>JARJEE010000041.1:1409952-2807405 GCA_030180105.1 Hyles lineata
ATAATTGTTGTAGTGGTGAAAACGTGTTGTCCGGACGTCTGTCCAAATTGTCCTGTCTGAAAGTCATATACACTGCCATAGAGTGGAAATAAGTGACTAGTATAATAAAATACACCTGAGTGTCACACCTTCGTGATATCGGATCCAAGTTTCATTTTCAGTTCATAGTGTCAGTAATTAGGTATCATAAGTTCAAAATTGTATATCATTGCTATGGCATTAAACAGACAATAATTGATTTCCATATCTTTTAATTTGGTCATTTACTTTAGTTGTGGGTTAAAAATAAATTATACTTTCCTAGAGATTCGGCGAATTAGTGCTCCGTTTAATTGTTATTTCCAATACTGGTTTAAAAACCAGTAATAATAGACATTACCTCATTGTATAAAATTAAAATACTTTGGCACCTAATTAATTTTACTAGTCACTTATTCATCTTAGAAATGAGCCTCAAGGCCCATCAAACCTTCAGCCTGCCTTTTTAATATTAGTAGCATCGACAACAGCACATTTTCACCGTAAACTCTGCGCCGAACAATTACTATAAGTAACTGTAAGGAGTACAGAATGTATCGCGTTGTGGAACAGTACAGCGCCGGGCGGCGTATTACATTTTTTTTACTATATTTTTTTGTTATTTTAAGAGATGAGTGTGGGCCGGCCGTTTTCGGAAATATCGCGAGAATGCCCACATTAAATACCACCTAGCATAACACCATTGCGTGGGGAGGTCTCTTCTTGAGTTTAAATACATTATTTTTATTTCCTGACAAAGGATACAAATATGGAATATAAAGTGAACCGATGTCGCGATATTTCTGTGGACGGTGGCGCGGGCAAATGAAGCGAGATGCATTAAACTGAGAGACGGATTGAGTGGCCGAAAATGTACCATTTGACAGACTTCGAAAAGGGATAAGAGTAATTCTGGATTATAGTTTTTATAAGCAAAGTACAAAACGACGTTTGTAGTAGTTTTTTTTCCTTTTATGTTGTAATATTGGAAATAGACTAAATTATTTAGATCATGCTATATGGCTTCTTGAGAGTGTTGGGAATTGCTTCAAATGAACTAGACCTTGTCATGAATTGTACTTCTGTATAATTTCAACACTACTGGCTTATTGTTTGGAGACAGCATACACAAACATTGACTCGACAAATATTGACCCTTACCCAGGTCTATTAATTTGACTGGACTCACTTTGGTGTAACCAATAAATGAGACAGACATACGAATAAGAGACAGACATAAATACTAAGTAATTTTCTGTGAGATATGCAATATATTTCTCCATTATCACGAAGATATTTGATATATATGAATTATATGTACTTATACAGCCTATCGTTGATTTTAAGACTTATGATATTAACATACATCTTGGAAACATATCAACTATATATTTCTCATCATTGAAGGGTGTATAACATTCCGGGATTTTTTAAATTTACTTTGTATATTAATGTAGTAAAAATTATTTTTCGACAATGAGTTGAAAGTAATTTGACGTAAGTTTTCGGCCACAAGGCTCGTCTCTCAGCTGTTGCGTCGCGTACTATTAGTGCCTGATAAAAAAGCAATTTTGATCACGCAACGGTCATGTGAACGGAGAGAGAATGATCGATGGAACGAGTGTACGATGCGAGTGAACGAATTAGTTCGTTTGTAAGGCTGTCCAAATTGTGAGCACCTCCACTCGGCGAATTGCCCTAAATATTAGCATTTGAGTGCATTTCCACACAAAATCATGTGTTATCCTATGCGGCTTATAACGTAATGTAACAATAATTATCCGATGACGGTAGCTGTCAACAAATATTAACATTGGGGGCTTATGAAAAAATCAAATTATTAAGATACTCAAAAATATAAAATTGCATTCATTTTTATTAGTATCAACGGTTTAAGATGCAATCGCTTGAACTCAGAGAAATCAACAAGATTTTTTTTTCTTTTATTTGAACATATTATTCTGGTGGCTTACTGAGGCTTATGAAACAATTATTATATTAGCAAGAGTATAAAAAACAGTCGCTGAGTGGACGGTGCAAATGTTGTAAATGTACGATTGTCGAAGTTATACTGATTTTGAAATATCGCTGACTGCTTCACTGCTTATGAACATGTCAAAATTTATATTTTGATATATTTATTAAGACTTTTTAATATTACAGAATGCACCCTAGGACCAGTTGCATCGAGTGACTGATCATAATTTTAACTTTGAGGATAAGAACATTTGCCATCTTAAATGATGTTAACATGCTTTAAGCTTTTATATAAAAATAAGTATAATCCATAAACACCCAATGAAAACAGATTTTAATTCCAATTTCTCGTGTAACTTCGACAAACGTAACGATATGATGTATATGTATGCGCAGTGCCAACTCGAGGGTTGTGTCGTGTCTTGAAAGGATCGCTGTACAAATGGACATGCATTTAAATTCTGCATTTAACCATTGGTCCTAGTTATGCCTTAATGTCTTAAAGTTTATTTTATGCATATTCGTACATTTTTTCGGCATATTTTGGTATTAATCTAATGATTTATGATACTTTCGACTGTTGGAACATTTTAAATAACTAGGTCCAATTATACCTGAACTTCAAATTGAGATATTTCACAAGATGCGCTGATTATTTGTGGGTATATATATTATGTTTATAAACATCATAATTTTGATTGCTGATGCCCATTATTCATAGTATTAAGCACCATTACAATTGTTTAAAAATTAATTCGTTTGGTAATTAATCATCTTGTAGACGTTTTCAGCATTTTTTTTCATTTTGCCTATTGTAGGTACAAAGCATATGTTTCAAATATAATCAAAATTCTCTCGGAGACAAGCAACCTAATCAGTTGGTACTGACTGCATAACGTGTTGGTAAAAATTAAATGCGAACCCACCCACGAAAGTAAGACAAGAAATTGTTTCACATTTTTCAAATATGAATTATTAATAAATTCAAAATGAAATATTTGGACATGTCGTTTTAATTTTTACCAGCAACACCCGCCATTGCAAATGTTAAGCATTTACTTATAAGTTTTTTTCGTAGATTAAGTATTTTTTGTCGCGTAGGCTATGCAAGGTTGTCAACGCTGTGTAAATATGATTCTTTGAGGCAGAAATATATTAGATGCGTTTAATTATTCGTTTGTTTTATTTATTGCCTTACCTTTAAGTTTAAGGATTCATGTTAGGAAAGGAAGGGTTTAGACAATATATAGAAAGGAAAGGAAAGAAGGGAGGCCTTTGCCCAGTAGTGGGAATTAAAGGGCTTATAATAATAATATAATAATTAAAGTTTAAAGCTGCTAAAAGGGCAAGCTCATATAACCAATAATATTGTTTGTTAACTTTTTATAACTGTTCTAACTATAAGTTGGCAACTGTAATTGCGTTGAAGGAATAAAAATATAAAACGATTGTCAAAATACGTTTATTATGTAAAAATGAAAATAATATTGCTTGCGGAGATAATACATTTTTGTGTTTTAATTAACTATCTAAATATAAATTGACTATTTCGTGCCCGATGCTCTGTCGAATCAAAGACATACGGAGGGTGAATATATCGGGAGCATGAGTCGCCCCAAACCCTTGTAATGACGTCCTCGTTTCAGCCGGATGGTCGTGCACGAACTTATCGACATATTATTAACTAACAAGCGTTTTAAACGCAAAATTATTATGCTTAGCATCGGAAAATATCTCTTCTACATTTACAATAACTTCAGCCTTTAATTTTAAACAAACACAAATACACAAGATATGTTGAAATGTACATAATTAACAATTATGGAAAATCATTCATTATTGCTTTTGGAATTCCTCCAATACTCGAATATCACAATATATCTACTAAAAATAAAATTCCTATAAAATATTATTGAATACTGACCAGCAGGCCATGCACGACGCCGTAATACTATAAGACGAACCACAAATCTATCTAAAGCTCTTAAACATAATTTTTCAATTTCTATTGCACATGCCATATACCTAAGTACATTTCTTTATTACTACCACGTGTTCATGCTAGATACTAATTTAGTTTTCTAAATTAACTATCCCGAATTTGGACATTGCATTCGTATTACTAACCTGTAATGGACATTTTTTTTTAAATGAGACGGCAGGTAAAAATCCACATATTCGGCACTATTAGACGATTGTCTGACACGATTATTTTTTAAGGTAACACCGGTTTTGTTTTTCGTCGTTTCAATTTTGGCTTCGTAGTACAGTTGTTTCATTATAATGAGTGTAGCACCCCCCTTGTTTTATATGTCTAACTTACTGCTAAAGGCATCGTTCGTGTTATTTCACAATACTGTTCAGCCTTAAACTTATACAGCGATATTAATATACTGCCCACTTAATTATAACCGACGTTTTGTTGTGCTCCAGCCGAGTTCAAAGATTCCATTAAACAGGTAATAAAATCGTGTTAAAAAGAATTGCCAACGCACTAGCAATAGGTTCAACCCATTGACAAAACATATGCACTGAAGGGCCTTTCCTTAGACTTTAAATCAATGGTTAAACCACGACAAATAATTTTGAATTCATAAACATTGTACTTATTCATTTGAAACCCTTATGAAGCCAGTCGGTTATGAAGACCCCATGTTACCACAATGTCTATTTGTCCAAACAGCAGTGTAAATACACTTTTGTGTTCCGGTTTGAAGGACATCGTAGCCAGACTAACTACTGGACATATTGAGACTTTACATCTTATGTCTCAGGATGACGAGATGGAATGCCAAATATGACTTTGTAATTCATGGTGTTTGGCTTTGCTACTGTACATGAGCGGTCATATCGCTTACCATCATGCAAATGGCATGCTCATGTCGCCGTTTATTACTTAAAAAAAAGACGAAGATGCCAATTATCTACCGAGACAATTAATATTAGCGTGCTCTACAATTATGAATATTGTGAAAGCAAAAATTGCCAATAGAGTCTGATATAAGCTACACAACTGATATCTTATTGAGTCTGTACTATGTCAGGCACATATTGTGGTGAGAGAAATACCGCATGACGCATGAAAATGAAAAATAACATTAATAATATAATGCGCGCGTAGGCCGGAGCTCGCTGGAAGCTTATCAGTGCGTACCGGGAACCCTGAAATGGTACAATACTCATGTAATACAGTTACAAATATGCAACGATTTCAAGAAATAATTTAAATTAGGAGTGTTATTTTCTAGGGTTTTATTTACTGACAAAGTTGACACTGATGGCCGCTGCCCAGGTGGACATTAATATCCCACAACTAGCAAGTAAAAGCTGGACTTACTTATGACCCCCCTGCCCCTCTAGGTCGTCGCTCCCCCCGGGCCTCGTGCGGCGGGGGGGCCTGCGGGAATCGAATCCACTCCATCGCGACGGTGACCACCGCCACCACCACCGCTACGCCGACTAGGATGCCTGTTCTTAATCCGTCCATCTGGAATATCAGTTCAATTCAATAAATATAGATTAGACACATATTAGTGAATTTGTTAAAATTAAACGAAATAATTGTTAAACTCAACATTATGTTTATTATAGTATGTTAAAAGTTAAAACAAGTAAGTAAAATATGCGCTGTTATCACTAGTAAGTAAAACGTGAGTTACAAAAGTACTTAAAAAAAATTCCACTACGTGTGGATATCTTTGTGCTTCACTATTTTACGTCAATTCGGGGGACATTGACCTTCTTGTGCGCGTATCCCACATACAAGTTTGAAGTTATTCTATGTGTACGTCGTGCGAGCACACTCCTGAACAAAGTATATTTTAATATGTGGGTGGTGAATGCATGCTAATAAATAAGCCCCGAAATAAGATAATTAACCTATTAACCGGGGAGTTCCCGTTCAAATTATGCAACATGTACCGGGCGCGTATTGTTTCGCTAGGAGTTAGGACATGTCAATTTATAACGAGAGACCAAGAAGCTTATACCCACATGGAGATTGCATTCCGTATATAGTGTTTTATACGGAATGCAATCTCCATTTGGGTATAAGCTTCTTGCGAGAGACGCATCGATGACGTAATAATATAGTGGATCGAGAAATAAACTCCTGCCCGTTCCAAGGCGCATATTAATTTTTGAGGACGTATTCACACGTCATTCCTGTACCCGATATTGTTTGCGCTTGACGGATTTATACGTCTTGTCCGTTATCAGGTTAAGGAGGTAATTTTCAAATCAGTCTGGTGATTTGCGCGCATTATTTTTTCCAAAGTATACATGCATTTAAATGTTTTTTGGGAAAGTATGTACTTAAATACAATCATGAATAGTTAATGTTTTATGAGTAAACGCAATAAACACAAATTTAAAAATCATGTTTACATACGTAGTAAACGTGTAAAGTTATATATTACTAAGATACAAACATATTACAAGTTATCACCGATGTATCACCACGGAAACAGAATACAGACCACCATGATACAAATCATGTATGTGGTAAATGGTACTTAATTAAAATATTATCATGCGTATGTATTTAAGTGGTTACTTACGATATTTCTTAAATGAAAACGAACTAGATGTAAACAATGGCTATAAATAACTATGTATCACAAACTACTGAAACACTCAGTATTAATGATTGTACGTTGTATGTCGCAGATTGAAAAATATAGTTTAATTTACAATTAAAACAAGGCTCTTGTTACAACGACATCATGAAGATATCGAATAGTAATTATATCTTGACATAACCGCACTTTGTACAATAGCGACTCCGCAATGATTTTTCAACACTGCGTAATTCCCCAACAAAAGGCAAATTTTCTACTGCGTTTTGTTTGCAATAAGTAGATTTTGAAATAAAAAATACATTCTTGCAATAATTCATTTTATTTCTCTATAATTGTTGTAATGGAACAAAATAAGGTATAAATGAAATTGAAATGAATAAAAACGCGTAGTGCATTATGTTTGAAACTGTTTTAATATTAAGAAATAGGAAAATGTAAATTTAAATCAAATGATATAAACGAATATTTACAATAAATGTGTTTATTAATCACTGTTATTCACACTGACTTGCACTGACTTCTATGCACTGACTTATTAAACTATAATACGCGTTTTGATTCTCATTTTCAAAAAAATACCCTGGACGTTTATACTGGTTTATACTTTGCAATGGTTTTCAATATTTCAAACATAACGTCATTTCTCTCTACCTAAACCCAATCATAAGAAAGAGACAACATTTTGTTTGTGTACCGCACCGTGAATGTCAAAAGGCCTTTGTACGTCAGAAAAAAGAAAATATTTTCGCATTGTAAAACGTACGCAGTTACAGCGTTAAGTGTGTTTTAGTAAGAAAAATGAACGTGCGCGAGGAGGATAAGCGAAAAACCTCGAATACAACCCGTGGTCTGGCGACTGCGGCGATCGGCCTTGGTATCGGGGCTGCGTTATACTATTTCTTAAGCAAAGGCTCCCCACATCCTGACTCTGAAGGCGCTACGAGCTCCGGTTGGACTCACGAAAGGGTCTTGTAAGTATCAATATTCCTATAACATTATTATATCCATTTCCACTAAATGTACATTTGTGGGTAGCTTGTAGAATGGCATAACTTTATTATCATACCTACTTTGTTTCAGTACTTTGTTTCGTAATGATTATAGGAATTTAGTTCACACTTTCAGTAGGAATACATTACTGATGACTGCTGAACTCGTAGCATTATATATGCGCTACTGATACTATATTAGCTATTTTTTAATATATTATCTGTATTGATTTATAAAGACTAGTTACAATTATTTTTTCCATACATAATGTAACATTTATATCTTATAAGTGTAGCCACAGACATTAGAATTTCAGTTTGTATGATCTAGACATTTACTTTCACTTTTCCATTTTCATAAATCTGTTTAAACATTTTCATAGGTTCTTTAAGCATTTATATACTTGGCCTCTTTTAGTAGTTATACCTTATCGTCTTGTTTTATCATGGTAGGTGCCATGGCCATTGTTTAGTTAATTATTTTTTAAAGGAGAGGGATATAATTTATGCAAAGAAAAAAACTGAAGTTGGTGTTTAACCAACTTTTCTCTTTTATTGGAGTCAACACTGCCAAAGGCTCAACATATCTATCCTTCGCCTATCACTTGCTTGTTTCAAGGAACTATATTATAAAAGTGAAATTTGTATTTATATTTATAAAGTACTTGTGTTAAAAGTTGTATTTACTAGTTACATTTTTAAAGTCCTTGTGATTTAATATCTCCTTTATTGATTTGTCCTTGTCCCACACACAACTGTGAGGCAAGCTTTATAAAGTTTTTACTTTACAAAGGTCTATCTGCTATCAGGGGTATATTTTTATATGTATTATTATATTTGTTGGCAAATCTGTTTTTTAAATAAAGTAACAAATATGACTTTTATGTATCTTAATAGAAAAACTCATGTATGCTGACATGAGATCAATGAAGATATTAATATGTGTTTCAATGACTATCTTATAATTAACTGTGTTAAATTCTAATTAACAGTAGAACATAAAAAAATGTTGTAAAATTAATATTTAGCAAAGGGTATTGATTCCAGATATCACAGCTACTAATATCAGGTTAATTAAAATCACTAGTTTATATTGTCTCTTTAAAGCCTCATCTTATTACATCTGTCGATTTATTTGCATGTTCATTGATCATCTTTTCTAATCAACCATAGTCGATTGGCTGCACCCACAAATGATTCAGATTCATACTCAACCATATCAGAAGGAACCACATCAGACACAAGCATCCATGACAGAACAGCTGAATTTGCAACATCAAGCACCACAGAATCAGATAATGATTATTCCACATCCGAAAACGATTCCTCATTGTCTCACAATTCCCTGAGTGAAACATCAAATTCAGATTTTGCTTCATCTAAAACTGATTCCACTGAATCCGACATCAGTGTAACGTCTACAGAAAATGGCTCAGATATGGGGAGCGATAGTCAATCAAATGATGAATATCAGTCAGACACTGATTATAGTCAGTCAGATGGTGAATATAGTGATACGGAAAGTGATTATGCTGAGACAGACATGACATCTGACGAAGAAGATGCAATGGATGTTGAAATTTCCAATTTGTTTGAGAATGCTTCCAATCCAGAATCTTTGGAGACTGGTTACATGTCATTGCATCATGTCGGAAACTCGGAGTACGATTCGGAGACAGCAATGGAATGGGATATAACGAACACGTCTTTAGGAATTCCGTCCGAAGAGCGAAGCTCTTCGTTGTCGAACTTCTTTGGAGGGCTGACGAACATAATCAGTCCACGGAAGGCGTGAGTATTGGGCCGCGGTGGTGGATTGTGATGTCTTACACGTTTCGGACGAAACAAATATTAATTATCATTTACTTGAGACATGACACAGTCGCAAAGACAAACATCGTACTTAAATCCAGGACTTTCGTGCCATTACTACTGCTTCGTAATCATTGTTATTTGTTAGGTTCATATAACACTACCCTTACTATAGGTGTCTTCAAGTGTCTAGTAGTTTCTGATTGCCCATGACTCGAAGAGTTGGTATGTTAGTGTGAGGTCAGTACTGTGTTTGAGGTAGATATTTATTAGAATAATTTATGTCCCCATTTTAGATAGTCTACGGTCTTTTGGCGTGCTTTTGAATCTATAGTGGTGATGAGTTTGTTTCGCCGGGTCTTCTCAGGAAGAACCGCGTTGGATCCGGTGGTAACAATAAACCGCTACGCACCGTTGTAATGATATTCATGGTCCACTAATTAATTTAATTTGACTAACATACATATTGTATTTCTTTGAAAAATAAATTACCATAAAGACATAACTAAAACTTTAAATAAAATAAGAATAAAAAGTAAACAAATAAATAAAACTAATTGTAAATAAAAATAAAATTAATTTAAAATAAATAAATTACATAAATAAATTAATTAAACCAAGAAATTAAAATAAGTATTACTAAGTATAGGAAATATATTGTTTATAGAGATTAAGTTCTATGTGTATTGACTTGTCATAAGAGCTTTTAAATTGCCTACGTGACCAATAAATACATTTCATTTCATTTCATT
This sequence comes from Hyles lineata, assembly GCA_030180105.1. Taxonomy (NCBI): domain Eukaryota; kingdom Metazoa; phylum Arthropoda; class Insecta; order Lepidoptera; family Sphingidae; genus Hyles; species Hyles lineata. Next base: position 1,420,081 of record JARJEE010000041.1, read on the forward strand.
TCAAAGATGCTGTTGTCAACATTTTAGGAACAGTTTTTCACTTGTCACATTTTCTTTATTGGACATTAGATTACTTGTATAAATGTTTCTTGTTTTTAATATGAAAACATATCTCAAACATTGCGTTAAATACAGATTGGAATATGTTGACAACCACTCAATCGCATGCCAAAAGACCGCAGACGATCTATACAAATATTGCATGTTAATATTGTTCTATTTTTGTTAATGTTATAGGGAATGTTTTAATATTTTTTGCAGACCGCAAGACGACAGATTGTCTAAACTAAGAGAGCAGGCCTTGTAAGAATTATTTTTTAGTGTATGCTTGTTCATGTTTACTTATGATTTAAAGTACGCAAAGATATGAATCTAATGTAACAGTCTCTGGCTTGGTACAGCGCTGTGCACAGAGCAACTCTAGTTTAAGAAACCTATCAAAATCTATGATATTTACCATGAGAACTGTTGCTGCAACTGCTAACTTTTATCGAAAAATAGTAAATTGTTGACAGCTTCCTTCAAATTCGCCCTGTGTGCAAACCCACACTATGCCAGCGTGGTAAACTATATTGCCATACTACTCTCAATCGGACCTTCGATTGTGGAGGAGGCCTGCGCCCTGTATTGAGACTTATATGGGCTGATACAGTATAGTACAGAACGCAGTTGTTTTGTGTGCACAACGCCTTAAGAGCCGGCTGTAAATGGGATGCTACTGTCTCGCTTTCGCAACAGTTGTTTGTGATATTCACAAAATATTTGCTTCCTTTCTATACCTACCTAACTATTTTATAATTTATTGAAATTCTAATGTTCAGTTTAATAGTCGATGATACAATGGAAATATAATACCTTTGCGTGCTTAAAACAAGTAGAAGTAGATAATACGTGTTAGAAAGTGTAATAACGCCACACCATATATTAGTGCAACTAGGAAAATATGCATTATATTATTTTATTATAAGTCCTTTAATTCCCACTGCTGGGCGAGCCGCATCTTCCGCATGTCTGATGACCATTGGGCGAAAGCCACTAATCAACGGCTCCCCAGTAGCCGAAACCGACTATGCAGTATGCCCAAAAGGAGATGGCGGAACGAACTCGAATCATATCTTTCGAACTGGTGGCAATTAGCGTCAGACCCAAACCAAATTATCTTTAATACGTAAAAGGATATTGACGGTATATTTTTATCAAATTGAAAGTGAAAACGAGTTTATATTTATAAAATGCCTACGTTGATTCCCAAAACCTGTTATAAGAATTATTTTAACCATATCCTGGTTGCACTAGTACATGTTTTTATTAATTGTTGTATACTCGTGTAGTTATTTTTGAGATTTTTGTTAAGCATGCATGATTTACTTTATTTGTTTTTAATAACACAACTTTCAATGTATTAATTCCAAGTATTTATTTCGCGTGTATTTTTTATAAATTTAAGTTATTTGTTACGGAACGCATTTGTAGGGCCAGTTGTATAACTGCTGATAGCGTGAAAGAATGTGCTCTAATTTTTAAATTACTTTTGCATACATTAGGTTACGGCAAACTAACTAACAGGTCATCTGATGGTAAGCGATCGCTGCCCATGAAAATATGATCATAGATGTGTTGACCGACAAATCGGGAGGGGAGTAGGAGGTAAAAAGGATGGCAAGGGGGAAGGGGTATTGGGTATTCTTCACGTCGATTATCTATGACGCAGTGGAGCCTGCCCATTCAAGCCGAGTCAAGGCTGACAAAAACATGGCCACTTTAATTTACTAGCTTTTATGTCTTGCTATTTTAAATATAGCTACTCATAAGTTCACGCTTGCATATCCTAAGGCGTAGGCAGTTGTGGCGCGATCACCGCCCACCGTTATTATACCAAGAATTTTCGAACTGGATATTTCACACTAATTATAGTTTAATCGTTAAAGGCAAAGTGTAATTATTTTAAGTACAGTAGTTTATACTTATTGTAGTTTTAACATAGTTGTTTTTGTGTATTTTTGCATGATTATAATTCATTTAAATCTAGAACAGGAACATACATTACAGTGTTGTTTTAAATACAAATCTCTCAATCATCTCAAATGTTAGAGAAACTCTCCATCTGAATTGGGCTTTATACTGATGTATTTTTCTGTTCAGACAATTTTGTGATTCAACACCTTCGATCAAATATACACTAGATACACAGTTCCCTGTAAAAGTTCTGTTAAAAAGTGGCACCGATGCATGACATTAAAAAGAGTAAACAAAAAGATCACATATTCCAAATATATTAACACAAATTCCACCTTATTCCTGGAGCTTAAAGTAGCTTTTCACATAATATTGTCTAAAGTTCTGCGACGTTTTGGAAGCAACGGTAGGTGCGTGACTGAAGGCGAAAGAGTGCTTAAAGCATTTTTTTTGGTGCCATTTTCTAAGCGCTCATGTTGTATCTAGTGTATATTTGATCGAAGTTCAACACAGTAACAAATAAGTACATATGTATCTTATTTTTTTATTTTATTTTAAAAAAATATCAAATTTCATTATTCAGACATTTCATTTGCATTATTCAGACAATTTAAAAACCTATTTTAGTTATCTTATATTTTGTCTCTTTCGCACAACTTTTGAATTCAGTTTGAGCGAAGAACACAACAATCCGTAACTGAAATACTTTTTAATATTGTCTTTGGATAACGCCATTAGTCATAAACAATTAATTCTGCGGTCTATGAAAGAGACCGCAAGTATTTTTTTAAATATTTCTACTGTTGCTGTATTAATCTTGTACAGCTGGTATAGTTTATAAGTGAAGTGTCGTGTTGTCGGCAGCCGCGAGAGGCCGTGGACGCTGGAGGAGTGTTCCATCTGCTTCGACGTGATGCTGCGCGACCAGGAGATCATGACTCTCGCGTGCACGCACAACTTCCACGCGCAGTGCATCATGCCCTGGCTGCAGGAGAAGCAGACCTGCCCCAACTGCAGGAAGCACGCTGACTAGACCACACATTACTAGTACGTAACTTATACTGGGTATATCAAGACTGCTACCGAAAACGAAGCCGGGTGGTAGTTTTAGTGACAACAAACACAATGCAACTAAAAATTTCGCAAAGAAACGCGACAATTTTTTTTATGATTTTTTACATATCATTTTTGGGTGGTAAATCCATAGATTTTGTTAAAAAAATTATTTAAACTCTTTTATACTTTAGAGTCTTTATAAATAAAAGGGTATTATTGCACGAAAAAATCTATTTACCATGGAAATACGACCATAGATTTTTTTTTATGCAACATTTTGTGTTGCATTGTGCCTGAAGTCGCTTAAACTACCACCAGGCTCCGTTTTGGGTAGCAGTCGATATACCCTGTATACTAATAATAATCCTCGCAGCCGATTTCTGCTACGGCGATCGCTTATTATTTTCTCCTTTGCTATTCTCTTTGATGTGCTCTAACATTACTATTACTTAAATAGCCAATCTTGTTGCTGAAGGTCCGCGCACATCGTGGACACGTTAGAGCACCGTTCCGATAGTTATAGTTAATAGCCTTAACTATATACTTACTTACTATACTTACTATTTTACTGGTGGTAGGTCTCTCATATGTGAGAGGCAATCTGGGTGGGTGCCACCGCAGTGTCTATTTCTCCCGTCAAACAGCAGTATAAACGCACTGTTGTGTTTCGGATTGAAGGGCATTGTAGCCAGAGTAACTACTGGACATATTGAGACTTAACATCTTATGTCTCAGGATGGCGAGCGCAGTGGAATGCCAAGCATTGCTTTGTAATTCAAGGTGTTGTTTGGTTTTGCTACTGTTTATGAGAGGTCGTATCGCTTACCATCAGGCGAACGGCAGGCTCGTCTCGTTATTCATTACAATAAAAAAAAAATAAAAAAACTAGTAGGTACCTCTATACGTAGCGTAAAGTCACTGCTGTCCCTATGCAAGCTGAGATATCTTGAACTACGCAACGGATTTTAATGCTCTTTTCATTATGAGTGCGTGGTGGGCTGTTGGTAAAGGATTAAACGTGGTTGCTGAGATACTGGTCGTAGATTCGAACTATGGCACACATATGAATTTCAGAGTCATGTGTGCTGTATCTGTATCAGCCCATTTACGTCCCACTGCAGGACACGTAACACTGTAAGGCCATATAGTCCACCACGCTGGCCTGATGCGAGTTGGCGGACTTAACATATAGAAATTCATATAAATCGCTATAGTTTGCAGGTTTACTCACGATGTTTTCCTTCACCGTTATAGTGCGTGGTGATTGACTATCAATACACATGATTCCGAAAAGTCGGAGGTGTGCCATGGGATTCGAACCCGCGACCACCGTGAACATGTGGGTAGCCTGTAATACCTGTGGATCACACAAATATTTGTTTCGGTGCGGGATAGAATCCGTGGTTTCTCGTTTCATAGCCAGCATCTAACCAACTGCGCCACGTAGGCTGTCAAATGTTTGTGCGATCTACAAATATCTGTTTCACGCCGAAAAGTGCCTTCTGATACCCAAGGCATCTATTTATGTATATGTTTATTTTTCAGAACACACTACCCATCGCTTCGACTGCACCTGCGAGGTCGGCGGGACCGACGACTTCAACACGGCTTGGGTTCATATCGGGTGCACATCATTATATACAAATACTTCGTTATGCATGTATCGGCCACTGACCAGCCAAAACAATTGTACAAACTAACTTTGCCAATACCTTTGACCTTGAAAATGTCAATCCCATACATTATCAAGATCAAATACGTCTCAGATGTATGGCGATGACAGTTCCAAAGGCCTCTTTAGTCACTCAGCCTTAATGTTATTGCAATTTTAGAATCTCAAATGCTCTTAGTCGTTATAAAGAGAACATTTACATCGCCACAAAAATGCAAGTTTAATTAAAATTGGCTAAATTATTTGTGATAAAACTCTACGATTTGTTTTGGTTTGTCAGATGAATTTGTAAAAATATTTTAAATTGGATATTAGTCAAGAAAATAATCTAGTTTTATAGTGCCCATTAGGAATAAATTGTAAATAAAAGTTTGTATCGTGTAGTCATTTTTGAAATTAAAATAACACTAATTTAGGTAGTTGAGAATTATGTTTGAAAAGCACTAACAAGTTAGTAAAAACAAATATATTTTTTTATTGTGACATGAAGAAAAACGGTATGTAATTGAAAAAAATAAACAAAAATAATTGACAAGGTAATGTATTAAAAATGTATTTATATAACTTAATTGAAAATAACCCAGATTGCAGCCATTTTTAGTCATATGCATTGTAAAATTGTTGAGCTCAGCAACTTTAACAAGTCCAATTATATTCGGAAGCGTGTATATATCGGCCAAATTATCAATACTAGTACCTTGCGTTGCGCGTTTTCGTACAGCCAGCCAATAATGGATTTCAGGCTTATTTCAAACAAATATAAAAAATATAGTGAAGAGTCAAAAGCATTATCAGTAGTAATGTGTTCGGTAGCTTAACAAATAAAAATTATTCTTATACTCCAACTAAACTAATAGGTACTGTTTGACGTTTCATATGTTTCAATTTTAAACATATAGGATTGGACAGGCGTAACTCACACAATTTTGATTTCGATTGCCGTAAAGCCACAATTCCATGGTTTTAGGCAGAATGTTATTGAAATTGTGTAAGTTACGCCTGTACAAAGTTGAAAAGTATGAAACGTCAAACGGTACCTATCCAACTAAACTATAGTTGGATATTAGTCCCCTTCGCACGGGTGTTTAAAAAGCCTCGACTTTGACGGTTTTTTACTGTTCCCAATACATATTTATGTTCGTAAATATGTATTGGGAACTGAAAATTTAACGTCCAACGCTCGACTTCGAAAATCCCACAGCTCTCGATAAAAAATCTTCTCGTTTCAAAATCGCTTTCATGTAAACAAACTAATGGATTAACATTTGTTTCATTGCAATGATTTTTTAATCCGCGTTGAAATAGCGAGTGGAGCCTTAATGGTGCACCCACACGGCAGTTTCTTTTTGTTGAGCAACGTTTCCAAATGGTACTAAGGAACAGCTGATAACAAAATATCAGTACATGTTGCAGTGTAAGTAATAATCGACAGCCTCCGCAGCGTAGTTGGTTAGACGCCAACTGTGAAACGAGAGGTCCCGGGTTCAGTTTCGGCACCGAGACAAATGTGTGTGGGGCCCATAAGTATTTGTCTCGGGTCTGGGTGTTCTGTATCAGCCCATATACGTCCCACTGCAGGGCACGGGCCTACTCTACAATCGACAGTACGATTGAGAGTGGTTAGGCCATATAGTCCACCACGCTGGCCTAGTGCGGGTTGGCGGACTTATATACCATAGAAATTCTTATGAACCGCTATGGTATGCAGGTTTCCTCACGATGTTTTCCTTCACCGTTTTAGTGCGTGGTGATTGACTATCAATACACACTAAAACGGTATCTGGGTGTTAGTGAAACCGAAATATCTCTCGTAGTTTGTGATACTCACGACACAAGACTTAATTGATTTTAGTGTGGGTTCAGGACTATGTATGTGATTGTTGGGTGTATTTATTTAATTATTGTTGTAAAATGTTGCTTTAATAAAGTTATCTGCGTTGTGGATGTACCATTACGTTGAGACCACGGAATTGGTGGTACAAAGTGACAACGATATGTGATATTAAAACATATTATATAGTTTTCTAAATTAACTTGTAATTACATGAGCTCGAAATTATTGTAAAAATTATTAAAATGTTCGCTTTTGTAAAATTATTATTTATTTTTGCAACGATGTAGGTGTTCAATGGGTTTTATAAGCAATAACGATAGATGCTTTTAGTAAACTAAAGTGGTTTGAATATTTGTGAAGGTCAAACTAATCGACTACTTACTTCGCGTGCCTAAAGTGATATAAATAACATACAAACTAACATACAAACAAACATACAAGTGAAGCTAATAATATAAAGTGTGTAAAAAATAGACCAGGTTTTCCGTAGGTACACTAATTTATTTAATTAGTTTAAAAACATCTTGCTGACTGACATGTACCAAAACGGAACATATTTTCGAAATTTATATAACCTAACTTTTACATAATTGGTAAGAAATATAATCAATAATTGCTCTTTTACTTATTTCTATTCTAATTATTATATTTTTATTTTCCTAACTATCCTATAAAGTCTATCGTAATTATTCCTGTAGTTATTTTAACGAAAGATTTCTATGTAGGAGACGATCTATACTCAGTGAGCCACAAAATAATTAAAAAATACTATTATACGTTTGACCTTCGTAACTGTTACAAATCCATGTACTAACAAATGGGGGTTTCGTTTAGGTACTAATCGTATGCAGCTATTGAAATATTTGTGGATTTTATTTCGATTACTTTACGGCTTCCATGGTCAACGAGGGACTCGAGGAGTCTAATAAAAAAAAATAATACCAAATTTGCGATGAAATCCGTAAAAAATAGTTTAATTTAAATGTGTAACATTCGTGTAAATCAAAGAAACTATTATGCAAATGTACCTACATTATTTATTGCAATATAGCGATGATGATCCATGACTATTTTACGTAAATTATTTGTCATCTAGACTAATGTACTCATTCATAAACAGTTTTAAAATGTATTTAGGTTCCGTCTTTTTCGAATTTAAAAGTTGTTCGAAGGGGACAAACATTCGATAGCTAAAATAAGTTAAAAATGTCTATGAATTTGGACTTAAATGTTTACTTACACTGTTATGGCCCGATTACACGAAGAGTTTCTAGCCCTAAGATGTTCTAGCCTGATTTCATCTAGGATGCGTCTGCCATTATCGCATACGATAACTGCAATAATATTATCGTATTCTGGCATATATGCATGTAATATCTGGAACCAATTGCCATCAGCACCATTTTCGCATAAATACGACCTGGCGACTTTAAAAAGCCTATTCCCACCTTAAAGGTGTTGCCTTCGATCAAATATACACTAGATACACAGTTCCCTGTAAAAGTTCTGTTAAAAAGTGGCACCGATGCATGACATGAAAAAGAGTAAACAAAAAGATCACATATTCCAAATATATTAACACAAATTCCACCTTATTCCTGGAGCTTAAAGTAGCTTTTCACATAATATTGTCTAAAGTTCTGCGACGTTTTGGAAGCAACGGTCGGTGCGTGACTGAAGGCGAAAGAGTGCTTAAAGCACTCTTTATTGGTGCCATTGTCTAAGCGCTCATGTTGTATCTAGTGTATATTTGATCGAAGGGTGTTGCAGATGTTCATGGGCAGTGATTACTTACCATCAGGTGAACCGTATGCCCCCTATAGTACAAAATGTTTACACAATGTTTTTATACCTTACGATTCTCGTGTCGTCAGGCGAGAAACTCAGTGTAAATCAGGCTTTACAAGTGTAAGGGACTGCATCGCTTCAGCATGAGTATGGACCGGAGACTAATAGTCTTCAACTGACTGCAAGGCACCCGTTCGAAGGGTAGTGGGATCATTTCGTGTTGAACATACTTGATTGAACCGCACTTTACCATTAGGAATATATGGAGGCACAGTACTGTAGCTGCAATGTTAATTTTACGTTTTGTGCGTTTAGTACCATATTTTAATACTTATATAACATACAAATGGCATCTGTATGGTTTAGAATGGTTTCCGTAGTTCTTCCTTAATGCCTTATGAATAGTATTAGACATTATTGTTGAAAATGTAATAAAATTGTATAATAGAAATAAATTAATTCGATTTTTTTGAATGTGTTTTATTGATACGTGTGGCGGTCAGTAGTTACAGCAGTGTTTTCCAGTATGCATCCAACTTTTTGAAGTGATATTTAGCATCGTTGTGTTTAGTTAATTCGATGAAACATATGAGACTCCAAAAATATACATAAAGTTGTCTTAAAGTGTGTTAGTGAGGTTTGTTGTTTGTGTTGGTTAGACGCCGCCTGTGAAACGAGAGGCTGCGGGTTCGATTCCCGCATGGAGAGAAATGTTTGTGCGGCCCACAAACATTTATTCTGGGTCTGGGTGTTTGTAGGACCGAAAACTCTCGTAGTTTCTGATACCCACGACACAAGACTTGATCTTAGTGTGGTGTCAGCACTATGTACGTGACTGTTGGGTGTTATTTATTTATGTAAGAGGTTATACTACTTTTTTTTTATATAATTTACTTTTATCACGATTTTACAATGGCCTATAGATATGTAGATACAACCATAATAATATCTATAACAAAATATCAAACTCACGTGTGACGTAACTTAAGGAGACGTGATTGGTCCTTCGTAGTTGGTGGGCGTGGCTTAAACTTGTATGACCATCAGGTGTAGCCAATAAGAATTTAGCAGTTGAATAGCTTCTTAATATGAATAGATATATCTCCGCTAATTTCATGCGTTCCTGGTATTTGGAAGGTGAAAACTGTTCAATTTTACAACAATGAATTTGCAAATATTTCAAATAAAAAGTTACCTACTTAGAACAAAAGTATTTCTGCCAACATTATGCGTTTCTGGCACATAAACAAAAAACGTCATCATCACTTCTTTTGCAGTCTCGGTGGCCGCGCGCATCGTAACAATTTCTCTTATTTATTTTTCAAACGCCCCAAAAGATACTACGCAAAATTACTAAGGTAATAGAGAAAGGAAAGACGTTTCTTTAAACCTATATCAAGATCTTTATAAACCGATATATTGATATCAGAAAATATTTCGCAGAACACAAAAATACTAGGGCGATAAAGGAGTTTTATAATAATCAATGTGCATAAAAAAGTACTAGGACGACAAAGAATGGAGGGGGCTACTGACAATTCTACCACCAGTCCAATGTCAAGCCCCCTCAACTATCAATATACCAGCGGTACTCTTCGCTTAGATTTTTAAGTAATCAATTCAGAAAGATTATCATGAGTATAGAGGCGATTTTGAGCCATCATTTGACAAAGTGACTTTTTAAAATAAATAGTTTTTTGTACGTATTTTAAGTTATGTAGACTACTATAAATAATTAACTGAATGCATATTATGATATATATTTCGGGAATCCCCCAATTAAATATCACGGAACACAAAGGACAATAAAACAAAACATAATGTCATATATTTTTATTTCTAATTATAAAACATCCACCGCCCAATGCCACTGCAGTGACGCCGACAAACAAATATACCAACTCTATACAATAACTGGACGAAACACGAAGGGTCTAGTCCTTCCTTAGTACTTACGCCTCGCAAACATTTTTATTACATAGGACGCGCAATATATAACTTGGCCTATGTTTATATAGGGAAGAAGATAGATAAGTTGACGATCACCTAGGTAGTCACCGTCGGATAGAATTGGTCTCAGAAGCAGCTGTGAAGAAATACTCCCAGTTGAAAGTATTTTCAAAATATATTAATAAATAATGAAATAGAAATGATCATAATATGGCAACAGATCTTCTGTTTCATATTAGAAATGACAAGAGACTTTTGATATGAATCCTGCCAAACTAGGCCAGTAGGAACTAACGTCTATAATTAAGAAGCCTGTGCCCAGCAGTGGGACGTGGGCAATATACAGGACAACTAGACCCCGACCACCAACCAACGGCGGTCCCGTTCGCGACAACCATCTCACGTTACCTTTGATCAAATATACACTAGATACAACATGAGCGCTTAGAAAATGGCACCAAAAAAGAGTGCTTTAAGCACTCTTTCGCCTTCAATGACGCACCGACCGTTGCTTCTAAAACGTCGCATAACTTATTAATATTATGTGAAAAGCTACTTTAAGCTTCAGGAATAAGGTGGAATTTGTGTTAATATATTTGGAATATGTGATCTTTTTGTTTACTCTTTTTAATGTCATGCATCGGTGCCACTTTTTAACAGAACTTTTACAGGGAACTGTGTATCTAGTGTATATTTGATCGAAGCACGTTACGCATACTCGAACGTAGAAAAATAATGAAGGAACCCTGCTCAAAATTAAATATACCGACCGCGTCGTGGAATTACTCACAAGTTTAATATACGTAAATAGGAAGATTTAAAAGGATCTACAATATGTAGTTTAAAAATTACTTAAAATAAAAAGCACCATCCTCACCTCTGGCATAACCTAAAAAGTAAAGTTAATTGGTCTTTTTAAATATTTTTTATTGCAATGAATGGCGAGACGAGCTTGCAGTTCGCCTGATGGTAAGCGATACGACCGCTCATGCACAGTAGTAATGCTTTACATTCCACTGCGCTCGTCATCTTGAGATATGTTAAGTCTCAATATGTCCAGTTATTACTCTGGCTACAATGTCCTTTAATCCGAAACACAATCGTGCATTTACACTGCTGTTTGAAGAGCGAAATAGACACCTACCCAGGCGGTCTCCCACATATGAGACGTACTAGGTTTATTTGTAAAGCGAAGTTTACAAGATAATTATATGAAGATTAATTACTTCATAATATCAGTCTCATTATCTGCGAGCGCCTTAGGGCTATCAATCTAGTAGTTTTCAAATTGCGGCTTTTTCGATTCAGAATACACCTAAAAGATATGATATTTATGGACTATTTACAAGGTGATGTGACGATTCTAAGCAGTTATTGCTGTGTAGTATAAACTACAGCATTAATGGAGAAAACATCTTGCGCGAAATTCCACAACACGGCTCACAACACCCGCCTTAATAATAGTGCAAAACTGTCGTCCAAAGGAAAATTATCATTAGATCCCAAAACACTATGAAATATTTTTCCACTTCAGCTTTGAGGTAATAAATATTTATGTATAATTTTGAATGTTTCAAATTCGTGTGCGCCAAAAAATAACTATTATTAATAATGGCGACATCTAGCGGCAACGCATCGAACCTTCGGCTTCAACGTGCCAATTCTCCTTTGGAATGCAGTCCCGAAATCACACCGACGCCACAAATGCTAACAGCGTACTCTACCAAAATTTAATAAATAAACTAAATAAATTGCTGCTTAAAAAACTTATATATAATTTAGTTTAAATTACTACGGTGTGACCCACACTTAAAATATAAGTAAAATGTTGCCAGTCAAAAATATTTATGACTAATGTCAAAATTGTCGGCGTGCAACTGTGGAATATGTCACTTTACATGATAAAGTTCTAAAATCATTAACTTATAATATTTATCTATGTATAACAATGGTTTACAATCATAAGAATGAAAGCCAATCAATTTCTTGCAAGTTTACACAATTTGTAATATTGATTGTAAAAGAGTTCTCGTATTTGCCAAGTCCAGTTAGTATTGCGAGGCTAAATATTACAGCGATTTCTTTGAAGCCCTTGAGATAGGCACATAATATTGTTTATTCACTTACGATGTAATATGCAATTTTAATGATTTTTAAACATATTTTCTGACCAAATTAAGTAGGTATTTTATTTTTATTCTCGGTTTTGCAATTAAAAGTCAATGTACATCGTATTTAAAAGATTTTGGAGCTCAAAACCCATTTGTGTAAAGCGAATCCGAGAACTCTTTGTAGCGCAAACGGCTCTATCACGTCACAATTTAACAATCGCCAAAAAAGCATACGCATTTATATTTCGATAATATATAAATATTACAATCGTTTAAAACAACAATGACCCCACAATCAGGTGAATATAAACTATAGAATAATTTGTGCTTTCACTAGGCACTCAGCGGTCAGGACATAAAGATACATCACGGGAGACCTGGGCTGGGATGGATTTTATTTCAGCAGTCTAATGATCTATTGATCCTTGCCTTTTGACATAGAGCCCCGTTTTATACAAGGTATTTACCAGCCAAAACAATTAAAAAAATACAAAAAAAAGTTGCTTCAATCTGCGAAAATTTTAGTTGAATTGTATCTGAAGTCATTAAAACTACCGTCTGGCAGTCTCAATATATCCGGTATTTAATTGTGAATATAAGACATTATATTACACTGGACACCTAAATCTGTGTAATTTTCCAGACATTGCCTTCCAATTTTTATCTGTCTTTGGAATTGGCCGTCAATACAAACATTTAGGCATCTATAGGCTGAATACGCAGACAATACTTGCTGCAATATCTTAAATATGAATTCAAACATTTTTCGAAAGCTAAATTGAATCTTTTTATGCAATAAGTACCCATAACATTCGGAAAAACAAATGGGACAAAATTTGAAGTCTATTTAATAATAGTTTTCTGATAATTTCCTTGCCGGCAGACTAAAGTTAGTGTCCAAAAGGCCAGTAAATGCCGAAAGCCGCGCGTGTGGCCAAGTCGCCCCGTGGTCCTGTGTATCAGCTAGGTAGTGTGGCGTCGCGAGGTTCATCTGTCGGCGTCGTTCTGTTTCTGCGTGTCTAGCCGCAGCAGACAACCCACTGCACCGAAATATCTGGAAACACAAATACATTCTAATTTGATTTCAATTCTGGTATATTTTTGTATCTGTACAGCGTTTTTTCAGCCCTCGTGGTGCGATTTTTGTAGAGACCGTCTGTGAAACGAGAGGTCATACTTTGTGCATTTCGAGTCTGGGTGGTTGTGAGTCCGAAAAATCTCACTTATCAAGTGGCAATATTACTGTGGGGTCAACTTAGGATTAACTTGATACATCGATTAGCAGATGATCTCAATACAATATTATAACATTTTACAAAGCACTCACAGTCTCCGAGTGGTATTAACATGGGCCAAAATTTTGTAATAAATTTATCAAGCAATAAGAACTAAGTACAGTGGTTACGGACCCCTCGTGTTCGAGGAAGAGAGCCTTGAGTGCGCCGCGCGACCAGTACGACATGGCGTACGACAGCAGCTTCATGGACAGCGGGTTCACGCGCAGGAAGTTGCCGCAGAACACCACCTGCAACGTCACAACACACGCTATCCACATCTATACTGATATATACACAATATATAAGTTAATATTTATTCACGCCGATTGCACACTATTTACCATCTATACTGATTGGATATTTACAAATTATTATAATTTACGCCAAAAAGTTTTTGAATTTAATTCTCTCGCACGTAAATATTATAGGCTTATATATATATTTGTGTATTTTTCGTTTCGCTTTTTCGTTACATCGATTTTCTTACCACCATTACACTTAAATGTAGTAGTGATAGGTTTTTTTTATTGCTATGAATGGCTAGACGAGCATGCCATTCGACCGGTGGTAAGCGATACGATTGCTCATGAACAGTAGCAGAACCAAAAAACACCTTGAATTACAAAGCAACGTTGGTATTCCACTGCACTCATCATCCTGACACATAAGATGTTAAATTTCAATTCGTAGTAGTTACTCTGGCTACAATATCCTTCAAACCGAAACACGCCAGTGCATTTCAACTGCTGTTTGGCGGGAGAAATAGACATGACGGAGGTACCCACCCAGGCAGCTTCTCACATATGCGAGACCTACCGCCAGTAAATATGTAGTTAGTAGTGTATATAAATAAGTGTGTATGTACCCGTTCGATGCGCTCGTTGGATGCGCAGAGTCGTGCGATGGAGCCGATGTTGTTGGTGATGGTGACGAGCGTGGCGCGCGCCAGGTCCGCGCGGGACACCTTGGCGCGCCGCTCCGCAGAGCACATGTGCCCGAAACTGCAACACAACATTACTCGAATACTGGACCCCACTTCACACTTCAATATATAAACTATATATATTTATTTACAGGTTACTTGAAGCCTTTACAATACTTGTAACAAATTTTTATCTTAGTTTAAACCTAAAACTTGTGTTTCACAATACTAGAGTACGAGGCGAAAATATTACTTTTATGATATTATGAACTAGACAAGCCATAAGGAGAAAAAGAACATTAAGAGCGTTTACACCTTGCGCGCAAAGTCAACTATAGGCATTTCTTCGTTTAATTTCACGCACACATAGGCGACCAAAGCTGTGTGCGTAGAGCTGCCGCGTCGGCTCGCTGTAAAATCAGATCAACCAACTTTGATCCGTGCGCTTCAAATATTTAATTGAAATGCAACGTATGATTTATACATTGGTAATATAATGTAATAAAAATATTTTATTTACATTACAAGTAGACAAATATTACTTTACGAGTAATTAACAATACAAATTTAGGTACTAATCATATTATCGTTATTAATACATTGTTAAGTTGAATTCAAATCAGTGTTCAATCAGTAGACACTGCGGACGTTTTATCAATGATTTCGTGTTCGAACCGACACGCACTCGTTCGAACACAGGAATAGAGTTAGGGACCATACAACCCCTTACAACTACGAAACATATTGAATTTCAAATTACAGTACGTAACATAATTTAGCCTCGCAATTACATTTGTCGCAATGTATTAAATCAATGATCTACTAATACCTATGCTAGAAGAAACGATGTCATAAGTATAACCCAGTTGCTATGTGACGAGCTGTGTCGTTTTCGATACTTTTCAATCCACGTTAAAAGATGTCATAATTATTCTAATACCATTTTTTTCTATACAGCACTGCTATCTAAAATATCGTAGTACGCATATCTAATAACAATAATAAATTGTATTTCTTTAAAATTAATATACTAATCTAAACTAAAATTTAATACTAATCTATTTAGTAAGTTAGTCTAAACGAGTACGCGACCTCGGCCCCCCCGAGCTACTGCAGTCACTACAAACATTCCCTTCCATGACTGCAGTATTCACTCCTACAGGCCATACTCTCCTTTCCCATTATATCCTCTACTCACAAACCCTATTTCCTTTCCCCCGCTGATGATGGGCAGCAGCGTCGTCAGCGCGAGTCCCCTCCTGCGCTTGCCAACCCGCCTGCCAAGCGTGGCGAGTATTGGCAAATACCCCTCAAATGGCAACACAAAAATTGACCAGGCCCCCAGTCCCCGGCAGCCCCACTATCCCTGGCGATGGTAGCAGCCATGGTTACGGTGGGGCAGGGGGTGCTAAGAATCCCCGGGTTGGCCCCGGCTACCACCCCCGACGACGACTGGCCCTGGTAACACACAACATACGCACTTTGAGGACAGACGAGAAGATTGTCGAACTGGAAGAAGAATTGAGCGGGTTACACTGGGATATTCTGGGGTTATCGGAAGTCCGAAGAATCGGGGAGGATACGATAACCCTGAAGTCTGGTAACCTGCTCTTCTACCGGGGGGACGACCAACAGTCCCGAGGAGGTGTCGGATTTCTCGTCCACAGGTCTCTCATCAACAACATCGTATCCATCGAAAGTGTGTCGAGCAGGGTAGTATACCTTATACTCAGAATATCTAAAAGATATTCGTTGAAGGTCATACAGGTATACGCGCCGACCTCGACACACCCAGATGAAGAAGTAGAGGAGATGTATGAGGACATAAGTCGGGCCATACATACTTCCAAAACCTACTTCAATGTTGTTATGGGGGACTTCAACGCAAAGTTGGGCAAGAGAAGCGATGCAGAGTTGAAAGTGGGGCAATTTGGACATGGGCAACGGAACCTCAGGGGTCAGAGGCTGGCCGACTTTCTGGAAAAAGAGGGACTCTTCGCGATGAACTCTTTTTTCCAGAAGCCGCCTCACAGGAAATGGACCTGGTTGAGTCCTGACGGTTCTACGAGAAATGAGATAGACTTCATCTTGACGACGAATAGACGGATGTTCAGTGATGTCTCTGTGATCAACAGGGTGAAAACCGGTAGTGATCACCGAATGGTTAGGGGCACATTGAATATCAACGTCCAATTAGAAAGGCGCCGCTTGATGAAGTCTACGCTCCGACCTACTCGCACCCATATCCAAAACCCCGAGAGCTTTCAACTCGAGTTGACAAATCGCTTTGATTGTATAAAAGAAAACCTTGCAGTGGACGAGTTAAACAGCGGTTTGGTAGAAGATACGGTGGGATCTAAGTATTTTAGACCTCGCCGTAGAGATAGACCACAAAAACTCTCGATCCAGACTCTTGACCTCATGGCCGAACGTCGATCTTTGACGCTGCAGTCATCCGTTGACGCCGAAGCATATCGGCGGCTCAATAGACGGATCTGGAAGTCCTTGCGACACGATGTCCGTGCTCACAATATTGTGAGCATTAAGGAGACAATTGAGCGGAACGGAGGCTCCAAAGTGTTTACAAGAGACTTGTCTATTGGGCAAAGCCAGTTGTCTAGGCTGAAAACGGATGATGGCCGCGTGGTATCGACTGGGGCAGAGGTATTAAGAGAGATCGAGAGGTTCTACGGACAGCTTTACACCTCGGTTGCCGAACTTACTGTTAGCTCGGCCGAAGACCCGAGAGCCGAGTTAATCCGACACTTTAGCGATGATATCCCGGACATCAGCCTGTTTGAGATTGAGGTGGCCCTCAAACAACTTAAAAACAACAAGGCGCCGGGTGAAGACGGAATCACTTCAGAGCTTCTGAAAGCGGGCGGAACGCCGGTACTGAAAGTCCTTCAGAGGCTCTTCAATTCCGTTCTCCTCGAGGGCTCAACGCCGGAGGCATGGAGCAGGAGCGTGGTGGTACTGTTCTTCAAAAAAGGTGATAACACTTTGCTGAAGAACTACAGGCCCATCTCGCTCCTGAGCCATGTCTATAAGTTGTTTTCAAGGGTCATCACA
This sequence comes from Hyles lineata, assembly GCA_030180105.1. NCBI lineage: Eukaryota > Metazoa > Arthropoda > Insecta > Lepidoptera > Sphingidae > Hyles > Hyles lineata. Next base: position 1,437,719 of record JARJEE010000041.1, read on the forward strand.
AATCGTCTCGAACGCAGGTTTGATGACTTCCAGCCTCCCGAACAAGCCGGTTTCCGAAAAGGCTTTAGTACCATAGACCACATCCATACGCTTCGGCAAGTTATACAAAAAACCGAGGAGTATAACTTGCCGCTTTGTTTAGCGTTTGTGGACTATGAGAAAGCCTTTGATTCGATCGAGACTTGGGCTGTGCTACAGTCTCTTCAGCGGTGCCACATAGACTATCGGTACATCGAAGTGTTGAGGTGTATATACAACAACGCCACCATGTCGGTCCGAGTACAAGATCAGAGTACGAAGGCTATTCCACTACGGAGAGGCGTGAGACAGGGAGATGTCATATCTCCGAAACTGTTCACTGCCGCGCTGGAAAATGCCTTCAAGCTCTTGCAGTGGAAAAGATTCGGCATCAACATCAACGGCGAGTATATTACTCACCTTCGATTTGCCGACGATATTGTAGTCTTGGCAGAATCGCTGGAAGACCTTAGCACTATGCTCGAAGACCTTAATCGAGTTTCCCAACAGGTGGGTCTTAAAATGAACATGGATAAAACGAAGATCATGTCGAATATCCATGTTGTGCCCACCCCCATTGGAGTTGGGGGCTCGACTCTCGAAGTTGTAGACGAATATGTCTATTTAGGACAAGTGGTCCGGTTAGGCAGGTCCAACTTCGAGAGAGAGGTCAATCGGCGAATCCAACTCGGTTGGGCAGCGTTCGGGAAACTTCGCGACGTCTTCTCGTCCAAAATACCTCAGTGCTTAAAATCGAAAGTCTTCGATAGTTGTGTGTTACCAGTGATGACATACGGCACCGAGACGTGGCCTCTCACTGTGAGCCTCATTAAAAGGCTCAAAGTCACTCAACGAGCCATGGAGCGGGCTATGCTCGGTGTTTCCCTACGAGATGGAATCAGAAATGAGGAGATCCGTAGGAGAACCAAGGTTACCGACATAGCCCATAGGATTGGCAAGTTGAAGTGGCAATGGGCCGGGCACATAGCTCGTAGAACCGATGGCCGTTGGGGCCGAAAGGTTCTCGAGTGGAGGCCACGTACAGGCAAGCGAAGTGTCGGACGCCCGCCTACAAGGTGGACGGACGATCTGACTAAGGTCGCAGGAAGTCGCTGGATGCAGGCCGCTTCCAACAGGTCATTGTGGAGATCATTGGGGGAGGCCTATGTTCAGCAGTGGACTTCCTGTGGCTGATATGATGATGATGATGATAGTCTAAAATACTATTAAACTCATTATGAAACTATGGTTGCCATGATAATGGAACGCAAATCACTAGTACTGTGTATGCTTTTTTTATTCTATTAAATGGGAAGAGGAACAAATATAACAACTTTTATAATTATCGATATGACGATGCTATTAAACAAGGTTATTTTGTTCTGAGTATTCAAATTTTAAGAGGAGGTTCAGAATCATGAGTATAGTCCATTAGTGAATTAAAATATATAGGGCACAAATGCATGACATATTATTGAGAAACTATAGCTTTAATATCGATTTGATGCATGTCTCTGTTAAATTTTCTTTAGGATAATAGCTATGTTCCACGTGTCGGTTTTATAGGTGTACTAGCGGTCAGACCCGGCTTCGCCCGGGTGCGGATAGCTTTTGAGTCCAGTATTGAATTAGCAACAACATATTATTTCGCGTACTAACTATATTTTTCCCGCGCACCGTCGCCTATATTTCCCGTCCCGTTATATCCGGTTTATGTCCCGTCTCATTCGGTCCCAAGATGAAATTTTAATTATCATTTATTGTTAAATTTCTTTATATACAATATTTTGTAATTGTGATATTGATTTGTTGGTGGGAGAAGTGGTGGGGGGCGCCCGACGTGAGGGCCCAGTGGTAGCATGCGCGTGAGCTGCGCGCGGTACTGGACATTGCTTACTTTATTTTTCTAAAATAAAGAATTTTTCTAACATAAATGTAGCCCTAGCTACTCCTTATTATATCAGCTACCTGACAATAAAAGTCCCGTCAAAATCGGTCCAGCCATTTCAGAGATTAGCCCGAACAAACAGACGGACAAAAATTTTTTAATATAATTTTCGGCATATGTATCGTGTATATAACGATATGTAGTAGGACATTTTTTAAATTTTCAATTTACATACAGACACTTCAATTTTATTTATATGTATAGAAGATAAGCGCATCCTAAAAAAACAATTATATATTTTCCAAACAGCCTAAAAAACAACAAACTTAATTATAGTTTCACGCTATAACATTAGTATTGTTCCAGTCAACTTTCCAATATGTTGTTTCCTTTTATTGCTTAGAAATGACTTAGTTTTATTTCTCATTATATTATCTGAAACATAATTTATACTAACAACAAAATCATTGTAGGTAATAAAAATAAAATAAAATATTTTACTACCAAAGTACTAAGGTGTGGCATTCGCAGTACACGCGTGGCTATTTTTACTACGCACGACAACGATCAACTGCAGCCAGGCCGGAGCGACGAGCGATACGTCCTCCCTCTAGAAGGCCTTGCGGCGGTCTGATTTGTTGCAAGTCGGACAGCGTGTTTTATAGTGGTTTTTAAAATATTTGTAGAAAACATGAAAACTAATTTGGCTGTAATATAAAAATGTTAATTTATTGATAAAATGTTCTTCTATTATAATATGCAATTGCTATAAAAAAATATGTACGATAAGTTGGTGAAAAAAAATATGTTCTTGACGGGAGTTTCTGAATAATTTTGCATTGTTTAAATTTTTATTTTTCAGGAACTAAACACAAAAAGATTATTTTTCTTAGCAAAATCCCTCCATAAGGGTCCTATTAGTCTAACAATATTTTTATTTTCATCTTATATTTAGTGATTTCGGATATCTTAAGCTTCTAAATTGCCATTCGAGGCCTAAATATCGAAACCTGGGTTCAGTAATCCTTATAGTATTCACAAATTATCTATCAATATATAATGTTCTCCACCAAAATCCCTAGATGACAACATTTTCTAAAATTAGTATTAGTTATATTTCCTTTAAATTGTTTATTGGTGGATATTAACTCGTTTGAAAAGTCCTGTTTTTAAGCCAAAAAGCGCGCGGAAGGTATAAACGCTCTTAAATACGAATAGAAATAATAAAAGAGTACAAAAATAGTTCCAACTAGCAAAAAATATTTCACATGTTTAGATTTAGTTCATAGAGTTATGCTGTGAACTAACACACATACACTTTGTCATATAATTAAATATAGCAGAAAATTCTTTAAATTAATAAATCCTGACCCCAAACTAAGATCGAGTCTTGTGTCGTGGGAATCAGGAATTACGAGAGACTTTTCGGTCTCACAAACATCCAGACTCGAAAGAAATAATTGTGGGCCGCAGAAACAAGCCTGCGCCACGGAGGCTGTCAGTCGAGTGGCGTACCTGCTGGCGACGAGGTCCCCGGGCAGGCCGAAGCGCGCGTAGTCGCCGCCGTAGATGTCGCGCACCAGCTTGTCCACGGTGGTGTTGTCCCCGGCCGCGGCCAGCGAGATGGCCTCCTCGAAGCTGCTGCAGCCTGTCAGCAGGCAGCAAAGGCCCAGGAACGTGCCGCCGCCCAGGCTGGAAACATGTATTTTGAGTAATTTAGGTGGATGTTGATGGTTGAGTCAAATAAATGAACTTGGCTAAGTAAGTAAACAGACTTTCGTAAATGTTACATAGTCTAGGATACTAACTAATAAATCATTACAAAATATAAAAAAATCGCTTCCCGTAAACAGACAGACGTCTGTTCCTATGTATACTTAGATCTTAAAAACTTCGAAACGGATTTTGATGCGGTTTTTTAATAAATAGAGTAGTTTAAGAGGAAAGTTTATACATACAAGGTGTTCCAGTTTTTAAGAGAATTAATATGTATCTACTGTAGAGTGGAATCAAAAAACATGTGAACCCAGCTGATCACAAGTTTATGATAATTTAAATTCCCTCAAACACAATAGTGCTCGAAGGATCACGCGAGCGAATCGCTCGCGCGTGTTTACTCGCGCGTACATCGCCGGTAGAGATATGTGACATGTGTCTGACCTGGTGCCACTGACGCGGTAGTAGTTGTCGGGCGCGTTGACGACGAGCAGCGACACGCCGCTGCCGATGTTGACGAGCAGGAAGGGGTAGGGCGATGAGAAGTCGAACGGCTTGCGCACGTACTGGCTCAGAGCCGCCTCCGCGTACGGCGGCTGAAACAATACGGGACACGGTTACACACCATGCTAAGAAGGGGTCAATAGACTTAATAATGTGGGAAATCTTAATAAATTGAATATTGGGATGTATTTTTGATTGTTAACAATATCACAGATGTCAAATATTGGTATGTGTGTAAATGCACTGTTGTGTTTCGGATTGAAGGGCATTGTAGCTAGAGTAAGTACTGGACGTATCGAGACTTAAAATCATATGTCTCAGGATAGCGAGCGCAGTGTAATGGTGTTGTTTGGTTTTGTTACTGTTTATGAGCGGTCGTATAGCTTACCATCAACGAACGAATCAACTTGCGAACGGCATGTTTGTCTCGCTATTTATTGCAATTAAAAACATGTTCCACTAGTATCTTTTTTAGATATGAGCATTGTAAGTCTTGTATGTATGTGTATGTAGTATGTAATGTGTACGCAGAGTAGTGTGCACCGACGGTTAAATAGTTTTTTGGCTCTGACGTAAAGTATTTCGAGATACCACAAGACTTCTGCAGTCTTTATGCCGTCGATATAGTGTATGTAGTGTATATAGAGAGTAGTGTGTACTGACGGTGTCGGTGGCGTGCTGGTGGACCGGCAGCTCGTGCGGCGGCGCCCAGTAGTAGCACTCGTGCGAGTTCATGGCGTCCACGAACAGCACGCCCGCGATCAACGCGTCCAGCTCGTCCAGCTTCCACAGCCGCATGTTCACCTCCTGACACACAAACAACGTTATATAACTCTGCGACACTCAACAATAACGCACCTTGAAAATATTCAAGTTATACTCAATATACTACAAGCACGGTCGCCGGTCATTTTTATACAATTTGTGTAGGTTGTATATGAGTGGGTTATTAAATGTAAGTCAAAGTATTCTTTTTTGCGACGATAAAAATGATTATTTTGAAAAAAAAAAAAGTATTTCTTTTTTCTCATGGACTATATGCATGAAATTGACCTTCATGTTAAAATTTGAATACTCTAATTAAATAACCTTGTTGAAATTCTTCTAGTTTCTGATACTCATGGCTCAAGACTTGTATCTATGCGGCGTGGTACCTTGATAAAGTCCTCCTCAAACTTGTATGCGCCTCCTCCAGTGGCGTAGATGGTGTTGACGAGGTCGGCCATGCCCTTGGAGCGCGCCAGCTGCAGGAACGCGCCCACCTCGGACGTGGGGAACCGGATGAAGTGCAGCGTGCCGCGCCGACCGCGTATACTCACGTTGTCCATCTGGGGACAATATTATTAGTAGGATGAGGCATATCGTATAGGACATGTATTTTCTTATAACAGGTTGTTTATGAAATGAAATGAAATTCGTTTATTGATCATGTTAGGCAAATAATAGCTCTTATGACAAGTTAATACATGGTATATATTCATTTATTTTAGCGCGATTTTCACGGTCATCAGTTTGAAAATCCAAATGTACTGTACGGTTTCGGGTGGAGGTGACTATTTATTGTTAAGAGATCCATCTGCTTGGTTGCCCCTACTAAAAAAACATGCTGAATATCACGTGAAGTAGATATTAAGAGAAGACTGACTCTTTCTCCAGTTTAGATTGATCTAGGCAGAAGAAAATAGTATGACCGACAGTCTCTTTAATACCAGAAAGACTGGAAAGGAGACTAATGTCCTAAAACAAATCATACGCATTTTGAATTACTAACAACAATGGTAATTTGTTTTATTGATATGTTGATTGAAGGTTCGAATACTAAGGGCCAGTTTCACCAGTTACTGATAAATTCCGAGATAGTTATCTGAGACTCATATGTCAGATAAAATACAAAATTCGGGTACAAAAGTACTGCTTTTTGCCATCAGGGACTTTATCAGGATCTGGTGAAACTGGCCCTCAAGGCTCTAAAACTGTCTCGTACCTGCAAGTGCACGTCCCGGCGTCCCGTCTTGCCATACGCGGAGTTCCTGGTGAGGTACCGGCGGATGTTCTTGAGCACCTCCGTCTCCTTGTCCAGCTCGCGGCGGTTGGTCTCGCGCGGCTCGAAGTACACCAGCTTGGTGAGCGTGCCGCCGATGTCCATGCCGAACCACGGCATCGCTGCGACACACACGACGACAAGTTTATAGAAAAATGGTAATGACACACTGTAGTTGTTTAGGACTACATTAGATGTCCCACAAAGTGACAGGAGAAAAGGAAATAGTGGAAGGTCTGATGCCTGACGTGCATATAATAGGTATTAAGTAGCGTTATTTGATGCAATCCGACTCAAATACGCTGACCTGTCCAGTCTCCTATTTCAACAATGTCTTCAACTTTCGCACAGAAAATATATATAGCAGACAATATTTGCCTCTAATCTTTTTTTTTTTTTTTTTTTAACCTATTCTGTCCCACTGCTGGGCAAAGGTCTCCCTCAACTCCTTCCACTTATCCCTATGAGCTGCTGATGCCACCCAAGTGCTGTCAAATTGGTCGAGGTCGTCGCGCCACCTTTTCCGAGGCCTGCCGCGTGGCCTCTTGCCACCCTTAGGCACCCATTGAGTAGCAATCTTTGCCCACCTCTTTGGGTGCATTCGCGTGACGTGACCTGCCCAATCCCATTTTAATTCGGCCGATTTCAGTGCAACATCCTTCACTTTGGTTATGGAGCGCAAGGTGTTATTGGGCACTCTGTCCATGCGTGTTACGCCTATCATGCTGCGCTCCATAGCTCTTTGACAAACCCCAAGCCTGGACCTCTGAAGTTCGGTCAAAGACCAGGTTTGAGCTCCGTATGTGAGAATTGGTAAGATACACATGTCGACGAGTCTACGTTTAAGGGAAATGGGAAGGTTTCCCTTAAGAAATGTCTTCAAGGACCAGTAGCCCTTCCACGCATTGTCTATTCGACGCTGGATCTCTCGGTCTTGTCTGTTGTCGAAGGAGACTATTTGACCTAAATAATTATACTCGTCGACATATAATATCTCATCTCCGTCCACAACAATTCTCGATGTGGAGCTATTTGTCATAACCTGAGTCTTTGACCGATTCATCATCAATCCAACCCCAAGGCTTGCCCTGCTCAGGTCGTTGAGCATCTGTTGCAACTCGTCGGCCGAAGAGGCGAAAAGGACAATATCATCCGCAAAACGGAGGTTAGAGAGCCTTTCGCCTTCGATGTTAATGCCACGTTCCACCCAGAGATCTGTTAAGGATTTGAAAATCTCCTGCAAAGCGCTTGTGAATAGTTTTGGTGATAACGGGTCACCCTGCTTGACGCCTTTACAAATTCGAAATATTGGGCCGGAGGAGTGGAGTCTGATATCCGCCGTGCTATTGTTATAAATAATTTTTAATAAATCAATGTAGGTTTTATTAATATTTTGATTATTTAAAGCGGAAAAAACTGCATTATGTTTGACATTATCAAATGCTTTTGTGTAACCAACAAAAGCTAGATATAACGGCTTTTGAAATTCTGTGCATTTTTCGATTATCTGGTTGAGAGTATGAAGATGGTCAATGGTTGAAAAACTACGTCGGAATCCAGCTTGTTCTGGGGGTTGATGAACATCTAGATCTCCATCAATGCGGTTGAGAATAATTTTAATAAATAATTTATATAAATGGGATAATAAGCTTATAGGTCTGTAGTTGTTGATATCAGATTTATCTCCTTTTTTATGTAGTAAAATTATGTTGGAGTGACACATGCCCTTCGGGATATGACCTGTCTCTAAAATAGAGTTAAAAAGATTAGTGATATGAGGTAATAGGGTAGGAGAACCAATTTTGAGAGCTTCCGTTGTTACTCCATCTCCTCCGGGGCTGCGAACGAAGGCCATGGATTTGAGTGCTTTATAGACCTCAAAACCAGTGATGTGTGGAACAGAAGCTGACCGGGAGTAATCCGAAACAGGGCTAGGTGTGTGATCTTTGTCAGAGTATAACGATTTATAAAATCCTGTACATATGTCCATGATCTTATCCCGACTATGGTGTTTCCTTCCTGTTTGGTCCTGTAAGCTGTTAATCCACGCCTTACCCTTAGTAACACCCTGTTTGGCAACTCTAAGTGATGAATTTTTCTTTAAAGCTATTTTCACTAGGTTGCAGTTATGGTCTCTTATATCCTTTCTAATGTTGCGTTTAACTTGTCTGTCCATTTTTCGATATTCTTCTGTATTTATTTGCATCATAGTACGTGTTTTAATTAAGTTTACGGTGGTTGATGTAAGTAGTTTACATTTTTTCTTAGTTACAAATTTCTTGCTGCTATTATTTATGCCGGTAACTATTTCTTTATATTGTTGTTCCACGTCAGTGTTATCCAATGACAAACTATCAAAGTAGTTTGATAATTGTAAATTATATTGTTCGGAATTTTGGAGGAGTGCTTGTTTTGACACTTTACAATGTTTTGTGAAATGTTTCGCTCTATGAATTTTGAAATTAAATTTGATTTTAGCCCTAAGAGGTCTGTGATCTGAACTGCAGTAGAATTTATTGATTGTACCTACGTCTTTTACGATGTTTATGTCCGATGTTAAAATGTAATCGATCTCGTTTTTTGTGTTATTGTCTGGCGATACCCACGTCCAACGTCTCTTTGGCTTCTTAAAATAATATGAGTTAGCAACGTGCAGGTTTTGCGACAACGAAAACTGTAGCAATTTAATGCCCCGTTCGTTTCTATTTCCTTCTCCATAAGGACCTAGAATACGTGGACTATCAGATTCCTGTCTGGGGCCAACTTTGGCGTTAAAATCGCCAAGTATGAGCGTCCATGTACCTCTATTTTCATCACATGCCTTATTCATTAGATGATAATACTCTTCAACGTCTTCATCGGAGTAGGTTGATGTAGGTGCATATGTTTGTATCAGTGTCAGAGTTTTATTGGATGTTACCTGAAATTTTAGTATAGCAATTCGATCTGAATATGGTTTAAATTCTATAATATGATTTTTCCATTTCTTTGAAACAAGAAAACCTACGCCATTTCTACCACTTGTCTCACCATAATGGAAAAATACAGTGTCTTCCCGTTCTTCCGTGTGTTCTCCTAACCTTCTAACCTCTGCTAAACCTATTATATCCCACTTGACTTTTTGCCTCTAATCTATTATTCTTTTTATATGACCGGGACCAGCAATTGAACATACGGTTCACCTGATGGTGAGTGATCACCACCGCACATAAACATTTGCACATAGCATTAAATTAGAAATACGCGCTTATTTTGAAAGTTGCCAGGTCGTATCTGTCCGAAAATGCTGCTTTTGGCAATAGCTTCCAAAGAATTGTAAATAAATAACTGTAGTATATGATTGAGGGAACATACGTGGCGCGTCGTTGTCCGGCGGCGTCGGCGGCGAAGGGTCCGCCATCTTGGACACGCAGTTCTCCTTGTTCATAGCTAGCGAATGCGAGTACGGCGCCCGTCTCGCTCTCTTCAATAGCTTGCTCCTGTGGTGCGAGCGGGACAAATATACATTGTAGCTTCAGACTAATTAACGCAACTAAACAATATAGTGCACACTTTTCAATAGAGATAATATACTTATAAACTCAGAAAAGCTACAAAATAGAAAGTTATAATCCTATCTATTATTGATGCTGTATCAACACAACAGTAAATAAATTGACGATGTGTAACATTCTGTGGACTGTGTCTATTTTTTCTTTAAAATACAATAATTACCAGCCTTATTCATAGACAGTTTTAAAACCTATTTTAGCTGTCGAATGGTTTGTCCCTTTCAAATTCAGTTTGAGAGAGGAAAACAGAACATACAATAACTAAATAAAGATTAAAACTATGTATCATCATCATCATTATCTTTATTTCATATTGAGACTCTGAAGATATTCTGTCCGTACAATAAGCCCCTCTGAGAAGAGACAAAACAGCACTTTTCTGCAGCTCAATCCATCATATGGATCGATCATAATCATATATCAGATTTAATTTTAATTTTACTCCATACATATTTTCTTTACAGCTATGTACAAACTCAGTCAGTAATTTATTGAACAGTGCACGTAACGATTGTTTTACTTAGTATCCTCATTAGTGAAAGCGCAATTCTAGAACCTTGGTAGTAATGAGTTTAATATTCAGGTTGTGTAACAATACGCACTTTGTATCGTCTATACCAGGGCTTGAAATACCGGTAAAAGTTTGGTATCGTTAATGGAGCTAGAAGCAGGTATCGGTAAATTCATAAGTAACGGTACCCAATTTAACGTTATTTTAACGTTAAATATAAATACCGGTATTACCAAACTTACCGATACTTATAACGTTATGAGTGTATTTCGCTACCTTCGCTCAAACTTACCGATACTTTTAACGTTATGAGACTATTTCGTTACCTTCGCTCCCGGCAACTCGCAACGTTTACCAACCAACCACATTCATATGAAGTGGCGGCAGTCGGCACGCGTTTGTGGTATATCCCGTGGGACGCCCAAGAGAACTTTGAGAAAATTGGCAATGTCGCATAAATTAACGCTACGAAATTACCGATATTTTTAACGTTATCGACGTAAAAAAATATTGATAATTGTTAACGTTATAGTATCATAACGATTATGTTTCGTTACGATACTCAATTACCGCTACTAAATTTTAACGATACACACTTTTAAGGTGAATTGGTATCGTTTTCAAGCCCTGGTCTATACAGGTAGACGAGGTGGTTTGGTTGTTGGTACTGTACTGTGTCAATCTTCTTCGAGAGTTCGATCGAGATGGGCTTAGTTTCCTCAATCGATGTCTCGCTTATTAGTAAGTCGTTGTCTATTACAGACTTCAGGATATTTCTTTATTGAAATAGCGAGACGAGCATGTCATTCCCCTGGCGGTAAGCGATACGCTAATGTACAGTAACAAAACCAAACAACACTTTGAAGTACACAGCAATGCTTGGCATTCCACTGCGCTTACTATCCTTAGACATAAGAAGTTAAATGTAATTATGTCCACTAGTTACTCTCATCCTTAGACATAAGATGTCAAATCTAATTATATCCAGTAGTTAAAATGTTTAAAAAACCAAGGACGCAAACAACCGTACGGCCCACCTGATGCGGAGCAGTTACCGTAGCCTATAGAGTAGACAATTTCTTTCAAATCAGCACACAATAGTACATTTACACCGCTGTTTGGGGAAGAATTAGGCATTGCGGTGGCACCTACCCAAGCGGCTGCTCACATATAAGAGATCTACCATCAGAAATATCGTGCACATAGAAACTGCTGCCTGTCTCCCTATGAGTATTTAGTATCCATTATCAAATTAGATCAAAAACATAACTACGTTCATTCGTAATTAAATAAGTCATTTGTTGTAAACTTTTGCAATGCAAACATATTGGGAGTGAAATATGAGAATGTAATGATGTAACGGAAAATTGCAAGCCCCGCTCTGGCAAATCTGTCTCTGTCACTCTTATTTAGTCAGGCTATCTTCCTTCTCTGTTTGATTGCCCACCTACGAACCAGCACCGTGGCTACGCACCAGTGCGAGTGGGAATATAAGCCGACATCCTAGAGTGGCAGAGACAGAAGGAGAAGTAGCTGTACATCGCAGTTTCCGGTCTAGAATAATGTCAATGGATCCCGTATAATATCGACCGCAGAAAGCAAACTTATGGTATCTCGATAAATGCAACTTTACACCAGATGAAAAAACTATTTTAAAATACCATTATTTAGCAATAACATTTTAAAATAAAGCCTTCCATGTTCACGAGGCCATTAACTGCGATATTGTTTTCAAAATTAAATGATGCAGATAATATTCATATTTATCCAGATCGCTTTCCTGCGTCGGTATGTGAATGGTGTTGGTACCTGTGCAGCGGTCTCGCCGAGGTGGTGAGCAGCGGCGCCGCGCGGCGCTCCCGCCCGCACGCCGCGAGGCAGCCCTCACAGCGGTGCAGCCGCATCTGCAACAACACATGACCCTCATTACCTCTCTCTTTTCATTGTAAGTCCAATGAATAGTCAGCTAAACATAGACGTGGCTCAAGGATACATTTATTCATAGAGACCTGATGCTTGACAACTCTAAATACACTAGCAAATTTTTCATTTCTACCCGGTCGTCACCCGGACAATGTTAGGGTCCATCTTCCTGATGTATCATCTTCATATCGCTCGATGTTACTTATTGAAATTTGAAATGGTATGTCCCAGGATGCCAGCGCAGTGGAATTACAAGATTTGCTTTATAATTCATGGTGTCTTTTTGGTTTTTCTACTTTCTCTACTTCTTTAGTTTTTCTCCATTAGCGGTCGTATCGCATACCATTAGGCAAATGGCATGCTTATGTCATGACCGCTCATGGTCAGTAGAAAGAACAAAGAACACAATGCACATTACAAAGCAATGCTTGGCATTTCACCGCGCTGACATAAAATAATAAGTCTCATTAGGTCCAGTAGTTCCTCTGGCTACAATGTCCTTCAAACCGGAACACAACAGTGACTTTACACTACTGTTTTCCGGGAGAAACAAACATTAGGGTGGTACCTGCCCAGGGGGCCTCTCACATATGAAGCACCTACCACCAGTAAGTTAGACCGTTAAGGAAGAAGGATAGTTTCCTTATCTATAGGTCATTTAAAATTTAAACCACATCATATCTAGAATCGTTATGACGTAACTACCAATTGTGGAGTTATTTTTATAAACGAACCGTAATAGTTCCGACCTAGACCCCGTTCCATACATTAGTACTCTCGAGAAACCGGATCGATTAATATATAATATAATCAGCCTGATAACTAAAATTATGCCAATACGCACTAGGTCAGCGTGGTGGACTATATGGTCTAACCACTCTCAGTCGTACTCTCGATTGTGGAGGAGGCCCGTGACCTGCAGTGGCACATATATGGGCTGATACAGATACAGAGCCAAAATTATTGGAAACACTACCCTGTCGCATGATCACACCTTCCGGAAAAACATATAATAGTATGTGATTTGTATAATCAAGGTTAATTCATTTAGTAGCGATAAACAAGTAAACAACAATAGTAATTGGACTTTAACCGTATGAATTATGAATAAATAGGTATCATTTTCAGCCACCAAAAATCATATTATATAGATGACAACACAGAGCTTCCAGGATTTTTATTCTTCGGCGCGCTTGGCTGGTTAATTAGCAAGAGTAGGACGTAACTCCTCGTATTAATAACATTGTTGTCATCAACCTGTCATTTTCATTAGCTACCAGACTGCATTACTACTAGATGGAGACTTGTGTCTCGTTAAGCGACCGGTTGTAGAAATCGTATCAATTATTTCACTTTTTCACATAATATGATTTGATAGATAAATATCAAAATTATAGTACAAAAATCCGACGAAATGGCCAAACAAAGACAACGCAGTAAATTCTACGTCAACGTTATCTCACTTAGCATAACTCGAATTAGTAAAGTACGAGGGGCGATCAAAAAGTAATGATAATAAGTATAAAAAAACAACGATTGTAGTTTAAATTTAATTTATTTTTCTACATAGTCTCCTAACAAGTCGATACATTTAGTCCAACGTTTCTCCAAACCTAAAATACCCTTTAAAAAAAAATCTGTATCTTGACTATCCCAAAATGCCTCTACAGCATCCATCACCTCGCTATCATCCTCAAATTTCTTGCCCCTGAGGTGTTCCTTGAGCCTAGGAAATAAATGAAAATCGCTGGGGGCTAAATCTGGAGAATAGGGCGGGTGTTCGACCAGTTCGAAGCCTGCTTCTCGAATGGCAGCGATCGCAACTTCGGCTCTGTGTGCAGGAGCGTTGTCCTGATGAAACAGGACTTTCGCTCGGAGTTTGCCCCGTCTTTTTTCCTTTATGGCGTCTCGCAGTCGTCTTATTTGATCAGCGTAGTAGGAGCCCGTAATAGTAGCTCCCTTTTCTAGGTAATCAACCATTATGATTCCCTGAGCATCCCAGAAAACGGACGCCATAACCTTGCCCGCCGAGCTCGAGACTTTGAACTTCTTAGGAGTCGGTGAGGATGGCCTTTTCCAAGTCATCGATTGTTGTTTGGTCTCCGGATCAAAATGATGGATCCATGTTTCGTCCATGGTCACAAATCGTGACAAAAATAATTCTTGGTCAGCCTGGAACTTTGCAAGATTGGCTCTTGAAATGTCAACTAACTTTTTCTTTTGTTCGTCCGTTAACATTCTCGGGACCCAACGCGCGGAGACCTTCTTCATATTCATTTTGCTGGTCAAAATGTTTTGGATGCTGCCATATGAGATCCCTGTGACCTCAGCTAAATGTCTGATGGTTACTCTTCGGTCTGCTAACACGATATCTTCGATTTTTTTCACGTTTTCCTCCGTGAGGGACGAGGTTGGGCGTCCCTCGCGATGTTCATCTTCTGTGGATGTTCTACCCAACTTAAACTCTTTGCACCACCGTGCCACCGTAGAATATGGAGGAGCAGAGTCCCCCAGTGTCTCCACCAAATCGGCGTGTACCTCTTTGGTAGACATTTTTTTCAAACAGAGGTACTTGATGACGCATCTCACTTCGTGTTTCTCCATTTTCGTGTTGTCGCTCCGACTGCTGGTATTCAAATGAATGTAGCTCCTCCAAATGACGTCCTATTTATACAATTTTTTAGCTGGGAAGTGGTGAAGGACTGAAGAAGCGAAATGTTTTTTTTTTTTAATTTTTATCTTTATTAGAATTACCCGTTTATCATTACTTTTTGATCACCCCTCGTAAATTCGTGACAGGTCGTAAAATTAATTCATTGTTTCGAAAGTTTTGGGTCGTTGCAACTGTCGTTGAATCGTCGTCTGCGTTCATTGACTTGCCATAAACATTTGTCAAATGTCTAATTTTTACGTGACAGTAAGTTTACGAGTGTTGAATCCAATGTTCATCAGCATTGGATCCAAAGATTTCTTTGGTTATTTCTACATCCAAATGATGAACGAGTGGTGTTAGATAATCGTATTTGTTGTCGCATGTCGTTCGATCTTTATTCTTCTCTTTTATCATTCATTAAGGTCGTTATTGGACTAACTATTCCACTGGGGATTTAGAAACATATGGTAAAGTGGTACTCCGCACTGTTCACCAGTTTAACAGGCTCTTTAATATTGAACCTACTATTTCACTGGAGTTTTTGATAAGGGGGCATCGTTCAACATTTTAATACGACCTAAAAGTTCGAAAATAAAATTACCGCATGATTATTCTTAAATCATTTACGAACGCAGTTATTATTTATTAAAAAAGTCTTTTGCAAGATCATTTGCATCAACAAATAATACTATAAATTGTGAACGTTTTACAACTTCAAACAATAAAAGAGCTAGAAATACCTTAGCATCACATTTTTCTTTTACAGTAAATATTATTGTTTTTCTTCACTTACATGGCACACCTTTCTCTGGAGACCCAAATACACTGTTCCTATTGCACCTGCCAAATCGTTACCTCTCTTTTCAACTACGCACTTGAAATTATTATCTGTCTCGTTTTATAATCCGGAATTATTTGATAATTCTTTATCTGCCACGATAGTACGTATCTGTTGAAGAATTTTCGCCGTATCGATATTAAAAAGTGCACGTTTACACAATGTGCTTTGATGATACATCCATCTGATAGAGCACAATTTCTGTGAAATGCTTAATTATTTTGGTAAAACAACACTGTTTTGTCGCAACGGGTACAGGTAAAATCTCATTAAGAATAGTAATGTACATTGCAAATAGGTTCTCCAATTGCCTAGTTATTTTTAATATAGTTATGTAGTGTAATGCCAAGCATTCCTTTGTAATTTATGGCGTTGTTCTGTTTTTCTTCTATCTATGAGCGGTCGTATCGCTTAAGATCAGGCGAATGGATTGATCGTCTCGCCAATCATTGCAAAAGAAAAATAACGAAATGAATAAGGGAAAAATGAAATTAATATCATAGTTCGGACATTTCGATGTGATTAACAAGTGCTATTGTTATTAGTCAACAATAAGAAATAGACGCACACAAGAGTCACAAGAATTTTAGGAAAAGATACGCACTTCTATAAATGCATAGATGACCAGTTTCTGACTAGAAATGATTCACAGATTAGTAAAATTCGGAAAACAAGCGGATATGTTTATTCAAAACTAGTCATTACTCATAAGTCGTGATAACAATCTGTGATAACACGAGACTTGCTTTTGATCCGATCAAAACACTACGCAATCCTTATAAACACAACATATAAACACAAAGAACTATTCAGACTGATATTGACAGCCTCCGTGGCGGAGTTGGTTAGATGCCAGCTGTGAAACGTTACACCGCGGGTTCAATCCCCGCACCAATGCAAATATTTCGAGTGATCCACACGTATTTGTTTCGGGTCTGGGTGTGTGTGAGACCGAAAAGTCTCGTAGTTTCTGATATCCACGACAAAAAACTCGATCTTAGAGTGAGGTCAGGACTATGTATGTGACTGTTGGGTGTATTTATTTATTTGTTTTACTGAAAGCCGAATAGACGCGGAAAGCTCAATGTACGTGGCTAATACGGATTTAAGCGTTTCTATTGGACAGATGCTGAATTGAGCTGAATAAGTGAGGTCTATAAGCTAGTCTTAGACAGTGTCCTAGACGCATGTGATGAACAAGCTGGCTCTAAAATGACTGGGTTTGAACTTCCTTCCTGGACTTATTTTGATGTGATCTATAAATATTACTCAGTTAGTTACTGCAAGTATGTATGTATGTATGTATATGTTGCAAAATCAGGACTATTTCAATGTTGAGAGTAATCGACTGTAATAACGCCATTATCTTTAAATGCCGACTTATTCATAAAATTCTTGCAACTAACAATGACGAAGCAACTACCCAGGCCGGCATAACAGTGTCGATCGAACGAGAAATTATAGCGATTAGATCGAGATTGGCGCCAGTCGATATTCTATCTTAGCGGCACGTAGCATCAGGTATCTTTGGGTATAAAAACAATATACACCTGCATCTATATCAGCCCACATACGTCCAACTGCAGGACACGGGCCTCAACTACAATCGAGAGTATATTTGAGAGGGGTTAGGCTATATAGTTCACCACGCTGCAGTGGGTTTACATACCATAGAAATTCTTACAAGTCGCTTTATTATGTAAGCTTTCTCACGATGTTTTCCTGTACCGTTATAGTGTGTGGTGATTGACTATCAATACACATATGGGTTTGAAAAACAATACATAGGTTTTCCTAGTGTTCCTATATGACACAACCACGGAACACTAATATCTAGATAGTCTGTTTTTATATGACGACGACATTTCTATGCCGTGCGAACGTAGTGGTGTGATCTCTGACCCCAAATCATTGTCTTTTTTACAATGTAAATTAACTTCGATGACGTGGAAATAAGCGCGGTCTAACTACATACTACATTCTACACGGAAGACTAATCATCTTGAAATTACATTTATGTACCTAAAGATTTTATATAGATATACAATACATATGTAAAAATAGACGTCTTTTTATCCGCCTCATTGAAACACAGTTTTAAAACCTATTTTCATTGAATATTTTTGTCCCTTTCGAACGAATTTGGGATTCAGATTGAGCGAAAAAGACAAAAATTGTTCAATAATTATAATAGGTTTCAAAACTGTATCAATAACGCCGTATGGGAATAGACAGAGACGGTTATATTTTGGTTTATGTTTGAGTTTTGGAACACCTTTGTCGTATTTACCATTCATACATAAATATGTATGCAAGTATAGTATAAGTATATATGTATGCAGGCAGTCAGCAATTAAAATTTATTGCTGACCGCCTGATGGTACTTCTGACTTCTTACTCTTCTTTTTATATGTGATTTATGTGATTTATTTGCTCAATGCAATTTGATGCAACTCCTCAGGGCCACACGTTTCGAATTTCTATCTGTATTCTTCAATAAACACCTTTTGTAAGCTGTTTTTCGTGTTATTTATAAAACATATGAACACAATAATGTATTAAAGTATTAATAATACCTAAATTAATGTGAGGTTTAGGTAGCGTCAACGCATAAGACGATTCTCGCATTTCGGTGTAAAATTTCACATACAAACACAATTAAATTTATTTTTTACTTCACCCGAAGACCGTATAAATACAATGGAAAATTATCTAATAAAATACAAGGATATTAACATGAAATAGTATTGTTTTGTTGAAAAAAATAAATTGACGTCATTTTGAGGTATATTATGTACTAGGTATCAGCAGTATACAACTAATAACTATAATACATATGTAATTGGTAAATGCCTGGGAGGTTATTCTGTGATCCGAAACGAAAATCTAATATTTGGACTTCGACGACGGAAGTAATATACATTTCTTTTTCTTCTTATAATCAATAGATACCATTTTCTATGATAGTTATCATTAACTCCGAACTTAAACTATAGTTACGACATACGATAGAGGATCAAAACATTTTCTGGAGTCCCTAGCTGAATGAATGACCATACAGTTTTGCGTCCAACGTTCGAATATTTGAGTTTATTTTCGGATCGTTTAACCCTTTGGTCAATTGAATCCATTGTCCAGATTATATTAAATCATATATAAACATATTAACTGAACTGAACAGAATTAACTGTAACTACATATAGTTTCCAACACCCGAAGCATTCGTAAGTCTCATAAATATGTCTCTGAGCGGGCATAGAACCTATAGCTTCTCGTTTCACAACCTGTTTCTCAATCAACTGCGTCACGGATTCAAAATATTTTTTCACGTAATCGCCTATCATTATTATTTGTTATGTATAAACCCTATATACTTTAACTGTCAAATTATGTCGCAAGGTCATCAACCCACGTTAAACTGTTCAAGTTAATGTGTAATTTTGATCAGTCTTCTTGACTTGATTGCGTGAAAGATCATAGGGTCGAGAATTTCCATACAATGCTTTTAACGTAACTGTCGATACGACTTTTATATAGTTTACTGTGCATCATTCCAATACTTTATACACTGATAACTTCTGAAGTTATGTAGGTTATGGATCGCCCGGCACTCGTAGTGTCTGGTTCACAAAACGAATCTTTGCATGAAAATTATGGATCATAATCGACCGGTGACAGAAGGGTCGAGTGGGCAGCATCCAGTGACCCTTAAGTTAGAAGATTTGAAGGTTTAGTCACGAAACTCATATTGAACGAGTTTTACGCAATCAGAAATAATTTATATGGTTTCCTCATTGGTTTATGAACTATGAATTTTAAGATACTGGATTAAATCCCAGGTTCAATTATCTTTGCATCGATTTATACCCAGGGCTGGTCTTTGTGGCACAGTAGGCCGTGTATCTTATTATTACATTGGCATTTACCTACGTGCGGTACACTATAACTGACACCAGCGGTATCCCTGCCCACCTTTTCAAGGATAAAAGCTTAAGGTTATACCCGTATTACGTTGTTAATAGGGCGGTTTATTTTCCGGAAATACTGAGTGTTGTTCACCTTTATTTCTCAATCGCAATTCCCAACAAGTTCACTTGTGGAAGTTACAAAAGAAACATTTATTTTGAGGTTATTATAAATGTCACGAGTATTTTTAACCAAAAACGCAGAAATGCTGTGAGTTCAATAATGACGTATTTGTGTGTACTGTGTAACTGGAATGTTCTCGCGGCTTACTAGAGCCAAGATGTAACATTATGACAAGGTTTTCTATATATTTTTTCTATATTAGTAATAGTTCTAATTTTGAATGAATTGCACCCTAAGTACATGTATGTACTTAAGTATGTAAGTTTATGTATTTAAGAAAATCTAACTTATTAAATGCAATAGAAGTAAAAAAAACATGTTTGCTTGTTTTTTTGTCGGGTTGTAAACCACTATACGAAATTGCTGCGATTTTTATAATTATGTTGTCACAGGTCTAACTTAAATTCTTATGTAAATTGTATCTTGTTATATCTAGTAATTCCTACATTTTTAAACATATGGAATGCGTCTTGGTAACATTGTTTTTGTAATTTATTTTTTGGGTTATCGCTCTTTACTGGTTTAAACAGAATATATCTCGAAAATAAGTTTTATCTTCAATCGTTCCAGTTTAATGTTTTAATTACTTTTAATATAAATAGCCCCGAATTAACGGGTAAGGTAGCATTGGGTGATAATCGAGTAAGTAGGAGTCACGTGCTTAGAGTAAAAATTCGCATAGAATCAATGTTTAGTTTATTCTTGCAAGACACGGCGGTATATTTTCGTTTTTAACGTTTTACATAACAATTGTTTGTCAGAATAAATATGTGTATATTATGTAAATGTTAATCCATAAACATATTTATTTTTCGGCTTTTCGTTACGAGGTTGCAATAATCATTTATTATTTCATATAATACATAATATATTACGAGTCCATAATTTGCATACAATAGGTATGAGTTTTATCATGTCTGCAGTAAACTTATTTAACACAATATTCAATGAAGGATCAAGTCTGCAATTTCAATTGAATAAAATTGCAATAAACAATATCGTAACCAGCAAATGAAAGACTAGTCACACGCAAATTGTCATAAACGTTAAACATGGTGGCAAAATAAAAAAGTAATCATTAAAACGAAGAAAAAAAAAAACGCCGTCGTTTTGCTTCAAGGTTCGTGTATTTGTCTCGAGCCTAGTTTTGTGTATTTTTAGTTTAACACGTCGTTATTTAACACATAACAGTCGAAAGTACACATTGACAGGTGTTTTTACTTATAAAATTAATGGAAATATCCATATTTACATTAATGACATGAATGGAGTTAATTTGCATAAAACGAACTTCATTGACAAAGGTATCGACAACGGCGGATCCAGGGGGGAGGTCATGGGGGTCATGACCCCCCTGGGATGGCTCCAATTCGACAGAATCTATTATATTGTTGATAAAATTTTTAAGTACAGATAAATGTTGATAAATAAAGTAAGAAGTGTGTGTATGTTCACAAATCACGACTGTAACAAACTTTAAACTTTCAGTGTTTTGACAAGAACTATATGTACGACCCCCCCTGGCTTGGAAACTGGATCCGCCCTTGGGTATCGAAATTAAATATTATCTATATATATGTTAATTCCTTTACCTTTATAGTGAGCGATGATAGGTTTTTATTTAATTTGAATCGTTTTATTTAAACGTTTCATTTAAATTATTTGTGCCAAAATGTTTGACGTGTACAGAATACTACGATAAGATTCCTAATTATAATTTCGATCGTTTCCTTGTATTCGTATGTCCCGTACATACGAATATCGTGGTGTAGGAAAAAAAAATAGCTGTATAATATATATATTTTAATTACTTTACAAAATTAATAAATTATTTGTGAAAATGTATAAGATTTTTTTTTAAGAGATTACCTAGTGTGATAAGGCCGCCACTTGTACTATTATTCTTATTGTATAATATCGTCATAGTATTTCTGTACAGTGCAAAAAGGAAAATAAAAAAATAAATAAATAAAAATAAGAAAATATCAAAAACATGTCTTAAATATTTCACATACGATTTTATTCTTGGGATCCATGGATGCACTTGCCTATAGCCTACGTGATTATTGGCTAATAAACTCAATCAAATCAATCAAATGCATAGCGTCGTCTACCCTGGTTAGCAGAGGTTGCAGTGGCGGGTGTGACGGCTTGGCAATCAATTACAACCATGTACGGCTTCTACGGTTCTCCTTGACCGTTCACGATCGGTTGATAACTCTCAATCATCAACCTTTACTCTTACACTGCTCTGATGCGGTAAAAATATACTTCCAACCTTGACTTTGACCACATTTTTAACTAGGAAGGAAATGACTATTACGTATTCTATGGTAAGTGAAATGCAGTCCACGAACGCATTGGTACAGTACAAAGTTTTTCAGTTAAAATTGATTAATAATTTAAAATTCCTCCTGGAATTTGATCATATTTATTGAATGAAAAATAGACTTGTTTTTATTTATTATGGTATTCTTAAGCTTAATTCTAACACATCAATTAATATTATAGGAATTTCTGATCAAAATACAGAATGCAGAGTTGAACAAAGTAGTATTTTTTTTCAATGTTTACTAGAATAGCTATTTCTTGAATGCTATCGAAGATAAGAGTATTTTTTGTTGTTGCTATGGCGACATAGATTGCTCTATCTCCCGTCATCGGTCAATCGTCTAGTTCTGGGACAGCGTGTACACAATATATGTAACAACCAGCCAAGATGGATTTGGCACGCCAAAGTGGTAAAGAACTTGACCGCTACTAGAAGGGTATCACGAATTGCTTCCGTGTGAATTCAACAAATTGCTTGTTGCGTACAATTAATAACTTTTCCTGTATTTAACTTTATTATGAAGGCGTTTTGAAAGTAATGTAGGTCATATATTTTGCCCACGGTATTGGAATAATTATTGGAATTCCCGTCAGTACGCCATGCAAGAGGGTAACGTTTTGGTTAAAACCTGTCAATGGTTTGCAGCAAATCGACATTATTGCATCAACCAGCGATGTATAATAATGGCACTGCAATTACTATACAATTCGTTAACTACGAGATTTTTTCATCCATGCCCTACACTGTAGAGGCGCATTAGGACTAAGAAGTTGTGTTTACAAACAATAATGTCGCATGTACAAACACTCAGACGGAACAATATGTACCAAGTACACATATTTGTCGGGCGGAAAGACAAATATTTGTAAAGAAATATATATTTAAATGACACATTTGCGATCCATTACGGTAAAGGTAAATCAATAATTAAATGATCTCATAAATAAAACATTCAGTATTTTTTCCGCCGGACTTTGATTTTTAACTATAACGTATTTTACATTATAATAATGTATTTGAATAAGGGGCCTCATTAAATAGAAAGAAGACAATGTGAATAAAATTTAAGGGGGACCTATTTGGACTAAACTAATCGTCAAAAGAATCATTAAAATTTGTGCGAAAAGAAGAAACATTCGACGACCGATGTAAGTTTTCCATTTTTAAAAATCAATACTATTCTCTATGATACTTATAATTTATTCCGAACTTAGTTTATGGTTGCGAAGTACGATAGAAGATTCGAACATTTTGTACAGCATCTAGGGACATTCGAACAGTTTTATGATCGAATATTCGAGTTTCGTTTCCCCAGTATTTAAAGGATATGTTTACCCACTTACATAGAGACTAACACAAAACCTCCACATTTCAAGTCGGTTTAAAAGAAAAGCGCGTACCCAAAAGGGTAGGCAGAGGTTTTTTACCGTCTGCAGTTCGCCACGCTCATTTCCTTCCCAAGATATAAAAGGGGCGAGCCTATTGCCATCTAAGATTAGATTGAAACCTTTTCCCACAGCGACAATCGAAACGGCGATTACCAGTTTCTCATCCGATAACAAGCCGGCGAGTATAAATTGAAAGTTGTATCGATATACTTTCGTTTTCATTGCGTTACGAGGAAACGTTCCAGTTACGGCAGACATTATGGAACTCTTCAATTTGAACTTGGTTTGTAGGTTGCCTAGTGTCCCCGATTTTTCTGAACATCCCGATAAGTCAATGCCAAATATTTTTGTGTGATATTGGATTTTTCTATTCATTACCAGCCCAGAGTCAGAAGTTTGTGCCCAATATGTCTATAGGCTCGCCCCCTATTAGATCGTGGGACGGAAAATACATGGCGAATTGTGGGTGTCCTGTTACGTCTACCTACCCCTTTTGGGAAAAAGGCATGAGTTTATGTATGTATGTAAAAATTAAGTTATGCTAAAACTGCTTACTGCTTAGGTTTTCTTTTACTACGTCCCGATTTCAACGAATTGTGATTTTTAACTTCAAGAGTATAAAATCTCGCCTAACCCGAAATTAAATATTGCAATAGCAGAGTGTCAATCATCTTGTAACCCAATTATACCCACATTGTAAACCAGTAATATAAATTAATTTCTACTGTATTTAGTAAAATTTCCATCGGTGATTGTTCCTTCTTGTCCTTATACGACTGTTATCTAAGGAGTAAGGACATACGCTTACGAGATCATTGGCGGGTCATGTTCCGATATAGACAATACCTGTATAAATACTGCTTTAAACAATTTATTATACTCGTAATTAGCATTCATTAGGAAAATATAGAAATAAATTCCATTAAAGATTAATAAGATAATATTTTAAAAAAATACTCACTTGATGTATCGTAATTACTCCAGATTGTTCCGTCATGTTCACTATCACACTAGTATCACAGATTGAATAAATAAATTAATTTAAATTAAATTATTTTACATATCACTAGTCATCGTCCGTTTCCAAGTCCCACAGTCCGGCCAGACCCCGCAGCAGGTCTCTGATGATTGAATCAATGATTTTATTTAAGAATATGAAATAATACATGAATATCCACCAGAACTCGATGATAACGCGCGCGTCCACGGAGAGCATTTAGCGGCGTCCGCTTCTGACGGCGGTTGAACGCCGAATGAGTTCGCGACAACAAATCGCGAGAATTGAGGACCTGCGTATGCGCATGATAAGGGCGTCGCGCGTTGTGACAATCATTACTTGATCACGCCAGTGTTTTTAACACTGCTGTATGTAATAGGTTAATGAGAATTCCAATTAATTTATATTTGGCATTTATTACAGTCGCTATGGAAATCCTTGGGGAGGAATATGAGGAATATATGAATTTTTGAGGCAAAACACAGAGGGGATTCAGCTGTTCGCAGTGCAATTAATTTTCCGCCGGAAGAAGGAACCAATCCTACAGGTCATAGTGAAAGGTCATCAGCGCAACACAACCAACCCCCTTGACAAGTGTAGCTTCTATTGTCAACACCTCAGAAACGATTCATGGGAGAATTGTAAGTTAGAGTGATTTTGGGATGTCAAGACAGATGATCATGGATTATGATGCTGGCTTGATACCTGTTAGCTTTCAAGTTCAGCGTTTAACCCTGTATGCTTTAAGGATGACGTCAATTACATACACAATGTAATCAACACGACATGACAGTGCAAAAGGTCTCAGCGTCTCTCCATAAAATATACATATTTTTATATTAAAAAAAGTGATATTGCCACATCGAGACTTGAACCGGCGACCTCGCTCTCGGTGGCCGTCCGCTGACAAGGTCATCACTATAGTAAACATTGCAAAACTACTTTATATAATATGTGATGTTATGGTTGTGGGACATGGTACCATGTTGGCCATTTATATACCGGATACATCAAGACTGTTACCGAAAACGAAGCCGGGTGGTAGTTTTTGTGGCTACAAACACAATGCAACTAAAATTTTTGTTAAGAAACGCGACAATTTTTTTTTCTCTTTTTTTAAATATCTTAATTTTTGGTAAATCCACAGTTTTTGCTAATATAATAATTTAAACTCTTTATAAATAAAAGGGTCTACACTATTATTTTACGAAAAAATGTATTTACGACCATATAAAAAAAATAACAAAAAAATATTGTCGCTTTTTTCCAACATTTTGTGTTGCATTGTGTCTGAAGTCGCTTAAACTACCACCCGGCTTCGTTTTCGGTAGCAGCCTTGATATACCCTGTATTTACATAAAAAAGTCCCAGACAAATTGGAAAAGTTTTGTAGATCTCAATAATGTTGATAATGTAGGTAAAACTTAGGTCTTACTATGACTACATAATGAAAGAACGCTTTCGAATGGGCATGTTCCAACATATTTGAATCATTATTGAATTTTAACCATTCTTTCTTATTCAAATCGTAGTAAGAACTCGTTTTGGATCCCATAAAAATTTTATTTTGTTTTTATTTCTTTCTTACACTTTTATTCACATAACATGTTTTTGCATATTAAAGACAACCTAGACATCCCCAGAGACTGGTTGAGTTTCAGTGTGTTTGGTTCAGTGGTTATATCGATTCTAACTTGTATAATTCGTTAACATAAGTGTTCCTTAGAGACATCCATAGCGAAGAAAAACCGACCTCCAACGATCTTAGACATTATAATTTATCAACCTCAAAAAATATACGCGGCCACAAAACTTCTAGTTTTTTATTGTAGTGAATGGCGAGACGAGCAACCCGTTCGCCTGATGGAAAGCGTTACGACTGCTCATGAATAGTAGCAAAACCAAACAACACCTTGAATTACAAAGGAATGCTTAGCATTACACTGCGCTCGCAACCCTGTGACGTAAGATGTTAAGTCTCAATATGTCCAATAGTTACTCTGGCTACAATGTCCTTCAAACCGAAACACAACAGTGCATTTACAGTGTTATTTGGCGGGAGAAATAGACATTGCGGTGGTACCTACCCAGGCGGCCTCTCAGATATGAGAGACCACCACCAGTAAAATTATTATTTTTGCAAGATATCCTTCCCAAAAATACACGATAAACAAACTTATTAGCACTTTTGATTACGCAAATCGCTTCGCTCGGAGGTGTGTCTGCTCCGTTGGCTTGTAAACATGTGAACAAGAACCCATAATAAACAATTTGCATCAATAGATAAAAGATGATTCTCGTCATATGGAGACAAACACCACGATAAATATAGAATGTGACACCATAAGTATTAGGTATTGGAGTGATCTATGGTTTTGTGTTCTGTTAAAAATATTTTAATGATAACTAGCGGCCCGGCCCAGCTTCGCCCGGATACAAATAGTTTTCTGTACAATAATATGTACGTATTATACATATAAACATTCCTCTTAAATCACTCTATCTATTAAAAAAAACCGCATCAAAATCCGTTGCGTAGTTTTAAAGATTTCAGCATACAAAGGGACATAGGGACAGAGAAACCGACTTTGTTTTATACTATGTACTGATAAATACACTCAATAGTCACATACATAATCCTGAATCCACAGTAAGATCGAGTCTTCTATCGTTGGCATCAAGAGCTATGAGACTTCGGTCTCACAAACACCCAGACCCGAAACAAACACCTGTGGATTTGTCTCGGTGCGGGGATTGAACCCGTGGCCTCACGCTTCACAGCCGGAGTCTAACCAACTGCGCCACGGGGGCTCATTTTTGTATTTATGACGCGCATGCAGAGATGCATCTAATCAGGCACGCCTCATCACGATATTATCATTATCTTTAAACATTTGAGATCCTCTGCTGAATGTAAACATCCCCGGGTGATCTTTACAGTAATCTTTTGTAAGGGGCAACGACTTGTTGCGATCTATATTCGTGTTTATTAGATGTGCTCAAGGCAATATAATTTTTTGGAGTTCATCGGTTTGAAGGACATCGTAGCCAGAGTAACTACTGGACATATTGAGACTTAACATCTTATGTCTCAGGAAGGCGAGCGCAGTAGAATGCCAACCATTGTTTTGTAATTCAAGGTGTTGTTTGGTTTTCCTACTGTTCATGAGCGGTTGCATCGCTTACCATCAGGCGAACGGCATGCTCGTATTGCCATTCATGGTGATAAAAAAAAAATTCTTCCAGCTACAACAACCTCTTCATTCGTCTTATATCGGAATTTTGTACATGCAATGTTTTTTTTTAATTGCCGTTATACACAAACAACCTAGCATCCTGCCTCATGGATGCTAGAGAAACCACTGCCTGCCGTGTGGTGAAAACTGTAAGTCCCGTTTGAAGAAGGATAGGTCATAGCGTTAACAAAACACCGAAGCAGGGAGTTCATCCCGGAGCTTATATGTATCTGTACCCGCCCCTATAAGTCCCACTGTAAGGCACGGGCCTCCTCTACAATCGGTTCTTCTAATATTAGATTCTTCTTGTACATCCGATTCCGACTTCAATTGCACATATTCAACACGTGAGGTCATCTTAATGTTTTCTATTCTCGGTAACAAACGACACCAGGTTCACAACACTAATAAAATATAATTAGAGATATCAATCTTCTCGTTAGTTTAAATTACATTTATACTACTGTATATATTACTAATATAAGCTGAAAAGTTTGTTGGTTTGTTTGTTGTTTGTGAGCTGAGCAATAGTAAAATGATTCCAAAACAGTGAATATTTTGTTCCTTTTGTTGTTTGTACTGTGTAAACGGTTCATGTTGCGCTACCATGAACCATCATGTATTGCGTGATTGTTCCTGTTAAAAAGGTGTAATGGGACAGGACGGGATGTACTGGGACAGGTTGGGAAAAGCAGTAGAGGACGGTAGTCAAGTCGAGTTCCCCCGCATCTAGATCTATATTTGTGCCATCCACAAATATTTGTTTCAATTCTAGGTGTTGAGACCGAAAAGTCTCTCGTACTTTATAATACTCACGACACAAGATTTGTACTAGTGTGGGAGTCAGGACAATTTATGTGACTATTTAATTTATTATTTACTGTTAAATAGTAACTATATTTTTCATATAAATTATATACTAAGATAGGACAGTATAATTTTCTATGGAGTTCGAACCCAATTAAACAATGACAATGTCCGCATGTGCGATCATAAAAACTAGCGAGAATAATTATATATTTTTTAGTTTATTGTACAATAGAGATATTATTTTGCCATTTGTGTTGTTTATCATCTATAATTTTATACGTTTTTATATTTTTGCATGGGAACATACATAAATCGTCTTATGTATGAGTTGAGAATGATAATCTCCTAGATTTTACTTTCATGTTAACATGTAAGATTTAAAATACCCGCGGACTCGAAATTCGTAAATGAAATTGCGAAGAGTTCGTTTTTATCACCAACATACATACATAAACACACGCTTTTATCCCAGAAGGGGTAGGTAGAAGGACAACCAGGACACCCACATTTCGCACTCACGATGTGGGCACAAGTTCCTGACTCCACAGATTGTATACCTTGACAATAATAAGCTCGAAAACAGAGCCTGTTTATGCGACATATATTTAGCTGAATTTGAGCGTTCGCAGCGCAAACCTTATTTATTTTATCTTTGTTGCGTTATATTTGCATGTGCAGTCGGTCAAAACATGTTATTTTAAATTATTATCATAACGAACTCACGAACTGCGGAATGCGCAGGGTCACAGACCAGACAGAATGCATTTTTCTTATGAAGTTACAATGTTACGAAAAGCCTAGCATCTTTTTGGGGATAAAATATGTAATTTTTTGCTGTTACCATTCTGCACGGGTTACTTTATGATTCGAAACGAAGTTCGAATGTTCGACAACCGAAGTTTTCAGTTTTCAAACTTTCGACAGTCAATACTATTCCCTATTATAATATCATTCACTACGAACTTAATCTATAGTTACGATGTACAATAGAGGAATTCAACATTTTGTGGAGTACCTAGGCACATTTGTACAGTTTTACGTACTGTGTTCGGACATTCGAAGTACGTTTCGGATCCTAGAGTAAATTGACTGTATCAGTAGTGAGCATGGCACTCTTCTGAAATGAAATGAAATGAAATGAAATGTATTTGAAATGAAATGAAATGTATTTATTGGTCACGTAGGCAATTTAAAAGCTCTTATGACAAGTCAATACACATAGAACTTAATCTCTATAAACAATATATTTCCTATACTTAGTTATACTTATTTTAATTTCTTGGTTTAATTAATTTATTTATTTTAAATTAATTTTATTTTTATTTAGAATTAGTTTTATTTATTTGTTAACTTTTTATTCTTATTTTATTTAAAGTATTATTTATGTCTTTATGGTAATTTATTTTTCAAAGAAATACAATATGTATGTTAGTCAAATTAAATTAATTAATTAGTGGACCATGAATATCATTACAACGGTGCGTAGCGGTTTATTGTTACCACCGGATCCAACGCGGCCCTTCCTGAGAAGACCCGGCGAAACAAACTCAGTGGGCTTACACTACCACTGGAACTACGCGACGCGACCCAGTCCTGAGTATATCCAGCGAATAAGACTCAGTGGGCTTGTTTTGGGTCCAATTTAAGACAACGACCATAATTATTTCCGAAACGTCCCGTATGTTTAGGCTTACTGCCGGATCCAACGCGGCCCTGACTGAGAAGACCCGGCGAACAAACTCAGCGGGCTTTACTTTACCACTGGATACTACGCGGCGCGACCCATTTCTGAGTAGATCCAGCGAGTCAAACTCAGTGGGCTTGGTTTTGGTCAATTTACTAAAATAAATATTTGTGACTTGTCTTACAAAGATTTGCCATATTATTATTTTTATTTGTTTTCTCGATCGGTCGTCATATGATTTTAATTGGCATTAATTAATCATTATATATATAGTTATAATTTAATTGATTAATTTAATTGTATATTGATTTATTTTTAAATTTAAAATTTTTAATTTTTTAAACTAGAGGATGTAATGAGTGAATAGTGCAGGGCGCCAGGAAGTCGCAATGTGCAAGAGAACACCTAATCCCAGGCTTTTTTATCCTCAATATATTCCTTAATATTATAATAACCCTTAGTCATAAGTTTGTTTTTAATATGGGCCCTAAATAGTTTGTCCGGTAGCTGCGTTATCCTATTGGGAAGTTTATTATAAAATTTAATACAACTACCCAAGAAAGATTTTTTTGACTTTTCTAGTCTAAACGAGGGTATTACTAGTTTATTTTTATTCCGCGTATTAATAGTGTGGGTGTCACTGACCTTATAAAACTTATTAATATTTTTACGAACGTGCATTATATTCTGAAAGATGTATTCAGATGACACGGTTAGTATATTGCTTTCTTTGAAAACAGATCGCAAAGAATCGCGGCTCCCTAGATTATAAATAGCGCGGACTGCTCTTTTTTGTAATATGTATATGGACTCAATATCAGCCGCTGATCCCCACAAAATAATGCCATACGACATTATACTATGAAAATAAGCAAAATATACCAATCTAGCCGTTGCAACGTTAGTTAGTTGTCTTATTTTTCGGACCGCGAACGCTGCGCTGCTAAGTTTAGCTGATAATCTCTCAATTTGTGGACCCCATTGTAATTTTTTATCTAGAGTGATCCCTAAAAAAATTGTGGAATCAGCTAAATTTAGAATTTCTGAATTTAATTCGATACGCGTGTTTACGTTTGCCACGTTCGGTAAAGCAAAACGGACGCATTTAGTCTTACTAGCATTTAATAGTAGATTATTAGCAGAAAACTATCCCGAAATTAAATTAAGAATATTGTTAGGTGTAGCTAGATTATCGTCTTTCCGATTAACTTTAAATATTATAGAGGTGTCGTCAGCGAATAAAACTATGTCTGACCACTTCTGAACCATGCAAGGAAGATCATTTATGTAGACTAGGAATAAAAAGGGTCCCAGAATGGAGCCCTGCGGAACTCCAATTTTAACTTTTGATCCTACCGAAGTGAGCCCGTCTAAAGAAACCTTTTGTTCACGACCCGACAAGTAAGATATTACGAGATCAAGTGACGTATCACTGATTCCGTAGTACCCTAGCTTCATAATAAGTGTTTGGTGGTCAACACAGTCGAAAGCCTTGGAAAGATCACAAAAGACTCCTAGAGCATCCTGAGATGCCTCCCAGGCTTCTAAAACCGACGTGATCAGTGATGTCCCGGCATCTTGAGTTGAGCGACCCTTTGTGAAACCAAATTGATTCTTATGTATTAACTTATTTTCATCAAAATGTGCTAGCATTTGATTAAGCAAAAGCTTTTCGAAGATTTTGCTAAGAGCCGGTAATATAGAAATAGGCCTATAATTCGACGGATTGTTCGAACACCCTGACTTAAAAATGGGTACAACTTTACTTATTTTCATTAAGTCGGGAAAGATACCGTCACTTAGGCAGGAATTAAAAATATTAGCTAATAACGGTGCAATGTTAATAATAATAGCTTCTATAGCTTTAACAGACAGTCCCCATATATCTTCTGTAGTTTTTATTTTAATTTGCTTGAAAGCCTTTATTATTTGACAATTGGTAACCTTTTGAAAGTTAAACTTAGGCATATTTCCAGGAACATTTTCCTTTAAAAAAGATTCCGCTAAATCTACTGATGAATCTAAATGTTCAGTTAAGTCTAATGGTATGTTAGTGAAAAAATCATCAAGATAATTGGCAATAGTAGATTTATCTGAAATAAGGTCGTCATTTATGCGGAGAGCAATTTTGTTGTCATTTTTTTTATTTTTCCCAGTTTCAGTATTAATAATTTGCCAGGTTATTTTTATTTTATTATCTGACAATCTAAGCTTTTCACTTATATAATTAGATTTAGCCTGCATACATACTTTTTTAAATAATTTTGAATATAATCCGACATATTTTTTAAAGTTGACATCAGGTGTATAGGACCTTTTGTCATATAACTCATACAACTGAGAGTTTATTTCAAAAGGGCCTGGACCACCACCCTGGCCTGTCCAGGCTTGGTAAACTTAGAGTCGCATGGAGTAACAACTAGCAGCTATCAGTATATTACAAAATTTGATATCCTTTTGTACCGCCTCTTGGCAATAAAGCAAAGCAGCTAAGTTCTGTGAGACAGTAACACCACCCAAGCCCATTCATGCCTAGTCCAAACAGACCAAATCACACACACATATAATAGTGTATTACAAAACAGCAGAATCAAGTGTAGACATTGTGACCGAGAATTCGCAAACGGGGTCACTGCCAACCTGATCCCGCATGCATTATTCATTATTTATAACATTTTATATTATCGTGAGTGGCTTTGCTTCATTAGAGCTAATACTTTGTAGTTTTTTTTTATTGCACAAGTCCGGCTAAGATCAATGGTATTAATGGTAATTTATCACTGCGGCCCATTAACATCCACAACGCTTGGATCTTGGATGTTTCCAGCTCATCGGTTTACTGTGAGACAATGGTACCACCCCAGACGAGACTGGCCATTCGTATAGAGTCATGGCAGACAACAACATGGCTTTAGCAATTCCAAAATCCTGTAAATTAGGCGCACTGATCCCAATGGTCTCATTTAGTCGCCTCCTACAACAGATAGGGTCACCTTGGTAACATTGCCACGCCCCTTCATATGGCTGAGTCACAAATATCCCGACCTCACAATAAGACACAAACTTCATATCGTAACATAAACTCCGAGGCTTCGAACTCGCGGCATCTCGTTCCCAAATCTCACCAACTGCGCCACGAAGGCTATCAAGAGTTAGCACAAAGATTCCGTTCCGTTTCCGATACCTAAGACTCTTAAAGTGTAATGAGTAATGACGCTTATCAATTTCCTACAGTGGCTTATCAGTTTATCAGCGAGCTGGGGTCAACTGGACGACAGCATGTCATGCGTCTGCCACACGTGTCCGTCACAAAGTGACCTTCGTCACGCGGTACGAACTGTCTCCGAAACGTGAGTCTACCCACAGAAAGAATATGAATAGTTCTTCCATTTTGGGAACTATTAGATATTGTAGTAACTGTCACAATCTTTGATGCTACGGGAAATATAACTACTTAAAATAACTACCGACAGAACTAACAGATCTCAATCTACCATCAAAGATACAATCCTACCACCAATCTAAATGAAATGCATCAATGTAAAAGAAAATCAGCTCACAAATCGCAGCAGGTGTCCGAACGTATACTGGCTGATCTTCCACCTTCTCAGGATACGTGGGGTTTGAAGACCTGGAACCAGGACGGAGGTGACAGGATAGGATGGGGTTAAAGGAATGGATGGGAATGAGGAAAGGCTAAGGCCCCAAGACGTTATATCCGCAGTTTAGCTGGTAAGAATCAAGAAATTTCAACTAAACCATTCAGTTTGATTCGGAATGGAGCCTGGCGAATATTAATTGGTATTCGCTTACCAAGCTGTGAAATGAAAGACGTGGGTTCAATGCAGAGTGACAGCATGTTTGTGCTTGGAAAAAAATAACAGGAATTAAATGACGACCTGGTAACCGCTTCAAATACCTCACAGCTTGCTACCATATTGTTAATAGACCAATAACGTGAGGTTCCCAACGCGCCACCGATTCTGCATAATGATACCATGCACCGACGTCATCATGACGTCAACATGTCAGCACTCAACGTATTTGCATACGATTAGGAAACAATAGCGAGAATACGTTTTGTCAACTGCTATCGTAACCGACTGTTGGCCGATACCGTCCCGAAATAACTTTTACTATATAATATTTACGTCAATTATCTGTACATTTTAGATGTATTGTATTTAAAAATAAGTTTGTAAAGAATGTATAATATCATAACTTCCTGAAGCCGTCAGACCTACGTCATTAAAAAGGTGAATTTTAAGGAGTTGCCTAATACTAAGAAATCAGAAGGTATGCATACTTGCTTACTTGTAACTGAACAACATTGGGCTGAAACGTTAGGAATTAGTTGGCCTTTCGGATTGGCTTGGCTTGGTAGATTTCATACGCGGTTTTTTTGAATCTGCGGCTCTTTAGTTCCATACGCCAACATAATTTATTTCAAAAATAAACATTAAAAATCATTCTGAATCGATTAACGTGGATAAGAAACAATTTCTAACTCTCAGCCACTTGTAATAAGTGAAGAAGATATTGAAATATTTAATATTTTTTTCTATAGTACGCATGCACCTTATGGAGGTTGACGTCAACTCGTGCATGTTGCATTTTTTGTATTCCTTCCACCAAATGTTACATATTTGTAACTTGTTTATTACTAAACGGATTTAAAGACTCTTGAACAATCAAACTATGAACAATTGTCAACTCGCACTAGACCAGCGTGGTGTACTATATGGCCTAAACACTCTCAATCGAATTCTCGAGTGCAGAGTAGGCCTGTGCCATGCAGTGGGATTTATATGGGCTGATACAGACTATGAACAATGATCAAAATTGAGGCAACCAGCCTGTTGTTGCCTATTGTGTTGACCGACAAGAGTACTATTTTTGTTTTTGGATCACACAGCACTTGCTATCAGATGCGTTCTGACTACTATAAGATAAGTGTTGCACTTGTTACAGATGTACGAATTCGACCAAACACGCCCAAAACACGAAGTTAAAAGTGAAAGCAACACGTAGTTTTCTAGGTCCTGTTTATAAAACACTGCGCGTAGGATTGCACGCAGCCGGGTAGGAAAATGGACAGAGCCAAATGTATGGAGGTTCTTTTTTGTGGGATTGACAAACAGATGCCACATTGTTGTTGCCTAAAGCCCCATTCACACTAGGAGAATTTCTTGCCTCGAAGATACGATTTCTGTACCCGCCTTTAAAGAGAGCTGAGGTTCTCGGTTTCGAATCCCAGGTCGGGCAAAAGCGATATTAGATTTTTCTATTCATTATCAATCCGGAGTCAGGAATTTGTACCCTATTTAGCGATAGGCTCGCCCTCTAGCACGTCGTGGTACGGAACATACAAGGCGAAAAGTGGTTGTCTTGACACTTCTCTTTCTGGGAAAAAGGCGTGAGTTTATGTATGTATGTACTACATATGTAATTAGCCCGACCTGGAAGAGTATATCGAAATGTTACAAGTGTTAGAGTTATGCTGTAGGAAGATTAAGCAACAAGTCATTTTATCATTGTCTTATTGGAAAAACACATGTGGACAGATTTGCTTTTGATACAATAAGCGATATTGCCTGAGTCCTAATAATCCTTTCTTTGATCCTAATTATTAACGTTTTTTCCTCCGCGTAATTTATCACAAATTGTAACGCAATATGGAGAAGTGGACCAATTGTTAGATTAAACGTTAGGGCCCCCACACACGTTCATGTGCCTATGCGCAAACTCGAGTTTGCACCCGTCTCCACTCGAAAATGTTAACGAAGTTTGCGTAGCTATTTGCCCACACAGGCTCAAGTATACGACTTGCACAGTTTTATCGTTACGTGTGTAGCGGCCCTTACGTTGATATGTTGGAATTATTAAGTATCGACAACCAACGCCATCTGTGCTTCATGTTGTAAACAAAATCGGGTATTAAGTATCAAATTTAGAATTACTATCCAACTAAACTAACAGGTACCGTTTGACGTTTAAAATAAAATCAAAATTAGAGCTTAAAGTAAAATATAATAATTATATCTCAAAGTCATCAGTTTGTTAGTGTATTTACAACACAGCTATTATAGGTGTAGATCAAAAAAGGCGTACGACTAGATAGCATTTCTAATGCATTATATTAATGGCTTAAGAGAAAGAGAGAAGAAGAGAAAAGATTCGATTGCTAAAATAAGTTTTAAAATTGTCTATTAAGACCGCTATTGTCTCGACTCTCGTCTCGAGGTGACGAGTGCAGTGCCTTGCAGTGCCATGTAACACATTCATTGCTGAGTGTTATTGCTCTTATTTGTGAGCAGGCGTGACGATTACTAGCGAGCCAGCGACAATGCAACATCACTGCCTGACCCTGAGATATTTTAGTATTGAAAAGTATCTATACTAATATATAAAGCGAAGAGTTTGTTTGTTTGTTACCTCTCAGGAACTGTATCTGTATCAGTCCATATACGTCCCACTGCAGGGCACGGGCCTACTCTACAATCGACAGTACGATTGAGAGTGGTTAGGCCATATAGTCCACCACGCTGGCCTAGTGCGGGTTGGCGGACTTACATGCCCTAGATATTCTTATAAACCGCTATGGTATGCAGGTTTCCTCACGATGTTTTCCTTCACCGTTTTAGTGCGTGGTGATTGACTATCAATACACACATGACTCCGAAAAGTCAGAGGTGTACCCTGGGATTTGAACCCGCGACCACCGTGAACAAGGCAGTCGCGTCTAGTCCGTTTATCAACAGGCCACCACGCACTTCGGAACTCAGGAACTACTGGTTCGAATTTTAAAATATTCTTTGTGTTGGATAGGTCATTTATCAAGAACTGCTATAGACTATTATATCATCGCTTCATCGCTATGACATATAGGAAGAAAACAGTAGCGTAAAATCTAGCAAATACGAGGAAATTTTATTAGATTTCCGTGGTCCTATTGGTCGATATTCTAAATTAATAGTCGGAATTAGCCGTGGATATTTTGGCCGCCATTTTGATAAATATAATAAAGACTCACCTAACACCATGACAGCAGAGATCCTGCCGCGCCGATATCTCGTGCACACAAACACATGTCAGAGTGGACGGGCGCATGCGGTGTACGTGTGTGTGTCACCGGCATGCCATGCTTTGGTGCTGCAACAAACCGAAGGGTTAGGTACCTTGAAGCTGCAGGTTCGATCCGGTGAAACAATTTTTTTTTGTTGCTATGAATGGCGAGACGATCATGCCGTTCGCCTGATGGTAACCGATACGACCTTTCATAAACAGTAGCAAAACCAAACAACGCCTTGAATTACAAAGCCATGCTTGGCACTCACTGCGCTCGCCATCCTGAGCCATAAGATGTTAAGTCTCAATATATCCAGTAGTTACTCTGGCTACAATGTCCTTCAATACGAAACACAACAGTGAATTTACACTGCTGTTTGGCGGGAGAAACAGACATTGCGGTGTAGCTACCCAGGCGGCCTCTCAAATATGAGAGACCGTACCACCAGTAATGTTTTATCTGTATTTATTTTTAAACTTTATTATACATCAGATTTATATAGACAACAATAAAAAAAAAAATACAATAAGAAGTAACAGAAAAGGCTCATTTATTTTCTGATGGCTACATCACATAATTTATATTCAATTGTTGGATGACGGAATGCGAGATCACAAAGATAGTCGGTATTTGTTAAAAGTTAAATATTTTTCACACGTTTTATAAAAACATCCCTGAACACGCTACTCCAGTTCCAATAATCCAGGATTGAAACCTAGCCAGTCGTTGGAAATTTCTGAGCTGTTTTTAACAATGCAATTTACTTAATACATAGATCTATCTATATCAGCCCATATACGTCCTATTGCAGGGCACGAGCCTACAGTACAATCGAGAGTACGATTGAGAGTGGTTAGGCCATATAGTCCACCACGCTGGCAATACATAGGTAGGTTGTTAATACATAGGTAATAAATAATAATAATAAATACACCCAACAGTCACATACATAGTCCTGACTCCACACTAAGATCGAGTCTTGTGTCGTGAGTATTAAGAACGAGAGATTTTTCGGTCTCGCAAACATTCTGACCCGAAACAAATTCTTGTGGTTCACTCAAACATAAGTCTCGGTGTGGGAATCGAACCCGCGGCCTCTCGTTTCACAGTCTAGCCTGTGTTTAGCCAACTGCGCCATCAAGGCTGTCAACAAAATACTGTAAACAAAATAGTTACATACCTATATTTACATAAACAATGTAAGAAAACTTTAAAAAAATTGTCTCACACTTGGTACAAACAATCAATGTATGATTGTAACAAACAAATAACTAATTCAAAGTAAGTAAACAATAATAAATTTAATTAATTTATCAATGTTAACAAAATTCCTACAAATCAACCAACCCACTTGAAGTGTAAGGGCGTAATAAATCTTTGTGTTGTTATCACGGCAATGATAACAAATGTATCACTGATAACTGATAACGTGGAACACTTGCCTGCGATTAATCAGTTCCATGTCAATTCTCTGTTTCCTGCACTGAATGGATGATTTATTAAAGGTTTGTTCTACATCAAATTAGATAAATACATCCAACATTCAGAAACGTAGTCTTGACCCCACAAAAACATCGAGTCTTGTGGGTATCGGGAACTACGAGAGACTTTTCGGCCTCAACACCAAGACTCGAAACAGTTTTTTGTAGATCGCACCAACATTTGTAACATTACATTGCGGGGATTGCACCTATTTTATTTTCATGAGGAAAAGCTATTAAGTTCCCCTTTCAATACACTGGGGGAGGCTGAAAGGGGTATGTCAGTGTCTCCAGTCCGGTACAAACGCGGATATTGCGGCCGAGCTGGGTCCCCAGCAATACCTACGCCGGCATACTGATTAAAAACTTTTGGACGCCCGTTTAAGTGGTTATGGACGTCCATGACAGAGACGAGGATCTATCGCACGTCTCGGAGTCGTTAAACGCGAGGGTGCACCGCCCCCGCCGTGTGCACACATTTGATCTCGTAGGGAAACCCCAAGCATAGCTCTCTCCATAGCTCGTTGAGTGACTTTGAGCCTCCTAATAAGGCCCATAGTAAGAAGCCGCGTCTCGGTGCCGTGTGTCATTAGTCGCAACACAAAACTATCGAAAACTTTCGAATTAAGGCACTGAGGAATTCTCGCGTCGCGTTATTTCCCGAACGCTGCCCAACCGAGTTGGATTCGATAATTGACTTCTCTCTCGAAATTGGACCTGTCTAACTAGACCACTTGTCCTAAATAGGCATATTTGTCTACAACTTCGAGGGTCAAGCCCCCAACAACGATGGGGGTGGGCACAACATAAGACATTCGACATGATCTTTGTTTTTTCCATGTTCGAGCATAGTACTTAGGTCTCCCAGAGATTCTACCAAGACTACAATATCGTCGGTAAATCGAAGGTGAGTGATATACTCGCTGTTGATGTTGATGCCGAATCTTTTCCATTGCATGAGCTTGAAGACGTTTTCCAGCCGGGCATTGAACAGTTTCGGAGATATGACATCTTCCTGTAATGGAAAAGCCTTCGTGCTTTGATCTTGTACTCAGACTGATATGGTGGCGTCGTTGTATATACACTTCAACACCTAGATGTAGCGATAGTTGATGTGGCACTGCTGGAGAGACTGTACCACGGCACAGAACTCAATCGAGTCAAAGGCTTTCTCATAGTCCACAAGAATTCCGCTTTCAGAAGCTGTGAAGTGATTTCGTCCTCACTCGGGGCACCTTGTTATGAAGTTGCTTCAGGGCCATCTCCATCTTACACATGCTGATGTCCGGGATATTATCGCTGAAGTGTCGGATCAACTCAGCTCACGGGTTTTCGGCCGGGCTAACAGTAGGTTCGGCAACCGAGGTGTAAAGCTGTCCGTAGAATCTCTCGATCTCCCTTAATA
This sequence comes from Hyles lineata, assembly GCA_030180105.1. Lineage (NCBI taxonomy): Eukaryota > Metazoa > Arthropoda > Insecta > Lepidoptera > Sphingidae > Hyles > Hyles lineata. The sequence goes on from JARJEE010000041.1 coordinate 1,477,853, forward strand.
CCTCTGCCCTCGTCGACACAACGCGGCCGCCGTCCGTGTTCAGCCTAGACCTAGGCTTTGACCAATAGACAAGTCTCTTGCAAACACTTTATTTTATGTATGGACTCAGGTTGGCCCCATGGACTACTTAAGAACCTCTAGAGTCTCTAGTCTCTAGAACTCTATAGAAATGTCATGCACTCACCGTAAGGTGCCTTCTACTCAGTTTATTTAGCAAGTTAAGATGGAAGCCACAAAAAGGAGTTTAAAAAACTCCAATTGTTGCTGTGCACGTAAAATTTACGAAAGAGGCCAAGGTCGTATCTGTTGAATGAACTTAAGTTGGACTGTGTCCAAATGTGCCCTCAATGTCACTTAAAACTATTGTTTTTAGAATTCTATTATTCTAAATGATTTGGTATGATAATTCTGTGTGATAGCAGATTATCAGAGACCATTAACTTTTTTGAAAGCCACCGTAGCGCGGTTGTTTGGCGCCGGCAGTGAAACGAGACCGCATCAAGGGCGGATCCAGCTTTTACGCCAGGGGCGGGTCAAATAGTTCTTTTACGCTAGGGGAGGGAGGGGGGGGGGGGGGGGGTCATATAGTACGATTTCAATACTCAAATTCGTAATACACACACACTTTTTTACTTAATTTATCGACATACAAAGAATTATTTGTGATTATAAATATCTGTCAGCCAGCCCAGATCCGCCCTTGGACCGCACCAACACAAATGTTTATTTATCACAAGTATTTGTCTCAAATCTGGATGTTTATGAGACAGATAAGTGATCTTAATGTGGGGTCAGGACTATGTATGTCACTTTTAAGTATTATTATATACAATTTGGTGACCAACAATTTTTTTAAACTTAGCTTAATGCAAATAACAAATTGGAGAGATACAATTATTTGTGATTGTACAATATGAAAGCTGTAATTTTATTGTAGATGGTTTAGATACAGTCCAAGTTATCAAAAGTGTTAGTATCATTATGTGTTGAACTAATTATGATAGATTGATGAGATATACTATGAATTGTAAGCAAAGCCATGATAATTGTTTATTTAAATTATTTTTTCCTGTAATGTAAGCATTGTTATTGTTAAAGCTCCATTTACATGTGGCGTATTTCTCAAATTGAAGATATAATTATTGAAGATATATTTTTAAATCCTTAAAATAATAGTTTCTCAAATTGAAGATACTAAAGGATTTAAAAAATTGCATCATGCTTTTTAATGCAAGGTGTTTTTTGGTTTTAGTACTGTTTATAAGCGGTTGTATTGTTTACCCTCAGGCGAACAACATGCTCGTCTCTTTCTTCATAGCAATAAAAAATCATAGTTATATTTACAGAATTCTCCTGGTGAACTGTGTCCTTCATGTATTATAACAAGTAAATAACTAAAATAAAAACTATCTTCTTCTAACACCTCACACCCTATTTTCATTTCACACCAAACAAACCTCACAGCTGAACACAGGCCTTCCTAAACATTTATTTTAAAAAGTAACCATTGTCAAAACAATGCAAACAAAAGTAAGACTATATAACACAATCTTTATGTAATCTATATCTTTATGTATCTTTATATTTAAGGTTAAATTTATGTAATCTGAATATCAGAATAAATTTAATTAAAGTATTTTGAGTAAATACAAACTTTCTGATGCAAAACAAATTGTATTTTTAACTTAAAGTATTCTAATAAGATTCTGTCCATAATGTAACTTATACAAAAACATATTTTAGATCTTTAAATGGATAACAATCACTATGAATCAGTACTTTTGACACTGTTTGCGTCATTAACCTTCAAATGAATAGATAAAATATGATTAACAGCAATAACAAGGTAATTGTTGTGTAAAAAGTGTTTAAATTGTAAGTTTTAACTTTATATTTCTGTCAGTACATCAATGTGGATTGCACATTATGTTTCATTTCATTATGGCTTTAACACAAAGTATTTACCTTGATGGCAGACTATTTAATTATTTGCAACATACTATTTAAAAGTGGCATTTCATGTAATGACTCAAATAAAAATATAACTGTTACCCATGGTACACACTACACACACAACCTGCGAAGATATAATTATTGTTTAATAAATAAAATAGGAATGTTATATTATTAATTCTTAGAGTGGTGTCTGTACCGCAAAGCTTTATAGTGTTAAACATTTTCAGGCTATTAGCTGAGTTTACATTATTACTTATGTAAATGAATACCATCTTAACAATTTATTTATAAGGAAATATATATGTATAGACTGAATTAAAAACCTATCAGCAACTATTCTGAGTGCAAATTGGCGCATCAAATAACGTATGAACAATAACTAATTACTGTAAATCAACAGTTATTACGGTCTGAAACCTGTTCCGTCGCATTCCACTCAGAGAGTTCAAATGTGCTCACGAATCAATTGCCGCGCAATATAACACCGACATGATGCAACGACATACACAACAGTGTACAAATAATACAGATCAAACAATCAAAGTCCACGTACACCAGTTAACTGTGAAATAATCGCGCTTTACGCAAAAAAGTGTGCCGCAGCCATCGAAATTACTTGAGCAAGGAACACATTTCTATCGATGTAAATAAGTATTAGAAACAATAACTCACCAGCAGATAATATGGAAACTGGTTTTTTGCGCGCGTAAACGGAATATACTTTTTATTAGCTTGAAAAATTAGAAATATTACGTTTTTCACAACGGTACAAAACCTGCATGCAAGACGGAAGGCACAGATTAAAAATAGGTCAGGCGAGCTTTGACATTAATCACTAGTTACAAGCCGAAAAAATCGGTTTCTTATTGGTCTGTGGGACCTACGCAGTTAAATTTACATTTTGCTAAAAACGAACTTTAATTTAATAATCAGAATAAAGAATCGTTAGAATAAAGTTATTATATACATTATTTTTAAGCTAAAAATATATTAACAAAGCTGCAAGCAGAATGTCAACCATTGTTTCCGAAGGATGACAGCACGTAGGTAATTATAAAAAGTAGAAATAAAAAGATTTCAACGAATTGAGCACCTCCTCCTTTTTGTGAAGTCGGTTATAATAATATAATATTTCCTTTTTTTTTTTTTTTTTTTTTTTTTATTTAAAATTTTACGGCCATGGAAACAAGTCCTTTTAGCCAATTCTTAACTATTACAAATCGTCTGTTCGAATTATATACAATCATAAATCTATATACATTTACAACATCAACAACCTTTACAATTTTTCTACTGTACTACATATATATTTATATAACGGTTTATACATTAATGGATTCTTTAACATTTCTTTAACTGACGAAGGCTTATAATATGTTGATATTTCTAATAAATCCGAAATTAAAATTAAACGTAATAAATAAAATTTAGGGCAAGTTAAAACAATATGATCTAAGTCTGCTGTTTGTACGCCACAATATTGGCAATGATCAGATGCTAATATTTTCATCCTAAACAGATGTGCTGGAGTCTGACAATGTCCAAATCTTAATCTATTTATTATAGTTATACATTTCCTTTCTTCAAATTGCATTTTATTATTATTAAACCATGGGCGGGCGGGTAGGTTCTCTTGTATTGATGCATACCATTTTCCTTTACTTTTATTTTTTTCCTTCCAGTAGCACTCCCATCTTAATCTAGTTTTTTCTTTTAATGTCAGAAAATAATCTGTGTAGGGTATTTTCAGTGCATCATTATGGTCTTCATCCCAATGAGAATTAGCTGCTTTATCAGCTAATTCATTACCCTGGATTCCCGAATGTCCGGGTACCCATTCAATCCTAACCACCTTGCTCTTGTTCAAATTATACAACAATTCTTTTATATTATAAATTATATAGTTGGTTTTATAAGCCAAAGTTGAACCATATATTGTTTTAATAACACTTTGAGCGTCTGATAGAATAAGTATTCTGTCAACGTTACCTAAATCTTTCGTGTACATTAAGGCTCTATAAATTGCGTATGCTTCTGCTGTGAAAATACTACTCTCGTTATTAATTCTATAATTTTTACTTATTTTCTTATACGAGTCATAGAAAGCAGCACATACACGATCTAGGGTCTTTGAGCCATCAGTGTATATTTTATATAGGTCTACCAGAATCTCATGGCATTTTGGGAAATTTGAATTTACGCATTGCAACACTGGGGTAATTGGATGAACATATTTTGATACTTTCAATAATTGAAATTAATTATTATTTCAAATTGACATGATTTTTTTTAGTACAACTTTGTAAATAAAGTACGTAATGTTTTAAGTATAAATATATAGGTTATTTAAACATTAAAATGACTTCAAAATTGTACTTTTAGATTAATAGCCAATTAAAAATAAATAAGATTTGTTCAGTTTTAAATTATAACATACATACGTGCCTTACGGGTATTTATAATATAGAGGGAGCGCAGGTACTTCCAAAACGTAGATAAAAATGATGGTACCGGGCCACCAGTTTCGTTTTAATTCTCTCTTCTTATTAGTTCTCACTTAATCATATCATTATCAACTTTCAATTTCTAAATTGGAAGTAGTGTGATTATGAGTCGGTTTTATTTAAATAATTATTTGATTCAAAAAATATTATACGAAATATGCAAGATTGTAAAATAAAAAACGTATAATATTATTGTCAGTCTTCTTTATTTAATTAACTCTTTAGTCAGAGCTTACTTCTACATACTCTTTCTATACATCTTTTGATGAAGACGATGAAGATAAAGGAATAATAATAAACCGTTCCTTATCTAAAATCTCTGAAAACTCCTATAAATAGATATTTAATGCATTACTGTTTAGTATCAAAAATAATATCAAAGTATATACGATAAAACACATGCACATATCTAACACTAACCAAAAAAAAATGAAGTATCAAAACTATTCAATCCAACTTATTTGTTAAAACGACATCGATTTTAAAATCGACGATTTTGTTTAAATTTAGCCAAATTATTCACGGATCTGGTAATAAACCTTGTAAACAATATGTCGCACTTGTGATTGTAGAACTAATTTGTATATTTTCGCTAAGGAACAATAGAAATCTTAAAATATTCACATCGAATGACATAACTCAAGTTTTGAATCAGCTGTTGACCGTTGGTATTGCCACATAAAAATCATTATGTTTGTTTTTAATTTTATGCCATGAGATTCTGGTACACCTATACCAGAGCACATTATTTATGTCATCTACGCTATCCCTTCCTTGAGTTGAATCTAACAGAGCATCGTATTTACAATTATATACAGGGTAAATACTAAATTTATTCATATTTACACTAAGCTCATTCATATGAGCCATTATAGTACACAATTCAGGAATTTTGTTATACATTATATCAGAAGGACGAATGTAATCGTCTAATGAGGCATCGCATAAATTTTCAGGCAATTTAACAGTATCTAATAATATTGAGCTGGTTTTGCATAAAGCTTTTAAACAAAACTTTTCCGCAAAGTGTAACCTTCTAATAGCCAGAGGAGGTACGCAGACCTCAGCCTCAAGTGCATGTATAGGCGTAGTTCTCATTGCACCACTTATTATTCTCAATGCAATATTTTGAATAACATCTAATTTTTTTAACAATGAAGAGCCGGCATACATATAAGCTAAATAACTATAATCAAAATGACTCCTAATGATACTTTTATAGAGCATTAATAAGGTTTTAGGGTCTGAACCCCAGAATGTTCCTGCCAAACTTCTCAAGATATTTAAATTTCTTGTTGCATTTTTACATATGTAATTTATATGACTTTGAAATTTAAGCTTATTATCTATTATTACTCCTAAAAATTTCTTTTCTTTCACTTGAGGAATGGATAAATTATTATATTGAATATTGATCAAATCATCAGTACCAAATACAACAAGAGAACTTTTTTCCGTATTAATATTTAATTTTAACTTATTACTGTAATATGAATTTAACTGACATAAAGCTAGATTTAAATTTTGTTGAGCAACCGAAATATTTCTGTCAATTGAGTAAACAACAATGTCATCTGCGAATTGTAACACTTTAACGTTTTTTGTAAGATATTGTGAAATCTGAGAAGTATACAGGTTGTACAAGATAGGTGACAGAGATGCTCCTTGCATTAGACCTTTACAAACAGAATGTGGGCCGTGTAATATCCCATTAAATTTAACATGAAACGACCGATCGTTAAGGAAATTATGTATCCATTTTAACAATTTTCCGGGTAAACCTAATTCATATAATACCAGTATCAGTTGATTAATATCTACATTATCATATGCACCCTGAACATCAAGGAAGGCACAAACTGCAACAGATTTTGAAAGTAGACATTTTTTCATGTCTGTGATAAAAGTGACAAAGCTTTCTGGAGCACTTTTACCTTTTCTGAAACCAAATTGGATATCTGGTAAAATATTGTAATGCTCTACATAATAATCAAGTCTTAATTTGATAATTTGTTCTGTTACTTTACCTATGCAAGAGGTTAGTGATATGGGTCTATATGAATTGTAATCTTTAGGAGGTTTCTCAGGTTTCAGAATTGGAATAATGCACTGAGTTTTCCAAGATTCAGGAATAATTTGATTAAGCCATAGTGAATTTAAGACTATTAATAATTTCTTTTTACAGTTGATAGGAAGTTTTCGTAAAAGGATATAAGGAATATTGTCTAGTCCAGGAGCCGAATCCTTTCTTGAATCTAAAGCTATACAAAGTTCCTTATATGTAAATTCTCTTAACAAAAAAGTATTAATTTCATTGTCATTATTTTTATCGAAAAATATATCATTACCCACTAAACTACTGTTTGATCCATTACTAATTTTATTAATAAAATCAGGTAACCATTCGTCTTGTTTAGGTTTAGTCATAACATTAATCCTTTTAAATCTACGGATGTAATTCCAAATTTTTGAAACAGGAGTGTATCTATCTAAGGATGAACATAGGGTTTTCCAACTATTACGTTTTTGCTCACTGATAATTTTTTTCTTTTTTGCATCCAGTTTTTTATATTCAATAAACAGTTCCATTGTCATTGATGATCTATATGCTAACAAAGCCATTTTTGATTTTAATACAGCTTCTGCACATTCATCGTTCCACCATGGTGCTGGGATTTTCCTATGATTTGATGACACACATTTGAAGATAGGTGTACATTGGTCCCTTAAATTGTATAATAATTCACAAAATTTATTATATTGTGAAAGAGGGTCAGAGTCTGAAGGAATAAATTCACCAAATAATTTCTCAGCCTCAATCTCAAATTTAATCCAGTCAGTTTTATGAAATAGATATTTTTGTATGTTATAATTTATTTGGTATTTACAGGGGGAGATCAGGATGTCAGTAAAGATCGGGAGGTGGTAACTTCCTAATGGATCTTCACCAACACTCCATTCACATAGTGGAGCTATGTCTGGGCTAACACAGGTGAGATCTATTGCTGATGGATTTCTGTTTGGGGCCTGTACTGTTGTGGCCTTGCCATCATTTAACAAGCACAGATCAGTTTCATCCAGTAGGTTAAATAGTTGAGTACCCCTTGACTTTGTTGTTGCACACCCAAAAGCTATGTGGTGCGCATTAAAATCTCCTGATATTAAGCAGGGTCTAGGTAAGGAATTAAATATATTTCTTAATTTATTTATTTTAAATCTACTACTTTTAGGTGGACAATACACAGTCAAAATGGATAAAGGACCAGTGTGAGTTTGAACTGAAATTGCAACTGATTGAATATCCTGGTAGAATGGGAGCTGTATGTTTTCATATTTAATATTATTTCTAATCAAAATACCAACACCACCATGATCATTTTTAGCATTTTTATAGATTAAATTATACCCTGGAAATTTCAGATTATGACAATTGTTAGTTTTTAACCAAGTTTCATTAAGCAGCAAAATATCAATGTTAAATTCTGTTAATAAAGACATTACAAGTGGCCGTTTGTTATTAATACTCTGAATATTATGATGTACTATTCTTATAAATCTATCCATTATGTAAGTGTTTCAATAAAATCTCTTTAATTTTAATTGTAGTCTTAGGAGCGTCTTTATTGTTTCCTAATGAAATTAGAGTTTTTACTAATGCATTTATTATCCTATCATTATTAATTATGTCATTGGTTTCTTTAATGGAAGAAATATGTTTAAATGTGTTCAGTCCTGAATTTTGGAATTTTAATGTATCATGTTTAGGTAAGGGAAGTGGAGGGAAATTCCTATTACTACTTGTATTATTAACAGAAGTGGCCGTTGTAGCAGCATAGGAAAGTTTTTTCTGTTTCAATTTGGCTTCCTTCATTGGGCATGTTCTGGCAATAGCTAGGTGAGGACCCCCACAGTTAACACATTTAATTTCCTCCTCATTAATGCATTCTTTGTAGGAATGCTCACCAGCACAGATCGAGCATACTTGTTTATTTTTACAAATTCTGGCTGAATGATTGAATTTTAAACATTTAAAACATTGTAATAAGGGTTTAATATATGGTTTAACTTTGAAGCGCCAGTGATCTAAGAAAACAAATTCAGGCAAGGTGTTACTAACAAATGTTATAGCTACCGTCTTCAAAGCTTGTCTAACTCCATTACTGTCCTTTTTGGTGAACCTTCTCACCGCCACCATTTCATATTCACATGTGAGTTTTCTGTAGAGTTCTTCATTGGAGATGTCGAAGGGAACAAACTGGATTACACCGATGACTTCCACTGAAGATGCTGGAATGTATGCTTTTATATTATGAGCTTCTAATTTGGAATTGTTGTTCAGAAAATCATTGGCTGAACTGGCTTGCTTAAAAACAATTTGAATTTTATGAGCATTTACTCTACTAATTTCATACTGTCCTTTAATGAATTCTCCTAAAATATTTAATATAAATATCGGATCTTTGTTTCCAATAAATTCATTTTCAGTACTTTCAATAAATACTGGGAAGTTGTTATTGTTACAGTTATCGGTATATTGCCTCTTGTAGCCAGGTTTGTAGAATGTTTTTGGCGCCAAAATCTCTTCTGCTGGATTACTAGTAGAAGTAGTAGCAATCCGATCATACTTTCTCTTCTTATTATCTTTTATTGGGTCTCCATCGCTATGGGTCCCCATTACTCCGGATAATTAAAGTATATAAAATATTTTATAAAATTAAAAATTTTAAATAGTCCGCCTTGTTTGACTTCCCGCCAAAAAGTATAATATTTCCTTTTGATCCAGTGTTACCAGATACACGGTAATTACCGTAAATGCTTGGTATTTTTGAGCAAAACACGGTCTACGGTAATGTCGTTCTCTACAGTATTTCATGATATAAATTACTGTACAAATAATATGATACAACAATAATAATATGATAAAATAACACTTTGTACCGCTTTGACCGCTATAAATAAATAAATACACCCAATAGTCACATCGCAGTCCTGACCCCACACTAAGATCGAGTCTTGTATCGTGGGTATCGAAAATTACGAGAGACTTTTCAGTCTCACAGTCACCCAGACCCGAGACAAATACTTGTGAGCCTTCGAATATTTGGGTATATTATTGTTTATATTTATTGTCAAGATTTATAAACTTAACCTATCATGAACCTAACTTTTTATAGCTTTTTTTAAATATTTAATACATAAACGTTCAAAACGCCCCATAACCCGAGCCATTTAGGTTTTCGATTGCAACGCTTACGGGCAAGTGGACCGGTAAATATCGCGGTCGTGAGCGTGGTCGTTGCGATCGTCAGGTGGAACGCGCCCTTAATGTACTCTGTGAATTGGCATAATCTGGCAACACTGCTTAATCTGTCAAATGTCAAAGTCAAAAATTTTCACACGCCATTGTGTGTGAAAAACAGTTGAGATTTTTAATAATTGACTTCCGCGTTCAATATCAAAATAAACAATCAAAATTGGTTTCCTAAAACAAAATGGGCTTGCCGGTGTGCGGTTTGCCATCAGACAATCTGCCTCAGTGTTGGTCAGATGATGTGAGAATGAACGCGCTTTTTGCACCATTTCGTCTGAAGACTGTGAACCCAGAATCTTGGGATATGAAGATGAAGTTCTGGTCAGACATGCTGCGGCAGTGGTGCAGGTACAAACGCGAGCCTATCGTGTCGGCGGCCGATGCTAAAGGCGCGTTCCAACGGAAAGGTCGCACGCCTGCCTGCATAGATATTGTTGTCGAAGAAATGTTTCGGTGAGTATTTACCACGCTGCAGCCACCATTTAATTTTAATATCTCACATATAACAACATTGAATAAGATAAACTAATAATAACATGAAGGAAATAAAAATTTCTTAATATTGTAGTAATTTAACTTACAGTACGTAAAATTTCACGCATTTACAACGTTCGCTGTCATTGTTACAATGGACGCGATGTTGACGCCTGTTGTAGCAAAATGACAAGGACCAACAGCTGATGTAAAATTGAAAAACTACTAAAGCATTGAAAAAGTTTACATTAACTTCATGTCTCTTCTATGTATCCAAGCAACTTAATGATTAAACACTATTGACAATCTGATATACTTTATACAAAGATTTTGCCATAATTTTGTACAAGACAATAAAAAATGTAGTATTTATTGACATTTCAAAAGACCTTTGCAATGGACAACATGAATAATTCTTCCAATTTTAATTGATTATATTGAATACATACATCTGTTTTTAGTCAAATGTAATATATATCCAGTATACATTAGGGATGTTACAAAATGTTATGTAATATTATTATTATTACATTATTAACTATGATATAATTGTACATAGATAAAAAAATGATATTATATTTTATAGTTCCTACATAGTGATTTAAAGTAATTACCATCCCAATGCTGATTACTTGTATGGAGCATACATATTTCCTGATCAGTTTCAATATAATGTACTAATATCTTAAATGAAAACATTTTAATTACAGCTGACAAGCTTGTGAAAGAGAATTATGATTGATACCTATATGAGAGATTACATTGATACGACTTAACATTCTGTGTTAAATTGTACCTAGGATTTATTTTCCTAATTGATTATTTTTTGCTTTATACAAATTCTGAGACTTGCCACATCATTTCGTCTTTGTCTCATGTTGTGTTGGAGTCCTGCCAAAAACCCATAAACCCACTAAAACAAAAGTTACTGGCTCGAGACAGACAGGTTTACTCAAACAGATAAGAGTTGTTTTCAAGTTTATTAGTAACATTTTGTTTTGCTTTCTCTGCAGTACTATGTGATATGTGCCAAACCACACTAGGCCAGTGTTTTGGACTATGTAGCCTATCCCATCTCAATTGTACTCTCAATTGTAGAGGAACCTAGTGCCCCATAATGGGACTGATATGGGCTAATGCGCTGATATATTGCTTACATAAAACAGGTTCCTAAACTGACACCTTTTTCCCAGAAGGGGTAGGCTGAGGTTCCACTTGTAGTAACCTAGAACATCATTTGTAAACATTATTGGTAAACATGTCAGGTTATGTATTTTTTCATGCAAAAACCTAATGAAACTGAGCAAGTGATGAGTCAATACTTAAAAGTAATTGGAGGTAAGTCTAGAGTAGAATACTGTAGGCTAGAATGTTTCAGTTTTAGCAAAGAAGACAAAACATCTGATAACAAATATAAAACTGGTTTTAAAACTGCCTATGTATAAGGTCTCTAGTTAATTCTTGTTAAGTTAAAACATTCCTGTCTAACTGTATGGGGGAATTTAAGGATACCATTAAATTCTACCTAATCACTATATTGTAAAAAAATTGCCTTGAACTTGTTTTGAGGAAAGCTCAACATTGGAAACTCTTATGTCCCATAACACCTGGACCAAAAATAATATAATTATATATTTTTGTGTTGAGATTGAAAATGCAGTCTTTCATTCTAAGCCTGGCTTCTTGTCAACTGATACATGGACAATGTCAATTTTTTTATTGATATAACCAAGTGCCTTTGGTGTAAAAGATGGAAAATGTTTTACAGTTGATATGAATTATTTTACTAATGAAAGGTATGATCTCACACTGGTTGACAATTAGGTTGATCTGCCACTGCTGGATGTGCATAGTAAAGCGGAACTCAGAATACAACAAATTTCATTCAGATGGCAGATTTGGCCCCTTTATATAGCTGGTTGGACACAAATATGCAATCTCTGGCCCATATTTTCTTATCCATTTCGCATCTATTTATGTTTCAGTAATGGTGAACTATCGCCAATATCCAAATACCAACAAATACTACATAATGGGCCTGAAACCTGGATGAAATGGGGTGCCAGGTTGGCATTCAAACCGGCAGCATTTGCTCTGTCTGCTATGGTCTCGTTACTGCCAGCAAGACAAGCATTGGACAACAACGGACTGCCCAAAGCGAGCATAGACTCCACACAGAGATTTGTGGTGGAATCTGTGATTAAGGTAAGATTTCATAAGACACTGCCAAAAGCAATGAAATTAATTAAACTGTAAAATAGCAGGTGTTGGAAGTAGTTTTTGGTGAGCTACCTTGTTTCATTGAAATAAAATTATTATTTACGGATTTTATCGCGGATTTGGTTTAATTTTACATTTTTTGAGTTCCCGACGTTTCGATTACTTTACATCTTTCGTGGTCACGGGGCGGACAATCTGTAAATAATCGGAATCCGTAAATAATAATTTTATTTCAATGTGTAACATTCGCGTAAATCTAAGAAACCATTATACCTTGTTTCATTTTTAGGCATATATTTACTATGAAAGAAGTTTCTGTCCTTCCAGTAAAAAGAAGTCTACTGCTGAACATAGACCTCCCCATGTATCGCCACATAGACCTGGAAAGAAGGAAGGAAGTTTAAGGCTTTTAAAATAAAACACCGGATTGTTTTCCAGGAGCAAGCCACAGAACTCCTGGAGAAGTACCCCGCGGGCGTGGAGCGTATCGGCACGGTGGAGGAGCTCATGCAGAACTGCGAGTACAAGCAGAGCCGCGAGTCCTTCGAGCTGCTGCTCGGCTGGCTGGTGTCCCAGGGCTCCGCCGTCAAGAAGGGAGACGTTGTCAAACTCGGTGAGTTGAAACTACTTCTAATATTACATAGGTCCAGCAAAAGGAAGAAAGACTGCTATCTCTTTCTCTCTCTCTCTCTCTCTCTGCTGTATATATGATCCCACCAAGGATGTTCACAGTGACTTGAGAGGCCTAGTTGATGGGAAGTGATTTGCCTATGAACATTTGCAACACTTGGATTGAATTAGTGTTAGTATTGAAAAGGGGTGAGTGTGACAAGAAGTGAGCTGCTTGCTAGTTCACCAGACTTTTAGATAAACTAAATGTAAAAACTGTTATTGCTATAGAGATTAGAACTTTGGTTTAGATTAGAGTCCTCCTGTAATATGTGATTGTGGTCTGATACAGTTTTGTAATTGAGATACATTCATAATCGTCCTGTATACTATAGAAGTACGCAGAGACTGGATCATTTTGCTTGACCTTGACATTAGTTTTGCGTCATTCGCTTTCATGCATGAATAGAGATGTAATGTTGGTGTGCAGCGGAGGCGGACAAGAAGGCGTGCGTGGTGACGGAGACGGAGGAGGCGCTGGTGAGGCTGTGCGGGGCGGAGCGGCGGCTGGAGGCGGAGGCGGCGCGGCTGGCGCGGGACGCGGGCGCCGCCGCCGCCGACGCGCGCGCCGCGATGCAGCTCGGGAACAAGATGGCCGTCAGTACTGTACCTTACTATTTTTTTTTGCGATTAGCTGGCCCACACACTGCACGTCCACAATCTTAACCTCGGTAGAACACGTTGCAAACCTACGAGCCAGCATATTTGCTTTCTTTGATAACGCTCTACACTCCCGTTCTATGTCTTAGCGACAAGACATGCCGTGGCTATATGGCCCAAATATTTAAATTTATATATGCTCATTTTTAAAATTGTTTTTTTTTTGTTTATGTGAAACAGTGCATTAACACTGCTGTTTGGCGGGAGAAATACACATTGCGGTGGTACCTAGTCAGGCGGCCTCTTACATATGAGAGAACTACCATGTATATGTAATATGTATTTATATATGTAATGTGTATGTGTTGTGTCCCCAGGCGAAGAACAATCTCCGTCGCAAGCACAAGTTGTCGGCTCGCCTGGAGCGCTGTAATGGAGCTCTCGAAAACGTGCGGCGCCTGCTCGCCTCCGTGCGGGAAATGCACCAGAATGCAGACATCATTGATACTTACAAGTCAGTTAATTATTTATTTATTTTATTTATCAATCACCACATGTACTGACATAGATGGTTGAACTTCCAGATTTAGATGTAGAGATCCACGTATGAGTGAGAGTTAGGTAATACATTAATTGTTGGGTGGTTGGTTGGGTTAATTATAATAATGTAGTTTGAGATATTTTTAAGGTAGGGCATTGTGATTTCAAGTTAGGGCATTGCCCCACAAAGCCCTCCCCTAGCTACGGCCGTGCAAATAATATGTTTAATAAATGTAATTATTCAATAATTATACGTCTGAGTACGGCAGTAAGACCGAGTCTAGTGTCTAGGGTATCAGAAAGTATGTGAGGTTTTTCGGTCTCACAAACACCCAGACTCTATACAAATTCACAAAAACATTTGTCCCGGTGCGGGGATCGAGCTCGCGGCCTCTCGTTTCCCAACTGCGCCACGGAGGCTGTCAAAATTAACTGGGTAATAAAATTAATATGTTGTGTGTGTGTTGTCGACAGGACGAGTGCGGAAGCCATGAAGCGCGGCATGAAGGAGTCGGGACTAGAGGAGGACGCCGTACACGACACACTTGACGACTTGCAAGAGGTCAGTTACTTATACTATGAACACTATGAAGTAAAACTCGTTTGTTGGTCATCTAGGCCAGCGGTCGGCAACCTTTTGGTAGCCAAAGGCTCCACTTGTGAACAACAATATGAACCCTAGAAGTTTAATATACTTACGCATAATTTAATAGTAATTTACAAAACATTCACGGCCGACCGCTGATCTAGGTTATTAATTAAATTTTGGACATTTTCTTAAAAGTCTTCGAAACAGTCGATTGAAATAAGCAAGATCCACCATTTTTTTGGTACTTGAAATAATTGTTAGTCGTCTATTGACATTTGTGTCCATTGACAATACATAGAATTGTCGGAGACTTAATAACTAGATTACTACAGTTGATGATTATACACTATTATTTACGGATTTTATCGCCAATTATATTAAATTTTTACATTTTTGTACTTCCAGACGTTTCGATTACTTTACAGCTTTCGTGGTCTCGGGGTGGACTGAGGTATTCATCCGCTCAGTGACTGTTACTATTCAAATAACCTTTATTAAATTAAAAAGTTAATTGGATCGGAACAGTCACATACATAGTCCTGACCCCACACTAAGATCGAGTCTTGTGTCGTGGGTATCAGGAACTACGAGAAGCTTCTCGGTCTCACAAACACCCAGACTCGAAACAAATACCTGTTCACACAATGTTTTTTTCTTTGCTGGGATCGAACCGGCGCCCTCTCGTTTCACAGCCGGCTTCTAACCAACTGCGCTACAGAGGCTGTCAAAATGTTAAAAAAAATAATTCGTAAATAGTTTTATTTGAATGAATATAATTTTGCAGGTGATGCAAAGCTACAACGAGGTGGAGAAGGCGATATACAACGCGTCTCTGGGAGCCGAGGAGTTCGACCAGGCGGAGCTGGAGCAGGAGCTCAAGGAGCTGCTGGGCGGGCCCGGAGCCCCCGGTGGAGGCACCCCCGGGAAACAACACAAGAGAGACGGTGGGTACATATATGGCATGTTTAGGAACATACTACTGAAACGCCACGCCACCCGACCCGACGCGACACGTGTTGAATCAAATCAAATCGTAGTATTTTCTATGACCAGAAGCACACTACCCACCAAGGGCGGATCCAGCTTTTACTCCAGGGGTCATATAGGTCTTGTCAGAACACTGGGTCCGATTTCAATACTCGAATTCGTAGTAATGATTCTTTAAACTTTGTTACAGTCGTTATTTGTGAACACAATCACACACACACACACTTTTTTACTATATTTATCGACATAATTCTTTGTGAATTAACTGTGATTATAAATTTCATCAACAATTAATAATTTCTGTCAATCTGGAGCCAGCATAGGGGGAGGGGGGGTTATGACTCCCATGACCTCCCCCTGGATCTGCCCTTGCTACCCACACGCCACGCAACGTAGCATCGCGTGTTGGTAGTGTGGTGCTGGTCGGATGGCGTGACGTTTCAGTAGTATTATTCCGGTCTCATTCTTTTGCGTGTTTAAGACGAGGTCCTGATGTGAGACTCGGTGGGTAGGTGAGGTGTGTATTATTGGCGTATTATTGGCGTATTATTTTGGTGACAGACTGTTATACCGGGTATATCAAGACTTCTACCGGAAACGAAACCAGGTGGTAGTTTTAGTGACTACAAACACAATGCAAATAAAAATTTTGCAAATAAACGAGACAATTATTTTATGATTTTTTTTAATCATTATTTTTGATTGGTTAATCCATAGTTTTTTTTTAAATAATAATCTAAACTCTTTTATACTTTAGAGTGTTTATAAATAGTATTTACCACCCAAATATGACCATAGGAAAAAAATAACAAAAAAAAAACGTCTCTTTTTTTGCAACTTGATCTGTTGCATTTTGTCTAAAGTAAACGACTTTACTACCACCCGGCTTAGTGTTCGGTAGCAGTTTTGATATATCCTGTATTTTGTAAATACATACATATCCACAGGTACACTGGCCACCCCGACCAAACCGGAGCGTGACTTCATTTTCGACGGCGAGGAGCGGATGCTGGCCGAGCTCAACGAGCTGGACATCGAGGACACCAGCCTCGGGGAGGAGGAGAAGGCGGAGAGAGCCGAGAAGAGAGAGAAGGAGAAAGAGAAAGAGAAGAAGAAGGCGGTGCCCGTCGCTGAGGGGTGGACTGCTGAGGGTAAGAGATCAAAGATTGTGTGATTTGTTTTATGACGACAAGACCCTAGATGATGAGATTGTTGATGTCAATAGGAAGGTCTATTAGTAAATAGTATTGGACGGCGAAATTAAGCTTAGTAATATGGCGAAATTTTGTCGGTAATATAGAAGAAATAAGTGTGACAGGAATGAAACAAAATTATCAACTTAAATCAGAACATCATCTATACTTCTATACGAGTATTACAAAGAGGAATTATTTGATTGTGTGCATAGAACAGGTGATAGGAAATTTGTTTTTTATTATCAGCTTGGAGTCAGCAATTTGTGCCCAATATGGTTATAATCTCACCCCTTATCACATTGTGGGACAGAACATACAAGGTGAAATGTGGGTGTCTTGGTAGCACCTCAGCCTACCCTTCTGGGAAAAAGGCATGAGTTTATGTATGATTAAATAAATAAATAACACCCAACAGTCACACACATAGTCTTGACCCCACACTAAGATCGAGTTTTGTGTCGTGGGTATCAGGAACTACGAGAGACTTTCCGGTCTCACAAATACCCAGACCCGGAAGAAATATTTATGGGTCGTACAAACATTTCTCTCTGTGCGGGTACCGAACCCGCGGCCTCTCGTTTCACAGGTCGCGTTTTCCCGACTGCGCCATAGGCTGTCGTATGTATGTGACATCAACCCTACAGTCTTGTCTTCTAGTGTCAGCGAATCATTATTTTGTATAGGTTTATTGTTTACAGCAGAAGCGAAGAGCAAACCCGCGGCGAAGGAGAAGGAGGCGGAGGAGGAGCGTCCGGAGTCTCCTCGGCCGTCGAAGCCGTGGTACCCGCCCTCCGAGCAGTGCCTCAGCACGTGGACCAACAACAACCAGCCCGCACACCTCGACGAGTACGCAGAGCTGCGGCAAGACGACAGGCTACATCCAGGTACATGCACCGAGATAGGCTGACATGGCCTTTTTAAGGCAATGAATGGCGAGAAAAGAATGCCATTCGTCTGATGGTAAGCGATACGACCACTCATAGACAGTAGCAATACCATACGACGCCTTGAATAGCTTTGGCATTCCACTGCATTCGCCATCCTGAAACATAAAATGTTAAGTCTCAATATGTCCAGTAGTTACTCTGGCTACAATGCCCTTCAATCGGAAAGTCAGTGCATTTACACTGCTGTTTGACGGGAGAAATAGACATTGCGGTGGTACCCACCCAAATGGCCCCTCACATATGAGAGACCTGCCAGTCTAACATGGCCTATTTTTTAAAATGCAATGAATGGCGAGACGAGAAATGCCGTTCGCCTGATGGTAACCGATACGATAGTAGCTCGACTATATGTCGAAAAACCGGAAGCTTCAATACCGGAAACCTCGATATACTTCTTCTAATTTCTACTGAGACACAATGGGATTTAGACCCTTCTCTCATGGAAACAAGTTTAGAAAGATATGCATGTGTGTGCAGGTCAGCCGCTGCAGGTGGAGTACAGCAGCCCGCCGCGGCACTACGGCGGCGACTTCGCCGTGCGCGACCACCGCGCCGGGCCCGGCGTGTGGCTCTTCAACGCAGACGCCAACGCCAACCCCGGCCTGCTCGCCAACAGCACCGAGTACTTCAGGTGAACAATACACATTAACTAACAACAACATTACCGAAAATCAAATGAAATAAAATGAAATTGGTTTATTAATCATGTAGACAATTAAATAGCTCTTATGACAAGTCATACATCATCAGACATAAATAAATAGTAGTACCAATAAATATAATAAATAGAGATAAAGTAATGTGTATTGTCATAAGAGCTATTTAATTATCTACGCGAC
Organism: Hyles lineata; assembly: GCA_030180105.1. Taxonomy (NCBI): domain Eukaryota; kingdom Metazoa; phylum Arthropoda; class Insecta; order Lepidoptera; family Sphingidae; genus Hyles; species Hyles lineata. The sequence goes on from JARJEE010000041.1 coordinate 1,496,685, forward strand.
CAATAAATTATTTGATTTATTGTCCTAGGCATACTATCCTAGGCGGACATTTGAACAACTGATTTTTTGGAGATTTTTGAAATCTCCCACCAATGGCAATCAAGTGGCTAACGAACTGAAACTGATTTAAACATCACGACATTAAACACATATATACGTGCACGCACGCACTTACGCGCGCACACAGATGCGCACGCACGCACGTAAGCTCGTACGCATTAACACGGGCATGCGCACACCTAAAACAAATACTTGTAGGCCACATATACATTAATCTCAAACATAGATTAAACCCAAACTCTTATTTACAACCACCCCTCAGTTATACCATTACGAATACTATTTACTATGCACTTACTCAACGCAACACTAAAACACCTACGTACATACACGCATGCGCAAATATGCGCACGCGCACCCACGCAAATAGACACCGAATCAATATCCAATCAAAAGCCAATATCTGATATTTCCCGAGCTTTATCGAAAAAGTAATAGACGCGAGCGTAGTCCATGCTGGATAATTAACACTGAGAATTATTCATTTGATATTCATCCAGCGTTATATTTAAGATTAATTCAACAAACTGAGTGGTTGTTATGTATCATCATCATCTCAGCCACAGGAAGTCCACTGCCGAACATAGGTCTCCCCCAAGGATTTCCACATGGACCTGTTTGAAGCCGCCTGCATCCAGCGACTTCCTGCAACCTTAGCTAGGTCGTCTGTCCACATTGCAGGCGGGTGTCCGACATTTCCGACATTTTCCATCGACATTTTTTTGTTATGTATATTTAAAAAATATGAATTATTTTCCCTTACAGTTCAGAAAGTCCGGGCAAGTCGGGCAGCAGTTTCCAAATGGCTCCGGGAGGGGAGAGGCGCAAGCCCTCCGCGTGGCCCGGGGAGGATGCCGAGCTCGAGGACATCGAGAGGAGGCTCAAGAACCTGCGCGGGTACAACTTATAATATTACCTCACTCGCACTCACTAGGCTAAGGCTTGGAGCACTGCCCGGACTCGTCGGTACTCCGTCACCACCACTGGATCGTTGGGTAAGAAGTAATAAGCCCCTCTATTCAATCCGGGATGCCTTAGGATAAGATTTGTATTACGGGTGTGCGGATGCAATACTACAGTGGAGGGAGCTTTTAAAAATTGTGGTGGCAGTTTATTCTAAAAGGAAGGATAGAAAGGGTGGGGCCGTTGATCAGACAACTCCTCCAATTTATAAGCGAAATGCTTCGTAAACTTCGTTTGGTTTTCATATTATAGAAATGAGTAATGTTTTTTATGCTGGCACTTCACATGGCTATTTGTATTTGTGTATTTGGCATATTTGGCAAACAATTACCATGTGTGGTCAGTTTAATTGAGAAAGCGTGGCCTTATTTGCCTATTTGACAAACAAGGCCAATAACAAATACGTAAGTAAAGATGTTATTATTTGCCTCTATTTGCATGTTTCCTTTTAACGTCATTTATTTTGCCACATACAACAAACACCCAATAGCACATACAAACAGCCATGTGAAGTGCCAGCATTACATATTTCATGACAGAGTTTGTATTACAAAATTTATTCTATTGGATGGATAAGTGACGTCATGAAACAGTATCAAATATTTTGGACAATAAGTCTTTCTTCCCCCTCTTCCCCCTACCTAAGTACCGCGAGATCTGCCCGTAGATAGTATGCAATGCACAAACTGTTCCTCATGTAATATACATAATGACAGGGTGTACATATAAGGCGACGACATGTCTAGTGTGATGAGGTTATGTTCGGTGTTGGGAAGTAAATGAAAGCTTTCAGAGGTTTAGAACATAGTGTATCTTAAGTTTATGGGAATAAGGTGTAGAATCAAAATAATTTGCTCTCGTAAATAATTTACGCTTATCCCAATATATATTTGTTGTTATTTTCACCCCAATGACACGGAGCAAGATATTTATATGATAGATACAAATGGCAGTCTCGCAGCAGACAATTCTTTTTTATAACCTAGTTAAAAAATGTAAAGGACTTCAGAGTTCATAACACAAAGACACTGCCTTGAAATAACGCATTTTTCAGTTATTTAAGATTATAAAAAAATGTTTACGTCTCGACACTGAATCTTTGAACCAAGTCAGAATGAGTATTTGACACAGATATGGGTGGCACTAAGTTAGGATCCAACGTGTGTCGACGACTGGCCACTCCTGGGACTTTGGGTCCAGCGCAGAGCTTATCTGACCGTATACTTGGCACCCGGGTTGGGTCCATCTGTATATGCGTCAATTGAATGAATTAAGTAGAACATAAGTGAAACAATCATTTTTATTTTGTAAATCGAACCGCCATATTAGATTTAAATCCCATATAATGATATGTGTGACCAATGTAAAAAAAATAGTTGCAAAAAATTACAAAAAAATGTTCGCCTAATTTGATAAAGTTGTGGTGCGGTAAGGTTTTAGAGAGATGATTGAATTCATATAAATTAATAATATAGACATACATTTTTTTGCAAAAATATTTAAATGTGATTATTTAAAGGTGTGGCAAGGAGACACAATAGAGAATATTATATTTTTTGGTATCATTTTATATTCAATGGAAGAGAAACATTGACTTATATTCTACCGATAGACGCGACGCGTCATAGAAATTGTTTGTCCCATATTTCAATAAAGCTCAGTAGCGACATCTAGTACGTTTACTTGAATATTACAAATTATGATCAAAGATTATTAGACAGAAGAGACAGTTCAAATCAATAATAGCTTTTCCTAAGATACTGCCTAAGTATGAATGCCGTCATAGCAATTATATATTATGTAATATTTTTTTATTTATGTGAATAATTCATGAAAGTTACCTAAATTAAACTAAAAACTCTTATAAGTGTACAAGTTTATCACAGATTTACAATAAGATAATGAAACAACAGACAAATATTATAGAGATCTCCCTCTTTTGTAACGACGCGCAAGAATCTAAAACAATTTTAAGTGATATTAGTCTTTAATAACATTCAATGGGTTCGAAATTTCAACGTAGTCCATTAGGTATTTCATATAAAGAAATAGAGTCTAAAAACTGTCCACTGTTTCAAAACATACATACAACACACATATTTTGTGTTATTAATTAACAACATAAAATTAAAATAAAATACTGAAATCAATTTTTACCTACATTCTTCCTACATATCTGTATTTGTAATGTATTCGAATAGTTTATGCCTATTTGGTCGTCTGATATGAATGTCCCATGAATAATCTATATCTAATATAGTTCGTCTCTCTCACTCGACGGGCAATTTTTATGCGCGGGAATGACACATACGATTAGGAACTCACCTTGTATTTCTAATGAGCTATACAAATATTTAATCGAATAATAAATAAAATATCTGTATTATCGGCATTATACTGCAATATTTTATCACTTAAGTTGTATGCTTTAATTATATTGTAATTTTAGAAAATTTCGCTATCGGTTTGACGGGGAAAAGACAAAATAAATTACGTATAAATATAATCAAAGAGGCGTACTGCTGCGTAGCCGTCACGCGGCAGACTGATTCGTGTGCGGTGCATGCACCGCACTTGGGTGGGACACGTTTTTTACAAAGAACGTCTTATCTAGTGTAACATTGATATCGATGAAGAGAAATAAATTTTTTAGTCTTGCTAATTTGACTCAGAAAATATTTGTGTTCATAAGTAACTAGAGCTTACTATAATCGAGGGATAAAATTACTATTATTTTATAGATTTCAATATAAATATAAAAATATCATATATTCGAGCATCAGATGAATTTTAAATGACTTACGACCTCAGTTATAGCCACATTTAATCGTCTCTCTGAAACTCATAAAATTGACTCTATATCGTGATAATGTATAGTAATATATTGGGTTGTAATATGTAAATAATGTACATAGTTTATATTTACCGTGACAGTCGCACTGGGCCGACAAAAATCTTTGTAAGGCGAATGACCCAAGATGAGATAAGGGGCAAGTCTATCGCCATATCGGGCGTAAATTTCAGTCCCATACCACTAAAATCCCCCTGAACTTTTAATAAAATACCTTTTAGATTATTTCTATTAAATAAATATATAGTTAAAAAAAGCAACATACAGTCGAATTGAGAACCTCCTCCTTTTTTTGAAGTCGGTTAATTATATCGTTTTTACTCCGTTTTAATATTTTGAAAGGTATGTTGGCCGAGTGCGGTTTCACGGCTTAGTTAGGGGATATAAAACAATTTTATATAACCAATAGAGTATGATGTATTTCAAAAAATTTTTGGAAAAAATACCAAAAAAATATCTAAATGTAGACGGTAAGATTAACATAATGTATGACTTTGTTTGGCTGGCAATACCGTGTAAGTTGAGTCAGTATTGTCTATAGAAAAGAAAGTATTCACTTTTATTGAGAGGAAAATATGTTTTTTGCACATATTGATAAATTGTATCAGTATAAGTTTTATTTCACCAGACTAATCTTAAAAACAGTTTACTCCTTCAACTCAAGAGAGCGTCTCTGGATCTCGTCCCAAAATATTGAAGTCTCAGAGCAAAATTGATTGGCAAAAGTCATTATTTCTCGGTGGGAAAACAATACTTTATTAAATATACTTTTGGGGTTATAAAAACAAGATGCCTGGTGCATTTCCAAAGACCTTTTTCATCATTTATAATTAGTTTTTATGAAACAGATTTTTTTAAATCTTTACACAATGCTGATATATTTAGCGTGGTATTGTTGGCTAAGCTACGTGTAGTTCCCATATTAATCCGCGTGAATCCAACGCCAATGTCAACCAAATATCACAAAATAATGTCTCATAGTATTTTTAATCGTAGTGAGTTTACACAGACTTAACTACTTGTGACGTGCATTTCATAGAGACAAACACATTTTATTCTTACATTTAACATTTATCATCAACTTATTATGTGTTAGTTTTCCAAAATGGCTATTTGCTGTGTCTCATGTAAAAGCTTCCGAAAAGGTCAGACAGGTCGTAAAATGTAAATTAACCCATTCAATGCGGCAACAAATTTTGCTCTCGCTACCCAGATGCGGCATACTCCTTAACGTAAACGCCGATCGGCGTGCGCCGCCCCTGACGGATCAAAAATAAAACGCCGATCGGCGTTTTCAGCACTTCGTTATGAATTTCAATTTATTCATTTCGAATTCATGAGATTTCTCCAGTAGTGTGCTATAGTTGTTGCAATAACGACTGTTTTTAGCAAGTAGCAGAATTAATTTAATTACTTAAGCCAGTTTAAATATGATTCGTGAAGATTTGTTGATAGAAATTTGGGAAAAGGAATATCTGGAGCTTTTTTATCGATTATGTATTTAAATGGTAAGTAATTTCTCTTTATTTGATAAGTATTTCTATTGTGCTCTCCCGTCTTACAAACATCCTCTTTAAAGCATAAAAAAGTACATTACTGATAACTTCGAATATTATCAGGGATTGCAAACCATTTTCTTTTAATTTCATAATAATTAAATCTCAATACATAGTTAATGGATAGGTACTTATTATTATCAAAATTATCAAATTTATTCAAAGAAAATGATTATTTTATACCTTCAAATTATTGTTAATTGTTGGTCTTTCTCAATCTTATTTAAATATTTTCTCTCGTTCTTCTTGATTGAAAAAATAAACACAACTCGATGTCGTTAAATAGATAGAATAGATTTCAGAGTAATAGACATAACTAATTTTTTTAACAAATATATTAAACCGACTTCTCAACAAAAAAAAAACACACTAAAAAGTAAAAAAATAATAATATAAAGACCACTGCAAATTATTCTTATTTCATTGTTCTTGTCTAGCCAACAAATCAAAATATATGCATAACATATTGAAGGCGGGTCGCCAAAAACGAAACATAATTATAGATATTTAAATTAATATAAGGCATGGGTCCTATTCGTTTGGTACTTGGCAACCCGCCTTCAATATGTTACGTTCAAAATCGGTTCACCCAGCACATTCGTATCGTATATAAACGTCGATCGTCCGAAGTTTCGAACTTCATTCGTTCGGATGAATATAGTAGGGCCCAACTTCGTTCGTTCGTTCGTTCGGATGAATATAGTAGTACCCCATGTCTTCGCACTCGCACATATGACAAGATATAAAAAAAAGATAAATGATGCAAAAGGTTCTCACACGCACGAAATAAAATAAGATCACAAATTGAATAATAAATTATTATTTATTCTGAAGATGGCTAACATACTTGAACAATATACTTTTAAGATCAGCGTGATCATCAAAAATCTGCTTTTATTGATTATAGTTTGGTTTTAGCAAGTTTTAATAAATAAACGTACCAAATAAAAAACTGAATTTTTATATATATCTGCGTCTTACCAAATAAAACATGGGACTGATGCAAAAACTGATAAATAAAATATCACCGGTGAATCACTAATTAATAAATAATTTGAAAGGCTAGTTTCTCATTCATTATTTTTTATAAAAATCAACTACTTATAATATACGTAAGTATATTTTTATGGTAAAATTACAAATTATAATTGTATATGAAAAAAAATTGTTTCTTTACAGTAATATCAGCATTATAATATACTAGCTGTACCCGCGACTTCGTCCGCGTGGAATTTAACAAAAACCTTATTTTCTAAAATAAAAGATTTTTTATAAAATAAATGTAGCCTAAGTTACTCCTTATCATATCAGCTACCTGACAATAAAAGTCCCGTCAAAATCGGTTCAGCCATTTCAGAGATTAGCCGGAACAAACAGACAGACAGACGGACAAAAAAATTCTAAGGTCATTTTCGTTATAGGTATCGTGTATATAACGATATGTAGTTGGTCATTTTTTTTATTTTCACTTTACAAACAGACACTTCAATTTTATTTATATGTATAGATATAAGTTTGTTTAGTAGATTTTAAGTAAAACATAAATAACATGATGTTTTAGTTGTTTGTAAATAATAATATGAATAAATAAATATAATATTTATGATTTTAGAACCAATAGTTTTTAATCCCTGGAAAACGCCGATTGGCGTTTGCCGCACCTGAGTAAGAAAACTCAACTTTTCTAGAACTGAAATATCCAGAAACTACTTGTGCCAGGCTTTTCACTTATAAATTACAAGCACATTGGTCAATATTTTATTATTAAATCTTCAAATTTGGGCAAAATATAATACAACTCTACATTACGCCGATCGGCGTGATCAGCATCTGAGTAAGAAAAAATAATACGCCGATCGGCGTGCGCCGCACTGAATGGGTTAAATTATTCTTCCAAATGATTTCAAAGACATTACGCATATCCTTTTCAACTGTGGGGTAAGGGCAGGCAGAAGATGGGAAATAAAATAAATTGGATTATTGCAAATTTTAATAGAAAATTATTTATATAGTGTCCACCTTATGGACAAATATACTAGACATAATGAGATTTAACATCATATGTCTCAGAATGGCGAGCGCTGAGGAATAACATTGCTTTGTAATTCATGGTGTTTGGTTTTGCTACTGTTCATAAGCAGTCGTATCGCCTACCATCAGGCGATGGTATGCTTTTCTCGCCATTGATTGCAACATATATATGTATATATATGATATATGCACGTCACTATGCCTTTATATACTTTGACTATTTTAATGACGTCAAGATTTATATTTTGCTGGTTGAATAGCAGTGCCTTTCTCTAGAGTTGTGACGACGTTGTGGCCAGGCGCCGCAATTTGAAAGATTTAAATCATTATTGTTTGCGAACAAATAGTACCATTTGATTTCCAAAATGTCTGTGTTCCATAAAGATTACAGTATACAAAATATCATGAATAAATTGTAACGTAATTATAATCTTTGTAAGAGACATTATGTGGTCTTAAAAAAAGGTATAAAAAGTAAAATTTTATCTTTTATAAAAAAATACAGAGAAATGTTATATTAAAAAAATACAGTACAGTTTTATTATTACTTTATCATAGTTTTTGGTAAATTTTAACATTTTTGATGATGTCATTGATAAAATACAGACATTTTGGTGAATGGTTAGTACGAAATATAATTATAGTTTGACAAATTGGTGCGCGACCCTCCTGGTGAAAGAGGTAGGAGTATATAAATAAGGGTTTTTGTTTATTGCATGTTTGTGGGTCCGGTCATATCTATTTAAGTTTCGATAATCATTTAGTCCTTCCCAGGACCTTTCAGCCGGAGTGTAGCGTAACAATTTGTCGATCTATAAACATTGTTGATTTCATTTATTTCCTGTGAACAATGAACAAATTATGTAGCCAATGAGTTTGTCAAAACCACGTGTAAAGTAATATTTGTGCCTATCAATTTATAATGTAAATGGCAGTTGTGTGTAGATATTTAATAAGTATTGTAATATAAAGATAAAATTATGAATTAAATTGTCGCCAGGTTGTAATTTTCATTGGGAATAATTTTATATCAGAATATTGTTTTTTCAAGTAGCTTTTTATAAGTTTTTTGAACGGCTGAGTAATACTAGTTTGAGAATATGTTGCGGCAATGACATAAACTAAGAACGGAACTTCTACTGTAACACGTTGCTTTATTTTGCTTATTAATTAAGGTTTAGTCTTAATTGTATTTTAGTTGATTCTGCAAACTTCATTGCCCAATATGCGTCAAGTGCGTGGTGGACTGTTGGTAAACGGACCAGACGCGGCTGCCAACATACACGGTGGTCGAGGGTTCAAATCCCGGGTTCAAGTCTGACTTTTCGGAGTCATGTGTGTATTGATAGTCAATCACCACGCACTAAAACGGTGAAAGAAATCATCGTAAGGCCTGCATATCATAGCGAATTTGTAAGATTTTCTAACCCTCACTAGTTCACCGTGGTGGACTATATGGCCTAACCACTCTCAATCGTATTCTCGATTGTAGAGGAGGGCCGTGCCCTGCAGTGGGACGTATATGGGCTGATACTGTAGAGTATAGTTTCCAATATGTTCAGTGACAAATTGATTTTGTATAATATAAAACTTGCACTTTTTTTATGAATTGTAAAGATTACGACTGGCGATAATGCTATAGGGTTAGGGACATCGCACACTATTATTATTTAGTTATATTTTTGTACTTGATGTCAAAATATGTATTTTGTTTTAGTATTAATTGACATGTTCATTAATTCATATAATTTATACTTGTAGAGAAATAGTGCCTATGGATATAAATAATCTTGATCTAATATTATATTTAAAAAAGTAATAATACAATTTTATGCCCGATATGGCGATAGGCCCCCCCAACTATCATGGGAAAGAACGCACAAAATGAAATGAGGGTGTCCTGGTTGATATCATCTGAAAAAAAATATATATTTAAAAGTCTAGTTTCTGAGCCAGCTTTACAAAAGATATTTCTGGTTTTATTCATATAAAAACTAACAATTTGAATTAAGGCTAATTTCCATATAATATACATGTGGCACTTTTTCTCTATAAACCTATTATGTTTATTTAGTCAAAATGTGTTTCTATTTTAAGTGAATTTAAGTTTATTATAAGTGATGGCTTGCCAAAAACTAAATAACAATTATGTTGCACATCATGGCGAATTATACTAGTGAAAATTAACCACAAATGTAAATAATAGTATCATTCTATTTTTAGTTGTCGATTATATTAAAAAAGTTTTAATGTGTTTGAGTTATCAGATGAAATTGAAATATGTAAGACGATTTTAGTGGGCTACTCTGTTCCGAAACGAAAATCGAATGTTCGGACGTCGTATGTAAAACTCTACGAAGGTGCCTAGGTACTCCACAAAATGTTCGAATCTTCTATCGTACGTTGTAACTATACACTAAGCTTGTAGTGAATAAATATCATAGAGAATTGTTTATTAGAAGTGGAAATGTTATAACTTATTTCGGCAATCGAACATTCGAACGATTCGGAATATAGAGTAACTCCCCTAGCGTTACAGGCGCTGTATCATTATCAATATCAAATGTTTTTTTTCAAATTTTTTACGATAGTCCAAAAAATCAAAAGGCAAGCCATTATATTTTTGTTAAGGTGTCTATGTTACGAATCCTTTCTAATTTCGCTGGGAGTGAAGGAGTCCGTAATATGGGCATGTGTTAGCGTACAACGGTGTATATTCTACTGCAATAATTCTGCCTTATCTTATATTAACATTGTATATACGTTGTAAATATATTATACGAACGTGCTGTGTGCTGTTTTATTTAAAACTAGCGACCCGACTCAGTTTTCCCGGGTGAATATAGATTTCTCTACAATATGCACGTATTATACACATAAACCTTCCTCTTGAATCACTCTATCTATTAAAAAAACCGCATCAAAATCCGTTGCGTAGTTTTAAAGATTTAAGCATACAAAGGGACATAGGGACAGAGAAAGCGACTTTGTTTTATACTATGTAGTCATTTCTCATTTTCGTACTTTATTATATACTTACGTTCCGGCCCGGATTCGCTCGGGTACTGATACTTTTTGTAGTGGACCATATTGTGAATCTAAACCATTCCTGAATCCACTTAAAAACAGAAAAAAAGTCATCAAAATAGGTCAAGCCTTTTAGGAGTTCTGGCACATACATACGCACGCAAGAATTGATGAACTTTTTTGAGATGTGTCTCAAAAATCGCGTTTTAGACGTGGCGCGTGGTTTACAAGACGCTGGACGCAAAACGAGAGGTTGCGGGTTCGATTTCCGCACCCATACAAATGTTTCTGAGACCCAAAATGGTATCTGGGTGTACGAGACCTAAACTACTGTACTGCATCAGTCCTAGGTCCCACTGCAGGGCACGAGCCTCCTCTACAATCGAGAGTACTCCTCTACAATTGAGAGTGCTAAGATCACCGAAAAATCTAGTAATTTCTTATTAATTTATGCGAAATTGGTATCTATATTAGAAATACGTGCATCGTGGTTTATTTTATTTTATTTTATAATTAAGGGGAAAACCTGCAAGCTCACTTCAAATAATCAATTTGTATGAGTGCAGACATTTTTTTACATGGACTGTGATAGCGACAGTGACCTTCACATTTGAATCCTGTCTGTAAGTATTTTCGCATATCAATATAACCAGATTTGGTACACCTTTCATTTGATATTTTTTATTCTATTTATATTATTAAATGAGATAAAGTCACTGATATAAATGTGGAGGCACAATAAAACAACCAGTCCTATAGGTGCTAGTTTATTACTGACTTGACAACTCTGAGAAAGTCAAAAAGCGCGCGCATCGGTTTCCCGCTTTTTTTGCGAGGCAAAGGAAACGTAAAATACATATAGGTCTACCAGAATCTCATGGCATAAAATTTAAAAAAAAACAATGATTTTTATGTGGCAATACCATCGACGAACAGCTGATTCAAAACTTGAGTTATGTCATTCGATGTGAATATTTTAAGATTTCTATCCTTTCTTAGCGAAAAGGTACAAATTAGTTCTACAATCACAAGTGCGACACATTGTTTACAAGGTTTATCGCTAGATCCGTGAATAATTTGGTCAAATTTAAACAAAATCTTCGATTTTAAAATCGACGTCGTTTTAACAAGTAAGTCGGAGTGAATAGTTTTGATACTTAATTTTTTTTTGGTTAGTGTTAGATATGTGTATGTGTTTTATCGTATATTGATATCATTTTTTGAAACTAAACTGTAATGCATTAAATACCTATTTACAGGAGTTTCCAGAGATATTAGATAAGGAACGTTTTATTATTATTCCTTTAATTTCATCGTCTTCATCAGAAGATTTACAGGAAAAGTATTTAGAAGTAAGCTCTGACTAAAGTGTTAATGAAATAAAGAAGACTGGAAATAAAATTATACGTTTTTATTATACAATCTTGCATCTTTCGTATTACATTTATCGAATCTAATAATTATTTAAATAAAACCGACTCATAATCAAACTACTTACAATTTGGAAATTGAAAGTTGTTTGATTAAGTGAGAACTAACAAGAAGAGAGAATTAAAACGAAACTGGTGGCTCGGTACCACTATTTTTATCTACGTTTTGAAAGTACCAGCGCTCCATCTATATTATAAATACTCGTAAGACTCGTATGTATGTTATAGTTTAAAACTGAAAAAAATCTTATTTGCCTATTTTAATTGGCTATTAATCTAAAAGTACAATTTTGAAGTAATTATCATGTTTAAATAACCTTTATATTTTTACTTAAAACATTATGTAATTTATTTAAAAAGTTGTACTAAAAAAATAATGTCAATTTGAAATAAAAAATAATTACAATTATTGAAAGTATCAAAATATGTTCATCCAATTACCCCAGTGTTGCAATGCGTAAATTTAAATTTCCCAAAATGCCATGAGATTCTGGTAGACGTATACCAGTCACACTGGTTGCCTTGGTGCCATATATGGTAATTATGCATCCTCTCTCAGCCACAAGAAGTCCACTGCTGAACATAGGCTTCCCCCAAGGATCTGTATAACGACCTGTTGGAAGGTCGGAAGACGTTCTATAAGACAAATAATCAAAATCGGTTTAGCTAGTACAAAGTTATGAGGTAACAAAACGTAGTGGTTTAAATTCTCTTTGGTAACAAATATAAAAAAACGAAACGAATTGAGAACCACCTCCTTTTTTAATCTTAAAATATACCTACTATAAATATTGGTCCTGTCTGTTTGGTTGGTTGTGAAGCAAGAGGTCTCTTGTTCGATCCCCGTAACGAGAAAAAAGTTGGCGCGGTCCACAATTATAAGTTTCAGTTCTGGGTATGTCCGAGACCAAAAACTCACTCTTTTCTTAAACAAGATAAAACTAGGATGTACGGACTCAAACTTTATTTATCAACCAAAGTTAATTAAACGTAATCAATTTTAGTAAACTAAAAGCGACATCCATGATACACGACTGAACTTAACGAAATTATTTGGTAATTATGCTTATAAATTCATGCAGAATTAGCCAAGGATTCCTGCAATAGGTTATAGGCTCATTGACCTTTATTGGAGATATTATCACGCAGGTTTCCTCGAAAAAATTGGCAGAGATACACTTTATTAAAGAAATAAGCATTTTTAAAAGAATTGTCACTTAGTTTTGTACCACCGTGAACTGCGGTCACTAACAACTAAATACTTTTGGGAAACTACTAATTCACTGTCAAATCAGGCAATGCTTATATGTCTGCAAAACTTATGCAACAAATAAATTATTTACAAATAAATTAGCTTGTCTTAATCGAACCTGACACTTTTACCAAGGCCTATTTATAAAATGATGTTTATTTGGAACTTAGAAAAATACTGACAATTTAAAGCATCGTTGATGCTATTTGCATTTATTGTTTAATTTAATACATTCAGAAATATAAGTATTGCCTCTGTGGCGTAGTTGTACTACGGTACGGTTACGGAGCTGAGGTCTCGGGTTCGAATCCCGGGTCGGGCAAAGTGATATCGGATTTTGCTATTCATTATCCGCCCGGAGTCAGAAATTTGTGCCTGATATGGCGATACGCTCGGCCCCTATCACATCGTGCGACGGAACGTATATGGCGAAATGTGGGTGTCCTGTTTGCACCTCTGCCAACCCCTCCTGGGAAAAAGCGTGAGTTTATGTATGTATGAATGTACAAATATAGGCATGGAGATAACAAGCAATTGCTTCTTACTTACGTGGTTTCGAAATAAAATGTTATGTTTCATTTACTAGGTTGAGGCGCCGGTTATGAAACGAGAGGTCACGGTTTCGATTCCCGCACTGACAATAATAGTAATGAAACCTACAAATATTTATTTAATGTATTTATTTATTTATTAACACTTTATTGCACAAAAGGAAAACAAATACAAACAGAAATAAAATACATAAAAAGTACAATTGGCAGTCTTATCGCCGAAAGGCAATGTCTTACAGACAACCATGGGATGGATTTAAAAATAGGATAAACAGAGGACAGTCTAAAGCGTAAAGGATGTAATTTAGGATCAAAGTCTCTCTTGAGTTTCCGATTTCACTACACATGCCTCGTATCTTGTATGGGAAGTATATTTTAATGCAATGAATGACGAGGCGGCGCATGCCGTTCGCTTGATGGTAAGCGATGCAAGCACTCATGAACAGTAGCAAAACCAAACAAAACCTTTTATTACAAAGCAATGCTTGGCATTCCACAGCACTCGCCATCCTGAGATATAAGATGTAAAGTCTCAATATGTCCAGTATTTACTCTGGCTAAAATGTCCTTCAAACCGGAACACAACAGTGCATTATCATACACTGGCGACGGTTAAAATGCCCACAGTCGATATATTTCTGGGGGACTACGTAACTAGTGATAAATATTATTTCATAATTTTAGGATGTACGAGATGTAAGTGAAAGGATTTCACGTTACTGGGCTCGTTACATTATCGTCTCTTTAGTGTAACTTTCCTTTTTTATTTGTTTACGTATATTAGCTAGTAGTTATTGTTCTAATTCATAAACACTTAAAACGTATTTGAGTTACTCGAATACTCAAATTTGTAATAATGTTTTTTTAAAGTTTGTTACAGCCGTTATTTGTGAACACACACACAATTTTTTACTTTATAGTTTATTATTTATCGACATACAAATAATTATTAATTGTGATTATAAATTTTATCAACAATATAATAAATACATTATGTCAATCTGGAGCCAGCCCAGGGGGGTGTCATGACGCCTATGGCCTCCCCCCTGGATCCAACCTTGAGCTTACCCACAAATCAGATAGTCAGCGTCCGTGGATCAATTTGTTAAGATACAGTCTGTTAAACTAGACATTTCTGGTTCGATCTCAGTACCAAGACAATTGTTTGTATGATCCGGAAATATTAGTTCCGATTCTGGTATTCTGTGAGGACTAATTCGGACTGAATCGTGTTTTTGTGTGTTTTATACTTATGGTAAACGAGCAAACAGATCATTTAGTGGTATTTACTGCCCTCCATGAAATCTATAATACTTTGATCATAGATGCTTTTATGTTGGTGTCTCATAGTGAGTAGAGGGAAAGGAAAACTATGGGAGGAGGAAACAGATTTTTGATTCTCGGTATTTTCATTTATTTATTTATTTATATATGCTTTATTCTACGCCAAAATGAAAGACGCATACAAAATACTTAAAAACTAAAGGCAAAAAAAAAAATGGTTACAATAGGCGGCCTTATCGCTAGCAGCGATCTCTTCCAGGCAACCTTTGGATGGACTGGATTATTGTGAAATTGAAATATAGGGTAGTGCAAATAGTGAGAGAATAACAATAATAAATATATTGATGTACATTTACCGAGGATTATAAATCTGTTTCTTAACGAACTACGTCGACAAAGCTACCAAACAGCAGTATAAATTCACTGTTGTGTTTCGGATTGAAGGACATTGTAGCTAAAGTAGAGGACATTTATTGAGACTTAACATCTTATGTCTCAGGTTGGCAAGCGTAATGTAATGCTAAGCATTGCTCGAATAACGACGACCGTAGGTAAACATTTGGAGTTGGATTCTACTTGAGTCTACCGATTTCTACCAGGTCAAGATAATTTTGTTCGCCAATTTGACCATTTGGTTTAGTAAGAAGTAAGAATGAGTTACGAAAGTAAGTGAAGCGGACCCCAGTGCCTATAGTTACCCTTTCACCGATACGCGGAACATCAAACTGCTAAATACACATTTTAGCTCTCATTATGCTGCGGATGAGTTGTCAACTTAGGCATCTGGCTTAATGCCCAGTTTTGAATGTTCACTGACTGATTGCTGATCTTTATTTTTTTCCTTTCTAATTTATTTTCGTGTTTTTTGATACACGGTACGGAAAACGAGCAAACAAATCACTTGATGAGTAAGTGAGTCATTACCAGTGAACTTTTATTTGTATCTGTATCAGTACTTCCCACTGTAGGGCACGAGCTTCCTCTACAATCGAGAGTACGAATGAGAGTGGTTAGGCCAACACTTAGATTCTAAACATGCATTGCCAGCCTCTCTAAATAACTCAATAATTTTAAAAATGTTGATATAATACGTCATACATATTTATTTAATTCCTGGACGAATAATTTATGCGCGATCGCTTCTAATTCAGGTGCTATTAGAGAAAATGCAGATAATTATTTCCTTCGAATAAAGAATGTCTAAAAAGTAAAAAAATAAACAACGTGCGAGTGAGGTTGCAATAAGTGCAATGGAGCTCAAAAATCAATTAATTATGTTAAATTATTCAGTTTTATTATTGTCTGACCGGCTATTATTACCGCCACTCAGAGGTCTTAGGTTAATAGTTGCTGGTTCGAACTATCGTATGCAGTCAACGCGCGATTCTCCTTACGAATTCATCTACCGGTTACTTTCAATAAAATACATACCAGACAAAAAGCCAAAAGCATGACGCGGTATTTCTAGACAAAGATTTTATTTAAATTATTTAAAATATGAAAAAAAATTGTCTTTGATTTTTGTGGACGGTTTTGTTAAATATTTAAAAATTCTTACAAAATTGTGATTAACAAAATGAAGTTTATTACGGAATGCATTTTGGTGAGTTTGATTTAAGAATTTTTTTTTATTATATTTCAAAGTGTATTTCTAAGGATACTTATTTATTAATTAACATAAAAAAATATGAAAGTTTCATTTTGGCGCCTATGTTTTTGTGCGTAAACATAAGTAAGTAATAGTTGTCCCAACTAGATAAGTAGAAGATAAACTTGTTTCTGCTACCAATAGGCAAATGGTTCTATACACCTACTAAACATGTTTGTTCCTTAATTATTATTTTTTTATAAAAAAGACAAGAACGTTATAAAAAAAAAACGTTATAAATAAAAAATGTGAATAATTTGAAGAAGTTATTTTGAAGAGTTTCTTATTAAATAATTAATGTCATGAAATAATCATTTTTTTTGTATTAAGTATTCCGATATTTAAAACTTCAAATTAAAATTAATTTCAGCCTCTCTAATTAATATTAAACGAATGAAAGCCCGGAAACCATCACATTAATATGAACTTACAATAAAACTTTGACTTACAATTAGATATCTATAAAGAAGAATATGTCAACATGCATTTACCAAATTCCGTTTATTTTACAATATGAAAATAATTTTGCATATACATAAACCAACTAAGACACCCACGTTTCGCCTTGTATTTTCCGTCCCACGATGTTAAGCCATATCGGGCACAAATTCCTGACTCCGGGCTGTTTCACTTTTCCCGACCCGGTATTCGAACACGAGACCACAGTTTTGCAGTCACAACGTAGTACAACTGCGCTACCAAAGCTGTCTAGTCTAGTCCAAAATAGATTTGTAACAGGTTTAAATTTTAAAATACAAATATTTTATTAAATTAGAATCTTAGCATCCTTCTTATAAAATATTGTCTAAAGATGTACACGTTACGAATAAGAATAAATGCGTAAAGAGTGCCTTATTATTATGCGAAGACTGTTGTTTTTGTAAAGGGTTAAGCGTAAAAGTTGGTAAAGCAACGGTTCCGTACAATATCATATTGTATGTATGTATATCGTACAATGGAATATGATATGAAGTATCAGATACCATAATCTGGCATTCACATTCTTTTGTTAAATTAGTATCCTCTAACATAAATTACTAGCGGCCCGGCCCAGCTTCGCCCGGGTGCATATAGATTTCTCTACAATAATATGCACGTATTATATCCATAAACCTTCCTCTTGAATCACTCTATCTATTTAAAAAACCGCATCAAAATCCGTTGCGTAGTTTTAAAGATACAAAGGGACATAGGGACAGATAAAGCGACTTTGTTTTATACTATGTAGTGATAATATAAAAAATTACCTACAGCTCATTTTACATTGTAGATAGTAACTGTCGTCCGGCACACTTAACCCTGGATATTATTATTTTAGGGTTAACCCCCTCCATTCCATTCCCATCGAGCTTTAAAAAAAACAGGCCAAAACATAGTTATCTTTCTATGGTTCAATTCTCATGCAAACTTGTCATCTTGTTTTCCCCGTTATAGAATGTATTTATTATATAGGCAATTCTATGTTCTTTGTGATTTGTCATTTCTATTTCGAATTTAACTCAAATCTGTTGAGTTGATTTAATGTGATGAAGTATATTTTTACAGGGTATATCAAGACTGCTACCGAAAACGAAGCCGGGTGGTAGTTTAAGCGACTACAGACACAATGCAACAGAAAATGTTGGAATTTTTTTCTGTTATTTTTTTATATGGTCGTATTTGGGTGGTAAATACATTTTTTTCCTAAAATAATAGTGTATACCCTTTTATTTATGAAGACTCTAATGTATAAAAGAGTTTAAATCATTATTTTAGCAAAATCTATGGATTTACTACCCAAAAATGACGATATTTAAAAAATGATAATAAATTGTCACGTTTCTTTGCAAAATTATTAGTTACATTGTGTTTCTAGTCACTAAAACTACAACCCGGCTTCGTTTTCGGTAGCAGTCTTGAGATACCCGGTATACTAATACACACTTACATTTTGATGTATTTATATTAGTGTAACAATTTAATATTTATCCCAAAGAATTCTAAAAACGAAGGTTGGTGATATGCAAAAATATTTTTTTCTACGTTTGAATATTTTATCTTTTTCACCGAGGGAACGTCAAGGAAAAGATATGTAAGAATGTTTAGGAAATTTCTTGTTGCATTGGGGCCAATGGCCATGGAGGTCTTTGTCTACTGTGGTACCTAAAAACCTATTTTATTATATGAGCCCATATATGTGCTGCAAGGAGTGAGCCTCCTCTACAATTGAGAGTACAGGCATATAGTCACACTGACCTAGTGCCGGTTGGCGGCTTTACGTACCATATTAAATTTTTAAACATTGCTATGGTATGCAGGTTTCCTCACAATGTTTTCTTTCATCGTTATGATGCATGATTAACTTTCAATACACACATGGTTGATGAGGGCCTATGTACCAAAGCATTGTACATTTCTTTTTTAAATCTTGTATTCGAGACCTGAGCCATATCATAGTTCTTTTCAAACAGGGAGATCATATTTGCTCTTCAATCTCTGCTACACAAGAAGTCCCATTCTTTAATTTAATAACACATGTCCGATCTTATCCATAGACATCTATACTAATATTATAAAGCTGCAGAGTTTGTTTGTTTGAACGCGCTAATCTCTGGAACTACTGGTCCGATTTGAATGATTCTTTCAGTGTTGGGTAGTCCATTTATCGAGGAAGGCTATAGGCTATATATCATCACGCTATGACCTATAAGAGGAAAGCAGTAGAGATATTTCTAGCAAATAAGAGGAAATTTTGTTCGTTTTTCGTGGTCCGATTGGTCGATATTCTAAACTGATAGTCAGAATTAAACATTTTGACCGCCATTTTAAAACGTGTATGCACCCGGGCGGAGCCGGGCCCGACCGCTAGTTGTAATTATAAACCTATTTTAGTCATTTGTTTTTTTTCTATGAATGGCGATACGAGCATGCCGTACGCCTGATAGTAAGTGATACGACCGCTCATGAACACATGCTCAGGCATGAGATGTCAAGTCTCAATATGTCCAGTAGTTACTCTGGCTACAATGTCCTTCAATCCGAAACACAAGAGTGCATTTACACTGCTGTTTGGCGGGAGAAATAAACATTGCGGTGGTACCTAACCATGCGCCTTCTCATATATGAGAGACCTATAACCAGTGTTGGTAATGTATTGTCTGCTTCGCTCCAACTACTTTTAAAAGAAGGGATAAAATATTCGATAACCAAAATTTGTTAATAAATTGACTATGAAGAAGGCCGTAAGGCCGTAAATGCACATAAAATCAGCGGCGATAGTGAAATATTAACAGATAATTGTAGTGATTTATAGCTAAACATAATAGCCAATATTTTTATTGGACATCAATATTATCAACGCACGGGTGCGTCGGTTGATTTGAATTTATAATTCTTTTAATTTAGGCTTTCTACACGGTCGCCTCGAAGTACTTATAAGTTGCCAACCAATGCGTAGACCAGATATTCCTACGAGCTACGAACATATTTATTTGGTTTGCAGCAATGATATAAATTACTAGCGGTCGGGCCCGGCTCCGCCTGGGTGCATACACGTTTTAAAATGGCGGTCAAAATGTTTAATTCTATCAGTTTAGAATATCGACCAATCGAACCACGAAAAACGAACAAGATTTCCTCGTATTTGCTAGAAATATCACTACTGATTTCCTCCTATAGGTCATAGCGCGATGATATATAGCCTATAGCCTTCCTAGATAAATGGACTACCCAACACTGAAAGAATCATTCAAATCGGACCAGTAGTTCCAGAGATTAGCGCGTTCAAACAAACAAACAAACTCTGCAGCTTTATAATATTAGTATAGATGCCACCCCGTTATGTATTTTCTAGATTAAGGAGCGAATGTAATATGTTGTATTCATTGTTTCTATTATTTACTAGCTTTTGCCCGCAACTTCGTCTGCGTTATTAACTTTATTTACAATATGTTTCATATTACGTCCTCATTTCTCCCCTAAAACTGAGAAAATTCTAAAACTCCGAATTACGTCACTATTTATTTGTGAACATCGTGTTGGGCAAATTATGTGGCAATATATATTACTTACTTTATCAACAACGATTTCCCGCTTTAACTCCACTTAAAACATAAAAATCCAAAACATTAAAATTGGTCATTATTTATCTATAATAAGTAAATATTATTAAACATAATAAATTCCGCCCACTAAAATTTATAATCCCAGAGTTACGCACAATTTTACTTATAAGTATTAATCTGAAATCTATACCTTTCACGGTTCGTTTTTCCATACAACACAATTTCACCCTTTTCACTCCTTTAGGGATTGAATTTCGGTAAATCCTTCATTAGCGCTGCTCTACATTATGATAGGAAGCCCCGTGTACAATTTCAAGTTCCTAACTTCAGTAGTTTGGGCTGTACGATGATGTGACAGTTCGGTTCTACAAAATTTCAACCCTTACCACTTTAGGGTTAATTTTAGAAAAATAAAGTATGCAGCTGTTTGTTTTTGATTGATTTACAAAAGTGCAAAGTTTGACAACTGTAACTTTAATGGTTTAGATTTTTCATACAAACGTTTTTTACCTTTTTCACCCCCTTAGGGGTTGAATTTCCAAAAATCCCTTCTTAGTGCTACCCTACGTCACAATAGAAATCCTTGTGTAAAATTACACGTTTCTGGCTCCAGTAGTTTCAGCTGTCCGTTGATTAGACAGTTCGGTTCTACAACATTTCAACCCTTATTTTAACCCCTTTGGGGTGATCTTTAGAAAAATAAAGTATGCAGTTATTTTTGTCTTTGATTTCAAGTTCCTAACTTCAGTAGTTTGGGCTGTACGGTGATGTGACAGTTCGGTTCTACAAAATTTCAACCCTTACCACTTTAGGGTTAATTTAATAAAAATAAAGTATGCAGCTATGTTTGTTTTTGATAGATTTTCAAAATTTGCTAACGGTGGCTTTAACGATTTCGATTTTCCATACAACTGTTTTTTTCTCTTTTCACCCCCTTGGGAGAGGAATATCTTAAAATCCCTTCTTAGTGCTACTCTACGTCACAATAGGAACCCCTATGTGAAAAAACCACGTTTCTAGCTCCAGCAGTTTCGGCTGTGCGTTGATTAAACTGTTCGGTTCTACAAAATTTCAACCCTTATTTTTAACCACTTTAGGGTTAATTTTAGAAAAATAAAGTATACAGTTAGTTTTCTTTTTAAATGACGAACTAAAGTGCCAAGTTTGACAATTGTAACTCTAACAGTTGCGATTTTCGATACAAACGTTTTTTAGCCTTTTCACCCCTCTCAGGGGTTGAATTTCCAAAAATCGCTTCTTAGTGCTCACCTACGTCACAATAGAAAACCTTGTGGAAAATTCCACGTTTCTAGCTCCAGTAGTTTCGGCTGTGCGTTGATTAGATAGTCATTAAATCACCCGAAACTCGTAACACTTCAACCCTTATTTTAACCCCTTTATGACTAATTTTAGACAAACAAAGTATGCAATTAGTTTCCTTTTTAAATGACTAACTAAAGTGCCATGTTTGACAGTTGTAACTTTAACGGTTTCGATTTTCCATACAACGGTTTTTTACCCTTTTCACCCTCTTAGGGGTTGAATTTCCAAAAATCCCTTCTTAGTGCTCACCTACGTCATAATAGGAACCTCTGTGGAAAATTTCACTTTCCTAGCTCCAGTAGTTTCGGCTGTACGTTGATACGTCAGTCAGTCAGTCAGGTTCCTCTTTTATATATATAGATTATAATCATAATGGCTATTTAAACCTGATTAAGATGATAAAACGTCGGTAAAAATTGTCGACAAATTAATTAATCGACAAAAGCGAAGGTTTCTCTGTAAATATTTTTTATGTGACAAGTCGTGTGGCACCACTATAAAAACGTGAATAATGTTATGGGACACAATATATTTTTACGACCTATTCTTAACGTATTAAGAAACAATGATTGTATTATTGGAGAATAACGCAATAAATTAGGAAATATAGGCGTGGTGAAACCTTGTACGGTATAAAATGATTAAATTTCAACATTTCAAAAAATATCAATAAAGTTCAATGATTTTCTTCATACCCCTAAAACCTTAATCACGATAAGATTATGTTGATGAAAATCTATGTAACTATATCCTCTTGGCAGATTATTACTATAACAATGTTAGTCCACATGCGCCCACTGTTGAGCCTCTTCGCTCCTCCCAGACTCCTCTGTCATGGCTCTGGCCGTCGCCAATCAAGCTCTTTTTCTGCAGGATGGCGGCTTTCACATTCCTTGGAAATATTCACATTTGAGCTATTTATTTTAAAAAACGACTGCAAAAAATCCACGTCTGTTAAGTACAAAACTTAATGATGCTGGTTCATTACGAATTGGAAAAGTTCACATGTTATAGAAATTCTCATGTACCGGTGGGATATTAAAAAATATTAACAACTCCCCATGCATACATAACATACACAAACTCAAGCCTTTTCCCAGAAGGGGTAGGCAGCGGTGCAACCACAACACCCACATTTCGCCTTGTTTTATCAGTCCCACGAACTGATAGGGGGCCAGCCTATTGCCATATATAATCGGGATATATAATCGGGAAATATGAATAAAAGAATCTAATATAACTTTGCCTGACCTAGGATTCGAACCCGCGACCTCTGCTTTGTAATCGTACCGTAGTACAACTACGCAACCGAGGCAGTCCAACTCCCCTTGATCGTACAAAAACTACGATGCGTAGGCAAATTTAATTTCATACTGTATTTTAATTAATGTGAACTTTACACAAACTTAAATCATAAGAAAGATTTGCGTGCGCATCGTTTACGCAACTCGTTCGTTAGCCGCAAACTGAATTATTTAGATACAAGTTTATTTGCATAACTAAAACGCAACGTGAGCAATTCATTTAATTTGACCCTATTGTCTAATTGTATGTATTTATTGTATATGAATTATAAGTGATTTGTGGAATTATATAAGCCCATTTCTGAGTAGTATAATCTTGCAAACACATTTTGGATCCGCATAAAGAACATTACACTTTTCAGACAAGAACAAATAAATAATATAACTAAACGTATTTACAGTATTATGGCAATTTATTATATGTATTATACAGTATTATTGCAATTTGTATAGGTAAGATCAAGGAACTAAGTTCCTTAGGTAAGATATAATGTCAGGAGCGGTCTGAGAGAGGTGATCGTTTAAGTCATAACCCCTTCAATAATATCTTTCGCTGAAATCTGCACTTTAGCGCAAAAGGTATTTGGATTTTCAAACTTCAATTTTCCTTTGCTAATTATCGAAACATCCACGAGAGACAGTGAAGTTTTCCTGGGTGGCTATTAGGATACAGTGCAGGGAACTTAAAACAAAACGGTTTTATTAATAAGTATCGATCTGGCCCGGCTCCGCCCGGGTGCAGAGGCACTTTTCTAAATGGCGTCCAAATTGTTCATTTCCGACTATCAATTTAGAATATCGTAGTAAAGGATCCCTCAGATACCCAAGAAAAACAAATAATTTTTCCTCGTATTTGCTAGATTGTTCACTACTGCTTCCCTTCTATAGGTCATAGCGTGATAATATATAACCTACAGCATTTCTTGATAAATGACATATCTAACACGAAAATATATTTTCAATTCGAACCATTCATTCAGATGTAGTTCCTGAGATTAGATTTTACAAACAAACAAAGTCTTCAGCTTTATATATTAACTAGCGGTCGGGCTCGGCTCCGCCCGGGTGCATACACGTTTTAAAATGGCGGTCAAAATGTTTAATTCTGACTATCAGTTTAGAATATCGACCAATCGGACCACGAAAAATGAACAAAATTTCCTCGTATTTGCTAGAAATATCACTACTACTTTCCTCCTATAGGTCATAGCGTGATGATATATGGCCTATAGCCTTCCGCGATAAATGGACTACCCAACACTGAAAGAATCATTCAAATCGGACCAGTAGTTCCAGAGATTAGCGCGTTCAAACAAACAAACTCTGCAGCTTTATAATATTAAGTATAGATATAGATCGTATAGATACGTACAGAGCAAATGCAGTTATAAAGAACTATAAACTAAACATTAAGATCAAAATGAAATAGAAGGCAGTTCTAACTTTAAAATGAATCCGCTGTTTCGAGTTCAGTAAGTTTAAAGTATAACCAATTGCTACTATCATTGCATTGCATATTAGTTGAATAATATGTACTTAAAATTACCTTGAGCTCAGAAGCTGGCAAACCACTCTGCCGGCGCGATATCGACCGCAATAAACATTAGCAATCTATTGCTCTTTCCTCCTTTCTTCATTAACCTAATATTGTGCGTCATGATAAAAAATATTACTACAGTTAATATTTACAAGGAATGTTGAGACTAATTCATCAGACTCAGTGGCGCAGTTGGTTAGAAGACAGCTGTGAAACGTGAGGCCGCGAGTTCGATCCTCGCACCGAGACAAATATTTGTGGGAACCACGGGTATTTGTTTCGGGTCTGGGTGTTTCCGAGTCCGAAAAATGTCTCGTAGTTGTTGATATCTAGGACATAAGACTTCATTTTCGTGTGGGGTCATGACTATGTAGGTATGTGACTGTTGGATGTATTTTTTTAGAGGATTTAGCAGACCCTAAATCCGTTACTGCATACTTGAACGTGCTTGTAATATTTTGTGAAGCAAAAACAGCATGCCATAGGACTTAGGGTTCCGTTTATGCAGAAAAAAATGTTCAGGAGTCATCCTTACAGACAGCGTGAGGAAATTGGCGGGTAAAAACAAGTTTCACATTAAAATAAGCGTTGGCAAACAAGAACCAATATAAACTTGGTCTATCACTACATAGTATAAAACAAAGTGACTTCCCGTCTGTCTGTCCTTATGTATGCTTAGATCTTTAAAATTACGCAACAGATTTTGAAGCGGTTTTTGAAATAGATAGAGTGATTGAAAAGGCAGCTTTATATATATAATACATATACAGGGAGTCCCAGTTTGTACGAAAAATAACATATAACTGATGTGGAGTAGAATCAACCCCAGGCGAAGCTAGGACGAACCGTTAGTTTTATATATTTTCTATATATAGTAATTTTTAGAGACTGGATTACTAATGAGGTGAAACAAAAACAGTTTTTCAATTTTAATAAATATATAAACAAGTTAGCAAAAATTCTTTTGGATTCATCATTAATCAACATCACACAAAAGGTTAATGGAAGACGAAGAGCATACATCTTAATTCTTACCCAATTCTACCACTCACTACTTGACTTTAGAGTTCCTTTGTTCAGCGTTTCTCAACATTAATTACATATTTCTCATACTAGCGGTCCGCCCGGGTGCATATACACTTTTCAAAATGGCGGCCAAAATGTTCAATTCCGACTAACAATTTAGAATATCGAACAATCGGACCACGAATAAAATTCACTGCTTCCCTCCTATAGTTCATAGCGAGATAATATATTATTATAGCCTATAGCATTTCTCGATAAATTACCTACCCAACACAAAAAGATTTTAGATTTAACTTAAAAAAAATCTTTAGAAATATGATACAAAAAATCTTGGTACTTACGAGTCCCACTAGTAAACGAAAATAACACTGAAAGTAGGGGGCAGAATGATATGAAAGTTATAATAGTCCGTTTAAGGCTCGTTAAGGCATGAGAGCAATTTACTGGTGGTAGGTCTCTCATATGTGAGAGGCCATCTGGGTGGGTACCACCGCAGTGTCTATTTCTCCCGTCAAACAGCAGTGTAAACGCACTGTAGTGTTTCGGGTTGAAGGGCATTGTAGCCAGAGTCACTACTGGACATATTGAGACTTAACATCTTATGTCTCAGGGTGGCGAGCGCAGTGGAATGCCAAGCATAGCTTTGTAATTCAAGGTGTTGTTTGGTTTTGCTACTGTTCATGAGCGGTCGTATCGCTTACCATCAGGCGAACGGCATGCTCGTCTCGCCATTCATAGCAATAAAAAAAAATATGATGAATAATTACAGGCGTTTCCATTGTCCCCGTCACCATTCAGCACTCACTACACTAAAAAGGTTGATACTTGAGAAGCGATGCCTCAGTGACATGACGAAATCATGGACGGACGAAATAGTGTTAATAGAATATGTTCCGTGGTCCATTGTGTGCTTCCATCGAGCTATGAAATGGCATTTATATGATAAATTAGATAATTAAACTATTGGCCGCGGGGATAATGTGAATGAAGCAGACAATACTCAATACTTCATTAATGAGTAAGACAGTGCGTATAATTCTCGTAGGATTGTGTCCAAAATTCTATTTTGAGCAGTATGGTTCCTAAAACGTATCGCTTATAAAAAACATGAATCTGAAAACAGCCTTAAAATTGGGTGTAATGGCCTTTGGGTTATGGCCGTTTCTTTACTCTGTGCGTAATTCATACGCACAGAGTAAAGAAACGTAAGACATACGATAGTACTTTTTCAGCTTTAGACACCCAACACAGTTAGACATAGACAACAATGGCGACCCTAGGTATGGGCGTATGTGGGCCTCCGCCCACAGCCACGTGGGTGTCACGGGCCAAGGTGACTTGATCCTTACTTAATCAGTCAAATATCTAAGGACTATTAAGCCAGTCAGCTTAAGTAATGATTTTATTAATGAAATACGTTCGTTTAAAAGTAGTTTTTCGTGATACTATCTTGCCTATATTTTGTTCTTGAACTACTGCCGTATTCTTTAAATACTTCTGAAACTCTCCTAAATACTTTTAATTATAAGTTTCCTCTCATATGAGGTGGTTATTTCCCACTGTTGCCTGCCAGATGGAATTCGGATTAACATACATAGGTTGAAGCAAAACGATACATTTGCAAATCTCATTACGTCTTCGATCAAATATACACTAGATACAACATGAGCGCTTAGAAAATGGCACCAAAAAAGAGTGCTTTAAGCACTCTTTTGCCTTCAGTCACGCACCGACCGTTGCTTCTAAAACGTCGCATCACTTTAGACAATATTATGTGAAAAGCTACTTTAAGCTCCAGGAATAAGGTGGAATTTGTGTTAATATATTTGGAATATGTGATCTTTTTGTTTACTCTTTTTAATGTCATGCATCGGTGCCACTTTTTAACAGAACTTTTACAGGGAACTGTGTATCTAGTGTATATTTGATCGAAGCATTACGTCTTCGATCATCATGTATCGTGGTCGTTATTAGGGCGTTAAAGAATATTCTACAACTAGAAAAAAAAATGCTTCAGCGGCGTAGTTGTACTACAGTGCCGTTACAAAGCTGAGGTCTCGGGTTCGAATTCCGGGTCAGGCATAGTGATATTGCATTTTTCTATTCATTATAGGTCGGAGTCAGGAATTTTTGCATGATATGGCGCCCCCTATCACATTGTGGGACGGAATATACAGGGCGAAATGAGGGTGTCCTGGCAACTCTGCTTACCCCTTCTGGAAAAAGGCGTGAGCTTATGAACGTACTAAAAAAAGGTGGAGCTTAGAAATATGTGATAAGAGATAGACCTCGATAACAACCAAAAAACATGATATAATAATGTTTTACACGTTTGTCTTAGAGCAGCGTACTCATGTTAATGTGGTGGGGTCAGGCGACGGGTCACGCAGACTATTAAATACACAATTATGTATATTTGACATAAAAATAATTTAGTAACGAGGCGGTCTTAAGGTCAATATGTTGTTGATTTTTTGTTTTCGATAATATATAATGACTTTCGATTAAGATATCGGATATTTGAAATGACTTAGCACTCACTTATGTATCAAAATGTTAGAGACACATGTGACAAGAATTACATGGAATATTTATATCGGAATATTGCCTAGTGAAAGTATTGAGATTAAAAATTATAGGTAAGTAGTGGAATGTCAAGCATTGCTTTGTAATTCACAGTGTTGTTTGGTTTTGGTACTGTCCATGAGCGGTAATTTCGCTTACCATCAGGTGAATGACATGCTCATCTGGCCATTCATTGCGATAAAAAAGAAACAGTTTAATCTCGTGACTTTCTGCCCACCCCACTAGGTTGTAGGGTCGACTCACGACTGACTCTGTCACTCACGTTAAATAATAATTTATCTTCTCCTTAAATCCTTGCCAGGAAATTATTTGCTGCTTATTTATTCATTTTATTGTCTCAAAAATAATATTCCATTGAACGTTGACTTAATTGGCCTTTATGATAATTTTTATATGTATAATTTTGTATGTAATTTATGGGTTAAAAACAGGGAGTTTGTTAGTTTTTCCTTGAAGTATCGAAATATGAAATCTTTATCTATAATTTAAGAACTGTAATTCTTGACAATTGAATACTTGTCGCTCTCGGAAATGGTGGAGCCTTGTAACCATTGATTTAAGGCTGCATCCAATTACTATATCTACATACATACATAAACTCACGCCTTTTCCCCCGGAGGGGTAGGCAGACGTGCCAGGGCACCCACATTTCACCTCGTATGTTCCGTCCCACGATGTGATAGGGCGCGAGCCTATTGCCATATCAGGCACAAATTCTTGACTCCGACCTATAATGAATAGAAAAATCCAATATCACTTTGTCCGACCCGGGATTCGAACCCAAGACCTTAGCTTTGTAACCGTACCGTAGTACAACTACGCCACCAAGGCAGCATTAATATATCTAAAGCGAACTATTTCAGCTGCTCAGAGGTTCAAGACAATCTGCAAGAAATTGGCGTTAAAAAGCGAGGGTCCATAAATAGTGGATCTTGATTTAAGATTTCGTTACCTTAGTTTATGCTACATAACATAAATATCTAAAAGTAGTAGGTAGACCCAGAACATTTTTAATATGGACTCTTAATTGTCACTGGTTGCACGAAATTAACTCATTAATAAATCGTAAAAATGTGTATATTATATTCCTATAAAGAATGCAATAATTAGAAAATTATACATAACATTGCGTTGGCTAACAGTCGGTTTCTCTTGATTAATTCAATGAAGTTATAAAAATATTTATCTTGCATTTTAATTTCGTGTTATGTGAACTATGATTATATTATTGCATTATTACTTTCTTCATTATATTTATGCGTGTTAGTTTAAGTATTTATATGACTAGACGTGGTAAAGCCACGCTGTTGTCAGTCATGATTCAGCATGAATGGGTCTGCTCGTCCGGGGCGGTACCACTGTCTCACAGGAGATCGATGTGAAGCGATAGCTTTGCCGTCGCGTTTCGTTCAGTGAGTGATGTAGCTGGATACGCAAAACCCTTTTCCTCGTCAAAATCTTTTCCCTTCCCGCTCATCTCCTAATGGGATGGGCAGGCAACTTAGCTATGAACCAAGGGTTGTGGATGTTAATGGGCGGCATTGATCACTTCCATTAGATGACTTGTTTCCTCGTTTGCCGAACCTTTTGTATAAAATTATCCTTTTTGTAGCAATAAAAAATAAAAAATAATACCCAAAAGTCACATACATAGTCCTGACACCACACTAAGATCGAGTCTTGTGTCGTGGGTATCAGGAACTACGAGAGACTTTTCGGTCTGACAAACACCCAGACCCGGAAGAAATATTTGTGGGCTGCACAAACATTTCTCTTGGTACGGGGATCGAACTCGCGGCCTCTCGTTTCACAGGCGGCGTCTAACCAACTGCGCCACGGAGGCTGTCAAGGAGCTGTAAAGGAGAGTAATAAAGGTATAATCACAAAAATAAAAATATCTTATTGTATGCAGATCGTTTCAAAGGGTTTCTCTTGACTCTTGAGTCTACAATCTAGTAATGTAAATATTTTTAGCATATGTATAGAACATTGTAAACAAACACCTTATTTGAGTGTGCATACTATAATTAAAACGCATTTTAACCTGTCAATAAAATCACTCAAGCAATCCAATAAACACAATAATCCTCGCAATTAAAAATTTCAAATAGCCATAAAATATTTTACATCTTTGAAACAACATAATTAAATTGTCAGCAACTATGCATATTCATATAGACGATGACTTTGGCCATCAAAACGGAGTCCCATGGTTTTCTACGTTGACGCGGTAACTATTGGTACAATATTATGATAAGAAAATAATATGCCTCAGATTTTTATCGTCAGCACAAGTAGAGTGGAGTACTACTTGGTCTGTGGTTGGATAGGCCAAATGAATGAATACCCGAACATCAAGCTTTTCATCATCATCATCAGCCTATTCGCATCCACTGCTGGACGTAGGCCTCTCCATGGCACGCCACTGGACTCGATCTTCAGTCCAATGTCTCCAACCGCTACCAGCCATCCTTCGGATATCATCACTCCACCTCGTTGGAGGGCGTCCTACACTACGCTTGCCGAGGCGCGGTCTCCACTCGAGAACACGTCTACCCCAACGGTTGTCGGTTCTCCGACAAATGTGAAAAAAGCTTTTTATAGCGATAAAAAAATCCATATTAAATACCATATACAAAATGTATACTTAATATGTAATAATGTGCAGTTGATGTGTTTACGTTCCGTTTAAATTGAGGTTACAACTTACGAGTAACACTCTCAATTGGCAATATTGACACACATTTTAAAAACTTGTTGCTGAGAGGGCGTCTAACGTCAAACATGGGACCCACGTTCATCAATTTGACCCGTGCATTTGAAGTTGAGACAGTCACCTTCAGTTTGTTACGAAAGCCAAATCTCACTTCGTCATTCCATTGCCACTTTTTGACACTTATTAAATTGTTGACACATCAATTTGCCATAACTTTGAATGCATGGGCGTCTCGGCCATATTTCATCTATTGAATAAGTCTGTGGTATTTATGGGTTAGATAATTGACAGATTAGATTACACGAGCCTATTTAGAAAAATTACATGGTCGCATGTAATTTTTCTAAATAGGCTCGTGTAATCGTTCTAATTAAAAATGTGTATACTGCTTTTGAATTGAAGCCGCTGTTATAGCAAAGAATGAGGACAATTCTTGGCACATACATTGCTTAAGATCACGCTTGTACCTATTACCTAAGAGATAGACAGAAACGCCCCTATTAGTCCTAGTACTTTCCGTTCCTTGGTATAGGTTTAAAATTAGCTTCAAAAACACATATATATCATGTATACTATTTAAAACAATCTGCCTACAAACGCGGCACCATGCTCAGCCCGACAAATCGTTATCTCTAAGTTATTCGTTCTTCCTTCAAAAATGTTTTCAACAATAATAAATAAAACAATTATAACTAGTTACTACAATATACGGATCTAGGAGGGGCCTATGATGTTTATTTAGTTTGAAACGGCCCAATACATATTTCACAAGATTACTTACGGTAAACACTTATGCAACTTGTAGTATTACTGTAAATTAATGTAAAATGTTTATGCTGTTACTTTATACTTACATCATGTGTTAAGAAAGTATCGATACTTAGAAATACGTTTTCTTTGTAAAATCAGTTGGTAGATACCGGAATATCTCTGAATCTTAGACGCGACACATTTTCCAGTAACATGGGTCACTCTAGAGGATTTTATCTTATTTCGGTCATCGATAGGTCTTATCCGACGTATAGAAAAATTAAGTATCATCGATAGGTCTCATCCGACGTATAGGAAAATTCTACCACCAGATTTTAGGTCTCCTAGATTACTTACCGCATAAAACGCAACAGGAAAACTGTAACTTTACGATAGTTTTCAGTGCGGTAGTGGTACCCTTCCATGCCAATCCATTTATATTCTGAAACGTTAACTTTTACTTTGGGCTAGGCTCTACCATTTGGAACAATTTTCGTAAAGTAAGAACGAAACCCGCACTAGGCCAGCGTGTTGGACTTTGGCATAAACCTTTATTCAAGCTCTTTGTTGTGTCTCTGTCAGCCTGTATTCGTCCCAGTGCAGGCCTTCTTCACAATCGAGATTACGATTGAGAGGAGATAGATGGTCACGCTGGCCTAGTACGGGTTGGCGGACTCTACATACTATAGAAATTCTTAAAAATCGCTATGGTATGCAAGGTTTGCTCACAATGTTTTCCTTCACCGTGTATAGTGAGTGCGTGGTGATTGACTATCAATACACATGAATCCAATAAGTCAGAGATGTGCCCTGGGAATTGAACCCATTACCACACTAAATATGTTGGCAGCTGCGTCTGGTTACCAACAGGCCACCACGCACATTCTCTCTGTATTGAAGGGGAGTCTATTGCTCAGCGCTATGCGATTATGGACTATATTTTACATGACATAATGACAATTAACATGTGTATATTTTGCAGGTCCTGTCGACCCTGTACGTAGTATCGTGCCAACGCCAGAGCAGGATAATACGCAACGACTTCGTGGAAAGCAGTCCCGATGGCTCTTACAAATGGGCCATACAAACAGGTACTCCAGTCTGCAGATTACAATGTTTTAAATTAATACTTTCTGGTGGAGGAACATTTTGGTTCGCAAGTTTATTCGTGTTCAAACACAAAACTAGCTCAATTAAGATTTCATAAGAAGCACTGAAGATTCAATAATTTCCTCAGATTCTTTGATGTCTATATTTTATTTAACCCCTGACAAATCGGATTGAATAACAAAATGAAATGCGACATTATTAAAATATCCCAAAACAGTTAGAGGTCTGAATCTAAATAGGAATGCTTTCCATAACATAATCTACTCTAACTCAGACGTTATGTTAATGCTTAGAAGAAGTGTCCAAAAATCTACATGTAGACAGAATAAATAACTGCTAGGTAGGTACCTACTTGTTATTCTGGTCACAGCAATGTAAATTATCGTACGTTACATACTCCTAAAGGTCATATAAATATCTTCGTTTATAATTATACTGTGCTCATGAAAATGTGTGGACATTAGAAATATTATTAAATATTACATTAAAGATATTAATTACCTGCAGGCTGTATAGCGAGAATTTCCGAACTAAGTGTAGAAAAGTGGCTAAAGCACAGACGAAATTAAGCCAGTGGCTTCGTGATTCAATAATAGGACTTGTTATGTTTTCGTTTTAAAAATATATGAGGATCTGTGTAAATAATTTTCATAATTTACGGTAGTTAAAGAAAGAAAAATAGATTCGCCACAGCCCACAAAATTAAGACGTACGTCTAATTAAATCACAAAAAGAAAATGGCATTAAAGGATTTTATACTACGTGCATCTCGATAGCACGTCGTGGCTGTGGATTGAAACCAAACCCAACGCTGATTTCCAGTGGTCACCTGGGTTGCAATTGTACGCTAGCTAGACTCTAAATACTTACATGACTACTTGTAGTTTTGTTGGTCGTTGTGTATAATTTAGCTAAATAGGTATATTTAATGAAGAAAGAAATTAAACGTAGCAAGATCTTCGGCGTTATCAACATCAAATCATTAGCGGATCAGTTCCCTATGGATTTTAGAGTGTGTCTTATGATGCCGATGGTTTTCAGATGAGAACATATTTCACGAGCAGCGGGGGTACATCAACGGCGCCGCTGGCTTAGTGGTGGAAGGACAGTACCAGTACACCGCGCCCGATGGAGAGGTACTTATTCTATTAAATGTACTGATTCTAATGTGTCATATTACATATATGAATTACTACTGGACTTATTGAGTGTCTTGACTTATGTCTCAGGATGGCGGGCGCAGTGGAATGCCAAGCATTGCTGTGTAATTCATTATGTTGTTTGCTTTTGTTACTGTCATTCATTGCGATAAAAAAAGTATCTAGCAATGTTGTTTTATAATATTACTCAACAGTCACATGCATAGATACTTCCAAACACGCACACGTCTTATTTCATGGGTATCTGAAACTCCTTGACAATTTTAGATATCATAAACACCTAAAGTCAGACCCGAAATGAATACTCGGATCTAGTGGTTGAAATCTTCTATACATATAAATAAAATTTAAGTGTCTGTTTGTAAAGTGAAAATAATAAAAAAATGTCCTACTACATATCGTTATATACACGATACCTGTAACGAAAATGACCTTAGAATTTTTTTTGTCTGTCTGTCTGTCTGTCCGTCTGTCTGTCTGTCTATCCGTCCGTCCGGCCGTCCGTCCGTCTGTCTGTCTGTCTGTTTGTTCCGGCTAATCTCTGAAACGGCTGGACCGCTTTGACGGGACTTTCACTGTAAGATAGCTATTTTTTGCGGGAGTAACATAGGCTACTTAAATTTTGAAAAACAAATTAGGGTTCCGCAGAAAAAAATAAACCCTTAAATTTTGAGCTTGTTTTTTTAAATATGGTATTATGACACGCGGGTGGATGAGCTCATTTTGTTTCTTTGATTTATTTTATCTAAAAATGTCAGGTAGCTGATATAATAAGGAGTAACTTAGGCTACATTTATTTTAGAAAAATTATTTTATTTTATAAAAATAAAGTTTTTGTTAAATTCCACGCGGACGAAGTCGCGGGCACAGCTAGTTCTAAATAATACTCGAGTCCTTACTCCGAGTATTTAGTGA
This sequence comes from Hyles lineata, assembly GCA_030180105.1. Lineage (NCBI taxonomy): Eukaryota > Metazoa > Arthropoda > Insecta > Lepidoptera > Sphingidae > Hyles > Hyles lineata. The sequence goes on from JARJEE010000041.1 coordinate 1,531,808, forward strand.
TCATACCTCGATCCTCATCGAACCTCCCATCTCTCATTTAGCCGGTAAATATTTGTAACCTCTGTGTATCTATTGTACACATTAATATTAGCCGGTATGCCTTGCATCTTGTTAACAACCAAGGTCTTACAACCTTATTTAGTTTTAATTCAACTATCAATATTTACTTTTTTTAACAATAACAAAATAATTAGCGAATAACAGGCCGGAAACGATTTGTTTTTCGCGCGCCAAAATTATAGCGGAAGAATGATCGATATGCAAATATGTTAAAATATATTTTACACAATTTAAAATATTAGTGCAGGTTAAATAAATGTGTTAATTTGGCCTCGTTGCCTCAGTCTAGATATTTGCAATATTTGTTTGTGTGACCAATCAATATTATCTCTGATATAATAATTGTTTAGTCTCTAGCAGTTACACCCACGAATCACGGTATAAAATATGAAAAGTATGTATGAGCTGCATATTTGACATCCTACATTTAACGTAGCGTAATAATTATTCAAGAAACTGATTATGAAATAAGACACCGATGAATCATTCCCATCGATATTGGGCCACTAAATACGGTTTTTGGTAAGAAACATTAGAGAGACATAAGAGGTTAAGTCTCAATATGTCCAGTAGTTACTCTGGCTACTGTACTGTACTGTACTGTATCAGCCCATATACGTCCCACTGCAGGGCACGGGCCTCCTCTACAATCGAGAATACGATTGAGAGTGGTTAGGCCATATAGTCCACCACGCTGGCCTAGTGCGGGTTGGCGGACTTACATACCAAAGAAATTCTTATGAATTGCTATGGTATGCAGGTTTCCTCACGATGTTTTCCTTCACCGTTATAGTGCGTGGTGATTGACTATCAATACACACATGACTCCGAAAAGTCAGAGGTATGCCCTGGGATTTGAACCCGCGACCACCGTGAACATGTTGGCGGCCGCGTCTGGTCCGTTTACCAACAGGCCACCACGCACTTCACACTCTGGCTACAATGCCCTTCAATCCCAAACACAACAGTGAATTTACACTGCTGTTTGACGGGAGAAATAGACATGTCAGTGATACCCACCAAGATGGCCTCTTCACATATGAGAGACCTACCACCAGTAATTACGTATTTATCTCGTTTCAGGTAATCAACGTGCTATACCGAGGCGATGAGAACGGGTTCCACGCGGAGGGTGCGCACATACCAACCCCCCCGCCCATTCCCCCCGCGATACAGAGGGCGCTCGACTACCTCGCCACCAAACCACCCCCCACGGAAAATGACTACCGAAAATAAACTGGTTTTAAGTCCGAGTGCATAAAGATGATGGAAAAAATGTATTTCTAAAAATACCACGGATATTTAATAGATACTTACCTAATTGTTTTTGATATTGGTCATCCATTGAAATAAAACAATTTTTTACGGATTTTACCGCGGATTGGACCAACTGCCAGACCTCAAGACACAGTGAGCTCCTTATGCTTAGATCGGAACGCAAAACCCAATAATATAATAAGGGTAGTTAAATTGTAACAGTCACTGAGAGGATGACTAATAATAAATAAAAAATAATAATAAATACCTCAGTCCGCTCCATGACCACGAAAGCTGTAAAGTAATCGAATCGCCGGGAAGTTAAAAATGTAAATATTAAACCAAATCCAAGATGAAATCCGTTTAAAATTGTTTTGTTTCAATGTGTAATTCGCGTTAATATAAGAAATCATTGATCTTCCATGTTTGGGAATGTTTATCTCCTAAAAGATAGAATGAAAGAAATGGATTTTTTCATCAGATTCAACCAATAGCCAGTTTAATTTAAGATTATTTTTTATTATTATCTACTTTTAAGTAAAACTTTTTGTTACTTCAAATAAAACGTTGAGAAAAGTGTATATAATTTTTATTATTTACAAAACAATATACAAAACCTGTATGAAGAACAGTCCAAATTCATATATATATATATTATTTAATTATAAATATGATACAACAGACATTGTTGTCTTTCAAAAAGTTAATCGAATTTAATAGATATAAAAATGTATTAATAGCCTCCACTCGTTAAAAAGAGACAAAGCTATAAAACGGCCAATGCCTGTCTCATTTTCGCAGGTTAAATTAATATACTAAATAAATCCCTTCTCTATATCTATTACTACGATTTTAAAGCCGATAGTTCTGTTTACGAATAAAATGTTTACATTAGTCCCACTCGAGAGAGTATTATTTGATTGGGCGAAAATGTTAATATACAGGGTATATCAAGACTGCTACCGAAAACGAAGGCGGGTGGTAGTTTAAGCGACTTCAGACACAATGCAACAGAAAAAGTTGCAAAAAAAAGTGTCAATTTTTTTTTGTTATTTTTTTCCTATGACCATATTTGGGTGGTAAATACATTTTTTCCTAAAATAATAGTGTTTACCCTTTTATTTATAAATAATCTAGGGTATAAAAGTGTTTAAATTATTATTTTAGCAAAAACTATGGATTTACCACCCAAAAATGATGATATTTAAAAAATCATAAAAAATAATTGTCGCGTTTCTTTGCGAAATTTTTAGTTACATTGTGTTTGTAGTCACTAAAACTACCACCCGGCTTCGTTTTCGGTAGCAGTATTGAGATACCCGGTATATTATTACATGGTTACAATAGTCATCGTTACCTATAAAATACATTTAAAATACACGTTTATAAATGTCAATATGTATATATCCCATTATTATTATTTTTTTATTTGAAGAAATATGATGGCTTATCCGAATTATACATAATACATATCCTGATATTTAATTTTCTAATCGTGGAGAATCACAATAATATTGAAATACAAAATTCAACTTATTTTAAAATCAAAATTTGACAATCACAAAGATACACAGATGCACAACCAAAATTAATTATTATATAAATTCCTACTTTTCCAACAGTATATAATATCATTTTCGTGGAAAATACAAAATAGCACAAAAGATTGCAAACCGTAATTGAACATAAATATATCCAAATATTTATGTTATGATTGATATGGCAACACAAATTGGAAGACTAACAATTAGTAAACATTACTTTGGTAACCAGTCTATATTGCTATATAACATTCCATACAATATTTAAGTTTCTGTAGCCTTCAAGACATTAGTCCTACTGTTAAAAAGTAATAAATAATATATGAAAACATTTACGTATAATATTTTGGCCACAATCAGTCCATAGTATCAATATTGCTATTAAAGTGAGATGAAATCTTCGATCAACAACACGACGAAATTATTATCTTGAACGAAATTATTGATTATTAAATTATATTATAACATATAGGGTATATCAACACTGCGACTGAAAACAAAGCCGGGTGGTAGTTTTAGTGACTATAGACCCAATGCAACTAACAATTTCACAACAAAAAGCGACAATTTTTTGTGATGTATTAAATTTAATCATGTTTGGATGGTAAATCTGATAAAATAATGGTAGATTTTGATAAAATATTAATTTTAACCAACGTGTAACAAAAGGTCTATAAAAATAAAAAAAGTGTATATATTATTATTTTAGGAAAAACTATTTATTTACCATCCGAATAAGACGATTGGAAAAAATAGAAAAAAATCATAATATTTTTGCGAATAGTTTAGTTGCATTGTGTCTGAAGACACTAAAACTACCATCGGCTTAATTTTCTGTCACAGTCTGGATATACTGTGATTTCAAAATATTCATATACCGCTTTCAATATAATTACGCGAAAGTCAAAGTAATACGTTCATAATAAGCTCCTGAGACGATTTCAAAATTTTTTCAAAAGTACTAATCAAAAAAAAGATCAGATATTAGTGACCCTTAAAATTAAACATTCAAATCGAAACAAATTGAAACTTAAGTCAAGACAATAAGGCTTTTAATCAATACAACAAAAAACAACTTGCTGATTTCATTAAAAAAAATGTCCTGAGCAACATTGCATTGAAAAGAGTATGAAGATCGTTTCAAAAGCTTATTTGGGTCATACCAATACCAGTATAAGAATTAGTTATGTTATAATTTTTTGTACCAAATATGAAGTACAAAATTTGTATATTTAATATACGGAAATCATTTGTAAATTATTGCATCAAAAAACTTAGTAGTTTTACACTCCAAAATTGAGGTATTGAACTTGTGCGGATAAAGTCAAACTGCCTAATTCACAGACAGTGTATAAACCCATTTAAGTTATCGAATATTTTATCTTCTTCGCTCAGACTGTATTCAAAATTCGTTCGAAACGGACAAACATCGATATCAAAAATAGGTTTATAACAAGGTTAAGAATATATAATATCTAATTATTTCTGTAAGCTCCTACATCCAACTACTCATTTTACTAAACCCCCAAGTCTTTTATCGATTGCAATTAAAATATAAATTCAAATTACTTATTCTAATATCATTATTTTAATATTTCGAAGTAAATAAACAATTAATTAGGCAAACAATATGGCAAATTACGTAAGATTAAAAAAAAAACATCTAATTGCCACATCGACAAAATGTCCTTGATCAAATTATTATTGGTGCATCCCTTCTATTAATCGACATGGCAAAACCCCTCCCCTTTTTCTCGTAATAACACATTTATAAAACAAATAAAATATACAACTCTAGTTAAAACTAAATGTAACCATACAGTCCAAATTTCTGTGATATCACAGATTAAATAAAAAATTACCGATGGGGTATTTGACGACATTTCCTGCCTTTGAATATTTAAGATAGTATCGATAGTCCACCACGCTGGCTTAGTGCGGATTGGTGGCCTACAGATCTTCCCACTCTGATCCTAAATTTTCGTGAGGTTGGCTCATCATGTCTTTTTCGCCGCCGTATTTATAATTATAAAACCGGCTGCCTGGCATATTAAATCTTTCAGGAATTTCAAATATTATTATTATATTAACAACCTTCTTATCTGTGATGGTACGGTAGGGTGGAATTCGATCCATCGATCGATCATTCGATCATCGATCGATTCGATCATCGATTCCAACATGGCATTACTTTTCGATACTTTTTATATAACTTTCAAAAGAACATATTTTTATTTATTTTATTGAGGGATTCAGTAATTCCTACAGAATAAAATATTTCGGTCTATTATTAGCCTTGTTATAAGACTTCCTATAGCTAAAGATATGGTGTGTGGTCAAATACCCCGTCAGTAATACAACCATCGCCTCTAAGGCCCTTCAATTATTCCACATTCTATAATATGAGGTAATTCATTACGTCTCACAAATAATAACACACATATTCATAATTATTAAATGAGCGGGTCCAAACTCAATGGATTTCAAACCGCCTGTATAATGTTAAACCACGGGTTCGTTCCCGGGTCTAGCATATTCGCTTTGTTTTAAATAATTGGGATATTTTCCCATTACGTTCAATTTACGCATCTTCCACTAAGATGATAAGTACATATGTGTGTATGAGTATGTAAGAGTGAGGGGAATATACAGTCATATACAGGGTGTTTCGGTAATATTGTGAGATTTGACTGTCTCGAACACAGATTTAAAATAAACAATATTTAAAATTGTATATCAAGTTTTAAAATATAGCACCTAGTTTCGGAGTGGTTGGTTAAGAAATTATTATTAAAATACCTTATGTTTATTCAACTATATGAAAATTATGTCTTGTAGATGGTACGTAAAACACAGTATACTAAAAAGATACAAAATATTGCGCAATCGAGTTTATAAAAATAACGAAACACCCTGTATAATCATCAAATCACTTAATAATTCATTGAAATAATACGTATAAGTAAACTATAAGGCAAGCTTACGTCGCCAGTTGCGGTCGTTACGCCGGCCTGGGAAGACTTCTATTGCTAGGTATCCTAGGTTTTAGGTTATCTTTCTTTGTTGAGCGGTATCACTGTCTCCTGGTAGATGGCGTTGTTGTGTTCTTGAAGCATCTTCTCTCCTTCTTCTACTATCTCTTGCGGCTCTTCTTTCGGTTCTGTGGAGTAGATATCTGTATATATATCATCCCATATAGGTCCCACTGCAAGGCACGGGCCTCTACAATCGAGAGTACGATTGAGAGGGGTTAGGCCATATAGTCATCTACACTGACCTAGTGTTGGTTGGCGGATGCACTTACAATATCCTTTCACCCCAGCTAAATATAAATGACTTCTTCAAAAAACGTTATCACAGAAAGGACTGTTCTTACTGCTGGATGCTTTAATTAGTTATGGAATATATTCAATGTAACGAATAATTAACTTAATAAAAATCGATCCAGCCTTTTAAGAGCCACAAACACATACATACCCAGATTCACATGTAAGATTTATATTCTCCCCCCACTCTTGCGAGTCAATTAGTTATGGAATATGTTAAATATAACGAACTTAATATAAATCGGTTCATCCGTTTGAGAGTTATCATGACACAAACAGACACAGAGGCACAGATTCTCATGTAAGGTTTATACCTCCCTCCTATTCTTTGTTGTTAGTAACTCACCAGGCTTGTCCATGTACGTGAAGAGCGCCCAGTGCGCGGCGGCCGCGCCCACGGCGACGGCGGCGAGCGCCTGGAACGAGCGCCGCCCCCCCACCCAGCTGTACAGCTGCCCACCCACCAGCGAGCCCAGCGCGAACCCTGCACCATACATACAAGTACTCTTAATTGTAACCAAAATAAAGGAAATACAATTGATATAAAAAATGATATCTGCATTCATACATTCAAATTACACACACTATTTGTGTGATCCACAACTATTTGTTTCGAGTCTAGGTTTTTTTGAGAACGTAAAGTTTCTCGTAGTTCCTGATACTCACGACACTATTGGTAATAATTGTATTGGTAATAATTATCAAATTCTGCAATGTAATGACATATGGCAAACTAAAGGGAAAACTACTGACCGACTCCGTCGTCCATGCCGGCGACGATGCCCTGCACGGTGGCGGAGTAGCCGGGCGGCGCCACCTGCGCGGCGTAGCCCACGATCGTCGCGTAGCACAGCGCGTACGTGGGGCCCTGCGTCAGGCCCTGCAAATAAATTCACGACTATTAACCTCTAAATACAGCTCTCTCTCTCTTTTTCTCTCCCTTACACACACACGCATACACATGCACCCACACGCATGCACGCACGCACGCCCGCAAGTACGCACGCACACAAGCACGCACGCACAAATACGCATGCACGCACGTACGCACACTTAACATAGACACCCAATACTGTATATTACCAGTAAGAAATTCCTTCCTTAAATCCAAATTTTACTGCACTATTCAGTCACATAATTAGAGAAAAGCAGAGGTAAAAATAAATATAGATCACTTTCACTTGACAGTAGCAAGAGAGCAAAAAGAAAATAGTTTATTGAATCAGTAAAACTGTTATTACACTGCATGTCGTACTACAAAAAAATCTGTCCCGCCCTCACATCCACTACTGAAACTCCTGTGACGCAGGATCAACAGTGGCACGCAATGTAATGACACCGAGCATTGAAGCTCGCCGAGTCTCCGGGAATGTCTAACTTGTCTTTAACCCGCAACGAAATCAATCCGAAAGTTACATAAATAGGAGGAGTGCCGTGCTACAGCTTTGACATACAGCAAAACTGTATCTGTATCAGCCTATATACGTCCCAGTGCAGGGCACTTGCCACCTCTACAATTGAGAGTATGATTGAGATTGGTTAGGCCATATAGTCCACCACGCTGGAAAGCAAAACTATCAACTACAAATTCTCATCATGCAAACAATATATGAAGGCACTGACCGCAATGATGACTAGATGCCACGGCTGCTGTATGACGGAGATGAGCACCATCTTGATCCCGTAACAGAACAGCGAGAACGTCAGCGTCGCGCCGTAGCCCCAACGGTTTATTATTTTACCTGCAAATATTCAAAATAAAATGTAGCAGTAAATAAAATATTACTTAAAATACTCAGAACGTCCCGAGCAACCCCTTGTATTCAAGTAAAATGAAATTTTCACCCTCTCGTGTAACTCTACGCAAATGTGACGTCATACTAGAATGCAAGGCATGCATAATTAAATCGAACCTTTAATATAAGCGAATTTGTCTTTCAAAACCAACAGCAATTAAATAAATTTTTTTCTGGGTATGATCATATACATGGGATGGGATTCCCATCTTACCAGAGAACCAGAAGAACAGCATCTCCCCGACGAGGCACTCGGCGGCGGTGACCAGCCCCTCGATCAGCTTGATCTTGTCCATGGAGCCCGTCTCCTCCGCCAGCTCCTCCAGAAACCTTCGACCAAGGGCTATTGAGGAACTATTGTGTCAGGGCTCCGAGCTTTTAGGATCCAAGAAAACTAAACCTGATAGCGATGGAGCCTATTAAGGATGAAGATCTAAGGACCTGCCGATGGTGGAAAGACCATCGCTAAAATGTTGTAGTCAAAATACTTTGTGATGATGAGCAGCAGCGTCATCAACATGAAAAATCATGGTTTCCTCTCAATAATCCGTCATTATGTAAAGTCTCCCAACCCGCAATAGGCCAGCGACGTGAGCTATATGGCCTAACTACTCTCAATTATACTCTAGATTGTAAAGGAGGCCCGTGCCTAAATAAATAAAATAAATAAATAAAAATTCATGAAACGCAGAAACTATAAATTTGTATTTTCCATTGAAAAGTAACTCCACTCTAACAGGCGTGAAGGGGGACCTCTGCCTACCCTAGCCTTGCCATCAGCGTGAACATACCAGAACATGTAGTAGATGATGAAGCTGTCGAAGGTGCCGGCCACGACGGCAAACACGATGAATACCAGCACCCGCGGCATGCGCAGGAGAGCCTTCAGCGCCGCGCCAGAGTCCGACGGACTCGACAGAGAGGGCAGCTGCAATCAACCATTACTCCATTTTCCGACATTAACTTCGAATTTTCGACGCCCACGTATATGATAAAAGATTTCCACTTTTTAAAATCAATCCTATTCTTTATAAAACTTAGAAACTTTAAAAGTTGAGACGTAAGATATTTCTCAAAAATTTTGAAAAGTATTTAAGGATATTCGTACAGATACATAAGACCAAGAACTCATGGGTTATGGTGCGCCGCTTTTTTGGGGTTTATTAGTTAGTCTCTCGCTGTGTTAAGGGCCCTGGCGACAGACAGATAAAAGATACCTAACCATCACAGAGATATTGTAACCTAATGGCTGGTGACAAGCAGTGTCATCAGAAACTACGACTTGTGTTTACCAAAAGCTTGCCAGTCAAGCAAATATTCGCAAAACCTCCCCAATATTAGAAATCCTAAAGAGAGGATTAGGTTTTGGCTGAAGACAACCAGAACCCCGGTGGAGAGTATATGAACTGACAATAAAACAAAGAGCCGTTAAACACCCGACTTACAGTAAGAGCTCTGCAGCTGTACAAATCCACAGCGGTAGCCGCCAGCGCTACCACGAAGGCGGGCGTGAAGTCCTTGTAGGCGCCGTGGGATACGGAGTCCACCAGCCAGCCGCCCAGCAGTGCCGTGATGCCGTACCCTGCTGTGCCCCACGCGCGCTGGGCGCCGTATTTTGAGCCACGGTCAGGCCCTGCAATTATTATTGCCCTCTTTCTAATTTTCATGTGATTTAAAGACATAATGAGCGTATTAAATATCTAACAACTGACAAGTATTCTAGAATGTTTTAAATTTTCTGACGCTAGGCCCTTCACCTGTTCTAATGCACCAAAATACATAAAAGACGAACATAACAGAAGCTATACGATTTTAGAAAGGATTGTATCCTGCAATAAAACAGAGCATACTAAAGTTATGCTCACCAAGCACGTCAAAGCAGACAGCGTCGCCGATACAATTGGCCACGTTAAACGCCACGGTACCCACACACATCAGCACCACGAACGCCCAGAACGTAGCCGTCGTGTAGAAGCTGTAGCCGTCTTCACTCTTCGACTCCAATATCGGAAGCGTGTGCTTTACAACTTTAGACCTTATGTCCTTCTCACTAATGCTCGCTTTGTTCAAATCAACTGCTATACGATCCACTTCACGTTTCGTTCTGTTGGCAGCATCGGCTGTCACGTTGACACTTTCTGATATATCAATGTTGGTAACATTGAACCCTTCCTCGTAACATAACAAATTGCAGCCATTTTTAGGCAGACACGTCAACTGTCCCTCCCTAAAATCATCTATATTCATCGACAAAAACGTACAAGTTGAATTGTCTATGGCTTTATCGACATACATGGTGTTTATATAAGTGGAGTTTGATAAGTAAACGTCAAAATATTCTGTTGAACAGTTCCACCGACAGTTGTACTTATCCACTTGAATGTTATCGTCGATTCGCTTCAAATATACCGTGTCGTTTAGTTTATACACGTACTCTAACACTGGCTGGTCTCTTGTCTCTGGTTCGGGCATTGGTAGAAACCATAGACAACAGTAGGAGCCGCTCATTATTGTTATTAGAATCATGAACACTAGTTTTCTGTGTGCCTGAAATAGAGAAACACATATTCTGTAGGACATGAGTAGAAATGCTGTATTGTGGAATTTTCCTTTTTAGGAAAGTGAATGAAATTAATCAAAAGAATTGCACTATTGCCCAATGCCAAGTGAATTCAGAGGTCCATTTTAAGAAACATCTGACTTCGTAGACAAACAATTTTATGGTTTGAAGTTTCTGTTAGGAGTTAATACACTTACGACTCTTTCTTACCAATGACGACACACTTATGAGTTATGCCGTCTTATCCAAAACCGGGTATACAAAGACTGATACAGAAATCGTTCAAGACAATGTTGACATGCCTTCTATCTTGGTCCAATACTACCACCAGCAAGAAACCATTATAGCGACAATACCATGAGATTTTTCTACTCACAGGCCAGTAGTCGACGACGTATCCGAAGAGCGGCTTGGCGGCAGCCCAGAGCAGTGGCAGCACTGCGGTGACCAGCCCCATCGCCGCCGGGGACACGCCCAGCTGCCGCCCGAACACATTGATCTGCGGGAGCACCGGGCCCAGCGCTGGGGAGAGGGACAAAGGAACTGTTACCAACTGAGAACCACCAACAGCAGTGTAAATGCACTGTTGTGTTTCCGTTAGAAGGACATTGAAGCCAAAGTAACTACTGGACATATTGAGACTTAACATCTTATGTCTCAGGATGACGAGCGCAGTGGAGTGCCCAGCATTACTTTATTATTCATGATGTTTGGTTTTGCTACTGTCCATGAGCTGTCGCATCGCTAACCATTTGGCGAATTACAAGCTCGTCTCGCCATTAATTAAAGTTAAAAAAAACTAATTGAAGTTGCTTCAAGCAAGTCGTAGAAAAAAATACAGTGGAATTGAGAACCTCCTCAATTTTTGAAGTCGGTTAATAAATAAAAATGAATACCCTCGACAGTCACATACATACTCCTGACCCCACGCTGAGATTGAATCTGGTGGTGTGTCTAAAACTACGAGAGACTTTTCGGTCTCATAAACAATATGAAACAAATACCAGCCGAGCAAATATACGTTTGAGAATGACATGCTTGTCTCGTGATACGTTGCAATAAAAAAAGCATAATATTCTGATTAAACCAACAAGTGCACATCTCTGGTTTTCAGTGTACACTTCATCAGTTTGCAACCTTAATAAATAAAAACAGATCGATGGCTCCAATGAACACTCCTCTAACTTATTTTTTTTTTTTTAAATTTTCGTTCTTCACGTAAAATGCTTTACTATTCAGCAATACATAACAAAAAAGGTTTCAGATTTATATAATGCTAACTATATGTACTTATAGTTAGCGTTATGCAAATCTGAAAACCCTCCCACTATGCATTGCTAAATAGTAAAGCATTTCATACGAATAACGAAAATTTAAAAATTTCAAGTTAGAGGAGTGTTCATTAGGGCCATCGAGTTAACAGTCGCATAAATTGTCATTAACCCTCATTTATATGCAAGTTTCGTGTCGTGGGTATCAGAAAACATGAGAGTTTTGAGCTTTAAAAACACCCAGACCCGTTTCACACCATATGGCAAAGTGTACAGGAACTATTTTATATATTTACTTAGAGAAGCAATTAATGATGGCATTATATATACTGTGAACCCTTACTACACAGATTGTTTCCCTCTTATCAAACGTTCTTGTATAAATATGTGGAAGGAATATTTTGATTTAAGGTCCCGAGAAAAGGGTATTTGGTACAGAACGATCCAACCACATCCCCTGAATATTTCTTGGTTTAGTAATTGTTTTCTATCCAGAGAAGATATTGTTTTCATTATGCGTCTCCGAACTGGACACATTCCTCTCAATAAGTTTGCATTCCTAATGGGTAAATCTAATACACCTGATTGTAACACATGCAAAGTTCCAGAAGACGTCTATCATATACTTATGGAATGCACTTTGACAGAAAGTATGAGAAGTAAAATTAAACTGTTAGGAATTGGGGCCTGCAATTCTATTTTGGCTTCTCCTTTATCTGACGCGATCTCGCCCCTTCTATGCATGATAAAACATGGTATAAAATCTAGAAATGTGTAATTAATATTAATTTAGTGATAGAATTAGATATTACGTTATATAGTGATTAATTTTGTATAAGGGTGGCATATTCGCTAAGCGAATAAACTCTGTAAATAAAGAGAAAAAAAAAAATATTTTATATATTTACTTAAACACCTTATGACTGTACCTACATTTTATGCAAATAATTAATTTCTCATTCTGATTCTAAAATAAATGTTAAGTCTTGGTGCGGGAATTGTCCTAGCCAGTCTTTTGTTACACAGTCTAGCTTAGGCGCTGTTTAAAAAATATTTATTTTGCACACCATACGACCGAATACTGGAACGCAACTTAAATATAAATTGCGCTTAACTACGTTAATCACGCTTAAATGTACTGGCTAAGTGGGCCGTGCGCTGTTAAAAGCAACTTATTATTTGAATGGCGTTCCAGTATTCGGGCGATAGAGTAGCAAGTTTTACTCGTATTCATTTAATAGAAACAAAGTAACAATCTAGTCAGGTCTTCTGATTGCTTGATGTCATCTCTTTAAACTACGTAGATAATATGATTAGGTACTCATATATACATAGTTATTGTATTTTAATATTACTGTTTAGTTTGTCGGTGGCGTAGATGTACTACACTATGATTGCAAGGCCGAGGTCTCGGGTTCGAATCTGAGATTCGAGTCGGGTAAAGGGGTATTAGGTTTTCCTATTCAGCGTCAACCCGGAGTCAGGATTTTGTGCCCGATATGGCCCTCCCTTTTAAATCATGGGCCGGATCACGGAAGACACAAGGCGAAACGTGGTATTGGTCCTGACAGAAGAAGTAGGCCTACTGTGAAAAAGGCGTGAGTATATATATGTATGTTTAGTAATTATATACACGAGGCTATTAGGGAAAATTTGCATACAAATTACAAGAAATAAGACACCGGATATACACAGACAGAACTCGGAACGCTACTATTGCGTTTCACTAGGACGGGATTAAATATTCACCTACGAAAATACAATAGGGAATTTCACTATTACCGATTTTTCGTATTATTTTGCGTATAAACACATATGCCATGAAAATAAAACATTTCTGTAAAAACAGTAATAAAGTAGATTGTAACATGAGATAAATATGAATATTTTGAATTAAAAAGTGGGAATGTATTCAGGACATTTTATATTACCGTTTCTTTCACACGCGCACACATGTGCCTAGTGACGTCACTAGTTTTGTTTTACGTCCCATTTTTTACTCCCATGACAAAATTGAAAAATTGTTTAATTCTGAATGGATTTACAAAATTCTTTATTTGTTATATTTTGGATATGGTTTCTTTTATTATTTTTGGCGAGCCAAAGTTGCACGGATAAGCAAATTGTAACAGCTTATGTCGACAGTAAAAATGTTTCATTTAATTTGATAAATACAATAAAAAAATGGCGTCATACACCCTATTCAAGACACAAGCAATATAACAGGGCAATTAAAGTAGATCACGTTTATGATAGTAATTCATATGAATTAATTATAATTGCGGTGCCTCGGACGCGCAGTCTTACTACGGTACGGTTACGAAGCTGAGGTCTCAGGTTCAAATCTCGTGTCGGGCAAAGTGATATTTGATTTTCACTTAATTATCAGCCCGGAGTAATTTGAGCCCGATATGTTGATAAGTTCGCTCCCTATCACATCGTGGGTATATACAAGGCGAAATATGGGTCTCCTGGTTACAAAACAACAGGGACATTAAAGAAGATCAAGTTTACGATAGTAATTCATATGCTACAACTATAATTGCCAGTGATTACTGCGAGCTAAAATAGAAATGTGTATGCACGTGCACGTCACATGTTTATTACGATGCGCCGAGTGCATAGCACTTCGTCGTCGATCATCTGCATATAACTACACTACTACATATCAATAATGCATTGTATCGACATTATTTTATGTAAAAACTTGCGGTTGCATATTTATTTATATAGGTTTAATATGAATACATTTGTAAAGGACTTGATGCCTGAGGCATTTTGTTTCAGTCGAACCAAAACCGAATATGAATATATTTACATGCATACATACATTCAGCCAACAGTCACTTATAAAGTCCTGACCTTCCACCATAATCGAGTTTTGTGTCGTGGGTATCAGAAACTACAAGAGACTTTTCAGTCTTACAAACACCCAGACCCTAAACAAATAACTGTGGATTACAAAAATATTTGTTTCGGTGCGGGGATCGAACCTGCCGCCTCCTGTTTTACAGCCGACGTCTAACCAATTGCGGATTAAAACCAATATACAGAATAAAGAACTAGTTATATTGACCCACGTAACTTGTTTTGGGTCCACCTTGTGCTTATGATGACATGCTTGCAAAACTATGGTACGAAACTCTGCTAACTCTCATCGATGAATATCTATTTTATTTCCTTATCTTCCTTCTTCTGATACTATCCATACAACGGTTGTCTGGGAGGGATCACTCTAAGCCATAAGACCGCCCATTGTAACACCATAAGTATTTTTTAATTTGACTGATGTATTTAATTTTATTTTTTGGTTTACAATAAAGACTTTTGTATTGGATTTAATTGTATTTTGACAGCTTCCTTGGCGCAGTTGGATAAACGCCGGCTGTGGAAGGACGATACGGGTACGATTCCCGCACCGATGTTAATATTTGTGTGAACCGCAACTATTTGTATCGGGTCTGGGGGGTCACTACAAAAAAACGATACGAACTTCGAATGTTCGGACGCCGTACGTAAAAATTCACTAATGTGCTTAGATACTCAATAAATTTTGGAATCCTCAATCGTAAGTCGTAACTACAGACTAAGTTCGAAGAAAATAATAAGTATAAAAAAGAATAGATTTTTAGAAGTGGAAAATTTATATCTTACTTCGGACGTCGAACATCCGAATATTGGTCTTGTATGTTGTGTGGGATCATGTTTATGAATAGGCTGAATTTATTTGGATTACATTGCATCCTAATAAATAAGATTCCGACGTATTAAGAACCTCCTCCTTTTTTGAAGTCGGTTAATAATTGGATGCGAACGACTTGCCGAACTAGTATAAAATATATTCGTCCTCGGCCCCGCGGCACGGCGCGGCGGTATTTTTTCCCTATCAACACGAACAGAACATATTTTATCTAGTTTATTAAAGTTCTTAAGCGAAATAAAAGTTACAATGGTGCTGTATTTATTAATTTGTATAGTTTCGTGGTACAAGAGGCAAACGACCATACGGTTCACCTGATGGTAAGTGATCACCGCCACCCATGAACATCTGCAACACCATAGGGTACCTTTAAAGTATAGTAAAAGTGAGACTTCAGGTTACTATGCCAATTTTTAGGGTCTAAGTTCAAAAGTAGACATCTCTGCCGATATAATTTTGACCAGTAGTAATTATGTATTGCCAATCGATACCCAATCTAGATGGATATAAATTGTCTGTAAATGTTTGCATCTTTCAGGCATTGACAGACATTCGACTGCACTCGCCATCCTGAGACATAAGATCCTAAGTCTCAATATGTAGTCACTCTGGCTACAATGTCTTTCAAACCGGAACACAACAGTGAATTTACTGCCATGCATACATTTACACGCCATGCACCGTAAATTATAATTTGTAACATTAAAGAGTACTCCTCTTTAATAATCCGAAACAATATTTCTATTTTCTGTGACTACTACTCAGTGAAGTGAGATTGCATGCGTTCTAGTGACACGCGCGAAGATTTTGTTTGATTTATCCCCTCTGGTGTGATACTAAAATCTTATCACGTGCTGTTTTGTATTTTGAAGGGCTAACATACACAAAAAAAAAACGTTTCTTCAATGTAAATTAACTAAACAAACGAAAACTGAAGACTATACGATATAGGAATGCCTCAAAATCATCACCTAGCATTTTGAATCCATACCTTATATTTAACGGGATAAGGTTAATTTTACGTTAACCCATATAATCCACTAACGACATAATTATTAATAAAACAACGGGTATTTTGAAATTGAGTCTATTTCAAACAATCATCGACAGTTATCAGATGATTCCTTATCACCTATTATCATCGCTTATCATAATGTATGCAATAAAGCTTATCGTTCAAATCCTTACTATAAATGATAATATCTTACAAATAAGCCACGGCAATTTGTATTCACTAGTCTGCAATTAGAATTTTCCTATGTCACCTAATTGAGTTTCCATATTTTCCATGTGTAGGTATATTTCAACTAGAGCCTCTTTGACTGTGAATTTTATGTTTCTGCAATCTCTTGTCTTCACTACATAGTATAAAACAAAGTCGCTTTCTCTGTCCCTATGTCCCTTTGTATGCTTAAATCTTTAAAACTCCGCAACGGATTTTGATGCGGTTTTTTTTAAATAGATAGAGTGATTCAAGAGGAAGGTTTATATGTATAATACGTACATATTATTGTACAGAAATCTATTTGTACCCGGGCGAAACTGGGCCGGGCCGCTAGTAACAAATAAATAAGAATGACAAACACAACTAAAATGATTACACATATAAAAAACCTTCTTTAGTCCTATACAATTGAGAGGGATTAAGGCATGGTAAATTATGAAGACTTGTACAAAATAAATATACCTAGCGGTAAGGCTTCTTCTATTGACCAAACTTGCAACAATAAATATTTCTTTTTAAATATATTTCTAAAGCATTGTTTGATATTTAAACTCGTAATCGAATAGCATTAACATGTCCAATACACCTACATAAGTCATAATATAATGTGAAGAGAGAAAAGCTGTTGGTAATATTTTGACAAGAGCATAACAACTAATCCGGGGGGCTATGTCGGTGGTATAATTTGAAGTGCAAATGGACGGGGCACATAGCGCGGAGAACTGATTACCTATGGGGCAAAAAGTTCTCGAATGCGAGAGGCCTATGTTCAGCAGTGGACTTCCTTTCGCTGATGTATGGATGGATAACAACCATGCATTTGGACGCCAAAAGATCGTAAACAATTTAAAACACAGATACGATTGTTCACAATTATATCTTGGCGTGGTACATGAAACTCCAGCCTGGCTTTCCACATACGGACTTGCAGCCATCACGTGATCTGTCTAGAAAGTTGAATTACTTTTTATCCTCAATATAAGGAATTATTTTTATTGTACGTTTTATAACCTGTTGTTTTACATCTACGGCCTTTTAATAGATAGTTTTAAAACTTTTTTATTCATCGAATGATTGGTTTTCTTCGCTCCAACTAAATTTAAAAGTTGTTTGAAGTGGACAATACATTAACATCGTCAAAGCTAGAGTTATTGTCACAGTAACTTCATGCAACTGGGGTTAACAAACTTAATTTGGAAACTGTATTATTTCTACCTATACCAACATGATCAAGCGTGAGATTATGTCTATGAATGTGTCGCCTTCCGTAAGGTCGAGGCGTAACGTCCGGCCCAATTGATCCATTACGGCACAGTACAGTGACACAGATTATCCAATCATGGGCCACCGACGCGGTGCAATGCCAAGGACCCTAGTCGGTTCCTTCCTCAATTGGCCATTACCATACATCGCGCGTGTTATAATTGAATACACTGGTAACTGAGTGAAATCAGACTAAATGAGAATAGGGATATATCCAAGATTTGATTTTGAGCAGTAGGTATTTAAAAAAAACATGAATTCGAAAATAGCATCAAAATTGATTGTAAAATGACTGAGACTTCGATCAAATATACACTAGATACACAGTTCCCTGTAAAAGTTCTGTTAAAAAGTGGCACCGATGCATGACATTAAAAAAAGTAAACAAAAAGATCACATATTCCAAATATATTAACACAAATTCCACCTTATTCCTGGAGCTTAAAGTAGCTTTTCAAATAATATTGTCTAAAGTTTTACGACGTTTTAGATGCAACGGTCGGTGCGTGACTGAAGGCGAAAGAGTGCTTAAGCACTCTTTTTTGGTGCCATTTTCTAAGCGCTCATGTTGTATCTAGTGTATATTTGATCGAAGGACTGAGATATTAATACTTATAATAGTGCGGTGGGGACACTCGTTTTCTCTTTTGCACACATGTACTTTATGCAAGATGACGTCTTTTCGTGCATTCTGCATCCTAAAGAGAAAAGAAAAAACCCAAAGTTCGTCGAACTGATAGGGGGCGACCCTATCGGACAGAATTTCCAAGTCCCGGACGACTTACACAATGGAGAATCGCTATCGAAGTTCCATCAATGGAAGACTTATAGAGTTGTTTATTAACTTTTCGAGCATCTGTGTCACAATTTCATTCAGTTTTGCAGACGTTTTACCCAAATATTATTGCAGTGTCTTATAAACAACTAGCGGTCGGGCCCGGCTTCGTGCGGGCGCATACACGTTTTAAAATGGCGGTCAAAATGTTTAATTCTGACTATCAGTTTAGAATATCGACCAATCGGACCACGAAAAACGAACAAAATTTCCTCGTTTGCTAGAAATATCACTACTGCTTTCCTCCTATAGGTCATAGCGTGATGATATATAGCCTATAGCCTTCCTTGATAAATGGACTACCCAACACTGAAAGAATCATTCAAATCGGACCGGTAGTTCCAGAGATTAGCGCGTTCAAACAAACAAACAAAATCTGCAGCTTTATAATATTAGTATAGATCTGTATAGTAGTTAAGGAAATACCGGTGTAAATTTGTGTGAAACGAGTCTCGTTTCTCACACGGTCGACTGTTTTAAACCAGTTGTGTTACAAACAAATTTTCCTTCTTCAAAAAATTTAAGAATTTGGTTTTACCAATAATGCCATATTTTATCCATATTTTAGATATTAAAGATATTTTATGTTGAGTAATCTAGTGAGTGGAAGTACTATTAGTACTTCTAGAAATCGTCATCTTTCGCCGATCGATAAAATAATTATTTGCTGCATAACTTTTTCCCGTGCCACGGAAAGGTCTTAATATTATTCCAAGCATCTGTTAGGATGGTGAAGGATAAGGATCTTATGCCATACCATAGTATCGTCATAATCTTTAGTCTCCAAAACCACTTCTATAATTTTAGACCAACCAGCGCTACGAAGGAAACGTCGGTCATTCCATCGATGCTAATAATATGTTTTTAAATAACACCCCAACAGTCACATACATAGTCCTGACCCCACACTAAGATCGAGTCTTGTATCGCGGGTATCAGGAACTACGAGAGACTTTTCGGTCTCACAAACACCCAGACCCGGAAGAAATATTTGTGGGCCGCACAAACATTTCTCTCGGTGCGGGGATCGAACCCGCGGCCTCTCGTTTCACAGGCGGCGTCTAACCAACTGCGCCACGGAGGCTGTCATGTCAACAAAAGGTTAAAAACAATTAAAATTCCAAACAAACATTCGCCTGTGTTTAGGCTGATTGAAATAAGGCCAGTTGGCGATATTCAATATAATATAGCCATTGTACCGTTTCAGAGCAATGAACCCACAGTCCAAACCAGTTGTTAAATGTGCAAAAAGCATGCAAAAAGAAGTATAAATTTATTACTACACTTGGGCGCTTAAGAGATTGCACGTGTCAGGGTTACCATATTTTCGAAAATATGTCAGGACAATCAAACTTGGAAACGGTCAGATTGTAGTTTGTGGGCCAATAAAAATATATTAATTGCAAATGTGGATGTTAAAATAAAATTTAAAAAAAATCTTACATTTAAATCATTGACGTATTTAATTGCTGTTGGACTAGGCAAAAAATATGTTAATATAATTTAAATTCCTTTTAAACCAAATTAATATCTAAGTTTTGTTTCGTTTTTCGTGTTCGTTTCGTCTCGGTAGAGGGCTGTGTTCTGAAGCGGGTCATACATAAAAAGTGGATTATTAAGTTCAGTCAAAGCGAATTAATCGATCGTCATGTGTTAACAATAGCTACAAATTGAAATAAAATTATTATTTACGGATTTTATCGCGGATTTGGTTTAATTTTACATTTTTTGAGTTCCCGACGTTTCGATTACTTTACAGCTTTCGTGGTCACGGGGCGGACTAAATAATTTTTTAATAATAATTTTATTTCAATGTGTAACATTCGCGTAAATCTAAGAAACCAATAGCTACAAAATTTATAAATAATCTGTACGCCCGGCAATCTTATCTAAGCGGGACTGTCCCGGCAAACGCGGAAAATGTGACAACATTAACTAACAAAGAGCTTGTTGGTGCAATTTTTACACCAGCATGTAGAGTATTAAAGGATATTTCCATTAATGTAACTAAGGAACTATATAAATTTATTTTAGATGTCAAAAGATAATAGAATCACACCAGCTAGTGTTATAATTACTGATTCAAGAAGAGGACTATTTGTCATGATATCCATAACAATCATCTAATAATATGTGCCTTGTACAATTCAATGCAATATTTTCCATGTCATTATTTTTTTCTATAGATAACATGCTCCCTGCATATATATAGTTGATAAGAACATCAAATTGGTTCACCAAGGATTAACATAAAACTCATAATAAATATTCACTGGACTCTGTAAAGTATCTTCCAAGCCAAAACAATTACAGCTATAAAAATAAAGTCATTAAAAATATTTCCTTCACAGATATATTAACTCAAAAAAGTTGAGCAGTAGGATACCATAAAACAATAATATAATTGTTATTAATTATGTTAATGGCCAATCTGTAAATTAATTGAAGTTTTAATGGGCTGTGGTTGCGTACAATTGAAATTATAATTACAATCCTGTTAATAATTTAATTTTAATAAGATATAAGTTTTATAAAAAGAAACAGTGGTGGCAATTCATAAAATATCTTATGTATTGTAGAGTGCAGTACTTGGTATGGTAGGGTTGATATTTTTAATTTATAGTACAAACAACAAAATTGCATACAAAGAAAAACATAAGTTTTTATCAGTCCAGCTTTTATTAAATATTGCTGATCTTTTTATAGGGGGTAGCGGTCTGGCCTGGCTCCACCTGAATGGAGATACACTTTTGAAAATGACGGCCAAAATTTTCAATTCCGACTATCAATTGAGAATACCAACAATCAAGCCACGAAAAAAGAATAAAATTTTGTCTTTGCTAGATTTTTCACTACTGCTCCCCTCCTAACATGATGATATATAGCCTAAAGTTTTCCTTGATAAACTAACTATCCAACACAAAACGGATTTTTCAATTCAATCAAGTAGTTACTGAGATTAGAGATAACAAACAAACTCTTCAGCTTTTATTTACTTATTAGTATAGATTAAAAATATATATCATCTTTGTCTGATACAGCAATTTTTTACAGCCTTTGCTGTGCAATTAGTTATGAAGTTGGCTGAAAAGTAAGATGCTGTTGGCACATTTCATGCAAATTTTTAATAAATCTAGATGTTCTGAGTCTGAAAAACTATTTTTGTTTAAAATATGACAAAAAACTTGAATAATTTACTGTGCAATCAAACTTATATATGTCACTATAGGGTGTATTTATTTATTTCCCATACAAAACAAATGGAAACAAGACAGCCACATAATCTGCAAATATAATAAAAAATGTGTAAAAGATTTTTGGATAGCATTATAATTAATGAGCAAAAAATATTTTTAGTAATAATTAAATTTCTGGTGATTAACCTGCCAATAAATTAGACAATAGAGTCAATGGCAATGAAAATCTTACTGAGACATTACTTTGTATGTCATTAGAATGAGTTATATGAAGTCATTAACATGTTTGTTTACATTGGAAAATAATGGAATTATATTGATAATTTATAGATAAGGCTGTCTGCTTGATAGTCTTCGGTCAGCTATTAATGAAAAAATCATTCATTGATCCTTGGAGATAAATATAGGTATTTGTCTAAATGTTGTTAAATTAAGTGATTATAAATTAAACCCCCCATTAATGGTATATTATTTTCCTCTGCTTAAGTAAAATATAATACACTTACCAGCAAAAAAGAAGAAGAAATGCGCCTTAATTGGCAGCAAACCTTTGTCTATCTTTAACTTCATTTTGATTTATATTACTAACTTTTTAACACGAAAACACTCGTTTGATAATACATAAAAATTGTCTGTTACTATTTTTCCAGCCGCATCGTATGATCACGGAGGTTGTCGGCCTCGCACCTTCTACTCGTTATGAATAAAATTAAAAACGTTCGGCGATAACATTCGTGCAGTAAAATACCAGTGTTTACACTACGAAATGATACGCGACGTCTGTGATACGCGATTCACGAAACGTCAAAAGCACAGACCAACTAGTCAAAAGTCAAAACAACTCACACAATACAAATAGAGATGTGGGTCGCGAAGATAAGCGTGTTATAATACGCGCTGCTAAATAAACGATTCAATTAATGACTATAACGAATAAATACTGATTCTATTAGTCTGTTATTGTTGTTTAAGTAATTTATTGTCACTATTACCACACTGTAGGATAAAATAATGTGCGGGTGCAGTGATTACAAAATCAAATGAAAATTATCCGAATACAACATTTGAAAAATAACCTTAAATAAACTTTGTTATAACTTTGCGATATTAATGGACAATGATGTATAGTAGCCATAGCGTTGTAATATTTTACGGGAATTGTCCACATTCGTATTACAATTTTACGTAATTGTGTCCATTACTATGAATATAATACTGTTATAATATTATACTGGGGATCTACTCCACCTGTTATAACCTATAGCAGAAACCAGCTTTTCAGAAATTTATTAAGTGACTATAGTTCAAGGAAACTTATGTTACTTTTTGATTAATAATGTTAATTAGCATTTATTCTCTAACTATAATTGACTACAACTCTACCGATTCATGACGTCCCATAGACTAATTTAACCACTCAAACGTCCCGACCCCCAACTTTGACATAAGACTGACATAAGATCATAATTTGTATAGGAAAATACATTAGTTTTAAAAAACGTTCTAAACTCAAAATATAATGAAAAAAGCGTTATGAAAAAAATATATACGATGCTTAAATAAAGGCCCTTTAATGTAACATTGGTCAAATAATCATTAGCAGTAGGAATATTAAAAAAAAAAACGGCAAATTAGTATGTTGTCTACGGGCAACGGCGAGTTGTGCGCAGGAGTTTTTAAAAATGTAACTATTGTTTTATAACTCCCTTATTGTTCTTATACAGTTTATTAAATGAAAGTTTTACATTAATAATTATCAATTACCTAAAAATAAGCCATATTCGACGCGTGATTCGAAGTTTTATAGACATGAAAGTAAATCACGATCGGTGTTCGTCGGTTTTCATTAAATATTTCTGTATTAATTCTAAGAAAAAATGATAAATAATTTGTTAGAGAGAGAAAACATATCATAAATATTAATTAGATGCCATTCGATCATTGAGAATATATCAAAATAATTCAATATTTTAATAGATTTCCAATATTCCGCTGAAATTTTTTAGCGGTCGCGCGCCATATTTTTTGAGATTAGGGTTTGCGTTACAAATTTTTTGTTCAAACTAGAATGTGTGGTATGTTTGATGTTGGGTGTGATTGTGATATAATATGTGTGATAGAGCCAATAATATTTTGATTTCAATTTACAATATCAAAGAATTAATTCATTAATTCATTTGGTAAAACTTTAGTTTATCTGGCCAAGATATCAGTGTTGGGAGGGAGTGAGGGGGAAGGGGAAGGTGTCCCATGTCCCCTGGTACGACTCCCATGAAAAGATGACGCACCATTCCCGAGAAAAACCAATTTAAGTAACCTAACCTCAAAACACTTGTTTTCAAAACAAACTTGCTTCTGCAACGTCTCCGGCGCTGCGGGAAGTGCAGCCCCTTCGCCCTGCGTAACAAAGGATAGGCATCCACGCTCGCCTCCGCAGCTTCGACTTGCTGGTCGCCTCGGGCGACCAGCCTCAGCCGCTACGGCTCGCACGGTTGCCTATCCTTCGTTACAGCGGGGGCTGCTCTCCCTCCGTGCCTCCGGCTTTTTATAAACACTCTAGGGGTGGTATCCAAAAGTCTACGTGAAGTCGGGGTGCCCTAAGTCGGTTTTGAGACAAAGTCGACCTATTTTTCCCACAAAGTGGGTACACTAACTACCATCGGAACATGATTTCCAAGTTGTTTAAAAAACAAATAAAACAACAAACATCCGTTTTACCTAATATGTGATTTGAGGTTAGAAAATATTTTCATTAATTTCTCGAAAATTATACACCACCTTTTAATAAGAGTGGTATTGTTGTAATCAGGGACTCAATCCCTACCACCTGTGATCACTTTCGCCGCTCTTTTCGTGGCCAAATAAACTAAAGTCTAAACTAAAGTTAGGTTACATTAATTGGTTTTTCTCCGGAATGGTGCGTCACCTTTTCATGGGAGTGGTACCAGGGGACATGGGACACCTTCCCCCTCCCCCCCCCCACTCCCTCCCAACCCTGATATCTTGGCCAGATAAACTAAAGTCCATCCATTCATTTTAAATATTTCAATTATTCTTTGTGTTCTCTAAATATACGGAATGAATCGCGCCATCAGGGACCGCAAACCGTTATGTACATTACGATAACGTATCGCCTGCGAATGATCCGAACATTCAAATGATCTACTATTAAGCCATAAACAAATTATAAGATACGGCTGCCGGACGCGGCTGAAGAGTGGTACAACATTCAAGGACGCCCGTCAGCCGCATCTTATAATTTTCATTTGGCTTTACTAACGTAGTTATTCTAATGTAAAGCTGGTAATATAATTGGATACCTGTATCAGCCCATATACGTCCCACTGCAGGGCACGGGCCTACTCTACAATCGACAATACGATTGAGAGTGGTTAGGCCATATAGTCCACCACGCTGGCCTAGTGCGGGTTGGCGGACTTACATACCATATAATTTCTTATAAACCGCTATGGTATGCAGGTTTCCTCACGATGTTTTCCTTTACCGTTTTAGTGCGTGGTGATTGACTATCAATACACACATGACTCCGAAAAGTCACGAGGTGTGCCCTGGGATTTGAACCCGCGACCACCGTGAACATGTTGGCAGCCGCGTCTGGTCTGCTTGCCAACAGGCCACCACGCAATAATTGGATACATTTATTGAAATAAAAAGAAGACTATTAATAAAATACATTTTCAATTTTAGGTCATCAATCGAAAACCAACAATGCTCGTGAGTGTTTTATTTTTTTGATTTCAGTGATAGAGTGCCTGCGTAGTTTGTGTCAATTAAGCTAATAAAAAAACCGTCAGTAGTGCTAACACTTAACTTGAACTTTAGATTGAGCGGCCAGGGTGCAAATGGGGGACACCGTGGCCCGGGCAGAGGCAGAGGCCGAAATGTGATTAAACGAAATGTGATTGTGATAAATATCGTTACCTTCTAAGACTAAGTAAACTGTTATTGTTATTATCCAATAAATATTTTGTTTTTGTGTTTGTTGGTACCTAAAAGGTGCAAGCATTACTATATTATATATAGATTAATAAATAAGTTAACTGTTATTGAAATGGACCAAAAATATATTTCTTTTTATGTTTGTAATTATTTGACTGATTTTATTGAAATAAGTGTAAAACGAAATGTGATAGTGATAAATATCGTCACCTTCTAAGACTATACGTAAACTGTTATTGTTATTATCCAAGAAATATTTTGTTTTTGTGTTTGTTGGTACCTAAAAGGTGCAAGTATATTATATCTATATATTAGTACGTGATGCAAAAACTTTGGACTCCTTTTTACGAAAATTGCACGGATGCAGGAGCATAAAATTTGGCACACTTATAGTTTATGTGTAGGAGAAGTGCAGAACGCTAATATTTTTCAATAATAATGCTTATAAAGTACATTAAATCAATAAATAAAACATTACACACACTATCATGCATTTCACACACACATACATACACAAGTATTTGTACACGCATAGGTCAAATTGTTTCTTTTGTTTTTCGTTTGGCCGTAGACATAGAGTACTGACATAGATATATATATATATATATAAATATTTTAATAATAATGCATAAAAAGTACATTAAATACATAAATAAAACATTATACAAACCCATGCACAAACCAGCATGCATTTGACACACGCATACACAAGTATTTGTACACGTATACATACTCTGTAGTCAAATTGTTTCTTTTGTTTATTATAGACATAGTTGAATGTCAAACAGAAAAGTTTGTTTACTGTGGTTTTATTGAATGTCAAAAAGAAAAGTTTTATTTGATGAATACTACGTGAAATACTGAGCGCTTACACAAATTGTGTAGCAGTAAGATACATTTAAATGTACACGGATTATCATTATATGCATAAAGAAAGCTCTGTAGCAGCAATCTGCAATAACATCATTCAGGTACAAAAAAAATATAATTTGCTATTGCTCGTTCAAAGCAATGATTGTAGTTTACGATTTCAGTAATTGCATATACTTCAGGATAAATAAGTGATTTTGAGAGATACGTACATTTAAATGTGCATGAATTATCAGAATTAACAACATCATCACACAGGTATTTCATATAATTTGTTCAAAAAAGAAATTGGCAAATAACAGTCTTGGTCAAATCGGTGGTTATAGTAGTTTAGTTTTCGACAGTAGAACCTTAATAATGTATTAAGTAAACTATTACTGATATGGCCCAAGAATGTTTTTATATTTCTTTTTTTCTGAATGGTGCAATTATTACTAGATAGAACTTAGTCGAAAACAAGTAATAAGATTCGACTAAGGGAGGCGGCTGAAGAGAAGTAAAATATTTATCCCGACGTGATCAAGGTCACGCTTCGATCAAATATACACTAGATACAACATGAGCGCTTAGAAAATGGCACCAAAAAAGAGTGCTTTAAGCACTACGTTTTCGGTTTTATTACCTGTTTTACTTACTAAATCGTACAAATCTTTAATTATTAACATATAGATTTGAGTTTTTCAGTATTTACTCTTAAATATTTATTAATTGACTAGCTTTTGCCCGCAACTTCGTCTGCATTATTAACTTTATTTACAATATATTTTATATACTTGAAAATCGATACTTCACTAAATAAGATATTACGTCCTCATTTCTGCCCTAAAACTGAGAGAATTCTAAAACTCTGAATTACGTCAATATTTATTTGTGAGTTTCCCGTTGGACAAATTTTGTGGTCTATTACTTACTTTATCAACAACGATTTCCCGCTTGATCTCCACTTAAAACTTAAAAATCCAAAATCTTACAATTGGTCATTATTTATCTATACTAAGTAGATACTATTAAACATAATAAATTCCTCCCTCTAAAATTAAAAATCCCGGAACTACGCATAATTCGCGCGAAACCCATTTATGTATGTTTAAAATGAAAGTTGCTTGCCCGATATTCCAACACAACCTTCCGTCCATTCCTTTTTTTTCGCTGACCGTAAATGTGAAACTCTTACACTCATGAACAACGTACAAATTAGTAAAAATTAAAATATTACTTTCCCTATCCAGTTCTTGAATTATACCATCGAGCTTAATTTTTAAGGGTTATTTTGAACCCTTAATACTTTATATAAAATTTCATCCCCATCGTGCCATTTTTTCCAAAATTAGTGCATGCCAATTTCTTGTGTTTATAATAGGTAGCTGAAATACGAATTTTCGTACCAATAACAGAGGTTTCAATTTTGTATACAAAATTACAACCCTTATTTTAAGCCCTTTAAGGCTAATTTAAGACAAAAAAGTAAGAAATTATTTTTGTTTTTAATTGACTACCTAAACTGCTAAGTTTGAAATCTGTACCTTTCACGGTTCGTTTTTTCATACAACACAATTTCACCCTTTTCACTCCTTTGGGATTGAATTTCAGTAAATCCTTTATTAACGCTGCTCTACATTATGATAGGAAGCCCCGTGTAAAATTTCAAGTTCCTAACTTCAGTAGTTTCGGTTGTACGTTGATGCGACAGTTGGGTTCTACAAAATTTCAACCCTTACCATTTTAGGGTTAATTTTAGAAAAATAAAGTATGCAGCTATGTTTGTTTTTGATAGATTTACAAAAGTGCAAAATTTGCTAACTGTGGCTTTAACGGTTTCGATTTTCCATACAACTGTTTTTTTCCCTTTTCACCCGCTCGGGGGAGGAATATCTTAAAATCCCTTCTTAGTACTACCCTACGTCACAATAGAAATCTCTGTGTAAAATTTCACGTTTCTAGCTCCATCAGTTTCGGCTGTGCGTTGATTAGACAGTTCGGTTCTACAAAATTTCAACCCTTATTTTAACCACTTTAGGGTTAATTTAAAAAAGTAAAGTATGCAGTTATTTTGATTTTTGATTGATTAACGAAAGTGCAAAGTTTGACAACTGTGGCTTTAACGGTTTCGATTTTTCATACAACCGTTTTTTACCCTTTTCACCCCCTTAGGGGTCGAATTTCCAAAAACTCCTTCTTAGTGCTACCTTACGTCACAATAGGAATCCCTGTGTAAAATTTCACGTTTCTAGCTCCAGTAGTTTCGGCTGTGCGTTGATTAGATAGTCAATTAATCGCTCTAGTCTCGCAACACTTCAACCCCTATTTTAACCCCTTTAGGGCTAATTTTAAAGAAACAAAGTATATAGTTAAATTTCTTTTTAAATTACTAACTAAAGTGCCAAGTTTGACAATTGTAGCTTTAACGGTTTCGATTTTCCATACAACGGTTTTTTGCCCTTTTCACCCCCTTAGGGGTAGAATTTCCAAAAACCCCTTCTTAGTGCTCACCTACGTCACAACAGGAACCTCTGTGGAAAATTTCACGTTCTTAGCTCCAGTAGTTTCGGCTGTGCGTTGATACGTCAGTCAGTCAGTCACCTTCCTCTTTTATATATATAGATTGTATTAATAATATTTTTTTATTTTGTTTTTAATGTTAACCACAACATACCTACCCTACCCTTATCCATAATTTTTAAATACTATTAAAATTTTTGGTTCTAATGCATTAAGCTATTAGTACCTTTACTTAAATAAATCTCGTCGTAATAAAATAGATTTACTTATAAATCTATCATAAATTACAATTTGGTTTCTACACAAAACACTAGAAAAAAATAATCATAGCTGTGCATGCTTGATCGTTAAAATTTCATCAACGCAAAATCAATAAATACATTAAAAAATTAGGTATAAAAATGTTAACATTTGATAGAAATATCTCATTTAATTTCCATTTACGTTATTACACTTAGTAGCTTGTATTTATTGGCCGCCGTATTTAATCGGCTAACACCTGTATCAGATATCGACTGAACAAGAACTTACATGGGCGGCCATCTTTCAGGCGTTTTTCACCAGTGTTGCCAACGTAGTGGATTTTCCACTAAATCTGGCGGTTTGGACCCCGTCTTGTTGTGGAAAATTGCTTTTAATGGTTTGGAAGTTGCCGAAAATTATTGAAAAGCTGATGAATTTAATATTTATTCCGATACATACTTGTTTTTTTATATTATGTCATATATGGCCTTAAAATATTCAAATATACAATAAAATAAATAAATACACCCAACAGTCACATACTCCCGACCCCACACTAAGATCGAGTCTTATGTCGTGGGTATCAGAAACTACGACAGACTTTTCGGTCCCACAAACACCCAGACTCGAAACAAATACCTGTGGTTCCTGTGGTTTACCCAAAATATTTGTTTCTGTGCGGGGATCGAACCCGAACAATATTATGCTAATATATTAAGAATACGCTTTGGCCTAAAATTAGCAGAAAAACGTTGCCACACTTTTTAATTTCCATCAAATGTCATAAATCAAATTGGTAGGTACCAAAAGGGCCCTGGAAATAAATGGACAAAATGGTTGTCAAATTTTACGCGTTTATCAAATTATTTTATATATTGTTAAACAAAATCACAGTCATTGTTTTGTTTGGCATCATGGCAGACGCTACACCCAGTGATAGCACCATTGAGAATAATACATTAAGTGTATTGTGGTATTATTATGGAAAAGGAAAATGACATTGTAATCATATCTATTTATCGGGTCACGCCGATGTTATGGAAAAGAAAATTATAAAGAATATATGGAAATATAAATGTACTAGCGGCTCGGCCCGGCTTCGCCCGGATACGGATACATATTCCAGTCCATATTTTATTTAAACTCAATATGACTGCCGTTTTCTATACTGCTTATCCAATCCCGTACTATATTCTCCTGTCCCATTTTATCCACCTTATATTATACTAAGAAGATTTATACAAATTTTCATCCCCTATTTTATCCTCTTGGGGGTGGAATTTATCGAAATCCTTTCTTAGCGG
Organism: Hyles lineata; assembly: GCA_030180105.1. Classification (NCBI taxonomy): domain Eukaryota; kingdom Metazoa; phylum Arthropoda; class Insecta; order Lepidoptera; family Sphingidae; genus Hyles; species Hyles lineata. Next base: position 1,562,715 of record JARJEE010000041.1, read on the forward strand.
ATGCCTACGTCAGTACTAGTAACTTTATGCATGCAAAGTCTCAGCCCGATCGGTTTAAAATTGACAAAGTTTCATACAAATTTTCATCCCCTTGAAGTTAGAATTAATCAAAATCCTTTCTTAGCGAATGCCTACGACATAACATCTACCTGCATGCCAAATTTCAGCCCGATCCGTCCGGTGATTTGGGCTGTGCGTTGACAGATCACTATATCAGTCAGTGACCTTTGAATTATATATATTTTGATAAATGAATATAAATGCACTACCTTTATTTATTTCTCATGATATTCGGTCGCGACTCAGTACGACGTCACATCACGGTGTGCATCACGGCAAAGACTAAATCGAATTTACGAGCAAAATGTTTGATCCCTTGTTTAATCGTCTCAGGTCATGTTTGATGAAAACGTGAAGTTCGATAAACAGCCAAACAAATTTTATCGTTAACCTCAGGCCTGTCGACCACGTCACGGTGAAGATCTGTCAATTTCAAACGTCCCGCCATTTTTATGCGCGAATCAGCACATCGGCTCGCGTACGGCTCGCGGTTACATAAAGTTATATTTCTCGAGATTTTTGTATCAGAGGTTTATATTGTTGATTATTTTCGGTATAACAATAAGATTTACTAATTCATGGATTATATTAATCATCAATCATTACAACCAGTTTTTTTTATCGGAAGGTAAACTCGAGAAAAGTGATTATTATTTTGCATTAAATAAGTGAAAACCGCTAATGTGTGACAATTAGTAAAAAAATTGCTACGTTCGCAAATCTAAACGCATAATTAATTGGACTCATTTTTGTATATTGCGGAATAAAAGCAATAAATATGTATTTGCTTATTAATTTATTCCCATAACCTTTCTACGCGACATTAATGCATGTTTTATATTTGTTTGTTATTTTATAATGATAATAAATTAATTTACTCACGTAGTCAATGGCAATTCCGCACGAATCATTCAGTAACATTCGTTCATTACCCTAGGTTATCTGTCGCTATGTACTAAAACGTCCCGACCCTCAATTTTGACAGATGACGTTTGTCAAAGTCAATTTGACAGCCTAATGTAAATAGAAATAGGGTATCCTCTGAACCGTCGGCGAACCGCATTGCGGGTCGTCGAAAAAACATAAGAGGTACCGCGAACCGTCGCGAACCGCAATGCGGTTCCTGTGTATAAACAAATACCCTATTTAAAAATTGAAATTTGACATGACAGGTGGACGTGCCAGTAGCTATCGTAACGTAATAGTATCGAGTTCACGAGAGTATGGTTAAACGATTCATGCTACCGATATGGTGTAGTAATAGTATAGTAATCGTTGTCACGATACTATTACTATACGATACTTTAAAATCATATAAAAAATGTACATGTAGATTTTCGATCCTTCTTAATAAATTAATAATTATTATTTTTAAATTTAGACCTAAAATTTAATGGTTTTAAAGTCCCTGCACATTTTAGTGGATTTCTAGTGGTTTTGTATGTTGGATCTCAAGGGAATCCAGATTAACTGTTGGTAACACCAAACGGGTCTGGAAGTCACTAACGCAATATATGCAAAACGCAAACGTAACAGAAATTGGTTGTGATTAAGGGTGGTTTGTTTTGGTTTTTTACAAGATAAACAGCATTGTAGGTAGTCAAATATGAATATCGAAAGAAAGCTTATAGTCTAAACTTTATTTATAAATGGATTTATTTGGTATGTAATACGATTTAATGGGTAAAAACATGATTTGAAAATGAAAAACCTTTGAAATTCGATCTGTATAAAGTGTTTATTATTTGTTTACAATACATTTGAATTATATTTGCACAATAATTACCACATCTAATAATTCTGCATAGTTTTAGCTACTTACAGATATTTTTTATTTCCCTGTAACTAAAATAGGAACTCGGACATAATGCTTTATGTTGAGGACTAAATAAACGCGGGAATGTATCGGGAATCGGAAGATATCTGTCAAACTAAGTGACAGTGACGTGGACGTGTGAGTGGATAAAAATACTGTAAAAATTACAGTAATTAGACTAGACGCCCTAATAAAAACATAATCGAGTAATTTAAGTAACCGGACAAGAAGCGGCACACATGTTAAATAAGACAAGACTGTGTACTTTAAAAAGTTGTAATTGTTATATAGGATTATGCAAGTGTATACAACATAGATGCGCTAGAGTGATGTGTCTGATAAACACCCAATCTCTCACAATGCCCAATTCGTTCGTCCCTTCTACTACTTAGTACTTAAATCATGTGATAAATAGTGTAATAATATAATTTATAAGATATGTGTTACTACTACTATGTGTCTAATGACTATGAATATTTTTAAATTATGACACATAATATGCACATATTATACAGATGCAAGTATGAACGTAGTATCTAAATCGATCGATTTTAATGACACTAAGCACAATCGACCGATTATCGCATCACTATTGCAATGTTAACAAAGCGCGCGATCGTCACTTGTCAATTTAAAATTTAAAAATGTCTTATTTGCTTTTGAGTCGAGAAAATTAAAAATCATCACAATTATGGGGGACGAGGAGTTCAAAGGTTGTATCAGTTGCATGCGATCAAATGATTTGTACGACCTATTTGCTGTTTACGAAGAAAATGCTGAAACTTACGCCAGTTTGCTTGAAACCTGTTTTTCGATTAAGGTACGGAATATTTTCTCTTATTTAAACAAAAAGTACTTATTGAAAACCACTTTTAAAACCTTCTTTACGTAATGCAAAAGCACATCGACGTATTCATGTTAATAATGACGCATGTGATCGTATCTGTACATAACAATTATTCATCTTACATAAAAAAGATTTTTGTTCCATATAACTCAGCTGTTTTGATATTCGAAGTAGAATTTTCAATGACGTCGTGGTTTCATTTACGCCTTGTTCATCTGGTATCATCGAGTGTGTGTCGTGGGTTCAAATCTCAGAAGAAGGAACATATTATACAGTTAATGCATCTAAAAATTTTATTTTTTAGGTACCAAATAATTTAAGACATATATGTGTGGACTGTTCAGAGCAGCTTGAAAAGGCTGCAGCTTTTAAAGAGCAAACGTCTAGTAGTATGGCAATACTACACAATATCAAACGTAAGGCATTATATTTATTTGTAGAGAAGTTATAATTCATTGATTCTTATTGCCAAGAAACATTTTTGAGTTACATGTTTGTATTTAGGTTTCAAATCTGAAATATTTTATTTCTTCATCATTCCATCTTCTACTTCCACAATTCATGAGGTCTGCAATTTGGCTTTTGGCCATGCTGCAGAAAGATTTATTTTTTAATTACATATTTTATGTTTGCCTGAATTAAATAAACTTGACAGTGATCATGAATTTTTACTCAACTCCACATATTGATATAGTAAGATTATCTGTCACTGGTAACACCTACAAAAATCAAACAGAGGTTTTATAATTCCAAAATACTAGGTTCCTAAACATATATTTTTGATCACTGAATTTGAAAATGAAACTTTAGAAAGCAGCAATCAAAATAAATAGCTTATTCTTTAGTATTTAGCTTTTTTCTCAGAAAAGTTAATAAGTTTGCTGATTTAAACATTAAATCAAATAAATAAATGTTACAATTTCCGTATTTTACTGAGTAATTTGTATAATTTATATAATACACAGCAGACAGCCTCCATGGCGCAGTTGGTTAGACGCCGCCTGTGAAACGAGAGGCCGCGGGTTCGATCCCCGCACCGAGAGAAATGTTTGTGCGGCCCACAAATATTTCTTTCGGGTCTGGGTGTTTGTGAGACGGAAAAGTCTCTCCTAGTTACTGATACCCACGACACAATACTTGATCTAAGTGTGGGGTCAGGACTATGTATGTGACTGTTGGGTGTTATTTATTTATTTAATAGGAGACTAGATATAATAGAAGATAGTATTTCCTAGATATTTAAAATTGCTGAGGCTAGAATTTCTTGAACTTCAGATGAAGAATATTTAGATGAGTCAATATTAGAGGAAGCAGATACTCCTGAGGACCCGGACAATTCCAATGTTAAAGTCAAGGGAGACAGGTCTGATGAGGAAGATGAAGAATTTGATGGTAAACTTGTTTATCTGAATTTTAATTTCTTTAGCTGTGTTTAAGATTTGAATGGGTAATATGTTAGTGGCTGCATTGAACAAATACTGAGTGTGCTTTTCATATACCTAGGCTTATTGGTTCTGCATCATGAATGATAAAGAGTGGTCAGATTATATTCTCCTAAGCTGCCCTATTGAGGTTGGTGGAGTTCAGATACCATGGATTTTTTTGTAAATCTCTGACAAGTAAAGCTTTCCCCACGATATTTTTGATCAAAATAAAATTGCGTAGTTACTCACTAATAATACACTCATAGCTTGGAAAAGACATAGGTGTGTCTTTCGAACCAGTTTCGAAAGTCACACCTGTCTTTTCGAAGTTTCGGCAGTCACATCTACTCTGATACATAATTTTTAACGTACGCAAGTCTGCTAATTTTCCAGAAGACATAGACGACGAGCACGCGATCCAGGCGCTGGACGAAACCACGTGCATATACTGCGACCTGCAGTTGTCTTCAGTTGAGGAGGTGCATGACCACGTCCGTTCGGTGCACGAGCTGGAGCCCCGCACGGGGCAGAGGCTCCGGGAGTGCTCGCTGTGCGGCGTGGCCTTGAGAGACGCTGCTGATCATCATAATAGGTGAGGATATAGACCAGATGGAGGGGGTTCATAAATGAATGTACTCGACAGTCTTACATATAGTCCTTATTCTTACATTATTATGTTAGTTATGTGTTGTGCGAATCAGAAAATAAGGATGATTCTTCGGTCTTCTAATACCCTTGAAAAATAATGCTTTTGGATCACAAACTTGTCTTGGTCTAGGTCAATGTTTTACTGTGGGTTGCGGTCTTTAGACGGATCGTGAAGCCTTACTCAAGGGTTGTCCTCTTAAGAGTATAGGTTTAAATAATAAATATAGGTAACAAAATGGGGATAATAATAAACACAGCCTTCTAAATTACAAACTTTTTGCCTGTCTGGCCCAAGGGGGTCGCCAGAAGTTTTTAACTTGAAAAGGGGTTAGATGTTCAGAAAGATTGAAAAACACTGGTCCAGGTCATTTAGTTTGTCATAATAAGACATACCAATCCTGAATTCATCATGCGGATTGGTAGAGAAAGAAATCATTATCTTCATTATCACTTGATCTATTTAAATGTAAGAGAGCTATCTGGATGACTGTCGGAGTATTTTTGTAAAGATATTGCCGGGTGGGATCGTAGAGTCTCTTTATCAGGTGCCACGGGGTCAAGTCGGAGAGCGAGGGTCGTAAGTACCCGTGCCACTTCTGCGACAACGTGTACGTCAGCAAGAAGGCTTGCTTCACGCATCTCAGGATGAAGCATGGACGTAAGTTATATTCTTCCGTATTAAAGACACCGATCCTTCTTCCAGGGTTCAAATTAGTCCTAATAATAATCTGGGTATCAAAAAGTTTATAAAACAGGCTGAGAACCGGGGTTTACTCGTATGATTCGAAACGAAGTGCGAATGTTCCAATGTTCGAAAAAATCCGAAGTAAGTTATACGTTTTCCATTTTGTGGAGTAATACTCCACAAAATGAATATAAAGATCTAGGCACTATCGTACGGGTTTTTGCACGACGTCCGAACATTCGAATTTTATTTCAGATCAGACAGTACCTCCCCGATCTGCATTATTAAAAGTAGTGTCTGGCTGTAGTCAATTTAGTCTCTGTGTGTTCTATTTTCATATAGAAATCTGACTTGAAATAAATACTTCACGTCAATTTCACGTCGTTGAGTTCAACAAAAAGTACTGAATGTTTTATTTTATCAAGAGCACTTACAAATATGAGTCTGTAGTGTGCTTGTAGGCTTCCTACCTGAAACGATACGCCGTATTCCGAAGCTCAGAAGAGTGTGTTTTTCGGTCAAATCTGTCATACCTTGAAATTATATTTTAGCTTAAACTATACTTGCATGAGGATTACCGTTGTAGCATATAAATTATAATTAACAACCAATAGTCGATTGTAGCTACTCCGATGAGTGCATCGTTGCGACGTGGGGCTCCATTGGTGTCTTCGGGCTTCGCTGCTTGTTAATTCGTTGGTTGTGTCCGATCCCTTGTTTCTATTGAGCTATGACGTCGAACAGGGAATATGCACGAGACTCCAAAATAAGTCAAATATATTTTTTTTTAAATCTTTATTGATATATTAATATACCTTAAAGATATTTTTTAAATTCATCAACTCTAAATCGGTAAAATAAATATAGTGTACTCTGACGTCACAGCGAGTTCGCGCCAATATGGCGTTTAAATGCTTGATTTTTTTGTACTTTTTTTATTAATATTTTTAAAGCCTTATATTTTTTTCCGGTAATGTAATAACGTAAAGAATCAATTAATAATATAAAAAAATGTCATGCATATTCCCTATTCCGAGTATTAATGAACGTTTTACATATGTATCTATGTGTTTTATTTATTTGTAATGTTTCATTCTGGTAACAGGTAATTAGGTAATGGTTTTTGGTTTGTGAGGTAAGATAGGGTTTGTAATTGGTAAAGGTGAGTACTATATGTGTAATTTGTAAGTATGTGGGCTAAGACGTGACAAGCCCATCCCGTTTTCCCATTTTCCATCCTTCCGCACTTAAGTCTGTAAAGTATTGTGTTTGCATGGACGACGATGATCATGTGACGAGTTAGTCGTATGCTACAAAAGTTAATTTTATAAGCTTTTTTTCTCCCTTTTCATCCCTCCCCTTCTTAATACCTTTCTGCTGCTGTATCTCAACGTGAATAGACGAATAGCTTCCTAAGTAGTTAAACATAATTGTGTAGTAAAACTGTGCAACGATCAAACGCCGAAGTTCGTGCCTCGAGAGCGCAAGAAATGCCACTTGTGCAGCAGAGACTTCAGCCAAAAGCAGATACTCAACAAGCATTTGTTGAAGGCGCATGGATTAGAGGTGAAAGCTTGTACTCGTATATAAATGCTTAGACGTCGGTAGATATAGAATTCCTTTGAGAGAGTAGAAAGAATTCTGTTTAGGGGAAGCAAAAATTAACGTAGGTATGGTTCAAGAATTTTAATTGAAGGTCCTACACTCTTTGAGTTGTAAAGTCATGTTGTAGTCTTGATAATCATGATCGACTATATAGAAAGTAGTGGCAATTTATGTTTACGAGGGGTAGTGAACTTTGAGTGAAAATGGGTTTTATTTTAGTATATATTATTATATTATGGTTCTCCACTATTTAATATTAAAAGATAGGTTATACTGTAGTGTTGAATTTTGCTTTTTGATCGTAAAATGTAGAATTATTATTTTATCGCAGTATATAAACTTCATCCTTTTTCTTTCTCACTCCTTACTACCTCGATCCTAAAAGAGTAACGATATAGCTATTATAATTTAAGAATTACTGATTGTATTTATTGTGTTACATTTGTAACCCTACAGGATTTGTTTTAGTTTTCGCGAAAGCTCATAAACAGTAGCAAAACCAAACAACACCTTGAATTACAAATCAATGCTTGGCATTGCACCGCGCTCGCCATCCTGAGATATAAGATGTTAAGTCTCAATATGTCCAGTAGTTACTCTGGCTACAATGTCGTTCAATCCGAAACACAAAAGTGTATTTACACTGCTGTTTGGCGGGAGAAATAGACATTGAGGTGGTACCTACCCAGGCGGCCTCTCACATAGGAGAGACCTACCACTAGTGAAATTATGTTTATGTATCTGATATATCTATAGTTTAAACATATAAAGTAGAATGACAGCGATCGTACGGTATTAAGCATTTGCTGTATCCACGTGGTCCTGGTAGGTGGAGAAGCGCAAGGCGTTCAGCTGTCCGCTGTGCGACGAGCGCGTGAGCTACGGCGCCAACTTCAGCGCTCATCTGCTGCACGTGCATCGCGTGCACGAGCACGTGGAACAACTCGAGTTCCAGGACATGGACGGTATGGGCAGCAGAACACATCGCACCTTTAGAATTAAAGAGACCTAATTAAAAGTCTTATTTTTTGGGGAACATTCAAAATTTGTAACATAACAAATTTTGAACTTATGAAAGATACATTGAGAGGGCCGAAGTATACATCTTTGTATCTTTCACGCGTCAATAGGTCCTTCTTTAAGGGTCGATGGTGATAGTCATTTTGAGCAAATTATGCTGAAAGCCAAAATCTATTTCTTTTTTATTTGGTCAGTTTAATTCTAAAGGTGCGATATTCTTATACGTGTCGGATGCAACGCATCGAACGGATTGTAGTATATTTTGTGTAGGAATTTATTAAAATGCCCGCAGTCATCCTCGTCGTACAGACCGATGCTCTGAGGAGTAATCCAAGTAAATCCGATCTCTGCTGATACTGTAAAATTGTAGAAAAATAATCCATTAAATGCCATGTGTCCGACATACTAGGATGTCGGAAATGAAGACTTCTGCCTTAAGAGGAACACGGTAGAGGTTACTGATAATTAGTAGACGATAATTAAGAATCAGTTGTGGCTAAATATCGTCCAGGTCGAGGCCAGAATATGGACGGTAATAGAGTTTGGGTCGATGCTGATAGAGGTATACTGTCATGTCAATGGGTAGTGCAGACGAAATATCCAGTGGAGATAATCATATCTCAGCTGTTGACACATTAACACCATGAAACAGATGAGAAAAGATGTAGTGGTGTTGTAATCTACACTAGTTTACGCACTGGCTGGCACAGATGACTATTAGCAGCTAGTCTAAAGTCTTCAAAACGAAATATTTACATGGCTAGAATTATTCAAAAATGATCTAATATGAATGTCGCCGCCATCATAGGAGGTATCGCATGATAGTTTTTTTATTGCCTTTATAGGCAGACGCACTAGTGGCCCACCTGATGGTGAGCGGCTACCGCTGCTCATAAACTTTGGCAGTACCAGGGGACCAACACAACAAAGTCCCTGCCTACCTTAAGGAAAGTGTGTGATTGTTCCAGACTTTATGCTGTTTAAGAGCGCCATCCAGGAGGAAACCAAGTACAGGTTCCGCAAGACTACGGCCAGCAAGCAGACCATCGAGGGCATCCGCTCGCACTACATGTGCAGCCAGTCGGGCGTTTATGTGTATCAGGTAAATATGATTACTCAGCGTAGTCTTTCCTATAAATAATTAATAAATAAATACACCCAACAGCCACATACACAGTCCTGATCCCACACTGAGACTGAGTCTTGAAATCAGAAACTAAGAGAGACTTTTCGGTCTCACAAACACCCAGACCCGAAACAAATACCTGTGGTTCACACAAATATTTGTTTCGGTGTGGAGATCGATCGATCGAAATCGAATCTCTCGTTTCACAGCCGGCGTCTAACCAACTGCGCCATCTGAGGCTGTTTATACAGTGTCTTATCTATGGTGTAGACTGTAGTGTAGTGTAATAATGTAGTACAAGAACAACACCACGGCCAGCAAGTAGACCATTGATTGGGCGTCTTCATTTTTAGACTCGGTAAATTGAGGATCAAGCAGACACTGCCCATATCCATATTTCCGTAAGACGTCAAGAAAATGGGAAAGTCCTGAGATTTGACTACTGTTTGGTACATATTCTCGTTGGCTTTGAAACAGCGTCTATTCATCGTGACTGCACATTTGTTTGGTAAAGCTACAAGTTCGCGTCCTATTATATGTTGAAAGTTAAATATCCTCGATATATTATGACCGGCACTTGCGCCAGATCAAATCCTAAATATGTAAACGTAGAACTGTATTTGTGAAATAACTTGAAGGTCTTTTGTCCTCATCCCAGGGCAAAGGCAAGCGTCCCGCGCCTGAACGCCAGATCTACAAGACGGGCAAGGCGTGTCCCGCGCACATGATCGTCACAGAGACCACGGACCGCGTGCTCGTCACCTTCTACAAGACGCACGTTGGACACGGAAGTACTAAGCTTGCTACTATAACATTACTAGCTTTAACCTATGCTTGGTTAAAAGCCTTTAAAAAGATAGCCTTCGAGGTCTTCTATAACATTACTAGCTTTAACCTTTGCTTGGATAAAATACTTCAAAACAAGTTAGCCTTTGAGGTCTTTTGTAGTCTACTTAGAGTTTGATGCATGTAATTGGAAACACCACTAAGTTTCAGGTTAGGTGCTTGTTTCTTAAGGATTCTTAAGTTATGAAATAAAATCCTCGATGTTGCTCGTAAATTTCACTATATTCTTTGCGAGTTATTATGTTTGACTTATGCAAATGTAATCTAAGGTAATCCCACATAGCAACTACGAAATGTTTCAGCATGCCCTTACTTCGAGCCGCGTGAGGCTAAAAAACCTAAGCTGGAGTACCGCCCCGGTCCGTCGGCGGGGCAGCTGCAACTGTCTGTTGAAGTGGTGGAGGGGGAGGGGGCGGATTTAGAGGGGGTAGAGGGGGAGGGGGAGGCGGTGGTGTGCGACGCGTGCGGCATGCTGTTCTCGGACCACGACAAGTTCCGGGACCATGTCGCCACGCACGGACTAGAGCTGTACCCGTGCCAGTATTGTGAGCAGGTACGTGTCTACACACGCACTTGTACGTATTCATGCACGTTCGTACGTACGCATGCACGCACGCACACACGCACACACGTACGAACACATGAAAAATACTATAATAATTGTGCCAATCTTGATTAGTAGTGTATTTAGAAACATATTACAAATTTAAAATTACAAACTTACAAACAAACATACAAGTGAAGCTAATATAAAGCGTGTAAAAATAGTTTAAAACTTTAATTACATATTGATATTAAATGAATTATTAGTAGATGCGTCAAATTATGACTACGACATTGCCTATCTTTTCTAAAAGGCACTTATTACCGAGACATCGTGTAAATATGTATTTTAATTATATGTGATAAATGACTGGAAGTTTTTTATTTTATTGCTTCAAGAGGGTTTTAAGGGATCTTTTCTTTCAGGATTTCCAAAATCTGGACGCGTGGTCCCATCACGTGAGACGGGAGCACAACGTCGATATTGTGTTTTAGTTATAAGGGAAGCTGTTTTATTTATACTAAGAAGACGATTTAATTTCAATGATGAATTTGATTTCTTTGTTATTAGTTGACTTTAAATATAGCCTTGTTTTATAATTATTTGTTTTATTGTAGTTAGTGTTGTCACAATACTGCAGTTTTCAATTTGCAATTTGTACCTACCGATTTATACACTTTTTAAATAATTTTGAAAATCATGAAGATGCTAGTCAGAATACTAAATTAAAATCATGTGGATAGACCTTCCACCCATTTTTTATTTGTTTTATAAATTAATTCTTTTAACAGACAAGGTCGGGCAAACGAGCAATTGTACCATTTTTGGCTAACGCTGATGCCGCTCCAGTCTTTTAAAATTCATATAATCTATTTTAAGATTTCCTACAAGTTGTGCCGTAGGTATATTGTTAAATTAGTAGTTAATTTTTTTTATAACAATGATAATTTTAGTATTTTTCGAAACCAAAGTTTATTCTGAACTTATATTAGTATAGTAGTAGTTTTACAAAATTTATGAGACTACGTCTGAAAATTCGTATTCCAATTTAGGATTTCTCAAGATACCTTTGTTAGGTTTTGTATTGCGTAACTTTTTTCTTTGTAGTTTATTTTTTAAAGTATGATTTAAAATACTAACAGATACTTTATCAGAATCCTTTTGTGGTTTCGTAAGGAGTACCACAGTAGCAAGTTTTAATTTATCAGCTGGCATCCCTGAAGGCGTTTCTTTGGGTGTACTACGTAATATGTAGATAGGCAAGGTGCCGTATTTCCTAATCATCATGTTTTCAAAGTCTGAAACTTCTAGGTTTTTGTCTTGTATCGTCAAAGGCGATGTGTTGAAGGATTTGATCGATCGAGACAGTCTGTGGGCAGCGTGGGGTAGAACGTGCCTGCTTTGTGCTGGTAACACTGAAAATTGAGGAGTTTTCCGTAAGTTTATCATTTAAGGCGTGGTGTTGCCAAATTATCAGTGTAGTCACCTTAGAATACTGTAGGAATAGGAAATTAAACTGTTCAAGGTAAATAGTGATAGTGGGAGAGCCGCGCTGTTATCAATTATTACTTATCATGAATGGCAATGCTCACCCAGGGCGGTAACACTCAACGGAGATCGACGTTCAGGGATAGCTTCGCCGTCGCATCGCTCGGTTGGTGAGATTGCTGGATGCCCAATACCTCGTACCTCGTCCCATTCTTTATCCCTCCCGCCCCTCTCCAGATTTGATGGGCCGACAACACATCCGTTATTCAAGTGTTATGCTATTCATGGGTACCAGTAATCACTTACCATCAGATGACCTCTTTGCTGGACCTATTCTATATAAAAAATGGTTTTACCGCATTTTACTTGGTAGTCAAATACTACGGTACAAAAATGGGTATTCTAGAACGGTAAAGTTTTCTTGCAAACTCACCAATAATTGAAATAAATAATACATGTATCATTATTCAACAATAATTCACTGCACAAATTCAGTGCTTCCAGATGTACTTAACTAAAAAGTACTGATGCAATACGAAAATTAATTGAACGAAACTTTATTGGCATGAGCATCGTAAAGATAAAAATTCAGAGCCAGATTGAAGTGTTTTGTAATATTGGCCCAGGTTCCATTGTTAGGCACAAAATTCTGGACTTGTCGGAAAAAAAATACGCTAAAGTCTATCTGGTTCAACTTAGCTGGCGTCATCATGTATTTTCATTGATTTATAAGCTAATGTTTTATTACAAAACTAATAAGAGAAAACGTCACGTTAATTGCATAATATAATTTATTTCCTAATTAAAATTTGGTCTATAAATATAATATAAAAATAACAAACCATATAATCTACTTCACACGATATACAAAAGTAAATCTTACATTTCTTGTCACCAGACATTTAACAATGCAACTAAACTAATTCAGAAAACCTTCCGAATGTTTGCTAAAAGTACTATTGTTTTGTATCGATAGTACTTTTATCACTATTTTGCTAAAAGTACTAAATAATAACACGGGAATTTGATCCTTACTACTTATAAACACAAGGGTCAACAAATTAATTGTTAAACGTGTGAACAATAAAAATATTTTAAGGCTATTTAGCTGCCCTCACAATGTCACCACATTGGATCCAAGGGTACTTTTTGGGTACATACTTGAGCAAGCACCGTGTTGGTTCAACATGCTAACAATACAAAAAAATATAAATATAGGACAATTTCATTATGCATTTATTTTTGAATAAAATATTTTTCATATTGGGAAAATGTTTCCGGAATACTGCATTTTTTATGCCAAGGCATAAGGAGTGACCAAACCAAAAACATTTAGATTTTTTTTATTATGTGCAATTTATATCTAAACGTTATTCTAAAGGATCATTGTCCTAAGCATAGCTTCTTCATTGTTGAGGTAATAAAACGTATTATTTTAACAGCTGACTACTGTTACTTCCAATGATGATATTGTGTAAATACTGTTTGTTTATAAATGTGGTTGTATAAAAATACCAAGGCTAGAAAGATTTGACATTAATATTTTTATGACAGAAAAATATCGATTCTCAATGAGAAATTACTAAATAATTTGTGTAACGAGCCATAACAGCAAAAATGCTAAAATAGACACATTAAAACGAGGAGGATTGTTACAATTTTTGGTATCTTTTTACTGTTAAATATTTTGTATTTTTTTAAGATTTAATAATGGTAAAGATTGAGTTAATAAGGGTCTATGCACGTGACAAGATTGGGTAATAGTATCAGTACCCAATGAAACTGCCATGCCAAGACTATTTTAGGTCACTAACTTATGTTATCATCACTGAAAGTAACTTTACGTATATAATAAATCTACTATGAAAACAACGTTCTTATAAAAATGCTAATATTACTTTGTTTAAACTAACCATTGTCACGATTTCTTTGTGCGATTCAGACGTGAATTAAAACAACTGTTTATATACGCAGAGCCGGATTCAACCGAGGTTCGAGAGGTCGTGAGTCCTTAAATTAGGTACCAAAAAAATAGCAATAGAATAAAAAAGTAATCGAAGTTCTAATTATGTAATGGTTTAAATAAATTTAATATGATATAATGGAAAATGTTACAGTAGATAGGCTGAAAGTTGTCGTTTGAATAATTATTAATTTACAATTTAATCGGACCCAACTTGCATTGTTTTAAAGTATCCAGTTGTATATAAGGAACAATACTTCGTCCACATATTCAAACGAAAGAAACCGCGTACAAAACCTAGTGTTTAAATTAAACAGCGTCAGCATTCAATATTTTATACAACTTATCCGTAAATAATTTACATCTAAGGTGGACGCAGCTGTGTTAACATTTTCAAAAAGTGTTTTTTGCTTACAGCAACTTTTAAGTCAATTATTTCTTAATCACTTGAGTTTATTATATTGACTTTTGTCAAATAATTTTTTTCTGAGTGTCCTAAAATATAACAATGGTAAAGATATAATTTTGCACGAATCTTATCAATATCCTAATAATTATTGCTTTCGCCACACTTGGATTTTGTAATTCACCCCTACATTTCAATTCGGTCTACAATGTTGCCAGCTTCAGACAATTTCCCCGAATCCAGACTACATCCACCTGTAATACTGATGGTCATCAGCTCCTCGCGTCGTTGATTGTCTCCGGAACCTTCACCTCGAGGCCGTCCAGGTCTTTAGTTAGGGTTATCTGGCAACCCAGTCTGGATGTGTCAGTCAGACCGTAGGCCAGGTCTAGCATGTCACGCTCCTCATCGCATGCCTCTTCTGGTAATCTGGGCGAGAAGAAATTACATTAAATTTGAGGTTGATAACAGACTAAGAGATCTTGATACTGGGAATGTAAACTGGGGATGCAAAGTGACACGAGGTACATATTTTAGATAGGTATTGCATACATTTCATATCATATTCGTAGACACTGAGACAGTTAAAAACTGAGCACTTTTTTACATAAGTATTGGAGCCACTTAATATGTGATAGTCATTGAAAATGTCCCCGTACTTCCACGCGAATCCTTGATTTTGAGTGCCGGAACACAAAGAAGTATAAACACACTTGATTGATACAGTAAAACTAAGTATTATTATAAGTGGGATTATTATTCCATCGTTTAATTAAACTAAAGTATTACTAAATAACAGATGCTAGGTCTCTCATAGGTAGAAGGCCGCCTTGGTAGATCCCACCGCAATGTCTATTTATGTACTGTTGTATTTCGGTTTGGACGACATTGTAGCCCAAGAAACCACTAGACATAATGAAACGTTAACATCCTACGTCTCACCATGGCGAACGCAGTGGAATTTCATGCATTGCTTTGTAATTCATGGTGTTCTTTGGTTTTGCTACTGTCCATCAGTGGCCATATCGTTTACCATCAGGCGAATGGCATGTTCATCTCGCCGTTAAATGCAATAAAAAAGGTATTTGAATAGATATAGCTCCCTGGCGAAGTTTACAGTCGAATTGTGTTCTACTGACCTGTCAAAGTCCTGCTGCTTGAGTATGACATGGCACGTGGAGCACGTAAGGGTGCCCTCGCAAGCGCCGTAGCCTTCAATGTTCAGGTCGTTGTTGACCACCACGTCCAGCAGCGTGTCGCCGACCTTCGCCTCCGTCTCCAGCCGCCGCCCGTCGTGGAGGACGAACGACACCTTCACTCTGAGGACAAAGGTCAAAATAAAAAAAAATCTTTATTCAAATAGTTTTTCATAAGATCTTTTGAATCGTTAATTTCTGCTACCACCGCTTTGGAACGTGTTGTAGCTGTGAAGACGTGTGACGGCGCAAGAAACTCCCTCAGCAACACGAACTGTCTTCTTGTACAAACGTCAAAGGGTAGATTTGTCGGTGAACGGAATGCAACTACATAAAATAATATACATATAATATATTTAAAGATTGTTTTGTACTGCATCAGCTTATATTCGCCTATTGTTAAGCATGTACAACCGAGAGTTTAATAGAGCTGGATTAGGCCTTATATATACTTGACCACGCATTTACATTTGTATCGGTCCAGATACGTCCCACTGCAGAAGCAGAGCACGGGCTTACTCCACAATCGAGACACCGATTAATTGAATTAAGAGTAGTTAGACAATATATAGTTCACCATGCTGGCCTAGTGCGGGTTGGCAGACTTATACATGTGTAAAAGTCAACATCAAATGTTCGATACCCATAAAAGCATACCAACTAAAATATACTAGTCACAAGCTTTTTAAATTGAGTCTGCAATATGCAAGTCATGTATTAAGGAAGTGTTATTGAGCCCCATATTAGATCACAAACACCACCTGTTTCAAAACAATAGATAACTTATCTTGAAAAACAACTTATTTAATGAGTGGATATATCTTTAGACTTTCCTGTATCATTGTTGTTACCAACACAGATTTAATATTACTTCATAAAATGATACCTACACTCAACAATCACATACTTTTGTCTTTTGGGTCAAGAGGAAAATCGTTTAAACTCCCCTTTCGGTACCCTGGAGGAGGTCGAAAGGGGTATGTCAGTGTCACTGGACTACCAGCCCGGCACGCGGCGGTTATTGCGGCCGAGTAGGGCCTAACAAAAACCAACGCCAGCATTCTGACTAAATACCCCTCAGTGGCCGTCGCGCGTATATTAGGCGGCACTGAATATCTCAGGGCGAAAAGCGTCCCGATTGCTTCCTTGTGATAGCCCGGTATAGAACCAGGACGCAGACTGGTCTCTCTCTTTGGCGAACAAAGTTGCTCCCCACTTACGTCTAAGTATGGACGCCTCTTTAAGATGTTATGGGCACCCACGACAGATGCGAGGCCACGCACTCTGTCTTCCGTCTTGGAGTGACATTTAGTGAGAGTGCACCGCCTCCACTGTACTCCCAGGGACTCCAATGACGCTTTTGGTCGCGTCTTACGACGGACAGGGGATACCGTGGCGCCTGGCGGAATTCTTACGCCCCCTAACCATGGGTCGGACATACATAGTCCTAACCGAACATTAAGATCAATTAAGTAGTGCGTCGTGAGTATCAGAAACTACACGACTTTCGTTCACACAAACACCTGTTTACGGTTGTCAGGAAGAGATCGCTTGGTCCCGGTTGAAGCTGAAGCGCTCTTGCTTCGGGTTTCCGGAGCCGTTATTCATCGAATATTCACCCCAAAATGTGATCGGTACGCTGCTAATGTTATAACGGCGTTCTTTACAGGCGCCCACAAGCTAACGGGCATTCGCACAAAGTTACTAGGGGGCGTTTTTGCGCCTCCAATTATGACACGAATAAGACCATAAAATATCAGAAATGCACTTAATTCCTACGGAGTAACACTGAGTACATGAAGTCGCTTAGGTCATTATGCGCTCGTATTTCGAGGCGCAAAATCAGTCACAAGCTATGTCGGGCGATTGATATGCCGGCGTAACATTTTCTGTAAGATACCTAGTCAAAAATCTGTACCAAAACACATAATTTTACACTCTAAAATGGTTCTCTTAGTAGTATTTTTGTTCTTTGAATGACAGTATAAAATAAGTTATGCCGTTTTCACGAATTATGAAAATGCTACTACAACTGCTGTTGGTACCCATTCGTACCAATCGCTTTTTGATTGTCATGTTCAGCATTGTGTTCTATATACTCAACATATATATTGGCTAGTTGTTATATAATCTATACATATAAATAAAATTGAAGTGTATGTTTGTAAAGTGAAAATAAAAAAAATGTCCAACTACATATCGTTATATACACGATACCTATAACGAAAATGACCTTGGAATTTTTTTGTCTGTCTGTCTGTCCGTTTGTTCCAGCTAATCTCTGAAATGGCTGGACCGATTTTGACGGGACTTTCACTGAAAGAGCTATTTTTGCGGGAGTAACATAGGCTACTTTAATTTTGAAAAACAAATTAGGGTTCCACAGAAAAAAAATAAACCCTTAAATTTTGAGGTTGTTTTTTTAAATATGGTATTATGACACGCGGGTGGATGAGCTCATTATGTTTCTTTGATTTATTTGGTCTAAAAATATTCTAAAAATGTCAGCTAGCCGATATAATAAGGAGTAACTTAGGCTACATTTATTTTAGAAAAATTATTTTATTTTAGAAAAAAAAAAAGTTTTTGTTAAATTCCACGCGGACGAAGTCGCGGGCACAGCTAGTTTAACAATACAATGGCCCACACTGTCATTTTAAACACTAACCTTCTAACTCAATCATTACATAATTATATATTGTGTACATGTCAGGGTTATGTTCAATTTCATATGTATGTATTTGATGGTATGATTAAATGATAGGACTTATCACAGGACTTATTATGTCTTTTTGTTTGCCTACTTTTAACATATTTTTTCTAGATTCGTAAATACCACCACAAACAGAAAAAACAGACTAAAATAGTCTCAAGTGTTTAATAGTAATTTATATTTCAATAAATCATTAAATTATTTAGCTTTACTAGAGTAATAACACAAAAGCAAATTGTTAGGGTTAAAAAAATCTTCACTTATCCAATGTTAGCATGACTCATTTTTGCTGACTTATAGTGATTTATTGCAAGCAATCTTGTCCTACTTTTGTAACCAAATGACACACTTTTAATGCTGACTTGCTGTTTCTTATAGATAAGGTCAACAGGTTTCAATTTGATCAGCAAAAAAAAAATAAGGACACAAAGTGTTCCCAAAAAGACAACACTGAGAAGAACCACAATACACAAATAACTATTTCCACATGTAAATAAAAATATATAGTTAGATTTTTTTGGAATATGAAATATAAATTAAATAGAATATACTCATAACACAACCCATCAACAGTTAAAGAAACAGAATTAAAAGCAATTCTATTTTAAAATGGTTTTACGTGAAAAGACACATGACAAATTCTGTGAGAGTCTTACTGATACATTAAGATGTTTTGCAGCTCTCATTGATTACATTCTGCCATCAGTTTGCATTTTGGGTAGTTGCAAAGAATACAGGATTTCTGAGTCATATTTTAAAGTTATTTTGAAGGGGTACAGGAAATAAATACACCCAACAGTCATATGCATAGTTCTGTCCCCACACTAAGATACAAGTTTTGAATTGAAGTATTAAATTTGGTTCAACTATTAAAAATATGCCAACCCGCACTAGGCCAGCGTGGTGGACTATATGGCCTAACCACTCTCAAGCGCACTGTCAATTGTAGAGTAGGCCCGTGCCCTACAGTGGGACATATATGGGCTGATACAGATACAGATTAAAAATATATCTGCTAGTTTTCTTATTGTAGTCTTAAAGTACTCCTTTTATATAACCATGTTTTAACTAATCAGAACAGAAACTACAAATAATACTCAAGTGGATTACTGAAGTAATAAAACAAACATGTGCATTATTGTCAAGTTACTTATAAAAGGATTTTTGCTTAATGTTAATATTAATTGCCCTAGCATTTACATGCCCTTTATTTAAATAATATATTCAAGATATGCTGTGACTTAATATTGTGTCATGTTTAAGTAATAAAAATGGAAATTTTGATTTCAAATATGCATAATTTACCAAATTCATAATCTGATACAAGGGATATGTTAAGTTCTTAGAAGTAATTTAAATTCAATATATTTCGTAGTTGTCACAATAAAAATTAGGGCGCTAAGCACTATATGATTTTATTTGGTCTCATGGTACTGAAGGATTTCAGTAAGTAATTGAAGTATTCTAAAAAGTTAAATTAGTTTCGTGTTGTTTAGTTTAAAAGAAGTCTTGCACTTAACAACACAAGGTCATTCTTATCACAACTATGTAATGATACTTGAGAGAATCAAAGTCTAGAGAACAGAATAAAAAATAAGACATTAAATTATAAAATATCAACTCACTTTTCATCCTTAAGCGCTAATTTGCTCGTTGAGAACGGCACTATACTTCTGTAATTGCTGAAACTGCCTCCCAAACTGTTATTTTTTAATAAATAACGCAATTTGGAGCAGGATAGATTTCTTAAGCTTCTGAACATTTTGATGTTGACCGCTAGAGAAGCGCTGTGTCACTGTCAGTCCAACGGGATTTTTTATTTAAATTCGCCTATTATAAGATAAAGTCAGTTCATGGAAGTAAAAAATATGATAATAAACCAAATTATACGCGACCTTAAACTATTAGGTTATATTACGTTCCTCTTTACGTATGTTATGAGACGTGTCAATTATTTCTGTCAGCTGACAATATGGCTTATGTTTTTCTTGAAAATAATTATTTTCTCGCCGGATGAAAACAAATCTGGTAACGATTTTTTTCAAAATAATAAACTGGTATTTTTGGTAATAAAACAGGGACTAAATGTTACTTTATTATTTTATTATATTTTCAGCACCTACTCGCTAGCGTATAATGAAACATATCTTATTGACATTTAACGTAGCGTTTTATTGGCTTAATGGCCTGCGGCGATAATGTATTGGTAAAATTTAAAAAAAATATTTAATATTTTTATAAGTTCCTTCGATGTATATTAAAAAGCATGATTTATTTTAAATTCAAGTTGGCGCAATATTACATCTATATTACATTTTTACGTGTAATTGAATTTAAAACGTGAATTTCATTTTCTTCAGAAACAAATTGAATTAACTAAACGTTTGTCACGTTCCAGGTTTCACTTTAATATCGCGGAATTTTATACATCCTCTTTGTTTATTATACGCATAGTGTTTGAAGAGAAAACCACGTTTATTATGCTCAAAAAGTAGTTCTAGTATATTTTTCTAAATGTCATTTTCACTCATTGGTATTTGACACTTCAATTAAGAAAATTGTAGGTTTGCAGAGAGTTTATTTGTATTTATTCCATTTTTTCTGGAACTTTAATTATTAAACCGCACAGCAAATATACTCATATATATTCAACATGTCCGAGAGGCTTAAAAACACAAATACTGTTTCAAATGAAGAAATTATAGATGATTTGACGAAAGATTTGAAATCGTCGTTGAAAACGAGAGAAGACGAGGAGTTTGTGATAAGTCCAGGGTCTAGTGCTGAACAGATCCCGTCGCCTGCCGGGGACGCTCCTATTAGAACAGGTAATTAAGTTTTAGTAGAAATATAAATAATGTTGCTATGAGGGCGTTGTCTTTTGTAATGACGTTATTTTCTTTGTATATCAAGGATTTACCTTTGTTTCTAGTGTGGTAAATCCGATCGAAGTTTAAAATTTATAACTATTGAAACATAGCTCCAAACTACTTATTAATGACTAAATTATACCAATGTTAATAACTGGTACTTCAGTATCTGCCATGTCTACGGAATAATTAGCATAGTCAACATAATGTTACTGAACTTGATGATGAAAACCTTGTGAAATCTGAATTTATTTTCATCATAATTTTTATTCTTATTATATGAGGTAGCTGATGTATGCTGGTGTGACACATGGTAATAATAAATATTGCCTTGATACTAAATTATTTTCAATAAGCTTCAATGATATTATAAGGTTTTTTACACTGCCTATTCTTATCATTTACTGCTATCATGGTACCTACATATTCAAAGGATTTTGTTTAAAGATCTTCTATACAGGATACATAAGTTTAAAAGTAGGACATTTAATATAATAAATTTACCTTAGTGCTCTTTTAAATATGGAGTGTAAAAGATGTTGTAGTTTATGTATTATATTATATGATATTTTATTTTATGTAGTCTATGTTTGTTTAATGAAAGTGTATGTTTGCATTCCTCATATTTTACACATTACTGTCTTATCTCATTCCTATT
The DNA here is from genome assembly GCA_030180105.1 of Hyles lineata. NCBI lineage: Eukaryota > Metazoa > Arthropoda > Insecta > Lepidoptera > Sphingidae > Hyles > Hyles lineata. Next base: position 1,584,630 of record JARJEE010000041.1, read on the forward strand.
ATTCATGTTTTATGTCTTTTTGCGACCATCTCTTACTTCCTAGCTTCTTTTCAATAAATTCCATACAACATTGTCTAGAAGTAATTGTGGTAAGTGATAAAACTGGCAATTATCACCTTTATTCAATCAAGTTCTCTTATATTTTCTGTCTTATTATTGTATGTTGTGTAATAAAAAAAAATATAAATAAATATATTTGGTTTATTCTACTGTATACAACTATTATTTCAGTAAAAATTCTCTTAATTTCCAGAAATCCCTCACACAGACTCCGATCTAGACGAAGACCACAAAGAGAAAGATAAAGACCCCGACAAAGAGAGTGATACAGACTCGATAGATGAAGAGTCATTGAAAGATGCAGAGGTAGACCTCACCGATGACCAGAAAGCAGAGAGGCAGATCATAGCAGAGACTCTTAAAACAGCAGGCAATGATGCTTTCAAAACTGGAAACTTTGAACTTAGCATAGAGAAATATACAGAAGGTATGACATATTTTATTTATTTATCAATAAATAACTAATACACCCACCCAACAGTCACATGCATAGTCCTGAACTCACATTATGATTGATTTCTTGTGTGGTGTGTCAGAAACTATGAGAAACTCTTCAGTACGAAAACCCAAACTTGAAACAAATGTAGTTCACACAAACATTTATTTCGATGGTAGAATCGAACCTGCGATCTTTCGTTTCACTCCTCCCTGCCTCGTTTCTCAGCTCGCATGACCGGCGCGCGGCGAACAAACGCATTTTGTGACATGGTGGAGCAATTTGTATGTTGGATGCTGTAGCGGAGCTCCACACAATCAAATCTAGGTTACACATCTCTGACTTTTCAAAGTTACATGTGTATTTATTGTAAATTATTATTGCTCACTCTTAACATCTCGCAGTATACGCACACTTCCCCATTCTCCATATTTTGTAAGAAAAAGAAGTAAGAAATGTCAAAAGTGTGCATATGAAGGTATGCTAAGTGGACTTGCTGTCCACTGTCTTAGCAATGGATACTTTACCTAGCCTGCACAGCAATTTGCACTATTCCATTTTTTAGGGTAAAAAACCGGGACCCTATTACTAAGTTTTAATTTGCTGTCAATGCCAATTTCGATTATGAATGGCGAGACGAGCATGCAATTCGCCTGGTGGCAAACGATACGGCCGCTAATGGAGTGAAGCATAACCAAACAACACCATGAATTATAAAGCAATGCTTGGCATTCTACTGCGATCGCCACCCTGAGACAAGATGTTAAGTCTCAACATGTCCAGTAATTGTTTTGGCTCTATAAAACAGTCAATTAATTATATCGGAAACACCTACTATTTGTTTATATACCGTAATATTTTATTTGCAGGTTTAAAAATATGTCCACTACAGTTTTCGCAGCAAAGGTCGATACTTTACTGCAACAGAAGTGCCGCCAAAATGAAGCGGCAGGAATACAAGCGAGCTGTGAAAGACTGCACCAAAGCCATCGAGTTGGACGACACCTATATGAAAGCTTATATTAGGTGAGCGATACTGTATCATCTATACTAATATTATAAAGCTGCAGAGTTTGTTTGTTTGTTTGTTTGAACGCGCTAATCTCTGGAACTACTGGTCCGATTTGAATGATTCTTTCAGTGTTGGGTAGTCCATTTATCGAGGAAGGCTATAGGCTATATATCATCACGCTATGACATATAGGAGGAAAGCAGTAGTGATATTTCTAGCAAATACGAGGAAATTTTGTTCGTTTTTCGTGGTCCGATTGGTCGATATTCTAAACTGATAGTCTGAATTAAACATTTTGACCGCCATTTTAAAACGTGTATGCACCCGGGCGGAACCGGGCCCGACCGCTAGTTATATTATATTCCAAAAACATATACTATATGAGTATATGGGATCGTTTTCGTAAACTTACGTTACGATTTATCGGATGTCGGATCCGATATTTAATCGGAAGTCGCATACGTTCACAGGTTATACTAGTCCGATGTTGAGTTCAAACACAGCATGAAATATTTTTTGGATTCCTTCGCAATGCTACTGCCTACTATCCAGCAAGTTTTGAGAGTATATAAACGTAAGCTGCGTAGATCTGACGCTAAAATACCAGACAACATATTTTTGAATCTGCAAAACTGACAATGGATGTAGCCACCCCTGGGATTAAAACCCGGGACCTCATGGTTCACAAACCCGTACATAATGTCATCACACAATGGGACCACGAAATAATGTTGAACATTAATTAAACACATTTTTCAGGAGAGCACAATGTTACGAAGCGACGGAAAAATACGACGAGAGTTTAGCAGACTTCAAGAAAGTTCTAGAACTAGATCCATCGAACAAGGAAGCGGAGAAAGCACTCAAAAGACTCCCCCCCTTAATAGAGGAGAAGAATGAGAAGTTAAAGAAGGAGATGTTGGGCAAACTGAAGGATTTGGGCAACATGATACTAAAGCCCTTCGGACTGTCCACAGACAACTTCCAGATGGAACAGGACCCAGAGACGAAAGGATACAAGATCAACTTCAAACAGTGAACTGAATAAATAAATCGATAGCTTTATGAGTTCGTTTTATTTAATAACAAAGCAGCCTAGGTTACAACGAATTAGTATTATAAGCCTGAGGGTGAAATTAATTCGCTTTTAATTTTACCTAAGAATAATTTGTCGTTGTCACATCAATATCTGCTATGTGCACTTTTTTGAGATTTTAACATTTTAACTATTATGACTAGTTCACCCTTTAGGGGACGATCTGGGCGAGATTTCTATGGTGTTCTATGAGTACTATCCAAATCCAAGCGAAAAACAGCAAATCATAGATAATACACTATTACCTACAGTGACTATAGGTTAAATTATACTTCGGCATTGAGCGCCCGTTAAGCACTGACGCCCTTCGCCCATAAGCGCCTTACATAAGCGCCGGTTTTGTTGCCACATGGTTGGTACCCAAACTTTTGTTACTGGTTCAGTTATACCGGGTATCTCAAGACTGCTACCGAAAACGAAGCCGGGTGGTAGTTTTAGTGACTACAAACACAATGTAACTAAAAATTTCGCAAAGAAACGCGACAATTATTTTTTATGATTTTTTAAATATCGTCATTTTTGGGTGGTAAATCCATAGTTTTTGCTAAAATAAAATTTTAAACACTTTTATACCCTAGATTATTTATAAATAAAAGGGTAAACACTATTATCTTAGGAAAAAATGTATTTACCACCCAAATATGGTCATAGGAAAAAAATAACAAAAAAATATTGACATTTTTTTTTGCAACTTTTTCTGTTGCATTGTGTCTGAAGTCGCTTTAACTACCACCCGGCTTCGTTTTCGGTAGCAGTCTTGATATACCCTGTATATTCCCTTTACCAGACAAAGGGTTAAAAGGCAATACTATAATAATAAAAATTATTAATATAATAATAAAAATTACTACTATGTAATTCTAATCATTAAACAGAGAACTCCGATTGGCCCTTCTATGCGCTAGTAGAACCTACAATACACAACTCTTTCTGTTTTAGTTACTTGTGTGAAAATAGCTCGTTTTGAAAGCAAAGGAATATCGTGATGAAACCTGAAAAAAACTTCACAGGAATTTCAAAGGTAGCTCACCAACCAGCATTCGGCCAGCATAGCTAATGGTGGCCTAGCACCTTTCAAACATAGCGGAGCCCAGTAGGATGAAATGTACTGATATTATTATATTTAGGTACTCATACAAAGCGGAAGGAGAAATATTCAAGAATTATATAATATCCCAATAAAAAATTACCCTTTTGAATCCTTCAATAGTGCGATCTAGTGTTTCAATAATACATTCAGACGAGTCATTCGTTGTGGATATTTAAAAAATCTTCTCAAACAGTCTCTAAATTATATTAACGTGAACGTTAATTTTATAATATGGCTTTGCAAGGGGAAATTCGACAGAAAATGTATGTACTTATAAAAATCAATAAATTATTTTCTTCCCTTGTACGGTAATTTTCATAGTAATTTATTTGCAGAACGATCCTATTTCTGTTTGTAAAAAGTATTTAACAATTTGTCAGAAGAAGAAAGAAATTCTGTCAAGCTTTTTCAACAATAGAATGCAGAATAAATTGAAATGACACACTGAGCGAAAATTTTAATTTTATTATTCGGATTTTTTTACATTTTTTTAATACTTTATTGTGGGTTGGATTGAAAGGAGAAAATTATTAAACGGGAAATGCAAATCAAAAGCTTATTTCAATGAGCTAGCAGAAGAAACAAGTAAGTTGTACATTTTAGATGCCATCCTTTCACACTCTTCACAGGGAGCAATTCCATTCAGACGCACTCTGAGCTCTGAAAAGAGATAAGTGATACACTAAGTATAAGTACTTAGTGCAGCTTTGTAGCTACTGGTCCGACATAGGATTATATATCCGATATATACTAGAGGGCCGAGGGGACAAAAAAAGTTTGTAACAAAAATGAGGACCGTGCCTCGCTTTATGTTCTTCATCTTCGCTTTCGCTTCACTAGGTTCCAAAGTGAATACACACGGGAATCCTGTACCAGCATAATGCGCAGAGATTTTGTTCGCGATGTCCGGTCTAGTATAATACCTCAATATGTCAGTGTGTGGTAGATTCTATAATAATGTCAGTTAGCCACACCGTCCGGTGATTAAGAAGCCAGTTTGTAGTCAGACTGAGGAAACCACTTCGCCATATCTATGTATTTGCACTGCACTGCATTAACATTAGGTACATGGCAAGTTTGTGTTGAATTATAACGGCCCTGTTCATAGTATGAGTCAAATGCCTACAAGTTTTATTCCTACGGCTACCCTTCACAATGTTCCGGTACAGGGTTCGAACTCGCGGTCTCTCGTCACGGCCTGTCTTATGCTACTATACGAGTATAACAAAAGCTGCCGATTAGGACACATAAAACTTATGGATTCTTAAATGGTTTACGTTATCCCTTATAATTTCAGAACAAACATGGCCAGATATCGGCGGAGACGCAAGTAAGTTATAAACTAATGGATGAACTTCATATTCTTTTAATTTTTAAGAATTAGAGAGAAAGAAAAGAAAGAAAGAAAAGTTTATTGTTGGTACAAAATATACAAAAGCAAAATAAACAAAAAAAAAATAATAATAATAACAACATTCCAACTCAAGAACTTAGAAAATATTAGGTATTAAAAAAAAAATTCAATAAAAAGTTTCAATACGTACGTATTTCAGTCAATAAAATGGCTTTATTATAGTGGTATAAAATATTAAGATTAATTTCTGTATTAAGAACATTTATTTATAACCAATCGTCTGGTTTTATCTAATATATTTCTATTTCAGAATGTGCAGAACGTAAGTACCTACCGCTAAAGTAATCACAAGAGACTTCTGGTAAACATTAATTTTCAACTCCTTAGTTACTAACCTACGTATTTATAAACTCCTTTTTATAGTAATTAAATTGTATCGTTTGTACGTAACATTTAAGTAGAACTAACTATGCCTTGTGGCATTAATTATATATTTTCTTATGAGGAGTTTTCATTCCCCTATAACTTCAGTTCAGTTCAGCTTTCTTCTGAAATATCCATATCTACAACACAGCAAAACAAAGCCGGAAAGTTACCTTTATTGAATCTTAATCCAAAGAAAAATCATAATGGTATAATCCACTCATAAGATCCGTTCGACGATGCAGATGATTAACAAATATCAAAGGAAGTCGTTGTAGAAATCCTCGGGCGAGAGCTATCTTCAGCAGTAGTCTTTTTGACAGACTGATAAAGATTTCATGAAGACGTTGCAAACCGTTTTCAACATATCTTTCTGGAAATCGAGAGATGAGGTCTATGTTCAGCAGTGATTCAGCAGCTGTAGTTGCAGATGCTAATATCAATGACTCGGTTTGCGTGCACCCAGGCGGTGTCGCACAAGGCACGGCGCGTTCAAGCGTTGCCGCTCGGGTGACCGGAGGTACCGCGTGCGTCAGCGCAGCTGCCGACGCCGGAGACGCAGCTGCGGGCGACGACGTCGCCGGTCAAGCTGCAGGCGCCGAGCACGGTAACATTAGTCCTTTTCAGCGGTATAAGTACAAAAATAACTAAAGCCGGAAACATACTATTGAAACGCCACGCCACCCGACGCGACGCGTCACGTGTTGAACCAAATTAAATCGTAATAATTTATATGACTGGAACTACACTAAGAACACGCCACGCAACGTAGCATCGCGTGCGCCTTAAATCATACTGAGAAGCTCTCCCTTCAAAGATTTTTATCGCTATGAATGGTGAGACGAACATGTCGTTCGCCTGATGGTAAGTGACACGACCGCTTATGGAGAGAAGCAAACCTAACATCATAGATCAAAAAGCAATGCTTGGCATTCCACTGCGCTCGCCATCCTGAGACATAAGATGTAAAGTCTCAATATGTCCAGTAGTTACTCTGGCTACAATGCCCTTTAATCCGAAACAATAGTGTAGTTCTAGTGGTCTATTCTTTGGTGTAGTTTAAAGAGATGATGTTTTGTACAGCTCTTTGTGGAGATGTCGTTCCCGCTCAGGGTCGTTCAAGCGTTGTCGGCGCTGCGACCGGCGGTATCGCATAAAACGACCTCGCTGATGTCCTAAGTACGGTAAGGTGCACTGTTTTGTTATTAACGAATTCGCACCGGGCCTGACTGACGGATTATGGCCTTAGTCCACTTAATCGAATTCCCGGTTGAAGAGGAGTCCTTTTCTCGGCAGTGGCCGCTGGTGGGCTATTGAAGTTTGTCGCAGTATATGCGACTTTGTCCATACATCGATCATCAAACAGTAGGGTAAATCACGCCGTAGTGACATACGTAAGTGTGTCATTTATTGAGAAGGATCATAACAATCTTACATAAACTCTCGCCTTTTTACCAGAAGGGGTAGGCAAAGGTGCTACCATGACCAGGAACCACATTTCGCCTTGTATGTTCTGTCCCTCGTAGTGATATGGGGCAAGCCTATAGCCATGTCAGACACATATACCTCGCTCCGGGCTGATGATTAATAGAAAAATCCAATAACACTGCGCGACCCGGGATTCGAACCCGACACCTCGGCTTTGCAATCATACCGTATTACAACTACGTCAAAGGCAGAATAATTGTAGTAAAATTATCTTTAATTAGGGGGTAACATTTGATTAATTCGGCCTTATGAATTTAAGCTTAATATTTCCAGATAATATTTTAATAGAATAAGCGGCAGCAAAAGGAATAATTTATTTCTTTTTCGTATTGTTTCAGATGCTTGTGTTGTCCTTTTTTAAATTTATTGTGAAATATACATTAAAAATAAATGCATTATTTAAGTTTTGCATTTTTATTTGAGAAGCAATACCCACACTCAGCATGCATGCACATGTGCAAGTTGACACGCAAATACATTGTACAACAATTAACAATTTATTATTACTCCATTCAAATTACTCAACTCACTTTACCGCTTCATAAATTAAATAGGAACACTACATACTAAACATACGCCATCATACTGACTAAAAAGCCCTCGATGAGCGTCACACGCACAATGTGTGAAACCGGACATCCGAGGACAAGAAGCTCTGATTTAAATCCGCTCAACCTCCCGGCGCAAAACCATTGCTGGTGCTTCTATGGTGGGGGACCTAAATGACCCACACTTACCATTGTTTTTGGACTCCAGTTTGAGATGTTGTGGATGTGTGTCCACGAAAGAGGCTAGCCCGTGTGCTCTGCAGCACATCCCTGAGTCACAGCTCACTCCACCTTGCATAATATCTGTATATAAAACAACATGTAATTTTATCGGTGGCACCGATGGTGTATCGATTTAATAAATAAATAGGTCAGGGCGTTCTGCCCCCGCAGTATGCCCAACGACTCCGATGGCCTTTTTATGTTGCCTCTTACGAAGGGTAGGGGACACCGTGGCAAAGTGGGCCCAGAATGTCTACAGGAAGCACCCTGATCGATGGGCCAGAATCATTGGGCAGTGGGTGGGCATAGGCAAAGAGGCAGACGAAAGCGATGGCGCGATAAATATAATAGGGATTGAATGCCAATTGATTTCATTAGAGAGATGTGGAAGAGCTTAAGGGAGGCCTTTGTCCAGCAGTGGAATCTTCTAGGCTTATATCATTACATACAAGTTTAGGTGTACAAAAGTTTGTGCGAAAAATAACATATCTGGTGTGGAGTGAAATCAAAAAATATCTGCACCCAGGCGAAGCTGGGACAGGCCGCTAGTGTATAAAAAAAAATATCACCTATATTTATCACACAGTGGAAAATTTGTTCATCTGTGTGGGGTGGCGTAGGGCAATAAAGTACGTTCATGACGAAGGACTAGCATTCCTTTGATGACGCAGGCAAATCTATATCCGGCAATGCTGACTCGATCCTACTATCTATTTAAAGTCACTTTCTCTAATCCAATCATTCATTGAATCACTAAAACAAAAAGAGCTTGAATCAGTTTCCATGAAAAAATATTTTCTGGCCGACATTGAAGTACCATTGTAAGAAATACTTGAAAACTGTTGACAACTTTATTAGTAAGATATTAAAGGTGAAATTCGATTGCCAACTTAAGTTCAGAAGATATAATTTGATATGAGGTTCCGTTGGTTCTTAGAGTGAGTATGAAATATCTAATCATAGAAAATGTTTTCTTATATAATACAGCATTTTTATTCGGTCGGACTGCTTCGCTGGTGTTTTTGTGCTACGGTATGATTACAAAGTCTTCGAATTGAAGGTTGGGCGAAGTAATAGTGGATTTTCCAATCCATTATCAGCCCAGAGTCAGGAATTTGTGCCCGACATGGCGATAGGCTCGCCCCCTATCACATCGTGGGACGGAATATATAAGGCTAAACATGGGTGGAATGGTTGCAACCAGAACCTGTGCCTTCCCCTTCTGGGAAAAAGGCGTGAATTTATGTATTTAAATTCTTCTCTTGAATTTGTGAATGGGCGGGTTCCCTATAATTTGTAAAGAATAAATCAACCGGAATTTACTATAATCTGTATCTGTATCTGTATCAGCCCATATACGTCCCACTGCAGGGCACGGGCCTACTCTACAATCGACAGTACGATTGAGAGTGGTTAGGCCATATAGTCCACCACGCTGGCCTAGTGCGGGTTGGCGGACTTACATACCATAGAAATTTTTATAAATCGCTATGGTATGCAGGTTTCCTCACGATGTTTTCCTTCACCGTTTTAGTGCGTGGTGATTGACTATCAATACACACATGACTCCTAAAAGTCAGAGGTGTGCCCTAGGATTTGAACCCGCGACCACCGTGAACATGTTGGCAACCGCGTCTAGTCCGTTTACCAACAGGCCACCACGCACTTTTATAATACGCAATTTACTATAATATTCCCTATAAATCAATTTAGTTTATTATCAATGAAAATTGGGAAAAACTGAAAACATGTTTATTTCTTGGAATTTAATTCAAAACCACTCAGTGCTTACATCATTTCTGCAAGACAATCTACATGACTATGGAGTCTATAACCCTGAAATAAAACACGCTGCAATAAAAATACGAAATAATTCTAAAATGTACAATATAGAGAAAATATACAGCCCCTACAAAGATATACGCGATGATATAGCTAAACAAACAAGACGGCCAATCGATACCGCGCGTAAGGGCCCTTATCTGATAAGCTGATAGCCGGCGCCCATGACTTCATTCCCCGGCAACATTGCACGTTACTAAACACTAAACAATATCTAACCATTTTGAATATGGCTTATCAAGATTAACTCATGGTTTTAATGCAGATACTTAGATTTTAGACACAATGTAGGTATTATTCCTCATAAGAGGGAAAGAGATAAAGAGAGTTATACTGGAGAGACATAAACTTACGGTATAAGCATTACAGACCTGCTATGTCTGAGAGGCTCTGGAAAAGACTGCTACGGATTTCCCATGACTCTTTCTTCTCATCGTTCATACAAAATCAAGCATAAACAAAGTTGAATCACTCTGGCGATGTTCGATAATAATTGTTGGCATTTTCTATGTCCCAATATCGTCTAAACATCATCTTCAGTTACAGATAGTCACAGCTGTGGGCATTTCAGTCAATCACACTTTTCTGTTAAATTTTGTTGAATTCATCTTACCTTTGGTTTGGCATCTTCGATTGTAAAACTATTCATAGTCATATTTTCTTCGACAGTTAAAAGCACCGCTTTTTGACCGATCTGGAGGACTTTTTTATTGCTATGGATGGTGAGACGAACATGCCGTTTGCCTGATGATAAGGGATGTAAGCGCTCATGGACAGTGGCAAAAAGAACCAACACCATTAATTAGAAAGCAATGCATGGTGGACTATGCTCGCCACTCTGAGACGAAAGATATTAAGTCTCAATATGTCCAGTAGTTACTCCGGCTACAAAACTCAAACCTACCAAAACCTAACGGATTTATTCCAGCTATCGCACCTTTAATTGAATATTTGAATTATAATTTGAATTAAAGTGACCTAATCCAAAAATTAGATTTTGGCTTTTAATTATATACTGGCTCAAAATGACTATTTCCATCGCCCCGTTTAATTAATCAGTAATAAATGTTTACCAAAGTAAACAGAGCTTTCGTTTACACCCCGTACGCCGGAACCTTTCAAAACAGCATTCATATCGTTTAGCGTGTTATTTCCACCAGTGGAAACAATGACAGGAAATAACAAGTTTATCCCGATTTATCTCCTGCTACCAAGAGTTGAGATAAACATTTTTATATGATGTGAATTGTAGTAACTCGTATTAATAGGCTTATCTCTTCCCGACAGGATTTTCTCTAAAGGCATAGTCGCTTGTATTCTTAAAAATCAAATCCTTTAATATATTGAATAATCTAATTCGTAAAGAAATTATATTATAATCACAAACGACAGACAGAAGAAGAAATTTTAAGTGGTGTATACACCACTACAGGCGTTTAAAATAACAAGAGATATTAGTCGTCGATTTGCATTAAGAAGGGAACGAAAATAATATTCCAACATCATATTCTTGGAAACACGAATTGTATCGGTTATCTATTATCAACTTTACGTTGAATTTCCAAATTGATAAGATACCACGGCATGAAATAGTCTGGTTGTAGCCAAAGGTGCAGTCGCCGGCAAACTGGGGTGCGGGTTAGTGAAGTGTGTGCAAAATGGAGATTAAATTACTCATTTTATTTGTTATTGGCTGTGTATCAGCACAGACATGTAAGTATATTGTTGAAATATTCCATACATATTTGTTTTTAAAAGGGTTTATTTCGATATTGGCAAAAGGGCGGGGCGCATTGACTCATCTCTAAAAACATCCGATTATTGATCGATTGTAATCGATTTTGTGTAAGCGTCCATCTTTGAAGTATAGGCAATTATATTAAAAAATGATAGTAAGCGATTGAATCGTCTCTTGGTAGGGTTTTTAGAAAACCATCAAATATTTTTGATAATATTAGCTGCTGCTAAAGATTCAATCCATGATTTAAATTTTTATGTTTTATCAACTCTCTACTTATTAATTTTTTTAAATTCCACCCGAATAGATTAAATAAAAAAATAAAAAACCGTTTCTTAATCCGTCTGTTTTTATGATTAAAGTTTACAGACATTTATTTATTTATTCTCTAAAGACAGCATAAGTGTTTGCCCTTCATTTTCTGCAAACAATGAAATCAGTACTTACTTATTTAATTTCGTAGTACAGAATCTTTGATAGAAGCCACAAAGTAGTCCTCGAAATTCCCACCAGTAATTTTTATTTTTAATGGACCTATGACTTTTCGGAGTAATGTGTACATTGATGGTCAATCACCGCGCACTATAACGGCGAAGGAAAACATCGTGATGAAGTACCATAGGGATTTATAAGAATTTCTATGGCATGTAAGTCCGCCAACCCACACTAGGCCAGCGTGGTGGACTGTATGGCCTAACCACTTTCAATTTTACTCTCGATTATAAAGTACGCCCGTGTCTAGCAGTGGGACGTATAAGGGCTGATACAGATATGGTGCATCGATGCTCCCTCTATTTCGTCTAATTTTGGAAGTGAGAGCAGATAAAAAAAATTGTGTTAGCATCGTTGAATTTAAATCAATCAACGTGAAGCCTAGTACGCTTGCAATCATGATTAGGCTCTTCTTTCCTTATGGATTACGATTACAGTAAACCGAAATAACGCATAATGTTATCGAGATACTTCAACCTGTGTTGCCAGGCTAATAAATATTCATTGGCAATTGATAATTTTCACAGTGCTTAAATAAATCTTTCTTTATAATGTTGAAATATTCGTTGTCGATGTTATCATTTCCTAAATTGTTTTATGTTGTAATAATAAGTACACTAATTATTGATAAAAATCAAACTATTTGTCCTATGCCCTCTTATGGGCTTTCAGGACTGGGTTATCGAGTTAACGGACCTAGTATCGTGTGGTAGTAAATGATAACAGACATGTGCGATATGTTATCTCTGCGGTACACGCGCCATCCATTTTTACGAGATTGCTGGGTACCCTGGCAAAATAGCTGAAGTAAAACTAACTTACCTTCATCTTACCTTTCATAATTCATCAATAATTGACAGCCTTGGTGGCGGAGTTCGTTAGAAGCCGGCTGTGAAACGAAAAACCCCGGGTTCGATCCCCGTACCGAGACAAATGTATGAATGATCCACAGGTATTTGTTTCGGGTGTTTGTGAGACCGAAAAGTCTTTCGTAGTTTTTGATACTCACGACACAAGACTCTATATTAGTGTGGGGTCAGGACTATGTATGTGACTGTTGGATGTATTTATTTAATCCCTTTTTTTTGCACTATACAGAGCTAAAATATAGAAATTACACAATAAAAATAATAGTACAAGTGGCGGCCTTATCAAACTAGGTAATGTTTTTTACAGGCAACCATGGGATTTTGATAATAAAAAAAATCTATAACGTAGAGACATTAGATGTACGTAGTATGAGCCAAAAATACCGTTTTACATTTAAATAAAGCAGGGTTTTTGGTACTGATAGAGTTCAATACAAATATAAGCGCATTACAGTTCTCTTCTTGATATTTACTTCATAATATCTGATAAATACAAGTCCAATGGCTTGGAGGTTCAATGCGACGCGACTCATCTTAAGCGTGTTCAAGCCATATTGTTTTATCCTGTTGCTATGACTCGCGAAAAACATACTCAAATGATAATTATTCTTGGCAGAGTATTTAAAACTTTTAGTAAATTAACAAAACAATGTGCATACGCTTTAATTTCAATGTCAGTTCTGTATTCAATGCCACAATACGCTAGTGGAAGTGGTAGAGCTACGCTGTTGTCAGACATGACTCATTTATGCATAGGCTAGTCCGGGGCGGCACCACTGTCTCACAGGAGATCAGTGTGAAGCGACAGTTTTGCTGTTGCGTTTCGTTCGGTGAGGGTGATTCCAGATGCTCAATACTTCTTTCTTCTCATCAATATTCCTTCCGATTTCACGGGCCATCATCCATGATCCAAGCGTTGTAAATATTCATGGGCGGCAGGGATTACTTACCATCAGGTGACCTGACCTGTTCGCTCGTTTGTCGTATGCAATAAAAATAAATAAATAATGCAGTATAATTATCTCAGTCATACTTTCTCGATGCAGATGTCATTGTGTAATATCATGATTTATTTTGCTGATAGCGTGATCATGATAGCAGACAAATGATATCACCAAATATTATTGCATTTTATTTTGTCGATTATGTATGAGCGCTCCGTAATATTTAGGTTTTGTAACTGTTGCAGATCAATTATTTAATTTATGACGGGACTTAGTTTGTTTATGTGCCACATATGTCGCCACGGACAAATTAAATGTATTCTGTAAAAAAACTTTTAGTTACAGTAACCTCTAAGAATATGTAACATTCTAAACAAAGCTAAACAAATATGATTGTAGTCTTCTTAGCTCATTGGCATCAGATTGTGAATAAGTATTACTCGTGATTAAGAGTTCCCGATTGCGACAGTAATTTGTGCAAGTTTCATTAAACTGATCGCTCTTTATCAATATCACTTATTTAACGGGATATTCAGTATGTGGCGCTAATTAGCTTAAACTTTGTCTTCCTTTAAGCTAAAAAGCGTATCGTATTTTTTTATAATAAAGCCTTAATACCCGCAAGAATTTGATGATTATTAACAGCGAATATTACTCATAACTTAGTAACATGTACATCCGCATTTATAAATGAATAAGTAATTAATCCGGGAACTAGTACTTAGAACACACTTTAACGGATGTTACGAAATTCTCCGGTGTTTTAATGAGTCAGTGCGGCTCGCCTTCTTCTTATCTGTTATCATAACATTAGGCACCGATCCAAAGTCATATGACAACATTCTGATAGATATCGTAAGTGAATGATTTAGTTTTACAAGTATTAAAAGAAATGGTTTTTCAATCTCTAGCTATAGAGTCCACTGCTAGTTATAGGCGTCCGCTAACAATTTTCATAGCAATTTTTTGCACACATGCAAACATAACATATGCAGAGCTGCTACCAAGACACCCACGTTTTGCCTTGTGGGGGCGATCCTAATCGCCATTTCACAAATCCTGACACAAAGCAGATAATGAAGAGAAAAATCCAAATTTGTCCGACCAATTCCAAACCAGAGCACTCTGCATCGTAGTCGTAGGCACCGACGCGGTATATTGGGTTTGCTATTTGCTAAAATATGGTTTTATGAAGAAATAATTCAAAATAATGCGCCTGAAGGCAAGCACAGTGCAGAAACATTTCAATTAACAAGAGATGATTATCTTTCATTAAACATGACGGATGATTGCCTCGGTGGCGTAGTTGTACTAGTATATGGTTGCAGAGCCGGGTTCTCGAGTTAGAATCCCGGGTCGGGCAAAGTCAAATAGGAGTTCTCTATTGATTATCAGCCCAGAGTCAGGAATTTGGGCTTGATATGGCGATAGGCTCGCCGCCTATAAGATCGTGGGACGGAAAATACATGGCGAAACATCGTACCCCAGGTTGCACCCTTGTCTACCCCTTCTGGGAAAAAGGTGTGAGTTTATGTATGTATGTATGTATGTATGTACTTTGAATCTCAATAATACACAGAATAAAAGATATCGTGACACACTTGTGAAGGTCCCTGTTTCGGGTTTGCCAACATTGCGTGGGTTTGCAGGTTATAGGAATATTCTAACATCATCCAATTGTGAAATAGCTATTAGCTTCATTCATCCAAAACCCTATCACCCCGTATAATGCCAAGTTATTACTTATCTTTTGCAGACAGAGTATGCGTCCCCACGACGATGCCGACCCTCTGCCAGAGCCTGGAGAGGGACGGCAGCCAGGCCAGATGCGAACGGATCGAAACCAGGTAAGGCTCGTAAATAGTAGGTATAAAGAATAAAAAAATAGTCTGACAGTAAGTGTCAGTCCAGGAATAATAAACTAACAGTCCAAAGTAACAGCGCAAAGGAACTAATCAGAAAAGATAGAAGAAAACACAAAGTTGTTCACTTCGCAGCAAAGCGGAAGACCAAAATAAGGCGATGAAAAAACATAACTGGGGAACTTTTACTCAAGCAACTACATGCAAATGGTTAAATAAAAAAAAATATTGTTCGTTTTGCAGAGTTGACTGCGCTCTCAGAATGGCCCGTGGACAAGCCGACATCGGCTACTTCTCCGAAGAAGAAGTGTTGCTTCTGGCGCACCAACAGCCCAATGATCACAGAATTGTTGCTACAGTGAGGGATGTCAGCAGACTAGGTGCGATATAACGTATAATTGTTCACACTTTTTCTTTATTAAATGTACCAATTTTTATCATCTTGAAAAGTTGAAATAACTTTAGCTTTGTCTGGCAGATAATAACTTATGCACCATCATATAAATTATTAGCTGATTGTTGCTATGTTCAATTGTTTCTTTCGAGCCCTGTTTTAATGGACTAGGATTATCGAAGAACATGGGCTAGCAAAATGTGTCATATCTTACCCCATCACCCAGTCCACTGCTGAACATAGGCCTCTTGAAGGATCTCCATATCGACCTGTTGGAAGCGGCTATTACTTATCCCATACACTTTGGATGAAAAGACGCGAACTTTTTGATCTAACCCGAACAATATTGCCCACGATTCTCGAAGTTTTAATTCCGTTAATAAGCATCAATGGTTGTGTTGTACTTAATTGTTTATATTATTCGTGTTTTTATTGCAGAGCCGTTTTCCTTCGAGGCTGTGGCGGTGGTCCCGAGCACCCACACCGGAGGTCTGGAAGGCCTGAGGGGAGGAAAGTACTGCCACCCTGGACTCGACCAGACTGAATTGAGGTGGTCACCACGAGTACTGAAGAATTTGGAACAAGAGGTAAAAATACCTCAATTCGCGTGTCGAGTTGGCTCAATTACATATCTAAACATATCTTTGTAAATTGAAATTTTATTTCTGAACTCTATTACTTAAACATATCAGGCTATTTTCCTAAATATTGTTTGATTTGTAATGACGAATTACGCACGAACCCTCCGGCTAGGTGGGGATTGGGAAAGGTCGCTGGAAGGTGATGGATGTGGCAAGCCAACAGGGTGATATGGCGCAATTTGGAGGCGGCCTTTGTCCAGCAGTGGACAATGATAATGAATGACCCACTTATTTTTCTTGAGTTAGCGTGTACGGGCGTAAATCTTGATGGCTTGGAATAAATCTCCAGTTCTAGCAATCGACGTCGCGTCTCATATTTCAACAATTTATTAGTCGCCCGGGATAGGCATTTGTTCCTTGCATAGCTACCGGGTCGAATGTTGTTGACTTCATCTAAATTCATGTCGATGTCGTTTTAAGGCCGCACGTACCGACCACTGCCCCGACGCGGAGCAGACCGGCAAGACCGCGGATGAGCTGGAGGTGGAGATCCTCAGCGGATTCTTCTCAGCCGCCTGCAGACCTGGCACCTGGAGCGCCAACGCCACGGTGGACGCCACACTAAGTGAGTGCTGTCAATATTTTACAATTATATAGCCATAACTAGCTCTCTACACGCCTTGTGTATGTATTTATAACTGCATATAAATTTTGATCTATTATAAAGCACAGGGGAAAAAAGGACCTAACATTAAATCAAATAAACCTTAATTCTCCTGCTAATTACTCCGAACGATAATCTAAAAAAAGAACAAACAGATTACAACGAAGATAATCTAAAAAAAGTTTTCCCGCTTACATTTCCTTTTTTTCTATCTTGCTGGTATAAGTTTCACATAAGGCAGGCATCAATATCCCCGCATAGTACGTTTCGGGCGCATCGGATTGCATTCTTTGTATAGGAATTCCTAGATTCGTGCAATCCGTACGATGTCGAGTAGTGGACGCATACAAAGAATATTGCGATCCGTCTGATATAATGCGACTATTTGTAGGCCTGCGTTTAAATATCTATCTGATAGCATGAATTGACCCTTAGAGTCCAACCACCCCGCGCTGTGCTCTCTCTGCGGTCCCGCCGGGTCCTGCTCGAGCTATTCCATCGACATGGGCGTCAGCGTCGCAGGCGTCAGGAACGAGAACCGCCACATCCAGGCCCTGGAGTGCCTCAGGGTCAACAACAACGACACCACGCCCGTCGTCGCCTACGCCGCCTGGCTCCACGTCAGAGAGTTCTTCAATGTGAGTATTTAATTCATTAAAGGAGTCTATATGAGTTCTAATTGTTGTTTATAACTAATATAATGTTAAAATTCATCAAGGTGGTCTTTTAGTTCTTTATCTTTAACGTGTATTACAGTTGTATATAATTTCTTAAATATTCGCCACGGTTTAGTCTAGCGTAATTTCATGCATAAAATTTGTTACATGAAGTACATATTTTCTGTTCCTATTATCAAACATTAAGCTAATGCGCCTTCCAAGGCAAGTAAAGCATCTCTTGAAGTGAAATAAGCAATATTTACATGGGCAGAGTTTTTCAACTCGAAGATGCCATTAACGCAACAATATAAAGAAGTTGCACCGTGTAAGCATTTGTCAAACTTCTTGTGGCGCTTATGTCATGCGATAATAGAATACGATTCTCGCTGTAACCACTCCTCATGTAATTTGCGTTTTAATGTCATGTTCATCTTGTCGGGTCCAATTTAACCAAAACCTTATGTTTCAGCTGCGCAGCCCACAAATCGCAGGGTCCTACTCCCTACTATGCCCCGATGGCACCCTGGCGCCCCTTACTCCTGAGGTGTTGAACAACGCTACTTCCCCCTGCGCCTTCGTCAGACAACCCTGGGGATCCATCGTCGCCTCCACGTAAGTACTAATAGTTTATGGTACTGTAGTCATTGGTATATGAAGGGTTTGATGACAGTCCCGCACTTTGTCATATATTCTAAACCTTTGTGATCTTGTGATGAAAATCAATTGGCCGCGTGCTGTTGATGGTGTTAAAGCGAACATTGCCTAGAGTAGATTAGCCGGTTTTCGGCCTTTACGTAGTTTATCATTACTTCGCTAATTTAAAAATCAATGATTACTTAACTTTTTCAATGAACCCTACTCCTTTTCATTTATGAGCATTCTCCGAAATTAATTGTCTTATTACTGTCCGAAAACTAGATAAATGTATGGCCGGAATTTGAAGCTGGTGGCCGGAAAAGGACTAAATCGCATATTTCACAAATACCTAGGATGAACATGTCAAAAATAAATTAACTGTAACATCCAAAATAATAGTCAACTATCTGCGACTGAGCCAACTTTGAAAAAAGTCGTATCACACTAAAACATTAGCTTGTTTAGAATACTTATATTATTACCAGAGTCGATGTGACGGACTAGGGAGGGCGCGGTTGAGCGACGACCCTAGGGCGCCGAATGCCTGGATTTATTTTTAACCTATAGTGTAATATCTATGATTTACTTTCTTTCGCTTGAATTTGGTTAGCGCTTTTAGGGCACCGTAGAAGTTTCGCCAAGAGCGTCCATAATCCTACATCCGCTACTGATTATTATTATATTTGTGTAGTCACAAAAGCGACTGTCATAGTTGTCTTAGATCTCCGGATGTACTAAATCAGTCGAGACTAAACTAATTCATAGCTTGCTACACGATGTCGCCTCGGAAGTATTTGGGAATATACAATAATAATTAACAGTACATAAAGTTAAAAGACAAACAATTTATTTTATAGACCAATTATTTTTTTGTAGGAATATTTATAGAGCACCTTGTAATCCGATAAACTACTTATCAAAGTTTTTAGATTTTATCTGAAATATAAATAGCAGCGAAACAAAATGTGTAGTTTCTAGTTTAGTATGGGGTATAGGCATGTTGGATAACAAGAGGCGCCGGATTAGACAGGGGCCGGGCTAGGGGTCTACTGTATTAGTATTGGTCGCGGCTTCACCCGCGTGATAATCTTTTCCCAGTATAAAACTGGCACTCCTCGATAAATGGCCTACAATATCTTCAGCTCTAATCAGTAGTTCCTGAGATTACCGCGTTCAAACAAACAAATGTTCAGCTTTATATATTAGTATATATTTTATATACTTTAGACTGCCCGCTCATTTTTCCTATTTCAATATCCATCCAAAGGTTGCCTGGAAGAAATTACCTAGAGTGATAAGGCCGCCTCTTGTACTATTATTATTGTGTTGTTTCTTCATTGTATTGTTTTTTTTACTTTGTGCAATAAAGGATGTATTATTATATATGATATTAATTAAATATTGCCACAAATATTGAAAACATATAATAAATTGCCCAAAATAAAAAAATAATAGTAAATGACTTACCCGATGACAGGTGAAAACTGCGATGTTGATGATCGAATCGTTTTCTTCCAATATGGCTGAAGGTCACATATACTTTATTTCACAGACTTCTTGATGTCGAAATCCACTGATGTAACGACTCACAAATTCACAAACACTGTTAAATGCATATTTTATATGCCTAAGTAACAACATCACTTTCGATTGGCATTACTACTCTTTACAAAAAAACACCGCGGTTAACCGACACGATGACTCAACGACGACCGACGTCGTCGGAGTCTCGGTAACGACTGACCCGCATTACAACACTGGAGGGTTTATATACTCTGAAACCAGTCGCAAAATCGCAGATACCCTCAAATAATTACCGTACCCCACAATTAGCTTTTGAGAAGTATTACTTTTATTTTACTTATGACCATGTGCAGTGCATGCTCATTATTTACTAAGTCAGCTTTTGTAAATTTAAACTCAATTTAAGTACCTTTTATTGAGTCTTTACGCAACATACATATCTACATTGTTTTTTTTTATAATAGAGAAGATATCCACGTCTTAAACAACAGTGTTGTAACTTGTAACCAATGTTCACACTATAAAAAAACTGGGTTTCATTTTTATTAAATATTGCACTATTTTACGATAACTTACAAAGGTAACATTACGTAGCATTTTATAGCACTCTGCACCCGAGGAACTATTTCTTTTTGACAATTTTAAATTCAACTTTGTGTATGTGTGTTTTTTTTTTATTACGATGAATAGCGAGACGAGCCTGCCGTTCGTCTGATAGTAAGCGATACGACCGCTCATAAACAGTAGCAAAACCAAACAACATCTTGAATTACAAAGCAATACTTGGCATTCCACTGCGCTTGCCATCCTGAGACATGAGATGTTAAGTCTCAAATGGATCTTACGACTTCAGTACTGCAGGCATAAGCATAATTCATGACAGCTGGAAGTTCCAGAAATATTTTTTAATTCACAAAATGTAATTTAACTTCGATGTGTCAGGTCGACGGCGTCCAACGTGCTGGGCAGTCTGCGCGCATGGTGGCCCAACGGTTCGGACCCGAGCAACGGCTCGTGGCAGTCGGCGCTGTACTCCGCGCTCGCCGCCGGCGCCAACCAGCGCGTCGTCTTCGAGGACACCCCAATCTCGCCTGCTAACTACACCTCTGCCAGTCAGTATTAGGAGCTATATTGTGGACACTTCTTCATTGACCCTTGGAGTGATGATTTCCAAATTGTATTTGTCGTTTGGTATTTATTTGATTACTTAGATTTACCAACTCTTGGTCTTTTGTTTTTTTTTTTTTTATTCATTCATTACTATAACTTAAGATATTGTGTCAATTTGTCGTAGCATCAACATAGGTGATCATGCGCAATTTTGTTGTCTAGGATATATGTAAATATTTAGTAAGATTGCTTTTGTTGCATCTTAGAACCATATGATGGCTACGATTTACGAATCCTTTAAAATACCATTAACTTAGACCTGAAACTCTTGACACTTAGTCTAGTAGTATTTAACATCATGATGTATCCGCAGTCCGCTCCATCGCCGGCGTGGACTCGGCGGTGACGTGCCTGCCCCCGCGCCGCTGGTGCACCCGCTCGGCCGCGGAGCAGAGCAAGTGCGCCTGGATTCGCAGCGCAGCCTACCTGCTGGGCCTGCAGCCCGCCATCACGTGCCAGCAGCGCGCCAGCGTGTTCGAGTGCCTCGCCGACATCCGCGATCAGCGCGCCGACTTCATTTCTGCGCCTTCCAACTACGGATATATTGCTAGATCGTGAGTTATATATTTTGGGAGATACTAAGGCGTTCCTGAGCGAAATGATAGGTCTGTCTGCTGTCCAAACTCTTGCAAAGAAACATAACTTGGGAAATTTCGCTTATCGTGTCTGGTTCTCTTAGAGATTTAGATATAATGTATGTTATAATTATGCCTAACTACTAGGCCCATTTCTCTTTAGCTAGATATATTACGCTGGCATAAAGCTTGTTGGCAAACTTTACCTTCAAAGTTCTTATGCAGTTAGTCTCTAAGAATTAAAGTAACAAGAATATCTGTCACGCAGCAACTACCGCCTTTCACCTGTGAAGATGGTGCAGAACGTGCGCGACGGCACGTCCAGAGTGGCGGCGTTCGTGAAGGAGGCCTCGGCGCAGCAGAACATCACCCGGTTCGAGAACTTGAAGGACAAGAACGCCTGCTTCCCCGAGTTTGGTGGACTTGGTGAGTTACATTGCTGGTTTTTGTATTTATAATTATTTTTAAGATTTTAAAAGAATTAAGTAATGCAGCAATGAATTTGAAGTAAATTGTAGGACTTATTCACTAAAGGTTAGAGACTTAACTCAGCAAAGCATGGCACAAAAGGAACCCGAGATCGCGCTCTCGTGTTTGAAATTATTCATCATAGGAAAAACTGACGTTGAGAAACTATCTCTTCAATCAACCTCCAAGCATTTAATTGATGATGTCCTCCACGACGTATCCGTCGACGGCGACTCTTACTCTCTTCTTTGATGAGCTCGGATGTGGCTGGAGAATCCGAGTTTTGTTTTAAATGTCCGGCTACACGTGCCACAAAACAGCTGCCCCGAGTTGTTATAAGTGTAATTATAGGAAGGTCTTGGGCGCGCCTTACGATGTTCACGCTTACAATCGAGTTCCACTAATCGAGCGGATTCGAAAGCATCCGTACTGGTTTGGACGATCCTTCGCCATTTAGACCTTATGCATGCCAATTCTTCCCAGGTGTTTGTGTCTATACCGTTAGCTGTCAAGTGGCGCTTTAGGACATCTTTATACCTCAGATATTGACCCCCTGGCTTCCGTTTTCCCCTGGATATCTCTGAATAAAATATAGCTTTCGGCAAGCGGTCGTTATCCATGCGCACTATATGTCCACACCAACGAAGTTGCCCCTTTATAAGCAAGCTCTCTATTCCAGACATTTTAGTTCGTCTCAGTATTTCGGTATTTGGGACTTTGTCCTGCCATTTCACACCAAGTATCGCCCGTAGACATCTCATGTGAAATCCGTCAAGTCTCCTAATATCACCCTTGTAAAGGCACCAGGTCTCAGAGGCGTAAAGCAAAATTGGTATTATCAGGGCTTTATAGACGGCGAGTTTAGTGTGCAGGCGCAGATCATGCGAGCTCCAGACCTTGTGGTCAAGTTTCCCAAAAGCGGCCGCTCCTCTTGCTATTCTGGACGCAATCTCGGTATCGAGACGGTTATCGTCGCGTATGACGCTGCCGAGATATCGGAACATTTGCACCTCCTCCAACCGCTTTTCCGCCAAAGTGATAGCTATATCGTCTGCAGATGTACCTTTTACAGGTTGCTTAAGTATTTGTGTTTTTGATACACTGATCACCAGGCCAAATTTGCAGCAAGATTCATGCAGTTTGTCTAGGTATAGCTGCAGATGCTCAGAGCTGTCTGCCATTAGACATACGTCGTCAGCATACAGAACCTCTAATAAAGAACGCTGCATGGTTTTCCCTTTGGACTTAAAGCGAGATAGGTTGAAGACACTTTTATCCATTCTTACATTCAATTCTATGTGTCCAGTGCAACCATTCAGAGCATCCTTCATCACAGCAGCAAAATAAAGGGCAAAGAGTGTTGGAGCCATGACGCATCCCTGCTTGACACCGCTGGTGACCGGAAAGGAACTTGTAAATTGGTCATTATGTCGAACCCTGGCTGTCATCCCTTCATGAAATTGGCGAACTATGTTCACAAACTTTCCAGGGCACCCTGTTTTTTCCAATATTGTCCAAAGTGCAGCCCGAGGAACCCTATCGAATGCCTTTTCCAAATCCACAAAACACATATAGAGGCTACGCTGCTGTTCTAAACATTTTTCCTGAAGCTGCTTGACAACGAAAATTGCATCAACGGTGCCTCTGTTAGGGCGAAAACCACACTGGCTCTCCGGTAGATATCGCTCTGCTAGTTCGCTCAGGCGTCGGTTAATAATGTGAGCCAAAATCTTTCCTGCAGTAGAGAGCAGAGAAATGCCTCTGTATGCCCCGCAATCCGATAGGTTACCCTTGCCTTTGTAGATCTTCGAGATAGTTGCATTCTTCCAGTCACTCGGTACAGTTTCACTATCCCAGACTCGCAAAATTAATTCAAATAGTTTGGTCTTAATATTGGTACCTCCGTATTTAAAGACTTCTGCTGGTAGATTGTCAGAACCAGGCGATTTGTTGTTCTTAAGCCGCTTTGCAGCCTTGAGAAACTCGTCAAAAGAAGGTGGGTTGTCAAGTTCAGTTACAACGGGTAGGTTTTCAAGCGTACTGAGATGGGATAAGTCTAGCTCTCGACTATCGGGATTTAGCACTTCGTTGAAGTGTTCGGCCCATCTATGAAGGACTTCTGTAGGGTCTGTAAGGCGTTTCGATCCCTCCCGAGAGTAAATAGGAGCCGAGAGTTTGCATCGGGGACCAAACACGCTTCGCAGCTCCCCAAAGAAATTGGCAGTTTGACAAGAATCTGCATACATCTGCAGCAATTCGGCTTTCTTGGTCCACCAGTTATTTTTCAGGGTCCGTACTTTAAGCTTAAGGTCTTGCTGAATTGCTCTACGCTGACCAGTATTAAGTGGCTTTCTGAGGGCACGTCTCAATTCCTCAACGAGTTGTCGTAAGGTTGCGTCTGATGAGTCAAACCAGTCCTGGTTTTTCTTTTGCGGCATACCGACAACTGCATGAGACACTTGATGAAGCGTCGTGGCATATGTTCTCCAGCTTTCATCAATTGACGAGTTTTCCTCAGAGCCAATCAGCGCTGATCCAAAAGCGGCATCCAGATCACGCCGTGCCGCCTCATTCTGGTGAAGTTCGGTAAAGGCCAGTCTCGCCGGGATTTTGTGTTGAGCTCGCCGTGGAGGGTTGTAGCATATTCTCATCTTAGATCTGATTAGACGATGGTCTGTCCAGCCTTGAGCTCCTCGCAAAGATCTAGTAATTAGGACGTCCTTAAGATCTCTCCTACGAACGATGACATAGTCGAGGAGGTGCCAGTGCTTGGAGCGCGGATGCATCCACGATGTCTTATGCTTGGTCGGCAAACGGAAAAAGGTATTTGTAATGCTGAGGTTGAATTCAGCGCATAGAGTCAGCAAAGCCACTCCATTATCGTTGCTCTTACCGACGCCATGTTTGCCTAGAACGTTTTTCCAAGATAGGTAATCAGTCCCAACGCGTGCATTGAAATCACCAAGCAAGACGATTCTGTCGCTAGGTGGAATACTTTGCAGTGTATTGCGTAGTTGGTCGTAGAACATGATTTTGTCATCTTCTGGTGAGGTCATGGTGGGAGCGTACACACTTATGAGGTGAAGGTATCTGTTATGGGTTAAGTGTAGCCGCAACGTCATTAGTCTATCGCTGATTCCTTTCGGAGGTTCCACTAGAGACTTAGCGATAGTGTTCCTCACCGCGAAGCCAATACCACTGGCCGATCTTTCTGCTGCTGGTTTACCCATCCAATAGTAAGTAAAACCACCAAGGGCTTCACAAAGCTCACCGCTCTCTGCCATATGAGTCTCACTAATGGCTGCGATATCGATATTATAGCGGGACAGTTCGCGAGCAATCAGGGCAGTCTTCCTTTCTGGGCACAAGTTGTTAATATTGTCCAGCAGGGTTCTCACATTCCAGGCAGCAATATTAAGGAATTGCTTAAATTTACTTTTGGTGTTTTTACTACTGCTATTGTTACCGCGGTTAGATGGCGCCTAAGTGACCACGGTCGACCACTTAGTTTAGTATGAGACGGACTATGTATAGGCCACCTTTTCTAGGCCCCTCCCCTGATTGAGGAAAGCAGAGCGCTCCTGAATAGGGCTGCTTTGTCGCCAAACGTGCTGCCGAACCTGTCCTCCCGTCTCGGTCGAGTTTAGGAGCGACCACTTATCGTTTGGCCGCCTACGTGCAGAGAGTCAACTAGGAGCCGAACTTCGCCAGTCCTACTCCCACCGCCAACACTCCATCGCCGTAGGACTTATTTCTCGGAAACCAGAATCTTGCAAGAGTCGTCAGCGCGTGAATATATTATAGTGGATGAGCGGGTGCGCAGCCGCAAATCCACTCTCTCGTTCTCAAACCAGGGATCCAGTGGATCGGAAGGCCGATACGACCGGCCGGGATGTAAGAAGCATAAGAAGAAGAAGCATTTAATTAGTATATGTCTAAATCTAACCAATGCTTCGACATCAATTTGTAATTGAAGAATCTAGTCACGTGTTCATCGCGCGTTTACCTTATTTGTAATAACACCTGCAGTAACTAAAATAGGTTTTAAAACTGTCTATGAATGTGTAATAATGTGCGGTCAGTTATGTGATTGACAGTGTGTGGTGTTCCTTAGCGTACGTGGCGTTCGTCCGCGTGGCGCAGGACCGCGGCGTGGTGAGCTCCAGCCAGTGCGACTACGCGGCCGCGCTCGGGGAGTTCTTCGCCGGAGCCTGCGCCCCCGGAGCCGTCGACGCTGCACACGCCATCGACCCTAACTCGGTAAATATTCGTTTTATTAGGGTAAGGATTTATAAATTATAGGGATAGGATAATCCTGCTGATGGCAAGTGTAAGGCAGCACAGAGATTGTAAGCTTCTACTGATGAGAGGCGGATATCTCTCAATCAAACATATTTATTTTTGTTGTCGAAACAAGACATAAACAAACTGGTGGTGGTTCACTCATATGTGAGAGGCAGCCTGGGTAGGTACCCCTGCAATAAAAATACATCGATTTAATTGTTGTCGTAACAAAACTTATATACTAACATTACTGGGAAAGATACAAGAGGATACGAATATCCTAAGCTCTATGGTAGAGTTTGGTTCGTTTTGATAAAAAAATTCACGGGACTGGTTCCTGGAATGGCTTAAAATAAAGTAGAGGGTTTTAAAATTATGATTCAGTTAATCTCTTTCGAAGACGAAAGGTATTGCCTCTATTTAGTGTAGGTGAAAGATTAGAACATGTAATTAGATGAATGTACGTAAATATGTGTAAATGATATTTGTTGTTACAGAGCTTCAACGCATCTTCTTTGTGCTCCACTTGCAGACCTGCCGCTAGCAACGTTTCTGATTGTGAGTAACTAATTATTACGAATTGTATGCAACTTTAACTTTTTTATACAAGATAATAGATTGACCATATTCCTCGAAATTATATTGTAAAAGTTTATTTGCTCGATGGCGCAGTTGGACTACGTTATGATTGCAAAGCTGAGGTCTTGGGTTCGAATCTCAGGTCGGACAAAGTGATATTAGATTTTTCTATTCAATATCAGCACGGATCACAATTTGTGCTTGATATGGCGATAGGCTCGCCTCCTCACATCTTGGGACGGCACACAAGGCGTATCGTGGGTGTTTTGGTAGCATTTCTACTTATTCCTGGGAAAAAGGCTTGAGTAGATGTATTGTTATTTCAGTCACGTGCGCGTGGGACTACAGCAACCGCTACTACGGCAACAACGGTACGCTGGCCTGCCTCGCCGACCCAGCCAGCGAAGTCTCTGTGCTTAACATCGCTAACATCGCCAGTAAGTGCATCTTCTACATAAATATTCAATTTTCCAGGTTTAAGTACAATCACTTTTGAGCAGATTGACAAAGTTTAAGTGACACAGACAAGTCTATAAATCTACGGTGTAATTGGGTCAGCTCGATTAGGGTGATACAAAAGAACGATATGATTATATTGGGGGATGGATCAAAAACTTGATAGGATATTCGCATCTCTCTGTATAACGATCAACCCTACCAACTCGCATGGAAGACTTGTCATGTTAACCCATGAAATGTGTCGTGTTTTGGGTATATTCGGATACATTAAGATCGGGATAACTATATCGGTTGGCTAGAAATAACGATATCTCCACTGGATTATATGGCACTTACCAGATCCTTTATACGCCCTTTGTTTTATTTTTATGTAGTATTGGTCCGGTTACAAGCAAACTGGTCATCTAATGGTAATTGATAACTACCTCCCATGAATGCTTGCATCATGGATATGTTGCCATATGGATATGGGCCCATCAAATTGGGAGGGGAGCGGGAAGGAAAATATAATAAATAGGTAATAAATAGGAAGAGGAAAAGTTTCTGTGGTATCAGTATGTCTATAGAATGTTCCGTGCGTTGTGCAGGTCACCTCAGCTCAGTGGGCATGCAGGCGAACCAGCTGCGCGCGCTGTGCGCCAACAACACGCTGGCGGCGCTGCCCGGAGTCGACATCGACGACAACTGTCTGCTCGCGTACGTGGTGGACGCTGAGGTCCTCGCCAGAAGGTACGTGCCTCACCCATCCAACATTACCAGTTCTATTCATTTGCTTTTGACTTAACAAATAATTATATATCGACGTGAGGAATAGCAAGACAATTCTAGTCATCGTATTTGTGTCACATTAAAAAAACATTAAACTAAGTTATAACTTAGCACATTTTAGCAGTGCAGCAGTCATGAATCATGATATTTACTGCAACTCGCAGTTTCAATAATCATTAGGTATCGGTATAATGCGAGAAGCCTCTTGGCCCACATTGGCCGAAATGTAGTCTCGCCTATGCATATTAGTATCTTAATATTATTTCTTCCAGGAACGACCCACACAACAACGCTCTGAACGTATTATTCGACGCAATCGACCTGTACTTCGGCTACAACGCGGGAACATCGTCGCAGCTCATCAACTTCGAGATCTTCTCTCCCTTCGACGGCACCAGCGATTTGCTCTTCAAAGACTCCACTATCGGCCTGACTGAGCCATCCCTGCATTCCTCACACTTACCTGCCAGAAACTACATAGACCTGTTCGCCCATCTTGATGCCTGCAGCCGAGCGCCACCAGGCACCACAGACTTCGCCACCCGTAGTACCTTCTCCATCTTAACATTCGTCGTGATGGCGATGTTGACGCAATTCGTTATTTATTAGTTTTTAGTCGATTAGTTGAGGGACGTTCACATCCCTATTGAGTTTGACAGATGTGAATTTTTAAATAAGTGCGATGGAAATCGCTTTTACAGCCAATTTAAAGGCTTTACGAATTATAATCCAGTGTACAGCGTTTGCATATTTTTATGTTCATTATCATTATTTTAATTCCGAAATAGCCATTTATCTTTGTCATTTTTGACTGTTAATTTGGCGGCAATTGACCAATATTAGTTTAAAAACGTATAATACTGCATAAAATATTTATTCACAATATCCCTATAATACTTTATAATACCCAACGTACATTCGAACAACTAGCAGTCTAGTCGGGTGTATTTTTATATAAGTTAAAGCTAAAATACTTAAGATGTATCACAAATGAGATATTTTTATATCAATAAATTTAAAAAATGCATCATATTCTGATAAGCAGAATAGACGATAGACTATAAAGCCATTACAATTACAACCACCGCTTTTATTGAAATGAACAATTTATTACGTTGCCATTAGGTTTAGTGTTAGTGTTTTAATTATTTTTATTTTTGTCATTTTATTGAAATAAAAATTGTTTTGTAATAAATATGAGTTTTTATTTTAATTCTGCTGTAAATTGAAAACGGCGAACCTCCAAATAAATATAATTTAGTTGTTTATCTATTTTCATCTAGATAACTCAAAGGAGCTAAAAAAGCTTCAAATAATAATTAAGTATATGTCAGTGTAAAAAATATTTACACATTCATATTGATTTTATAAACATTAACAATATTTTAATTTCAAAGCTATTTTTCACCACGTCCAGGATAAGGTCCAAGAGTATGAAATAAATACACAAAATATACGAGAATAGAGTATATTACGTCGAATCACAACTTTATACACTTACAAAACACTTCCTAATAATACTTAAAAACATATATTACAATTTCGCATATTTTAAATCTTTTTATTCATATTACTTTATACAAAACAAATAGTTGGGTCCAAGTACAAAATGTAAAGAAATACGAATTTATAGTCTTTTCCGACAGGTTTTAAAGACTTTTCGCACCCACACACCTCTGCCACTCCAACCAGCCAAGATCAACAGAACGCAAAGAAATTGACATTGAGCTCCGAAGCTCGGTTTTTCTCTCAGGGACACTAGCTTGTCTATAAGTCGCATTGAAATTAAGCAGAAAAAAATTATGTGAGGCGTTGGAAGACCCCTATATGGCCTAACCACTCTCAATCGTACTTTCGATTGTAGAGTAGGCTCGTGCCCTGCAGTGGGACGTATATGGGCTGATACAGTTGGAAGACCCTACTTGGGGTATTATTTTTTGATATAATATTGCTGTATTTAATATGGAAAGCTGTCGTAATATGAATTCAGATAATATTTTATTATTGGAACCCATCGATATTATTGTCTCGGTAAAAACGAGGAATAATCGGCCACTACCAATTATAGGAATATACACCCGCAATGCAGACTAATTATTATAAATACATAAGTATACTGAACTATCATTCGGTCTGTTACAAATATAAAACGAAAAAAAAAAAAACAATTGTTTCAGCTGCTTGTATTGACATTTGCAAAATTATTTGTGGGTAGATGATTATGGTAAAATGACATAAAATCATCAGCCTTACACTGCAAAATAGCGACATCCATCGGATTAAGTACGAAGCACGAGTAATTAACCGACCATAGTACAAATAACAACATTGAATTGGTTCGGTACATGGTACATGGATGCAAAAGACAACACGACACAAGAGACACAAGAGATACAACTAGTGTCACCTAGGTTCGCATAATTTATTTTCGTCTCAAAGTCCAAAGCTATGCCGGGCAGAGAACGCTTAGCGACTATTAATTTTATAAACATAAAAATTGATTCAAAGTGTATTAGTCTGCCTGGAAATTGGATTTCACAGTTCTCAGCTCATTCAACCTTAAAAAAAACATGACCAATTCAGCGTTCATAACGGATGTTATCATTTCGGATATGTCTGAACAAAATTCTTTTGGTGAAGAGCGAAAACTCCACTCAATTATCGATTACGAATAAAATCGATTATCGTCTGTATAATCGACTTTAAGCACATAAGTTCGTAATCGACCCAAAAATATTGTATTTCTAAATATATATACAAATCGCTTACCGCATTACAATAAGAATTTTTTTACAATGTTTTATGTTGTATATATTTTTTATAAATACATTAGTAACCGTTAATAAAAGCCGTTTATCATTCGTTCTAATAATGATATTGGTATGTCCATCATTTTTGGGCCACTACAATGTCTAATTCTTCCGTCAAACATCACTGTAAATCCACTGTTGTGTTCCGGTTTGAATGCATTGTATTCAAAGTAACTACTGGACATAATGAGACTTAACATCTTATGTTTCAGGATGGCGAACGCAGTGGAATTCCAAGGTTTATATTCCATTCGTGTTGTTTGATTTTGCTACTGTTCATGAGCGGTCGTATCGCTTACCATCAGGCGAACGGCATGATTATCTCGCCATTCAATGATAGAAAAAATATGCCCTTTTTTCCAATAATAATGCTAGTTAGACTAGTTGTGACCATCGTCAGTTTAATGTCATATTGTCTTCTCCTATATAACAGAGAGAAGAGACACAAATGACTGCTTAAACAGAGGTCGTAAAATAAACATAATCTTAAATGTAGTTTCCCATTTTTAAACCAACCATGCGACAGTTGAGTATTATACATTATATTCAACAACCATTTACTATTTAATATATTTTTAACACCCATCAGTCACATAGGGTCTCAGCAGAGAAGTTGACACGGCAAATTCACCCTTAAATCCACATTATATGTAACGTAAATATTTAGAGGAGACATAAGTTGTTTGGATTCTACATTAAAAATATTTTTTTTTTGCATAAAATATAGTTATTCTATCTGACAAATTCCGTTGTCTATGGTTTCAAACTTGATATGAAGTAATATGCACATTTGAGTGAGAGAACTGTCAATGTCAACTGACCATACACACATCAAAATAAATGCGAGTTTAAACGGTTTATATATCATAGACAAACGGATTTGGTGAAATGGAATACTAAATATTTTAATCTGTCGATATATTGTATTTCAAAAAGGCGTGCCATTGGAAACATTCTTTTTAACCGACTTATGACAAATTTGTCTGCACATTATTGCTTTGCTAATTATAAATCGATAAAAATCAATTTTTCAATAATGTCATCTGTAGCATGGCGAGACATAAAATATACTACAAATTAGATATGTACGGTATAATTCATAGACAGTTCAAAAATCTATTTTAATTATCGAATATTTTAAATATTATAGGGGGCAAACGAGCATGCGTTTCACCTGATGGTAAGTGATCACCGCCGCCCATGAACATTTGCAACACCATACTTTTATTTTATAGTTAAAATAGCTTTTAAAACTGTCTATGGATAAGCCCGCAAGTGTTATGGCAACATCACGCTACCCAATCGCTTCTTAGATTTACGCGAATGTTACACATTGAAATAAAACTATTAACAAGACACAGTGAGCTCGTTTTGCGTAGATCGGAACGCAAACACAGATAAGGTATTTAAAATAACTTTTTTCATTTAATAATTGCAATTTAAGGGTAGTTTAATTGTAACAGTCACTGAGCGGATGACTAACACCTCAGTCCGCCCCGTGACCACGAAAGCTGTAAAGTAATCGAAACGACGGGAAGTAAAAAAAAATTAAAAATTAAACCAAATCCGCGATAAAATCCGTAAATAATAGTTTTATTTCAATCACGCTACCTACCATTTACTAGTTTATAGCTGCAACGACTCAAAACATCGTAATGAAACTTAACTAGTTCTCTACAATAATTTCGATGGTACAAAACGAGAGTGGTGACTTAAAACACCTCCTGAGAAAGTCGATAACTTGGAAAATTGTAATTTAAATTTGCAATACGGATTCCTGCTACTATAATCCCGTGTGGGATAAGGGTTCTGTCACGTTAAGTTGATCCCGTGTGGGGTGGGATGAGGGTAGTTAGCGTGGGGTTGTGGTAGAGCGCCAGGCTGGTACGTCAACGCTAGTCGTGTTGCAGCATGTGTCAAGTGTCGAAACTGCGCGGCATGTATCTGCAAAGAAAATATTTCATTTATTTCAACAAAATTCAACAACTCAAGAGATTTTTACTGAATAAATTTTAAATTTTTACAGGTGGATCTCTCATAATTGAGAGGCCGCCCGCGTGGGTACCACCGCAATGTCTATTTCTCCATTGTTGTGTCCCGAATTGATGGACATTGTAGCCAAAGTAGCTACTGGACATATTGAGACTTAACTTGTTTCAGGATGGCGAGCGCAGTGGAATGCCGAGCATTGCTACCGTCCATGAGCGGTCGTATCACTTACCATTAGACGAACGGCATGCCTGTCTAGTCATTCATAACACAAAAAAAAAAACAAATAAGAAGAAGACACTAAAAAGGCTTTTATAATTAACAATAGATTGTTATGGCTGAAGATGATGATAAATATGACGAGGGTAATGAAGGTGATGGCAAAAATGATGAAGATTATGAGGGTGATGAAGGTGAGGATAAAAATCATGAAGATAATGAAGGTGATGACAAAAATGATAAAGATAATGACAAAAATGATGAAGATGATGAGGGTGATGAGACGCAACCTGACGCTGTAGTCGTGCACGTTGAACACGGCGTAGTGTTGGTTGCGGAACACAGGGTAGAAGTGCTCGACCGGGGAGGAGAGCAGCGTGCGGCACGCCACGGGCCGGTGCCGCAGCGACGGAGCCTCCGCGTCCCACATCTCCTCTAGGGTGCAGCCGCGTCTGAGGAAACATATCAGCTTTTATATAAGTATTGGTGAGGATGGGTTATTAGTACAATTGAGAAGGTTTCACAACCCTGGCTTGTTATTTTATTATTTGTTTAACATTTTATTGTACACTAATTGAATTATGAGTAGAGAATATAACAGAAGAAAATGTACAAGTGATGGTATTTTTGTTCAAAGACATTTTTTATAAAATAGTTGAGTGGGAGAGAGACGCAAGGCATTCGGCGGGCCTCTCTCTCGTTCGGTGACTCATCGTAACGTTACCGGGCGTTACACTTTTTCATAAGTGACTCCCAGCCGCAACCTAATTTAAGACGTTGTCACGTCAAAAGTAATTATCATCTAACTTTACATTTTGTTCATAGAGCCGAAGGCTAAAAATATTTCTCTTCCGACCTTCGGGCTTGGGTCGCAATTACGTTTATATTTATTGAAAATATATATTTCTTTCCACAAAAAAATAGGTTCCATCAAGGTACAGAAATTTTCGCACTGATACTAAGTTCATAGGAAAACGTCCTTTATAGTAGGTGACAGGTCGAGGTGACAATCGGGGTATGAGGTGACGCGTGGGGGAGGACACGCCCCGCACCTCCGCACATCACCCACGCCCTCCTAAGCGTATCAAGTATACTAAACCGCGTCGCAAAAAATATCGATATATAAACTACTTGAAAAGTAATAGAAATATCGACAAAAACTACTACATCACTAGCAAATTGCCAAATCATTCTGTCGCTTACAGTACTTAAATAGTATATACATAGAAGGCGTACTTGGTCCGTCCGTAGCAGTACTTGTGCTCGACGATGAGGTAGGAGACGCGCAGCTTG
Source organism: Hyles lineata (assembly GCA_030180105.1). Lineage (NCBI taxonomy): Eukaryota > Metazoa > Arthropoda > Insecta > Lepidoptera > Sphingidae > Hyles > Hyles lineata. The sequence goes on from JARJEE010000041.1 coordinate 1,619,178, forward strand.
CTGAGCTCCTGGTACAGCTCCAGCGGACTGAACTTGCCGTACGTCTTGTACACAGAGTACGCGCGCTGTCTGACAACACACAATACAACAACAATTTTTTTTTTGTTGCGTACCGTTCGCCTGATGGTAAGCGATATGACCGTTCATATACAGTAGCAAAACCAAACAACACCTTGAATTACAAAGTAATTCTTGGCATTTCACCGCGCTCGCTATCCTGATGATATCTATATGATGATCCTGATGATATACATAAGATGTTAAGTCTCAATATGTCCAGTAGTTACTCTGGTTATAATGTTCTTCTAACCGAAACACAACAGTTCATTTACACTGCTGACGGGAGAAATAGGCATTGCGGTGGTAACTACCCAGATAGTTTCTCACATATGAGAGATCTTCCACCAGTGAAATCTTCTTATCTTATCTGGTCTTACCGCTAACTGCGAAAATAATTTATAACATTCTTACCTTATTCAACAAACACAATGAAATTATAATAGTGTTGCCATTATTTTCTTTAATGCCAATTATTACCGCATCGTACTCTATTTTTGCCAAGTCATACGTTTGATTTTTTGTCGACTTTTAGTAAAATCTCACCTGGCTTCATAATGCTCGTAGTGCGGGTGCGCGACTATGGGTCGGCGCGTGGTCAACATCACGGTGGCTAGAATGGGCATCGAACCCGCGAACGCCGCCTTCACTGACGTCTCGCGGGATATCCACTCCATCAACTCCTCTTGCGGCACGTCGCTGAATTCACCTGGAGCAGTATAACCCCTGTTATATTGGGATATAGGCCTTATGAACTTAAGTACAATATTTGATAATTATTTAAATAAAAACAAAATGTATGTGAATCGTAATAACTTCAATATATGCATCGATAGCCTCAACTAATACGACGAGACCACACATACAAATGCTGCACAAAGTTCACAAGTTGTAGTAATAAATTCCGTGCTTTCCGGCGTTTTTGCCATACCTATTGCTGGAATCAAATATCACATAATAGGCCCCATTTTAATGTAATGATTTGATCCGCGGGGCTTTTTAGCTGACTTCTCCGGCTGTGAAAGTCTTTTTGCGAGGTTATTTACCTCTTTAGTTCATTGTTATGTCATACGCTTTGCACAGAGGGAAGTGGACAATCATTTATTTTCAACTTCTCCTATTGATTTATCTTTCTGATTAATTTCTTTGCGGTTAAAAGACAAGTTAGACATTCCCGGAGACTCGGTGAGCTTCAATGCTCTGTGTCATAACATGGGGTGCCACTCTCCTAAAAATTTTAGTAGAAAGGTCATTAACCCGTCGGCTCACTCAGCTGTTTATTAATTTGCCAATCGACTATTACAATCGATTACTATCCTTGTACCAGCATGATTTTTGGCTACATATAGTATAATATACGCACCGACATGCGAAAGTTCCTCGGTGATGTTATTGAGCATGGCGAGGAGCATGGGCACCGCGCTCAGCATCCACACCAGAGGCACGTACCGCATCAGCGGCTTGGGCAAGCTGGAATACATATATTTTTTTATTTCAATTAATGGCAAGACGAGCATGACATTCGCCTGATGGTAAGCGATATGACCGCTCTTAATAGTAGTAAAACCTAACAACACATTGATTTACAAAGCAATGCTTGGCATTCCACTGCACTCGTCATCCTAAGACATAAGATGTTAAGTCTCTCGGCGGCCTCGCTCATATGAAAGACCTACCACCAGTACTAATATATTTCGTGTCATCGTTAATAGGGTATTTAACTATTACATACATTCATAAACTCATGCTTTTTTCCCAGAAGAGGAGGCAGAGGTGCCAGGACACCCACATTTCGCCATGTATGTTCCGTCCCATGATGGGGTTTCGATAATTCAATTTCGACTCATACATACATAATATTTGAACGTCATACCTACATGACATAGGCGTGGGCAGACATATCTCCACGCTAACTGACCTACACGAAATAAAAAAAATGGACTTTTGTCATAGACGTGTTCCACTCACCAATAATAAAAATAGTTACGCTTTCCTATAATAAAAATGTTGAATACTCACACATAATAGTTAGTGTTCATGACGAGCGAGCAGACGACACACAGCTGCGGCACCAGCAGCAGCTTGAGCCGCATCACGAGCGCCGCCATGGCCGCGTACACCACCAGCTGCGCCACGTTGTACACCAGCGCCGCGTCCAGCCGCACGCACCGCACCACCCCCACCAGCCCCGCCGCCACCCCGCCACGCTCCCCCCCGCCCTTCACTTCAGTATCGATACCGCTGTCGCTGTCCTCCGTCGCCGACTTGTCGATAAACTGCCCGCGGTATCGATACATCGCCGTCGATAACGCATAGTTACCCACATTGATCACCCCCACTAACGCCATAGGAATCAGAAATGATTTGCACAGTTTATACACAGTGTGAAGAGGCAGGAAATCGAACACTTCGGAGCAGGTGTACAGCATCGTGTGGAAGCTCTTGTAGTCGGTGAATTTTGAGTACAATATCGCCCAAACGTGGGCGTCTTCTTGGACTTCTAGGAAATCTCCGATCAACTTCTTGAGGTATATCGACGCGCAGAGGATTATGCTAACTCTGAGAAGCACCAGCCACGATTCCAGAAGTAAGTCGCACTTGGTCTCGATCTTGACCTTCAAGGAGCTGAAGAACATGCAGTAGACGGAGACGACCATGAAGAAGGAGGCGTAGAGCGAGGACTTGAGCATGTCGTTGCCCTGCAGGAGCAGGACGGCGAGATGCAAGCCGCCGAAGTGTGAGTGGAGGAACACGCAGAAGGTGCGCTGGTCGATGATGCGGAGCTGCTGCATGAAGAACAGGATGGCCGTCTGTGTGAGGAATATGAACTGCGTGAACTGCCAGAACAGCAGGCAGAGGCAGTTCACTATGGAGACGGTCGCCTGGAAATGCAATTTAAACATACTCAAATTAGATTTTGGGAAGAAATTAAGGATTATTGAAAACTAGTTACGATCCCTACGAAAAATAATGAAACTATATATTTGCGAATTATAGTTCCGATAGTTTACGTAGGGACCGTAGATTAACAAGTTTTAAATAACATTTTTGTAACATAACGTGAATTTTTACTTTTTAATAATTACAATATTTTTGCACAAAGACAAAAAACATCATATAGCTTTTTCTTTCTGAATATTTAGAGGTTGTTTAGAAGTTGAATAATGTAGTAGGTACCATAGACAGTTAAAAACACAGAAGGGCACATGACGCTACAGTAAAACATTCTAGCTGACACAGGAAGCGTCGTCGATTCTACAATACTTACCAACAGTGCGTGAGGAATAATCCTATAGAGCAGCTTTAAAACAAATAGCAACAATTATAATATTTATGGGAATGATCTTTCTGATAAATGTGGACGTTCATTCTAATGGAGGGTTACTAGAATTATCTTTTTAGTCTAGCAGATATATTCGACTCATGTCAATGCATTCGGAAAAAATAAGGAATGGACAAATAATATCTCTCGAATCGAAAAAATTGTTAACTGTTCTCAGATACATTTAGTATAAATTTAATTATATTTGACATTAAACGTTTCTGATTGTGGCGATAACAAGGCGTTTAAGTATATTAGCCTACTAGGGGGATTTAGGATAGACACTAAAATATAATATTATGACAAAACGCAAAATAAACACAGCAGCAATTGGATCGATCATTTGAGAGGGTCGGTGGTACTAGCTACTTATAAGTCCTTACCTCCGAGGGCACACCACCACTCATGTGTGTAGTGATACTATAGGTAGATTACCACAAACTTTAACTGTGAAGGAAATATCGCGAGGAAACCTGCGGACCCTAGAGATCTTAACAGGATTTGCTATGGTATGTAGAATCTGCTACCTCCAGTCGAGTGTGGTTGGCTATGGCCGAAGTCACAAAGGAACTGCCAGTTGAAGAGACGTCGTGATCAGCAGTGGGTGATTTTAGGCTGATGAAGTTACCTGCATGGTCACTCGCTCGTTGTATCATCAGCATGGTGTACTGGTGTAGTGACCTGCAGGTTCTCGCGCTCGTTGTATGTGTCAGTAGCGTGGTGGTGCAGTTACCTGCAGGTGGAAGCTGGTGGGGCGGTGCGTGTCCCGCAGCTGCAGGCTGACGAGCCAGGCCTGCAGCAGCAGCAGCGGCGCGGCGAGGTTCTCGCGCTCGTTGGGCGCCCACATCACGCGCGTGCACTCGCTGTGGTTCGCGAAGTACTGCGCCACGGCCAGCAGACCACCCAGGATGCTGTCGCTGCGGAGATCATTCATTCATTATTTAAAGAAGTGTTGAAAATGTTCTTCCTGAGGTCGAAGAGAGGACAAAATATACTGGGTGGAATCGCTTATCGTCCGGAAAAATTAATAGTGTATTGTGTATGTAACATTAACGTTATATACGAGATTTATCATTAAAAACTACAAACTACCCCATAAACAACATCAGTACAAGATGTCCCCAAAACACATATTATCTAAATCACCCTACAGTTAAAAGTGCAACGACATGTCAATACTCAGGCGCGCGAGTGTATGAGTCACGCCACACAACAGCTGACTGTCGCGCATCGACCTTGAACTTACTTTGCGCCTATTTATGGGTATTATTACTCTAAATATTACCATATAACATTTTGATTTATTTAGAATTTTAGTGTGTTAGGATCATTTAAGTAAATGTAGTTGTTGCTAAGTTGTTAAGATTTACATTATTATTTTCATAACGTACCTACTACCTTAGAAAAAGCTGCATATGTTTTTATTTAAACGTTTTAATAAAGTCGAGAATGGACGACTTCGCTGTCGAAGGTCACGGATTCTTGCATGATTAGGAAGTCTGAACTTACCATTATCGAGTAGCCCCGGATAAATCGTTAAAATAGTTCTTGTGCTGGGAACTCGTGGATTCATCATTCATGATACCATTCCTACGCAAAGACTGCAGATGTTCTGGATCTGCATACATCCTTCTTGCATGACCCAAGTTTTCATTGGATCGAACATAGCATGTCATTATTGTCACATACTCACTGTTCGTGTAATCACTCATTTTGACCGCAAGAAACTAACCAATAACCAAAATAATTTCATACAACGTCACTCGGTACCGAATTTCGCACGACTGAGGATTGAGGAAGTGGTAAGATCCCTGGAAGGTGTCGGCGGTGCGGGAGCGGGCGGCGCGGCGCGGCGGCACGCTTTGTACTTGCGCTTGCGGCGGCGCAGCGGTGAGGGCGGCGCGATCAAAGGATTTTATTACTTAGATTTAGAAGTTTCTACTCGAATTAATATTGTATAAAGTAGGGTAACAATAATGTGTATTTATGAAGTTTTTTTTCATTTTTGTCATTTTTCTGTAAACAACGTTGTTTTATGAATAACTTATTCTAAATTAGTAACTAGTAGTGGTAAATTAATTTTACACTACATAAACAAAAACATAAAAAAATTAAAATAAGTATGCCAAAGTGTTCTAAATCATGTACTTGCCATGCACATTTTTTTTCGTGACGATAAGCGATTCCACCCAGTATAGTAAAGTGATTACACTGTACCTATACCCATAAGTCTAATTTAATTCAACTCCAGCTGTACTACAGCCGTATATTCATAGACAGTTTATAAACCTGTCATAGGTATCGAATATTTTGTCTCTTTCCAGCCACTTTTGAAGTCAGTTTGGGCGACGAAGACAGAACATTAGATAACAAGTAAGTTTGTAAACTGTCCCATGATTAAGGCTGTTAATGTTTACCTCAAAGCCGTAGCGTGCAGGAACAGAGCCGCCACCGTCAGCCCGGCCAGCACCCATATAGTCTCGAGGTAGAAGAACACGGGCTGCCCTATACCGACGCAGCTCTCCACTGGCGCCAGGCCTTCGCCCCGGTTCACCATGTGGCACTCCCTGTACGTGGACGTATTCAACCATGGCTCCAGGTACCGGTACATGGCTCCTATCATCACCTGAAAATACAGCCACATATTTATGATCCCATACAAAGTCTTATGTCAAGGTATTGGAAACTTGAAATAAACATTTATGGGTCACATAAAAATTTGTCTTGGTGCAAGGATCAAACCCCCGGCCTGACGTTTTGTCATCAATATGGGTAGTGACTGGAAATTACCTGATGGGTGTGTACACAAAAATCGTATAGGTATATAAACGGTATATAAACGTCCATTTATCATGCAATTGCCATATTGAAACCAGACTTTGGACAAAGGTTGGAAATTAAATAAAAATATTTATTGAATCCACAAAATGTCATATGTTAGTTAGATTCAGTCATTTTTTTCCACTACCACCCGGTTCACAAGGCTGTTTTCGCCAGAGACAGGCAAGAAATTCTAGCAATGCTCTCATCATTTTTAAATACAGTCAGAAGTGGACTGAATAAAGATCTTTTGCAAGATATTCCATAGCTTACTTGCGTATTTATTTTGATTTAATAATGAAGGAAATTAAGGAATCCTGCATACTTGTAAGGTTTCTATTAGAATGTTAAATGTATGTAAATTGTATCAACACACAATATGCCGGCATTGTAAATATTTATTACTAGGAAAGGTGGATGTCAGGCAGGGCAGGAATCACTACATAGTATAAAACAAAGTCGCTTTCTCTGTCCCTTTGTATGCATACATCTTTAAAACTACGCAACGGATTTTGATGTGGTTTTTTTAATAGATAGAGTGATTCAATAGAAAGGTTTGTATACATAATACGTATATATTATTGTATAGAAATCTATTTGCACCCGGGCGAAGCTGGGCCGGGCCGGTAGTAAAATTATAAGATAAATAATGTACAACAATTCTTACCTCTGGATGAATATTGAATCGGTTAAATGCGTTAACCTCTTTCGGATACTCCACAAGTTTATCATACATGATCTTTGTCAGCGATCCCACAAATTGCTTCCCCTCCACAACCAGCTTGTAGTACGAGTAGTAGAATCCCATCTCAGTGCGGAATGACATCTCCCTCTCCAGCTCGGAGAGGTATGAGAAGTTACGGTCATTCTCAAACAGGTGCGAAACATATCTGTAGTGGATGTAAGCTAGAGAGAAGGCTGTGGATAATTAATTTGCTATTATTATCATTTTTATTTGAAAAAAGGTGGCCTTCATAAACTATAAATAGATGGGAGACAGAACTCAAAGGAATTAAATTGATTGAATGATTGAAAACACAAAAAAGTTTGCAACTACAAATAAAAGCAGTAAAAAATCAAAGTATCTGTATTTTTCAAGTTTTAATTTTTTTCAGTCCCCTGTACAATTTTATTGCGAACAAAAAAAGAGTAACTTATGTATCTCATAATGGTTTAATGTGATAAAAGTATAAAGTATTTAATTTTAATAATACATGCAATATGGATATATCAGTATGCAGTACTAAATAAGTGATTAATAAAGGAACAAATTGTTGATTTTTATTATACCCGTAGAACAATATTATTGAATGTTTCTTACGTTTAATATAGCCATTTACCTAAGTTTTGTTTTTACTGTGAAACTAGAAGTTGCATATAAATATTGTCTGAAAATATTATTATAACTTACTTCTTGAAAGTTCTTTAAGGTTAAAACATATTAGAGACGATATAAAAGTAAATTCTTTTACATTTCATATTTAATGTTTAATTAAATACAACACAAATTAATCCATAATTCGATTGATAAAAAGCGAAACAAGATTACGTACCTAATACCGTAATTCCTATGTATGTTACAACCTTTTTTGTGGGAAACTTCCTCTTTTCGACAATTTTGGCCTTTCCCTCCATATTATTGAAACTATTCACATTCTTTAACTTATTATCATTTCCATAATTTGTAAAATAATGCAAAATTAAACTAGCTTGTTGACATTTGAGCACAGACCAAGTAGTACATTTGAGTTTTCAGTTTAGTGATGTATCATGAATAGTCTGTGGCTCTGTGAGTGTGTTAATGATTAGTCGTACTAAATAATCGTAATAAGTTATGAATTATTATGAATAAGTTATTATTATTTATATATTCTGTATTATTTTATCTTTATAATGTATCTAATAAAGTATATAAAGTAAAATACTAAAGTATTGTATAATGTATATGTTAAAATATATTGTGCCTAATTATTATAAATATATTCCATTTTAATTAAAAATATTATTAAAATAGAATTTCTTTAAAAAAGTTAGAGTCGATTATTGCCGAAAACATTCTGACATCACTTTAGTCACGCTTCTAATTTGATTGACAGCCGTTTCGGATACACACTCTGATAATTAATATTAAAAATATTAAATAAAAAGGCAGCTGCAAAAAATATCGAAATATTATGAATTTTACTTTTTTATTAAAACGGTAAAGTTAAGGGATACATTAAGAATTATTTCATCCTGCACGTCCTGGCTGGACCCGGCCGAGTCGCTCATTTAAAATAGCTGTCGATATTTGATATGGCCTATTCGGGTAAAACCGAATGTCGGGGAATTCCGATTCCACTCAATTCTCATGGCATGGCATAAATAGCTCAAACAAGATGTACGATTATCGGAATTTCCTTACTTTTGGATTTAGCCACAGACCAAGTAGTACTAGATTTCGCCATGAACGTAGTTATACAAATAATATCTACGTAAATGAATTTAGCTGAATAGACTATAGATGTTAATTATAGGTCTACCAGAATCTCATGGCATAAAATTTAAAAAAAAAACATTGATTTTTATGTGGCAATACCATCGACGAACAGCTGATTCAAAACTTGAGTTATGTCATTCGATGTGAATATTTTAAGATTTCTATCCTTTCTTAGCGAAAAGGTACAAATTAGTTCTACAGTCACAAGTGCGACACATTGTTTACAAGGTTTATCGCTAGATCCGTGAATAATTTGGTCAAATTTAAACAATATCGTCGATTTTAAAATCGACGTCGTTTTAACAAGTAAGTCGGAGTGAATAGTTTTGATACTTCATTTTTTTTTTGGTTAGTGTTACATATGTGTATGTGTTTTATCCTATATTGATATCATTTTTTGAAACTAAACAGTAATGCATTAAATACCTATTTACAGGAGTTTCCAGAGATATTAGATAAGGAACGGTTTATTATTATTCCTTTATCTTCATCGTCTTCGTCAGAAGATTTACAGGAAAAGTATTTAGAAGTAAGCTCTGACTAAAGTATTAATGAAATAAAGAAGACTGGAAATAAAATTATACGTTTTTATTATACAATCTTGCATCTTTCGTATTACATTTATCGAATCTAATAATTATTTAAATAAAACCGACTCATAATCAAACTACTTACAATTTGGAAATTGAAAGTTGTTTGATTAAGTGAGAACTAACAGGAAGAGAGAATTAAAACGAAACTGGTGGCTCGGTACCACTATTTTTATCTACGTTTTGAAAGTACCAGCGCTCCATCTATATTATAAATACTCGTAAGACTCGTATGTATGTTATAATTTAAAACTGAAAAAAATCTTATTTGCCTATTTTAATTGGCTATTAATCTAAAAGTACAATTTTGAAGTAATTATAATGTTTAAATAACCTTTATATTTTTACTTAAAACATTATGTAATTTATTTAAAAAGTTGTACTAAAAAAATAATGTCAATTTGAAATAAAAAATAATTACAATTATTGAAAGTATCAAAATATGTTCATCCAATTACCCCAGTGTTGCAATGCGTAAATTCAAATTTCCCAAAATGCCATGAGATTCTGGTAGACCTATAACTGTGCCGATTTAATTTCGATTATTTTAAGTAGGTATTCCATGAATTTTTATATTGTTAATATACCATTTTGCGGTTCGATGCTCTAAACCATTTAACAATCTTGTTTTCAAGCAGCCATTCTTGGTCATAGCACAGATTTAAATAGATTCGAAGCGGCACGACACGACGTTGCGGCCAGGCTAGTACGACATGGTTTTGCTAGGTTCCAGAATTATTTGCTTTACAATTTTACGATCATATACCTCTTTGTTATTAAACCTTTTGGTAATAATACTAAAATCCTAAATAATTCTCCTGCACTGGGTGGATTTAAGGACTTTAAATAAACTTCAAATTATTCAGTACGAGCGAGGAAGTGCCAAGTATGAAGATTTCTTTATGATCATACTTCCTACAAAGATAAGGCAAATAGTAAAATATAATTTACTGGCGGTCGAGCCCGGCTTCGCCCGTGTGCAGATAGCTTTTTTGTCCAGTCCACACCAACAACATATTATTTCGCGTAAGTACTAACTATATTTCCTGTGCGCCGTCCACTTTATTTCCCGTCCCGTTATATCTGGTTTATGTCCCGTCACATTTAGTCACATGATGAAAAGCATGCAATCCAGTCTTCTCCTATCCCGCCCCACCCAATAGAATTTGAAAGAGTTCCATATATTTATATTTGATTTCCTGAATCATCCTACGGGGATACGACAGTTTTCCGGATAAAGAGTTGCCTATATGTTAATCCAAGGTGTCAGCTATCCCTATGTTTTATATTTTAAAAATCGATACTTACATATTCCCCTAAATAAGATATGACGTCCAATTTCTCCCTAAAAATGAGAAAATTCTAAAACTTCGAATCACGTTCTTATTTATTTGTGAAAATCCTGTTGGGCAAATTATGTAGCCCATTACTTAATTTATTAATAACGATTTCCTGCATTTTACTATTAAACAATTAGTTCCAATCTCTATAATTTCTAATCCCGTAACCACGCACAATTTTACTTACTTATGAGTATTTTTTGCGCGGAACCCACTTTTGTGTTTCAATGAAAGTTGCTTATGCCTAAGACTTCCCGTTAAATAAGCTATCCAAGGAGATACAATTCCAGTTTTAAGGCGATATTTTAAAAACCCGATATTCCTACGCAATTCCTACGCTTTCGTCTCCTCCCGTAAATGTGAAATTCTGAAACTCATGAACAACTTACTAAATAAGTAACAATTAAAATATTGCTCCACGGAACTGTAATTTTTTTACACAAAGTAAACCGAAGAATCATCATGAACTTAGCCACCCGCGTGTCATAATATTAAAAAAAAATAAGAGTTTTTATTATATGTTTTTCAAAATTGAATTAGCCTAAGTTACTCCCGCAAAAATTAGCTATCTTTCAGTGAAAATCCCGTCAAAATCGGTCCAGCCGTTCTCGAGATTAGCGATAAGGAATAGACACGTAATTACGGATAATGACTGTATGGCGTAGGATCAAATCCACGATCTTCGATAGCCAGACCGATTTTCAGCTGTCTGTATTTACCTCCGGTTCATGATAGATATTATGTACATGAGTGTGTAGTTTATTATTGGGAATGTTTCGTACCGCGTCCGTTACAACAAATTAAACAACACGATAAATGATAAACTTTGTTTTACTTATTTTAATATTAATTGACATTTTGAGATTCGTGAAAAATAATATAAGTTCAGACATGTAATAGATATAGTACATATTCACAAAATAAATTAAAAATATATAGCTATATGGACGAATGTTTTTTAAAAATAATTATTATTTAAATTTTTAACGAGTGAATGAAACCAACATGTCTGTACATTTATTGATAACATAATATAAGCATATATAGTAATTTACTTTGTGATATAAGCTATTCCACATACTAACTAGTAAGTTATAACAATAATTGGTAGAGTATTTATAATATCGTAGAAGGAGCGCTGTCATACATTTGCGTCTCTAAAAACGTAGATATTTTCTTGCTCGTAATGTTGGTAGCACTCCTTTATTAGTGAAAATTGAAATAATTATTTAACAACAAATTGCTATAAATTCCTCGGATAACCGAAAGTATATTTTAAAACGAGTTTGAGTGGAATTATATAGCCTTACACTAACCAACTAACAATCAAGTAATTAATTAGGGCATGTTGGACAACCTGTCAAAAATATAAGAGAGCAAAAAAAGGGGCCCGGCATCACCATTTTTATTTACTGAACTTACGTTGCGTTCCTTCCTATTACAAATACAATAACTACCTTAAGTAGGAGTCACAACCTTAGTGTAATTCAATGCTATATTATTTTTAAAAATTCAGAAATAAAATTTACATTGCATGGACGGATAAGTGTCCGTCGTAGTAGAGGTTGCACTACAGACGCCAGATGTACGAAGACCAGGGGTCGGCAACCTTTTGAAAGAAGAGAACCTTTTCGGATGAACCAATTACAATTTACAACATTTCTAAGTTTTTAAAGAGCCACATTTTTTTCTGACGACTTTTACGACGCCTGTCACGGAGAACGTCAGGTAAAAAGTGAGGACAAGTAGCTGAGAGATAGAAATGGTGCCTTATCCTCATTAATGGATTCAAAATGATTTTCTAGGACCTATTTATTTTTTAAAATGAATTGTATTTATATTGATTGAGGGACCTATGTTCCTGGGGAATCTATATACCTGAGCCTAATTATAATGATAATAGCATGTACAAAGACTATAATTAAAGTAAATTTTCTTATCGAGTACAGTCCTAAACATGATGATAATCCAGTGGAATATTTACATCTCCTTGATAATTATGAATTGAGAGCAACCATAATACTACATTAATCAATCTAATATTTAGGTATCTGATATTTGTGTGATCCACAGGTATAAGTTCCGGACCTGGGTGTTTGTGAGATCGAAGTCTCTCGTAGTTTTTGATACCCTCGACACAAGACTCGATCTTAGTGTGGAGTCAGGACTATGTATATGACTGTTGGATGTATTTAGTAATTATTTATTTATAATATGTAACATAATATAGGGTTACGAGGTAATGCTCCACGCTGGTGTAAGGAGGGTTGACTTCGCATACCTTTAAAATAAGTACTTGTAGAAGACCTAAGTTTGCTCACAATGTTATTCTCACAGTTAGTGATTAAGAATTTTATCATCATTCTATGAATATTATCTATTTCTGCCTAAAATTATACTAACACGTATTTGAGCAAAGACAATGAATTAATCATAAATTAAATTGACTACTGATATGGAAATTACAAAAATGTAATTATACTATTTAGATTGATAAACGAATGGCAACTATTGTATGAATCTTTGGTACTAAAACTACAAGACTCAGAGCGATTCACGCAATTTGGGATCAACCGTACAATATGAATAATATTATATTTTAATGCAACTAAAAGCAAATCATACAAGTCATTTTTAAATGCAAAACTCCAGACTTGTCATTTTCATTACAACATGATGAATGTTATTGGCCAATTGCAAAGATCAATTATTTATATGCTTAAAATACCATTACCAGTCAAGTGAGCCCAAGTTATGGCTCCATGTTGCCAAAAAGTAGTAAATTCTTGTAAAATTATTTACGTATTTAACGAGAGAACACCTCAATTCGCATCAGAAATGCTGTGACAACATTATGACATGGAAAAATTATGACAACCTGGTAAAAGGTCGCTTCAGCCGCATTGGAAAATCCTTTGCGAAGATTGTCAGTGGATTTCCTAATGCTGGTGGTAAGTGGCAAGATCCCGCTTCAAGTTTAAAGCAGATCGTCCACACTCCAGTAGCGTTTGATGAAGTGCTCGTGGGAGAGGATGTTTGTGAAGGTGGTGAGGGCGAAGGCGTTGCAGGCCTCGTTGGTGGCGTATGCCGTGGACACCAGGCCGCGAAGGTAGTACCTCCTCGCCAGCCTGTCCTGGGCGGGGAACGCCAAGCCCCCGCCGCTGTCACCCTTGCACAGGCCAGTTCCTGAAAAAAGTTATGGCATGGTAATTCTATTCAAGAGACTATACTGGAAGAAAAGTATGATGATAAGATGATCAATGAGTGAACTCATTGATCATCATCGGTTTCAACATTAGCAAAGCCACCGCTGAACATTGGGCTTTTAAAGGTCTCGCCAAACAGCGGTCCAATCCAGCTTCGCCCGGGTGCAGGTACTTTTTCAGACCAGTCCACTTTAGAGACAAAGGAACTATTTCACGTGATACCTAATTTAAATATTTCAATTCAACGTTACTGCCGTATTTTAAACATCCGATCCCATTCCTTTGAGTTTGAAAGAGTATCGAATACATTTCAATTCTATGTACATCCCACGGGAACACTATAATTATATGTCGGGGTAAAAGGTAGCCTATGTGTTAATCCAGAGTGTCACCTACCTTCTTACTAAATTTTATCAAAATTGGTCCGCCGGTTTGAACGTGAAGAAATAACAAACTCACAAATATTCGGATTTATTATATTAGTAGGAAAGTAAGAAGTGGGATTTATTTAATACAAAAGTATATAAAACAAAATACAATCAAATAAAAAACAATAAGAATTTAAGCTTAGTGGTATCTAAGATGTATCCATAACTATGAATACAAAACACGATTATGTTGCTGACACTAAACATAAAATAATTGATAATAAAGAATAAAAAATACTATGATACTATTAAACAATTAAGAATTGAAATATGTACACTATTATATTATTAAAAATAATATAATAGTACACATAAAATAATTATGTATGGGATGATTGAACAGTTCATCATCACATCGCGTTGCAGACCACTGCTGGACACTGGCCTCTCTTAACATGCATAGTATTATACTCTTACTACTCGTTCTACAGTCTTGGATGCCGCCTGTGAAACGAGAGGCCGCGGGTTCGATCCTCGCACCGAGACAAATGTTTGTGCGGCCCACAAATATTTCTTTTGGGTCTGGGTGTTTGTGAGACCGAAAAGTCTCTCGTAGTTCCTGATACCCACGACACAAGGCTCGATCTTAGTGTGGGATCAGGTCTACGTATGGGACTTTTGGGTGTTATTTATTTATTTAGTACTTCAGTCTTTGCTGTAGTATAAAATAAATATATTGATGGGGAGGCTTACCGTTCCCGAAGCCGGCGCAGATTTTATCCCCATTGATGTAGGGTCTGAAGGCGGTGGGCGAGCGGGCGATGCAGCTCGGAATGTCCACGTAAGGGATCTCCACTGTCTTCAACACTTGCGATGGATTGCGGTCCTCATCCTTGTAACCCCAGCCTGCGACCTGTAAGATAATTCACAAATAATTACACTTGTCTTTTATCTTTTTTTTATTGCAATGAATGGCGAAACGAGCATTAATTCATTCGTCTGAAGGTATGCGATATGACCTCTAATGAACAGTAGCAAAACCAAACAACACCTTGAATTAGAAAGCAATGCTTTTTATTCAACTGCGCTCGCCATCCTTAGACAAGATGTAAAGTCTCAATATGTCCAGTATTTATATATCAGTAGTATCTCTGTGACAATGGTTAATTTTAGTGGGTATTGGTGTAAAATGAAAGAAACTGTCTTATTAAATATTGTACAAATGGTAGCGCAGTTGTCCTACGGTATGATTGCATTGCTCAAGTCTCGGGTTCGAAACCCGGTTCGGGCAAAGTGCTATTGGATTTTTCAATGCAGTATCAGTTCGGAATTAAGAGTTTTCCTTTTTATCACATCGTGGCACGGAAAATGCAAGGAAACGTGGGCGTCCTGGTTACACCTTTGCCGTCCCCTTCTATTAGCTTGGAGTTGTTACCTTTCCCAGATTCCCCTCACGCAGCTGAATATTTCCAAATTGTATGTCGAAACTGAGGCACACCGGCCGGATGTGGGGCATGTACACTACAGGGGTGGCCAGTATCACCACTGCAATGTCGTGCTGAAAATTTGAGATCGAGCCGGAGAAGTATTCGGGGATGTGGAGCTCTCTGATCTGAAATTAAAAAAAGCTGTCTTATATATGTATTCTTGAAACGGTTTTTTATTGCACCAAAGTGTAATGGTAAGGCTGGTGCAATGTAAATAATTGATTTATTTTAATTAATTAAAACGAATCGTTTTCTCGGCCTGGCATCAGCCTCACAGCGCATAGGTCTTAAAATGAAGTTTGGCAAAACTAAAGTTATGATCAACCACCACCTTGATCCAAGACCTGTCGCTGTATGTGGCCACCAGCTCGAAGTTGTTTCCGAATATACCTATCTTGGGCAGATCTTTAAACTAGGTAGAAACAACTTTGAGAAGGAGGCTACGAGGAAGATCCAGCTGTGCTGGGCAGCATTTGGTAAACTACGTTGAGTCTTCTCGTAACCCTTACCATAATGCCTGAAAACGAAAGTTTTCAACCAGTGCGTCCTACTTGTCATGACCAACGTCTTTTTCGAGGTTATTTGCCTCTTTAGTTCATTGTTTTTGTCACCCGCTTTAAACGGAGGGAAGTGAACAATAATTTATTTATTTCCAACTCCTCCTATTAATTTAACTTTCTGATTAATTTCGTAGCAGGTTAAAGACAAGTTAGACATTCCTGGAGACTCGGCGAGCTTCAATGCTCGGTGTCATCACATTGCGTGCCACTGTTGATCCTGGCTTACAGGAGTTACGGTGGTGGGTGTGAGGGCGGGACAGTCTCCATTGTCATGACCAACGGTGCTGAGACTTGGACACTCACAGTACGACTGGTCCACCAGCTCAAGGTCAATCAGCGAGCTATGGAGCGTGCTATACTTGGTGTCTCTTTAAAGGATAAGATCCGCAATGAGCTTATCCGACAAAGAACTAAGGTTATAGATATAGTACACAGAATTATCAAGCTGAAGTGGCAGTGGGCTAGGGCCGAAGTTTGGAAGTTCGTTTCTGATTTTCAGAGGAGGGCCCCTGGTCGCATCTGTCGAAGAACCGATAACCGTTGGGGTAAACGTGTTCTTGAGTAGAGACCGCGTCTTGGCAAGCGTAGTGTTGGACGCCCTCTTGTTAGGTGGTGTGACGATTTGCGAAAGTTCCCCGAAAGATTGTTGCTGGATGTAACAAGTCTTATAAAATATAAGGTATATACGAGGGGTGATCAAAAAGTAATGATAAACGGGTAATTCTAATAAAGATAAAATTAAAAAAAAAAACATTTCGCTTCTTCAGTCCTTCACCACTTCCCAGCTAAAAAATTGTATAAATAGGACGTCATTTGGAGGAGCTACATTCATTTGAATACCAGCAGTCGGAGCGACAACACGAAAATGGAGAAACACGAAGTGAGATGCGTCATCAAGTACCTCTGTTTGAAAAAAATGTCTACCAAAGAGGTACACGCCGATTTGGTGGAGACACTGGGGGACTCTGCTCCTCCATATTCTACGGTGGCACGGTGGTGCAAAGAGTTTAAGTTGGGTAGAACATCCACAGAAGATGAACATCGCGAGGGACGCCCAACCTCGTCCCTCACGGAGGAAAACGTGAAAAAAATCGAAGATATCGTGTTAGCAGACCGAAGAGTAACCATCAGACATTTAGCTGAGGTCACAGGGATCTCATATGGCAGCATCCAAAACATTTTGACCAGCAAAATGAATATGAAGAAGGTCTCCGCGCGTTGGGTCCCGAGAATGTTAACGGACGAACAAAAGAAAAAGCGAGTTGACATTTCAAGAGCCAATCTTGCAAAGTTCCAGGCTGACCAAGAATTATTTTTGTCACGATTTGTGACCATGGACGAAACATGGATCCATCATTTTGATCCGGAGACCAAACAACAATCGATGACTTGGAAAAGGCCATCCTCACCGACTCCTAAGAAGTTCAAAGTCTCGAGCTCGGCGGGCAAGGTTATGGCGTCCGTTTTCTGGGATGCTCAGGGAATCATAATGGTTGATTACCTAGAAAAGGGAGCTACTATTACGGGCTCCTACTACGCTGATCAAATAAGACGACTGCGAGACGCCATAAAGGAAAAAAGACGGGGCAAACTCCGAGCGAAAGTCCTGTTTCATCAGGACAACGCTCCTGCACACAGAGCCGAAGTTGCGATCGCTGCCATTCGAGAAGCAGGCTTCGAACTGGTCGAACACCCGCCCTATTCTCCAGATTTAGCCCCCAGCGATTTTCATTTATTTCCTAGGCTCAAGGAACACCTCAGGGGCAAGAAATTTGAGGATGATAGCGAGGTGATGGATGCTGTAGAGGCATTTTGGGATAGTCAAGATACAGATTTTTTTTTAAAGGGTATTTTAGGTTTGGAGAAACGTTGGACTAAATGTATCGACTTGTTAGGAGACTATGTAGAAAAATAAATTAAATTTAAACTACAATCGTTGTTTTTTTATACTTATTATCATTACTTTTTGATCGCCCCTCGTATGTAGCATATATTATCAAAGTTACTCTTACGTCTGATTTGTGTGGTTTGTCATCGTGTTTCTCATTCCACGGCCGGAACAACTTGCCGAGTGCGACGGCGTATTCTTCTTTAGGCTGCACTTCGTCGTTGTTCCAAAAACAGTGAGCGGCTATAAAAACATATTTAGATAATTTCATCTATAAATGAGGTAATATAGAGGACAGAATTATAATTCATATAATTATCAATGATTAGACTAAAAATGTACCTTATAAAAACAAAAATTAAGAAAGCAAGGTGCTTTTAAATTACCACGACAAAATGAATTAGAATTCAATTAGAGCAACATTACTGTTACTTATTTAGTTGCTGTGTTATAGGGTTACCCCTATCTGCATAATTGGGCTGACCTATAACAGTTCACTTACTGTAAAACCAGACATACACAGGCTAAGCCATGTTTAACTGTTTTGTGGGCTAAATCCATAAGTTGTGTGTATCGCTATCTCGGAATTCGTCATGTTGTCACTTCTCTTCCGGTGGATACTAATATTCTGTTAGTGGTCAAACCTATTACAGATACAGATACAATTATACAATGGGCCCTCGGCTATCCGACATACCCTTTGCAGGACGCTGTCAGACTATCGTTTTTGTCGGATTCTGCATGTACCGCTTAGGGGCCATCCATCAATTAGAAGAAGACGAAGTGTGATATTATGTGACAAGGGGCGGGGAGGGGTTGAAAATTTTCGACTCTCGTTTTGAGCTGTAGTCATATCGAACTATATGGGGCGCCGCATGAGACAGGGCTCTGATCCCCTTTATTTAGGTATTATTTGATCAATTTCCTTGTTGGTAAAATACAAGTTAAGGCCAGCGCAGGTAAGGAATGGCATCGTGAAATGCCTTTCAATGCCATAGCATAAATTTAGAACCTTGGAGTTTATGTTACATTCCCCCAGATAAGTTGGAATGAAAAAAATAATTCCTTGCCATGCCGTCCCGGTCTGCTTTGGCTTTTAGACATTCCCGATTCATTTATCTTTGATATTCGGTGTCATTAAATTCATGGCCCTGTTGAATGTGGCTTACAAGAGCTATAGTAGCAACTGTGAAGGCGGAACAGTCTCTAAATACTCTGTTACTAGCTGCTTTTGTACCTGATAGAACAACAGTTCTGCTGATGAGCGCTCCGCCGCAGATCTGCATGTAGGGTTCGGTGTTCTTGGTGTAGATGCCGGCCTGCCACGGCAGCTCGCCTTTCTTCGCCCTCCTGCCGCCGAAGATCAGCTCTGTGCCTTCGGGGGTCACCGTGCCGCACTCTGTCAAATATCAAGCAGGTTAATAACCCAACACGTGCTAGGCTAGCTTGGTAGTTGTGGTAGGTCTCTGATACCTGAGAGGCCGCCTGGGTAGGTACTGCCATAATGTCTATTTCTCTCGCCAAACAGTAGTGTAAATTTTTTGTTGTGGTTTGAAGGACATTGTAGCCAGATTAACTACTGGACATACATATATCTTAGTCACGAGACTAAATCACTACATAGTATAAAACAAAGTCGCTTTCTCTGTCCCTATGTCCCTTTGTATGCTTAAATCTTTAAAACTACGCAACGGATTTTGATGCGGTTTTTTTTTAATAGATAGAATGATTCAATAGAAAGGTTTATATAATAACATCCATTAAATAGTGAAGAAATATTGTAATTTTGAGGTTTCTAATGTGATGTCGTTAATTATATTTTTTTTTCCGCTTACATTGCAAACGCAGGCTGAACCCTACGAGATTTATCAAAATAATGTACTATATATATTTGTACACATTGAAAAGGTCTACAGAAAACTCCGGTTTGGTATATGTCTATCTCTTATAGATATCATTTACTTTTTACGACAAATAATTTTCGAAGCGATTTTAACCAATACAGCATTAATCCTTATCCAATTAAATAGCTTAAATACATTGTTGATTTAATATAGATCTATATGGTCCTTTACAGCACAATATTTCAATGAATATTTTCGAAGATATTACAGATTTAAAATTGCGGGACGTAGCGCTTGCGGCGGTACTGGCTGGCCGGGGCGGTTTATATGTACACATATAATAATAATACGTGCATATTATTGTACAGAAATCTATTTGTGTTATGTTATATCTTAGAATGGCGAGCGCAATGGAATGTCAAGCTTGTTTTTTTAATTCATGGTGTTGTTTGGTGTTGCTACTGTCCCTGAGCGGCCTTATCGCATATCATCAGGTGAATAGGATAGTCGTCTCGCCATTTATTGCTGTAAAAAATACATTACGTCACCTCAATCGATTTTTCAGTGTTAGAGTTTCCCCGAGATTAGGAGTAGACAATGGCGTATTTGACTATAATTGATTGTTTGTATTATTTTGCGCAAAAATACCGATAAATAAAACACTTCTGTCAAAACAGTTATAAAACAGCTTTTAAAATGAGGGAGACATTAGTACGAGTATATGAATTTAAAGAATGGGAGTGTAGTGGGGACTTCTTGCCGTCTCTTTCACACGGGCACACTGTAATGCATGTCAAGCCTAGTGACGTCACTAGTTTTGTTTTGCATCCCTTTTCTTTTACGTCCACCAACTAAACCAACCAAATTCTTTGTATCATTTATTTCAGTTTTATTCAGTAGGTATATTTTTGTCATTTTATCATTAAATTAGTGATTATGTAGTTAGCCTTGGCGAGATGGAAATTGCAGGTTCAAAGGTAAGTATGGGGCTCTCTTTATTCTTAAAATTACTTTTGTATCGTGGATATCCAACAGTAAGAACTAAAAATCTGAGTTTCATAAGTAAGTGTCATTGTTAAAATATGGTATTTTGAGCCGTGTTAAAAGGCTTTGAGTATAGATTTGCTTATTACTTTATGTGTCTAACGCCCGAATACTGGAACGCCATTCAAATAATAAGTTGCTTTAAACAGCGCACGGTCCACTTAGCCAGTACATTTAAGCGGGATTAACGTAGTTAAGCGCAATTTATATTTAAGTTGCGCTCCAGTATTCTAGCGTATGAGCGATAAAGTAATATTAGACTCAGTTTTATTAGTTATTGCATTACAACATTCTTTATAGCTAGTTTATTTTGCCTCGGTGGCGTAGTTGTACTAGGGTACGGTTACAAAGCTGAGTGATATTGGATTTTTCTATTCATTATCAGCCCAGAGTCAGGAATTTGTGCCCAATATGGCGATGGGCTCGCCACTTATCACATCGTGGGATGGAACATACAAGGCGAAACGTGGGTGTCCTGGCACCTCTGCCTACCCTTTCTGGGAGAAAGGCGTGAGTTTATGTATGTATGTAGTTTATTACTATGATCAAAGGTTCAAACGTTGTAATTCTTACTGTCAGAAATATAATAGGTATGTGTGTGAATCTGTTAGGCGTTTTTAAGTTTCTCATTTTATTTGTTTTGGTAAGCATTAGTTTGTTAATTAGATAGATAGTTGATTATTTAAAATTTGAAAAGAAAATTATCGCCTTAATTCATTTCTTAGTTAACTCTAGCCAACATTTTATTTGCTTGACATAATTGTTCGTTGTTATTTTTACCACATTCGTAACTACCTCAGGTAATTACTAAGGAATTTAATTACCTGAGGTAATTACGAATGTGAAGTTTTGAAAGAATTATATGAAGCAATAAAGACAATCATAATATTTAATACAGTATTTTATTTCAACATCATGCTGTAGTAGCACTCACTTTTGCCTGCATATGCGCCTCGACGATATTCTTAATTAAGTCAACTTGTCAAAATGTAGGTGAGAGTACTTTGTTATTTTTATTTAGTTCGTATTTTTGTATACAGAAAATCCTCAGACTCAGTTGGTTACCAATTTGAAACCATAGTTGCCTTGACCCACATTAAGATCGAGTCTTGGGTCACGGGTATCAAACACTACGAGAGACTTTTCGGTCTCGGTGCGGGGATCGAACCCGTGACTTCACTAACTTCGATACAAGCCTCGTCATCGCCCTCGCCTCCTGATACAGCGTCAATATTAGATGCACCCAGTCGCGATGTTTTAGCGTGTTGCAAATGCGACTGAAACGCGATTGCATCGCTACAAAAAGTCGCCGTGGGCGAGGGGCCTTAGTGTGAATGTGTGTTAATGTATGTTTTGTTTGTGGTAATAATTTTACAACTCGTAGAAATTCTGTTTTTTAATGGCGCCTAAACTCTGAGGACCTTAATCAACTTTAGGCTTTACATGTCTTTATTTTTTTTTTTACTTTTTCCATATCTTTATGACTATGGGCTTTATTATTACTTAGTTAATATATATTTTTTATTTTTCAACCAATAATGCTAATAGGATGGAGGGTCGGGTTGGTAAATCAAACAAAATAATATTCAAATAATTTATTTTGTAAACAATTTTTCCAATTTTCCATCCTGTTAACATTACATTGGAGCTTTATATTAAAAAAAGTCGAGTGTCCAAAATAAATACCTTCATTGAAACGTCTTGTCACAATTACATTGTTTACGTATTTGTAAATTTTATTACAATACTTAATTAATTAACGTAGTTACTTTCAAATTATATTTACCCGGTTTTACAATAAATAAATATTTGGTTATTAAAATAATGCTAAAACTTATTATTATTATTTTTGTCTTATGTTTATTAAACTTATAAAATATATAGGATAAAATTTTACTTTATTGAGTGGTTGGGAATTCATGAAAGACATTAGATGGTGAATTTACACACTTGGCCAATCTCGACCAGCCTCCACCAACGCCAGCGAGTAAACGGGGTGTTCGGCCCGGGCTGGCCTTAAGCTTTTCATTGTTGATAGCTTGGAGTTGGTAGACGTTGGCCCAGCCTCAGCCAGCATGGAAATGCATCATGAAAGTAGACAAGAAGGCACACATACTGGCACACTTGTACGCATTCTGACACGCACATATGCAGTCTCTTACACACACACACACACACACACACACACACACACACACACACATGCACACACGCACGCACGCACACATACATACACACACACATACATACACATACGTTGATATAAGTCACTGTATTGTAATATTTAGAAGAAAACTGGCGTTATGTAACAGCTTTGCTGTTTCATAAACACATGGAATTGCCAGAGGCTACGCAATCCTATTTCTTAATCTAATTACACAGCCATTAATTGAAACATATAATATAAATAGCATCTAAGCGAATATACGTAATATATTGTTATTGATATCAGCACGCATTTTCATGATTTAATCACGAAATGAGCTTCCAGTGTGCTGTTGCTTCTAAGAATTAAAGGCAAGATATTTCTCCAGTACTAATAATAGTTACATTAAGGAATAATTTCACGCTAGGTTGGAAAATTTAGATTGCAGAGAAAAATGCGCGAAGAAGCATTTCAGAGGGCCGGCATTATTATGTCGAACGGCCATTGGTAACTAACGACAAACGTAACTTGGTCCCTTGACACTTGGTAATATCATTAGACCGAATTGTACGGAGCCAATAAAACATGTTCAACTTTACCGTATATAAAAAATAAAAAAATAGCATCCCATTCTTGTGCAGGTTGGTTATTTAATTTTTTGCCGATGGTAATAAAAGTCACCTAGTATCTCTATCGCCCAAATACCGAAACGTAACTGAAATATAAATGGCGCTTAACTACATTAATCCCGATTAAATGTACTGGCTAAGTGGGCCGTGCGCTGTTAAGAGCAACTTATTATTTGAATGGCGTTCCAGTATTCGGGCGTATGTGTATGAGTTTACGATCCATTGCAGGGTACGGCCCTGTATATAATAGATAATACGACTTTGAGGGGTTAGGCTATATTGTCTCCTACACTGGCTCAGTCCCAGCGCATTGGTCGAAGTATTCTTCACCAAGTATACTTAGTCAGATATATTGATTGAAATAAATTGGTTTATAAACACCAAGACAGCTGTGTATAATATCTTTCAACGTTATTAAAGCACTATAATATCTTGTAATACTAATCTATGGGTTGAATTATTTATATTTAGGTAACTTTTTATGAAACATTGATGTCTTTGGTTGGTTGTTACTAATACAGTAATAAATAATATATAGATATACAGCAGCAGAGTGGTCAAGCAATTATATTTTGGCAGATTCAATTAATTAGTGTCCACAGGTATGCCATCTTCTCTCGTTATTGGTTATATCCGTCAGTAGTGGTGAGGCTGTTATAAAATTTTCTAAAATAGTTTTAATTAATTTGTTTTGTATATTTTATTTACATCCCTATCATGATACTCCTTTAATCCCTAAATATAATCCTATCTCTGTAGTATGGGTCTGGAGTCACCACGACAGTGCTATTATATATATTTAAATTGATATTTGTGATATTTCTACCATGCTGACTATACTTCTCCGTCGCAACCACAACCTTACGCTCTGTCGTTTGTTCAGGATACCTCTGCAATATTTGCATCACCTTGCTCAAACCTGAAATTCCTATCGGAGTTCTTTCAGTAACCCTCGCATTCCCGTCTTCTCCATACGGTCTTACTGGTACAACCTGGCCCTGTCGTACCGGCTTCCTGGCTCCTCCTATCCTCCAATCGATTTCATCTATATCATAATTAACGATATTGTCATCTGTAGGTGTAGGAGCGGCGTATTCGAAGTTGCTGACGTATACCTCTACCGTATCTTTAACTATGACTGTGATGTTGGTGCCGTTTTTGACCAAACCTGCTGAGCATTTGGGTGAGTAGTTCCATTCGCCGTTCTCGTAGCAGGTCATGTAGCGCAGGTCCTCGTCGGAGTAGTAGTTGGGGCGCACGCACTCGGGCTGCACGTTGGTGCCGTATGGTTCGTACTCGTTGCACTTCCTGAAGCCCTGGCTGCTGCCCGTCAGCACGCACTTGTACTCCACGCTCGGGTGAGGCTTCAGCCTGCAGAAACCTGAAATGCATTTAAACACATCAACAATAATAATTAAATCCTTTACTAATATTACCATCGTTGTGCGTCGTAGGTACTATGTTGCTGAAAAGATACAATTTTTGGTTTGTTTAAAAGAGCCTGGAAGTGAATGTATTTGACATGAAATCTGGCAAATGTCATAGCAAAAGGATCTGCAAAAATAGCAAGAATAAAGAAAAACATTATATCGGTGAAATAATTTGTTCCTTGCTCTTTCTCACGTATAACACGTTCCAGAACAACAGTAGTTTTACTTAAGCAAATACTATTTAGATGAGAAACGCTAAACTCACGGATGCATTTAGGATGTGACTTCTCGGACCACCAGCCGTCGGTGCAGATGATGTCGGGGCGACCGACGATGCCGTAGCCCTGCACGCAGGAGTAGTTGAGCTGCACCGCGGGGAAGCTCTGTCCGGGCTGCGCGTTCCTCACGCCGGACACCACGTACGAGCCGTGCTCTGGAACCTCCGGCAGCACGCAGGCTCCGGACGGCCTGCAAGGATATTAGATTTGTACTGCATTGCTGGCAGTCAAATACTTTTCCTGAAGCATTTTATGCCAAAAAGTGGTGCTTAAGGATCAACCATTTTTCATAGTTATGCACTCTTGACAGAATGGTCATGGTCATCGTCTGGCCGATTGCTGAGCTGCCCTTCTTGCGATGCTTCTCCTCAAACCATTATTATGCTGCAAATTGAGCATACTCAGTATTGTTCAAACCAGGAATTGACTTTCAATGTACCTCGTGTCCAGTGCTTCCCAGATACTGACATAGCATTGTAATTTAAGAGTAAAATTTCAATGGAAGCAACTGTAATTTTTGAAATTGATTGTGACTTCTGATACATTATAGTGATATGTGTTAAAACTATTTATCTTTGCAACAGCACTGTATATACCTCCTTGTAAATTTTAGCCATTTGAGTATATTCTTAACTGTTCTTTTCTTAGGGCTATTCATGACTTCCACAATCATTTAAGGAGTATAGGAGCTGTCTTCTAAGAGATAGCTTGGAAATCTTCTAAGCGTATTGTGAATTATCTTTCAGTTATTAATATCCTAGCAGGTTTTTAGTCCAGAAGCTAGCTGATGGACCAAGGACCGAAAACTAGGTATATAATGTAGGGAATAGCTCTTCCAAGTGCTGTTTGAAAAATGGGCCTATCATGTGACATATTTGTTTCATTAGGAGGATAACTCACCTGGTCGGCACGACTCCGGTTCTGTCTTCACAGAGCACGTCATCCTCGTCCGAGCCGTCGGCGCATTCCCGAATCTGAAATATTATCCATCGTATTACAATATGCATTTTCTAATAACCTGTCTGGTATCTAGATTCCGTATCTTACTTTGTCTAATCATCTTGTATGAAACATGAATATTTCAGAAATAGCCTCTCTCTTGAATGTCTTCTAATGGCTTAATCCAGCTGCTTTGTATAAATACGTTTTCCATTCTAGCAGTCTGCCTATTCTAGGCTTGGTTGACTTACTTATCAATTTTTTTCAGTACAAATTATTTACTCTACATCTAGACTAGGGACAATACAAATATCTCACCCCATTGCAGTCGGCGCCCTGGTCGACGCAGGCACCGTAGGCGCACTGGAATAGGTAGGAAAGGCAGGTTTTCCCAGCACAGGTCCTCAGGGTCTCGTCGGAGCCATCAGCACAGTCCTTGACGCCGTCACAGTGCTTGTCGGCTGTTATCGAGCGGCCGTCTTGGCACTTAAATAAACCTCTGAAAACCAACATTGAAGAGTCGTATTCTTCTGCCCATACAGAAATATTGCTATGGTAAAGCCACTAAAGTTATCTTGAATAACAGCAGCGGAAGGTCGGTTCCAGGGAGGTCGCATCATTGTGTAAAAGAAACCAGATTAAAGCAATAGCTCTTTTATCGTGTTGCATTTCGTAAGTGACATTCTCGGTGTCTTTAACAAGCATTGAATGTCGCGACAAGTCTGTTTTTTCTTTAACCCACAACTAATTTCATCAGTAATTTTGTAAGTAAATAAACACGCGGTTGAATCGAATAATGATTGACAAATCAGACTGTAGAACTTCCAGGATATCAATTCCACTGACCTGATCTCCTCAGTCTCGTTCCGGCACCTGGGCAGCAGTTCGTCGGAGTTGTCTGCGCACTCCTGGATACCGTTGCAGGGCGCGGTGCCGTCCACGCAGGCGCCGTATGTGCACCGAAACCAGTTGTTCTGACACCTGGTTTGAGAAGACATACTCTTAGTTGCTGGTCTTTTTTATATTTGCTCACTAGAATGCAGTGCACTCCACAAAGATTATAGGTAATTGAAAGACATAACTCGTTATCATTATAAAGGCTTGGAATGTCTATAAAGTCTTGACTAAAAAGTGTTTCATTAGTTATTTCATATTTTTAGGATATATGGGGTACGGGGCTTCATCAACTTCTGTTGACTAACGTCATTTCTGTGCACTCGGCACAATGCTGATATCAGTAGCGGCCTCGAGATCAAATATACATATGTAAATTTGATCGAAGGTTTCGATTGATTGCATTGGCCGTTAGACACATCCAGACATCGTTCGGATGTAATACTGCTTTAGCCAGGTGTGGCGTATTAACACCAGCACAAGACCGATGGCACGTGTATAATTGTGCTGATGTACGTAAAACATTATAAATTGTGTACACTGACGGGACATCAATTCACAGCCTGACAGAGTAACACGTCGCCAACGTAATTTCCCGTCTATTTAATTAATTTAAATTTCGAATTAAATTAAATGGGAGTCTTACTGTCGATCCCTGCAGAGGGCGTGCGTTTCGTCACTGCCGTCAGGACAGTTAACAATGCCGTCACACTTGCCGTCGAAGCTGATGCACGACCCGTCTCGACACTGCCACTGGCTCAACCTGAAACAGTAAGATGGATAATTTAGGTATATTCACTAGGCCAGCGTGGTGGGCTATATGGCCTAACCCCTCTCAATCTTACAATCTTTTTTAGTGGAGGCTCCTACCCTGTAGTGGGACGTAAATGGGCTGATACAGAACAGTACACTACATTCAATACTGCGATAATTCCCGTAGTTGAATTTCAGCATCTAATAAGCCGGTGAGGAATGTAAAATTGTTGTTTTGTAAAACAGAACAACAAATCAAGTATGTTTTTTAATTTATTAGATATATTTGATGCTTTTCTATCAAAAAAAGCATCAGTAATCGTACTGTAGTAATTGTTTTTGTAAAATATTTTTTCATTGTCTTATCTTGGTCATGGCTATATCTGTTGATGTTTGTAAATATTTTCCAACTTTTATTATGCACTGATTATTTTAATTTCGTTTATTTTAAATTCAAATAAAATCCTTTAAACAACAGGTGGAGTGTAAGCCTCGTCGGCGGGCACACGCCACAAGCCAATTGGTATTTTGAAAATGCAAAGTTCTAGCCTCATGAATTAGCTTAAGATTATTACTTTTATTTCTTAAACACTTCCTAAAATTTGGCACCGTATGGTGCCACTACTTGGTGAATTCATTATCATTAAACATGCCTTATAAGTGATCTAGATTATTAAACATCCCTTATAAGTGATCTAGACTCGTATGACTCTCTTACAGTCAGATAAGTCTATGGTTTTTATGTGCTTTTTAAGGTCTTTCATTATTTTTTTATGCAGAGTAGGTTAATTTTTTTACTTACCGACACGTCGGCAGTTGTCTTCTTGCCCGGTTGAGTGTCGGGGACGAGGAAAGTGCATTTCTGAAACATTATATTTTGTAAGTATTTTAGTTACTTTATCAATGAATATTTTTTATCTTTACTTGAATTACGAGGAACTCTAAGAAAACTAATAATTATTTAATGGGGGCGTATATTTTATGGGGATACGGCTTGATGAGATTAGAATATGACCGAACAATGCTAAGTGGATACGATGAAGTGAACAGGACTTTTTAAAAGATTTCACGAGGATATAAAAAAAGAAAAATTTTGCCAAATAGGTATTGTATAGTTTCTTAGTTGTAAAATTATTTTATTAATTTTTGTGTACAATAAAGAATTATAAATATAAAATAAAATAAATAAAAAATATTGCTTGGGCAATGTATTGCTTAATATTTTCTTATAAGCTGTGATTTTCGAACATACATATTCTTAAAAAGTATACTAATAAAAGCCCAGGTTACGTCTTGTTATTTATCATAGAACAAGTATCACTTACGATCCGATAGTGCAGACTTCGTCAGCTCCGTTGAAGCAGTCATTGACGCCATCGCAGAAGGCACTGTAGCTGATACAAGTACCGTCTCCGCAGGAAAACTCATCAGCACTGAAATGGAAGAAGAACTACTTAAAATTCAAATATTAAGAATGAAAAGAGCAAATACTTGAAGAGGAAGAGGAGTGACCAATGAACTGAGAGAGTTACTGGTTGCATTGAAGCTCGTAACAAATTAATCTTGTTTTTTCATTTATCATGTGTATTCTTTGGGATTGTCTAAGGGTATTTTATGCAACATAACTTCACATATTTTGTATAGTTACGAAGTTATTCTTTGGAAAAACAATAGACGGTTCCGCAATGACATAAAAATATCTAGAAATTGTAATAACAACTTTAAACAAGAATATTACCTGCAAGAGGTGATTTCTTCTTTTATCACAGATGTAAGGGCTGGCACTGCGGCTGAAAGTAAAAACACTGCATTAATAATACATTTTAATAGAATCACTAGTTTTTATACTGAACTATCCATCCAATTTTTACAGTATTTCTATTATTTCTATTGTTTTTATTTGGTGGTTAAATTTTTCTACATTAACTCAGTGATCTAACTGTGTTCAATTTATTTTATTTTGGGTAGAATATTGTGTTTTTTTCTTTGTTTTTACCATTGACTGCCTCGGTGGCGTAGTACTACGATACGTTTACGAAGTTGAGGTCTCGGGTTCGAATCTCAAGGCGGGCATTGATAATTGATTTTTCTATTCATTATCAGCCGGGACTTAGGAATTTGTACCCGATATGGTGATAGGCTCGCCGCCTATCGTGCGTACATACAAGGCAAGTACACCCCTGTCTACACCTTTTTGGAAAAAGGTTTTATTTATGTAAGTAACTACAGTGCATAAGGTGAAATCCAAATAGAGTAACCACCCGTGAGAGTTGGTTAACGCAAGCTGATCGGAAAGATTATGTCGGCTTACTCAAAGCCGAGTAAAGGTAGGATAAATCTTAAACCCTATGACGAATTTTCATCACTGTATTCTATGTTCTAGGCAGATACGAAAAGATAGATTTGGGATGTTAGGAATGGTAGAGTCTCCAGCAATCACACTCACCAAAACAAAAGCAAAACTCGAATTCACGGCGGGTTCTCATGCAACAGTGTTACATCCTGGCCAATCCGATAAGTACTAAAGACGAAATAGATTTAACAAAGGTTTATTTCATGCAAAAGATTTTCCTTTCCTGAAATACCCTCTCACTATTTGTTTGGCCATTTACCTCAAAGGCGTGTCACGAAGGAAAATACAAAACTAACCACACAATAATTTGAATGGCTTAATAGAGGTTTTACCAAACTTCCGATAATTGATTTGTGGCTTACCACTAAGGATTTTTGGCTCAGCATCATAATGCTTTTTGCCTTCCTGCATCTTGTGTGGTTGGCTTTCCAATTCTTTTCTGAAGTAAACATTACCAGGGTGTTTGGTATTTTCCACGGAAATCATATCTTTTTAAGAATAAAGAAACAAAGAAGTGCTTGGCGGCGTGTTGATAAACGGACAAGACGCGGCTGCCAACATGTTCACGGTGGTCACAGGTTCGAATCCCAGGGCACAACTCAGAGTTTTCGGAGTCATGTGTGTATTGATAGTCAATCACCACGCACTAAAACGGCGAAGGAAAACATTGTGGTGAAACCTGCATACCATAGCTATTTACAAGAGTTTCTATAGCATGTAAAGTCCGCCAACCCGCATTAGGCCAGCGTGGTGGACTGTATGGCCTAACCAATTTCAATCGTACACGCGATTGTAGAGAAGGCCCGTGCTCTGAAGTGGGACATCAATGAGCTGATACATTAAAAAATATACTTTCCTATTAACTATGCTTAGAAGTAAGGATTTTTCGAATTAAGTTAATGCGGAACCAAACCCGTTGCCCATGAATTAAATATCACAGATAAAACCAACGAAGATATACCGGGTATCTCAAGACTGCTACCGAAAACGAAGCCGGGTGGTAATTTTAGTGACTACAAACACAATGTAACTAAAAATTTCGCAAAGAAACGCGACAATTATTTTTTATGATTTTTTAAATATCGTCATTTTTGGGAGGTAAATCCATAGTTTTTGCTAAAATAATAATTTAAACACTTGTATACCCTAGATTATTTATAAATAAAAGGGTAAACACTATTATTTTAGGAAAAAATGTATTTACCACCCAAATATGGTCATAGGAAAAAAATTACAAAAAAAAATTGTCACTTTTTTTGCAACTTTTTCTGTTGCATTGTCTCTGAAGTCGCTTAAACTACCACCCGGCTTCGTTTTCGGTAGCAGTCTTGATATACCCTGTATATTATGATAGATGCTATTAATCTAACATATTGTATATTTTAGAGCCTCCGTGTCGTATTGGGTTATGTGCCGGCCATGAAAAGACAGGCCGCGGGTTCGACCCCATAACAAGACATTTTTTTTGTGTGCTACAAAAGCATGAAAAGGTTCAAGTACTGTCTGATAACTACACAAGATTATGTGTTTGACTGGTGGGTTAATTATTTATTTATACGAGGAGATAATTCCAGAGACACTAAATAGAAATAAACACATACATATTTATATGCTATGAACGATGAAACTTGATAAAATACTGGCGATATTGACCTATTGTCCATATTTGAACTTCCTTAAAAAAGTGATCTTTGACCTTTTGGTTTTACCCATCGTCATAATACACTCAATCATCTTTGTTAGTTTAGAAAAATATTATAAAGAGGACGGATTTGTTTGTTTATTTGCATGAAATTCTCTGAAAATACTGGACCGATTTGAAAAAATCTTTCATCCTTAGAATCCTACATTATACCTGATAAACATAGGTGGTAGAATATTTTGTCCCGCTAGCATTAAATATGGGAATATTTTTTGTAATAAATATGGGAGACCTATTTTTATGACATTTCATTTAATTAAAATGTAATATTGTCAAGTTTAACTTTAACGGTGAAGGAAAACATTATCATGTAAATTACCGTGTAATGTTAGAACTAGGGCATTTTCTTTATAAATTGTATATGTATTTTTAACTGTGGAAACATGTAATTGGTGCTTTGTTTTTGTTTTGTATTAAACTTTGTAACACTGTATGTTCCCAAATAAAATAAATAAATAAAATGATCCCCTATAGGGAGGGCATCATATCACGATATAAGTTCAGGCAATTTTTTTTAATCTTTTCCTAATCAATTACAAAGCGGAAACATGGAAATTGAAC
The DNA here is from genome assembly GCA_030180105.1 of Hyles lineata. NCBI lineage: Eukaryota > Metazoa > Arthropoda > Insecta > Lepidoptera > Sphingidae > Hyles > Hyles lineata. The sequence goes on from JARJEE010000041.1 coordinate 1,651,868, forward strand.
CCGGTAACTCACAGTTCTTAACACTTTGATCAGTTTATTGTTAAAATTACTTAAATGAGTAATAAAATGTTATAAAAGATAGTATCTACATACATACATATATACAAAATGCTTATAAATATTTTAGGAACGTTTTTAGGCAATGAAAAATAGCAACAATTTTCCTGTAGTTAATTTGTTATTTATAAGAACGGGAGTTTACTGTGCACGTCGAGTGAGTGAGGTTATCATGAGTTATCGTCGCAGTCATATCGATGTTTAACAGAATGTATTGCTTTGAAATTGAGATTAAAATATAATAACGAGAAAACAATTTTAACTATTGGGGCCATATATAGCAGCGTAAATGCACCGTTGTGTTTCGGTACGAAGAACATTGCAGCTAGAGTAATTGCTTTGTAATTTGCCAAGCAAATCTTTGTAATTCACGGTGTTGTTTGGTTTTGCTACTGTTTATGAGCGGTCGTATCGTTTACCATCAGGCGAACGGAATGTTCGTCTCGTCATTCATTGCAAAAATAAATATGTTAAGTCTCATTATGTCCAGTAGTTGCTGTAGCTGCAACGTCGTTCAAACCGTAACACTAGAATGCATTTATACTGCTGTTTGGCGGGAGAAATAGACATTTCACAAGTACCAACCCAGGCGGCCTCTAACATATGAGAGACCTGTCGCTAGACTGTCCCGCCCTCACACCCACCACTGCAACTCCTGTAAGCCAGGATCAACAGTGGCACGCAATGTAATGACACCGAGCATTGAAGCTCGGCGAGTCTCCGGGAATGTCTAACTTGTCTTTAACCCGCAACGAAATTAATCAGAAAGTTAAATTAATAGGAGGAGTTGGAAATAAATTATTGTCCACTTCCCTCCGTGCAAAGCGGGTGACAAAACAATGAACTAAAGAGGCAAATAACCTCGCAAAAAGACTTTTACGGCCGGAGAAGCCAGCCGTAAAGCACCACGGATCAAATTATTGTTACCTTAAAATGGGACCTATTTATGTGAGCTTTTATACTTGATTCCAGTAATATGTATGGCAAAAGACCTGTCGCTAGTCAGCAGTGATGCGGGTCACTCTCAGTATTGGTGAGTGTCACAACAGTTGAATATTCATATCTTCTGTGGTAAGTGTAGTGTTGTCCAGCTATCAACTAGCAACAGACGACTAACTTTTGGCATTCGACAATTTTGCTGACATAATTACTGCTTCTTAATGATTTAAATATCAAATACTATAGGTAGGAAGGCATGTGTAGTACGAGAAACTGTTTCAAAGTCTGATGACGCGACTTTCGAATTTTAGTATTCAAGATTTTCGCCACAGGTTGTTGAACATTTATCTATACATATAAATAAAATTGAAGTGTCTGTTTGTAAAGTGAAAAAAAAAATGTCCAACCACATATCGTTATATACATGATACCCATAACGAAAATAACCTTGGTTTTTTTTGTCTGTCAGTTTGTTCCGGCTGATCTCTGAAATGGCTGGACCGATTTTGACGGGATTTTTTCGTCAGGTACCTGATATAATAAGGAGTAACTTAGGCAACATTTATTTTAGAAAAGTTATTTTATTTTAGAAAAATAAAGTTTTTGTTAAATTCCACGCGGAAGAAGTCGCGGGCACAGCTAAGTGATAATATTTCTGTTAGGACTGTCCCGTTACCGTAACGGGTTTTCGACAGTGAAGCGAAGAAACATGCGATTTTTTTGTTTACTTGATAAATATATTGTCGAGCTCATTTTAATTAAAGATAGTTAAATTTTAGTTCGCTATATCATAAGACTCCACTCGCCATTTCCATTATAAGTCAAACAAATCATGGAGTTATCAATTATATGTGTAAATAGTACGAAAATATATCATGTTTTATGGATAGGTAATATTTCGAATATGATTTGAATATTGGGACATGTTAATACATACATACATACATAAACTCATGCCTTTTTCCTAGAAAGGGTAGGCAGAGATACCAGGCCGAATGGGGGCGCTGTTTGGCCTTTTCCGTGCCGTCCCACGATGTGATAGGGGGCGAGCCTACCTCCATGTTGATGTGTGTTTATATTTGGTTGAAGCAATAAATATTTACCTTCTATCGTGAATCAACATTGTCGCGTAAACGGGGATTTTTTAAAACCGGTTTTTACCTCGTTCGCGCTCAAGTTCTTAGAAATATCATCCTAATGATATTGACTGTTGGAACATTGACACTTAACAAATAATGCCCAGAGAAGGTAATTAGTGTACTATCCTATACTAGTATTTATTGCATACCTAGGTATATAGCTACATGAAAATTCACTTACCGACGGACCAAATGTATTTTTTTAATTATACCCTATTTCTATTAACATTAAGGCTGTCATTATAGAGACATTGACGAGCCCCTAAAGAGGCGGGAGGTTAGAGTGCATAAACTCATGCCTTTTTTTCGAGAAGGGAGCAGAGATGCAACCAGGACACCCACATTCGCCTTGCTTGTTCCGTCCCATGGTGAGGTAAAAGACGAGCCTATTGCCATACCGGCCAAAAATACCTGACTCAGGACTGTTAATAAATAGAAAAATCCAATATAATTTCGTCTGACGCGAGATTCGAATTTTAATCGTACCGTAGTACAGCTACCAAGGTAGACATTACTATATATTATCAGCCAATACTAATATGCGATCCTAATTGATATCGTACCTTAATCCTGAAAATAAACCAATTAAGATAGGTGGAATGTAGGCGTGACAATAAATCTTTATCCTAATTGGTCTATTTTCGGAACAATCCTTGGATAGAGACTGATCGCTTTTGAATTTCGACGGTTGATAGAGATTTCTCAAAAAATGTAAACTGTAAAATAGTTTGAACTGGCATGCAGATATTGTTCCTTATCAGCCCAGGTACCACCCACTGCAGGGCACAAGCTTACTCTTCAACCGAGAATACGATCGAGAGCGGTTAGGCCATATAGTCCACCATGCTGGCCTAGTGCCGTTTGGCAGACTTTATATACATAGAAATTCATACAAATCGCTACGGTATGCAGGTTTCCTCACGATGTTTCCCTTTACCGTTTTAGATTGACTATCAATACAGGCATGACTCCGAAAAGTCAGAGGTGTGCCCTGGGATTTGAACCCGAGAGCACCGTGAACGTGTTGGCAGTCGCGTCTGATCTGTCACCAACAGGCCACCACGCTAAAGAAATATAGTTTTTCAAATTCTGATTGTTTCTTTACAAAAATTACTATTTGCTCGAGTTATTAAATGGGGCCAGTAAAATAAATATAATGAATTATTGATCTTACTGTGCTGACCAGTGGAAATACATACATACATACATAAACTCACGCCTTTTTCCCAGAAGGGGTAGGCAGAGATGCCAGGGCACCCATATTTCGCCAGTATGTTCCGTCCCACGATGTGATAGGTGGCGAGCCTATCGCCATATCGGGCACAAATTCCTGACTCTGGGCTGATAATGAATAGAAAAATCCAATATCACTTTGACCAACCCGGGATTCGAACCCGAGACCTCAGCTTTGTAAGCGTACAACTACGCCACCGAGGCAGTCCCAGTGGAGATAAAACGATTCTTTGCGCTTTGTCGAGAAGGATATTAACGTTTGAGTTGTTTTTGGTGTGAATTTTTTTTGGTCACTACAATTAACGCTTATGTTTGTATCATGCATAAAGTTTTTTGTATTTATTTGAAAACTGGTTGATTAACGTAAAGATTTGATAAAGCTATTACGAAAAAATACGTATATGTTAAAATCTTGTTCTTTATCCATTCAAATTTGTTTTATGCAAAAAAATTGTGATAGTACTTAAAACTTTAAATGGTCATAAATCCGAAACTGATAGGTATTTTCCAAATATTATTTTTATATTATCATATTAATATTATGCCCTCGTATCCAACTTAGTAAGTGCTCCATTTTCCTGCACTCCCGGTATTATTGTTTACAATAATTTTATTAAGACGTGTTATCCTCTTTCCAACTTCTTATTAATAGTATGAAGTGTTTACGAGTGTTAACGAGTCATAGTTTGTGACGACAACAATTTTCTGTAGTATAAAAATTGTTATAGGATAGATATACGAATTTGGTATACATTTTTTTTGGAATTTGGTTTACGAGGTTAGCAATCGTAAACAAGTGCGGCAACCTCTCACTATTTTTATTTAAAAGTTTATAAAATAAAAGAAACAAGGGACAAATGACTAACATATCGTTAAATAATTACGAGGGAAAGAGAAGGACATACTGGGCATCTGTCAATGCTAATTAGATTTAAAAAAACATTAACTGGTGATTTAAATAGCTTCGTAGTTCACTAATATCGTAAACAATGCTTACCCAAAACGAAAAAGAACAAATCCGTGTACATTTTTGTATAAACTTGTAAACACTTGATTAATTGTTCTAACACATCCACACGTAAATTGACTAGATTAATGTCGCAAATCACATCAAATGCCACACGAATTTATATCGCGTTGTATAAATATTAATAATTTTTGATGTAAAAAGCGTAACGTTGTAGATTGGAAAAACCACGAGCGCTCGCGACGCGTCGGGTTGCCGCACTAAAGGATTTTTTACCTTGAAGTTTGAACATGTGACGTCACCTGTTAAACTACACGCAGAGGGAAATTCTCTATACTGGTAATTGTTATGTTCAACCATCTTATGATACGAATCTTTTTGTTGTATATTTTGTGTGTCTTAAGGAAACTGATCCATTTTGAGCGTTTATTCAATGGTTGTCATTGTTGCGCATTACAAAGATTGTAAACTGATTTTAAACGCGTAATACACTAAAAAATATGTAAAATTAAATACGTATAAAACTCCAAGTAAAGGTGGAGATTTTTGCAATCTGGCAACACAGAAAGATAACCGCAAAACGGGTTATGGCAGGTTAGCACAACATCCGATAAAACTCGGGAATCGGTTAATAACATATAGGGTATGTGATCGGGTTTTCATGTTTTGATGATTGAATAAATTAAAATATTGAATTGTTTACAGAATAGGAAACAGGTAGCAAATAATAAGTATTTTTATACAGTAACTGAGAAGCACACACAAACATCACGCCTTTTTCCCAGAAGAGGTAGGCAGAGGTGCTACTAGGATCTCCGCGTTCCAACTTGTCTGCTCTGTACAATGATGTGAGCCTTCGTCATATAGGGCATACATTTGACATGACAGCCTCCGTGGCGCAGTTGGTTAGACGCCGCCTGTGAAACGAGAGGCCGCGGGTTCGATCCCCGCACCGAGAGAAATGTTTGTGCGGCCCACAAATATTTCTTCCGGGTCTGGGTGTTTGTGAGACCGAAAAGTATCTCGTAGTTCCTGATACCCACGACACAAGACTCGATCTTAGTGTGGGGTCAGGACTATGTATGTGACTGTTGGGTGTTATTTATATTTATTTATTTATTTATTTCTGACTCAGGGCTGATAAAAAAATAAAAATCCTATATTACTTTGCCCGACTCGGGATTCGAACATAGACTTAAGCGTTGCAATCGTACAATACAACTGAGCCACTGATGCAGTAACTGAGATGCATTTGATAAGTATATTGTAGCTTAAGCGGAGTATCCACCAGTGATTGAGGGTTATGAATTGTAAATAATTATTATGGGTATTTTCACAGTGGGTGTGGTTTTAGTATCAGGAAATAAGAAAAAAAGCTGACAAAAACAGCAGTAAATGTATTTCTTAACTAACTGGTGGTAGGTCTCATATATGTGAGAGGGCGCCTGGGTTGGTACCACCGCAATGCCTATTTCTTCCGCCAAACAGCATTTTTGTGTTTCATTGTAGCCAGTGTAACTACTAGACATATTGAGACTTAACATCTTATGTCTCAGGATGGCGAGCGCAGTGGAAGGCCAAGCATTGCTTTGTAATTGAAGGTGTTGTTTGGTTTTGCTACTGTTCATGAGCGGTCGTATCGCTTACCATCAGGCGGATGGTATACTCGTCTCGCCACTAATAACACTTTCAACTAGGAAACAATAAAAAACGTGTGTATGGATGACATATCATGGGGGTTACTCTGTACTCCGACTCAACGACGTATGTTCGAAGATCGTACGTAAAACTGTAGGAAATACTTTACAAAATGTTGGAATGCTTTATCGTTTGTCGTGAAGTACCCAATTAGTAATCCTTATACAAAGTTGATGTGACCTATGGGCATAAAATTATACTACGTATACTATACGTTCTTAGTATTAATTCGACACGGCATAAAACTTTATAATACCAAAAATGAGATTTTGTTTGTTTCAAACAAACTAAATAGCTTACAAATAAGAGTAAAACGTAACCACCCTGTGTAAGTACATTTCACTGACCTGTAGATCCGAATTATAAAAAACAAATTGGCAACGTCGCGCGCGGCTTGTGTTATTGTCGCGCCGCGCCGTCAAGGCCACGCCGCAGCGTGGCTGTGTGCACCGCGCGTAGTTAGGTACTTTTGAAGTACGCGCATAACATACTTTATTTAGGTACACTAGATTTTTAAATTTTCGATATGTTCTCCATTTACATTAAGTAAAAGTTATAGCGACGGACAATATTATTATTGTTTAAATTGTTATTAAGTTTTTCAAATGATTAATAACCCTATTTCTAGTTCTTTAATAAGCCTCGCAAAAAGAAATCCAAGGGATTAGGTCCGGGGATCGCGGCCACCGTACAGGTCCTAATCGACCAATTCATTGTTGGCTGACAGTCAATAACACAGAAACACTAACACTAAATAATAATTATCCGAAGTTACATGTCCTGTCACAATAAAAAAAAAAATGTCTTAAACTTATTTACGAGTAGTGTCAATAACAAGACAAAATTAAAATTATCGGCGTGAGATCGGCAAGATCAAAGCGGCGCGGCGCGGCGCGGCGCGGCGGCGCAGGAGCTTCTGTGTTACATGCGTTCTGAAAGGATACCGGCGGCAGACTAAAAACTATTTTTTAGAGGTCAATTGCGTACTTGTCACACACACACATACTGACCTATTTCTATTTCTTTTACGCAAAGAATGTTTTGCTATGTCGCTCTCGTAATGAAAGTGTAAGTGTGTGTGTATTTATTGCTTTCTTATTTGCATCGCCAACTTTTAAAGTAATTTAGTTGTGCTTATTTATGTGACTTGTGTCAGAGCGGCAACAGCGCATAGATTTTAGTAAGATTTGTCGCTTTAAGGTGAATGACCTATGCGTTGGACGTAATCAGCTGTTCGAAAAGCAACAGCGTGTTCAAAGAGAGCAAAAACTTAAAAAATAATTTATGACTAAACTATTGTTCCTATTTAATTGATTTTTAGTACAGAGCTTGAAAATGGTGCCTAGTATATGCAGTTTAAAGAAAAGTCGCTCGGTTGTATCAATGTTGTATATCCTTACTTCGATCAAATATACTCTAGATACAACTTCTGCGCTTAGAAAATGGCACCAAAAAAGAGTGCTTTAAGCACACTTTCGCCTTCAGTCACGCACCGACAGTTGCTTCCAAAACGTCGCAGAACTTTAGACAATATTGTGTGAAAAGCTACTTTAAGCTCCAGGAATAAGGTGGAATTTGGGTTAATATATTTGGAATATGTGATCTTTTTGTTTACTTTTTTAATGTCATGCATCGGTGCCACTTTTTAAAAGAACTTTTACAGGGAACTGTGTATCTAGTGTATATTTGATCGAAGTATCCTTATCCCAATTATTCGGAATACTGGCTTCAGTTTGTTTTAATCTACAAAGAAATAAAAAAAGAAAGATAATTAAGAAGTAGAAAAAATAAGTTTTCTACTACAAGTATGGGAACAAGACTAGTTAGTGTATCAGGGGAGATTCATTTAGGGTAGCCTTCTATTTAAATGCAGATCTAGGCTCAAAATTTTGCCAGTCTACATCCCATTCTTAAACTATAGGGCACAGTAAGTTTTGGCTCTCAATTTTACAAAGACTCTCTCATTTAATCTTCGCGTAATTGGCCAATTAATGACAACTGAATTTTTGAAAATCGATTTCTAAGCCAACCATCATTTTGAATCAATTCTTAATTATCAAGATTTTATTGTCTCTTCTAAAATTACAGAGGCAAAAATATATTTTTTTGTTTCCTCACCACACGCACAATAGGCATAAAGTAGCGCAGAATCATTAGGTTTTCCCGCTGTTACAAATCTCGGAATTGAATACAAATAAGTGAAAAACCGTGCTAATCCCGGGTAGAAGTCATATTGTTTCTCGTAACACGAACAAGGAAACACCGGTACACCGTACACGGTACGTGAACAATTTAAACTCCCGATGTTATCGAAATTTTAGCCCGTGCAAAACACCGATTCGCCGTACACGGTACGTAAACAATTTAGATTTCTGACGTCGAAATTTTAAGGCGAACTGTAAAAAAGATCACGTGTCCATACAAGATGGTATAGGCAGAGGTGTTCAACACTCACTTCACTGGACTTGTCAATTTCCTCCCTAGGAAGAAGAATACCAGGCACCATGAAAGGCATAAATTCCAGCCCTGATATTAGATTGGGTAAATTCTAATTCGAATGTTCGGACGCCGTTCCGTGAAGTTTTACTCCACTTATGTGCCTAAATACTCAGAAAATGTTGGAATCCTATCGTACGTCGTAACCGTAGATTAAGTTCGGAGAAAAGGATAAGTTTAGTAGAGAGTAGTATTGATTTTAGAAGTGGAAAACTTATATCTAACTCCGGACATGGAACATGCGAACATTCGAAATTCGTCTCGTTTCCCCCCCTGAAATTGATAAAAATAGTTAAATTGCAAGCCCTAGCCTAGCCTTTCCAACCCAATCTTGGTCGTTGGCTACTTTATTGGTCTAGATTTAGTAAGCTGTGAATCCTGTTAATAAATAAATAATACACCCAACAGTCACTTAATATCAGTTAAGATTTGAGTCTTGCATATCAGGTGTTACGAGAGACTCTTCGGTCTCACAAACATCCAAACCTAAAAAAAGATACAACCAAAAAAAGATATTTCCCTCGGTGCGGGGATCGAACCCGTGGCTTCTCGTTTCACAGTCTAACCAACTGCGCTGCGGAAGCTGTCCTATGTTATATTTCTGAGCAAGTCTATTCACCTTGTATGGGTTTTCGGTTTAAAATCTTTTAATTTTGGGAAGAAATAAGTGAAGCTTGGTGAACTACGGGTGTCATCAGTAACATCTATGCCTACTCTTTTAGATACAAGTATACTTGTAACCTTATTATTTTGTAGTATGTACTATAAATAAAATATTTCGGAGTGGAGCCTTGGGTGAAAGTTTTTGTTTACGACAGTTTTTTAACAATATACAATGTTATTTTAAACTTTATAGCTGCAATCATAAAGTACATAATGGTGTACCTCTTGCTTTTTGTATTTCTCTTTAGTATTTCCATAATAACTTCTTTCAAACTAGCATAATTTGGAACCACGTGTACAAAGCTGTGTAAGTCATAACTCGGATTTTATTAAAACTGAATGTTTTAGCGCCGTACGTTTTATATCACCAAAAATAAATAGAAGAGACAGTAAAAATATTATTTATTTATTTTCAGTACCTAATCTTTTAAAAGTGGAACGTTATATTTTTTATTGCGTAGTTCCGGCAATTGAGCGAGCAGTCACCCAATGGCAAGTGATCCCTGCCGCCCATGAACTGAACATCAACAAAGCATGGATGGGTACGCATGGGTATGTAGTGGGAAAATCGGGAGAGGAAGGAAAAAGGAAAAGAAAAATCATCATCGTCAGATACTATATCCCTCCAATGCTGCTAGTATTAGAGGCACATAGTGTCTCACAGGCACGTTGTTGCGAAACACAGTCTATCGCTTCTCGCACTGATGTCGCTGCTGTCGTCATTAGCCTTTATAAACTGAAGAGTAAGAGGTAGCTAGTTCGGTTTCCAGCTAGAGCAATCTACTTTGACTGAGCTTTTAACATAATATATAGATACATATATATTCTCCTAGGATTGGATTTGTCATTGAAGACCGCTAATTGTAGTTGGAAAAGAGTGTATTCTATCGTCATGTATGGATCGTAATAATTAACAAAAGGCTGTTAAAATTAGGTCGTAGTAGCGTATGAGTAGTGAGTTCTCAATTATGGTATAAATAAGTTACTCGATGTTGCTCAGCCGGCGCCAACAGACCACGCGACAACTGTTTAGTATTAGTTCGGATAGCGGGAAGGCCGTACGTTTTCGTCGCATTATTTCGTGCTTAAGTTCTGTCGCGATCTATAAAAGAGTTTAACTCTAAATAATAGTGATTATAGTATTCGTTCTATTAACAATTTTTGTATATAGTTTGCCGCATTGAGTTTAATGAATGATGTAAGTCATACATTACCCTACATTATTTTTAATAGATTTTTTTAAAGTGATTCACTATCATCGTCTTCAAAGGAAGTCCAATGCTGAATAAAGGTTGCTCCAAGGATTATCACTTATTTCCTTATTTATAAGGACTTAACGCAGTTTTCGAATGTGGTTAATATGAGCTGACTTAAAAACATTATTCATAGACGTCAAAATCACTAATCTGGTATTTAACAGCTCATTAACTTTTAAATGGCCGAGACGTTAATTTAAAGCAAATTTTAAGCATAAAAATAGCGGATGTTTGTCAGCAGGGCGTTTGATTTTACTGTTAAGTGAATGAAATCACTTTTTTACTGTGAATTGACAATATTAGTTAAAAAACATAATGATTATCAAAACGTAATGAACGTTTTATCTCCCCTTAACATGATTTAACTTATTTATGTGTATGTAGTTGATTAGCGGTTTAATATGAATAAGGGGGATAATGTAATGCACGTTACTAAAGCATGTTTCACACTGGATTACAGCTAGTGCGTTCAAGTGCATTGCAGATGGAGTAGAGCCCTGTATTTAGTTCGAGGATAATAGCGACTGTCGAATGATTATTCGCTGATATAATATTCATTAAACAGACTTGCTAAATAATATGGTATGGTTAGCTTTGGTTTCTCGATAATACTGCACCTGATCGGCAATAATCCTTGTGATTCTTGACTCGTATAGGTATAACTTTGTTGGCAGAATATTCATATTCCCCGACACTATTGTCCTCACTGGCGAAACTACATATGTATTTATAAATTCTTTATTGAACACCACATACAATAATGAGATATAAAAATAAGATAACTCAAATAAAGTGACGAGAACGTATAAATTTAAAATTAACGAAGAAACGTTTAAATAAAGGTGGCAATTGGCTGTCTTATCGCTTACCGCGACTTCTTCCGGACAACCATTAGATGGACTGGATTGAAAAGTAGCTAGGAAGAAAATGATGGTCACAACAAAGACAAAAAAAAAGAAAAAAACAAGTACAAAATACGAAGAATGCAAACATACATTTAACATGCATACTTTCAAACTATGTATGTTTAATGAAAATGTATGCGAAACAAACTATTCCACTTATTTCCGAAAGTATGGATTAATACTTTAATATTTTCGATTATTATGTATGGCATTTAAGAAGACTGATTTAATTACGTAGACAGACATAACCTTATCTCGTTGGTGGATAGTAGATATTCCATATGGACTACATTGCGCTTCCCATCAGGCGCTTTCATAATAAGGCATAAATAGGAGATGGGAACGGGTCAACGAACTGCGTTAATATTTAATAGATTTATGTCTGATTCCCTGGGGAACTCGTCAGCTGGTTTGCAGGCGAAGTCAAGACACTGTCGCACCGGAATTGTATCCATTTTCTAACTTCCAAGAGGTTATTAAGTTATGTCTTGAAATATTTAGACGAATAAGTTTGAGTAATGCTTATGTTCAGCAATTGATTTTTTAGATAAGGATTACATTATTAATATTGGTTCTGTGTTAGCCTATGTACGTCCCACTGCAGGGCACGGGCCTCCTCTTCAACCGAGAATGCAATTGGGAGGCAGAACAAATAAAACTAACCTTTTTTTCCCTACTTGTCTGTCATCGTGTTTAGGCCTTGGAAGTATTGCGACTAAAAACACGAGATTTAAATCTAGAATAACTGTAACCCAATGTCAAAGTTAAGGTGACGGCCTTAGAATGCTAATTTACATCGAGGACACAAATATGCCCTTGGCTCTTGATTCTAATCTAGAATAACTTAGATTTTAAGTAAGTTTATTTTATAAGTTTGGGTTGCGGTACATAGTAAAATTGAAGTAGAATTGCCTGGGATACGGATAATGTGTAATAGTCGAAATAAAAAAATTGACATGAAGTATCAGTTGAGCTGCTGTGAAGGGCATTGATAGAGTGTTATATAGCCATAGCATGGAACGTAGTGGCTGGTGTAAGTCCCGCCTTTGTATCTACTGTGTTATTGTATATTTCTTTAGTGTAATCCTGGATCACAAAATAATGGCATCTTTCGTTTATATTCCAAATGAAGTAGGCCGACAAAATTGTACCGTCCGGTGAGACAAAGCAACTATACATCTAATGATAAGAGCACTGCAGACCAGGTGGAGTATCCACAGACAAAATATTTTTCTCTAATAGATCAATCACTCTGTATGACGAATATTTTATAATAGGGAATATGCATGCCATTTTTTTATATTTTTAATCGATTCTGTATGTTATTACATTACCAGAAAAAAATATAAGGCTTTATAAATATCAATCAAAAAAGTACAAAAAAATAATAAAAACTGCTATCAGTTTCGAAGCATTTAAACGCCATTATGGCGCGACCTCGCTGTGACGTCAGAGTCTACTATGTCAGCAACGTAGTATTTGGATTAAGCTTCTTTTATTAATTGCTACATAACTGTATTTCGTCACAAAATAATCCATTTTTTTTTATAATACAACGAAAACACAAAATAACTCTTAAACAAACGTAAAACAATACACCCAACAAACTAAAACTTCATAAGATAGTGTACTCTGTCGTCACTTCCCTTTTCAAACGTTTCGAAAAAATTGCGCGGCAATTTTGAAATGTCATTTTTTAAGTATTTTTTTTACCGATTTAGAGTTGATGAATTTAAAAAAATATCTTATTGATATATTTCTATATCAACAAAGATTACAACAAAAAATATTTGAGTTATTTTGGAGTCTCGTGCATATTCCCTATTGTTGGATATCAAACGCCAAGCAACGCTTTGTAATTCATGGTGTTGTTTGGTTTTGCTTCTGTCCATGTTCGCGTTCGCATTGCTTACCATCAAGCGAATGGCATTTCCGTCTATTCAACACAATAAAAAAAGTGCTTAATGGCTACTATCCATACGAATGACAATGTTCTATCACCAGAAATATGTTTCAATCCACATATTACAACATAATTACAAAATTAAAGCCTGATCGATACATTACAAGCTATCTGTACTGTACACAATAATTGTTTAATTTCTAAATAGCCCATAATCATCCAGATAGGCTAATCGTCTACGTTCTATCCAGGTCACACAAACATGAAGATACGTTAATAACTATTGATCTCTTTACGCAGACACTGATATTATTGTTATTACAATTATTGAGGAATTTTAATCAACTACAACTGTATTATCTCTTATACGTCCCACTGCAGGGCACGGGCCTGCTCTACAATCGAGAGTACAATTGAGAGAGCTTGGGCCATACAGTCCAACTGACCTAGTGCGGGTCGGCACACTTTTACATACTATAGTAATTCTTCTGAATCATCACGGCATGTAGGTTTCCCCACGAAGATTTCATTCACCCATATAGTGTGTTGCGATTCACTATCAATATACATGGGACTGTGAAAAGTCAGAGGTGTGCCCTGGGATTGGAAGCCGCGACCATCGTGAACATGTTGGCAGCCGCGTCTGATCCATTACCAACAGGCCACCACTCACTTCTCCAACTGCACAAGCGACAGTTTTTATCATCAATAAATAAATATACTCAATTGACATGTGTGTATTGATAGTCTATCACTACGCATTATAAAGATGAAGGAAAAATTAGTGAGGACACCTGCATACCACAGCGATTTGTTAGAATTTTTATGGTGTGTAAAGTCCGCCAACCTGCTCCACGCCAGCGTGGTAGTCTATATGGCCTTACCACTCTCATTCGCACACTCGATGGTAGAGGAGGCCCGTGTCCTGCAGTGCGACGTACATGACCTAATGTGATACGGAAAAATCTCGTTTCAGGGATGCATTCGTCTCTGGTTTAACTGTCAGCTTCTTTATTTAAGGAAGTTCTCGTCATCCCGAATTTCCTGAAAGTAGTCAGTGACGGCGGATAAGGATAGTCACATATGCCTCGACAATGTTTGGAAAGTCCGGACGTATTTCCCAAGTAGCGGCATGGATCTTGGTGACCGTCAACCTTATTGCTATGGTGAGTGATTTTTATTACTGGACAAACAGTAGCAGTGAGCAGTAGTTTCAGTGGGCGAATCTTTGATTTCCCGTAATTACGAGTACATTAAAGGCGAAGAATTACAACGTAATTAAATTTAGATTATCTTATAAGAATTCGAAGTTATGTCGAATTCATCATTCGGTCTTGCATTAACTGAGACCAAACTCAATGATGGAAACTTTTTGGTTATCTTTGTGCCAGAACACCTGAAGTCAATTTGAAATTGGAATTGTAGAGGAACGATGGTGCACCTTTGCTCATTTGTATAAAGTAGGGGAATTATTAAACACTTATCATTGTTTTGCCACCATTGTATTAAATCGGCTTGGCAAGCGCCCTAATGTTAATTCTCGTATGTCCTGGACGTAGAAGTAAGACAAAATTAATATGTTTCAGATTATCTCCATACTTACATTCGGGTTCGCTCTGTGGACCATAGCATCGGCAAGCTCCTTGTCTTTTACAATTGAGGCGCTGGGCAGTCGTCTATTATCGGTAAAGTATATTTTCTTCTCCCGTCGATCCTTTTAACCTAGCCTTAGATATTTCTAGATATTTTGCAGATTTAAATTAATGTATAAGTTTATGCTCAAAACGCTTAAATCCATAAGGAGTCAGTGTGGTTGTGCAGTAGACTCTAGTCGTCAGTAGTCTATTTGTATTTGTTTCAAGAGCTTCTCCTGTCATCCAAAACGCGTATGTAAGCGTTGCACAAGCCGCTGTTGGGACTTATAACAATCGTAATAAAAAAATATACATTGTAAACAACAGGAATATAAAAGCACAAGGCATATCACGAAACGGTTCGAATAACTAAATTAATATTTAACTGCGCGGACTGGACACGCCATGTGAATTATTGAAATGACACGGATAGCACGTACGAAGCCGACCATGAGCCATTAGTTATGAAGTTATACGCCCAGGGATACAGGACAAACATTGTTTAGGCAGTAAACTACAGTCACATATATTGGTAATTTTGAAAATGTATTAAAGGAAAGCTATAGGAAACTTTTCGGTCGCGCAACACATTAGTATAAAAATATACTTTTTGATTACTTAACACTTTCGCGGACGGTCTCAGTTCAAGTTGTGTTCTAGAATAATAATAATAAATATATCAACAATATAATTTTACCAGAAAACATAAATAATAATAAAGCTTTAGATTTTCTTACTTTACAAACACTCATTTATTGTAGTGCCGTAACAGCCGCAATTTATAACGGATCTAAAATAAATAATCATACTCCTGATAACTCTAATAACTTCCAAAGAAAACGCACCCCAGCATGGCAAAGAAGACTGGAAAAAAGAATAGCAGATCTTAGAGGTAATATAGGAAAATTAACCCAATTTATTAACGGAAATAGAAGCAATAGAGTAATAAGGGATTCAAACCAAATACTGAATCAATATGCCAGACACGCAAACCATGAAGCCGATAACAACCAACCGTCGCATGTGCTAGATACACTCAAACAAAAACTGTCTGTTGCGAGCCATAGGCTAAAGAGATACAAAGATTGTACTCTCCGTAAGACCCAAAACTCTAATTTTTTGTGTAATGAAAAACAATTTTATCGCAGTTTATCTAATCAGGCCCCCACCGAGCACCAAAATCAGACACCTCCTTTAGAAGAACTTAGAAACTTTTGGGCTAATATTTGGGAAATTCCAGTAGAACACAATGACCAAGCCGACTGGATAAAAGAAGAAGAAAATAGATCAAAAAATATATTGGAAATGTCTTTCACGAGTATTACTTCTGAAACATTTCAAAATATTCTAAAGAAACTACATAATTGGAAGGCACCTGGATCCGATAATATCCACAATTATTGGTACAAAAAACTATCATACGCGCACCCTTTTATTCTAAATTATATTAATAAATTCATTGAACAACCTGAAATAGTACCTAAATACATAACAGAAGGAACCACCCATATGTTGCCGAAAGACTTTAACGATCCGCTCAATCCTGGAAAGTATAGACCAATCACTTGTTTACAGACGTTATATAAAATAATCACATCTTGCATATCTCACGAAATTTACAATCACATAGATAGTAATAATATATTAAATGAAGAACAGAAAGGTTGTAGAAAATTTAGTCAAGGATGTAAGGAACAATTAACGATAGATTCAGTAATATTAAAACAGGTTTTAAATAAAAAGAAAGATATATTTACAATGTACATAGATTATAAAAAAGCATATGACTCAGTCCCCCATTCCTGGCTATTTAAAGTCTTAAACATTTATAAAATTAACCCACATATTATTAATTATTTATTCATTACATCTCAACATTGGACAACTAGATTAAAAATAAAAACAAGTGATGGATATACACAAACGGAGAGTATAAAAATACAACGTGGCATTTTCCAAGGCGATGCCCTTAGTCCTTTGTGGTTCTGCCTTGCTTTAAATCCGTTGACTAATTTTTTAAATGCCTTCAACGTCGGTTATCCTCTAACATACGACACTAGTCCCATCTTAGAAACCAACGAAAATACTAGAAAACTTACACATTTGCTATATATGGACGACATAAAATTGTATGCTTCTTCCCAAAATGACATGCATCTATTAGCAGAATTAACTGAACAGTTTTCTAAAGATATTTGTATGCAGTTCGGTATTGATAAATGTAAAATTAATTCGATTAAAGCAGGACATATCCATAAGCATTATCACACCCTTTCTACAGGAGAACAAATAGATTCAATAGATGAAGGCGCTACGTACAAATATCTGGGTTATAATCAATCTAAACAAATAACATATAAGGAGACTAAAGACGCATTAACGCAGAAATTTAAAGGTCGACTCAACCTTATTCTAAAATCCCAACTTAACTCTAGGAATATTATAAAAGCCGTTAATACATTTGCCATCCCAATTTTGACCTATTCATTTGGTGTTCTAAAATGGACGAAAACAGAGTTGAAAAATATCCAGCGAACAATTAATGTATTTATAACCAAGTACAGAAAGCATCATCCACGATCCTGTATTCAAAGAATTACATTGCCTAGAGTTGATGGAGGGCGAGGAATAATTGATGTTGTTAACCTGCACAATAGACAAATCACTACGCTGAGAAAATACTTCCACAATAAGTCACTAACCTCTACTCTACATAAAGCAATAGTAAAAAACGATAGTAAATATACATCACTAAACCTAGCAGACCAAACAGTTCAACCTAATGAAAAGATAATAGACCGACAGGATAAATTAGCAGAGTGGGCACGAAAATCACTTCATGGAAGACACCTCCAAGATCTGAGCAAACCAGACGTCGACAAGATAGCGTCGAACGATTGGCTCAGACGAGGAGAGCTCTTCCCTGAAACCGAAGGTTTTATGCTCGCCATCCAGGACCAAGTTGTCGAAACCAGAAACTACCAAAAGCATATAATTAAAAACTTAAATTCCGATATATGCAGAAAATGTAATAGTGCACCCGAGACCATCCAACATATAACAGGTGCTTGCAAAGCCATAGTACAGACGGACTATAAACATCGACATGACCAAATTGCTAATATTATTCACCAAAAACTAGCCCAGAAATATAAATTGATACCCACCAATCCTTTAGAACCCTATTATAAGTATGTACCGGAAATTATACTGGAAAACAATACCCATAAACTTTATTTCGATAGGACAATATTAACAGACAAGACGGTGCACTATAACAGACCAGACATCACTCTAATAGACAAAAATAATAAAACAGCACTCATCATAGACATAGCCATACCCAATACACACAACCTACAAAATACAATATCCGAAAAACTATCAAAATACGCAGATCTTAAGTGTGAAATAACCCGAATGTGGAAGTTACAACAGGTGTCAATAGTTCCAATAGTTCTCTCTTCTACGGGCGTCATACCTAAATACTTACATAAAGCCATAGAAATTTTAGATCTCCCATCAAACATTTACTGTAAATTACAAAAGGCTGCCATCTTAAATACTTGCAGGATAGTACGTAAATTCTTACAAAGTGACAACAACGGACAGACTGACATAGAAGGTAGGAATTTATTGAGAGCTAACAATGAATAGTGCACACTTGGCCCAGACCCGTGTGTATTATTTTTATCCAGCTGACGGAGCTGAGTTCTTATAAGATAAAAATAATAATAATAATTTTATTATTTCCATTTCATAATTACAAATTCTCTTAATCTAAATATTATGTTACATTACAATTACAGCTCAATTTTATTTTAGAAAAAGTATACATTGACGACTGTACTAGTAAAAACTGTGACACAGCCGTCAGCATCTTCCATCGTGAGCTGTTTTACAAACACATATTATATATATAATTTAGAAATGCATTTTGGTTAAAACAAAAATAATATAGATACGTAGACATATCTAGATAACTCATATGTTAAGGTAAAGGAATGTTTCCATAAGTGAAGGTAAATGAGAGCATTTGTGTGTGTGAGTGTGTGTAAGTTTGTGTTTTAATGGGTGGGTGGATGGGTGTGTGCGTGTGTGTTAGTAATATAGTGCATAGTTGCTGCATGGGTACATATTTACATAAAAATGAAATGTACAATCATCACAGTAGTAACAATCCTTAATGATCTATTATTGATTCTGTTGCCTCATAATTTAAGTTTAATAGCCAAGTTTGAACCTTTTCTTTACACTTAGCCAAGGGCAAGCGGTAAATATCGAGTTTATTTGCAATATTGTATATGTGGTTACTAAAAACGTAGAACTGTCGACGAGCAAGTGTCGTTCTATGGGGAACAACTGAACAAACTTTGTCCTTATTTCTTCTTGTTATTGGTACAAATTTGATACTTTTATGCTTTCGAAGAATGACCGACTTAAAAAATAATTGTCTAACAGTAAGAACTGAGCATTCCCTATAAAGGAGGTCTGTACTGGTTCTTCTAGGCATTTTATGCATTATTTTTAATATCCCTCTTTGAGCACGTTCAAGGTGTAAAAGCACAGTTTTGCCAATTCCTCCCCACACAACAACACAATACTGAATAATGCTTTGGACAAGGGCATAGTAAACACAAAACAATGTTTCACGGTCAGCGGAGGATCTAAGTTTACTAAATATTGGCATCAATTTTCTAATTCGACATGTAAGGGTATTTATGTGCGCTGACCAATTTAGTGTATTATCAATCAAAAGTCCGAGATACTTAATGACAGTTACGCCAACCAGTTCGGGGCATGTGCAATTAATGGTAGGCGGATTGCACGTATGCACTTGAATTTTAAAGTTAACTGGTAGAGGTGAGTTAGGATGGAGCGCAAAGGCGACGTATTTCGTTTTTTCTACGTTGATAGTTAAGAGATTATCATCAAGCCAGTTTTTAATTTCTCTAAGAGCATCATTTGTGTGATTTTGTGTCTCTTTCCAATCTTTCCCACGTACGATCAAAGCAGTATCGTCTGCATAAGTGATGATATTACAATTTGGTATTTGCTTTTTACATAAACTATTAATGTATACCAGGAAGAGGGTGGGCCCAAGAACAATGACACAATAAATTGCCATACAAATATATTTGGCCTGTAAATACGTTGTGTTTATATTGAATGTTAAAAAGACAATATGACAAAAACGTTTTATCACGTTATCGTTTGCAAACGTCGCGTCGTGTCGTGTGATATATGATGAACAGTCGTATAATGACGTATGGATACGTTGGACGTCATTATACGTTGTGCCGTATCAAAATCTCAAATCATGACGTACAATCACGTTCTGTCTGCGAAAGTGTTAATTTGTTTAATGAAGCTAGCCCGATGGTTTCCTTTCACAGTCGTAGCTACCTTCGTCGCAGTTGTTAGGCATATTTGAGATTACCAAAGTATTTTTTTTTCTTTTCTTTCTTTAACGGCGAAGGAAAACATCGTGAGGAAACCTGCATACTATAGCGATTTGGAAGAATTTCGACGGTTTGTAAAGTCCTCCACCACACATTAGGCCAGTGTGGTGGACTATATGGCCTAACCACACTCAATCGTGCTTTCGATTATATCGGAGGCCCGTGCCCTGCAGTGGTACGTATATGGGCTGATACAGATTTTTATTTCTATATCCAAAAAAATTGGACAAAATGTAACCTTTGTCCATGAATGGATGAATAGAAGCTTGTTTTACATCTTTGTGAGCTTAGCTTTTCAATTTCTGAAACGTGAATATCGCGTAATATCCGGACGATACAGCGAGCTGTTAACCGGGTCACTGCGGTGCCAGCCGGTGACAGTACTGCACTATTTCATTATTCAAGATTATATCGCACAAATACCTACTTACAACAAAGCAAGCAAGTAGACTTCTAAAGGCTGTAGGTTATGTCGCTCTGGCCTCTATCACTAGGTTTGTTCGCAAATATTACACAGTCTTGATATAATTGTTTTTTTTTAAAGAGCTAACAGACGATGTAATCTCGTGACTACATTCTTAAGCTGCAAACACGATTATAAATGTAAAAAAAAGAATATAAATACATTACATACGTAATACATTTTTTTCTACTCAGCGATTTTTCAAGTGAATATTCTCTAAATGGATGATTTATATAATGTAGAAACTTATTTACATTAGCAAGTAGACTTCTAAAGGCTGTGGGTAATGAAGGTTTATCACTAGATTTGTTTGTAAATATTACACTGTCTTGGCATTAAAGAAAATAATAAAAAAAAGTGCTGTTAGACGAACTAATCTCGTCACTTCACTATGAAGTTGTAAACACGATCTACGAACTATGCAGCGGTTTTCATATTCTCTAACTTGGTGATTAAAGTGCGTAGTAATCTGTTGGTAACGGACCAGACGAGGATGCCAAGATTTTTACTATGGTCGCGGATTCAAATCCCTGGGCACATCTCTGACATTTCAGAGTCATGTGTATATTTAGTCAATCACCATGGGTTTATAGCGTTGAATCCAAAATGGTAAAGGAACCTCATAACATAACGTCTTAAAAAAAACTTTGGTATGTAATGATCCGCCAACGTGCATTAAGTGAGGGTGGTGGACCATACCGGGTATCTCAAGACTGCTACCGAAAACGAAGCCGGGTGGTAGTTTTAGTGACTACAAACACAATGCAACTAAAAATTTTTCAAAGAAACGCTACAATATTTTTTTAAATATCGTCATTTTTGGGTGTTAAATCCATAGTTTTTGCTAAAATAAAAATTTAAACTCTTTTATACTTTAGAGTCTTTATAAATAAAGAGTATACACTATCATTTTAGGAAATAATTGTATTTACTACCCGAATACGACCGTATAAAAAATATTACAAAAAAAAAATTGTCGCTTTTTTCTCCAACATTTTCTGTTGCATTGTATCTGAAGTCGCTTAAACTACCACCCGGCTTCGTTTTCGGTTGCAGTCTTGATATACCCTGTATAGCCTAACCCCTCTCAGTCGTACTTTTAGTTGTTAAGAAGCCAGGAACCTGCAGTAATAGCAGGGATGTATATGGGCTGATAAAATACAAATTGGTGATTATTTTGCAGGCTCTACTGCCTCCCTCCGTGCTGAACGTGCAATTAGGAGTGGGGCTCGTTTTTTTAGCAACGTTTGCCTTCTTCATATCCTTCATGGGTTTCTATGGAGCTATATCGCGCTCCCAGTTCCTGCTTTTCATGGTACGTTTAAGTTTTTAAATGCTCTAATCATAAAATATTGTCTGCTGTTGAACATCTAAGTTGGGCACGAGACCTGGCTATTGCAGCGGGAAGTCGCTGGATGCAGGCCGCTTCGAACAGTTTGCTACGGTAAATAATAGAAAGATAACCTTTGGGGAATGTCTATGTTCAGCAGTGGACTTCCTGTGGCTAAAGAGAGTAAAAAGCTAGATATCGTAAAGAATAATAGCATGTAAGTTTATAGTACCTACTTGTTGGAAAAATATTTTATTTTTAGACTATTCTTCTTGGCATTAGGAGTTGTTGAGCGTGACAGCAAAATTCAGTTTAATGATTTTGAATCATTTTACAAAATTGAGCTAAGTTTTTTTATTGCAATGAATGACGATAAGAGCATGCCATTCGCCTGATGGTAAGCGATATGACAACAACACCACGACTTACAAAGCAATGCTTGGCATTCCGCTGTGCTTGCTTGCACTATTAAGTCTCAATATGTACAATAGTTACTCTGGTTACAATATCCCTCAAACCGGAACACAACAGTGCATTTACACTACTAATTAATTACTGGTGGTAGGTCTCTCATATGTGAGAGGCCATCTGGGTGGGTACCACTGCAGTGTCTATATCTCCCGTCAAACAGCAGTGATATGCACTGTTGTGTTTCGGGTTGAAGGGCATTGTAGCCAGAGTAACTACTGGACATATTGAGACTTAACATCTTATGTCTCAGGATGGCGAGCGCAGTGGAATGCCCAGCATTGCTTTGTAATTCAAGGTGTTGTTTGGTTTTGCTACTGTTCATGAGCGGTCGTATCGCTTACCATCAGGCTAACGGCATGCTCGTCCCGCCATTCAAAGCAATAAAAAAAATTGACATTGATAAACATTGCGGTGGTGCTTATCCAGGCTGCCTCTTATAAATGAGGAACCTACTACTAGATCATTTGCACAAGGATATTACGTCTATATTTAATTATGTTTTTAGTACGCGACATTGAGTCTACTTCTTCTTCTGTTGGAGTGCGCCTTAATCTACTACTTCTCTTCGGATTTAGTTGAGGTAACTTGAATACATTATTGTTAGAGTAAAAGCTATTTTGTGTCATATACAAGTAAGGCTTTGTCTGGCAGTTGTAAAAAAGGCCATTTTACCTTCCCAAGTAGAAGGTATTATAGGAAGGTATTTATCTATTTATGATGCAAAGCAGCTGTAGGTATTTAAGAATTGATATGAATCATAAATACATTGGAAAAGTGAAATAACTGGATATTCAGATACGAAGGCTAAATAATATTCAAATATGTACAATATGATTTTTATTGGAATATGCTTTTTTAATGAAAAATAATATATGCACGCATTTTTTATAAAACTACTGTGGAAACCGGAAGTAGACCATTTTAAATTTGAATTTAGTTCGCTTAAATTTAATGTTACATAATAAGTGTTAATTTATATAGGATTATAATTATTTTAACACGCATTTCTTTACAGAAAGGTCAACGACATGAAAGCGCTGTTTGGACGCACACGCTTCGCCTAAGTTTTAGTTGCTGCGAGATGAATGCGTAAGATTTTCGACTTGAATCTAAAAGCTCTTCAAGTACCAGCTACCAAGTTTTGTGCCACGAACTAATAATCATTTCAATAAATAATAAATACAACAGTCACAATGAAACTTCTGACCTAACATTACGATCAATTACTTAAGTGTCGTGTTGTGGGTACAAGAAAGTACGAGAAAAATATCAGTCTCACAAACATCCTGACCCGAGACGTACAATTCCAGGCCGCACAAACATTTGTTTCGTTACGGGGTTCGAGTCCGTAGTCACACTACACACCAAAGTTGCCGGCTCGGCGACACAGCCCGCTGTCGTCACCCCGTGGCGCATAAGAAAATAATCAAGTCTGCGACAAGCGCACGCACGTGTTGCCCGCCGATATTGGCGGCATATACTCTGCTCAGTTGCCCAGCGAGACTGAACATCATAAAAATGTTCCTGTCTTGTCGGCCCGGCGACATGTTGCGAACAAAGTTATTCGACTTGCAATGAATGGAGCCGTGGACTAGGCCGCCAACAAAAACTTGTGCTAGCGGCTTCGGTTTGCAGTGCGATTTACAGCAGGCGTCTAACCAACTGCGCCACGGGACACGGAGGATGTTTTAGACACATTAATGTTATTGCAGGACGGAGCAGAACGTGGTACTTCCCTGGTCTTGTTGCGGATCAGCTGGGTATCCGGATAGTTGCAATTCCTCGCGGGTATATCATAAGGCAAGTTTCTGACGTAGGTATGAAGTACCAGCAATAATAGGCCATTATTAGCGTCTTTAAGCTTCAAATTTAAATATCTTACGAGAATATCAGGCATATGCTTAGTAATGGAGTTTATGTGGTTGAAGATAGTGTGTGAGAGAGAGAGAGAGATAAAAGGATATCTGGACGTTAAAATGTATGAGACCCATCACGGGATCCACCATAGAGGCAGGTTTACAATTCATTCTGTGTACAATAGGTGTTTATCAATCGGGCATTATTCAGATGACCTGTAAAGATGAGTGAGGGGGATATAATACAAAATTATATTTGCCATTTTAAATACAGCGTCTTAAATAGCGTCATGGAGACTGAAAATTAAATAGATAAAGAGGCGAATTATGCTAATTTCCAGGATTGCTACACCACTGTGACTGGCTGGTTGAACCGCTACGAGACCGCAATATACTGTTCCCTGGCTGTGTTCCACATCATACTATCGTCCTGCTCACTCATGCGGAGATCTTACAGTGCATCTCACTCACACAGCTAGCATACGGCGCACCGTGATGACGGTGGTACGTTTAAAAATAATCAATAATAAATATTGTAACAATTTACAAAGTCCCGTTCGCACATTAAGGTCAATTAAGTCTTGTATCAGTGGCATCAGATACTACGAGAGATTTTTCTATTACACAAACGCCCAGAATTAGAAGTCTAGAATAATGTTTAATACACAACATTCTGGGAATATAGCTGCATAAATATGTGTCTCGGGGTGATCGAACACGCATCCTCTTGTTTTACAGCCGACGCGGCGCCAGAGGCTGTCATTAATATTGTTTTTTTTTTTATATTGAATAGCGAGACGAGCATGCCGTTCACCTGATGGTAAGCGATACGACCGCTCATAAACAGTAGCAAAACCAAACAACACCTTGAATAACAAAGCAATGCTTGACATTCCACTGCGCTCGGCATCCTGAGACATAAAATGTTAAGTCTCCATATATCCCGTAGTTACTCTGGCTATAATGCCCTTCAATCCGAAACACAACAGTGCATTGACACTGCTGTTTGACGGGAGAAATAGACATTGCGGTGGTATTTACCCAGATGGATGCTCACATATGAGACCATCAGTGGCGTGCCTAGGGTTGTGGACTAGGGCAAGCCCAATATTTTTTTTAGCAAGAATATGTATTGGTTCAGGAGCAAAATGGTATTAAGAAAGAAGAACGTGTTCATCATGCGATAGGGGGCGAGCCTATGCGATAAAAAAAATATATAGAAAAACGACCCGAGATTCGAATCCGAGACCTCAACTTTGCGCCATCGAGGCAGTCCTAGACCTACCACACGATCTATATAAGATTAGGATAAAAACTAATAAAATAATAACTGTCTTTATCACCGTTATGAAAAAATCTATTACAATAAGTTGTTTCGAAAAATCTAATAGATGGCGCGATTTTCACAGCCAGCTATTTAATATTGCCAAAATACTGAATGGCCTATCATTACATAGTTTTAAATAGATGAATAAAACAAATGTGTAAATCAAATTACTTTTGGGCATGCATACGTAACTTTACATTGCAATTATTTTGTAAATTAATTACAATATAAAGTTAACAATAAAAAGCCACTACAATAGCACAAGTACGGCGCCGTGTTTAATTTCGCGGCCAGAAATTATTGTTATTAATACATTCATGTTATGTTTTTGTGTATGCATGTGATTTTTTGATTCATCATGAGCCCTGAAAGGAAGCTCTTGATGAGCTTAATGGCAAACAGTGTCAACTAATTTCTGAACAACACTACGATTACTGTCTACGCGAGCATAATGTTTTGAAATCTCATCACATATGTATCTGACGCGTAAAGAGGTTTCTATACGCTGTTTACCGGAATTATGAAAAGATATTAATGCATAATATAGTTTTCTGTACTTTGAGAAATTACAACAAATCAGGCGTAGGTTTTGGACCAGATACGAGTAGTTGTCCGTCAACGAAATGTAATGAATTTACCTTTTCCTCGCCGATCAACACTTGCACGCACTTCAAACCATCACAAGGCACATTTTCACCCATTATTATACGTAATAAACGTAAAATACTATAATTAAACGAAAACTAAACGTAGATGTTCTGTGATTACTGGTTAATCGTCCGATCGAAAGACATAATAATAAACGTGAAACTATCCACATTCCACAGGTCCTAAATTATGTACAATTCCAAATTATATATTAATAAACATATTTAAAACATCATAATACGGTCTCAAAAAATATCAATTTATTTTATATATTATCCAATATAACTTATAGCAAAACATAAATATTTTTCCATAAATTTGGATCATAATATGACGCGTCAAGTGCACAACTTCACTACGCGAAGCCGGGCATTTTGCTTGGTACAAATTGCATTATAGAATAGCTATATGTATAGGTACGTAGTGTCATGGTAGTAGCAATTCACCCATAGGTGCGACTGAGAGGGCAATATACGCCAAAAGCCAGGTAAAAGCACACGAGAGAGAAAAAGATAGATAATATTTTATATATTGCGTCACGCGTGGACCAGCGTTGATTTTGAATGAAATATTTTTATGTTAGTTTTAGACCGCGGCGCTCGCTTTGGCGAGTTGCCGGGCATGGCGCTGCGGGCGCGGGTGCTCCGTCGCAGGCGCGGGGCTCCATTATGGCACGCCGCGACGCGGTAAATTTAAAAATGATAGACGTTTTGCATTAAACGAATGTATTTTATTTATGTTACTAATTTTCCTTTAAGATTGAGTATATGCCTATTAAGTAGGGCAAGCCGGGCTTTTGGGCTTGTATGGAAGTACCGCCACTGGAGACCATCTGGTAATATTGTTCACACAAGACCCGGATCTTAGTGGCCTGTGTATATATTGTTGGATTTTTCGCAGCTGAATCTCCGAAACCTCGCCGACGCAAGTCCAGGGTAGCACCCAGCGTGGAGTCACGAGACGACATCCTAATGGTGGTGCTGGGCCGCGGCAGACTAGGCTGGGTCGGAAAGACCAACTGACAACGTAGCCAAAGACATTGATGCTCAATGCTCGTTTCGCAAATATGAGTGTTTAATGCTCATCCGTCAAAACTATTGATGCTCAATGCTGATCCGACAAAGAGGATGCTCAATTGATTAAATAATATTTTATAAGGTTTTTGTTTTATTTATACTCCGCATCTTTACTCTACTTATTTTATGTCTTTGAATTTTCTAAATTACGAGTATCTTTCTTTATATACCCGTACTTTAAAATTTCCTGAAAATTCTGATGAAATAAAGTAACAAAAATAATAGCCAACAAAGTTTTACATAACTCGCCTTGCTTGTCTATTGACAACATGTATGGGTAGTTTTTTAGGACATCATGACCATACAAACTTATGTAAACGTACGGGTCGAATACAGAACTTTTTTTATTTTTATCGGTTCATTAAAAACGACAAAAGCAGAACATACTTTGTGCTATTTGGGGAAATAATTCGTAAGCTTTGGCAACATTAGAGTGGAATAGAAGACTACACAAAAGATTTAATTTCTGTGCTTCAGTTTTCTAAACGGAATGCAATCTCCATTTGGGTATAAGCTTCTTGGGTGTGATCCATGAGGAGGGTTCAATTATCAGCTCGGACAATCCGATTTATGATAAATAATTGCTCGGTATGAAGACGATTTTTTTTTCTATTGCTTTGAATGGCGAGACGAGCATGCCGTTTGCCTGATGATAAGCGATACGACCGCTCATAAACAGTAACAAAACCAAACAACACTTTGAATTACAAAGCAATGCTTGGCATTCCACTGCGACATAAGATGTATACATTTTGAACGGAAATAAATTTGGTATTCGGTTAAGTAATGCCTAAATTGTTCTTTGCTATTAAAATTGCAAGATTGATACACACACACACACACACACAATTGTGATAGACAAATCGTGTTAACGCTAAAAGCAACAATTTATTCCAATTACAATTGTGGGTAGAAAAGCCCCATGCAGTAAACACATTAACCCTCAAACGATCCCCTGCCTGGAGGTATTTGCATGTCGCCGCTAATTGGGTCACCTAACACTATCGATTTTATACTACAATGCATATAATGGGTATGTTTTACCCCACTATGGCGAAAAGGATAGTTATAATTTATATTCGTAAATCGTAACTAACAGGGCATGTCAAAGGGCACTTTAGACAACATACTGTAAGGCTGTGCTGTAAGGTTAATCAGAAAAAACGACAGCCTCCGTGGCGCAGTTGGTTAGACGCCGGCTGTGAAACGAGAGGCCGCGGGTTCGATCCCCGCACGGAAAAATATATTCGTGTGAACCACAGGTATTTGTTTCGGGTCTGGATGTTTGTGAGACCGAAAAGTGTCTCGTAGTTCCTGATACCCACGACACAAGACTCCATATTAGTGTGGGATCAGGCCTATGTATGTGGCTGTTGGGTGTATTCACTTCACTCACCTAATTTCGTGTAGAGATATCCCAGGTATGCAGATTTCCTTGCGATGCTATTATTATTGTAGATTTCCTTATGTACTTTTTTGTTACCTTATTACAAATGTATTAGATATAAGAAACAATGTAATTACCATTGGATGTCCTTAAATAAATAAATGCTTTTTTCTCTCTCAAATACGTCACTTCCCAAAATTGGTGTCCTCTAGAACTCGAACCACCGATCTTTGGTTTGTCAGTCCGTTTTGACGTTAACTAAGCTATCGCTCATCGTATAAACGAGTTAATACACTTAAAATCATTTTCATGTTTCGCATGTAATGGTTTTAAATGAGTTTTATGTCATTGCCATGTCCTTTCTTGTTTGCAATGTTCGTGAAACATGCTTTCTTCCTATCAAGGTTAATCTACACAAATTAAAGGGCATTATCTTGTTCGATATGTTCTGTTTTTCGATTGTGTACATTTCACATTGAGATAATATACTAGAGGGGACACAGCAAACAAAATATTTGTAATAAAATGAACGGTACATTTTATTTCTGTCTCTGTCACGCCTACGAAAAAACATTATCTTCCCTCTCGCTTCACTGTGTACCCGTGTGCACGCGCCATACGCAGAGATTTTGTTCCCGATGTCCGCTCTAGTATAATACCTCAATGACATTTCAAATCACTAATTTAAAAAATGCCTTCTTCTAATCTACCCATCGTTAAAAAGTCACGTATTAAGGGCCGCATTCAAAGACGTTTATTGTCAATGAAATTGTTCAACAACAATTTAATTGATATTACACGAATATTTAATCGATATTAAATGTCTCTGAGTACGGCAATAAATAACTATTATTTCTTTTTACTGCTATTAATGGCGAAACTAGCGTGCCGTTCGCCTCATGGTAAGCGATACGACCACTCATGAAGAGATGCATGGCTAGCAACGCGTGGAATTCCTTTATTTAACGAACTTTTCTAAATCCCCTCCCCGTTAGAGCTAATGCACAGTATACAGACCGACCTTTTCATTACGAATACATTTACCGAAATCCTCTTTATAACATTTTTTTGTTATTTCAGCATATAGATAGAAAGTATAATAGACGTCGACATAACGATTTCTTCATCTCGTATCCTTTACATAACGAATTTTATTAATAATTGACAAATAATTATTGAGTAATTAATGTCTCGATAGGTTCAGGGAGGTTTGAACGTCACATAAAAGATAAAAGTTTTCCACTTCTAAAAATCAATACTATCCTTTATGAAACTTATCATTCACTTCGCACTTAGTCTAACATTACGACGTACGATACAGGATTCGAACATTTTGTAAAGTATTTAGGCATATTCGTACCATTTTACGAGCGATATTGGAACATACGTCGCATCGTGGTGTCCCTCAAGGCCCGGCTCATTAGTAAATCTGTTACAGTTATTTGATACCAAGTAAGCTGTACAGTTTACACTGCTGTTAGTACTTTTTGTTACATTAACACCCGAATACTGGAACGCAACTTAAATATAAATTGCGCTTAGCTACGTTAATCCCGCTTAAATGTACTGGCTAAATGGGCCGTGCGTTGTTAAGAGCAACTTATTATTTGAATGGCGTTCCAGTATTCGGGCGTTAAACTTGCAATGGTTAAGTTTTATCACAAAGCTTATTGCAACAAATTACTTGGTGTAATTAATATTTTCCAATGCCCTTCAGCTTCGTTATATTGTCATCATCGCGTGTATGTTGCGATATGGATTCAACTTATGTAGGTATATCCCAGTTTCTATTTTTGGTAGGCCTATAGTCATCGAACACTGTTCGGCATTTCATTAGTAACGAGTTTGAACCGAATGCTCATCGGGCTATTGTAAAATAAAACAAATCATTATTTTAAAACCAAATAGAAAATAAAGAAATAAAGTTTTATTATAGACCCACATAAAGAAGAATAAACAATATTATATTCTGTAATAAGTCTAAATGCTATTTATAAAAAAAACACCAGTAATAATCTGAACGGGGGTTATTCAGCTTTGTGCTGCAATGGTTCGGCTGATTTTACAGTCACGCTGAACGCGCGCTGACTGTCAGCGCTGATAACTACGCGTTGTTCTAAAACGCTCCTTAGAACTTCGATCAAATATACATTAGATACACAGTTCCCTGTAAAAGTTTTGTTAAAAAGTGGCACCGATGCATGACATTAAAAAAAGTAAACAAAAAGATCACATATTCCAAATATATTAACACAAATTCCACCTTATTCCTGGAGTTTAAAGTAGCTTTTCAAATAATATTGTCTAAAGTTTTACGACGTTTTAGATGCAACGGTCGGTGCGTGACTGAAGGCGAAAGAGTGCTTAAGCACTCTTTTTTGGTGCCATTTTCTAAGCGCTCATGTTGTATCTAGTGTATATTTGATCGAAGCCTTAGAAGCTCATACATTTCAACTGTCAGCGCTGACGGTCAGCGCGCGGTCAGCGTGACTAAAATCAGCCGACTGCACTGCAGCGCTGACATTCAATGGGGCGTCTGTACGATGGCCGGACGCTATGGCGACATTTTAAAAAATGATGTACTGACAACTTATTGAATATCAAATATTTTTATGTCTTAATAAAAAAAAAAACGGCAGGCAATAACAAATATATAAACAAGCTTTTTACATCCCATCAAGACTAAAGCAATGTTTGAGTTCGCCGTTTCTGAGATGATTGCCAGCCCATCGTCAGCCCCACACGATGTTTTCTATCCAGGAGCGGTACGCGGAGACGCGAGTGTACAGCCCTGGCCTTCCCGCCTTTCCACAAGGCAGGCCGGCCGACGTCACGCCCGTGATGGTGAACGAATACTCCACCTGGTCCTTACTGAAGACTGGGATGAAAATGGGATTTGTATTCATAGGTAAGAGGAGAGGCCCGCCGCTGTCACCCTATTAATGAAAATGAAAATGAAAGTAATTTATTAAAACCGTTAAGAAGTTCTACATATTTAGATTCAGTCATTTTTTATCTACCACCCGGTTGGGAAAGCGGTTTTCACTAGAGAAGAACGGGCAAGAAACTCTAGTGCTGCCCTTTTCAAAACCAGTTTACAATTTAGTCATAATTAAATCAGAGCACTTCATTAATTATTTGTTGTACCATTTTAAATACGAACATGTTATAACAATATATTTAATATGGCTGAGTGAAGCGAAGTTGAACAAACGAAGAATTGGTATCCTCTGCTTCGCCAACGCCGTATTATGTAATATGTACGTAAATTAATATAATTAAACAGTTTATTATGGATAACGTAAGAATTCAAATGCATTAAATTACGGGCTTATTCATAGATAGTTATAAAACCGATGTTAGTTGTCGATTGTTTTGTCTCTTTCTTACAACTTTTGATTTCAGTTTGAGCGAAGAAGACAAAATATTCGAAAGCTAAAATACGTTTTAAAACTGATGTCTCTGTCACTCACACCTTCGTTTCTCTCGCTCCACTGAATTCTTACACGCCTGATAAGCGCGATTCTGTTTTTGATGTCGTAATAAATCAATAGTGTTAAGTCACCTCGCAAGTGTCCCTTGGATTTTCTTTATCCCCGTAGCACATTTGCGTGGCGTGGTCGTATCCTCTTTTAAGATGGCGGTGTGCCGGGTAATGCTGCTTACACTCTTCTGCGCTAAACTCTTTGAGATTCACCTGGAGAGTGGAGAGAGTTGGAATTTATTGCAATTTTTTGTAGCATAAACGGGATTGCTGTTACTGCTACTTAAGCAGGGGAAACTTTGTCTCCAATTACAGGGACCAGTAATGGTTCGGCGCCGGGCGGTTACAGAGTATGTCGGTAGAGGTTACAGAATCAAAGTATAACGGGTCGTCTAAGGACCAACTTCTAGGGGGTTGCATGCTCGTATTCTATGCCCCTTGTTTAAAAGGAGATAGCGATATATCAAGGGGTTTTGTTGGTAGGACGTTCTTTTACTTTGTGTTAGAACGGTGAGTCCGACATACCTAGATGGAGTTGTAAAGGGATTTCCTCGTGTAAGGAAAACAGGAGCACTTGTCGCCCTGGAATATTCAATGTCGTCCGTAATGCGTGCAACGATCCCCAAGAGGTTTTAGTTGGTACGCTGGCGTAGGATTTGCTAGTGACCGGCTCGGTCGCCATATCCGTAAGTTTGCAGGTCTGAAAAGCTAGTGATATGGCCATACCAATTCCAGCCTCTCCTTTATCTAATTTCTTTGATTTTCTATACCACTGTAACTCATGTTTTATTTCGTTGCATTATGCGTCGCGCGTGTAAGACTTTTATGGCGTTCCGGCTTAGATTCCGATGACAAGATTAGAGCTTTACATACCCTCTGTAAAATGTTAGCTACGGGTTGTCTGTAACCCAGAGCTCCCCATCCTAAAGCATAATGATCGTCATGATAAGCATCATAGGTTCCTTCATCACGAACATGTAAACAAGCCGGTAGAGAACCTTCAGTAAACTCCACTCTGAAATAAACAGATACATATTTTGTACTATTCTATATTGTGTTCCTTAATTTGAACGATGATTTCACAATATGATTATGTCAAGCCACCAGCTCGATAAACTTTACACAATACATTTTCAAATTGGAGGAGGTGCTAAGACAATTTAGTAATAATACAAAATGAAGATCATAATAAATGGCCATGTTGTGCTTTCCCTAGCAGTTTGCAAGTCCACTTTCGAAGTTGTATGCTTGTGGTGGCCGATCTTCGGAACAAATTTCATTAGTGCTTACGCCCCATAAACGGGCTCTCTGAGGTCATGGAAAGAAGAAGACTCCTGTTGATGCTTTATAACTTGCCTTTTTGGTGAGTCAGGATATCAACGGACTTTTAGGTGAGGATCATCGGGAGAAAAAAGTTCATGATGGCGATTTCTGAGCTAATGTTGCAAGGTTGGCCAGAAAATCTTTGGTTTGGTGTTGTCTATGAAGATAAAGAAGGGTTTACGAGCTCTTACAGTTAGGAACGCTAAAGACTGGATGAAATGACGTGCGTTGTGCAGGAAAGTGAGCCCTGCCACAGGACAGCGGAACAAGAAAAACTAAGTAGAAAGAAAGAGGGAATTATCTCTCTGCTCATTACTCATGTACGAAAGAGTATTTGAGTGGTACTCACGGTTTTTCAGTCTGTAGCAGAGCGATGTCGTGATACTTGCTGGGCGGCCGATAGTCCGGATGAGGAATGATTTTCTCGATGTTATGTTTCTGCCACATCTCCTCAGGTTCATCACGCTTCCAAACACCTAAAGCTGCGTACTTTACCGGCCCTCTGTTTTTATAAACAAGTAAGTAATATATGTACAAAGTAAATTACACTGTACCTTAATAGTTGTAATTGAACAAACCAGTTTGTTAAACGGTTGCTTAATGTATCCGCATAACATTACGTCATTAATAATTTGTGCTATATGTGTTGTATACACACATGAGTGGAATTAAAGACGTTCTTTAGTCAAGAAAGCAGCAACAAGAGTTCGTAATTGAAAACCATTTTTGAAAATCCGGATCGAAATCATGGAAAGTTCATTCCATTGTTCTCGGCAAAACTACTATCTACTGATATTGACTGTTGCTGCTGATGCAAAAATCGATTGAACGTGGGATGATGTCTGGAGTATTGACAGGCCACAGAATATAAAATTATTGTAACACACGTGGCTTTGTTCAGGAAAAGAGAAGCAATGAAAAGCATTAGTATAGAGTTCAATATTCCTAAGGAGCAGTCACCATAACTTAGATGGCGAAGTTTTACCGTAGTACGCGTTAGATTAGGCAATGTCTCTTCTTTTACATAGTGTTACCTACAATCTGCTGGTGATGCAGTGTGCGGCTGTCAGTATAAACCTCTCGCTGATGAGTGCTCCGCCGCACAGCCACTGCGTGGCGTTCTCCTCGGTGCCGTAGCCGAGCAGCGCCTGGTGCACAACACAGTATTAATTGACCTATTGTCTCATAGTTATCCAATGTTACTAAACACGGTCAATGTGCGGCGGATGCCTTTTCATATCATGGTTATCTGTCTTCGCCGGAATACTCACATCTTGTCACTCTTGCACAGTGTACTTTTAAATCCTGCCGCTCCTCAATACCTCAAAAACCGTTTTCAATTTCTGCATAATACTCATTCCAGATCCATACATTCTTCCAATTCCTTACAACTCCAAAGCCCCGTGCATTCTTCCCAAGTTTTCCCACTTATCCTTTACTGTGCAAGCAGTTCGACTTTGGAAAACACTACTGTTAGAGGTCAGGCGTGCAAGATCTTCACACCACTTTAAAGTTGTACTAAAAAGCACTACCTTCGTAATGCTACTCAATATTACATAATTATGTATATGTTTCCACTTTTGTGTGTGTTTATTCTATCTTCAATATATTACTATATATCTATATTAGTTTATTTCTATTTATCTCAGTATTTGTGTATTAGTATATATTTTATTCTTTCCGCAAAATCGTTTACATTTTTTTTATTGTGTACCGCCTTCTTTTAATACTTTTTTTTTTTGTATTATTTACAATCTTGCAATCAGTCATATAGACTATAAACAGATGTGATGACGGGTTCTTGTTGTGTAAGGCACCACTGCCAGCAGAGTCAGCCTTTTCCTTATCAAGTCAGGCCATGTGGCTGTCTAGCATGTCTCGGCGTTTCTTAAGCCTTCTTATACTTTCGGGAACAGTAAGTTGACCCGCTAATTGATTTGGATGGCGTCCTAGCCTTCGTAAGTAATTGACTACATGAGAGTCGATTTAATTTTTTACCATTGGTACATTAAGTGTTTCGTGGATCTCTGTTATTGTAGTAAACCACAGTGCGTTAGAAATGTGTTTCAGGATATAGTTCTGCACTCTCTGTATGATCATAATATTTGAGGCGCTAGCGGAGCCCCATAATTGGATGCCGTAAGTCCATATTGGTTTTAGAACAGTCTTGTATACTAGCAACTTGTTGTCAACCGATAGTTTTGAGTTTCGTCCCAGCAACCAGTAGAGGCCTTATACTTTAGGTTGATTTCTTCCCGTTTTGTTCGAACGTGTTTATTCCAGGTGAGTCTTCTATCTAAGTGCATTCCCAAATACTTTACTGTGTCTAGGTGTGGCAGTTGGATTCCATTAAGAGTGACTGGGGAGCAATCCTGTTTTCGAAGTGTGAAGGTAACATGTGCTGATTTGGTGACACTGGCAGCGATTCTCCATTTACCGAGCCATGCTTCTATTTCGTCTAGGTTTTTTTGGAGAGTGTTTGAAGCTTGTATTGGACATTTATTCGAGGTAAGTAAGGCCGTATCATCAGCGAAAGTAACAATTGTAACCCCTTGGGTTTGCGGCAGATCATAAGTATACAATGTATACAATACTGGTCCTAGTACGGAGCCCTGTGGCACTCCTGCGGTTATGTCGTGGAAATCAGATGTGCAATCGTTTTCTCGAATTTGAAATATTCTGTTAGATATATATGACTTAAGAACCTCGTAGAAAGTGTGTGGTAGCGGAAGTTTTATCTTATACATCATAGGCTTTGTATGAGATTTTGTGTTTGTTATTGTATTTGGTTTACAATAAAGAGTATTGTATAGTATTTTCATTTGAAGATATTTTTTTGCAATTAAACTATATATTTTTTTATATATATAGTGGACAAACATACAAACATTTATGAAATTTGGCAATTCTGACAATCTATATCTATATACATAGGATGTCTGTACATAGAAGATAAATGAGAAAAACTGATATGGGGCAATACAGTCCGTATTAACGAAATAGAACTCAAAACAATGATTGTTGGAATTTTTGTTTGTCTGTCTGTGCCGTTGTGCGCGATGAACTCAGAAACGGCTTAACGCATGTTTATGACATTTGGTATGGAGATAGCTGACACCCTGGATTAACACTTAGGATACTTTATATCCCGAAAAAGTACAATGAAAAGTAGTGTTACTGTGAAGAGGATCAAAGAGATGGGATGGGACTGGATTGTATGCCTAAAGTGTGAATGAGACGGGACACGGTGGGATATAATGGGACGGAAAGGGAACGGACAGGATAAACAGTACAGAGGACGGCATTCTTCTTCTTCTACTTTTACTTGTGTGGGTACAGATGCAAGTGCTGTCACGTCGTTAGAGAAAACTCACCATGAATGGATATTCTCCTCTCCGCGTGTCTTCGCCGCCTGAGGGCAGTGCTAATAAAAGTTCCAAACTGTCGCACTTCGATTTTTCCAGCCATCTTTTTTTGATTTTTGATACTACATGTGATTTTGCTATATATGGTAGTGTATTGACATAATCGATGCATTCTGGAACAATATCATTGCACACGGTAATAATGTGTAACGTTCAGTGTGGCGGAAGGGCGAGGAGTGGTGGTGCGGCGAGGAGAGGCGGTGGGGTGAGGTGTCTGGACTGTGGGGAGGAGAGGATAGGGGATGAATATACAAAAATGATGATATTTAGTGAATAAATAATTTTTCTGTTATAAATGAATTTATTTTTGTAGTTGCAGGATTATGGGAATATTTTCCGGCCTTTTCACTTGTGTGTTCATGAGTTAAACTTCATCATCATCACGCATCTTCGTTTCCTATTCGATTTTTTAAGACATAACTAACCTCCCATTATGCAGGCGTGCCAGTCTAGCGGGGAGCAACCTAATGTGTGGTCGGCCTTGATGTTTGTTACATAATATTTCGTAGAATAAGTGCCTGCCTCAAAGTCAGTATTTTTTCTATGGCAACATTAGCAAAGTCAAGGAGAAAATTAAGTACTATTCATTGATAAATACTCACTGTCCCAAGCCGTGATTCCTCTCTTCCACAGAAGACCGACGTTGTGATCCAAGACGGCATTACTAAAATACAAAGCCGAGAGAAAGAAAGAGAGAAAATCGATTTATTTGTCACAGTAGCAACATACACAAACAAGAGAGAGCATTAATATATATTATAACTAAAAATCGGAAAAGTAATATGTAGTAGTAGCACAAGTGGTAGAGCTACGCTGTTGTCAGTCATGATTCAGCATGGATAGGTAGACTCGCCCGGGGCGGTACCTACCACTGTCTCACAGGAAGATATATTCAAAAGGTTACTTCAAAGGATCAAAATAACGGCAAAACTATTCAAATTTGATTATCATTTAAGATTATCGGGGCAAATGGTCCCTCGACTATCGAATGTGAGAGCACCAAGACAGATGGCAAAAAATTCAAAATTGACACCGCAATGTTCAACTCTGACCATCAATTGAGATTATCGGGGCGAAGGATCCCTCAAATATTGAATTTGAGAGCAATCAGACTGATAACAAATCAACTTCCTTTTGCCTAGCCCTGTCACGTCTTTTCGTAATGCTCTCTTCAAGCATTCATCAGCTTACTCCCTAACTCAAGCGTGCGTTAAAGAAGTTTTGCTTCAAAAAGTTCTCTTTCCTATATGCAGTGTAATTATGCATTTAATTTGAAGGCTTTTGCCTCTAAACAAAGGGCCGCGGATTCGAATTGTACACTAAGCGACAAGTTTGTGCGGCCCACATGTATTTCTTTTGGGGAGACCGAAAAGTCTCAAGTTTTTTTTGTGATACAATACTTAATTTACCTAGGGTGTGTACTTATTTTATTTCAATGTCTAAAATACCTTATGTTCACAGCGTAATCCTTAGGACAGTCAGTACAGCATATTATAGGGTCCTTGTCCTCATAACCGCAGATTTGCTGGAATTGAAAAAGAACTGAATTAAAGACAAACTAAAAAACTAAGTGATCAGAATGACATACAATTATTCTATTGTCGTTCATATCGTAAGTGATGCATGATTCCGTCATTTGTAATCTGTAAAATTAACGTCCTACTGCAGGGCTCGCGCCTCCTCTAAAATGGAGAGCACGATTTAGAGGGGTTAGGCCATATAGTCCACCACGCTGGCCTAATGTGGGTTGGTGGACTTACATACCATGCTGGTACATGGGATCCAATTCTACATTTAATTAAATCGGAACCCAAAAGACCAACTGTCAGACCTCAAGACACCGTGAGCTCCTTCTTCGTAGATTGGAACGCAAAAAAACTATAACCTTTTTGAATTAACTTTTTAATTTAATAATTGTAAAATAAGGGTGGTTAAATTGTAACAGTCACTGAGCGGATGACTTATACCTCAGTGTTCCGTACACTAGCACAAATCTGTAAAAGTAAAATTAAATATATTTCTAAATTATCTTTGACTGTATATGTACAATTTCCGAACGCACCCTAAGACGCGGCGAGTATCGCCAACGCGGAACGCACTTCCTTCCGGGTCCGACCGCCATAACTATCGCAACGCATAATGCGTGTGCGCCGCGCAAATATCTAATTTAATACATAAACCAGCTATCAATATCGTAACTATCAGTGAAACCAAACACTAGCAGTGCCATTCAATTAATTCGAGGCGACCAGTAACCTTCCGGATCTAACCAGCACGAGGGGTACCCCGAAGATCAGCGGTGCCGCGAGGTGCAGGTTAGTGCATATACAGTCCACTTCATAGAATTCCATAACACTCAGTCTGCCCCGTGACCATGAAAGCTGTAAAGTGATCGAAACGTCGGGAAATAAAAAAATGTAAAAATTTTTCCAAATCCGCGGTAGAATCCGTAAATAATACTTTTATTTCAACTCAAAAAGCGTTTCGTTAAGCCCTAACCACCAAAAAAAATTTTTAGTTCGAATACTGATGATCTCCGAGTGCCAAGATTAGGTTAGTTAGTCGCAGGTATGGAGTTGTTAGCACTCGCATCACTCCTTGCAGCTCTTGTGGACTACACACAAGTACATTACACGTAAATATTACTTTTATTTCAATGTGTAATATTCGCGTAAATCTAAGAAACCATTAAGTTATATATAATCACCGGTTGGGTCGTGTTATCCTGCAAGTATACGACGGCAACGAGACATTTGTTCATACTGGTGCACGTGCCATTGTGTCCATCGACGACGCACGGAGTCCCTGTAATCATTTCATTCTTCATTCATTTACAACTATGTTACTTTCCGCGGCATGTCGATGTGGCAATTGTCTAGTGATAGTATCACGTTTCCAGTTATATTATAGATATTTCTTTTTACAACGCAATGACATAAACGTAAAAATAAATTAGTCAAGTTTATTATATACAATATGCTAAAATATTTTATCTACAATTTGTAACTGGTCTGCACATAGAAGACATATTATGACAAAATCTATGTTGGGGGACTGTACGAACGCAATAAAACCGTAAGTATGAGAATGAACTATTGTTTTTTTCTTTTGCTTTACCTAAAGCTAAAATTCTTAACCACATATTTTAGCTAAGGTACAGATTTTGTGAAGTTAGGTCTTATAGGATAAGGGCGTGGAGAATAAAAAGATTGATTCTATTTATATAATCCTTTTTTGCATTTTACAGAGATATTATTTAAAAATTACACAATAAAAAATATATACAAGCGGCGGCCTTATCACACATGGCTCAATATGAGATTTGATATATTTTTGACAGTGCGAGTCATATGGTCTCGTCTTGGCAACATTTGACATAAAAATGTTTTTGGTGGGATTTCACATATTTTTACCCAACTGCGAAAGAAGGAGGGTTATGTTTTTGTTAATTTTAATATAATAATATAGAAACCGTATGTACCTACTAGGAGTATGTAAGATACAAAAACAAAAAGTAAAGTGAGTAGGACTAATAAAAAATGGTCAATAATCAGAATAATGTCGCATTGATTCTAATGTGGCTGCCATAGCAGTATTTATTACTTCGCTAACAATGGAATAGATTTTAATTTATTTGTAAAGACTCCAAAACGATATATATTTTTTGTATACAATTCGCTACAAAAATAGGCGTATTTCTAAACACCTGGAATATACTGTTAAAAAGTTTCAAGTGATTTCGCGGACCTATTAATATTCTCCATTGTTTCGGTTCATAGATAGAAGCCGGGACTTTTCGGCTCTCAACAAATTTTGCTATGGGGGTTGTCAATTGACTCATATGTAGCGAGTTTTTATACACATATATACAGTCGTGTACAACTTGGATCCCTCACCCTCGTAGGAGACGGTATCTGCCCAGACTTGCAGCGCGACCAATCCGGCCACCAGCAGCAGCGGTGGCGCCCCCACGTGCATGGCGCAGGCAAACACTTCGCTGCAAATGTCGTCTGTGGCGCCAATGCTAAAAAATGTACGTGAAAATACTTGAACACAAATGAGAGGCACGATATTGAATCCTTACAGTAAGGTAATGCCGGATAGCTGCTTACTTAAGTATAGCATCTGATAAAACATCAGCTGCATATGTTTGATTTCAGTAGCATAAATCTAGGGTGGCAGAACAATGCAATGCCAAGGGCGCACAGCCTAACAGGGCCCCTAGGCAGTGCACCTGACGTTTAGCACAAAATCCACAATATCATTATTGATAATAAAATACATGATTTATTTTCAAATTTAATTGCTAAACATCCATTAGCATAAAGATGGATAATTTGCGCGCTTGTTGCCTTCCTTGAGTATAATAGCCATTATTAGTATAAAATCAAAAATACGTAATAGTTTAAAAAACTTACTATTAGTTACCGGGTGTAGAAGTATGAAACCACAATTTTGCTATATATAGTGCTAGTCATCAGTTTAGGATTAGCATTAGCAGCGATATTTTCTCTATCATCTGACGACGATTTTCCATACACATCACACCAATTTCTACTCACCCATTGCACACACCAATATATTTTATGACCTAAAATATATCAAGATTTGTGCCTACAAACTATGATTCACCGACGTATATATTTTTTTCTGTTATCTTTTGAAGATGAATTTTTGCATTATAGTGTCTAATGCTTGTCAACAAAGCTTACGGTAAACACGTTTTGGGAAAAACAGAGTATTCCGAGTGGTTCAATCATGGAAAAGTAGTGATTTAGGCTCGGCAAACGAAGAACGAGGAAACTACCAAAAAGGTTGCAACGAATTGTCATCATATGAACTGCTAAACCCTAGTAATCGCTTTGACACCGACCGCTACCAACACTATATTATCCTTTTAAATCGCGCGTGGTGTGCACAACAACCGATTTAAAAAAATCAACAGCATGTCATTTTGTTAAATGAAAAATCCTCATCATCACACTTTACGAAACGGTCCTAGGAAACGACCAAGTCGTTCAATCGGCGAATAATAAAATGCATGCAGCAGATTGTTCAGACTTGACTGTCTAATTATCTATAACTAACGGTCGGGCCCGGCTCCGCCCGGGTGCATACAAGTTTGAAAATGGCGGTCATAATGTTTAATTCTGACTATTAGTTTATAGGTTACCAATCGGACCACGAAAAACGAACAAAATTTCCTCGTTTTTGCTAGAAATATCACTACTGCTTTCCTCTTATAGGTCATAGCGTGATGATATACAAAGTTGATGTGACCTATGGGCATAAAATTATACTACGTATACTATACGTTCTTAGTATTAATTCGACACGGCATAAAACTTTATAATACCAAAAATGAGATTTTGTTTGTTTCAAACAAACTAAATAGCTTACAAATAAGAGTAAAACGTAACCACCCTGTGTAAGTACATTTCACTGACCTGTAGATCCGAATTATAAAAAACAAATTGGCAACGTCGCGCGCGGCTTGTGTTATTGTCGCGCCGCGCCGTCAAGGCCACGCCGCAGCGTGGCTGTGTGCACCGCGCGTAGTTAGGTACTTTTGAAGTACGCGCATAACATACTTTATTTAGGTACACTAGATTTTTAAATTTTCGATATGTTCTCCATTTACATTAAGTAAAAGTTATAGCGACGGACAATATTATTATTGTTTAAATTGTTATTAAGTTTTTCAAATGATTAATAACCCTATTTCTAGTTCTTTAATAAGCCTCGCAAAAAGAAATCCAAGGGATTAGGTCCGGGGATCGCGGCCACCGTATAGGTCCTAATCGACCAATTCATTGTTGGCTGACAGTCAATAACACAGAAACACTAACACTAAATAATAATTATCCGAAGTTACATGTCCTGTCACAATAAAAAAAAAAATGTCTTAAACTTATTTACGAGTAGTGTCAATAACAAGACAAAATTAAAATTATCGGCGTGAGATCGGCAAGATCAAAGCGGCGCGGCGCGGCGCGGCGCGGCGGCGCAGGAGCTTCTGTGTTACATGCGTTCTGAAAGGATACCGGCGGCAGACTAAAAACTATTTTTTAGAGGTCAATTGCGTACTTGTCACACACACACATACTGACCTATTTCTATTTCTTTTACGCAAAGAATGTTTTGCTATGTCGCTCTCGTAATGAAAATGTAAGTGTGTGTGTATTTATTGCTTTCTTATTTGCATCGCCAACTTTTAAAGTAATTTAGTTGTACTTATTTATGTGACTTGTGTCAGAGCGGCAACAGCGCATAGATTTTAGTAAGATTTGTCGCTTTAAGGTGAATGACCTATGCGTTGGACGTAATCAGCTGTTCGAAAAGCAACAGCGTGTTCAAAGAGAGCAAAAACTTAAAAAATAATTTATGACTAAACTATTGTTCCTATTTAATTGATT
Organism: Hyles lineata; assembly: GCA_030180105.1. Lineage (NCBI taxonomy): Eukaryota > Metazoa > Arthropoda > Insecta > Lepidoptera > Sphingidae > Hyles > Hyles lineata. Next base: position 1,695,426 of record JARJEE010000041.1, read on the forward strand.
TTTAGTACAGAGCTTGAAAATGGTGCCTAGTATATGCAGTTTAAAGAAAAGTCGCTCGGTTGTATCAATGTTGTATAGCCTATAGCCTTCCCCGATAAATGGACTACCCAACACTGAAAGAATCATTCAAATCGGATCAGTAGTTCCAGAGATTAGCGCGTTCAAACAAACAAACTCGGCAGCTTTATAATATTAGTATAGATTATATATTCGCATCTCTGGGACATTGCTATATATTGCTGTATAAAGTTTCGACAGTGCTGAAAAATCACAAAAATAGCTCATAACTGATTCGCTCTAAACTATTTTTTTGTCATAATTATAAAACGCCAAAAAGTTGAGAAAAAATGTGTAAAAATCAATCGACATAACTTGAATTTCATATTGTTATCATTTTTAAACGTTTCATGTTTACGAAAATACCAGTTTCACACTTCTACACTTTATGTTTTTAATAGGTGAGGGCCCTATACGAGGGATTTGCTAGGTGTCCAAGATGGTAAGGTTAGTGAGATTAGTGTTGATAATTAATTATTTATTAATTAATTTACTAGCAACTAACTGTTACTTACCTACTTAGACAATAAGACTTGTGATACAATTTAAATTTTCACTTCGTTTGAACATACGAGTGTTTACTTGCAAGTAAAACGCGACTGATCGGATTGATATGATTCTAAGAAGTTAGAACGTTTTTATTTTGCCATCTAGTCGGTAAGGTCAACTGGTGAACTTATACGTAAGAACAAAGGTAACCAGTTTCTTAATAATACCTAGAGCTAAAAAATGTGGTCTGCACATTCGATTAGAAGCATCGAAATTCTAATAATATCTATCTAGGTTTTTTGTTGCGCCATTTGGCTCCACTTGGCTTCATATCCGTTGTATTAAATTCATGATCGATTGTCATGTTGAAAAATACGCAAATTAAGAAAAAGAGCAGGTGCATCCGAGCGGTTGTTATCGAAGACGCTAATTACGGTTACGCGCACCGCTTTGTCCGACCGCTATTCATTTGTTTACCATTTATATTAGTTACGACAAATATGAACCTTGAGAAATAGTTTTCACAGATTCTTGATAAGCTTGAGATACATCCGATTGTTGAGGCTTTGTTATACGTACAGCTGGGTTTACTGGAGATTTTTGTCTTTTCTGTGGGTTTTCCCCGCAAATAAAGGTTCTACGAGTTTCGTTGTATAATTGTTCAGTTTGACTATAATGATCTTCCGAGAAATATGAAAAATTGCGTTCTTCAAAATCACACAATGCTGTGTGGTTGGCTTGGAATTCCGCCCAATAGGCATCTAAAGTTTCCACAATTTTTTGATATAAGCTGGAGATTTTCGTTCGGCTGAATCTTTTTTGAAGTTACGGAGAAGCTGTTCTATCGCCTCCACCAATTGCTCTTGGTTTGTTAACAGATCCTGTACGCTGCTCATGTTGTAAGTTTCTGCTTTTGATGCAGGATAGTTTTGGTAGTACGACTTATATCCCTCTTACGAAATAGGTGCCTTCTCAATTCGACTGGGGAGGTCCGCTTGTGGAAGGCCAGCCGAACCGATTCGCTTCCGTAATCGGAAATACACTTCACACTACCTTGATTGATATAAAAGTTGCGTGAATGACGATCCACAGGTCACTAGTTCAAATCGAAGGATCAAAAAGATGTATGGTGTGTACCACACAGTCCTTTAATGTTGTTGTAGGTTGAGTTAAACGACCACTTCACGATCACTTGTTTATTTGAGTTCACAAAAAGGTTAGTTAAAAGTTACACGTTATGTTAATTGCCTGATGGCGTTAGATGAACTAATATATGAATAGATGAACTAATATATGAATATAATAAAAATGACGTGGTAGCGTAAAATGCTGACTCGGCCGTGCAACTGTAGGTACGCGGCGAGTTGCTACGTACGGTTTATATTGCATAAATCGTACAGGAACTCTTACGAATTTTGATGTGCGCGCCGGTATAGTTTCTTTAAAGCATATGGAATTCAGAGAAGTGTATTGCAATATCGGATTATGTGCGAATTCAGTCTTTAATATAAAGTTTTTAAGGTCGATTTTAACTTCCTATTTTTTCAGTAAATCCTGTCCAATAATTCCGTCAAAGTAACTATGGAATTTATATACATATAATTTAATATATTCTGGGGATCTGAATTCTGAAAAACATAGAATTGTAATAGATTAGTTGTTTCTAGTGGTTGCGTGCACATTTGTTACTTCGAATGGATCAATATTAAGTGGTATGTCTGAAAAATACTTCTGAATGGCTCCAGGACTAATAAAGAATTGATTAGCTCCTGTGTCAATAAGTAGTTTCAAGGGTGGATTTTGAATTTTTATATATGGTAAATGCCTTTGACTGTGTGTATTTAACTCTATTCTGGGGCATTTGATTCCGAATCCGAGTGAAAATTTGAAGAATTTTCCTGCGGGATTACCGGTTCTTGATTTTGTGGGATGGGATGGTTATAGGAATTATTGTCGTAAAGTTCATACTCTAGTGGTGGGTAAAGTTCGTTGTATTCATATTGAAAACTATTATAATCATAGAATTCGTCTACGTGGGGATCAATAAGATTATTTAAATCATTTGTATTAATTTCCCTTGTTTTAAAATAATTATTTGGCGGTGGGTTACCATGCACTCGCCAGTCATGCCTTAAAGGAGGCAATGTGCGTGCTACGGGGTGACTGATGCCACTCATTGGCTGAGGATAGTTATTATTAGGGGGTTGGGATTTGGGTGGGATTCTAAATCCTGTCGTCATGTTAGACCGTGGCAGGGATCTGAACATTTGTTGAGTTCTGGATGGTCCTTGCATGACATGCACAAATTGTCGTTGTACATTGGGTTGTATAGTGTGACCTTGAAATTGGGGATGAAAATGTTGTATTAGTCTAGGGTTAACGTTTAAGGGTGGTGAGTTCAGGGGGTGTGAGTAAGGGTTAGTGGGTATGTAGGGTTTCCTACTCGTGTTGCTAGTGTGTGTACTTACCTGTTTATTTTGCATGTACAAAATATTGAGTTCTTCCTCAGCGTACTCTAGGGCAAGCTCTATCATGTTAGGTCGCATACATCGGATGCGTGAACCTAGAGGCTCTCTTAATCCTTCCAAGTAAGTTTGTAACGCTAATTTCTTATAAAGTTGCCTTTTGGCTTCTATTGTGGTAGCTAAAGTCTCATGCAGCTGGATGTACGTTGAAATAACGCTAAGTAAATTATGAACTCGCTCATAGAAACACTTGGGGTATCATTACCTTGTTGTAACATTGAAAGATCAGTATATAAAGATGACTCATCCCTATGATCTGAAAAAGTGTTCACTAATGTACTTCTGATACTTCGCCAATCACTGGGGTTACCATTTGTGGCTAATGATCGCGCGGCGGGCCTTACAGTCTTATTAAGTATTCCATTGAGCAATGAATAATTTTGGAGATCGTAGCCAGGCGCTAGTTTTACACACTTTAATGCTAATTCATCGCATATTTGCAGAAACCTAATGAGTAGATTACTATCTCCGTTAAATTCTGGCACGAAACGTAATGACTTATGAATCTGATTCTTTCTTTCTCTCTTAAATACGCCACTTCCCAAAATTGGTGTCCTCTAGAACTCGAACCACCGATCTTTGGTTTGTCAGTCCGTTTTGATCATTTTCATGTTTCGCATGTAATGGTTTTAAATGAGTTTTATGTCATTGCCATGTCCTTTCTTGTTTGCAATGTTCGTGAAACATGCTTTCTTCCTATCAAGGTTAATCTACACAAATTAAAGGGCATTATCTTGTTCGATATGTTCTGTTTTTCGATTGTGTACATTTCACATTGAGATAATATACTAGAGGGGACACAGCAAACAAAATATTTGTAATAAAATGAACGGTACTGTGGAAGAGATATAGATGCGGGGTAGTGTGCGTATCGCGATGTGGCGGATACGCGGGTAGTGAGTATCGACACCGCTACGTGTCGATGCTGGCGTGTGAGGTAGGCAGAGCCTATGCAGGAACGTGGCGAAATAAAACGTCCCACACAATGCGTACACAAGATTTAATATGTACACACAAAAGTCACACAAAATAGAAAGAACAAAAGTCACTATCGTTAAGCCTTAAACACTACACTAATACTAAAACAGGTCTTTACACTACACACTAATACAGTCCACTAAAAACTAAGAAGGAGAGGAAGCGACAGTCTATACACAGCAAATACAATACGAAAATAAGCAAAGGCGCCTGGTACGCAAGGCAATAGCGAAAGCGATAGGGACCGTGTGAAGCGCGCATCGAGCAAAAGCCGACTGGAGCTGCGATACGGCAAATGGCTGCGCCGGCGCGGGTCCGGTGACGTCACAGCCACCTGAGCGCCGGCGGTCAGCTGTACCCCAAGCAGGAACATTTTAAAGTATCGTATAGTAATAGTATGGTGACAACGATTACTATACTCTTACTACTCCATATCGGTAGCATGAATCGTTTAACCATACTCTCGTGAACTCGATACTATTACGTTACGATAGTGACAGATAACCTAGGGTAATGAACGAATGTTACTGAATGATTCGTGCGGAATTGCCATTCACTACGTGGGTAAATTAATTTATTATCATTATAAAATAACAAACAAATATAAAACATGCATTAATGTCGCGTAGAAAGGTTATGGGAATAAATTAATAAGCAATACATATTTATTGTTTTTATTCCGCAATATCCAAAAATGACTCCAATTAATTATGCGTTTAGATTTCCGAACGTAGCAATATTTTTATTGGTTGTCACACATTAGGGGTTTTCACTTAACAATTAATGCAAAATAATAACTCTCATAATTATTATATAGGTTATAGATAAAATTACGTATATATGTTTTATAAAATCCCTCTACATTTATAAGGAGGAGAGCTTTATGAAAGTATTCTCTATATTTTTGCTCGTTAAGTTCCTCGGCAATTATTTTCACATATTATATGCTCACACTTCTCTGTCTTAAGAGCTTGCTCGACTATACATTGAAATAAGCTTATAACATAAAATGATCAAGTAGGTACGCAAAACGAAAATCAAAGTTCCGTGTAAATATTTTATTTGTAAGTTTTTTTACAGATTTAGGTTAGGTATGTTTCTAACTACAATAAATTCCAGACTTTCTAAAAACTCATACTTTTTCACAAGATTCCCAAGTTCGTTGCTCCGATTCCAAACAGTCCATCGTCTAAGAAATAACCTTCATATTTGAGTTAGGTATCACAATAATTGTAACTTCATATCACATCATTGAATTTCATATTATTAGCGAAATACGGAGTAGATAATTACACACAATAACACTAAGGCATCGGGAAACACTAAGCATAACCGTAATTAACACATTTTCCCTTAATTCGATGTGTAGAAATACAAAAATATACTCTCGATAATGTTCTCACGGTAAAAATGTCGGTGACAAAACAATCGTATTTCTCGATAGTAAATCGGCGATACTATACGTCAAGAATTATTCCTGCTACCACTTTTCATACATTTGTATAGTAAAACTATCGTTATTACCATACTATAGTATCGTAAACGTTTCCCGCTGCCACAATTTAGTTCCAAATACGCTCACAATGGCGCTGTTCAAATTCCCATACAAAATTTTACTATTACCATTACTATACTATAGAGCCAAATGTTCCTGCTTGGGGTACTGGTGTGCTTTGTGTGATGTGTAGGTGTGTAACTGTGAAGTGAGTGAATGTGGTGTGTGTATCTGAAGTGTATGTTTGTGTGTAATGTGGAGGATCGCCACAGTACATTCTATTTCTGTCTCTGTCACGCCTACGAAAAAACATTATCTTCCCTCTCGTTTCACTGTGTACCCGTGTGCACGCGCCATACGCAGAGATTTTGTTCCCGATGTCCGCTCTAGTATAATACCTCAATGACATTTCAAATCACTAATTTAAAAAATGCCTTCTTCTAATCTACCCATCGTTAAAAAGTCACGTATTAAGGGCCGCATTCAAAGACGTTTATTGTCAATGAAATTGTTCAACAACAATTTAATTGATATTACACGAATATTTAATCGATATTAAATGTCTCTGAGTACGGCAATAAATAACAATTTTTTTTTTACTGCTATTAATGGCGAAACTAGCGTGCCGTTCGCCTGATGGTAAGTGATCTGTGATATGACCACTCATGAAGAGTAGCAAAACCAAACAACACCTTGAATTACAAAGCAATGCTTGGCAAATGCATGGCTAGCAACGCGTGGAATTCCTTTATTTAACGAACTTTTCTAAATCCCCTCCCCGTTAGAGCTAATGCACAGTATACAGACCGACCTTTTCATTACGAATACATTTACCGAAATCCTCTTTATAACATTTTTTTGTTATTTCAGCATATAGATAGAAAGTATAATAGACGTCGACATAACGATTTCTTCATCTCGTATCCTTTACATAACGAATTTTATTAATAATTGACAAATAATTATTGAGTAATTAATGTCTCGATAGGTTCAGGGAGGTTTGAACGTCACATAAAAGATAAAAGTTTTCCACTTCTAAAAATCAATACTATCCTTTATGAAACTTATCATTCACTTCGCACTTAGTCTAACATTACGACGTACGATACAGGATTCGAACATTTTGTAAAGTATTTAGGCATATTCGTACCATTTTACGAGCGATGTTGGAACATACGTCGCATCGTGGTGTCCCTCAAGGCCCGGCTCATTAGTAAATCTGTTACAGTTATTTGATACCAAGTAAGCTGTACAGTTTACACTGTTGTTAGTACTTTTTGTTACATTAACACCCGAATACTGGAACGCAACTTAAATATAAATTGCGCTTAGCTACGTTAATCCCGCTTAAATGTACTGGCTAAATGGGCCGTGCGTTGTTAAGAGCAACTTATTATTTGAATGGCGTTCCAGTATTCGGGCGTTAAACTTGCAATGGTTAAGTTTTATCACAAAGCTTATTGTAACAAATTACTTGGTGTAATTAATATTTTCCAATGCCCTTCAGCTTCTTTATATTGTCATCCTCGCGTGTATGTTGTGATATGGATTCAACTTATGTAGGTATATCCCAGTTTCTAATTTTGGCAGGCCTATAGTCATCGAACACTGTTCGGCATTTCATTAGTAACGAATTTGAACCGAATGCAGATCGGGCTATTGTAAAATAAAACAAATCATTATTTTAAAACCAAATAGAAAATAAAGAAATAAAGTTTTATTATAGACCCACATAAAGAAGAATAAACAATATTATATTCTGTAATAAGTCTAAATGCTATTTATAAAAAAAATACCAGTAATAATCTGAACGGGGGTTATTCAGCTTTGTGCTGCAATGGTTCGGCTGATTTTACAGTCACGCTGAACGCGCGCTGACTGTCAGCGCTGATAACTACGCGTTGTTCTAAAACGCTCCTTAGAAGCTCATACATTTCAACTGTCAGCGCTGACGATCAGCGTGACTCTAAAATCAGCCTTAGACTGCACTGCAGAGCTGACATTCAATGGGGCGTCTGTACGATGGCTAGTGTTGCCCAAATTCAGTCCTGGTCTTGCAGTCTTGGTCTTGTTCTTGCGTTTTTGCAAGACCAAGACCAAGAACAAGACCGCGTATTTTTAGCAAGACCAAGACCAAGACTGACCGTGCAAGACTTGAGCAAGAACAAGACATAGCCTGCAAGACTCTTGCGTCTTGCAGCTAGGACTTAGCGCTATTTCACTGAGTAGTTAGGTGTAACAGTTCGGTGTATAGGTAGGTACGCTTAGGAACTCTATGAGACGCAAAAAACTGTATCAAAGAATATGAAAAACTGGACCTATGCGCATTACGACTAATACCATAAACATAGCGAATAAAAAAATATCTATTAAAATCAAACTGAGTGCATGCATAGTTATGTTTTAACCATCGGCACTTTGATAATGCGGCATCAAAGGTTTTGTACTTACTTCTCAAAGAAATTTGCCACTTTTCGGAAGTACATGGTTATGATACACGCGCCGGCGGCTTCTTTTGAAATCTAAAACAATCGTTGTCGCCACGCCGAAATCATAACATTTGACACTATTTGATTGCCGCCATAGGGCGTAGGTATACTCATGCAAAATAATTTCGAATTTTAAGAGTACCTACAGGTGTTCCAAAGAATAAATAAGTTTCAGAGTGCTTAGAATTAGAAACCAAACGGTTCTCTAATTCTTTTTTGTGCCGCACCGTCAGGCTGTGGAATTGTTTGCCATCTCACGTGTTCCCTCCTTCCTACAATCCTGGGTCCTTCCGCCGTGGTGTGAAGAGGCACCTTAGCAGGCCGGCATAATTGTTTCCATTGGCATGGGACTGCCGTCCGATGCCAATGGATACTCTGCCTGGGCGGCATTTGCGCTTACCAGCAGGTGCAATGCCGCCACTATGTCGGGCCACAATAAAAAAAAAAAAAAAAGAATGAAAATGAATACATTATACTGATTATAAGTAAACTTTAATAAATAGTAATAGACTAATAGGTAATTGCAAGACTTGCAAGACTCTTGCTGCAAGACCAAGACCAAGACCAAGACTGGGAGCGCAAGACCAAGACCAAGACCAAGATCAGGTGTATTGGCGCAAGACCAAGACCAAGACTGGCTAAGTCTCGTCTTGTTCTTGCATTTGGGCAACACTAACGATGGCCGGACGCTATGACGACATTTTAAAAAATGATGTACTGACAACTTATTGAATATCAAATATTTTTATGTCTTAATAAAAAAAAAACGGCAGGCAATAACAAATATATAAACAAGCTTTTTACATCCCATCAAGACTAAAGCAATGTTTGAGTTCGCCGTTTCTGAGATAATTGCCAGCCCGTCATCAGCCCCACACGATGTTTTCTATCCAGGAGCGGTACGCGGAGACGCGAGTGTACAGCCCTGGCCTTCCCGCCTTCCCACAAGGCAGGCCGGCCGACGTCACGCCCGTGATGGTGAACGAATCCCCCACCTGGTCATGACTGAAGTATGGGATGATAATGGGATCTCGATTCATAGGCAAGAGGAGAGGCCCGCCGCTGTCGCCCTATTAATGAAAATGAAAATGAAAGTAATTTATTAAAACCGTTAAGAAGTTCTACATATTTAGATTCAGTCATTTTTTATCTACCACCCGGTTGGGAAAGCGGTTTTCACTAGAGAAGAACGGGCAAGAAACTCTAGTGCTGCCCTTTTCAAAACCAGTTTACAATTTAGTCATAATTAAATCAGAGCACTTCATTAATTATTTGTTGTACCATTTTAAATACGAACATGTTATAACAATATATTTAATATGGCTGAGTGAAGCGAAGTTGAACAAACGAAGAATTGGTATCCTCTGCTTCGCCAACGCCGTATTATGTAATATGTACGTAAATTAATATAATTAAACAGTTTATTATGGATAACGTAAGAATTCAAATGCATTAAATTACGGGCTTATTCATAGATAGTTATAAAACCGATGTTAGTTGTCGATTGTTTTGTCTCTTTCTTACAACTTTTGATTTCAGTTTGAGCGAAGAAGACAAAATATTCGAAAGCTAAAATACGTTTTAAAACTGATGTCTCTGTCACTCACACCTTCGTTTCTCTCGCTCCACTGAATTCTTACACGCCTGATAAGCGCGATTCTGTTTTTGATGTCGTAATAAATCAATAGTGTTAAGTCACCTGGCAAGTGTCCCTTGGATTTTCTTTATCCCCGTAGCACATTTGCGTGGCGTGGTCGTATCCTCTTTTAAGATGGCGGTGTGCCGGGTAATGCTGCTTACACTCTTCTGCGCTAAACTCTTTGAGATTCACCTGGAGAGTGGAGAGAGTTGGAATTTATTGCAATTTTTTGTAGCACAAACGGGATTGCTGTTACTGCTACTTAAGCAGGGGAAACTTTGTCTCCAATTACAGGGACCAGTAATGGTTCGGCGCCGGGCGGTTACAGAGTATGTCGGTAGAGGTTACAGAATCAAAGTATAACGGGTCGTCCAAGGACCAACTTCTAGGGGGTTGCATGCTCGTATTCTATGCCCCTTGTTTAAAAGGAGATAGCGATATATCAAAGGGTTTTGTTGGTAGGACGTTCTTTTACTTTGTGTTAGAACGGTGAGTCTGACATACCTAGATGGAGTTGTAAAGGGATTTCCTCGTTTAAGGAAAACAGGAGCACTTGTCGCCCTGGAATATTCAATGTCGTCCGTAATGCGTGCAACGACCCCCAAGAGGTTTTAGTTGGTACGCTGGCGTAGGATTTGCTAGTGACCGGCTCGGTCGCCATATCCGTAAGTGTGCAGGTCTGAAAAGCTAGTGATATGGCCATACCAATTCCAGCCTCTCCTTTATCTAATTTCTTTGATTTTCTATACCACTGTAACTCATGTTTTATTTCGTTGCATTATGCGTCGCGCGTGTAAGACTTTTATGGCGTTCCGGCTTAGATTCCGATGACAAGATTAGAGCTTTACATACCCTCTGTAAAATGTTAGCTACGGGTTGTCTGTAACCCAGAGCTCCCCATCCTAAAGCATAATGATCGTCATGATAAGCATCATAGGTTCCTTCATCACGAACATGTAAACAAGCCGGTAGAGAACCTTCAGTAAACTCCACTCTGAAATAAACAGATACATATTTTGTACTATTCTATATTGTGTTCCTTAATTTGAACGATGATTTCACAATATGATTATGTCAAGCCACCAGCTCGATAAACTTTACACAATACATTTTCAAATTGGAGGAGGTGCTAAGACAATTTAGTAATAATACAAAATGAAGATCATAATAAATGGCCATGTTGTGCCTTCCCTAGCAGTTTGCAAGTCCACTCTCGAAGTTGTATGCTTGTGGTGGCCGATCTTCGGAACAAATTTCATTAGTGCTTACGCCCCATAAACGGGCTCTCTGAGGTCATGGAAAGAAGAAGACTCCTGTTGATGCTTTATAACTTGCCTTTTTGGTGAGTCAGGATATCAACGGACTTTTAGGTGAGGATCATCGGGAGAAAAAAGTTCATGATGGCGATTTCTGAGCTAATGTTGCAAGGTTGGCCAGAAAATCTTTGGTTTGGTGTTGTCTATGAAGATAAAGAAGGGTTTACGAGCTCTTACAGTTAGGAACGCTAAAGACTGGATGAAATGACGTGCGTTGTGCAGGAAAGTGAGCCCTGCCACAGGACAGCGGAACAAGAAAAACTAAGTAGAAAGAAAGAGGGAATTATCTCTCTGCTCATTACTCATGTACGAAAGAGTATTTGAGTGGTACTCACGGTTTTTCAGTCTGTAGCAGAGCGATGTCGTGATACTTGCTGGGCGGCCGATAGTCCGGATGAGGAATGATTTTCTCGATGTTATGTTTCTGCCACATCTCCTCAGGTTCATCACGCTTCCAAACACCTAAAGCTGCGTACTTTACCGGCCCTCTGTTTTTATAAACAAGTAAGTAATATATGTACAAAGTAAATTACACTGTACCTTAATAGTTGTAATTGAACAAACCAGTTTGTTAAACGGTTGCTTAATGTATCCGCATAACATTACGTCATTAATAATTTGTGCTATATGTGTTGTATACACACATGAGTGGAATTAAAGACGTTCTTTAGTCAAGAAAGCAGCAACAAGAGTTCGTAATTGAAAACCATTTTTGAAAATCCGGATCGAAATCATGGAAAGTTCATTCCATTGTTCTCGGCAAAACTACTATCTACTGATATTGACTGTTGCTGCTGATGCAAAAATCGATTGAACGTGGGATGATGTCTGGAGTATTGACAGGCCACAGAATATAAAATTATTGTAACACACGTGGCTTTGTTCAGGAAAAGAGAAGCAATGAAAAGCATTAGTATAGAGTTCAATATTCCTAAGGAGCAGTCACCATAACTTAGATGGCGAAGTTTTACCGTAGTACGCGCTAGGTTAGGCAATGTCTCTCCTTTTACATAGTGTTACCTACAATCTGCTGGAGATGCAGTGTGCGGCTGTCAGTATAAACCTCTCGCTGATGAGTGCTCCGCCGCACAGCCACTGCGTGGCGTTCTCCTCGGTGCCGTAGCCGAGCAGCGCCTGGTGCACAACACAGTATTAATTGACCTATTGTCTCATAGTTATCCAATGTTACTAAACACGGTCAATGTGCGGCAGATGCCTTTTCATATCATGGTTATCTGTCTTCGCCGGAATACTCACATCCTGTCACTCTTGCACAGTGTACTTCTAAATCCTGCCGCTCCTCAATACCTCAAAAACCGTTTCCAATTTCTGCATAATACTCATTCCAGATCCATACATTCTTCCAATTCCTTACAACTCCAAAGCCCCGTGCATTCTTCCCAAGTTTTCCCACTTATCCTTTACTGTGCAAGCAGTTCGACTTTGGAAAACACTACTGTTAGAGGTCAGGCGTGCAAGATCTTCACACCACTTTAAAGTTGTACTAAAAAGCACTACCTTCGTAATGCTACTCAATATTACATAATTATGTATATGTTTCCACTTTTGTGTGTGTTTATTCTATCTTCAATATATTACTATATATCTATATTAGTTTATTTCTATTTATCTCAGTATTTGTGTATTAGTATATATTTTATTCTTTCCGCAAAATCGTTTAGATTTATTTTATTGTGTACCGCCTTCTTAAACAATAAAACTAAAACCAAATATATAGATTTTTACAGAAGTTAGAAACAAAATACATCTAATCAAATAGACCACCTGTCATCGTCCCTGGGGCAAAAGAGCCCAGAATACTGCAAGCATTTCCTCTTTGGATGGCGATAGCTATCCTTTGCGTAAGAAACCACCCAGAGCGATAGTCCCCACCCAGATCTCTAAGACGACGGCCAATGTCCTTAACAAATACTTTGGCTTCAGTTCCCCAAGAACCAGTCAACAATCAACCGCCAATCAACAGTCAACCGCCTTCTTATAATACTATCCATATAAAGATTGTCTGGAAGAGATCGCTTTTAGCGATAAGGCCGCCCATCGTAATACCATAAGTCTAATATTGAATTTGTCTGATTTTGTGTTTGTTATTGTATTTGGTTTACAATAAAGAGTATTGTATAGTATTTTTATTTGAAGATATTTTTTTGCAATTCAACTTATATTTTTTTATATACAACGTGTAACAGGATTAATTCACAACCTCAGACACCCCAACTTTAAAATATTATTGCAATCATAGTTTATGCTTTGATATCGTACTACCATAATTACAAAATCTTTTATTTATGAAATTAGTTATACCAAATGTAGGCACGTAACATGGTCACCTTACGAGTTACAAATAAGAGTGTACTAGGTACTACTCACGCTCGCGGACACGCACGCATGTACACAAAGCCCATTCACACGAGCACCTACGCGGAACGCTGCGCCGGCAGAAATGGCCGACAATAAACGAAATACAAATTACGTACGTAACTGATTACCGGGTGGTTTAGTAAACAAATTATTATTAATTTAATCTGTAAGCATAACATTTGTGTTTTAGGTATAAAATCTAAATATTTTACTTACTAGATATAATGCGTACGAACACAACATAAGATTTTAACATTTTGCATGAATCGGCTATTAAATATTATTAATTTCACTTCCGCTAAACTTAGTTCCTACAGGCGGGCAGGATACGGGCGTCATTTAGTATGCAGTACTAATGAATAAGATAAGACAACGCAATATCTAACAACGAAGATAGATTGGGAATCACAACACAAAAAAAAACAACAAAATTAACTTACGTGTTACATGGCACTCATGCGGCGATTTCTTTTTAAAATATGTTCGGAATGTCCACCACCTTGATACACTTTGATGCACATTTGCGTAATTGTTCACGTAATTTATGTAAAACTTCAGTGTCACTCTTCACTTTTAGGAAGGCTGCCCCTATTCTACTTTTTAGTTCCTCCACATTAGTATTTTCACTGAAGTATACCAGAGATTTATTAGGTTCCCATAAAAACAGGTCAAGAGGCGTCTAGTTAGGTGATTGGTGCCGTGCCTGTTGTTAAATGTCCTGCATGCCAATGATACATTATCACCACACAGTGCCAAAGTCCTCACCATTTCAGTGTATTCAATATTCGAATATGTACCGAAAAGACATCGCGAGCGAAATTTATCGAAATATCTACTTAACACTTAAACACAAGTAGACACAGATAACTGCGGTGCACGACTAGATTTTTTTCACATATCGGTGCCCATTTAGGGATTGCAATAACGGGATATCCGACACACCGGAATTCCGCATACATTGTAGCAAAATTACAAACCGAATTTAATCATCATGTTAACGTTCCGCGAAAAAATTATTTTACATAGAAATACTTGTTCCTTTTCATTGTGATTTTGTTACAATTTAATTTGTTTCATTTAAGTGCATGTATTGCTATTGCGCAGGATTCGGATTGCCCGGTCCTGCAATTACCGGGAGTATTTTTTTTCGCGGCGCATCCCTATACTGACTTTTGATGTACCGCCGCGCGCGCCATCGTTTGTCGGATGGATCAAATTGCAGCATTAAACAATAGCTGCATCCTGCTCTATCTAATTGTAGTTAAATGTGCGGAAAAGAGAATATGATAGTTATTTATTTTGGTAGCTTATTACGTTTATTCAGACCTATCGTTGTGTGCGTTTGATTAATGATAGATTGCTTAAATAAACTTTATGACTATCGAAATAAAGTTCATTTTTGTTCATTATTTAGTTTATTAGAGTATTCGTTTAGTGATTATTTTAAAAATGATCCTTATGTTCTGGAGTTACGTTTCAATTTCGTTTGTTCGGAGTACTAAATGAAAGAGTGTCTGTAATTTACTTGGTCTTAACTAATTATTTTGAAAAAAAATACCTACTGTTAGCTTTTATAATTATTTATATTTATTTTGTCCTAGTTTTAGTCATATAAGAAAATGTATCTAGAATATCCTTTTATATCATAATGTGCGTGTTCGCATATCAGATGTGGTATTGATCAATCTGTCATTCACTCGAGTGGATTAATCATACTCGCTCTTCACTCTGACATTCAGGCATTCATTCGTGCCCGCCATGTTTTTGCGCTCCTGGGGATGCGAACACGCACCTTGGTGATGGAAGTGTGTTTTAATAAACAACTAATTACTTAATACAGATATTGAAATGCAGATATTGTAATTAATAAAAGTCTGACGAAACCAAGTGAACTATTATTTACCAGAAGAGCTATTAGTTCAGAAGCGGGATAAAACCAGAACACTGCTTCTGGTGAACCGCTCGACGCCCCATTATTAAAGGTAATTGTAACTAATATTTTATATTGCAACGAAAATATTGGTAATCTTGTTATAAAGGGTTAAATATCGAGACTTCAGTCCATGACGTTAAATGTGAAATTTTTGTTATGCAATTTGCGTTTTGATATGTTGACATACTTTATTATATACATTTTTTTTTGTGTTTATGTATTGTTAGAGATGACAATATTGTATTTGTCGTATTCATTTCTAAATTCCAAATACAATACAAATCAATAAGTGCATTTTATCATAAACTAAGTTTGGCGCGAAGCGAGTGATTTTTCTTTTCTTTCGATAATCGAGTTTTAAATATTGAGGCTCTATGCAAAGGTGTTCCGGTCTTACGGCCTTATGTTAATATGATTATGACACACAATACAGTTTATATATATACATATATATATATATAATTACTTAAACTATATTAACTGCTGTTAATTTTTAGACAAAATATACTTGTTCAAAATTTTTTCCAGCAGCAAACAAAAAAAAAATATGCCGAGTTCCCGATCACATAAACGAGCGAGGAACTTCAGGGGATCCGGTGATGATTCCGATTCCGAGACACCAACAGAGACGCGCCGCAGCCGTAAGTCACGACATAAAAGTTCACGGGACAACAAACGATCGAGGCGCTTAAATTCTCCGGCTTCAGAAACACGTCGCGAGGCTACTGGATCCAAGACCAAACCTAGGGACCTTCCAAGAGAGCGGTACTGCGAAAAGGAATCTAGTCGATCAGAAATCCCTGGTCATGACCTGTCGCCAGTACGTGCAGGTACTCAAAGTGCTGTTTTAGACAATAACAGTTTAGTTAACATATTTCAAGAGATTGCTAAATCTATTCGCACCGATGGTGATTCGGAACGTTACCCAACCCTAAACATTGTGCCGGAATTTGATCCGTCTAGGAGAGACCAAACTATCGATGTCTGGCTCAGCAAAGTTAATGAATGTGCAAAAATGTATAATTGGACAGAACGACAAGTAATTCATTATGCTTTGCCCAAGTTAACTGGATTTGCACAGAAATGGTATCAAGGGTTACCTAGTTTGTTATTTTCTTGGACCGAGTGGCAACAAAAACTTAAGTTAGCGTTCCCTAGTGAAGATAATTATGGTCGGTTACTGACCGAGATGCTCGCTTGTAAAGCACGTTTTGGAGATAACTTAGAGGAATATTATTATGAAAAGATGGTTTTGTTAAATAAATGTAATATATCGGGTAAGAATGCTCCTGACTGTATATTATTTGGAATTGAGGACAGATCAGTTCAAATTAGTGCCGAAGCTGTTCAATTTAGCGAACCTGATAAGTTGTTAGTTTATCTGAGAAATGTAAGAGTAATTAAACGCAACGAAAAACCAAACGTGCAGGCGGGGCATATCTCGGAAAGTAAACGATCAAAGGGCAACGTACCCTCTTTATCCAAAGTGCCAAAATGTTATAATTGTGGTACAGAAGGGCACCCCTATTTCAAGTGTAAACACCCAATTAAAAGATGCAATCAATGTCATAAAGTAGGTCATTTAATAATGGATTGTCCTAATAAGCCAGGATCCGATAACGGTAAAACTGTAATGAATATTTTGAAAGAACCAAATATTGATACAAAATATTTTAAAAAAGCTGTTATTGACGGACTAAGTATTAATTGTTTTATTGATTTTGGCAGCCAAATTACTATGCTCCGTGAAACCGAATCAAAATTAATTAACTTACATTTATCTTCTCTTGACTTACCTATTTTAAGAGGGTTTGGTAATTCTGTAGTTAGCTGCATAGGGAAATGTGAGGTCGAAATCGAGATAGACTTAGTAAAAGCACGCGTAGAAGTCCTGATAGTTCCAGACCACTATTTGAAAGTGCCACTCCTTGTAGGACAGACGTATACCGAACAAAATCATATAGTCGTGTACAAAACTAACGACCAATTATTAATTGGTAACAAAACAACTGACAATATGAAAGATATTAAGCTTTTTGCTAATGAGAGTGTTACTATAGTAGGGATCTCTGAAATACCTGTATATTCAATACCACCATATAATGGGGAAATTCTGGTAGAACCTGGGTTTTGTAGTCAGCCCCAGAAGTCATACATATTAATTTCCGGTATTATCGAATTAGTTGATGGAAAATCAACCATCCAATTAAATGGTCTAGTAAATACCGGGTTTAAGCTAAATAAAGACACCCTTTTAACTCGAGCTCTTCCTTTAGTGCAAATTAAATGTTCTATCGTAAATAAAATCGAACAAAGTCCGGATATTTGTAATAGGACCATAGATACTAATATGATATCAGTAAGCGACAATATTAGTCAAACCAATCTTTTAGAGCTAACCCGCTTGTTAAATACATACAGAGATTGTTTCGCTTTTTCAATTAAAGAACTAGGTTGTATTAATCACACTGAAATGGATATTAAATTATCTGATACTACACCAGTTGTTTATCGACCATATCGAATGCCATACGTTGAACGTCAAATAGTGCGAGATATAGTACAAGAACTAGAAGATTCTAACATAGTCAGACCGTCATCTTCTAGTTACGCTTCTCCCATACTCCTTGTGAAGAAGAAGTCCGGGGAGTATAGGTTGTGCATAGACTATAGAGCTCTCAATAAGAAAACGGTAAAAGAACATTATCCACTCCTCAGAATTGATGACCAACTTGATAATTTATCCGGATTTAAATACTATACGTCTCTAGACCTTATGTCAGGCTATTACCAATTGTGCATGTAGGAAACTGCAAAACACTTGACAGCGTTCGTAACACCTGATGGGCATTACGAATTTAATAGAATGCCCTTCGGACTTGTCAATGCACCATCAAATTTTCAAAGGGCAATAAATAACATATTAGGTAATGCAAGGTTCAAAGAAGCTTTTGCATATATGGACGATATTATAATACCCTCTAAAACCATAGAAGAAGGGTTTCATAAACTAAAATCTACCCTAGATTTATTTCGTACTGCTGGCTTAACACTTAAATTATCCAAATGTCATTTCTTAAGGGAGTCGATCGAGTATCTTGGGTTTGAAGTGTGCGCCGAAGGTTTAAGACCTGGTAAAAATAAAACAAATGCTGTTGAAGTATTTCCACAACCAACAGACCAACATAAGGTCAGACAATTTCTAGGGCTCTGTAGTTTTTTTCGTCGTTTCATAAGAAATTTTTCCGTGATAGCCCGCCCGCTAACTCTGCTCTTAAGAAAGGACGCAAAGTGGCAGTGGCTTGACACTGAGGATAAAGCATTTGCAACCTTAAAGAATGAATTGACGAAACGACAAATTCTAGCGTTTTTTAATCACACGTTTGAAACGCAACTCCATACAGACGCGTCGAAGATAGGCATAGCTGGCATTCTTTTACAAAGGGCTAGTAAAGACGCCCCATTGAATGCAGTAGCATATTATAGTAGGCAAACCTCACCAGAAGAATCACGCTTTACGTCTTATGATTTAGAAACTTTAGCCGTCGCCAGTTCACTACAGAGATTAAGGACTTATTTACTAGGCATCACATTTACAATAGTAACTGATTGTAACTCACTAAGGGCAACATTTGAAAAAAGGGATGTTTTACCCAGAGTGGCAAGATGGTGGAATATCATGCAGGAGTATGATTTTAAAATAATTTACAAACCAGGTTCCGCTATGTCCCACGTAGACGCACTTAGTCGAAACCCTGTTGAATCTGATACTAAACTTGTTGAAATAAGATGTGTCGAAAGTACAAATTGGATCGCGACGGTACAGCAAAGCGATTCCGAGCTTCAGCGTATAATTACTATTTTAAAAGACGAGGATACAAATAATATAGTGGAAATTAAAAATAACTTTGTAATTAAAAGAGGACTGTTGTATAGGAAGACTGATGATGGAAATCGCTTTGTTGTACCAAAAGGGGTGCGGTGGCAAATTCTTAAGGCAAACCACGATGATATAGGTCACTATGGATTCGACAAAACATTAGACAAGGTTAAAAGTAATTTTTGGTTTCCCAAAATGAGGCGGTTCATAAAGAAGTATGTTGATTCCTGTTTGGAATGTGCTCACACAAAGATTCCAGCTGGTAAAAGAGCTGGTAATTTACACCCAGTACCGAAAGTTGATCGCCCCTTTCATACCTTGCACATAGACCATCTAGGACCCTTTGTGCGAAGCAAAAAGATAAACTCGTATTTGCTTTTGATCATAGATGCATTCACCAAATACTTAATACTAGTACCTGTTAGAAATACGGAGTCAGTAAGTTCCGTACGTGCTTTAAAAACATATTTCCATACTTTTGGCGTACCGACGCGAATCATTTCTGACAGAGGCACTTCATTCACATCTAAACATTTTCAACAATATTTAAATTCTTTAGGTATCAAGCATGTTTTGAATGCTATAGCGACTCCACGGGCCAATGGGCAAGTGGAGCGCTATAACCGCACTGTTTTAGCTGCTCTATCTGCAACTAATCACAATAAACCGGAAGAATTATGGGACGAAAATGTGTCAGAAATTCAGTGGGGCTTAAATAACACTTTTAATAAAGGAATCGGGAAAACCCCAGCTCAAGCACTGTTCGGTATAGACTTAGTCGGCACTCACAATTCTTCGCTAAATTTAAATATTATAGATGATATTGAGAAGGTCGATAAAAACGTAAAAGACATTAGACAGGAGATTTCCCGATATATCGAAAATAATCAGTTAGCACAAAAAAAACGTTTTGATAAAAACAGAAAGAAAGCTAGTTTTAAAATAGGTGACCTAGTACGTGTAGAGAGAGAAATCCCGTCTTCTGGGAAGAGTAGGAAATTAGTTCCTAAGCTTCGAGGCCCTTATCGCGTTGTAGAAGTATTTGACAATGACAGATATAAAATAGAGGATACCCCATTGTCCCGCAAGGGCAATAGAAAATTTACGGGCATATTTTCGGTTGACAAAATCCATCCCTGGTTAGTTTATAACAAAAACAATGACAGTGATACACAATCTGAAAATGATGTGGAAAATTGATTTGCAAATTTAATTGGGTGGTAAAAAAAAAAAATAATAATATTCCAGTAAAAATGTTTATAATACAATATATATAAGTATATTTAAATTCAATGTACACACTAATGTGTAAATCTTTGTACATATTATGAATTAATTTAGGACAAACTATAGACATGCAGAGGCTATAGTCTGTTAGTAAGTAGTTCTTGTGGATATAAACTAAGCAGAAGCAAAAATCCATGACTATGCATTAACTATTATTATTGTGCTGAGACATGAAGGGGCCACAGCATATTATATGCCTATATTAGAATGGCAAGAGTTAGTTTGATATTGTTGTCGGTATCGTGGACATGCAGGGGCCATCGTATACCTGAATTGCTGTAGACATGAAGGGGCTGCAGTAATTCCCTCAATATCATTATAAGTGTTAATAGTCTTGTCAGTACCGTGTTGTAGACATGAAGGGGCTACAGCATGTTTGAGTTATTATGGATATGTAGAGGCCATCGTAACTCCCACAAAGCTGTTAACATGAAAATAATATCTGAAAATACTTATGTAATATTGATATTTATGTATACCTATAATTAATTATAATATTATGTGCCTATATTAATATGGTAAGAGTTAGTTTATGATATTGTTGTCGGTATCGTGGACATGTAGGGGCCATTAGTATACCTGAATTGCTGTAGACATGAAGGGGCTGCAGTAATTCCCTCAATATCATTATAAGTGTTAATAGTCTTGTCAGTACCGTGTTGTAGACATGAAGGGGCTACAGCATGTTTGAGTTATTATGGATATGTAGAGGCCATCGTAACTCCTACAAAGCTATTAACATGAAGATAATATCTGAAAATATTTGTTTAACATTTATATTTATGTATATCCATAATTAATTATAATTACGCAAAGGTTAATATAATTTCCACGGATACATAAATGTTAAATGTACTACTAAAGTGTATTAATTAATAGATTATTGTACTATGTTACAGCTATAAGCACCTTTGATGGCAATTTTTGTTTGATAATTTTTTTTATTTTTATTATTTATTTTTTCCTTTTAATTCAATTTTTAATCTTTTAATTATTATTTTTTTTTCTCATTTCACGAGACGTGAAATTGTCAGGAATGGCCGATTGTTAGCTTTTATAATTATTTATATTTATTTTGTCCTAGTTTTAGTCATATAAGAAAATGTATCTAGAATAGCCTTTTATATCATAATGTGCGTGTTCGCATATCAGATGTGGTATTGATCAATCTGTCATTCACTCGAGTGGATTAATCATACTCGCTCTTCACTCTGACATTCAGGCATTCATTCGTGCCCGCCATGTTTTTGCGCTCCTGGGGATGCGAACACGCACCTTGGTGATGGAAGTGTGTTTTAATAAACAACTAATTACTTAATACAGATATTGAAATGCAGATATTGTAATTAATAAAAGTCTGACGAAACCAAGTGAACTATTATTTAGCAGAAGAGCTATTACTACCAAAAAAAATGTTGATATCGGTTCAGTAGCTGATTCTGAACGTACTACTTTCCGCTTTTACATTTAAATTTGTTATATGTTGTATATAGTGGACAAACATACAAACATTTATGAAATTTGGCGGATGTGTTCAGACGCTGGTATATGGTGCAAGACGCAAGCAAGGTGCAATTCTGACAATCTATATCTATATACATATGTATGTCTGTACATAGAAGATAAATGAGAAAAGCTGATATGGGGCAATACAGCCCGTATTAACGAAATAGAACTCAAAACAATGATTGTTGGAATTTTTGTTTGTTTGTCTGTGCCGTTGTGCGCGATGAACTCAGAAACAGCTTAACGCATGTCGATGACATTTGGTATGGAGATAGCTGACACCCTGGATTAATACTTAGGATACTTTGTATCCCGAAAAAGTACAATGTAAAGTAGAGTTCCTGTGAAGAGGATCAAAGAGATGGGATGGGACTGGATTGTATGCCTAAAGTGTAAATGAGACGGGACAGGGTCGGATATAATGGGACGGAAAGGGAAGGGACAGGATAAATAGTACAGAGGACAGCATTCTTCTTCTTCTACTTTTACTTGTGTGGGTACAGATGCAAGTGCTGTCACATCATTTGGGGAAAACTCACCATGAATGGATATTCTCCTCTCCGCGTGTCTTCGCCGCCTGAGGCCAGTGATAATTCAAGTTCCAAACTGTCGCACTTCGATTCTTCCAGCCATCTTTTTTCGATTTGTGATAATACTATACCTGATTTTGTTATATATGGTAGTGTATGGAGATAATCGATGCATTCTGGAACAATATCATTGCACACGGTAATAATGTGTAACGTTCAGTGTGGCGGAAGGGCGAGGAGTGGTGGTGCGGCGAGGAGAGGCGGTGGGGTGAGGTGTCTGGACTGTGGGGAGGAGAGGATAGGGGATGAATATACAAAAATGATGATATCTAGTGAATAAATAATTTTTCTGTTATAAATGAATTTATTTTTGTAGTTGCAGGATTATGGGAATATTTTCCGGCCTTTTCACTTGTGTGTTCATGAGTTGAACTTCATCATCATCACGCATCTTCGTTTCCTATTCGATTTTTTAAGACATAATTAACCTCCCATTATGCAGGCGTGCCAGTCTAGCGGGGAGCAACCTAATGTGTGGTCGACCTTGATGTCTGTTACATAATATTTCGTAGAATAAGTGCCTGCCTCAAAGTCAGTATTTTTTCTATGGCAACATTAGCAAAGTCAAGGAGAAAATTAAGTACTATTCATTGATAAATACTCACTGTCCCAAGCCGTGATTCCTCTCTTCCACAGAAGACCGACGCTGTGATCCAAGACGGCATTACTAAAATACAAAGCCGAGAGAAAGAAAGAGAGAAAATCGATTTATTTGTCACAGTAGCAACATACACAAACAAGAGAGAGCATTAATATATATTATAACTAAAAATCGGAAAAGTAATATGTAGTAGTAGCACAAGTGGTAGAGCTACGCTGTTGTCAGTCATGATTCAGCATGGATAGGTAGACTCGTCCGGGGCGGTACCTACCACTGTCTCACAGGAAGATATATTCAAAAGGTTACTTCAAAGGATCAAAATAACGGCAAAACTATTTAAATTTGATTATCATTTAAGATTATCGGGGCAAATGGTCCCTCAACTATCGAATGTGAGAGCATCAAGACAGATGGCAAAAAATTCAAAATTGACACCGCAATGTTCAACTCTGACCATCAATTGAGATTATCGGGGCGAAGGATCCCTCAAATATTGAATTTGAGAGCAATCGGACTGATAACAAATCAACTTCCTTTTGCCTAGCCCTGTCACGTCTTTTCGTAATGCTCTCTTCAAGCATTCATCAGCTTACTCCCTAACTCAAGCGTGCGTTAAAGAAGTTTTGCTTCAAAAAGTTCTCTTTCCTATATGCAGTGTAATTATGCATTTAATTTGAAGGCTTTTGCCTCTAAACAAATGGCCGCGGATTCGAATTGTACACTAAGCGACAAGTTTGTGCGGCCCACATGTATTTCTTTTGGGGAGACCGAAAAGTCTCAAGTTTTTTTTGTGATACAATACTTAATTGACCTTGATATAGGGTGTGTACTTATTTTATTTCAATGTCTAAAATACCTTATGTTCACAGCGTAATCCTTAGGACAGTCAGTACAACATATTATAGGGTCCTTGTCCTCATAACCGCAGATTTGCTGGAATTGAAAAAGAACTGAATTAAAGACAAACTAAAAAACTAAGTGATCAGAACGACATACAATTATTCTATTGTCGTTCATATCGTAAGTGATGCATGATTCCGTCATTTGTAATCTGTAAAATTAACGTCCTACTGCAGGGCTCGCGCCTCCTCTAAAATGGAGAGCACGATTTAGAGGGGTTAGGCCATATAGTCCACCACGCTGGCCTAATGTGGGTTGGTGGACTTACATACCATGCTGGTACATGGGATCCAATTCTACATTTAATTAAATCGGAACCCAAAAGACCAACTGTCAGACCTCAAGACACCGTGAGGCGTGAGCTCCTTCTTCGTAGATTGGAACGCAAAAAAACTATAACCTTTTTGAATTAACTTTTTAATTTAATAATTGTAAAATAAGGGTGGTTAAATTGTAACAGTCACTGAGCGGATGACTTATACCTCAGTCTGCCCCGTGACCATGAAAGCTGTAAAGTGATCGAAACATCGGGAAATAAAAAAATGTAAATTTTTTTCCAAATCCGCGGTAGAATCCGTAAATAATACTTTTATTTCAACTCAAAAAGCGTTTCGTTAAGCCCTAACCACCAAAAAAAAATTTTAGTTCAAATACTGATGATCTCCGAGTGCCAAGATTAGGTTAGTTAGTCGCAGGTATGGAGTTGTTAGCACTCGCATCACTCCTTGCAGCTCTTGTGGACTACACACAAGTACATTACACGTAAATATTACTTTTATTTCAATGTGTAATATTCGCGTAAATCTAAGAAACCATTAAGTTATGTATAATCACCGGTTGGGTCGTGTTATCCTGCAAGTATACGACGGCAACGAGACATTTGTTCATACTGGTGCACGTGCCATTGTGTCCATCGACGACGCACGGAGTCCCTGTAATCATTTCATTCTTCATTCATTTACAACTATGTTACTATCCGCGGCATGTCGATGTGGCAATTGTCTAGTGATAGTATCACGTTTCCAGTTATATTATAGATATTTCTTTTTACAACGCAATGACATAAACGTAAAAATAAATTAGTCAAGTTTATTATATACAATATGCTAAAATATTTTATCTACAATTTGTAACTGGTTTGCACATAGAAGACATATTATGACAAAATCTATGTTGGGGGACTGTACGAACGCAATAAAACCGTAAGTATGAGAATGAACTATTGTTTTTTTCTTTTGCTTTACCTAAAGCTAAAATTCTTAGCCACATATTTTAGCTAAGGTACAGATTTTGTGAAGTTAGGTCTTATAGGATAAGGGCGTGGAGAATAAAAAGATTGATTCTATTTATATAATCCTTTTTTGCATTTTACAGAGATATTATTTAAAAATTACACAATAAAAAATATATACAAGCGGCGAACTTATCACACATGGCTCAATATGAGATCTGATATATTTTTGACAGTGCGAGTCATATGGTCTCGTCTTGGCAACATTTGACATAAAAATGTTTTTGGTGGGATTTCACATATTTTTACTCAACTGCGAAAGAAGGAGGGTTATGTTTTTGTTAATTTTAATATAATAATATAGAAACCGTATGTACCTACTACGAGTATGTAAGATACAAAAACAAAAAGTAAAGTGAGTAGGACTAATAAAAAATGGTCAATAATCAGAATAATGTCGCATTGATTCTAATGTGGCTGCCATAGCAGTATTTATTACTTCGCTAACAATGGAATAGATTTTAATTTATTTGTAAAGACTCCAAAACGATATATATTTTTTGTATACAATTCGCTACAAAAATAGGCGTATTTCTAAACACATGGAATATACTGTTAAAAAGTTTCAAGTGATTTCGCGGACCTATTAATATTCTCCATTGTTTCGGTTCATAGATAGAAGCCGGGACTTTTCGGCTCTCAACAAATTTTGCTATGGGGGTTGTCAATTGACTTATATGTAGCGAGTTATTATACACATATATACAGTCGTGTACAACTTGGATCCCTCACCCTCGTAGGAGACGGTATCTGCCCAGACTTGCAGCGCGACCAATCCGGCCACCAGCAGCAGCAGCGGTGGCGCCCCCACGTGCATGGCGCAGGCAAACACTTCGCTGCAAATGTCGTCTGTGGCGCCAATGCTAAAACATGTACGTGAAAATACTTGAACACAAATGAGAGGCACGATATTGAATCCGTACAGTGAGTTCGTCCGTTGCTAGCTATCGGAGCAGACGTGCTATAGCATAGATAAAAAATTGTTTAAATAACAAAAAATCAGTGGCATTCGAAAATATACTTCAACTCGCAAAATAAAAATATACTCGTCATAACTCAGCCGCCCTCCCTCATCACCTCGGGTAAGAGAGACAACTGCAACTTTTTGACTCTTTTTTGCGCGGTTAATTTGGTAATCAAGAGGAAGTCTTATCTCATCTAAACAAAGCGCAATTTCCAACGAGCATGACAACGACAATAAGGTCTCCAAAGGCCAGCGCGGGCACAGGGTCGGGGGGATCATATCCCGACTTGTCGAAGTTGACAGAAATGCGTGAATGGAATATGTGCACGCGCAAACGTAAACAACCAGGGCCAGACTCAGAGTGTGGCTGCAGAAATTCCATATCCGAACTCAGAAATGACATGAAAGAGATGTTCGAAAATTTTTTAAAACATCAGGAAGATCAACTATATTCAATTCATAATGAAATCAAACAGATAGGCTCTAAGGTTGATAAGATTGAAAACACCACTGCAAATTTGGTTATCGAGCATAATAAAATTGTAAATGAAGTATCTGATATTCGTGAAAAAAATGCTATAACCGATGTAAAACTCACAAACCTGGAAAAAACAGTCGAACAGCTGAAACTTGGGCCTACGCTTGATTTATTAAACATGCATCAGCCCAATGAGGAGTTTATACGAGAAATAAATGATCGTACACATAGACAGCGCAATATAATAATTACTGGGATTCCAGACCTTAACACTCAAAATTCTGACGAAAGATATTCACACGACAAACATGAAGTGAACTCAATCTTAAAAGAAATAACCAAGGATGAACCTAACATGTTAAAAGTAATACGTCTTGGTAAATATAAATCTGGAACAGCCCGGTCAATTAAAGTTTATCTGAAGTCTGCTGAAGATGCCAAACATATTCTACGTAATAGAGCTAACTATCAAAACAAAAATATTAAGATTTTTGCGGACCAAACGCCATCTCAGCAAGCATACTTCAAACATTTGAAGGAAGAACTATCCAAAAGACAAAACAACGGCGAGCCCGATCTTATAATCAAATACGTAAAAGGAGTCCCCAAAATTATTCCAGCAACGAAAAACTTGTAACCGAACCCCAACATAATGACAGCAAAGACATATCTTATCAGATCTTACACACCTATGAAAATCTTGAAACAAATAATACATCTTTTAACTTTCTATACACTAACATACGGAGTATCATTAAACCAAGCAAAATCGACGAACTACAGTGCATCCTAAAATCAATAAAAACTAAAGTACATGTAATACTACTGACAGAAACTTGGATAAGATCAGAAGATGAAGCAGAATCCATACAATTACCTAACTATAAACACTACTACAATATTAGAACTGGAAAAAAAGGAGGTGGTGTCTCAATATTTATACGTAATGAGATACAACACAGCCGGGAGATACCAATACCGAATTGTTCCTGGAAGATTTTGAAAAGCAAATACAGCAAAAGAAACGTGCAGTTGTCTTTGGAAACTTTAACATAGATTTATTATCAAAAAATAAACAAACAAAACAGTACACAGAGTTTCACTGGCACCGAACATAACATCTATAACGGTACGAAGCTCAACACTCAAAACAAAAATAGCTAATCCACCTCAAAAGGACTGGATCAACAACAATATAATCACAAGCATAAATAGAAAAAAACGAACTATGGAAGCACACTAAAAACCAACCAGACAACAAAAACCTACAAGACGAGTTCAGAAAAATTAGAAACCAAACTTCAGAGCTAATTACTAAAACAAAAAAGGAATATTATTATAAAGCTTTCTCAAAATGCCAAAACAATCCAAAGAACATGTGGAGCTTAGTGAATATATTATCTAATAATAAAAATAAAACAGACGCCAAACCACCTATTCTTAATACTAATGAAGGTATAATTAATGACGGAAAAGAAATATGTCAGTATTTAAATGTGTATTTCGCAACCTTTGGTTCAAAACTTGCTAGATTCCGCCTAAATGTCATGATACCACCCCCGCGTATTCATATATAAAACCAAATATGGAAAAGCTATCATATTTGGCACCGTGTGATCAAAATGAAATTTCAAAAGCGATAGATAGTCTTGATAGTAATTGCAGTGCAGGTATTGATGGTATTACTACTAAAATTGTGAAATGCATCAAGCGGTTTCTTATACCTAAACTGGTAGTTTGTATAAATTATTGCTTAGAAACCTGCACTTTTCCGGACGAACTAAAAATAGCCAAGCTAACACCTATTTATAAAAGTGGAGACAAAAAAGACCCTGGCAACTATCGTCCAATTTCAGTATTGCCAGTCCTTTCTAAAATATTTGAAAAAGTACTGTATGATCGCTTGAATAAGTTTTTGACACAAAATAATCTCATATTTGACCGGCAGTATGGTTTCAGACCAAAATCAAACACACTATCTGCAACAATAGACCTCGTCACTGAGATTAAAACAAATATAGATGCAAAAAAGGTGGGACTAGGGGTATTCGTCGATTTAAAAAAGGCATTCGACACTGTTTGTCATTCACTTCTACTGAAAAAGCTACATAATATGGGGATTGTTGGCAATGCGTATAAAATATTTGAATCATACCTTACAAATCGTCCTCAAATTGTAAAAATAGGCCAATACCAAAGCTCGGCACATAGTATAAGTTATGGTGTACCACAAGGATCCATCCTGGGCCCTTTATTATTTCTTATTTATATAAACGATATTAGCCAGCTTCCAATGCATGGAAATATAAGCTTGTACGCTGACGACACTTGCATATTCTACTTTGCTCACTCCTTAAACGAAATTCTAAAACTAGCGCAAGAAGATCTTAATATCTTACACAAGTGGTTTCAGTGTAACCTTTTGACAATAAACATATCTAAAACCAGTCACATGATTTTTAAGGCCAAAAACAAGAAAATCCGGGATCATAGTCCCCTTACAGTCAATGGTGTCAAAATCCAACAATCGGCCCATGAGAAGTATTTAGGTCTAATACTCGATAGTGGGTTGACATGGAAATTTCACGTAGATAAAATAGAAAGTCGACTATTATCGTTGACGGGGTCTTTAAATAGAATAGTTCGATTCGTACCGCGGCAAGTCCGTTACAATGTATACTACTCTCTGGTCCAATCACACCTGTCGTACTTAATTGAAGTTTGGGGTAGTGCTAGTAAAACTACACTGAAACAATTGCAAACCAAACAAAATAGACTAATAAAACTATTATTTCATTACGACCGTTTAACTCCAACAGACAAAATCTATTCGGAAACAAAAATATTAACTATTGATAATTTATATAAATTCAACACTTGCCTTTTAATAAGAAAAATCATAGAAAAGAAAATTAATTCAAATTTAACATTTCAAAGTAAAAAAGAACTCGGACTTAGAGCACTTAGAAATTATAATAAAATTTGTATAAATAGATATGAAGGAGTACAAATGTGTAACAATCTGCCAACAACCATAAAAGAAACAGATAGCTTCCGTGTTTATAAGAAAAAATTAAAATCATTTATTCAAAAATCTAAGCTCTGAATGCGGCCCTGGCAGCAAGACTTGGATTGTGAGTTGACATGTGGGTATTTTATTTTGTTATCGTCCCAATATTAATACATTGTAACTGTCTTACCCACATTAATAAATTATAGATTAGTTCTGTCCGAAGCTAGCATAATTTTACTTATAGAATTATTATATCTCATGAAGTGAAATGTAAATTTCTTTTGAGAATAAAGTTTCTTTAACCATATCTATAATCGGACCACGAAAAACGAACAAAATTTCCTCGTATTTGCTAGAAATATCACTACTGCTTTCCTCTCATAGGTGATAGCGTGATGATATATAGCCTATAGCCTTCCTCGATAAATGGACTACCCAACACTGAAAGAATCATTCAAATCGGACCAGTAGTTCCAGAGATTAGCGCGTTCAAACAAACAAACAAACTCTGCAGCTTTATAATATTAGTATAGATTATCTATTCGCATCTCTGGGACATTGCTATATATTGCTATATAAAGTTTCGACAGTGCTGAAAAATCACAAAAATAGCTCATAACTGATTCGCTTTAAACTATTTTTTTGTCATAATATTTATAAAACGCCATAAAGTTGAGAAAAAATTTGTAAAAATCAATCGACATAACTTGAATTTCATATTGTTATCATTTTTAAACGTTTCATGTTTACGAAAATACCAGTTTCACACTTCTACACTTTATGTCTTTAATAGGTGAGGGCCCTATACGAGGGAATTGCTAGGTGTCCAAGATGGTAAGGTTAGTGAGATTAGTGTTGATAATTAATTATTTATTAATTAATTTACTAGCAACTAACTGTTACTTACCTACTAAGACAATAAGACTTGTGATACAATTTAAATTTTCACTTCGTTTGAACATACGAGTGTTTACTTGCAAGTAAAACGCGACTGATCGGATTGATATGATTCTAAGAAGTTAGAACGTTTTTATTTTGCCATCTAGTCGGTAAGGTCAACTGGTGAACTTATACGTAAGAACAAAGGTAACCAGTTTCTTAATAATACCTAGAGCTAAAAAATGTGGTCTGCACATTCGATTAGAAGCATCGAAATTCTAATAATATCTATCTAGGTTTTTTGTTGCGCCATTTGGCTCCATTTGGCTTCATATCCGTTGTATTAAATTCATGATCGATTGTCATGTTGAAAAATACGCAAATTAAGAAAAAGAGCAGGTGCATCCGAGCGGTTGTTATCGAAGACGCTAATTACGGTTACGCGCACCGCTTTGTCCGACCGCTATTCATTTGTTTACCATTTATATTAGTTACGACAAATATGAACCTTGAGAAATAGTTTTCACAGATTCTTGATAAGCTTGAGATACATCCGATTGTTGATGCTTTGTTATACGTACAGCTGGGTTTACTGGAGATTTTTGTCTTTTCTGTGGGTTTTCCCCGCAAATAAAGGTTCTACGAGTTTCGTTGTATAATTGTTCAGTTTGACTATAATGATCTTCCGAGAAATATGAAAAATTGCGTTCTTCAAAATCACACAATGCTGTATGGTTGGCTTGGAATTCCGCCCAATAGGCATCTAAAGTTTCCACACGTTTTTTGATATAAGCTGGAGATTTTCGTTCGGCTGAATCTTTTTTGAAGTTACGGAGAAACTGTTCTATCGCTTCCACCAATTGCTCTTGGTTTGTTATCTCTTACGAAATAGGCGCCTTCTCAATTCGACTGGGGAGGTCCGCTTCCGTAATCGGAAATACACTTCACACTACCTTGATTGATATAAAAGTTGCGTGAATGACGATCCACAGGTCACTAGTTCAAATCGAAGGATCAAAAAGATGTATGGTGTGTACCACACAGCCCTTTAATGTTGTTGTAGGTTGAGTTAAACGACCACTTCACGATCACTTGTTTATTTGAGTTCACAAAAAGGTTAGTTAAAAGTTAAACGTTATGTTAATTGCCTGATGGCGTTAGGTGAACTAATATATGAATATGTCGGAGATAGATGGCACTGCTGTGGCGGATTCAATGGCGAGTGACGTCATTTACTCAAAATTTAATTTCCATTATTATTTTGTTTGTAATTGTTTGCAATTGATTTAATTTGTAAAGATTTAATGCTTTGTGTTTCAATTATTGTTTATTTTTACTAAGTAGTCTGTACGTAATTTCGATGTTAAAATAGAATTTATTAAAAACGAGGCGGTAACGCAGGTGACATTGATTGGTTAATTCAATAAGAATTAAAAAAAATAAATGTGCCTGGACATAACCTCGAGGAAGTTCGTAAAAATTGTTGGTGGTGAATTTTCTAAAGTTGGTCGTGATCGGGCGTTCTTCGAGTATTTGTCTGTAACCGCTTTATTATTGTGAAAGTGTGTTTTATTTCCAACCAAATTCTAAAAAAGGATTAACAACTATGAGCGCCGAAGAAGAAAATCAAGATATGTTGCGTTCGGCTACCTGTGACGCGACATCAGAATTGGGATTACCACAGGCTACGCCCCAGGAGCAATCAAGGCTAGATGAAACTTTTCTCCATTCTTTGTTGGAATCGCAAAATCGTAATTTTTTATGCCTGATCGATGCATTGAAAGCACCGGCTAGCAACGAAAAGATTTGCCTTCCTGAATTTGATCCGGACAAGTCTGACAACGATCCACGTGCTTGGTGTGATACGGTTGACCTTTGCATATCGGAACGCAACCTCAGCGGCAGTAGATTAATAATGGTGATCAGTGAAGCATTGAAGGGAAGCGCGTCACGTTGGCTATCGCAAATATCGTATGGAGGGATTACGTGGCAAGAACTGAAGCTTCTTTTTAAAGCGCGGTATGATTGTGTGGAAACTCCAGCAGCTACGTTACTTAATTTTGGCAATGGCCGCCCAAAGGAAGGTGAATGTTTAGCGGCTTATGCGTCTCGCTTGATGACCATGCTAACCTCGCGCTGGCAAAAATTGACTACGGAGCAGATTGCCATAGCTATGGTGCTTTCTCACGTGGCACAGTTCGATGGTAGACTGCAACGCCTGGCTTTCACGACGGACATTTCGACGCGTGACCAAATGCAACGTGAACTGCAAGCATTTTCATATTTAAAGAGGAAAGCAAATACTCCAGCTTTTGTTGAACCGAGTGACAGCAAGCGACTCAAGCCACATGTGCCACATATGTTGTCTTGTCACAACTGCGGCAGGATTGGACATCTATCCGTCAACTGTCGCAAACATCGTGCGCTGACTTGGACATCGAGTAACTCTCAGAAACCAACTACAGCTGCTGAACAGATTCAGCGAGAAAAGAACATCAATGTGACCTGCTTCAAGTGCGGGGTCAAAGGCCACTACGCTATGAAGTGTCCACGCAACGCGGTGACCAGCAACGAGCCGAGCATTTCCGGCGGTGAAAGTGCAGCACCAACAATCATAGGCAGTGAGAAGCGAGTCAATGTCTGCTCTGTTGGCAATCCTCAAGGTCAATTGTTACATGATGGTGAGTCGTTTCCTTTTTCTTACGATTCCGGAGCCGAATGTTCTCTCTTGAAGGATGGTTTTGCCTCTAAGTTTTCTGGAAAAGTCTATCATAATACAGTTACTTTAAATGGTATAGGATCGGGATCAGCTTATAGTACGAAGCAAATTTTATGTAAAGTAACAATTAACGGCTTACTATTAGAAGTTCTTTTTCATGTTCTTCAAAACAATCAATTGCAACATAATATCATGATTGGTAGAGAAGTTTTACGGCACGATTTAATTGTGACCATGTCTGCTTCGGAAATAATGTTCTCTCGTAAACATAAGGTTGATTTATATGTAGATCATGTTTGCAATGAATTTTATGATTTTAGTGATATTAAAACTAACATACCAAATGAATTTCTTCCAAAGCTGATAAAAGTCTTGAGTGAGTTTTTATATTCTTTTCCTAAAAACATATCTAAGACAAGGGTGTCAACTGGCCAGTTAGAAATACGTCTGATGGATCCGAATCGGAGAGTTCAACGCCGCCCCTACAGGATGAGTGCGGAAGAGAAGGAGATCATAAGACAAAAGGTAAGGGAACTAGAAAGTGCAGGTGTGATCCGGCCGAGTTGTTCTCCATTCGCAAGTCCGGTGCTCCTAGTTAAGAAGAAGGATGGTTCAGACCGGATGTGCGTGGACTTCAGAGAGCTGAATGCTAACACCATAGCAGACAGGTATCCACTTCCATTAATATCGGATCAAATTGACCGTCTAAGTGGCGCTAAATGGTTTACGTGCTTAGATATGTTAAGTGGCTATCATCAAATACCTGTTCACGAAGACTCGATTGAGAAGACAGCTTTTGTGACACCTGATGGACAATGGGAATACCTCGCAATGCCATTTGGTCTTAAAAATGCAAGTTCTATATACCAGCGAGCTATAATTAAGGCACTGGGTGAGCTGGCACATGATTATGTGGTATCCTATGTCGATGACGTTTTGATACGCTCCTCAACAGTTGAGCAAGGTCTGGAAAGGCTACGTCATGTTCTGACCGTATTGACTCGGGCAGGATTCTCCCTGAACCTTTCCAAATGTTCATTCCTTATGAACCGCATCGAGTTTCTGGGGTTCATAGTGGAAAATAGTCAGATTAAGCCCAATCCAGGTAAGATAGAGTCACTTACAAAACTACCTCCACCACAGACAATTACTCAGCTTAGGCAGTTTATTGGATTAGCATCCTACTTCCGGCAGTTTGTTCCCCAGTTCTCTAAAATAATGGCTCCACTCTTCAGACTTACATCCAGTAAAGGTAAGTACCTTGATTGGCAACCAGAACACGAAAAAATTCGACGTCAGATCATATTGAAGTTGACGAGTGAACCAATACTGAGGATTTTTGATCCATCCCATCCCGTGGAGCTCCATACGGACGCTAGTTCAGAAGGTTATGGTGCCATGCTTATACAGAAAGTGGACGGTAAGCAGCATGTAATTGCATATTTCAGTCGACGCACCTCGGGTCCAGAATCCAGATACCACTCTTTTGAACTGGAGACATTGGCTATTGTCAATGCAGTGAAGCATTTTCGCCAATATTTGCATGGACGAGAGTTCACCGTTGTAACCGATTGTGCAGCGGTGAAGGCCTCAAAGGATAAACCTGATTTGTCACCACGAGTGCATAGATGGTGGGCTTGCCTGCAGTCGTTTGACTTTAATATTATTCACAGACCAGGTGCGCGTATGAATCATGTGGACTTCTTATCAAGAAACCATGTACCAGGTAACTCAAATATTAACTTAGCTCCTGTCGTGGAAAAACGGCTAGACATTGCTGAACTCTCTGATAATTGGCTGAAGGCTGAACAGGAAAGAGATGAAGAGATTTCCAAGATCGTGTGTGACTTCCGTAATGAGGTAATGTCTGAAGACCTTAGAAAGACCTATGAAATCCGCAAGGATGTGCTACATCGCGTGATCCAGCGAAATGGACGAACAAGATGTTTGCCCATAGTTCCGCGGGCGTTAAGATGGTCAGTAATTAATAATATTCATGAGTCTGTCATGCATTTAGGTTGGGAGAAGACGTTAGGGAAAGTCTACGAATACTACTGGTTTCCAAATATGGTTAAGTACGTAAGAAAATTTATTGACAATTGTATCACATGTAGGATAGCTAAACCCAGTACGGGACGTATACAGGCGGAACTTCATCCCATTCCAAAAAGCACAATCCTGTGGCATACCATCCATATTGATGCGTCAGGTAAATTAAGTGGCAAGAATGCTATGAAAGAGTATGTGTTTGTTTTAATAGACTCTTTTACTAAATACGTCATACTAGTACACTCCAAGAGCATTGATAGCAACAGCAGCATACGAGCACTTAAGCATAGCATATCCTTGTTCGGGAATCCGGTTCGCGTTATTGCAGATCAAGGGCGATGTTTTGCAAGTAAGGATTTTTCTAGTTTTTGTACCAGCCAAAACATAAACTTACACTTGATTGCTACCGGTGGATGTCGAGCCAACGGGCAAGTTGAGCGCGTTATGAGCACAATTAAAACAATGCTTACATCTGTTGAGGTCAGTAAAAATCGTTCCTGGCAAGACGCACTCTCAGATATTCAGTTGGCATTGAATTCGACTCTAAATCGCGTGACAAAGGCTAGTCCTTTGGAATTAATGATTGGTAGAGTAGCGCGCCCATATGGCTTAATGGCGGTTAGTGATGAGGCTGAAATCGACTTATCCTTTTTGCGCGAGCAGGCGACCCGTGGAATTGAGGCAAACGCAGCTTATGAAAAGAAACGATTCGATTCTAATAAGGCTAAACTAAATAAATTCACTGTAGGAGACTTTGTATTAATTGAAAATGAGGAAAGAAACCAAACTAAATTAGATGCTAAATTTCGAGGCCCCTTTAAAGTAATTGAAGTTTTAGAGGGTGACAGGTATCTCTTAAAGGCTTTGAATTCGAAAAGAACGTACAAATACCCTCATGATCGTGTAAGAAGTGTCCCCGATCATCAAGTTCCCAAAGAGTTAGATATTGATTGTTTGCAATCTGATGATGCTAATGATGACGATGATGATGATGACAGTGATGCCAACGACAAGCATGACGATTAGAAGTACTTCCGACAGACCAAGTTGTACTAATGGCCGAAGGACTGTGCCATATAGTGTCTGATGGACTAGATACTGTGTGATAGTAATCAATGGCCGATGGACTGTGCCATAAAGTATCTGATGGACTAGATACTATGTTCGATGGACTGAACAATTGTGATCGTTGACTAAGTCTTGATTGTTGTGGCTATGTAATAGTATCCTGTAAGTCATTAAATACGATTTGTTAAATTATTCTCTGGGAACTTGAAGGTTGTATTTCTTTTTTTTAAATAGTAAGTCCATGAAAAATTGTTATAATTAATAATTCGTTTGATGGCATTCGTTTTTTTAATTCGCTCGGCAGGATTGCCGAACAGTTAACTTTGCTTTTTTTTTTGTTTACTTTATTCATAGACTCCACACCCGAGGACGTGTGAACATCAGAATGGCCGTGTCGGAGATAGATGGCACTGCTGTGGCGGATTCAATGGCGAGTGACGTCATTTACTCAAAATTTAATTTCCATTATTATTTTGTTTGTAATTGTTTGCAATTGATTTAATTTGTAAAGATTTAATGCTTTGTGTTTCAATTATTGTTTATTTTTACTAAGTAGTCTGTACGTAATTTCGATGTTAAAATAGAATTTATTAAAAAGGAGGCGGTAACGCAGGTGACATTGATTGGTTAATTCAATAAGAATTAAAAAAAAAATGTGTCTGGACATAACCTCGAGGAAGTTCGTAAAAATTGTTGGTGGTGAATTTTCTAAAGTTGGTCGTGATCGGGCGTTCTTCGAGTATTTGTCTGTAACCGCTTTATTATTGTGAAAGTGTGTTTTATTTCCAACCAAATTCTAAAAAAGGATTAACAACTATGAGCGCCGAAGAAGAAAATCAAGATATGTTGCGTTCGGCTACCTGTGACGCGACAAATATAATAAAAATGACGTGGTAGCGTAAAATGCTGACTCGGCCGTGCAACTGTAGGTACGCGGCGAGTTGCTACGTACGGTTTATATTGCATAAATCGTACAGGAACTCTTACGAATTTTGATGTGCGCGCCGGTATAGTTTCTTTAAAGCATATGGAATTCAGAGAAGTGTATTGCAATATCGGATTATGTGCGAATTCAGTCTTTAATTTAAAGTTTTTAAGGTCGATTTTAACTTCCCATTTTTTCAGTAAATCCTGTCCAATAATTCCGTCAAAGTAACTATGGAATTTATAAATATAATTTAATATATTCTGGGGATCTGAATTCTGAAAAACATGGAATTGTAATAGAGTAGTTGTTTCTAGTGGTTGCGTGCACATTTGTTACTTCGAATGGATCAATATTAAGTGGTATGTCTGAAAAATACTTCTGAATGGCTTCAGGACTAATAAAGAATTGATTAGCTCCTGTGTCAATAAGTAGTTTCAAGGGTGGGTTTTGAATTTTTATATATGGTAAATGCCTTTGACTGTGTGTATTTAACTCTATTCTGGGGCATTTGATTCCGAATCCGAGTGAAAATTTGAAGAATTTTCCTGCGGGATTACCGGTTCTTGATTTTGTGGGATGGGATGGTTATAGGAATTATTGTCGTAAAGTTCATACTCTAGTGGTGGGTAAAGTTCGTTGTATTCATATTGAAAACTATTATAATCATAGAATTCGTCTACGTGGGGATCAATAAGATTATTTAAATCATTTGTATTAATTTCCCTTGTTTTAAAATAATTATTTATGACAGCCTCCGTGGCGCAGTTGGTTAGACGCCGCCTGTGAAACGAGAGGCCGCGGGTTCGATCCCCGCACCGAGAGAAATGTTTGTGCGGCCCACAAATATTTCTTCCGGGTCTGGGTGTTTGTGAGACCGAAAAGTCTCTCGTAGTTCCTGATACCCACGACACAAGACTCGATCTTAAAGTGGGGTCAGGACTATGTATGTGACTGTTGGGTGTTATTTATTATTATTATTTATTATTTGGCGGTGGGTTACCATGCACTCGCCAGTCATGCCTTAAAGGAGGCAATGTGCGTGCTACGGGGTGACTGATGCCACTCATTGGCTGAGGATAGTTATTATTAGGGGGTTGGGATTTGGGTGGGATTCTAAATCCTGTCGTCATGTTAGACCGTGGCAGGGATCTGAACATTTGTTGAGTTCTGGATGGTCCTTGCATGACATGCCCAAATTGTCGTTGTACATTGGGTTGTATAGTGTGACCTTGAAATTGGGGATGAAAATGTTGTATTGGTCTAGGGTTAACGTTTAAGGGTGGTGAGTTCAGGGGGTGTGGGTAAGGGTTAGTGGGTATGTAGGGTTTCCTACTCGTGTTGCTAGTGTGTGTACTTACCTGCTTATTTTGCATGTACAAAATATTGAGTTCTTCTTGAGCGTACTCTAGGGCAAGCTCTATGATGTTAGGTCGCATACATCGGATGCGTGAACCTAGAGGCTCTCTTAATCCTTCCAAGTAAGTTTGT
This sequence comes from Hyles lineata, assembly GCA_030180105.1. Lineage (NCBI taxonomy): Eukaryota > Metazoa > Arthropoda > Insecta > Lepidoptera > Sphingidae > Hyles > Hyles lineata. Next base: position 1,734,367 of record JARJEE010000041.1, read on the forward strand.
AACGCTAATTTCTTATAAAGTTGCCTTTTGGCTTCTATTGTGGTAGCTAAAGTCTCATGCAGCTGGATGTACGTTGAAATAACGCTAAGTAAATTATGAACTCGCTCATAGAAAACACTTGGGCTATCATTACCTTGTTTTAACATTGAAAGATCAGTATATAAAGATGACTCATCCCTATGATCTGAAAAAGTATTCACTAAAGTGCTTCTGATACTTTGCCAATCACTGGGGTTACCATTTGTGGCTAATGATCGCGCGGCGGGACTTACAGTCTTATTAAGTATTCCATTGAGCAATTAATAATTTTGGAGATCGTAGCCAGGCGCTAGTTTTACATACTTTAATGCTAATTCATCGCATATTTGCAGAAACCTAATGAGTACATTACTATCTCCGTTAAATTCTGGCACGAAACGTAATGACTTATAAATCTGATTCTTTCTTTCTCTCTTAAATACGCCACTTCCCAAAATTGGTGTCCTCTAGAACTCGAACCACCGATCTTTGGTTTGTCAGTCCGTTTTGACGTTAACTAAGCTATCGCTCATCGTATAAACGAGTTAATACACTTAAAATCATTTTCATGTTTCGCATGTAATGGTTTTAATTGAGTTTTATGTTGATAGTAGCTAGGAACTAGGTGCTAAAGGTAATAGTGGCAGCATTCGATTTATACCAGCACTGTTACTGGAAAATAAAGGTAAAATATTTTTACACGGCACGGCCTCCTCTATAATCGAGAGTACGATTGAAATTGGTTAGGCCATATAGCTATCATTTAGTCTGATGGTAGTGTTTTACCAAACTAAGTGGAGTTGCAATGCCAGGAACATTGTTAAATCTGTTTTCATGTAACATATGCTTTATTTAAGCCTCGTTTAAAGAAAAATGTTACTTATAATTTGTTGTGTATAACTTAACGCTAAGAATAAATATCGGCTTAATAGCATCTCGTTTGTAATTGTACTACATTTTAACTTGCGAAGCAACTAATTATTTCAAGGCAGATTTGCTTAGTTTGAGAATTAGTGAATAAATATTATTGTATAAATATAATTCTTCCGATATCGTCATGCTCATATTGGTTTCTTTAAGAGGGATGGGACGAATCATTTCGACAAATCAAGATAGTCGTGATTAACGGGACAGAAAAACATTGATGAGTGCAGTCAGATCTATCTTGTTGTTTCAGGTCAAATTATGATCGTAGGTTACAAGTATAGAAAGAAAGAGTCCACCTCTACCAAATTTAGAAAATGGCTGTGGAAAATGCTGGTCCATTTCGGCAGAGATTTTTGTCTTGGCACCACTATTCATGGGTTCAGACACATCGCAGTACCGGACCGGCACTGGATCGAGAGGTAAAATATAATATTATGAACAATTACGTTATTGCTTTTTTAAATTATTTTTTTATTGCAATGAATAGTGAGACGAGCGTGCCGTTCAACTGATGGTAAGCGATACGACCGCTTATAAACAGTAGCAAAACCAAACAACACCGTGAATTACAAAGCAATGCTTGGCATTCCACTGCTTTTGCCATACTGAGACAAAGAACTCTTATATCTCAGAATGGAGCATGTTGGGATGTCAAGCATTGCTTTGTAATTCATGCTATTGCTTAGTTTTGCTACTGTCCATGAACGGTCTTATCGCTTACCATCAGCCGAATGGCATGCACGTCGCACCATTCATAGATATAAAAAAATACATACAATCTATTTTCAGGCTATTCTGGTTAGTGTTGACTGTAGTGGCAATCTTCGGAGCAGTGGGAGTAACGCGCGATCAGTGGCAGCGGTACAATGAGAACCCCACGGTCGTCACCCTCGAGAAGAACTTCAGGTCTTGGGAGTTCAGCGTGCCTGCTGTCACTGCTTGTATCAAGGTACTCAGTTTAACTTCCAAATCCTGCAATATTCATGGAGTAATAATAATAATAATAATAAAAGTTTATTTCTGAACCAATAAAGAATGTAACAATAAAAATGTTGCCATAATAACTGCAGTAGTAGTAACTGTGTCGCAGTTATTAGGCCCTCCGTATAACAAAAGCTTTCATAGGATTCACAAAATATGACAGTTTAATTAAAATAATGTAACAAAATCTAAAATCTAAATATAAACAGCCAAGAAAGTATGAGCGTAGGTGTGTGTGGGTGTGTGTGAGTGTGAGTGTGTGTGTATATGTATGTGTGAGTATGTAAGTATGTGTGTCTGCGTGGACATAAACTATTTACATTTACATCAAATCATTAAGTTTTATTTATATACTTATTTTATTTTTGGTACATTCATTAGGAATCGTGAGATATTTTAGTACAACTTGGTAAGAAACTTTCCTTTAACCAGTCAATAATATTTTTTCTGTATCGTCGTATGTCAGGGTTTGGAGCCAATTAAATAAGCTTATTTTACATTCGCGGATTGTGAGTGGAAAAATTTTTAGTTGTTTATTTAACTTATTATACAATTTGGGACTTAAATAATAAAATTGGCGAGAGGCTAGGGTAGAATTACAGTAAAGCCTGGGACAAACCAAGTCAGTTCTACGCTTGTTTTTAGAGATGTTAGGGTCAAATGGTAAAGATTTATGTTTTCGTAGTATAAGGTGGTAGATAAAGAGTTGCCTCACTGTAAGGACTTCGCAAAGTGAATAAAGTTCGTAAGTGGGAAATCGGGTTGGATTATTAGTCATGACCTTTAATATTCCTCTTTGCGCTCTCTCTGCTCGCAGAAGGAATGTTTTACAGGCACCTCCCCAAACTGTGATACAATAACTTACAATTGACTGGGCTAGAGCAATATATACAGATTTGAGGGTTGAGAGATCTGCTGATTTCCGTAGATTCTTAAATACATACATTAATTTACGTAATCGAGAAACAACAAGGTCGATTTGGTATTTCCATGTGAGATTACTGTCGATCACAATTCCTAAGTATTTGATATTGTCAGTCTGCGTAATTTCTGTACACTGACATGAAATAGTGGAAGGTTGTTGACAGTTGTGGACTTTTAAAGCAAACGTGGAAGGAGGAAGCGAGGATTTTCTGGGAGCAAAAGCGAGAAATTTAGTCTTATCTAAGTTAAGACTCAGCAAATTGCGGTTGAGCCAGTTCATGACAGTGCATAGTGCAGCCTCGGCGTTGGTTTTTGCATCTTCCCATGTAGAGCCCTGAACAAGGAGAACAGTGTCGTCCGCATATACCAAAATCTTACAAGAGGGAATTGAGATTTTGCACAAATCATTAATATATACGAGAAACAGTGTAGGCCCTAACACACTACCCTGCGGTACACCGTAAGAAACAGTTTCCTCATTGCTGATGAATTTGTTTATTTTGACCTGTTGGGAACGGCCTGATAAATAGCTTTCAAAGATATCCAACGCAAGTCCACGAATACCAACATCCTCTAGCTTATTTAATAGAGTGGGAATGGAAACAGTATCAAATGCTTTACATAAGTCCAAAAAGATTCCGAGTGTCTTAGTTTGGGTATCAATATTTATGGCAATAGAATCGGTCAAATTTAGAATTGCATCTTCAGTGGACTTAGCTTTTCTAAAGCCATATTGATTTTGAACAATAATATCATTTTTGTCCAGAAACTTGATGAGTCTACTGTTAAGGATTTTCTCTAATATTTTTGAAAGAGTACTAAGCACTGCAATAGGTCTATAGTTATTTACGCTGTTTGTAGCTCCAGACTTAAAGATGGGATGCACTAAAGCTTTCTTAAATACTTTAGGGAATACAGCAGCTGAGAGGCAAAGGTTATAAACGTGAGTTAGAATCGGAATAAGTATGTTTCGAGCATTTTTAATAATAGATACTGGGATTGAGTCCCATCCAACGGCACAGTTTAATTTAAGACCAAGAATGATACGCTCCAATTCTGCATTATCAACAGGATAAATAGCCATTGAGTCAAGTGTTTGTGAGTTTTGGGTAGAACATACTGAGTTCTTATTACTGATTTGATCTTGCGTAGATATAGTTGGTATGATTTTTGAGGCCAGATTTTTACCGGTATTTGCAAAGAAATTATTGACAACGTTTACAGATTCATGAGGACTGTTTCTAAGACTCAATAAGTGGTCTGCATGTGATTTCTTGTGATTAATGTTTGCAATTTCCTTTATCGTCTTCCACATAGCCTTAGGATTACCACGTGCTTTAAGCAATTCAGTTTTTTCAAAATTTATTTTGACATTTTTGAGAAGATTGTTGCAGAAAGTTCTGTATCGTGTGTATATGATTTTTGCAATAATATTATTTGGGTCTTTTTTTGTCTTTTTATACAATTTGTCTCTGTTACGAATGCACCGTAAGAGTCCCGGAGTAATCCAAGGCTTGATAATTCTTTTTCTAGAGGGAATGACAACCGTTAATGAATGTTTGTCAATTAATGAGGAAATAACGTCAACTTAATTTTTAGCAGCCATGTCTGCGTCCTGAGAGGTCAGAATTTGCGAAAAATCTGTGTTTTCTAGGTCAGCTAAAGCCGCCAATTCATTTACACGTTTAACAATCGGCATAGAAGATGTATTTTTCAGTTTATTATAACAACATAGAATACTTGGAGAGTGGTCGGTAATAAGAGAATCAAGAACGAAAGTAAAGGCAGGTTTATTACTCTTTAGAAAAATATGATCAAGGCAATTAGACCCTCTTGTAGGAAAAGTATGGGTTGGTAAGAGTGCATGGGATGCTAGCAGATTCAGATATTCGTCGGCATTGGTATTATCAGAATTTAAGATATTAATATTTAAATCCCCTAAAATTGCTATGGTTTTAAAGTATTGCAATGAATTAAGTACACTGTCTAAACTAGTCAAGAAATTTGAAATATTTGTAGTGGCAGGAGATCGGTAAAGAGCAACAACAGCAACTTCATTGGGGAATTTAAGAATCAGACAGTTGGCATCGTAAAAATCAGGTTCCTCGCAAATACATTTTAAAGAATTGCTTGTATAAACTAAGACTCCATCATTTTGGTTGGAACATTTAGAGCTATACACAGAGTGATCGTGTTCCTACTGAAATTTATATAAAATGTTTACCACTACCCTCTATTTCTACCTATTGTTCTTTGCACTCTATCAAAAGGGTGTTTGGAAGAGATCGCCGCAGTTAGCGATAAGACTGATGTACTACCGATAATCTATACTAATATTATAAAGCTGCAGAGTTTGTTTGTTTGTTTGTTTGTTTGTTTGAACGCGCTAATCTCTGGAATCTCTCTTTCAGTGTTGGGTAGTCCATTTATCGAGAAAGGCTATAGGCTATATATCATCACGTTATGACCTATAGGAGGAAAGCAGTAGTGATATTTCTAGCAAATACGAGGAAATTTTGTTCGTTTTTCGTGGTCCGATTGGTCGATATTCTAAACTGATAGTCAGAATTAAACATTTTGACCGCCATTTTAAAACGTGTATGCACCCGGGTGGATCCGGGCCCGACCGCTAGTTTGATATATTTTGTCTTTTTAATGGTGTACAATAAAGTACATCAATAAAAAATAAATAATATTTATAAGATTTTTGGTAACCATATTGAATTAAGTAGTGTATCAGCTTATAATCGTCCTGCCCTGTGCATAGAACTCCTTTCCATTAGAGAGATCGACCAGGAAGTTTCTAGCTTTAGTCCACCAGGCTGGCCTGACGTAAATTTCCGATCTTCAAATTATGTGGTACAGGGAAAACAATTTTTGTACTACGATTGTCTTGGTTTGGTTAAGGCCCAAGGATTTTATTGAAGGCCATGTACTCATAAGCGTTTTCGAAAGACCGTTCAATAAGAGTTGCAAGAAAGTGGTGGATGGTGCTCCAACAGTTACAGTGGATATCCTTGGACGAGGCCAGGTCAGAAGTAGGTTTTCTATAGCTGAAGTTCACAAAACTTATGTATGTTGCTACGCTTATGCCAAATAGATACTCTTAGCAATAAAATAGTAGTAATCCACTTCTTGAAATTTTAAGTATTTAGGTCTATTTCTAGAATCGAGTAGATCCAGTAAAGCTGCCTCAGGTTATCGAGAAATACTGGGACGTGTCTCCGGAAGACCAGAATTATGAATACTATAGTCGTTTTGTGCGCGTGGTCGCCAATTCTGACCTTCTACATCTGACGGAGTACGAGGAGTTTCAGGAAGATGAGCAACTGGATGTGGATTTGTACCAGCTGGCTGTCGATGTAAGTAGTTTATGAAGAGTATGTACGTGTAATGAGTAGGCAGAAGTACTATTACTTAGCCTTTACGTCATCATGCTTATAAAGTCCCAAGATAGGATAGGGAGCTTATTGTCATGCTGGACACAAACTGCAAAATAAAAATCTATACAGGGTTTATCTAATCTATGACCGAAAACGATGCCAGTTGGAAGTTTTAATGACTTCAGACATAAGCCACTAAAATTTTGATAAAAAAGGATAATTTTGTGATGTTTTAAATATCATCGTGTTGGGGTGACAAAACTATATTTTTTTTGCATTGTGCGTGGGTAACATAGCGTCTTTGGAAATAAAAGATTATTTCGATAATGATTGTAACAATGTACAACCAAAACATAGTACAACCGTACAACCCAAATACGACGATAAAAAAGATGGTCGTGTCTTTCTGCAAAATTTTTAGTCGCATTGTGTTTGAAGTCACAAGAACTATCACCAGGTACGTTATCGGTCGCAAACTGGATATACCCAGTATATAATCGTATTATATAATTGTTAGGTACTTAATACTTAGTTTGAGGTCAGGACTACGTAAGTGACAGTTGGGTGTATTTGTTTAATTACAAACATTGCTACTAGCCCAAATATGTCATTAACTAATTAATCATGATCTTGCAGGTGATGCCAGAGGTCCAGATTAAGACGATAGTCTCCGATGACCTCAAGTCGCTGACGTTCACGTGGACTCCGGTGATGACAGAGTCAGGAGCCTGTTACGTCACCAACTCACTCGCTATCGATGACGTCTCTATCATGTCAGTCATATTGATTTATCTTGATAGTGGACAATCTAAGTTTGCCTGAGAGATACAAGTCTGGTTTAAGCACTAAAATCGAAATGAATTTACTGCTTCCCCAATAATTTACGATAGTCGTTAATTTCACGGATTGAAGTCCAGCCAATGTCCCTAAAAGACTTGTTAGCTTCTGTGCCCGGTATGAATAAATATACCATTGTTAATGCTACCTTGACACATTTTTTAAATTAGTTGGTTTCGTCACAATTTCTCTTAACTTCGTGATCTGGGGACTTACTCTATTCTCCGACACGAAGTTCGAATTTTCGGACGTTGGACGTCACAATATAAGATAAAAGCTTTCCACTCCTAAAAACGAATACTATTCTCTATGAAACTTATAATTCACTTCGAACAGCACTTTGACAGCCTCCGTGGCGCAGTTGGTTAGACGCCGCGTATGAAACGAGAGGCCGCGGGTTCGATCCCCGCACCGAGAGAAATATTTGTGTGGCCCACAAATATTTCTTCCGGGTCTGGGTGTTTGTGAGACCGAAAAGTCTCTCGTAGTTCCTGATACCCACGACACAAGACTCGATCTTAGTGTGGGGTCAGGACTATATATGTGACTGTTGGGTGTTATTTATTTATTTAACTTAGTCTAAGATTAAGAGATTAAGACGTAGGATAAACGACTCGAACATTTTGTAATGTATATAGGCATATTCGTATAGTTTTACGTGCGATGTTCGAAAATTCATCGTCGTGTAGTAATTGTTGTATGCATTGTAACCCCCTAGATCTAGCTAGTGTTTTCCAGAATTAAATTATGATTTTAAAAACAACAATCTTATCATTAATGTATTTATCACTGTTTTAAATCTATTACACATGACATAGTAATATTACTGTGAAAGTGCCAACTTCTTTTATAAGTGAATACTTAAGCTTAATAAAACTAACGCATTCTCGTATAGTTTCTTTGTTACAAATGTGTATTAAGTTAGAAATGTTTGTGTACAGAAAGCCAGACCCGAACGGAACCGATGCTACGCCGATCGTGTGCCACTATTCATCGCAGATTTGTTACGTTATTTTCGAGATCATTAACGAGACAGATGTAAGTAGTACTGAAGGAGACACGCGGACTGCTCTTCTAAGAGGGGTAGGGCCTAAAGTCACTCTTCTGAATTGTTGAAGGTTAACGGACTTCACCTACCTTAGAAATTCTAGTGCCCCTTCATCGTATGCAAGTTTCCTTAGGGAATTCTCGTTGCCTGTTGGTAGAACACCCAACGCAAACAAGAAGGTGGTCACAGGTTTGAATTGTAGGACACAACTCTGACTTTCAAAGTCATATGTCTATTGATAGTGATACCAAGCACTTTAACGGTGCAGGAAAACCATGTTATCATCCAATGAAAATTACGTGTTCTACCGCCTGTATCACGGTGAGTGCTCTGAAGAATTGTTCAACTTGATCCCCTCCTCTCCATTCCTAACCAGAACCACGCGTGCTGGCTTGCGAAGCCATAGCTTGACGGTCCACACCATCCCGGCGCGAACCAAACGGTTCTCGAATTCGTTTTTGTGCCGCACCGTCAGGCTGTGGAATTGTTTGCCGGCGCACGTGTTCCCTCCTTCCTACAATCCTGGGTCCTTCCGCCGCAGTGTGAAGAGGCGCCTTAGCAGGCCGGCATAATTGTTTCCATTGGCATGGGACTGCCATCCGATACCAATGGATACTCTGCCTGGGCGGCATTGGCACTTTCCATCAGGTGCAATGCCGCCACTATGCCAGGCAAGTTTAAAAAAAAAAAAATGAATTTCTGTAATTATTTTGGTGAGGGAAAATGACAGAAAAAATATTAATTGCTCATTTATTTTGGTGGCATAGAATATAGATGACTTGAGTCATTACAATATTGGTTTATTTATGGGGTTTAATTAACAATTATGACCATTGACGTTCTCCTATATGACATTTTACCTACATTAGTTAAAAAGCCTCGAACTTTGAGCATTCGAACCCGAGATATTATCTTTTTAATCGTACCGTGGTACAACTACGCCATCGACGCAGTTGTACAGTATAAATCCATAATTTATCAATCTGGAATCCCTTTGTTTAGTTCTACATCCACTCTCCCTACGACGTGATGGAGATCACGGGCCCAGTGTCGTCGGTGTACCTCACGCTGAGCAGGTTCACTGACTTAAGTGTCTTGGAGTCTGGCTGCGGGAGGGGCGTGAGGGAGCTCGCCCCTAAACGCCGGGGATGCTTGTACAATGATGAACCTGTGAAGAAAAGTGTAAAGGTAAGTCTTAGGGTCCCACAAAATAGGAAATTTCTATTTTTCCCAGCAAACAGAAGTGCAAATGAACTATTGTGTTTCGGTTTTCAGGGTTTCTACCGGTTTTCAACTTGAGATGAGTGCTTATACGTATAAATTATAGAAAACAGATCTCATTACAGTAATTAGACAAACTTACCATATGGGACTTCGGCGTCCCTATTGAAAACTCCTTTCGCCCTTGCATTACATACTAATATTTGTTATCAATGACAACCTAAGATTTTTATAAAGCATAGATGCGTTGTCCGAGCTTTATAATGGCAAGACGTTTGGAAGGTAATTGCCTCACGTGCAATCAGTCACGCTTCAACCAGTGGCGCGGATACGCGTTTCTCTGACTATTTGTATTCTCAAAACCAATTGCGGAAAAATAGATTAGACTGATTTAAAATAACGTACAAATTATTCTGAAACTGTGAAACAAAATAAATATTTTATTTAGTGCGCAAGTACACACAAATTTATTTTTTTATGAAATAAAATTATTAAATTTGCTCTCATGGCGACGTTTGACAACTCTCGCCACGTCATCCCGTACTTGATGCTTGGTGCTACGTCACACGCGCTTTAGCCAATAACAGTGCGGCACTTATTGTTACGTAACTAGCGATGTCTATTCATCGCGTTTCATCGCATCGCGCCATTTTTTTGTGCCATTATGTTAGTGTATGACGCGTCTATTTGTAAAACGTCATTGATGACAACATTATTTCTTTATATATATAAAATAATAATAACAAATTGCAAATACCCATGATTCTAGGTCTACAGCACAAACCTCTGCAGATACTCTTGCCGTAGTCAACTAGCCATCAAGCTGTGCGGATGTCGGCCATTTTACTATTTTTATGAAGGTAATGCTTTATATTATTATCTACTTACTACCTACTGGTGGTTGGTTTTTCATATGTGAGAGGCCGCCTGGGTAGGTACCACTGCAATGTCTATTTATTCCGCCAAAAATCAGTGTAAATGCACTGTTGTGTTTCGGATTGAAGTACATTCTAGCCAGAGTAACTACTGGACATATTGAGACTTATCATCTTATGTCTCAGGATTGAGAGCGCAGTGCATTGCTTTGTTATTCAAGGTGGTTTTTTTTTTTTATTGCTATGAATGGCGAGACGAGCATGTCGTTCGCCTGATGGTAAGCGATACGACCGCTCATGAACAGTAGCAAAACCAAACAACACCTTGAATTACAAAGCAATGCTTGGCATTCCACTGCGCTCGCCATCCTAAAACATAAGATGTTAAGTCTCAATATGTCCAGTAGTTACTCTGGCTACAATGCCCTTCAACCCGAAACACAACAGTGCGTTTACACTGCTATTTGACGGGAGAAATAGACACTGCGGTGGTACCCACCCAGATGGCCTCCCACATATGAGAGACCTTCCACCAGTGAACAGTTTACATGGACTGTAGTTCAAGAGCATTCGTTTACCATCAGGCGAAGGGCAGCCTTCTTTCGCCATTCATAGAAATAAAAGAAAAACTAACATCCTAGCCCAGTTTCACTAGGTTGCAAATATTCGTTTTCCCTACTTCACAATCTTAATTCTTCCCCTTGAATCACTCTATCTATTAAAAAATTCTAGTGCGATGTGGTGGACGCAACGCAGTCAAGATGGTTGCCTGAATACAAAAGGCATTCTAGCCATCACAGCTTTTCTCATTTATTCAGCGGCTGTGTGACCCAAGTGTAGACCCAAGCTCATCATTACTGGGCAAGAGACATCATGTATTTTTTGTATGTAGGAATCACAGTGCCCCAAAAAAATATCCTTTTTATGGTTGTGTAATGCAGGCTACTTCCAACAGTTCGCTGTGGAAGTTCTTGGAGACCTATTTTCAATTGGCTCCCTATGTAGAGAGATGTTCCGCAGAAGGAGTTCCCTGCACGGCTGCCGGCATGGCCTGCCTGACGACACACGCGCAGCAGGTCGCCAACCTCGCTGGAGTTCGGTGCGCCTGCAGCCCGCAGTGCCTCGACATCGTCTTCAGAGAAATCTCCATCAAGGACACTATTTGGTGGGTACCAATATTATTAATATCCGGCAGACAGATAGACCTCACATTGAGGTACAAGCGTTGAGTCGTATTTTTGATTTATTAATTTCAACTTGATACTTTCATGTTATGGAAAGACGGTCTTGACAGACAGACGGGCTAGAAAGTGGTCCTTTAAGGGTTCCGTCTTCCGTGATTCTTGTTTAGTAAGAATCTGTTAATGAAAATTTACAAACGATTCCCAATTGTAGTGGATATGCGTAAACGACAGTGAAAATTTAGTAACCTCCGTGGGGCAGTTTGTTCGATACCGACTGTGTAACGAGAGGCTGCGAGTTCGATCCCCCACTGAGACTAATATTTTTGTGACTTACAACTATATTACATTTCGGATATGAGTGGTTCATTGTTTAAGACCGAATAGTCTCTTCACGAATAGTTTACGGCACCCTCTGCACAAAACTCGATTTATCTTAGTGTGCGGTCAGGTCATGTATGTGACTATTGGGCGTATTTATAATCAGACAGCTTCTTGTTTTGCTTGCCAGATTAGTCTCATAGTTTAAAATAAGTCTTTTAGGTCGAGTCTTGACAAGGTTTAAGAGACGGTAATCGGTTATTCCAGGGACCAAGGCATATTCGCGACGCGAGGCTCGGGCCGGTACACCGTGCAGGCGCCGCGCACCAGGTACACCAGGGAGATCGTCTTCCACTTCCAGGACTTGGTCGGTTAGCTATCTATGTTCATTAAATCAATATTCAATTACACGCACTTTGGCGAACGGGTACATCGTGAGGAATCCTGCATACTTTAGAGATTTTCAAGAATGCTGTTGTCAGTTTTGACTCAGCATGAATGGTGAGGCTCGTTTGTGGTGGTACCAAAGTCTCAAAGGTGACCGATGTGAATCGACAGCTTAGCTTAGGTTGTCGTGTTTATTAGTTTAATGAGCCTTACCTCCTTCCATCCTCTTTTTTTGCCGCTCCCCTCTTAATTTGATGGGCTGGCAACATACCCAGGATCTAAGTGTTATGGATGTTCATGGACAGTGATCACTTACCATCAAGTGCCCTTTTTGCTAGTTTGCCGGATCAATGCAACAAAAAAATGTGATGATCACACTAGGCCAGGGTGATGGAGTATAACCTAAGTTTCTCAATTAAACTATCGATTGTAACGGAGGCTCCTGCGGTCTGCCTTACAATGAGAAGTAGGTATGTATATGGGCTGGATTATCTATATTTAAATATGTATAAAAATATAAACGTAATAGCGACTTCCTATTACTGAAGAGAGAGAAACAAATATGCTCCGAAGTCTCTGTCGTAATGTGACGTTATAATATTAAGTCGGTTATTTTGCTTATTCAAGCATCGCTTCGTCCTACCAAGAGAATAGAATAATTTGTTTACTATTTAACAGCTTAATGAAGTAACAGAATATCTGTAACAGAAATAACATAGCCTTGCGTAATTTCTAGTTCGAATCATGGCAGTCTAGTCCATAGTTACCAAATAAATAATTAAGTATCTTTGGACTTTTGTCCACCTTACTTGCCTCCTGTTTTATCTAAAAATCATTATAACGTAGGTAAACCGATAGCCATGTACATTGTAAGATACTAAGGCCCGTATTTACAAACAATACTTTACTCAGTGTTGAAGCAACGCTATGCTAAGTAAGATATTTCTCATAGTGATCGTTTCGCTCAGCCTTTTTATTCACAAACAATTCTTAAGTCACCCTTTTACTATGCGAACGCACAGTGTCTAATGCGGATCAGTGATTGGTCAATTACTGTTGCTAATTTCTCTCTGGTGTTTGACAATTGATGTCCGCTTTACACTCACGCGGGAATAACACGAGAAGCGTGAATGTGGAACCGATTTACATATTCTTCGCAGGTTCTCGCCTTGTTCTCGTATTTTAATCGGTTATTTGGAAGGGAAAAAAATGGGAGAACAATGTGAAAACCTGTGAAGAATATGAAGATCGATTCCACTCGTGTTTTTTTTTGCGTTTTCGCGAGAATCTCGCGTGAGTGTAAAGCGCCTTTGACAACTTCAAATATTTACGTTCCAAATATTTTATAAAATTTATTTCACACATTTTTAAGCGGTAAATTGTGGGTATTATTATAGGCCTCCCCCAATTATTTCCACAGTGACCTGTTGGAGGCAGCCTACATCCAAATAGATGATTATTAACCTGAAAACTGCCGGTATCGGTATCAGCCCATAAATGTCCCACTGCAGGGCACAGGCCACCTCTTCAATCGAGAGATCGATTGAGAGTGGTTAGGCCATATAGTCCCACGCTGGCCTAATGCGGGTTGGCGGACTTACATGCCATAGACATTTTTATACATTGCTATGGTATGCAGGTTTCCTCACGATGTTTTTCTTCACCGTTTTAGTGCGTAGTGTAGACTATCAATACACACATGACTCCGAAAAGTCAGAGGTGTGCACTGAGATTCGAACCCCCGACCACCATGAACATGTTGACAGCCGCGTCTAGTTCGTTTACCAACATAAAACTCCCAGACAAATAAAATCTTATGGCCACAAGTAATTGGTAAACAGGCGGTATTGAAATAGTACATGAAGAACATTATCCTTAGTAAATCGATAGCATCTTCTAAATTCTTTGTCATTGTTAAAATCAAAAGGATTTAGGAAATCACGAATAATATTTCTTGCACTTATCGTCCTGCGTTCGGTAAGGACATCATCAATATAATTTTCGAACTCCTCCTCGCTGCTGTAATCCATTGTATTGAAAATGGAAAAAAATCCAAATGCAAAACCAACTCTCACTTTTACGTCTTCAATCGACACTATGCGTTGCGTAAAATAGCTGTTGAGTTTCTTTACCTGAGGGCCTCCTTAAGTGAACGCATAGTGTCACACATCACTTAAGTATTGTTTAAGAATTAAAATTGACGATCCTGTGCGTTTGGCTGCACTATGCGTCCTCATAGTATTGTTTGTGAATACGGGTGTAAGCCTTGTTTCGTGCATGAGACTACGTAATTAGTCGGCCATTCGACTGACTCCAGCCTCTCGGCATGCTAAATCAGAACCAACGACATTTTGATCCGGTAATACAAATATTTGTATCCCACGGAAATCTTTTCGAGGTCTTTCGTTAAACCAAGTGCCCCAGGGTGCCTCTTGCCTCATGTTTCTTGGCAGTTTCGTTCGGAGGTGCAGCCGGGTTGTTCCTGGGAGCTAGTTTCATCAGCCTGGTGGAGATCTTGTACTTCGTGCTCGAGAGGACCTTCGGCAACGTGTTCCAGGATCAAACACGGCGGAAAATACAGGTTCAATAATCAATAGGCTTTAAGGTTTGAGATCAAGGCTGGAGGCATCTTAGATAGCCTAAGTACCTAAAATTAAATAGAAATAATAATTATTATTCATAGATGGGAAACAATGCAGGAAAACAGACTTAAGAGTAATACTACTGAAAAAATATCTTAGTATTTTTGCCATAATGAGAATATTATTTTTTCGTATTAATCGCCTCTTTTGATCTGTCTTTGTTTCTTTTTGTGTAAATAATTAAATATTTTTAACAAAATTCACTGACGAACCTCGAAATGTATTTATGAACTAGGGGTGGGCGTGGCTCCGCCCGGATGCAGATACTTTTTGAACCCTGTCCACATCAGCAACATATTATTTCGTTAAGCCGTTTCTGAGTTCATCGCGCACAACCGCACAGACAAATAGACAAAAATCTAAAAATCATTGTTTTGGGTTCTATTACGTTAAAACAGTCCCCCCATAACAGTGTTTCTCATTTATCTTCCAAGCACAGACATCGAACATCGTTTACAACTGAGGTTACAGTTACAAACATATTACACGTATACAGATATAGATTACCGATTCAGGAAACCTTGAAAATGACTTTGTAATTTTGGAACATAAATATTCACATTTTCTCTTCGGCCGTGCCTAGTAAAGATCCGTTGATAATTACGATTTTTCAGGTCAAACCTACGATTTCTTATGAAGCTCGACGGATGGCAGCGTTGACGAAGATTCTAGAAACGAAACGAGACATGAGAAGATATAATACAACTATAGACATTTTAGATTATAATACACACAATTATTAATATAATACATACAAGCTTCATTTCAGATTCGCATTTTTTTATTGCCATAAATGAGGAAACGAGCATGCAATTCCCCTAATGGTAAGCGATACGACCGCTCATGTACAGTAGCAAAACCAAACAACGCCATGAACTACAAAGCGATCTTTGGCATTCTACTGCTCTCGCCATCCTGAGACATAAGATGTTAAGTCTCATTCATAGTCTCATTATACTCAGTTACTCTGGTAACAATGTCGTTCAAACTGGGACACTACAGTGCAATTACACTGCTGTTTCCGGGATAAATAGACATTGCGGTGTTACCTACCCAAGCTCCTCACATATGAGAGACCTACCAAAAGTATATTTAATATAATGTTATTGTATTGTGCCTTTAAATATTTAAATTATATAATAATAAATATTGCCAATTCATCATCATCATTATTTGGACGTCTCTATGTGGAAACTCAAATATCGGGATAAAATGGAGTACGTTTATTTTATTTTAAACATAAACCACGCATGCTATCTTGCGAAGCCATAGCTTGACGGTTCAAACCATCTCAGCGGGAACTAAAATGTTCTCCAATTCTTTTCTCTGTCGCATTGCCAAGCTGTGGAACAGTTTGCCATCACACGTGTCCCCTCCTATCTATAATCCTGGGTAAACTTCCGCCGCCGTAGCGTGAAGAGACATCTTAACGGGCCGGCATGATTGAGTCGAATGGCACGAGACCACCATCTGATGATTTAATACTCTGTCTGGGCTGCATTTGCATTTACCACCAGGGGATTCAAGTGGCTGTGCCGAGCCAGAAAAAAAATATTACTTCTAAGATACAGGGTAAGACGCATTGTGACAAGGGCTTCCAAGCCAGGGGGGGTCACGTGTGTCAGAACACTGGGTACGATTTTAATACTCGAATTAATAAGTAATTATTATTTTAAAGTTAGTTACAGCCGTGATTTGTGAACACACACACACTTTTTACTTTATTTATCGACATTTACCTGTACTTATAAATCTTATCGACAAGATAAGTAATAAATTCTGTCAATCTGGAGCCAGCCCAGGGGGAGGGGGGGTCCAGACCCCCATGACTTCCCCCCTGGATCCGCCGTTGCATTGTGGTTTGGAATCGATTTTCACTATTATATGAAAGCTTCAACGATACATTTAGTAACACTGATATAATATATTGTCGTCTTGAATCTTTCATAAAGACTATTAGGAGTATTATACTTTGGGATACGCTGTCAAGGCCAACGCCTAATAGCAAAGAAGTAAAACAACAACCTGTGTTAGTACAAAGATTTAATTATTTTAGCAAATTCACACAACAGTCGCATTGTTCTGATCGCACATTAAGATACGACAAATAAATATTATGTTAGGTAATCCACACTCAATTTAACAAAAAAATATCAAGAAATAGAAACATAAACAAAATAGAAGTTGAATGAGTTATATGTGTAAAAGTTCATAACTGAAAGTGGAACGAATAATTTATTATCAAATTTAAATGTGTATGTTTCTTATACTGGCAAATGTGTAGTCTACACGAGTTGGACAAACGAGGTGATGGAGATTCCAGGGACACTACATAATGACCAGCTCGAACATGTCGCTGTTGATGTCCTTGGGGAAGGCCTATTTTTAGTTATATATCTGCTGTGGCTAAGGACGATTATGATGTTCTGTGTTGAGCATGGTACATCGTCAGAGAAGTGGAAAAGAAGGATAGATGAGGGTATTACACCTCCCTCGATCTCCCTCACCGAATAATATGTGTAGCCTGTGACTCATCGTTATTTTTATCTTCTTCTTGATAGCAAGTAGCATTGGATCAAATGCTTCTAAACTACTTACAATAACGATTAGAAAAGCATAATATCGCCAAGTTTAATTACAAAAACAAACGCGCCGTTTTTAGATGTGTTTCAGGTGTTGAACTTAAAACCACCTGGAAGTACCGGCTTTAGAGGTAACTTTGGATAAAATTTTTATAATATCTGATATTCGTGAACGCGACGAGTCCGCCGGCTGACTCGTCATCGCCTGAGAGTTTCATGGACGCGATGCCCCTGAGGTAATACCGCTCCTTACCCTTGTCACTGTAAGGGAAAGTCAACCCGCTGCCGCCGTCGCCCCTGCCGACATCACTGACTGAAATAATTAAGCGTGTCAAGAAATTTGTGGATTCGGGTGTTTTCAATCAAATCTGTGGTTGAATCATGGAGGTATTCTATTATTCTATTATTAAGTACTGGACTTCGAGAACAATCAGTGCATATTGAACATGCACCAGTACCTCGGGGCTCCAGTGGAGCGAGAGGCAAGATAAATATACCGGGTATATCAAGACTGCTACCGAAAACGAAGCCGGGTGGTAGTTTTAGTGACTACAAACACAACGCATCATAATTTTCGCAAATAAACGTGACAATTAAGTAATAATAAACTTTATAATTAATAATTGTTGTTTATGATTTTTTAAACATCATCATTTTTGAGTGGTAAATCCATATATTTTGTTAAAATAATAATTTAAACTCTTTTATACCTTAAAATGTTTATAAATAAAAGGGTATACACTATTATTTAAAGAAAAAAATGATGCAGTCTTGATATACCCTGTATAAATAAATATACGGAGTGACGGAGGAACAAACTAAGACAGTGGTACGAGTACCGCACTTTTCTTACCATTTTTATATCCAGCGCAAAATTTATCCTTAGAAAGATAAAATTTGAATTCCGGCTGCACGGATGTTATACATGTCACCACGTCTACGTAAGGTATTTGGAGCACATTTATTTCTTGTCTCAATCCCTGATTTGGTGTTGCACTCCACGTCCCAATCTGAAACGAGAAATTAAAATTATAATGATTGGCGACCGACTGGCGCAGAGAAGTTCGTTATACCGCAATAAAATAAAGGTATAAAAATGCAATAAAATAAAGGTATAAAAATATATATTAAATATACCCAACAGTCACATACATATTCCTAACCCCACACTAAGCTGAGTTGCACAAACTAACTTTGCCAATACCTTTGCCTTTGGAAGTGTCATCGCCATACATTTGAGACGTATTTGACCTTGCTAATGTATGGGATTGACATTCTCAAGGTCAAAAGTATTGGCAAAGTTAGTTTGTGCAACTGAGCCTATGATCGAGTCTTGGGTCGTGTGTATCAAGAACTTTATTTGATAAACTTTTATTTCAGCACAATATCACATAAGGTACAACTTTTTTATGCACATAGTGACAATCATGTTAGTGCTTACACAAATTATAACTGCTGCAGTTTGACAGGGGCCCTAAACTAGGCAAAGCCTGTATCTTGGAAACTACGAGAGTCTTTTCGATCTCACAAAAACCCATACCGGAAACAACACAAATATTTGTCTCGGTGCGGGGATCGAACCTGCGGCCTCACGTTTTACAGCCGCCGTCCTCCTTAATAAAACAATTAACGATTTGACAATTTGACATTAATAATATCGTTAATTAACTTTACGGTTTTTTTTACCATTCCCATACTGCCATAGGCGAGTTGTACGTATTCGAAGTCATGGTCGAAGTTCAAGCAGGCGGGCTTGATATTGTACCGGTGTTCCACAGCAGTCTGCAGCACGACCACGGCTATGTTGTCTCGGAAGTTTATACTGGCTCCCGTGTAACTAGACGGGGTGTGAATTTCTTTGACCTGCATCAAGATAAACTTGTGTCAAATACTCTCGTTGTCACTCGGTCGAAAAGGCCAATTTCTACAGTCCGAGACTCCAAGGTAACCAGTGTGGTTACTTGGATAGTTTAAATTTACAATTCAACTTGGTGAGTGGCGTGGCAATCATTTTTTTTATTTTTATAGCCTATAATGTATCCTAATGCTGCCTCTGCTTTGTTACTCAACTTGACCCTGTCCTCGGCAAGCTCTTGCCATTTTGTTTTGAATTAAATCAAATACTATGTTTAAACTTTTCAGGCATTAGGTCAATGGCTCTCAAAATCAATGTCTGTTGACGGAATATTTTAATTTATGACCAATATTGAAAATTGTGGCCGTCAATTAGACTGTTTTATTTATTAACATGTTTAAAAGGATCTGAAAGTCAGAATATGTTCAGCGCAACTAATTAAATCGTTGTAGACGTGGCGGACCGCCACCGGCAGTGGCTTGGATGTCCGTGGAGTGGTGCCTTTGGACAGTTTGGAGAAGATCAGAGTGCGAAAGGGTAAATCAGATTGGTATTGGAAGAACCGGGGCCATGTATTACTTACATCAGACATGTGCACGTCATACTCTTGAGAAGTGTTCCAGTGTCTGTATATCTTGTTGATAGCCACGGCGTAATCCTCCGCGGGCTGTTTTATTTCGTCTCTCCAGAAACATGAAGCAGCTGAAATAATATTTATTGGATTTGAATCTTGTATCCATATAAGAGATATAATAATTATTCATAGACTCCTGTTTTCTGTTACTGGAACCATTCTTTAATTTCTATACTATTTTCGCTGATACATTTTTAAGAAGGATAATTTTTACGCAGGGCTGCGAATTTCGGCAACGGATGAGTTAGCGTCAGATAGAACTAGCACGCGTTGTCTGTTCTTCCATGTGCCCTTGCTCTATAACGTGCGTACCACGTAGTCTTTTCTCATGTTGTAGAACAATTTGGCTTGCGATCTTACTAGCTGCTCGGCTAGACTAGACGTCTTAGACTTGATATATTACCTGACAGAACTACAGTCGTGGTCACCAGCGTTCCTCCACAAAACATCATGTATGGGTTATAATTTTTTCCATAAATAGCGGCTGCCCAGGGCAACCGTTTCACCTTTTCACTTATATCTCTGAGTTGTCTATGACCGGGCAATGTGCCACACTCTGCAAAATAGAGACGTGAAATTAATTTTAAAATGTAATAATAAACCGCCTTCAAAAAGTACGTTTTGTTATTAGGCATAAAGTTTTGAGAGTTTTTTTATTATTTCAATGAATGGCGCAACGAGCATGCCATTCGCCTAATGGTAAGCAATACGACTGCTCATGGACAGTAGCAAAACCAAACAACATCATGGATTACAAAGCAATGCTTTGCATTCCACTGAGCTTACGTTACTTATTTATTATCAAATATTGTTGCCTATGGACACAGGCGACAGAAAAAAATACACATCTGTTATCCTTAGTGTTATCAGGACTAACAAGGACCTCCAACTGGTATGTTGGCGAGGTAGTTTCAAGGTCCACTTTGGCCGCAACATCTGCGTATGATTCGAAAACAAAGCCAGCGACACCGATACTCCATTCAACCCTTTGCAAAAAGGAGAAAAATAAAGTCGTGTTGGATCTTACCGAGCGCACATTTAGGACTGTAGCTCCAAGAACCGTCTTCTAGACAGGTTATGGAGGGCCGGTCTTGTACCAAGTAGAAATCTGGGTTTTTACACTTTATTAGCGCCTTTGCGCCGACAGGCTCATATTCGGAGCAACCTCGTTGTTTCCCGTCTGGTGTAAAACATTTGTATTCTACACTTGGATCTTGAACCAGCTTGCAGAAACCTGGAGAATTTACAATGCTTTTTTTGTTGCAACGAATGATGAGACGAGCATACTATTCTTCTGATGGTAAGCGATACGACCGCTCATGGATAGTAGCAAAATCAAACACCATTAATTATAAAGCAATGCTGGACATTCCACTGCGCTCGCCATCCAGAGACATAATATGTTAAGTCTCAATTTGTTCAGTAGTTACTCTCGCTACAATATCCTTCAAACCACAACATAGCAGTGCATTTACACTGCTCTTTTAATGTTGGCCTTTTACATAGGAGATCTACCACCAGTCAATGAAATTGATAAACAATAATAAAATTGACACTAGTCTATTGATTGCTGTTCTCGCTGGTGGTAATCAACTCCTCAACTAAGCATTAATAATGTGTGCGTACTCACGGACACAAGTGGGGAAGGGCTCAGACCAAGCGCCCCGGACACACCACACCTCGTTGATGCCGTAGATCCCGTAGCCCTCCTCACACTTGTACCGGAGCAATGCACTGTCCAAGATTTGTCCGGGACGCGTGCCCGGCAACCCGCTCACATTGTACGAGCCGTGCTTCGGGATCTCTGGCAGCATACACCCGACTGGCACCGGCCTGAAAATATGCTACAAGTAGAACTTTGACATAAATAAATAAATAACACCACTGTCCCGGAGAAAAGACGTGAAATAGCTACCCTCTCTCTCTCCTTCCTCTTATCCCCATCCAAAGGTTGGCTGTAAGATATTGCCCAGTGCAATAAGGCCGCCCATTGACCTTTCTTTAAATATAGCTACAATTGTTTGTTGTTTTTCTTTTGGTGTATTAATGTATGCACAATAAAGATATAAATGAATAAACAAATAGCGGTTTTGCAGTCCTGTTGCGTTTAGTGAGTTAGAGAGTCCGTGATACCTTTCAATCAGGCGTTCTTTTTCATTCTCTTTCTCTCCGGTTTAAAAGGCTGACAGAGAATCTACGGTACGAGTCTCTTGGATGTGCAGGTTCGACGGACTATAACGTGAGTCATTTGCTATTCTGATGGACCTATGATTTATTTTTCTCTGGCTCGGTATAATGACTACACTGCGCCTGATGGCAAGCGCATATGCCGTCCAGGCAGAGCATCGAATTGCATCACACGGCCGTCCCAAACGTGATAAAAATTTATCACGTTTGGGAAAAGCCTCAAAGAAGCTCGGTGTGCTCAACAGATCGAGGCGATATTTCACGTCGGGTCAACGGATGCAACTGTATAAGGCGCAAGTCCGGCCCCACGTGGAATATTGCTCCCATCTTTGGGCTGGGGCACCCCAGTACCAGCTTCTTCCTTTCGACCGCATTCAACGTCGGGCTGCTCGAATCATTGACGACCAGGCTCTCTCCGACCGGCTCGATCCTTTGGCTTTGCGTAGAGATGTAGCTTCGCTCTGCATTCTCTACCGCATTTACCACGGGGAGTGTTCTCGTGAATTGTTCGGACTTGTCCCTGCTGCTGAGTTCCGCTACCGTACTACACGTCAAACCTCCAAATACCACCCACATCACCTTGGAGGTTGGAAATCCACCACAGTACGTTTTTCCCGGCACTTTCTCCCACGTACTACAAATCTGTGGAACCAGTTGTCAGCGGGATCATTCCCGGACAGATACGACTTGGCGACCTTCAAAAAACGAGCGTATTCCCACCTCAAAGGCCGGCAACGCATCTCCATGCCCTTTGGTGTTGCAGATGTCCATGGGCAGCGGTGTTCACTTACCATCAGGTGAACCGCGTGCTCGTTTGCCCCCTATAACATAAAAAAAAAAAAAAATATCATATTCATCCGCTTGGCGGACACTTCACGCGTCGCATTTTCTTTATGCCTGAACTGACTCAAGTCCATCATTCTGGCCTAGTGAAGGGTAACAAACTTCACATACCATAGAAAGCCTTTTAACCATTTCTATTCTATATAGGTTTTTTGGAGGTATTTAAAATTATAATGAAAGTTATTTTAAATCATCATCTTATTTTTTTGTAATTATTTTCCTACCCTCATATTTGGGTGGTAAATATATAGCTTTTCCTAAAATAATAATGTACGGATTTTTAAAGACGCTATAGTACGCAAGGGTTTAAATGGTTTTTTAGCAAAAACTCTGGATTTACCACCCTAACACGCTGATATTTAAAAACATCATAAAAAAAAATTCGCGTTGTTGACGAAATTTTTATTTGAATTGTATTTGTAGTCACTTAAATTACCACCCGGCTTCGTTTTCGGTAGAAGACTTGTTATACTCTGCATACAGACATTGTATATATGCGGACTTACTGTCATAGGCATTTTCTATCAGAGATGGTGCTGAGATGACAAAAGTAGGGTACATACGCTTATTTGATGAGAGATTTGAATATGAATATACATTAATAAAAATAATAATAATTAAAATAAATAAATAGCAGAATGTAGAAAAACATTACCCCACGATGTCGTCATCGCTTGCAGACGCCAGCGCGGCCAGGGCGGCTGCAAATTAACATAATGACAATGTTACTAACGAAAGCTGGCTTTAAATAAGAGGCCTGAGGTTCGATCTCCATGTCGAGACATATGTTTGTGTGGCCTTTAGATACTTTTTTCAAGTCCGGGTGTTGAGGGACCGAATAGTGTTTTAGTTTGTGATACATGCATACATAACCTCACGCTTTTTCCAGAAGGGGTAGGCAGGGGTGCCTGGACACCCACATTTCGCCATGTATGTTCCGTCCCACGATGTGATAGGTGGCGAGCCTATCGCCATTTCGGGCACAAATTCCTGACTCCGGGCTTGGCGGGACTAGTTTGTGATAATATCGATATTAATGTGGGGACACTATGTATGTGAATATTGTGTGAATTTATTTAATTTTTAAATACTGGCCTCGGACTGCCTCGGTGGCGTAGTTGTACTACGGTGTGATTATAAAGCTGAGGTCTCGGGTTTGAGTCCCGGGTTGGTTGAAGTCAGAAATTTGTGCCTGATATGGGGATAGTTTCGGGCCCGATCACATCGTACGACGGAACAAATGAGGCGAAATGTATGTATGTGTAGTTGATGCTACCAGCACCGCTACCTACCCCCTCTGGGAGAAAGCCATGAGTTTATGTATGTATGTATGTAAATACAAAATAATACTGGTGGTAGGTCTCTCATATGTGAGAGGCCATCTGGGTGGGTACCAACGCAGTGTCTGTTTCTTCCGTCAAACAGCAATGTGTGTTTCGGGTCGAAGGGCATTGTAGCCAGAGTAACTACTGGACATATTGAGACTTAACATCTTATGTCTCAAGGTGGCGAGCGCAGTGGAATGTCAAGCATTGCTTTGTAATTCAAGGTGTTGTTTGGTTTTGCTACTGTTCATGAGCGGTCGTATCGCTTACCATCAGGCGAACGGCATGCTCGTCTCGCCATTCATAGCAATAAAAATATATATATATATTGGCAGATTTGTATCATCTCCAATTATATCCCCACACGCAAATCGGTATGACATTCCCCTATTGTGCCCCTATGAACAGTTTATAAGTACAAACAGGAAAATCATTTCTAAATATTACATTCCGCTAAGCTGGTTTTACCTTGTATAATCCATGTACATAAACATCACAAAATATTGCCACACGATTTAATAAAATCTTTATTTTCTCACGTTTAATTTAATTAAATAAATACACCCAACAGTCACATACATAGTACTAACCCTACACTTAGATCGAGTCTTGTGTCGTGGGTATCAGGAACCTAGAGAGACTTTTAGGTCTCACAAACACCCAGCCCCGGAACAAATACTTGTAAATCACCCAAAAATGGTTTCAGTGCGTGTTAGAACCCGCGGCCTCTCGTTTCACAGCTGGCCTCCAACCAACTGCGCCACGGAGGCTGTCAAAATTAATTTACCCATCCTATCACTTACACTGGGATTGTACTACGCTTTGCTTATTTAATATTTTGTTTTAAATTAAACTTGAAATACAATAAACTCACCCAAGAGAAGATTACACAAAATCCAGCACATTTCGTTGAATATTTATCACTTACACTGCCGGGCCGCGCGATCACACCGGCACGGTTCACCACAATGACTCAATATTTTCCTTTATTCGAATTTAGTCCTACTATACGAGTATTCCATAAAATTAAGTTAGTTGTATATGTACATACATACATACATAATCGTCACGCCTGTATCCCATAGGGGTAGGCAGAGACTATAGACCGCCACTTTGCTCGATCCTGACATACTACTTTCGCTTCATCCACTTTCATCAACGTCTTCATGCATTCTCGTCGGTTCAGGGTACTTTTGACCTGACGCTTGTTGAGGGTATCACCGATTTGGATAGACTTTTGGACCTCACCGAACATACACCATCCAAATCGGTGATATATATTATGTATACTATTTTATATGTATTTTATTGTATATACAGCAATAAATGGCGGGACGAGCATGCCGTTCGCATGAAGGTAAGCGATACGACCGCTCATGGACAGTAACAAGACCAAACAACGCCTTGAACTACAAAGCAATGCTTGGGATTCCACTGCGCTCGCCATCTTGAGACATAAGATGTTAAGTCTCAATATGTCCCGTAGTTACTCTGGCTACAATGTCCTTCGAACCGAAACATAACAATGCATTAACACTACTGTTTGGCGGGAGAAATAGACATTGCGTCGGTACCTGTCCAAACGGCTTCTCACATATAAGAGACCCGCCATCAGTAACTTTGTTAATTCGGGTGGATTAAATCAAGTATATGATCATAGATTAGTATTACATACAGAGATAGATGCGCAACTCCACTTTCTTTTTTATTTGTCGACCTGATTTCGCCATCAGAGGGCGCGCTAGGCAAACGCGCAAATCCCATATTTGTTATGTAAATATTTCAAAATGTGTATATTTCGTAACTTCTTGTAATTTTAACCAATATCAAGTTGAAATTGTTTTTAATATCAAGAAAGTTTATAATGTCAACATACAAAACATATTTCTTGGTTTAGTGGCACATTACCGTCATTTAACAATTCCATTTAAACTACTTACACGATAATTTCTCGTTCTCACCGGAGCGTGGCGCTAGAATAAAAATAATAATTTACAATATGTTTCATGTACGATGTTTATGATTTAAGACATTTAAGACAGGCGTATTACATTGGACATATATTCATACCAACAGTACCGCAGGTACCAACAGTACAAATTGTCAAAAAAAAAAATCAAAAAAAAAAATACAAAAACAAATATCCTTTAATGTATATGACTAATATATAAATACGCCACTGAGTCAGTCAATTTAGCGTATCAATGCAGTTTATATTGATTAGTATTATAATTTATAGTATACTGTCTGTCAAGCCAAATATGATTTAGGTAGTCGTTTCCGAATGTATATTGAAAATTAAAGTGGAAATGCATTGTCAGTGAACACTCGCTGATTTTGCTGCTATAAAGTTTTATAAGTAAGTAGTGAAGGGAAGTGGGCACAAATATTATCATATCCTATAAATTTAATTATTTGACTATTTTTTTTTTGCAAGTTAAGACAATTTTGACATTCCTAGAGACTTGCTGGACTTCAATTCTCGGTGTCATTAAAATGCTTACTGTCGATACCGCGACATCGCAGTTGAAGCGATGGTTTTTTTGTATTGCAATAGGCGAGACGACTGTCATTCACCTGATGGTAAGTGATCTCACCACTCATGGACAGTAGCAAAACCAAACAACACTATAAATTACAAAACAATGCTTGGTATTCCATTGCGCTCGCCATCCTGAGACATAAGATTGTAAGTCTCAATATGCCCAGTAGTTACTTTGGTACAATCCGGAACACAACACTGTACTTATTTACACTGTTGTTTGGTGGGAGAAAGAGACATTGTGGCGGTACCTACCCAGGCGACCACTATGTGAGAGATCTACTAAAAGTAAAGTAGGGATAGTTTCCTAATAAATCTTGTACAATACATAAAAACAGTAAGAAGACAACCGAAAACAGAAGAAAACAATAAGTAGAAGTGCGTGGTGGCCTGTTGGTAAACGGACCTGACGTAGATGCAAACAGGTTCACAGTGGTCACGGGTTTGAATCCCAGGGCACACCTCTGACTTTTGGGGGTCATGTGTGTATTGATACTATTGATAGTCAATCACCACGCACTAAAATGGTGAAGGAAAACATCGTGAAGAAACCTGCACATCACAGCGATTTATAAGAATTCTATGGCATGTAAAATCCGCTAACCCGCATAAGACCAGCGTGGTGGGCTATATGGCCTAACCGCTCGCAATTGTACTCTCGATTGTAGAGAAGGCACGTGCCCTGCAGTGCGACATTTGTGGGTCGATACAGTAGGTATATAAAACCATAGTGACGACTGTAGTGGCTCCGAGACTAGTTCAGTATATATAAGGTAAATCTTCGTTTAATTAATATTCAGTGCAGCACAGCCCGGGTGATTGCTCGGCTTTGTTAAAAGACACAAATTATTTTTTTAAATGTATCGTATTTTGATTGTTCTTGTTTCGGGTGAGTCTTATTTCTATTGAAGTTAACATGTTTGCCTTTGCACAATTTCAAAGGACCCTCAGATATTACGTAAGAGACCTACTAGAACTCGTAACCTGGTCTGTAGTAGACTATGACTGACGTCTGTGCGTCATTTGAGCTTATTTTTTTAATACAGTGCTACGGTTTTATTGAGGTAATACCGCAGCATATAATCTGGCACAATAATTTGGCAAAAAAAATGTTAACGTTGTGCAATATTAAAAAAGACATTCAATTTCATTTTCACTTCATTATATTGTACGCTCGCCAACGGCTGAAAATCTTATTTGAGACCCTTTAGATACCCTAACGCAGAGAATGTGTAAAAGTTCTTTTGCACCAGGTCTATTTACCTGTAGTAAAGTTGATGTAATAAAATTGATGTGCGTTGTATATAAGCAATAATATTTTTGGTCTGTAAAGTCAAGTTTAAGGCGATACCCCAACTAAGTGGCCAAGTGTATTCTGGCCATACAGTTTACGATTTTGCGAATAGTTACCTTAAAAATATATTTGAAAGTTTTGGATAATTAAATATCCAAAGTTCTCGTAACTAAATATTCAATTCAAATATTTGTGTAATCCACAGGTATTTGGTTTCGGGTCTGGATGTTTGTGAGACCGAAAAATTTGTCGTAGTTTCTGATACCAAAGACACAAGACTCAATCTTAGTGTGGGGTCAGGACTATGTGTGACTGTTGGGTATACTATATTTATGTTTTCTTTATTAAATTACCGATTTGGTAATGTTTACGTCAAATGAAAAAGTATGGGTCCTCATAGGAAGGTCTAATATAATTACTATTTTATAATGTTACAAAAAGTAAGCCAATTAACTGAATCAATCGATGATCTGCATCTCTATCAACCCATATACATGATATGTATATGGGGGTGCCCTCTGCAGAACACGGGCTTCCTGTATCGAGAACACAATTTAAAGTGGTTAGAGTTCACCCCCCTGGCCTAGTGCAGGTTGGCGGACTTTACATATTCTAGAAATTCATACAACTCGCTATAGTATGTAGGTTTCCTAAAGATTTTCTTCACAATTATAGTACTCGGTGATTGACTATCAATACATACATGCCATCGAAAAGTCAGATTTGAACCCGCAACGCCTGTGAAAACGTCTTTTCCGTTGCCAACAACCAACCAATATATTATATTGTTCGCTATTGTACGCCTTTGATGATATTATATTGTAGTATCATTATTTATGTTCTTTTGAAATAAAACTATTGTATTCAAGGATTTGGTTTATTTTAAAAGTAATCGAAATATCACTAGAAATGAAAATTTTACCCAAAACGAATAAAATCCGGAAACAAAAAATAGTTTTAATTCAATGTGTAACATTCAACAAATAAACGGCCTAGGTCGTGCTTGGTCTTGTTGGAAGAAACATTTTTTTAATACCTAACTTACATAAGGTAAAACACGACAGGTAATAGAAATAGAGTGCCTACTGCGGGAGGATTTTCCTTTTAGTTCGAATACCTAAAATACTATGCAATGGGGAAAACTGGGTGTAAAAATTACACATTTATGCTTATTTGTATCCATTTCTTCCTTATTACGCTTGCATAGGCCTACCTATTCAGGATTCATCCACATGCACCTTTTGACAGCTTCCGTGGCGTAGTTGTTTACACGCCTCCTGTGAAACGTGATGCTACGGGTTTAATACCAGAATTGAAACAAAAGTATATGTAGTCCACAAATATTTGTTTCAAGTCACACTGTTTGTGAGACCGAAAAACCTCTTGTGGTCTCTGATACACAACACAAGACTCGATCTAAATGGGCTCAAGACTTCGTATTTGACTGTTGGATGTTTTTTTTATTCAGTGTTTTTTTATTATTGTGGCACGGCAAAGTAACTAAAATGCGCCTGAATGGTGCAATGCAGTTTAGAGTATTCACGAAGGCGGGACGGCCATCTTTCGTTCACACAATAGGGATCTTG
Organism: Hyles lineata; assembly: GCA_030180105.1. Lineage (NCBI taxonomy): Eukaryota > Metazoa > Arthropoda > Insecta > Lepidoptera > Sphingidae > Hyles > Hyles lineata. Next base: position 1,763,960 of record JARJEE010000041.1, read on the forward strand.
ACTCTATTTTTAACATCTAATATATCTAAGCTAATATTATAAAGAGGAAAGATTAACTGTTTATTTGCACTGAGACTACAGGACTGATTTGAAGCAATTTTTCACTATTAGATTTCTACATTATCCCTGATTTATGTTCATCATGGCGATAAAATATTTCCAAAAAAGTGTAGATCTGCATCCAGCCGGAGCCGGGCCGCTAGTAAGTTGTAGATTAATTAATAATAACACCCAACAGTCACATACATAGTCCTGATCCCACACTAAGTCTTGTGTCGTGGGTATCGGGAACTACGACAGACTTTTCGGTCTCACAAACACCCAGACCCGAAAGAAATATTTGTGGGCCGCACAAACATTTCTCTCGGTGCGGTGATCGAACCCGCGACCTCTCGTTTCACAGGCGGCGTCTAACCAATTGCGCCACGGAGGCTGTCAAAAAGATTAAATGCATCGTGGCCTTTTGATAACAAAATGAATGCGGCTATCGAGGGTATTATTGCGGTTTGATTCCCAGGGCACGCATCGCACGCGTCAGCTATTCGTCGAATTTATAAATAACAACCAACTATTAAATGGTGATGGAAATATCGTGAAACTTGTATGTCCTAGAAATTAACAAGAATTTCTACGGGGCGTTTAGTAGATGAAACTGTATTTGGCCAGCGCGGTGAACTATAGTTTAGTTTAACAGCTCTCAATTGTAAAGGAGGCCCGTTCCCTGCAGTGGGACGTGTAAGCAATTGTACATAAACGTCACGACGCGTCCTATGATGGGGGTAATCAGAGACTATAGATCTCCACTTTGCCTGATCCCATACTTCTTTCGCTTCGTCCACTTTCACTAATATCTTTATACATTTTCGTCAGTTCAGGGTGCTTTCGACCCTTGTCTAGGGTGCTATCGATCGATTTATATATCTTGGTAGCCTCTAGTCTGGGTTATTACCCAGAAGCATAATTATCAAAAAGGGTTTTGATAATAGGGGATTAGATAATAATCAAAAAGGGTTCTATATATTGATGATAACCACTTACAGCCATCACGGCCTCCCTGGGGGCTTCAGGCGATGCCGCTGAGTGCGGGAAGATGTCTTCAGTTGAGAATAGCGGCTTGCCTTGGGCGGCTGCCATTTACAACAAAACAACGCCGTATAAAGTTACGTGTGGAGGAACTTTGTTGAAAACCACTGTGGTTCTATCAGGTAAGTTGTTTCAGAAAATCTAATACAAATAAGGCCGGAAACGCATCTCCATGCCCTACGGTGTTGCAGATGTTTATGGGCGGCGGTGATTATTTACTATCATGAAAGCGCATGCTCGTTTGACCCTACAACATAAAAAAAAAAAAACTTTATTGCTGACCGAATTTTCTTATATTGCAGCTATCATAAATGCTCGGTTATAGTTACAATATTATTACCCATTAGTTATTGCTGCTGAGGTAATCATAGTTCCCACACTAAACTCTAGACTTGTTTCGTGGATAATCAGTACACCCGGGCACCAGAATATGCGACTAGAATTTTAATTAATGGCCTCAGCCTTCGATCAAATATACACTAGATACAACATTAGCGCTTAGAAAATGGCACCAAAAAAGAGTGCTTAAATTTCGAGTAAGCACTCTTTCGCCTTTAGTCGCGCACCGACCGTTGCTTGTGACAGTGCCTAAATGCTCTGTGAAAAAATGCAAAAACAAAACACTTACAATGCTTAAAATATATGGGTTTTCATATTTTCGGCAATTATAATCCATGTACTTGCTATCTACATTAATAAATATGTGAAATTGAGTACCAATAATTAAATATAAATAAATTTAGCAAACTAAAATCAACTAACTGTGCATCGCAGTTGTCCCTTTCTACTCGCTTAAATAGACAAAGATGAGTAGTGTCATGATTTGGAACAGAAAATATATGGAATAGTTTTATTGTTTTTAAATTACTAGTAATAATTAATGTATACTTATTATAAAATAACATCAGAAACATTTCTTACAGATTTCCACTTAATGCAATAAAAAGGAATAAGTGGCTTGAAATTATATCGCAAGGTATAGACGAAGAAAATTTTAAAACTAACAATTCGAGCGTGTGTGACTCCTATTCCATATTCCTATGCACTACATATTCGGACAACATATTTAAGATAATATAATTATTACACTCTCGTAAATTCATAGAAAAATATGTAATCATTCGACTCCATTGCGCCTTTATTCGGGTGTCCAACTAAAGTCGTAAAATTTTATTACTTTCGGGGGCGTGTCATTCAGACTTTAAACATTATGTGAAAAGCTACTTTACGCCCCAGGAATAAGGTGGAATTTGTGTTAATTGAATGGGTATATGTGATCTTTTTGTTTGCTTTTTTGTTTCAATGCATCGGTGCCACTTTTTAAAGGAACATTTACAGGGAACTGTGTATCTAGTGTATATTTAATCGAAGGCCTCAGCTGCTAGAAATTTACTTCTGAACTAGGAATTTGATACATATAAGTTCTCTGTATCTGTATCAGCCCATATACGTCCCACTGCAGGGCACGGGCCTACTCTACAGTCGACAGTACGATTGAGAGTGGTTAGGCCATATAGTCCACCACGCTGGCCTAATGCATATAAGTTCAATTAAGCACTATTGATACTTCCTTAAGCGAGGTAAGAGAGTAATCTCCTCAAATTAGGCAGCAGTTTGTTTCTGCCCCAGGTCTTACCAAAGTCCATCAGTGATGGTGACTGCATTGCCAACTCATCTTCTTTTGTACGCATGAAACAACATGAATTCTTGAAGCTGATAAAACAGGGATAGCAAGTCTAATCATTCATATAATTGTTTCAAAATAGCTGCTACCTGCTTCTGGGATGATAAAAGGAAGATCCTGGACAAGGAGAACTATGGTGTGGCCCTCGGCGATGTGCTCTCCACGTGGACAGAAGTTAACAATAACATGCAACTGTCTGAGGTAAGCGTAAAGTTCCGTGTGTAGTAGAATTGTAAAACCAACTAAACTGTATTTTCTTTGTATATATCTCAATCCACACCTATAATCATGTTCGAGACGTTTAATTCTGTTCATCGTACTTAATTGTTATAAAGGACTACTTAGATAAAATTATTGTGGTGGATTCATTTGATTACAAGTATACATGCTCAAATTCACCAACCATCATAAGTATCAATATTCGTGTATGCAGAGATTAACTCCCAATTTCTAACACAAAGAAACAATTCCTTACCACTTGTGCCAGTCAGGCCTCATTTTAAATTTATCTCTCTCTTTAACCACAAGATCTCCTTTGCTGCTTGCATTGCTCCATTGCTCCAAGGTTTTGCATAGCAATTTCTTAGAGACAGCCTGAAATCAGTGATTTCTTGCCACCTTGGCTAGGTTGTCTGTTCTCCTTATTGACGTCCATTGCTTACTTTTATTTCATACATACATACATACCGGGTATCTCAAGACTGCTACCGAAAACGAAGCCGGGTGGTAGTTTTAGTGACTACTAACACAATGCAACTAAAAATTTTGCTAAGAAATGCGACAATTATTTTTTATCATTTTTTAAATATCGTCATTTTTGGGTGGTAAATCCATAGTTTTTGCTAAATTAATAATTTAAACTCTTTTATACCTTAGAGTCTTTATAAATAAAAGGGTATACACTATTATTTTACGAAAAAATGTATTTACCACCTAAATATGACCATATGTAAAAATAGCAAAAAAAAAATTTCGCTTTTTTTTTTCCAACATTTTCTGTTGCATTGTGTCTGAAGTAGCTTAAACTACCACCCAGCTTCGTTTTCGGTAGCAGTCTTGATATACCCTGTATATACATACATAACAACTTAAACGAATAAGGTTTATTGTTACCTGAAGTTGATTATAATTTAAAACTTTTTTCTACATCTCGTAGTTCGAAATTCAAATGTATAATTATAAGCAACCTCGACTTCTTTTGGCGTGTGATTTTGGTCTGGATCCTGTATCTAGTATATTATATTTGATCGAAGTTCCGGGCTGATAGTGAAAACAAAATACATTATCCCTTGCCTGATTGGAGATTCGAACCCCGTCTATATCATATGCATTAAAATTTTCAGATAAAAGACATCCACGTGCCGCCTTCTAGTTATATATACCACAGTCAGTATTACGAGGACGACATAGCAGTGGTTGTTCTCCAGACGGCTGTAGCCTCTCGGCCGAACATCAGCCCTGCCTGCTTGAGCTTCGACGCACAACTCCAGAAACAACTGGTTGATGGTTTTATTGGGACGGTAAACATATATTTTTAATAGCAGTTTGTAGTAAATAAATTTTATGTAGAAGCACCTGATATTGAGTGGTCAGAACACATGTCTGTCACTATGACGGAGGAATAACTACAGACTAAGGTAATCCGAGATAATAAGAAAGAAAATTCTGCCATCAGTTAATGTTTAGTAGAAGATTGTCTCATGATAGTTGACTAAACTTCACATTGTTAGGTTTATATTGACTATTATTTAAAAAATATTTTTAATAACCAATATGATTAGTTGAATCTTACAGGGTATTTCCTGCTATTTAATTTTCCTCACCGGTTTCTCACTACCTCAGATGATACTGAAAAACCTTTGAGAAAAAACCGAGTTGATTTATGTCAATATAATGTCCTGTATAGATAGTTCAGTCCGGATTCGGAAACTTACCTGAGCCTTAAAAAGACTCGTTCCTATAAAGACTTTTGATTAAGCCTTGAAAACTAAAACCACGATTTTTGACCAAACTACCAGGCAGTTTTTTTTCCAAACTTAGTACAATGTTACCTGTTTTGGTTAGGAATATGTAGTTTAAATTAAACACCATATGACCTGTATTATTGATTTAACAGTTCGGCGGTTGGGATCTGACGGCAGTTGGTGATGGCAAACGGCCTTTGAAAGTGGAGCAAATACCTTACATCGACTTCGACCATTGCCTGAGGGCTGCGCAATGGTCCCTCAGAAACTATATGTTCCCCGACAAGTTCTGTGCTGGATACTTTAACGGTGAGTAAACGTTTACTGAACTTACTGAAGCGCGTGGTGGCCTGTTGGTAAACGGACTAGACGCGACTGCCTACATGTTCACGCGGATTTGAATCCCAGGGAATACCTCTGACTTTTCACAGTGTATTGATAGTTAATTACCACGCACTAAAACGGCGAAGGAAAATATCGTGAGGAAATCTGCATACAATAGCGATTTATAAAAAAATCTATGATATGTAAGTCCGCAATCCCACACTAGGCCAGTGTGGTGGAGTATATGACCTAACCACTCTCAATTGTACTCTCGATTGTAGAGGTGGCCCATGCCTTGCAGTAGGACACATATGGGCTGATACAGATACAGAAATGTTTACTTCAGGGCGTGGTGGCCTGTTAGTAAGTGGTCGGGGGTTCAAATTCCTGGGCACAGCTCTGACTTTTCAGAGTCAAGGGTTTATGATAGTCATGATCACGACTGTAGCGGAAACCTGCATAACATAGCGATTCGGAAGAATTTCTATGGTATGTAAAAGCCCGGCAACCCTAAGATATTTTTACTTTTCCTGAAAGCAACTACCCGATGCAAGGTGTAAATCTTCTGGACGTCCTTTTAATCTTTGAATTCTCCTGCATTTTTGAACGGAAATATAAAACTGTTAGAAGCGATGAAAGATAAACAATTTAGCAATTGGGTACTATGATTGGGTTCGTTAATCTAGACACGTATACGTAATATTTAAGTGTACTTGTCAATAACCTCAATGACATCTTACCATCAGTGTTTCCCCAAGGTGTATGTAATCTTGGACTTGGAATTTAAATCCTATAATTCTGGGTCCATATGGTTCAGCGAGAATAAACAATTTTGTAAGCGGCAAAATAGCATGAAAGAACAGTTACTTTGCCGAGGTGGAATAAAACAAGTTATATTTAATTTTTCAGGCACTAAAATCGGCAAGGGTGACATCGGCGGTGGCCTAACTTTCCCCCTTAGAGACGGGAATGGTGTTCGGTACTACCTCAGAGGTATAGCGTCGGTGGGCCCCTTCACCCACTCCTCAATTGCCTCAGCTGGGGTTTTACTCTTCACGGATGTCATCAACCATGAAGCCTTTATCAAGAAATATCTTTGAATTCCTTGAATCTTGAATGGGCAATCCCTGGATATAACTTTTACTAACTGTATTTTACATGGATAGTAGATGTGAGTAACATTTCCTTGTTTTCATTGATCCGTTTTTTACTGTTTTTTAAGCAATTGTAATTATACATTTGTTATTAAAATAATTTTACTAACGAAAAATGTTGTTTGATTGTTATATTTTTTTATTGATATGAATATCCACTAGTTGTAAGACTTTATAAAAACACTCTTCTGTTGTTTATCTCTTTTATGCGATCTTTCGCATTTCTATATCTATTAATAAATTAAATAAATAGTGACTTCGGCGTTTTACGATTTTTTCATTTTGAGGGGAGAAGAGGGGACGTAATATCTTATTTAGGGGGTATGTATCGATGTTTAAGATATAAAATATTTTGTTAATACAGTTAATCACGCAGACAATGTTCCGGGCAAAAGATAGAAAAAAAATCGACTTCATAATAATTGTAATAAAAAGAGAGAAAGTACATAATCTTTTAAAAAATTTAAAATATCTAAATAGACCAACAATTTATATTATTTTACGGGGTATTTTATAACACGTTTAAAATAACATCACGTTATGACTAACAGGTGCGGAGCAATAATGAAAAACGTTTCAAGAGCGGGGAAATATTCCTGCCCTGCGCTTCCGTTGCGTGTGCTGTGTGAACGATTGAAGTTACACTACAATCATGTATGACGGGATTGTTCCTCTTAACAAGTTCTAACGGGATAGGAAGGGATGTAACGGGACGAGATGGGAAAAGTGGTATAGGACGGTAGCCACGTTGAGTTTTAATAGAATCAGTTAGTACACGAAATATTTTTATGATGTGGACTGGAGTCAAAAAGTGTCTGCACCCGGACGGAGCCGGGCCGCCGCGCTGGCCGGGCCGCTATTATTTATATATTACGAGCAAGGGCGGTTCCAGCTTCCAAGCCAGGGGGGGTCATATAGCTATGTCAGAACACTGGGTACGATTTCAAAATTCAAATTAGTAATAATGTTTTTTTAAAGTTGTTACAGCCGTGATTTGTGAACACACACACACACACACACACTTTTTACTTTATTTATTTTGTCATTTATCTGTACTTATAAACGTTATCTACAAGATAATAAATAAATTCTGTCAATCTGCCAGCCCAGGGGAGGGTCATGTCCCCCATGACCTCCCCCCTGGATCCGCCGTTGATTATGAGTATGATAACAAATAATCTAAATTGATTAAAAATAAGAAAAACAATTAAACACTAATTTTAATATCTGTAATCGTTAATTAACGACGCTTACGGTACAAATATCAAACCGCTTCAAATTAACATGTTATACATGGATAATTCTACGTTTTTCCCAGTATTTAATAATTCCATAATAACATAAATATGGCTCATCAAATATACCTATCTCACGGTTGAAAAACACAAAAAGACTAAAAAGCAAAAAATATTAATAAAAATACCACTTTTTGTGCACCACTTTTTCTTAATTATTAATGATGATTAATTTGCTAAATGATTTGACTAGCCAACATAACATATTGAAGGCGGGCCGCCAAGTACCAAACATATGACCTATAACCTACCTACCTACCACTCCATAAAGTTTCTGCCCCAACGGCCAGCAGTTCTTGCCGCTAAGCCCGGCCCACTACTACTTCAACTTGCTAATCCTTTGGGCTATGTTGATAATCTTTGTTTTCCGACGGATCTCCTCATTCCTAATATAAATAACTAATTTATAATATAACGGATATTACTTTGACTGTTTTTCACGTAGACGTTAAGTATTAACCCTAGCTTCGATCAAATATACACTAGATACACAGTTCCCTGTAAAAGTTCTGTTAAAAAGTGGCACCGATGCATGACGTGAAAAAAAGTAAACAAAAAGATCACATATTCCAAATATATTAACACAAATTCCACCTTATTCCTGGAGCTTAAAGTAGCTTTTCACATAATATTGTCTAAAGTTCTGCGACGTTTTGGAAGCAACGGTCGGTGCGTGACTGAAGGCGAAAGAGTGCTTAAAGCACTCTTGTTTGGTGCCATTTTCTAAGCGCTCATGATGTATCTAGTGTATATTTGATCGAAGAACCCCGGTTATAATATCTACTCTCTTGCCTAAATATCGCCTTTTAATTATCGTTCGTCGTTCGACGAACATTACACACTCGGAGGCACTTCTTATCTCCATTCCATTTAATGTGTAAAGCAATAACTAAGATGATTTAAAATATAGACGTTTAATTAGTAATATGAATTTAAAAGCCTCATTTATTTACAATCTGTATATATTCGTCATATTTGTATATTTTACTATCATAGGTGGACGGGGCAGGTGTGATAGTCAACGTCTCTATTAATAAAATAAATGGAAGATAGTATATAATATCAAAATGCATCGGTTCCTGATTTTTGCTGTCTTAGGTGAGAATCTTATAATATATGTAATAGCATTTGTAATTACTTGTATAATTATCTTTTTTTTCTCTTCTTATCTTTTAATTAAGTATTCATACACCTACTTCTGCTCATCTCTGCATCACCTTAAGGTCGACTGGGAGAAAATGCCACAGGCATTAAGTCCGCCTTGTATACAAACGTATACCTTGTATACTTCCTAACCATTTTTTTGCCATTAATAATTGCACTTTTTGGATCTTATACCCTTGGAGATGAACCACACAACATTCAGAAACATTTATTTTATTTTATTTTCTACTCTTGTGAGATTTTGAGTACGCGGCGAATAATTTTAAATTGTTTAATTCCAGCTGTTGCTTTCGTCCCGGATTCTACAACCGCTGATATAGATGGGTACACATTATTTATATTATTATTACTGACATAATACGTATAATATTTCGGGATGTTATGTAAGAAAAGGATCGAACAATGATTAATAGCCTCCGTGGCGCAGTTGGTTAGACGCCGGCTGTGAAACGAGAGGCCGCGGGTTTGATCCCCGCACCGAAACAAATATTTGTTTAAACCACTGGTATTTGTTTCGAGTCTGGGTTTTTGTGAGATCGAAAAGTCTCTCGTAGTTCCTGATACCCACGACACAAGACTCGATCTTAGTGTGGGGTCTGGACTATGTATGTGACTGTTGGGTGTATTTATTTAATGATGAATTTTATTTAATTGCAATAGTTTGACAATAGACTTGTTAAGTTGATCATGACGATCATTTGTTTACAGATTCCGCGCTTATCCATCGTATCCAGCCTTAAATGTGAATAGACCGAAACGGCTGGTTCACTTGCGGTAAGTACTTACTTATTTTTATTGCAATAAATGGCGAAAGAGCATGCCATTCACCTGAGGGTAAGCGATACAACCGCTCATGGACAGAAGAAAAACCAAACTACACCAAGGATTACAAAGCCTGCTTGGTGTTCCACTGCGTTCGCCATCCTGTGACATAAGATGTTGAGTCTTACTATGTCCATTAGATACTCCGGCAACAATGTCCTTCAAACCGGAACGCAACAGTGTATTTACACTTTGCTTTGGCTGGAGAAGTAGACATTGCGGTGGTACCTATTCAAGCGGTCTCTCACATAGGAGTAAGGAGAAACCAACCATCAGTGAAAATTTAATATTTATTTATTTATTAAATGATGGTGATCGACCATGGACATTTACGGCACTTAGTAAATTCTTTTGCCGGCCTCTTAATACGGTAGGGAGAGGACAGGAAAGAAATGAAAGGAACGGGATATGAGGCCACGGGTCCACTCATCGAACCAAGCATGACAGCAAAGCCGACCAATCAATCACTGTTGTTTCTTTAAGACAGTGGTACCACCCTGATAGAGGTGACCTACTTCTTTGGCTTTTACTTTGGTTTATTCCCTGGCTGTGTGAAGTTCACCAACCCATTGCGTGAAAGTTGGGCTCAAGTCCCCCAAATTGAATTCTTGATTACAGAAGAGTCCTTTGTACGGTAGTGAGTAACTGTGATACGGTAGTAATTTGCGAAGTATCGAACGCCCGCCTACAGGGCGGACGTACAACCGTTAAGATTTTAGGAAGACGCTGAATAGCGGCCGCATCCAATAGATCGGTACAGAGGACATTGGGGGAAGACTATGTTCAGTAGTAGACCTCCAGCGGTTAGAGAGAGAGAGAGATATATAGTATTTATTTGTTTTTCTTTTGAAGGAAGTGCGAAATGCCGCCGTTCCCGGCGCACGGCTGGTACCTGACCAGTGGATTAGCGAAGGGTCCAGGTGCCCAGGTGCGGAACCGCCTGCTGACTTACTCCTGTGAGAGGGGCTACACCCTGGTCGGCAGCAAGCAAGTCCGCTGTAGGCATGGGGAGTGGATGAACGACTTCCCCGAATGTCGAGGTGCGTAACAATTATTTGTTGTCTTTTTTGTATTTGCAACAAAAAGTGGCTACATAGGAGGACCTGATGGAAGGCTCTAGATGATAAATTGATAAATATACCCAAAAGTGACCTTCATAGTCGGCCCCTCATTTCACAGCCGGCCTCTAACCGACGCTACGGATGCCGTCAAAATAAATACACTAATTTATTTGCAGCATTTTGCAGTCGTATACAAACAATATTAATTTTAGAAAAGTGTTCAATTGAACTATGATGCCCAAATAAAGATTTAACTCGTGTTATGGGCGAACATGATATTTCTTTAAATTTTTCGTCACCGTAATAGAAAACAGATTCTCTGCCTCCCTAGGATATCTTGGGTTACATTTTATTTATTTTACTTCTATAAATGTAATATATTATTGACATATTGAACATATTATTTTACGTTTCACAGACATGTCGGCACAAGAGAACCCTGAGATTCGTGTAAATTCCAGTCCAAATGAGATCAGCAGGGCCAATCCAGTTTCTGACAATTCAGCGGATAAAACAGGTTTGTTAATATTAATGTAATTTATTGAGAAGTCTCTATTACATTCACGATAAAAAATGCATTGAATCGCGAGGTGATAATGTCATTCGCCTGATGGTAAGCGATACAACCGCTGATGGACAGGAGCGAAACCAAACAACACCTTGAATTACAAAGAAATGCATTCTACTGCGCTCGCCATACTGAAACATAAGATGTTATGTCTCAATATATCCAGTAGTTACTCGTGCTACAAAGTCCTTCAAACCGGAACACAACAGTGCATTTACACTGCTATTGAGCGGGAGAAATAGACCTTGCGACGATACATACCCAGGCGGCTTCTCAAATAATATCAGAAACCTACGACCAGTTATTTTTTTTAAATATTTAAGTTTTAGTTGCAACTCTTTTATATATTTCCTTTAGATCCGCTATATTTTATTGTAGAGAATATAGACATTACAAACAAACTAGAATAGACATGAACTAAAAAAATGAATGTCGCAAATTTGAATGTACCATAACCATCTTTTAATTCTTGTTATTTACATGTTTAAATCAAGTAGTAAAAAGACATATTACGTCATTTGAGTAAAGAAATGCATACATTATATGATTTCCGGAATTATTTTATACACTAACGCCCGAATACTGGAACGCCATTCAAAAAATAAGATGCTCTTAACAACGCACGGCCCACTTAGCCAGTACATTTAAGCGGGATTAACGTAGTTAATCGCAATTTATATTTAAGTTGCGTGTCAGTATTCGGGCGTAAGTGATTTTAAATTGGCTGAAAATTGTTTATATAAAGTACAATATGAAACGAAGCACGATTATTTTTATTTTTCGAGTAGTTTATTAATTTACTTATTTATTAAAGGATTTCCCACAAGGAATACACATAGTGTTAATATAATAATATCACATATAACACAATCAGCGTGTTTCCTCAGTTATAGGAAATCACAACATGCTCAAAGTATGCTCACCACGAAGTAAAATTAAATTACAAACGAAAACAAATTAACAAACTAAATCAAAATTAACATTGGTATTAATGCAACAAATAATAAAAATAAAAAAAGCATAACATTATTATAATAGATATGGACTTATAAATTAAACAATTAGGATGAATTCATCCTATAAATTACTTATTTACAATCACCTTCCTTAAAACATAACCCAAGGGAGATATTTTATTCAAAAACATTAACGTACTATGAAATTTAATAACTTTCGAACCGATTTAAATAATTAACACCCAACAGTCTCATATATAGTCCTAACCCCACACTAAGATCGAATTTTGTATCGTGGGTATCAGGAACTACGAGAGACTTTTCGGTCTCAAAAACACCCAGACCAGAAAAAAATAATTTGAGAGCCGCATAAACATTTCTCTCGATGCGGGGATCGAACCAGTGGCGTATCGTTTCACAGGCGGCGTCTAACCGACCGCGTCACAGAGGTTGTCAAAATGTTAAAATGTATGTAAAAATCCCTTTATGTAAAACGAATATGTTTCATTTGAAATAATGTTATCCAGGTTCGGTTCTACAAAACCTTATCGAAGAATTGATGGAGATCTACGGCTCAGAGGAAATGCTGTCGGTTTTTAATTCGTTAAATTTGACTCGTTCGTAAATATTGTATTTTTGTGTTAAAATAAATATTGTTAAATCTCACTTACATGTATTTAATTATTTTCATTTAGTTTCTTGGTCTCCATTTATTTATTTGTTTGACAAATGATAGATAAAACAGAATAACACTAAGGAAATGAATGATACCATAAATGAGACACATTAAATGTCTGACCAGTCGGATATTTCACTACCCCTATCATATTTCTAAATTGCCACCAATCTTATGAAAATAGTGAGATATTTTTGAGAAAAAAAATACTGGTGGGAGGTCTCTCACATGTGTGAGGTCGCCTGGGTACCACCGCAATGTCTATTTCTCCCTCCAAATAGCAGTGGTATATATAAGTAGGTATATATCATATGCACCTGCATACTGAAGCGAATTTGAACGAATTTCTCTGGTGTCAAAGTCCGCCAATCCGAACGAGGCCAGCATAGTGGACTGTGTTACTCTTAGTCGTACTCTCGATTGTAGAGGAGGCCCGTGCCCTGCAGTGGGATGTATATGGGCTGATACAGTACGTACGTACACGTAGGCAGATTGAGACTACTTTCCGCCAAGTTTGTAAAAAGAAAGGTAGATGGCGTCCTGAGTTTTCCATAATTAAACTATAATTATGAACAAATGGAAGACAATTAAAACGCCATCTATAGGGCAAATAGGATAGCTAGCTTTTGTGTTTTAGGTTACAATTAATCAAAATGTATTATATATGTACTCGTAGTATTATAATAAACATTATAATAAATAAAGTGCGTGGTGGCCTGTTGGTAAACGGACCAGACGCGGCTGCCAACATGTTTACGGTGGTCGCGGGTTCAAATCCCAGGGCACACCTCTGACTTTTCGGAGTCATGTGTGTATTGAAAGTCAATCACCACGCACTAAAACGGTAAAGGAAAACATCGTGAGGAAACCTGCATACCATAGCGGTTTATAAGAATTTCTATGGTATGTAAGTCCGCGAACCCGCACTAGGCCGGCGTGGTGGACTATGTGGCCTAACCACTCTCAATCGTAATGTCGATTGTAGAGTAGGCCCGTGCCCTGCAGTGGGATGTATATGGGCTGATACAGATACAGATTATATACTCGTAGTATTATAATCTGTTAAAAAGCCGCTAAAATAGTTCCTTTAATCTATATGAAATAAATAATTAATTATGTAAAAATCACGAAACAGCTATGAAGTCTATCTTGCACACATCAACCACTGTAAAACGCCATTTACACTTTTAAGTATTTCTCGCAGTAAAATTGTTTACATCGCATGAAAAAACCGACATAAAATTATCGTGTTATGAGAAATGATTACACGATGCAACTTTTTAAATCCTAACGATAATTCGAGGCCAGGAACTCTCTCCAAGTAAATTGGGCTTAACTTTCGAAAAACTGCACACTAAGGCCCCTATCCCACTGGACTTTTATGATCGTTTGCGTTTTCCTAACGTCTCCGCAATGTTGTGCGCAAACGCGACGTTGACACGCAGTTTTCTAGCGGCTTGCATTGACTGTATTCAAGCTGCGACTTTGTGAAGGGATGGGTCAATACAAGAATATGTAATATATTATATTTCTTTTACGTAATTTTCGTTGAACGAACTACTGGACATATTGAGACTTAATATATCTCAGGATGGCGAGCGTAGTGAAATGTCAAGAATTCCTTTGTAATAAAATGGTGTTGTTTTGCTACTGTCCATGATCGGTCGTATCGCTCACCATCAGGTGATCGGCATGCTAGTCTACCCATTCATTGCAATAAAAAACAAAGCTAACAGTAGTGTTTCCCGACGGATATCCCGTAGAAAACAGTTACGTCAAACGCCAAAGCTAAGTTCGTACAAGACCAGTGTGGTATAGGCCTAAGAATACCGTTAAATGTTGGCAAGTCTTCTAGGGTCCCTAAATAATTTGTTTTTATTTGTAACAAAAATAACCTAAATATCAATTAATTTTCAATGAGCCCGTTGAGCAGGCTCTTGTCATACTGACACGTATCTTGGTTGGATCTTTGATATTTTTATCCATTCTCCAGGATACTGCAAGCTGATGCCTTCACCCAACATCGAGTTCCGCTGTATTCTGACCGGGGACAGTGAGGGCACACGTAAATGCCAGGAGTATGAGCCTCCAGGCACGCAGGCGACCCACAAGTGCGCCGTCAACTATATGTCCGACGACCGCAACATCGGCTACATGGTCTGCCGGGACGGAGAATGGGTTAACAGGCCCAGGTGTCTGCCAGGTATGAAAAATATTTTTATGGATGGTGTGATTAAGGTTACATGAGATAATGGAGCTGGGCAGTCCTTCCGGCGCCCTATAATCGATAAAACACTTTAGTCTTTGTTTATTAAGGGCTTTTTATAGTTGACCATATCGTTAAGATTATAATTACATGTAATTTTAATTATACACGCGTAATAGCGGCACGCATGCCTCATTTCCTATAGACGATAGAGGGCAATCATAGACTTGCAACAGTGGACTGCCTAATCTCCAAAGCAAAGCTATCACGTGATTTTTCTGATCGAAATTAACCAATGAATCGCATGAGACGACTATATGCATAGCAGTAGGACATTTATGGTCTGTCTTGTATGTGTACGGAATCCAAAATAGACTAGTGTCCTCAATTTTTATTATTGCTTGTATCGAAAAATTACGTTATGCATAATCATAACCAAGGTTTTTAAAAATCTGGTTAGTGATAAGCACAGGATAAGCCAGTAAAAGTTGGTGGTAGGAGTAATAGAAAAGGATGGAAAATGCATAATCTGACGTCATCTTCCATATGGTGCATGCGTGCGAAAGAAAAAATGAGTGTCCACACCATACTATCTTACTAATATTATAAAGGTGAAAGTTTGTATGTATGTTTGTTACTCTTTCATGAAAAAACGGCTCAACAGATTTTGATGAAATTTGGTATAGTGATAGCTGACACCCTGGATTAACACATAGGCTACTTTTTATCCCGAAAAATGTAGTGTTCCCGTGGGATGAGTCAGGAAATAGAAGACGGGACGAACCTGAAGTCCACGCGAACGAAGTCGCGGGCAAATGCTAGTTACAAATAATAATATCTCAGACATCTTACAACCAATTTCGATGCTGTTTTCGAATTGATGTTTTTTATAAGCGATATTTATTTAGGAACCATTAAGTTCTTAAACTTTTGTATTGTGTTTATTAAAATACATGTTGTGTTTGTATATAATTAGTTGTTCATTTCATATATGATTTTTATTTTATTTATTTATTAATTAAAATGATCATTTTACTGTATTCTTTTCTTAAATATTTTAACTAATTGTCTATCTGTGAATAATCCCCAAGTAAAAGTTTTATAAAATACTGCTCAAAATCAAACCTTGGTCACATCCCTTTTGTTTTTGTTTCTAAGATTGCGGCGGAGTTACTCCAGAAGGAGTGCAGTTGATCATCACTGGGCGGCGCGCGAAGACTGGCGAGTTGCCGTGGCACGTCGGGATCTACAGCAAGACCTTCAACCCGGCCGAGGCTACCATCAGCTACTCGCAGATCTGCGGGGGAACATTGATTAGCACCACTATGGTGCTCTCAGGTATTGTACTCCTCCATCACAAGCTTAGCCAGCAGTCGCATAATATTCAAAATAAAATTATTTTTTACGAATTTTATTGGCAGACTGACCACTCTGTTACCAGGAAAACTGTAACAGTAATATATAGTAACAGTAATATAATGTAACAGTAATATAACGTCATAGCAAACAAAACAACATCGTACTTGGCTTCCAATGCGCTCGGCAACCTGAGATGTGAAATGTTAAGTCTCAATACAATGTCCTTAAAATTGGAAAAGAACAGTTTACACTGCTGTTTAGCGGGAGAAAAAATATTGCTTTCAAATATGACAGAGTATTCAGTAGAATTCTAAGCCGAATAAGAGGTTGTGTGAACACGTTGTATCTAAGTAATATTAAATTAGTCCTTAGAAAAATACGTTATAGTTATTGACTTACATCAATAACTATAATGTAAAATAATGGAAATTAATGCTAAATGATGTTTTTTCAGCGGCCCATTGCTTCTGGAGTGACACCCACCCACTGCCAGCCACCAATTACGCTGTGGCTGCTGGCAAGCTGTACCGACAGTGGCGGGACCCGAGGGATAATGCTCAACACTCTGACGTATGCACTTTTCTGTATTTTTTAAATTTGGTATTGCTAAAGTCACTTTATTTGATGGTTAAAATAAAGAATTACTGAAACAGTGGTGCAATTATTTAAAAACTTCTTAAGATGTTGATTGTAAATGGTCATGGTTTTAATCTCTAAATTTTACATCTGTGATAAGTTTTGTGCGTCAGAAAAGTCTCTCAAAGTTTCTGGCGCTACCCACAAAAAAATATCTCTGACTTACTTTTAGCGCAGTGAATTATTTCTTTATAATACAGTGTTAAATTTCCTTTAAACTCTTCAATGGCCCGTTTATAGCAGCAGAAAACAAATGATTTTCCAGGTGAAAGAGCTCTACCTGCCTGACTTGTTCATGGGCGTGAGGAACCAGTTCCAGGCCGACATAGCGATGTTGGTGCTGGCCCAGCACATCCATTACGCGCCGCACGTGCGCCCCGTCTGCTTGAGCTTCGACCCTGACCTCGCCAACGATCAACTCCGACAGGGGAACATCGGAAAGGTATATTTATTTTTATATTATGGTGTTTTGTTTTACGGTAGCGTGAATGCCCTGGAATTGAGAGGGCCAAGATTTTCAATTTATACCATGCGAAGATATGCTCATTTTGAATCACATTTTAGATACCAAAATGCTGGGAAAATATCGATGACACTTCTGCTTACCTTAATAAATTTAAATCTATTTTGAAAGTGTTCCTGGTCGACTAATGGCTGCACGAGTCAATATCATTCCAGGTGGCTGGATGGGGCCTGACATCAGCGAACGGCGGAGCGTCTCCAGAGCTAAAGGTGGTGGATCTGCCATATGTGGAGCCAGGAATGTGCAAGTACAAGTCAGCTGAACAGTTCAAGCCCTTCATAACGGCTGATAAGTTTTGCGCTGGATACGAAAATGGTAGGTTCCATACATTAAGTTCCCCTCATAAATTTCTTCCTACTTTTCAGGTTTTTTTTCGTGCCACTGGACCCAATTATATCAATCTATTGTGAAACTAAATTCTAATTTTAATATCCATCCATCCATCAGCCAAATGAAGTCCACTGCTGAACATAGGCCTACCCCAACGATTTCCACAGTGACCTGTTAGAGGCAGCCTGTATCCAGCGACATCCCGCGACCTTTACTAGGTCGTCTTGTGGATGGACTTCCTACGCTGCGCTTTCCACTACGTGGCCTCTATTTTTGGCTCCATCGCCCATCAGCTCTCCGAGCTATGTGCCCCGCCCATTGCCACTTTAACTTACAAATCCGCTGGGCTATGTCGGTTAATTTAGTTCTACGGATCCCTCATTCCTGATTCGATCTCGAAGCGAAACCCCGAGAATAGACCTCCTCATAGCTCGTTGAGTGACTTTGAGCCTCCCAATTTTGGTATATATAAGACGAATACGTCTCTTGTAGACTCTTTAACCACTACACAAGCCTTGTACCAGACTAAGAGTGCCTTCGTATCTGTTAGATGTATTTATTTATTTGTACGTTTGCAGGCACAGCGCTCTGCCGCGGCGACAGCGGCGGCGGGCTGGTGTTCAAGAAGAGAGGCACCGAGCGCTACTACCTGCGCGGGATCGTCTCCACCGCGCACCAGACCGGAGACAAGTGCAATTCCAAGTCTCTCACCACGTTCACCGACATCATGACGCAGAATAAATTCATCAAGCAGCACTGGCATGTAGACGAATAGTAGCATGTGTTACTATGTAGTATGTACAAGGTGATTTATATAAATAAATTGATCTATGTGTTAAGTGTCAAATAAATAGTCCTCCACGAAAAACGATAAGTTTTGATAAGTTGTAAAGCCACGCTGTCAGTCATGACTCAGGATGAATGATCAACAGTCTTACAGGCGATCGACGTGAAGCGATAGCCTTGCTGTCAGGTTTCGTACGGTGATTGCCGGATGCCCAATACCCCTACCCTCTTTCCATCCTTTTTCCTTCTCAGTCACCTCCCAATTAGATGAGCCGGTTACACATCCATGATCCAAGCGTTATGGATGTTCTTAGCGGCAGTGATCACTTACCATTATTATGTGACCTGGTTGATCATTTGCCGGACCTAAGCAATAGAAAAGTACAAGGCTTGTATCGTAGGTCTCAGACTACAAGCTCTTTAGGGTCACAAAAAATGTATTTATCTGAGTTTGTAGATAGAACCTGCCTTTCGTTCCATAATTCCATGTCTGACTCCCTGTGGAGAAGACTGTTAAAATTCTACCTGCTTTTATTGTTATCCTATCTTTTCTAAAACCTATATTTTTATATAGGACTGACAATATGTCCCAATGTGTGTAGGGTCTACACTCTACAGTTACTTGCAATTAGGTAGCAGTTTACTCGTTTACCAGACTCATGCCACAAACTTACAGCATCGGTTAATTTTAGTCATTTAATTACAAATAAAAAGTCCTGAGCTCTTGAAGTACTTTTTATATCATCATTATTGTTTAATATAAAAGTATATCTATAATATAGAAACAAAAAAATACAGTGTTCACTATTTATTTGCAAAAAGACCTACAAACTTAAATCCAACCGTCATACGTAGGTTTTTTAGTCGCAATTCTGTAATCTAAGTTATATGACGACAGCCCTGAGTTTCCGAAAACCGACGCTGGCTGGCTCGCCTCGACAGTATGAGGTTGTCGTTCATCAGTGTCTATGAAAAGCTTGAGGAACCTCTCGTGGTTGAGTATGTGGGTGAAGGTGGCCCAGGTGTAGATGTTGCAGGCGTTCTCAGTGCTGGGGGACGTGGAGACGATTCCTCGGAGGAAGTAGCGCAACTTGTTGCCTACAAACTTTGGGAACATGAGCCCTCCGCCGCTGTCGCCGCGACAGACTGACGTTCCTAGAACACGAAAAACAATTGCCATGTGAAAATTGGTGTAAGTCATTTCGGAGCCTTTCAATATTTCGTTCGTTTTAGCCACATGAAGTCCACTGCTGAACATAGGCTTCCGCCGATGATCTCCACAACCACCTGTTGGTAGCGGCCTGCATGCATTGACTTCAAGCAACATTAAGCATTATCTTTCATTATTATTCGATTATAATTGGCGATATTCTTAATGCGATCCATAAGTTGTAGAAATGGGTCTTGTAAGACCCAATAGTAGTAGTTTCTCGGTATCTATAGAACAAGTCCTATATCTTAATGTGAGATCTATACATAGGTATGTGACTGCATGGTGTATCGAATTGTTGTATTATTACGTTTAAAAGCGCTGCTTGAAAATTACAGTAACATAACGGATCATTTAGGCCCCTTTTGTTACAAGTATGAATTTAACAACCAGCTCACCGTTGGTGTACCCTGCGCAGAACTTGTCGCTGGTGATGGAGCTCTTGAAGGACATGGGGCTCTCTCGGATGCAACGGTTTACGTTGACGTACGGCAGGTCCGCGTACATCAGCACTTGTGAGGAGCGGGAGTTCTCTCCGACTAGACCCCAGCCGAATACCTTCAGTCATACAAACATAAACTTACGCCTTTTTCCCAGAAGGGGTAGGCAGAGGTGCCAGGATACCCACATTTCGCCTTGTACATTCCGCCCCACGATGCGATAGATGGCAAGCCTATGTCTATATCGGGCACAAATTCCTGACTCTGGGCTGATAATGAATAGAAAATATCCAATATCACTTCGCCCAACCAGGAATTCGAACCCGAGACCTAAGCTTTGTAACCGTACTCTAGTATAACTACGCTAGCGAGGCAATCAACCTTCTTACCTTCAACCATGTATCAATAAAATTAGTTCCTGCTGCATTTTACTGTTGATTTCTTTAGAGTCGAAGGTTTGATTCAGGGGGCTTAGGCAAAGTAAGGCAAAGGTCTCAGAAGACATTTAATGTAAATTTTATAAAAACTATGTATTAGTAATAGCATCGTATTAGTGGCAAAAATGTTATAATTGTGTCAATAAATAAAAAAAAATCATTAGGATCTGTTTTTACAACAAAATTCGTTTTACGAAATTATTTAAATGCTGTTAAATATCTCTGACTGTAGTTAGTTAAGGGCTCCAAATATTCCGTTCACTAACCCTCCCCAAGTTGCCTTCCCGAAGCTGTTCGTCGTCCATCTTGTAGTCGAAGCTGACGCACGCTGGTCTCACGTAGCTGTCGTAAAAGAACTGCTTGGTGGCGATCACTACTGCGATGTCGTCTTGAAAGTTCGCCACGCCGCCCAGGTAGCGCGGCGGAATTCTTATTTCCTTCACCTGGGAACAAATATTTCTAAATTTAAAATCTATTTTCTATAAATTATGTTATTATGGAACCATGGAACCCTTAATGCAGAAATTCGCTGCCCATCTGTCTATTTTTTCCAAGAAACAGTTTTTCGGAACAGCGTGAAAGTATCAACGAAAGTCTTTGTTGGCTTTAGTGCTTACCATCAAATTCATTGTAATTAATAATTATAAGTGCCAGTATATTTATACGTAAGTATTTACTTACGTCAGATTTCTGCGCGCCTTTGTCGTGGTCATTGTTCCAGGGTCGATAGATCTTGCCCACAGCAACGGCGTAGCTATCTACGGAGGGAAGAGTCCCATCCACAGAGAAGCAATGCGCCGCTGGAAGTTAATGAACAATACTTTAAATCAAATGAATATTCAGTACTCGGTGTTAAACGAGGAAGCAAGACGAACCATTGATGGTAACTGTGAGAGAAGCAGTAAATCAAATGCAAAATAGGCAAAACAATACACTTAAGAAATATAAAAGGCATTTTTGACTGATGCTATAGCGCTCAAACGTCTTTTACGAAGAACATAGTGGATGGCTGCGACAATGGCACATAACTACACTACTCACCAGATACAATGACATCTCTCGATATGAGGGTGCCGCCACAGATCTGCATGTAGGGTTTTGTGTTCTTTGTATAGATCCCGGCATGCCACGGAGACTCATAGAAATCTACTCTTGAGCCCCCGGCTATGATCTGTTCCGACTCTGGACCGGTGTAACCGCACACTAGAATAAATACATTTGCTGTTACAAAATAACGTATTCTTCCTAACACACGCAGATATTTGCGTTTTGGGTTCACGTATATATCTGGTTTGGATCAACACTGTCTTATATGACTGATGGATTCTTCATATGAACTACACTAAGCTAGCATCAGACGTATTGCAGTAACTATTGGCTCGCAATAATAAAATACTAAACATTGATGAAAGATTGCTTCGCTTTTATGAATTCATAGGTCATGGAGTGGGAGAGGATAGATGCGTCAAAAGTAGAGAGTAGTAAAGAATACCTACTGTATTCGCTGCTAGTGCTCCTGGCACCAAGACTCGGCAAGTTAGTGAGCGTGATCAGGCACTTGGGGGTAGCTGCTGCACAAGTGACTACGCCAGGCTTCCCGCCAGATTCGCAAAACGCTGCAAAAGAGAGGAAACTTGTTAATTAACTTAAATTAGAACGCCATATCCGTTGTCCGTTTTGAGATCATCCATGACCATGTCGACCTTTATAAATAAATAAATAAATATACCCAACAGTCACATACATAGTCCTGACTCCACACTAAGATTGAGTCTTGCCGTGGATATCAAGAACTACGAGAGAATTTTCAGTCTCACAAATACCCAGACCCGAGACAAATATTTGTGGGCCACACAAACATTTGTCTCGATGCGGGTATCGAACCCGCGGCCTCTCGTTTCACAGCCGGCATCTAACTGCGCCACGGAGGCTGATCTTGGATCTATAGGCACATAGCTCTGGCTCTATAAAACATGATGGACTTACGCAAGCATGACTCTGCAAGTTCATCCATATCTATCGACCACCAGCCAGAGAGGCAGCTGACCCTCTTCTCGCCGACCAGGTTATATCCCTTGTTGCATGTCACGTTGAGCACCACGGCTTCAAGATGATCACCCGGGGACGCCTCCGGAGACGCATTATACGAGCCATGGTCTGGATACGGTGGGAGAATACACGGGCCGCTGGAAATTAACATTTTTACCACTTTTATCTTGATTCTTCATCTTGTTTATTTAATTTTATGATTGGTATGGTTAAAGGTTTAAGACAAGTTAGACATTTCTTGAAAATCGTTGATTTTCATGCTCGGTGTCATTAAATTTTGATCCTTGCTTATAGGAATATCAGTGGCGGGTGTGAGAGGAAATCTTTTCGAATTTGACCTGATTTATTTCCATGAAGATTAAAGACACGATAGAGCACCATTTACATTGGGAGAGCTTCTCGCCTCGAATATATGATTATTAAAATATAAAAAAGTTGCATCGTGTGAACATTTGTCAAACCCGCGTAAATAGGCCCTCCAGAAGAACCTCCTACAAAACACAAACGGAACGGGGAATGGTTAAACTATCAAATAGAAAGACTACAAATTAATACTTACACTTCTGTGGTAGAAACCTCAGTTAGCGTTGTCAATACTGCAAAAAAATAAATTCTTTATTATTTATTTGACGATTGAAATCAAAGCGGAAACCATGATTTTAGGAGTTTAAATATGACTTATTTATTTGTTACTGATACCCACGGTACAAGACTTGACTTTTTTGGGTGTATTTATTAGATACTAGTGGCCCGGCCCAGCTTCGCCCGGGTACAAATAGATTTCTATACAATAATATGTACGTATTATACATATAAACCTCTTGAATCACTCTATCTATTAAAAAAAACCGCATCAAAATCCGTTGCGTAGTTTTAAAGATTTAAGCATACAAAGGGACACAGGGACAGAGAAAGCGATTTTGTTTTATACTATGTAGTGATTATTTATTTGACGACTGTCGTATCATGAAAAGCGATATTATTCTTCAAGCCTCGTCATATTCACGCCATTTCGCACGTGGATATAAATTATTTTATACATAAGGAAGGATCTTTGTTTATAATATGCAAGGTCGGACAACCGGTTGCGAATCTTCTATTATTGATTTATAACACCGCCACAGTATGATGTGTAGCCATTAAAAAGTTGATTAGTAACTTGAAGTGTGTATGTATTTATCAGCCCATTTAAGTCCCACTGCAAAGCACGGGCTGATATTTTCCTTCGCCGTTATAGTGCGTGGTGATTGACTATCCATTCAGACATGACTCCGAAGAGTTAGAAGTGTGTACTGAAATTTGAACCCTCATCCACCGAAATGATATAGCAAAATGACAGAAAACTTTAAATCATTCTTAAATTTCACTAGAGCTATTTAATCCTCAAGTATCTAAAATACATTCCCATGAACGGCAGTATTATTAAACCTACTTACTTACTATTCAGTAAAAGTATAATTTAATGAAACAAAACAAATACTTATCTATAAGTTAACACTCACCCATACAAAGAGTTATCACATTCAATAAAAGTATATACATATTGATTGACGTTTCTTAAATTACAATAAAATTAATAAACATACACGACGCGCGAGTTCGTCGCGGAGGACACTAGCCGACTGCACAATGCAATATTATGTTTAAGGCGAAACATTTGTAAAATATTATAGATGTAAGGCATTAACACTGTTTAAGAATACTTACTTTCGAAATGGGAACTGTTATTATTCTTTTCTACAATAACGTCCGCAAGCAAATTATCTAAATGCTAATAATGTTAGGTGTTTGTTTATTCTGGTCCGGCATAGTGGCCACATTGCACTTGATGGTGAGCGCAAATGCCGCCCAGGCAGAGTATCCATTGGCATCAGACGGCAGTCCCACGCTAATAGATACAATATGCCGGCCTGCTAAGAGGTCTCTTCAAATTCTAGGCAGCAATTGGCCGAAATTATTTTACAATCATAAAACTAGCTTGATCGAATATACAACAATACATACATACCAGTTGTGATTCCTTTACATAAAAATCTAGTACTACTGACTGCCTCGGTGGTGTAGTTGTACTACGGTACGGTTACAAAGCTGAGGTCTCGGGTTCGAATCCGGGGTCGGACAAAGTGATATTGGATTTTTCTATTCATTATCAGCTCGGAGTCAGGAATTTGTGCCCGATATGGCGATTGACTCGGCCCCTATCACATCGTGGGACAGACCAGTCATGGCAAAATATGGGTGTCCTGGCACCTCTGCCTACCCCTTCTTCTGGAAAAAGGCGTGAGGCATGTATGTAAAAGTCAAGTAATATAAATTCTCTGTGCTATAAAATAAACAGTGATAGATGTCCACAGTTTATCGCTCAAGTTAACAGGTCAAACGTGTCTTGTGAATGTTATCGTTGCGCTGAATCCTTGACGATATAGGCACAGGATTTTTTTAACACCTGTGTTTTATTCTGTAGGGATTTTATCTGTATCGCTGTTGGGTGTTGTGTTTGATTTATTTTATTTTATTCTTTATTGTACACAATAAAAAGGAATAACAGTTTAGAGATAATACAAAAAAAAAAACAAAGTACAAACGGCGGTCTTATCGCTCTAAGGCAATTTCTACCAGACAACCATGAGATGGATATATGAGCAGGAAAATTTTTTGATGTGTCTGACAAAGAGGGGATGCTCCGCTGTTTGATACGACTAGCTCCCTCCTTTTTAGTCTTATATGTAGATGTGGGGGGATCTTCCGGAGAGGCAGGACTTCCGAGTAGCAACCCTTCCGTCCGCCCTTCGTCGGCCCCCTGGGTAGATTAAATAAGAGTGTAATGTGAGTGTGCGTGGTGAGTAGAATTTGTGGTCGCATGAGTTTTATTTTCTTTATTATATTTATTTCTTGGGGTCGGATTTTCACAGTGACTGGTCTATTCAATATTGTGTTTTCAATAGTTTCACAATTGCTTGTTTTATTGTAAATTGTGATTTCTATCAGCAAACGTACTGTAGGACGCCCTCCAACGAGGTGGAGTGATGATATCCGAAAGATGGCTGGTAGCGGTTGGAGATGTTGGGCTGAAGATCGAGACCACTGGCGTGCCATAGGAGAGGCCTATGTCCAGCAGTGGACGAATAGGCTGATGATATGATGATTTCTATAATTTCAGTATGTAGAATTAACCTCTTGAGTTAATCAGAGTTTACGTTTTATGAACTGGTTGGTGCACGCGATTATGTCCGTGAGTATATTAAATTGACCGCTTTGTAAGGACCAATCCCAAAAAGACACGCCCACTGTCGACGTAATATGATTGGTTTATCTCCTAGATCAATTCGTAGATAACAATTAGGATGGATTCACAGACTAAGCAGTAGAGATGGATTATTGATATGTTAAGTTCATTATTTTTGCATAATATTGATGCTTAATTTTGGTTAAGTGTTACGTCATTGTCGACTAGTGCATGTAAAAACATAATTATTTACATCGGATTGTATCTAATATTATATTTTTGGACACGAATCAAATATTTATGGACAGATGAAGCTGGATCAACATTCTAAATTAAAAAATGCCCTATTTGAAATCATTACTTTAAATTTTGACAGGCTTCGTGGCGCAGTTAGTAAGACGCCAGCTGTGAAACGAGAAGCCGCGGGTTCGATCCCCGCACCGAGACAAATATTTGTGTGATCCACAGGTATTTGTTTCGGGTCTGGTTGTTTGTGAGACTGAAAAGTCTCTCGTAGTTTCTGATACCTACGACACAAGATTCGATCTTAGTGTGGGGTCAGGACTATGTATGAGACTGTTGGGTGTATTTATTTTAATATCACCGCCTTAATAATGAGTGTTTGGCAGGAAACTGTATACATAATTAAAATTCAAATATTATTTTTAGTTTCCTGCCAAGGAACAACTGACATCATCGGGTGTCAGTGATTCCCCTCAAAATTGGCGTCGATTTGCAAATTAAGCAATACCTTATGTTTTCCTCAATCGTGACTGCATGCCGTTGTGGTGTGGTTAGCACACCATAAAATATTTGACTAAATTTTTTTCATAATCTATATATATAAAAGAAAGTCGTGTTAGTTACTCCATTTATAACTCATGAATGGCTGAACTGACTTGGCTGAAAATTGGTGGGGAGGTAGCTTAGAACCAAGAGAAGGACATAGGATCTAAGATGTTTATAAAGCATAGATGCGTTGTCCGAGCTTTATAATGGCAAGACGATTGGAAGGTAATTGCCTCACGTGCAATCAGTCACGCTTCAACCAGTGTCGCGGATACACGTTTCTCTGACTATTTGTATTCTCAAAACCAAATGCGGAAAAATAGATTAGAGTGATTTAAAATAACGTACATATTATTCTGAAACTGTAAAACAACATAATTTTTTTATTTAGTGTGCAAGTACACACTAATTAATTTTTTTATGAAATAAAATTATTAAATTCGCTCTCATGGCGACGTTTGACAACTCTCGCCACGTCATTTCGTACTTGATGCTTGGTGCTACGTCACACGCGCTTTGGCCAATAACAGTGCGGCAGTTATTGTTACGTAACTAGCGATGTCTATTCATCTTCTTCTAACTTATGTATCTTGCTTTTGGACGCATTCTTCGAACCGATTTGAAATTACTAAGGAAATTACAATACGCATCGCGCCATTTTTTTGTGCCATTATGTTAGTGTATGTCGTGTCTATTTGTAAAACGTCATTGCATAGGATACTTTTTATCACGTTCCCGGTTTCTCGAGTGTCTATTAGCTTATTAACATTTTCTCATACAAAATGTTCATGGGTTCGTAACTGTCAAACATTTCATGTTCATCCCGTCGATACGGTAAACTCTTCCCTCAAATTAAAGAACGTAATTAAATAAAGGTTTCGAATCGACAACATATATCCACAATATTCGATTAATGGCGTATTTTAGATTTTAAAGATGTAAATTAATGACATTAATAAAAACTGATTGACATTTAAAATGGTTGTCAAATAATGCGCTCAGAAATGTATTTTGTGTGAACTAAGGAGAATATATCAAGCTACATCAATAGAGACAATTAAATAAATAATTTGCACACGTAAAAAGTTATAATATTAACTTCTTTTCAAGATCGAATATCACTTTATTCACGATTTTTTTTACAATAGCCTTTCCTTCGCTATAATTCACTGATAGAAATTAATGTTATAAATCGTCTCTGAGTGAGATAGGTTTTATTTGACCTAAACATTGCTTGCAACGTTTTTGGAAAAGCAGCATTGTGGGTGTGAAATAAGGGATGAAATATTGCATGGATAATCAGAAGCACTAAAGTTTTTAATGACAAAAATTCATAAGGCATACTATTTGGATATGGAGAGACGGGATATAATAGAGTGGGAGGTACGGGAGAGAACTGGGATAGCTGGCAGATTTGATAGGACGAATTGCACGGTATAAGACGGAATGCATAATGAAGAAAAAGGACGGAACGGATCGAGAAGTGACTGAACAGACGGGTTAAGACGGGATTTAGCAGGACAGTAGAATAGCTACGGCAAGTGTAGGCATTAATTATTATGCTAATTAGTTAAATATAATATGAATCCTATGATAACCAAGGCAAAGCGAAGCGTGGCCGGGTCAGCTAGTATTAATATAAAAAAATAATGATACACATTTATTTGCCCCTAGTTTGTTTCTTTGCTATTATTTCTCTGTATTATTAATGTTTTGTTTTTTTTTGACTCAGCATGAACGGATAGAGTCGTCCGGATTGGTGCCTCTCAGGAGATCGAAATGAATTGACAGATTCCCTGTCGTATTTTGTTTATTATTTTCTGCATTCTTCCCGATCTGATGTGCAGGCAGCACATTACACATTTATAATACAAGCGTTTTGGATTTTCATGGATGTGAGCGATCACTTAGGTACCATCAGGTGACGTGTGACGTATCTGCGTCTTTTAAGTAGGTACTCTTAATTAAGTTTATCAGAAGCGCCCAAATGTTTTCAGTAATCGACTTTGATTACCGCCCAAGTCCCTTTTGAAAAACATATTTAAAAAAGTATCTGTAACTTATTTTATATTACGTCGGGCAACGTAATGATTCGATTACATTTGTGGAAGAATAAAGAATGGTTTCCGGCAAGCTAGTATTGGTTGTACAATTCGCAAATTTAAAATTTCTACAATAGGTATAGATTGCGAATAAATCATCTTGGAATCTTGGGCTGTAACGGTTTTACAATTATTTTCTTCATAAAGATCCATCACTGCAAGCTCAAAAAATATCTGGGCATTAGGAGGCATAAAGTATTTTTAAAAAAAGTGATTTTTTTTAAATACTGGCACGATCTCCCGATGACACGTTTGATGTTCTCAAAATGAAGTATCCGCTAGCACATTAATGCCGGCCTTACAGATAGTTTTGGGGTGTATAATCGAAACAATAATCTCTGTTTTTTTTTATTTATTAGTTTTTTCTAACAATAACCTCAACCCGCAAAATATAACATCATTTTGTAAATTTATAAATAAATAACTACAGTAAAATGAGTCATCAGATGTGTGCTCCAATTGAAATAATTCATGAGTGATTTGGTATTATATATCAATCTCTATGAGTGATTAAGTACACTTTTCCAGTCATAGATCATGTTAAATTACTAATTATTGATTTTCTGATATTGCTACGGTACGGTTACAAAGCTGAGATCTCGGGCTCGAATCCCAGGTCGGGCCAGGTGATATTGGATTTTTCTATTCATTATCAGCCCGGAGTCAGGAATTTGTGCCCAATATAGCGATAGGCTCGCCCCCTATTACATCGTGAGACGAAGTATATAAGGCGAAATGTGGGTGTCCTGGTGGCATATCTACCTACCCCTTCTGGGAAGGTGTTCGTTTATGAACGTATGTAATACGGCAGTTAAAAATGATACCAGATCACCCACACCAATTTAACTATATCACAGAAAATACATCATAACTTAGATCTTCCAAAATCTTTGTCCAAAAACTGCAGAATATGGTTGATGCAGCGGTCCGGATTAGTTAAGTGAACATCATGACCCCCCACGACCCCCACTACTTGGTAATTCTGGACGTTCTTGGCCAAGTCCGCTATTAACTTTTGGGCCCCTTCTTTCCCCTTCTCGTAGCCCTTGGATCCTTCACTGGCAGATAGCAGTAGGGTGGGGGGTGTATTTTTGGAGAATAGTTGATAGTAGTACTCGTTGGAGTAGTTCTGCGGCGCTGGGGATTTTAGCCTGTTGTCCCAGGACAATCTGGAATTTGAAATGATTTATTATAGACTATAGTATATCGGCCACATACTCCGTTATTAAACAAGGAATTCCACGACAGTGAATCGTAATTGAGCGAAGTTTTCTTTGCCACACTGGCTTAAAGCAGATTCGGGAGCTCAATGAACAAAAAAGTGTCTATGGTATTCAGTGATATGTGCCTTTATCACTGGTGGTTTAAAAAAAGGCACATGATTCTAAAAAGAAAAGTTTGAGATACAAACCCGTGACCACTAAAGGGTCTGGTCAAATGAGTTGTGAGAAGTTGTTATATATTAGTTTCTAAAGATCAAGAATGTCACAATCGCGTCGCGTCGAGTTGCCTTCCCGTCTCACCCGTTGTATCACCAGACCGTAATATTAAATTACAAATTAAATAGCCATTGAGGTATTATACTAGAGCGGACATTGGGAACAAAATCCATGCGTATGGCGCGTGCACAAGGGTACACAGTGAAGCGAGAGGGAAGATATTGTATTTCGTAGGCGTGACAGAGACAAAAATAGAATGTACCGTTCATTTCGTTACAAATATTTTGTTTGCAGTGTCCCCTTTAGTATATTATCTCAATGTAAATAGCCGACAAGTAGGTCAGTAGATATTGCAAGTATAAACAATCTGTTACCTATACTTCCCCTCGCCAACTTCAATAAGATTCCTGGACAGTATCAACTCAGCCTGCGCCTTTGTAAGTCCTCGAGCCCTCATCACAGCCTCCACCGCTTTGTCCTTCGTGTAGACTTTACTCCCAAAGTTCTCATGGTCATAATTACTGTAGTAGTTGTCGTAGAATGTCTTGAAGTATTCCTGCAGGTCAAACAGTTGGAGCCGTTGCAGGGACGGTCCTGCGTCTAGGAGTATTTGCTTCTTTATGCGCCATGGGTGGACTACGTTGAAGAAAAGTCCTGGGAAGGTATAATAATTTCTTTTATTTTGAAAGTCATTTTTATTCCTTGTTTGATATGTGTGCGTAATTACAACTATAAAACAAGCTTTCGTGGCGTAGTTGGTTAGACGCCGTCTGTGAAACGAGAGGCCGCGGGTTCGATCCCCGCACGGAAACAAATATTTGTGTGAACTACAGGTATTTCATCTGGTTGTTTGTGAGACCGAAAAGTTTTTCGTAGTTCCTGTTACCCACGACACAAGGACTAGATCTAAGTGTGGGATCAGAACTATGTATATCCTGTTGGGTGTATTTTTTTTAATACTACAATTTGCTGTGCATATTAGGGTCTTCAATGTAATAGGAGTGAGCTTCTTGCCATGCTGAACACAAATTCTGCTATAGAACAATTTTGAATAATAAATGAATAAAATTTATAGATAAATATACCCAACCGGAAATACATAGTCCTGACCCCACACTAAGATTGGTTGCCTTGTGTGTATTCTGTGTATGTGGAATAATTGAATTAAATAAAAGATGAAAAAGGATACAATTTTTAAATCGCATTTTGCTCCATTAATTTAAAATAAATAAATACACCCAACAGTTACATACACTGTCCTTGCCCCACACTAAGATCGAGTTTTGTGTCATAGCTATCAGAAGCTATATTAAACTTTTCTGT
The DNA here is from genome assembly GCA_030180105.1 of Hyles lineata. NCBI lineage: Eukaryota > Metazoa > Arthropoda > Insecta > Lepidoptera > Sphingidae > Hyles > Hyles lineata. The sequence continues at coordinate 1,795,566 of JARJEE010000041.1, forward strand.
CCCATAAACACCCAGACCCGAAACAAATACTTATTGTTCATACAAATATTTGCCTTATTTGGGGAATGGAATAAATGACCAACCTCACTACTCAATAGCATACATGCGTATCAACAAGAACTCATACAGCATACTATTTTTTTTAATATTTTTTATAGAAGCGTCAAATTCTGCATGTTGAAATTTTGTACTGGTACCCCAAGATACAAGCCTAGCTTAGTTTGGGGATCCCTGTGAAAAATATTTGTAACTCTTTGATAAATATATTTTTATTTTTGCAAAGGTTAAATGATAGTTAATTAAGCACCTTGTTCACAGCCCATAGAATGTCCTATGAATATGAAACTCTCCCATTCCAGATGTTTCAACACAATCTCCATAGCAGCTATGAAGTGTAGTCTTGTGATTTTCACACCTGAAATATAAAAATATTATGTTTATAACCATATACATATTAATGTGGACTTTCTTTGAATGAGAAATTATGAATTACTTTCACTAAAATAACATCACAACACAATTCTTAGATTTAGAAAGTTTAGTGTTGAAACCAGGCCTCTGCTAATGATTTTAATAAAACTATTGAAAATAGCATGCAAGGTCATGTAAACTTCAAAGCATTGACCACACACAGATCATTCATCAGACACAATATTATCAGATGCAGGTCAATAAAATCAACATAAAATAATAATTCATATATTCTTGATGAATGCTGAATTATTTTCTGAGTAAATGACTTCCTAAAGAAGTACATGAGCAAAGCACATTATAATGACAGAATTCACTCACCTATAGGAAATGGATCAGACCTTCCATTGCCAGGCATGTCAATACCAACATAATAATACTGTTTAGGCATCAAATCAAGCAATGGGATGAAGGTGGCAGCACTGTCTTGCCTCCCATGTATTAGCAGCACTGGTTCACCTCCAGGAGAACCCCAGGATATTACTGAAAATTTATAAATATATAATATTACTGTCTCTGATTAGAATGGCCACAGGTACATAATTAGAATGTGTATCTAGTACACTAGTCTACATCAGTGGTTCTTAAGCAGTGGGCCACAACCATTAGTGGTCCCTGGAAGCAAACCAAGTCGTCCACGGAGCTATCCTTAAAATAATTGAATGCATATTTTATTTATGGATAAATACATTTTGGTACTATGTTAACATACAATCAAATCAATCAACCAACTGGATGGTCAATGGCTAGACAGAAATTTTGTCTTATGGTCCCTCATAAGTAAAAGGTTGAGAGCCTCTAGTCTACCCTGATGTGTTGTAGAATTAACTACAATTTACATTTTAAAGTGGAAACACATTAATTTATTTCCATCAGATATATGCCCAACTAGCCCAGGATTTTTTTCTTTCTAAATGAGAAAATCTAGCGGCGGCAATGAACTGGGTTTTCTTGATTTATACTAGTTTATAGATGCATACAGAGAAATAAGACTAGAAAAGTCATGGATTTAGTATCAGGAAAAGTAACATCATATGATCTTAACTAAATCTGTATACGTTTTTTTAAAGGTTAAAAATTACGTAAACTATGAGTGAACCGCATAATTTATTTATAAATTAAATATGCACTTACATGCTATTTTTCCCCACGGACCATCGATGAACCATTCTTTTAAAACATTCATTTTTATCTTTTTATGGCATAAGCCACAAGGTACAAAGATTACTTAATTATTTTATGACTTTGTAATTCATTCAATTCAATCATTTCAATTAGACATTTGATATACGAATACGGAATAACCGATATGAAAATACATTATACAAATGAATTCACAGACCAAGTAGTACTAAATGAATTGAAAATATCCAAATTCCAATCACCAATGTTTGTTTTCATAAAAATTACAGATTGTAATCGCTTGACAGTTGACATTTGGATGATTTTTGTCGCTGAACGTGACAGATTAAAATTATGAGAAAGAAATATATTATTTTGTAAGTGTGAGTAGTACTGATGACGAGAGATGCTACAAATGTGAACTTCAAAAACTTTGCCGAAAATATTAAAAGTCCTGTTCCACTAAGCGTTCACGGTGTTCAAAACCATTACATTACGCGCCATTCCACTTGATTATCATCATTGTGGCCGCAGCGAAAACGTCATTATTCTAATGACGCGACGTCCTGACATAAGCTCATGACAATCTATTCCAAGGGGCTAGGCGGTTCGTGGTGAGCGTTGAGAAAATTGGCGGGGTTTTGAAATGTCAAAGCAATAAAAATGACGACAGCGATAATTAAGTTATATTATATAGGGAAAATTTTAGTACAAGTGAATGTTTCGACAGTGGATGCTTAACGTGCTTCCATTTTTTCATATAAACTGGATGAATTAAAACTTTCTGGAGCATACCTATTCGCGACGCGTCATCAAATTGTGGCCACATTCATTCGTTGTTGGATAATCGAGTAAAATGGAATATAAAAAATTAAATTATAGTATATTTTTTCAATGTCAATTATTTTGGCCAATACTATTATTGGTTTATATCTATTAAAGTGCTCTTCGTTTTTTCTAACTCAACATTCGTCAAAGCTCAAAAAAACATACAAACTGTAATTAAATTTTAGTTTGCGATCGTAACGCTCACGAACAAGTGTAACGGGAAAAATCACAGTAGTGAGCGTGGATGTTGTGATCATCAAGTGGAACGCACTAGAGGTGCTATGTGAAAAAGCCTGAACGCCTCACATTTTCAACTTCCGATAGGAAAACAGCTTAGATAAGTCAATGTTACAAAATGTTAAGAGAGGTAAACCCATGAGGTAAACTAATCAATTTTTTTTACCAAAAATATATTCTTGCCTTACGAAGCTGTAGACGATTACATATAAAGTAATGTACTTTTGGACTGCCTCATCCTGCGGCGTGACACGGCGGCGTCCTTCGGCGTGTTGTGGTATACTTACTTTTTATTTATTTTTTTCTCTTCTTGGCAAAGGTATACTTACTTGCCTAGTGCTTTACTTCCACAGAATACTTTGTTATATAGGAATTTACTTCTTAGTCTGTGCATCCCGCCACGGAATCCCTATTCCCTTGGCGCGCTCTCCAATGCTATCCCAAGAAATTCTTTTCAATGCCGTAGCATCAAATATCAATGTGTCTTCTTTCTAGCAAAAAAGTTTGAAATCTTTTTTATTTTTATTTTTTATTGCTATGAATGGCGAGACGAGCATGCCGTTCGCCTGATGGTAAGCGATACGACCGCTCATGAACAGTAGCAAAACCAAACAACACCTTGAATTACAAAGCAATGCTAGGCATTCCACTGCGCTCGCCATCCTGAGACATAAGATTTTAAGTCTCAATATGTCCAGTAGTTACTCTGGCTATAATGCCCTTCAACCCGAAACGCAACAGTGCGTTTACACTGCTGTTTGACGGGAGATTTTAGACACTGCGGTGGTACCCACCTAGATGGCCTCTCACATATGAGAGACCTACCACCAGTAATCTATAGAAAAAAAAAACATAATCCCTTGCCATTCCGTCTTGGTGTGAGCTGGCCATTAGCAATATATTGGAAATATAATTAAATTATTTTGTTAAACTCGCTGAATGCAAATCGTTTCTAAATGTGAAAGTCTTGGGTAGTTCAATGTTGGACTCTCTTTAGCTATGTATGAATTAATTTAATCAATAATCTTGTGAATCGTGATAGATCACGTGAATTTTTTTATGTTATAGGGGGCAAACGAGCACGCGGTTCACCTGATGGTAAGTGAACACCGCTGCCCATGGACATATGCAACACCAAAGGGCATGGAGATGCGTTGCCGGCCTTTAAGAAAATCTCTTCTAATTAAGTTAATTAGTTATAGGTATTCACCGATAATAATATTTTATTCACCATAGTTGTAGTGTATTGATAAATTCATATACTTAGCATCTGTCGTCTCGAACTATACACCACAGACGACTAAAAATACAGACGGCCAACTCCATACAAATGTTTTAACACGTTATGCATACTCACACAACTACATTCATTTATACATTCTACATATAGAATTCCATAGAATTCATTCAAATGTTCATCGGACCTTTCATTCTTTTCATTGATAATTTTACCACTGACCAATAGTATTTAAGATTATTGTTCCGCGTATTCGAGCCATCTACTTCGCGCGTTATACGTATATATATTTTGACGAGTTTCGAACCAGAGCTGGAAATCGGTACTTTACCGAAATTGCCGATTTTTCAGTATTTAGGGATGTACTACATATTTTAGGCAATCCGATTTTTATTACCGAAAATTTACCGGTTTTATATTTGTGTATAATTCGTATGTATTTCAAAATTACTCGATTTCATACGAAAATAAAAAATAAAACAAAGTTATAATTCAAAACCTTTACTCAACAACATTATAAATGAATTTTATTTCATATTTTTACATTATTTTTAACATTTTTATCATAATTTAATATTACAACCTATAATACTTTTTACACATTTTCAAATTGATTTAAACATTTTCAATTTGTAAATATTAATTCTGTTAATTTTAGGACTATTAAAACAATGCCAAATCAAAGAATATGATCACTGCACTAACAAATAAAAGTATAAATGGAAACATTCAGTGCACAATATATTTTCCAATACCATGAAACAGCACAATATTGCTATATTTGTAAAGTGTAAATTAAATATAAGAAGCCATTCGTGTAAATTAATAATAAAATACACCCAATTTAACAAACATTTGAAACAGAGCAAAATTAAAAACATATGCTTACATATCTGAAGTATTTAATAACAAATTATTATTTAAAGTAGGACATAATGAAAAATATATTTGGGAAAGTCATAATATCATATTTACAATAAGAAAATATACACAAAAATGTATATCAAGTGATATGATATTATGATACATTAAAAAATAGGCAATAATGTTGTGTGTAAAGTGTAATGAAAAATAATGAGAGTAAATTGTTTACATTAACATATAGAAGAATAAGCAATATTGTTAAATTAATACAATAAATGTGTTGGCTTCAAATCATAGAACACATTAAATGCATAATACCAACATACTAAAACATTTGAGATTAACTATTATATAACAACATATTAAAGAAATAGGCAAAAAATATGTTTATAATAAGGTAATTTTGAAGAATGCTTTTATGGTATTACAGTCCATTATATAGGTTGGTAGGCATACCTGTTTTATGCATAATGTTTTCAATATTATTCATTTCATTCTTAACTTCAATACACTACTGCATTGCATTTCATTTTAATAACATATGACCAAAAATCTTTAACAAATGCCTTTTCTGAACATCTTAATCATATCAAATAGTATCAATATTATAAACAGATTATTAATGAACATAATTACTTATGCTGTGAATTAACCTTTGTAAATATTAACATATAAACCTACAGAGTAGAGATCCTTCAGACACAGAGGTGAAACTTTCTTTATGCTTCCAACGATGAACCCATTTGCCTGCTAAATACTTGGACTGCAAATTTAACCCGAGTCTTCCCTGGAAATTATAAAACAATTAATTAATAACAAAATAAATATGAAAAAGACACAATCAGTTGTTTACACTGCTTGCCTGACGTTAAATAATAATTATAAAACATTAACCCCCAAATACTGGATAGCTACTCAGCCGCCGGACTCATTAGATATGCCGTTATTTTGAGGTTCCGTTAAATTTCGAAACGAAATACTGGATCGCCATTTAGCTCATAAATCGGTCTACTCAGCAAACATCCAGTTAAATTTCCACAGATTAACGAAAAGTTTGTTTTCAGTTACAATTTTTATTGTATAAATATAAACGTTTCATTTGACGCAATATTCTTCATACATGATTTCTCAAAATTGGAAATTTAACCCTTTATATTTAATCTGAGGAATCATTGACACGTTTTTACTTATGTTACGAATATGTTTAAAGCTATATTAAATGTTGCTAAGTTACTATTTAAAAAGAATTGTTGATAAAATCATGTGGGCGAAAAAACTTATGTCCCTATATCCGAAGCGAGTTGATTAAAAATATTATGATGTTTGTTTTTTTTATTTATTGTTTACAATAATTGCACTCGGTTTGAAGTTTAGTTTTTGGAATATCTTTTATAATAAATAGGTATATGAAATACCAAACAACGGCTGCAGAACCAGCTAAGTACCAAACGGAGAAAACTACGTAAATAAATACGATATGAGAAAGAAGCTGTGCTGGATATTATAAACAGGTAAGTATACACGTATTTCTCTAAGTTTTAACGTATTTATATGATCATTAACTATTTAATATATAATATGAATCGAATATTCGCACATTTTAAATCATCATCATCATCTACAGCCTGTAGGATCCCACTGCTGGGTATCTATAGGCCTCTCTCATATTATACCTCCTATATATTATCTCCTCCTCATATAATAGTATTAGGAAATAAATTTGGAAAATAAAGTATGGTACAATGTGTATAACTATAAATAATCCTTTGTTTCAGGAGCTGGAGTGGAGTACTTATATGTTCAATGTGTAAATAATAAGACCTTTCAAGAAATATGGCTCATATATATAGTGCCATGTGCATCATCTATAGACCAAATAAGTAAGCTCAACAAATATATATAAAAAATAAAAAGAGATATATAAAATTATGATATACTTTAACTTAAAAACTTTTGCAGGTAATGCTATAGAAATCATACATACAGCAAATCATTTGGACAATAGACACCCCTTTGAAATGAGTATCTAATATGAAAATATACAAAAAATAATGAGACAAATTGTGTCAAGGAAGAAAAATTTGCATCAAAACACAGTGTTTTAAATCAAAGTTGAAGAATGTTATGAATTTTAATTAATATGTAATACATAAAATAAATTGTTTATTTCACCTATTTTCATAGTTAAAAAATGTAATATTATATTTCTATTGTACATTTTTAATAGCGCATTCAATAATTTAGTTATAAATTAATGTTAAAATAGTTGTTATTATTTTGTGTTATAAAGGAATATAGATATAAATGTAAGACAGATCTAAAGAAATGTAGATAAGTAAAAAATTATAATATGTACTAATGATGTTATTAAAATAAATATACTACAATAAAACATAACTCATTTTTATTTGTATTCATTCTATGGTAATTCAATAAAATGCACTGTATGGTGTAAAATATGTATTTTATGACATTATTCCTTGTTACAACATTTTCATTGGTTACACTATGTGGAGCTGGTGGAAATGATTCAAAAAGATCAATCTCCAGTATATGATCATTTTGGGAACATGCTATATTATGTAACAGCACATGCCTCTATAATAGTAAGCAAATTTTCAAAAACTTATAGCCCGACAAGGAGATCTTTGTTTTAAAACCAAAGACCCTCTCAACTGGGTTTCTTGTTTTATTATGGTATTGATTGTAAGCTTCTTCAGCCTTCCCTTTCAAGACATGCACTTAAAGGAGAATCATTGAAAATTGTGCTATCATGCATCGAGCCTGCCCATCGGCCTATAATGTTTCTTATCCTCCAGTTAGGGTCGCAGACTGCTTGCACTTTTATAGACAATTGGCCTTTTCTGTTTCTGCTTGTGTTCCTCCTAAAAACAAGATGGTTAAAATTAGAGCTCTAGCAAATATTCTTATATCAAACTACAGATTATTTTATATACATTGAAAAAATATATATTTATAAAATTGGATTCTTTATAGGAAACTATTATTGTGGTTGAACATTGTTCCAGTATATACTGAATAGCTACAGTCAGTACAAATCATAGAATGATTATTTAAAAAAAATAACAATTTATTTAGCCCTACAACTATTCAGAAAGCTTGGTTATATGGGGTACCAGTGGGCTGAGGAAGAGCCAATTACCTGCTAAATGTTTTGATTCCAAGAAGCATACATATATAAATTATTGTGTAGAAATAATTTAGAGTGTGCCTTTATGTTGTGCATACTATATTATTCTATTCTATGATTAATAATATATTATGTACAGTATAAAGGGGCACTCTAAATGATTACTACACAATATAAAACACACTAGGCATTTTAGAAGCACATTTAGTTAAAATAAGAAAACATATATTTGTGTACATGTAAAAGCTAAATAGTTATGTATACATCATTATAAATAGAAATTACCTGGGGATTTGATCCTTATATGTGTGAAATTTATAACTCCAATCACTCCTGCGATCGCGTAGAAATCATTCGCAATATGACATTGTTGTTGTTAGTTGGGAATTTTCATGCCACGATTTTGTAGTTTAACCGACTCTGCTGCAACTTTATGATGTACAGTTGGCTGTTCCACGTGAAATACGTCTCCAATCACCTTCTGGTAACTGCCTGTCGCAGAATATCATAGATAATGCAAGTAACAGTTGGTCGCAAGTTTTTATCAATCGACTTCTGTTTGTAGTGGGTTCTATTGTCTCCAAGCAAGGTTACACAGATGCAGAACAGGTTCTTTGTTCAGGCGGAACCTCACTTTGCTTGAATTTTTTCTTCTTTGTATTTGTCGAAAACATTGAATTTTTCTTGATTGACGCGCCTTGACGAAGCTATATCGTCATCAGACAGCGATGGAAACGTCGCGAGACACATTTTAGTAAATATTATGTAGAATTGGGAAATTTAAGAGTGGTCGCAGGCAGACTTAAGACGACGGCCGCTTAAAACTAGAAATTAGACTGTTTGACAGCTGTCAAACTCTTAAGTTGCTTTCGAGTATACGAATCGGACGACTAATGCCGCGTTAAATATCTAATTCTTATTTGGTTTAATCGTAGTTATGTTTGATTGAAATCAGTTTAAGAGGGCATTTGAGCTAGTTAACCGGAGTTAAAAGTTAATTGGCTTTCCAGTATTTGGGCATAAATAATTATAAATTAAGCTGTGATGAACTTGCGGGTACCTATACCAATAAAAAGCTCTAATATTGAATTGTACTGTACTAGATCGGTCTATGTTGTCTCAATTACAGAGCACGAGCATCTTCTACAACCGAGAGTATCAATGAAAGGTGTATGGCTACATAATTCGTTACGATGGACTCATACAAAAAGCTAACCTTTTCACATGAGATCCAAAAAATCTGTATTTTATAATGTATTTGAACATATTGTTATTTCTTATATTCCGGCAACAATTTAAAACTAGGAATAGTGTCACAACATGGTCACAGCGGAATAAAATATTATATTTACCTTGTTTCTGTCATATGAGGTTAGAATTATGTTTTTCAATAATTTTGTGCCCCATGCTCCGCCAACATAGCTCTGTCCATTTAGTACATTGTTTTTATACCTTATTTGGGAAGGACACACAACACTTTCTTCAATACTTTATTTGATTTGTGGTAAATTCACCCGGGAACAAAACACGTGACCAACATTAATAATTATCATGAAAATCACAAGTTTATAGATACCATTTGCACAAAACAAACTATATAACGTTCGCACTGCTAAATATTTACGTTACTGATTACAAAATATATGAAATAACATTAAAAATATAAATAAAATCAGCCGAACCAAACTAACAAACAGCGATTGACTGTTGACAAAAATGGCGGCAAGTGCCAAGTGCACACGCACACATTTACAAAAATAGCGTAAGTGAAAAAGATGGGGCGAAAACGGCATATGAGAAAGCGAGATAAAAAAATGGGTCACTTTTTAGGCCCAAGTTAAACGGGCCTGCTATACACTACGCGAACCAAGGGTGAAAGAGATAGATATAGAATGAGATAGATATAGACGAGAGGACGGAACGGAGTGTGAAGACGTGGTGTATAGCAAACGAGCCGATAAATATTAATAATTGTATTCTATTACAATGTTACACATATTAACCGTAAATGGTGACTGTTACATGTGGCGACGAGGTGAATTATGAGTGGAAATGATTGTATTTGTGGTAATTCCCAATTATTGATCGGCGACGATCTTGAATGCGTATTGTCATGCTGTTGTCGAAATGTTGGGACTTGGGAGTGGTATTTTTCTCTTCACATTTCAATAAATTGGATGTGTTTAATTCTGTTACATTACTGTGAGTAAATAAAATGCTGTCTCGTAATAATCTAGTACCTAATTGGCGGGACACAAATAAAAAATGGCGGAAGGAATTATAAAAGTTAGCTTCGAGCCATGGAGTAAATTGTAAACTCCATGCATACACCACAATTACGTATGTAAATTCTAATTGTTTATAATATGGAGGTATATCTCGAGCAGTGCAATGAATCGATATTTTTTAAATGTAGGTCATACTTTGATACTGACAGGTGAGTAAATTAGTGTGTTATAACTTCCCGTTTTTGTAATTATCAAATAAATAAAGAAGAAAATGATAGAATGGGACCGCTGTCACATCAACTCCTAATATTTAATTTATTTATATTAAAATGAAATTGTTGGTGGAAATAATTGCTGTTGATGGATATTTATGGTACGGGATTTAATTTATAATTTAATGAATAAATCCTATAAAGCAGTGTGGAGGTTGATATATATATACATATATTTATTTTATACATATTAGTATACAAATTTGTATGCGGTTTGTTTCAATTACAAGCAAATTTTGATTTACAGACATATTAATTTTATATCAGTTGCTCAATTGATTAATTCTAAGCCATCTAGATTTAACAACCAATCAGAGGCGTCGCTTATTGGCAATGCGTCTCCGTGATGGCGAGACTAAGGAAGCATTAATTGTAATGCCTTACGAGTGCAGGTATGGAATAATTAGCACATAAATATTATTTTGGTATTAAAATGTGATTATATGTTTTAATTAAGAGAAATATATACAAACTATAATTAAAATATGAGAATATACATTGATAACTAAAATATAGATTTAAATATAGCCTCGGTATGGCGCGGTTATATTGCGATGTGTCATGTGATTAAGGTGCTCGGGTCTCGGGTTTGAGACCCGGGTTGGACAAAAAGTCGAAAAGAAAAAGAAAGAAAAAAGGAAAAAAAAAAAATATGAGTTTGTTTATGTACGTATGTTATAGCTCGTACACACAATGGCCAGTATCGGCAACTACGGACAATGAAAGTCGCAGGCTACTGAAGTAATATCTTAAGCATATTATGTGCGTTTTGACGCGAGTGGAGCTCTGCGTTTCGACTCATAATACGCCATTGCGTAGTGACGACTCTATGCGCGATTCATTTAAAACGGCAGTATACTGTCAGGTTTTGTTGTACGAAATATTTTTATGTATGAAGCAAACAGAGTACATATGGAATTTGTCATGCCTAATAATTAATCATTTAAAATCAACCACCCTCAGTAACTTTTATTCATGTGTTGGATGAAGGAATGACGACTCTAGTAACACTAGCGTGGAATGTGTAATTTAACGCACGTGTATCATGGCGCATATCCTGGATACGATCTTTTGGAAAAATGCAATATTTGTGACGAAGGTTGCCGAATGTACCGTGGCACGTGATTGGCGATAGTGTAGACGCGCTTTAACATTGGCAACAAATAGCAAAGATCGTCCGGAACATTGGCATTAAATTGCGGTAGCATTCACTACGTTGGCATTAAATTGCGGTAGCATTCACTACGTTGGCATTAAATTGCGGTAGCATTCACTACGTTGGCATTAAATTGCGAGTAGCATTGACTACATTGGCATTAAATTGCGGGTAGCAGAGACTACATCGGCATTAAATTGCGAGTAGCAGAGACTACATCGGCATTAAATTGCGGGTAGCAGAGACTACATCGGCATTAAATTGCGGGTAGCAGAGACTACATCGGCATTAAATTGCGAGTAGCAGAGACTACATTGGCATTAAATTGCGGGTAGCAGAGACTACATCGGCATTAAATTGCGGGTAGCAGAGACTACATCGGCATTAAATTGCGAGTAGCAGAGACTACATCGGCATTAAATTGCGGGTAGCAGAGACTACATCGGCATTAAATTGCGGGTAGCAGAGACTACATCGGCATTAAATAGCGAGTAGCAGAGACTACATTGGCATTAAATTGCGGGTAGCAGAGACTACATCGGCATTAAATTGCGGGTAGCAGAGACTACATCGGCATTAAATTGCGGGTAGCAGAGACTACATCGGCATTAAATTGCGGGTAGCAGAGACTACATTGGCATTAAATTGCGAGTAGCATTGACTACATTGGCATTAAATTGCGAGTAGCATTGACTACATTGGCATTAAATTGCGAGTAGCGAAAAGGCTACAGTGGCATTAAATTGCGAGTAGTGAAAAGGCTACATTGGCATTAAATTGCGAGTAGTGAAAAGGCTACATTGGCATTAAATTGCGAGTAGTGAAAAGGCTACATTGGCATTAAATCGCGAGTAGTGAAAAGGCTACATTGGCATTAAATTGCGAGTAGTGAAAAGACTACATTGGTATTAAATTGCGAGTAGTGAAAAGGCTACATTGGCATTAAATCGCGAGTAGTGAAAAGGCTACATTGGCATTAAATTGCGAGTAGTGAAAAGACTACATTGGTATTAAATCGCGACTAGCGAAAAGGCTACATTGTCATTAAATTGCAAGTAGCGTAAAGGCTACATTCGCATTAAATTGCGATAAATGTGTGAAATGACATTGAATTGCAATAATGTAATACGGCATTAAATTGCAATAAATTTGTAAAATGGCATTAAATTGGGACAAATGTGTAAAATGGTATTAAATTAAATTGTGATAAATGTATAAAACTGCATTGAATTGCGATACATATCAAGTTGGTAACAAATTTCGACGATGATATTTATTTTCGATTTCGATACTAGATTTCGTATTATGTAAAAACATATACGATTAAAGTTCTACAGTTGACAGGTGGCATTGAAGTATGGTACTATGGTTTAAATCGCAATAAACTTTCGACAAATTTGAATGTTATAAGGACCTAGGCTCAGTTGCTATTCAGTATGTTCATTAAGAAAGGAGGTTGGATATATGTATATGTATATTGTATATTCAGAGTTGACCGGTATGGACACTAATGTTCAGAAAAGAGAGTATTTGTTGTATATTGATGCACGTGAATTACATGAAATATTATACAGTTATATACCAAATGCCTGCACACTCTAGATGATAATAATAGACGATTTTTTATTGTAATAACAATAAAATATAGATTAGATGTATATTTCGCACTGAAACAAAGTAAAACATACGAAATACATGTATGATTATATGCTAATAGAAGGTTAATAGATTCCGATTACACCATAATCTAATAAAGGATAAAACATCTAAGAAGGTAAAAAATACTGGTATTGTAGTTATGGTACAGAATAATAATACACATGAGAACTTTGTCGCGTGTCGCAGCACTTATTTAAAGTTATTAGAAGCGTTTCCTAAGTGAAAGGATGTTTTAATTGTATATGAAGCGCAGTGACAACTATATTACATTGTAAAAAAAAAGAAAAAAAAAAAAAAAAAAAAAAAAAAAAAAAAAAAAAAAACTCTTCACGTAGTGAAAAATGAGTTGAGACTTCAGTGCAGCAAATTTGATATTATATTCACAATTATACTCTAGAAGTAGATTTAGTGGATTCTTTGTCAGGGAAATGATTGCTGATTTTATTTTATTTTATTTTTATTTTACACACTATAGAGCAAATATATATATTTATTAATCGAAATGGTATTGAACATGTTATACCAATTGCTATATCTGTGACACATTTTTAAGCATGACAACATGAACATTATAAAAAAGAAAAAAAATATGGTTGAGGGTCGCGGGTGCAAATCTCACATCTTTGAACGAGAAATTCTTGTCTATATATATAAATATGTATATAATCTGGATCTCGGAAACCACTCCAGCGATTTTTCATGGAATTTTGTATGCAGGGTTTGGGGGCGATAAATCGATCTAGCTGGGATTCATTTTTGGAAAATAAACAATAAAGGTATTAACTGATAATATTACTCTTCCTGACACCTATTGGCGAATGATAATACTGTTTGTTTTATTGTGTACAGCTGACTGCACAACCATGCAGTGGCACTAGAGATAATAAATAATAAATAAATAAATGAGTGAGAGTATTAGCCATTAGGTTTTATTAGGATGTGTGTCGGAACTTTGAAAGTAGTAGGTGAGATTGGTGGTTTGGCGTTTGATTTTAGATATGGCTGTTTGTTTGAATCATGGATTATTAAGGATATACTGCCGGATTGAGCGAGTATTGAATCGAGAGATAATGTATTGTGTAAAGTGTGGTATATTCCGCGGAGCGCTACTAAGAATAATATTTAACGGAGAATAAGACCATGTTGAACTGTATTGGAATTATAAATGGTAGAAAGTACAAGAGGACTTTTAGTGGAGTAAATTCTTCAAGGGTGCATTTAAAAAAAAAAAAAAAAAAAAAAACAACTAGCAAAGCTCGAACATCCAGGTAGTACTGTTTAACGAGGGATTTATTGACTATCCAACACCGGATTACATTTTCGATTTGATCTAGTAGTGCCTAAGCGGTTTCAACCACACAAACAAACAAACCCGTTAGCTCTATATATTAGTATAAATATTGAGATGGACTTATAATAGCCATTGGCAATGTACAATGCTATGATAAAATGGAGAAGTAAAACCGGGATATACTTTAGTATGGGACGCCTCAAAACTTCACGAGAAATACATGTTAGAATTATGTTAGGAGACAGTTCTGCGGAAAATTACTGATGATTAAGGACTTGACATTTAACTCGGAAATCCCAAAATTGAAAAAAAAAAAAGACAAAGGAAAAAATGATAGATAAGTAATATGTAGACTAAAGAAGAGGGCCCATGAGTTGGGAGTTAGATATGGATGATAAAATAGAACTAATATATGCACAAATTCATCATAGACCGCAAAGGCGAAGAAAAGCGGAGACGTACAGTCCAGGATCACGAAACTGGGGAGACAATTAAGCAAAATGGACTCATTTGAAAAACTAACGGATAATATAGAGTTATACAAAATAAACAACACTGAAATGAACAAACTGAATGAGCAACCTGATTACCTAAGTAATAAAACATTGGTACTGTACTTAAAAATCAATTTCATATTTTAGCATTTATAAGAAAAATAGTTTTAATCATCTAAATGAATGTCAAAAGATATGAGCAATAAGTATCTATACTGTTGTTCAAATTATTTAATGCGCTGTATATTGAATTACCTCTTAAAACAACAAAAAGGGAGGGATGTAGTGTATTGATAAATTCATATACTTAGCATCTGTCGTCTCGAACTATACACTACGCGAACCAAGGGTGAAAGAGATAGATATAGAATGAGATAGATATAGACGAGAGGACGGAACAGAGTGTGAAGACGTGGTGTATAGCAAACGAGCCGATAAATATTAATAATTGTATTCTATTACAATGTTACACATATTAACCGTAAATGGTGACTGTTACAATAGTCATAATATCTCATATTACACTTCTTCTTTAAATGATAGATGGCTCCCCCGTGGAATCGGAGATTTTGCCAATATCAAGGTATTTGTTGTTATCGAGACGATTATTTTTATTACAGGTAAAAAGGTTACGTTCGTGAACTATGATGGCTACCCATCAGCCATATTAGATACGAAAATAAAAAAATAAGTTCTGACCATATAATTATGAAATTAGTTAGGTTAATGTAAGTATTATAAAACCTCTATAAACAACTTGAGTGAAAGTGTGTTAACCAGTTATGAAGTTATCCATTGTTATACATAAAATTATGTAAACATTTAACCGCTTCTATATTATATATTATGTTATCTAAAAATAGAAGGAAAAGGATTTATAAATACATGTTATCGAGTATAAATTAGCATAATTGCATAATACGAGTATATATAATAATATATTTTCTAGTTTCTATACACATATATTATATATAAACTAGAAAAAACACATGTTAACATAAAAGATAAATTTACCGGACGGGGGACACCAGGTGGGAGAATTTCATACAAAGGGAATAGTACTCTGGGACATTCCAGAAACATGTGTTTCAGGGTACCATCGTCAAGACCACATTCACATAGAGAATGGTCGCGAATACGAAACTTAACTAGAAATACTGGGGTACACACATGACCTAATCGCATGCGAATAATTGTAGATGTAACTTCTTTACTGATATTCTTAAAAATAAAAAAACAGGGCTTCTTTGGTATGAAGGGTTGAATTGAACCGTAACGAATGCCTTTAACCAATCTGGTAGACTGCCATATTTCATCCCAAGCTGTCATGAGATTTGATTTGGTTTAATATAGAAAGTCGCGGGAAGAACAATCCTTGTAAGCTAACATTTCAAAAGAGACGGCATTACGCGCACATTGGTCCACAAACCCGTTATGGGATAGGCCAGAATGACTAGGAATAAATGCTAGCCTCACTTGAATACCAGAAGTATGGCATTGTCGTAGTGTCTTTAATTTTTAACGTGAGATAAAAATATGTTTTGTTAAAGGGGTTAAGAATATTATGGAGGAGGCTGGAGGAGTCTAGGAAAATGATGGACTTATTTATGCGATGAGAGAGAAACTGGCAATAACAGCTATTGCTTCACTTGTACGAGTAAATATAGATGCAGTAGGAGGGCATTTATAGTTAAGAGTAACCTTTAATTTTGGAATCCATGCAGCAGCTTCTCGTATTCCACTTTTTAATTCTATATCTGTATCAGCCCATATACGTCCCACTGCAGGGCACGGGCCTACCTACTCTACAATCGAGAATATGATTGAGAGTGGTTAGGCCATATGATTTTTTTTGTTTGATGTTGATGTTATCGTAATTATTAAGTATAAAACAAAAATAAATAAATAAAGCGATTTATTAGATTTTACACTGGCTATGCCTACAGTTTTTATTAGTCAAAAAATTGTTTACATGATTGCCTGCTTCACTTGGATTGGTAATATGAAAATCGTGTTCTCCAACAACTGTAAATTTACGGTAATTTGGTGATTTCATACTATTATTTAAAATATATAAGGTAAAGCTTGTTCCCGGCTCGACGCTGTTGTTCTTAGAAGCTTGTAGAACCAGAGTGGGTAATGTATTCCTACTTATTACAGTGTGTATAGTTTCTTTCGAGACTGGTATATTTGAGATGAGTTTCATGCGAGGATCCATGGTGAACCTGAAATTATTATTTAAGTTTAATTTCTTAAGCGATAGCGGTCGGGATTGATGATGGGATGACAGCCTCCGTGGTGCAGTCGGTTAGACGTCGCCAGTGAAACGAGAAGCCACGGATTCGATCTCCGTACCGAGAGAAATGTTTAGAAATATTTTCAAAAATAATATAAGTGTGACGTAAATTTTAAAAAGTCACGTGACTAACCGTTTTGGTGACAATATTTTTAGTAATAAGGAAAAACATGTTTATTCATTATAAAGATCACTTTAAAAATATGTTAACGGTTGGAAGATTTAAAGAATGATTATACCTAGATTTTAAAACACTTTATAGAAAATAGTCAAGTATCCAATTATTCTAACTTGCTACTTTTACTGGGAATAATTCAAAAGTTTAGCAAAATGATAATTATTTCCCATCACTACTCATGACCAACTGACATGTATCAGGAACGCATTCTCCGAGCGGCCGGATTATAGAATTTTCTCTTCCGTGGGGTTGACAAGCGGGAGGTCACTAGTTCGGTTCAGGGGGTTGTATATTTATCTTTGCAAGGGTTCATCAAGTTTCACTGGTAGTTAATGGACAAAAGGAATCGTGAAAAAATCGAACTGCAATAGATCAGTGATTTTAGTAGCCTGTTTTCAGCAGACGGACTTGTACGATATAATATTATTATTAATTATCCACTTACTTAGCAGTTTTTCAAAGAAAGTTGTTGGTTTGTTAAATTATCTATACTAATATTATAAAGCTGCAGAGTTTGTTTATTTGTTCGTTTGAACGCGCTAATCTCTGGAACTACTGGTCCGATTTGAATGATTCTTTCAGTGTTGGGTAGTCCATTTATCGAGGAAGGCTATAGGCTATATATCATCACGCTATGACCTATAGGAGGAAAGCAGTAGTGATATTTCTAGCAAATACGAGGAAATTTTGTTCGTTTTTCATGGTCCGATTGGTCGATATTCTAAAATCTAAACTGATAGTCAGAATTAAATATTTTGACCGCCATTTTAAAACGTGTATGCACCCGGGTGGTGCCGGGCCCGACCGCCAGTGTTTTATATTTGTAAAAATATTACATTTACGACATGAGCGCTAACATAATACTAAAACAGCTGTTGAATACTTAATACTTAAATAACATGGCTGAGCCATCTCGGTGGTAACTGTATTGGTAACTGTATTACGTGTACGCTAGTTTTGTCATAATTTGATAATATTCATAATTTAGATTTTATTGTCGTTTTTATTGCTATAAATAGCGAGACGAGTATGCCACAGGCCTGATTGCAAACGATACGACTGTTCATAGACAGTTCAATGCTTGGCGTTCCACAGCCCTCACCATCCTAAGACGTAAGATGTTAAGGCTCAATATTATGTCCAGCAGTTACTCTAGCTACAATGTTTTTCAAACCAGAACACAACAGTGCATTTACACTGCTGATTGGTGTTCAAAGTTAAGTGTTCTTTTTACCTGTATTTATCGCCTTCAAGTTGTAATGACCTTGAGAGGATAATTTTAGCTTGTTCCACTGTGAGGTTTCGGTTGCCAGCAGACAAAGTCACGGCATCTTCATAGTGGTACAGTTTCGTGTTCTTTGTGTTATACCTGGAATTAAATATCTATATTTATTTTAAATAAATAAATAAATAACACCCAACAGTCACATACATAGTCCTGACCCCACACTAAGATCGAGTCCTGTGTCGTGGGTATCAGGAACTACGAGAGACTTTTCGGTTTCACAAACACCCAGACCCGGAAGAAATATTTGTGGGCCACACAAACATTTCTCTCGGTGCGGGGATCGAACCCGCGACCTCTCGTTTCACAGGCGGCGTATAACCAACTGCGCCACGGAGGCTGAAATTTTAGTTGAAAGGTTCACATTTTTCTGCAGTTGTTCCGCATTTTTAAGCATTAACAAATTAACTATATTCATAAGGTAAAATTAAGTGAATAAAAAACAAAATGAAGCCATTGTCGGACCAAAGGAAGTCTGATGACTTTCTTGTAAGTATGAAGAAGAAGAAAAGTGATTGTTACTTTATGGTACAGCTGAAACTGACTAGTTCTCTCTCGTTTATTTATCCCAAGGTTATCTGGCATTGCTTTGAGCCATTTTTTGTTATGTTGTCAATACAATAAAGTGTTAAATAAATATACTGCCCACTTGATATTATTGTTCAGTGATTACAATCGCCAAAATGACAATCAACATTCACATCTGGCGAATTGAAATGTTTTCTCACCTTTCATAATTACTGTAATAGTCATCAAAACAGTAATTGTACCATAGATTTTGATGATGGTGTACGAAATGATACATGCCAAATGCGGGGCCTGGGTCTAGTAATATCATTGATGACATCCTGTTGGGATACACATAGTTGTAGAATAGACCTGGAAATGTAAGTGTAAGTATTTGTATGTCATGAAGTTATTTTGACTTGAAAAATCGTGATTTACTGTTACCGATGCGAGCTTTCTCCAATCAAGAATTCAATTTAGATTCTACTATTACTATCTATTGATAATAATATACAATGAATGCATTTCCGTACAAATACGAGCTAGATCAGGAACTACGAGAGACTTTTCGGTTTCACAAACACCCGGAGCCGTAACAAATACCTGTGGTTCACACAAATAATTATATATTATCAGTTGTTTCGGTGCGGGGATCAAACCCGCAGCCTCTAGTTTCACTGCCAGCGTCTAACCAAATGCGCCACGGAGGCTGTCAATGTTAAACATCTTCGGTCATCCTCGATTATAGAATGAATTTCCTTGATTTCTGGGATATTTGCCATACATATACACCCATTTTTATTGCAGCATCAATATAAATAAATAATTGATCTATCATAATTAAAGGCTATAGCGGTGAAGGAAAACATCATGAGCAAACCTGCATACCGTAGCAATTTGTAAAAAAAAAGGAATGCAAAGTCCGCCAATCCGCACTAGGCCGTGCTCACGATTATATAGGAGGCTTGTGCCCTGCAGTGGGACGTATATGGGCTGTGAAGATAGGCTATAAATCTTAAGTGTTTGTGTGTGCTCTGAATTCTTTGTACTTTTGAAACATACCAATAACAGCCGCCATAGAATGCGCCAAGTAGATGAACGTCTCCCATTGCATGCTCTCCACAACTTTTCGGATAACCTCGATGACAACCAGCATTGAAACCGATATGCCAGCTGGGAATGGGTCTGACTTGCCGTGACCTGAGGTCAAACAGGAATATTACATTTTTCGTTCAATTGTTTTTTGAATTCGATACTCCTGGTATTCATTCACGTGTGCATTGATAATTGAAGCAGATAATATAATATTATCCTCTGTATATTATTTTTGATTATGCATAACTTCGATCAAATATACACTAGATACACAGTTCCCTGTAAAAGTTCTGTTAAAAAGTGGCACCGATGCATGACATTAAAAAAAGTAAACAAAAAGATCACATATTCCAAATATATTAACACAAATTCCACCTTATTCCTGGAGCTTAAAGTAGCTTTTCAAATAATATTGTCTAAAGTTTTACGACGTTTTAGATGCAACGGTCGGTGCGTGACTGAAGGCGAAAGAGTGCTTAAAGCACTCTTTTTTGGTGCCATTTTCTAAGCGCTCATGTTGTATCTAGTGTATATTTGATCGAAGATGCATAAGTATTGGAAGTTTTATCATCATGTCAGCCAGAGGAAATCCACAGCTGAAAAGCTCTCCCAAAGATCTCCACATCGACCTGTTGGAAGCGGCCTGCATCCAGCGACTTCAACATCGAAGGCTTAGCACAATTTTATCAGCCATCTCTGGAAGAAATCCTAAACAGAAAAGAAAACGTTTTCCTGTTTCGTGCAGTAAATTACATTGCT
Organism: Hyles lineata; assembly: GCA_030180105.1. Lineage (NCBI taxonomy): Eukaryota > Metazoa > Arthropoda > Insecta > Lepidoptera > Sphingidae > Hyles > Hyles lineata. The sequence continues at coordinate 1,816,696 of JARJEE010000041.1, forward strand.
AGAGACGCTAGAGATCCGTGGTAAGATTGTCCTATCCGCTCCGATAGAGACCACCATGTGTCGTGTTTCGCTTTTTTGTGTATTTTAGTAAGTCAACATAATTAAGTCAACTGGCAAGAGTTAGTTTGGATTGAACATCACTTTTAACTTGCCGTAATGTGCATTTTGTCCTCTCTCAAGCCATCAAAAAGTTCATAGATAGTAAAATCTAGAAGAAATCTCTTACCAGGTATATCAAAAGCGACGTAGTAATAGGCGTCAGTCAGTTGTTCTACCAGGGGTACGAATGTGGCTGCAGTGTCGACGTAACCATGTAATAGTAATACTGGAGGCTTTCTGCTGTCTCCCCACGATATCACTGGAAAAGAATCAATGTTTATTTGAAATCGTGTGTCGCAACACAGGCTATGTTTAATAGCGAAGAAATAAGTAGAGGTGTGATCTTTAGGATCTAACTTGCTACTTTTTATGTTTAAATATATTTCGTTTTGCTTCAATATTTTTTGGAGAGAAATAAAGTGTACATATAAAATAATAAATGTCTCAGTAGATTTGAATTCATCATTTATATCATTGTTTCTCCTCTGTTACACTTTTTTTACTTAACTTTCACAATTGAATAGAAATGTATCAGTATTAGAGTTCTTAAGGGAAACAAAATCACATTTGGGATTTAAGTTTGGGCGTGATGGCCACCGAGAGATTTTAGTCGGTATGCCGGCTAAAGATATAAGATCTCGGTAGAGACCCAGCCTGGCTGCAACATCTGCGCGGTGCGGACAATTGTCCGCGCGCTAGGCTGGAAAGCCGGAGACCCCGACTGCCGACAAGGCTTAAAGATCTTTACTCTTGTAAAAACAACAACGGGCCACCTACATTTTATAGACGCCAAAAACAGAAACTCAGCGAAACTCTGGGAATGTCTAAGTTTAGCAAGTAACGAAATATTTTTTGTTATTCATCTTTGAAAAAGGATATGGGACAAAATCATTGAATTTGATAACAACGAGCGTAATATTATCAAATAGACACTCAAATGTCGGAAATGGCGCGAAAACAATTCCAGCTCTTTACATTCACACAAGCTCCCCACTACTGCACACATCCACTTTGTCAAAATGATAATAAATGAAATTTAAATACCAACTTACTTGCCAATTTGCCCCACGGCATATCCATCGTCCATTCTTTTGTAACCTTCATTTCTAATAATAATTCTAACTATTAAATAATTTTTATATTAAGTAGCACACAAATTAAAATATAAAACCCACTATGTTATACAATCAAAATACGAATACTGTCCATAATTGTACCCGCTAGTCAACTCTAGTGACATACATAGATAAATATTAGTGTTATTACGTCAGCTGACAAAAAAATCGAAGTTTTCATTGAGACGTATACAAAAACAGAGATATCGAATGAACGAAGTACAAAATCTTAGTGGATCGTGTGTGAAATCCAAGTGCGTCAGCTGTAAGCAAATAATATAATAAATAAGGTCAATTACACACTTAAATATATTTTATATCTTATCGAAATATATCTAATGTTGTGTCTGCCGATATCGTACTTATCGTTCTAAATGAATTTTGCTCGTTAATCGTGCGAAGGTCGCCAATTGTTAGTTTCGCTTTAAGTTAGAATAAATTCGCGTAACATTTGATTGATTGGTTGGTTTGTGAACAGTGAGATCCTGGTATCGATTCTCGAGTCAGAAAAACGATTTTTCGTAAGGTCGTTGATTTGAATATCAGGCCTTAGACTGTAGAGTTTGCAGACAGATTTAATTCAGGGAAATACAAAAATTATAAAAGCTTATCTCACTATTTATTAGGTTGACGATAGTTTTACAAGTCTCTTAACATGAACCTTATATAGGTTGGGGTCCGTATAATGTTATTTTACAAAGTGCATTGAACCCGGTAACAGGTAAACATAGGCCCCAGAATAGGTTCAATAACAATTACTAAGTTCGAAATTCTGTATCAGCCCATATACGTCCCACTGCAGGGCACGAGCCTACTCTACAATCGACAGTACGATTGAGAGTGGTTAGGCCATATAGTCCACCACGTTGGCTTAGTGCGGGTTGGCGGACTTACATACCACAGAAATTCTTATAAACCGCTATGGGATGCAGGTTTCCTCACGATGTTTTCCTTCACCGTTTTAGTGCGTGGTGATTGACTATCAATACACACATGACTCCGAAAAGTCAGAGGTGTGCCCTGGGATTTGAACCCATCGTGAATCACCCGACCATCGTGAATATGTTGGCAGCCGCGTCTGGTCCGTTTACCAACAGGCCACCACGCACTTCGAGTTCGAAATTGATGTAAGAAAATCATTTGAATTGCAGTCAGTTTGTCGTAAAGGTATCTATCATATTTTACGTAATAGTTACTCATTTGGTGGTATGTCAGTCATATGTGAGAGGCCGCCTGGGTAAGTACTACCGCAATGTTTATTTCTCCCGTTAAACGGCAGTGTAAGTGCACTGTTGTGTTCCGGTTTGGAGGATATTTTAGCTAAGGTAACTATTGGACTTGATGAGACAAACAGCATATGTCTTAGGATGGCGAGCGCAGCATTGCTTTGTAACTCATGGTGTGGTTTGGTTTTGCTTCTGTCCATGAGCGGTCGCATCGCTTACCATCAGGCGAATGGCATGGTCGTCTCCCCACTAACTAAGCAATAAAAAAAATATTGGAATGTTTAATGGTGCATCCTCACATAAAAATATGAATTTTTATATTTAATTACCAAGCAATAATTAATAAATAAATTAATCTACAAGGTACCTGACAAACTACTCTTATTTCATTGTTGTATATAACCACACTTGTATTATATTAAAAAAACAATTTTAAACATACCCAGAAATAAAGTAGACTGAAGGGGGGTCTTATCTAATTGCGGGGAATCCAATGTCCATTTTTATATTATTCTCAAAAACAAATTATGTATCTACTTAGTTTATCCAAACAATATGGTTATTTCTTGTAATCTCCAAAATATAACAGGTTTTTTCATCATAATTAAAATAATATGGCGAGCCATGTGATTTAAATAGGTAGGTATATAATTAATGAGTTGACTCAATCAAAGTACCCTTTTTTATCTAGCTTTATTTCATGGGGTGCCAGAGTCCAATTTCTTGGCTAGCCTTCGCCATTTGGACCGGCGCAGCCTTTTACTTGCTCGACTGTAAGACTATTGGCTCTCATTTCTTCCTTGACGATATAAATCCAACGCTTTTTGGACAACATCGCAATGTTGGTCACACGCAGGGATAAACCAGAACTCTGGAAATATCCTACATACATACATAAACTCACGCCTTTTTCTCAGAAGAGGTAAGCAGAGGTACCGGGTTACGCATATTTCGCTTTTTATGTTCTGTCCCACGATGTGATAGAGGGCGAGCCTATCGCGAAATCGGGCAAAAAATCCTGACTCCGGGCTGATGAATATAAAAGTCCAATATCACTTTTCCCGAGCCAGAATTCGAACCCGAGACCTTAACTTTGTTATCGTACCGTAGCACTTAGGCACTCAATCACGAGTCATCGAGGCAACTGCGGTAAAAGATAGGGCATTAAAAACAACACTTTATTCACAGCTTAGACTTATTATCAACAATTTTGTCCAAAAACTCTTTGATATGCGGTGCCAGCGCATCCGGGCTCGTAACGTGAACATTATGATGACCAGTGACAGTAACGATGGAGTAGTTTGGAGACCTGTCCAACCACTTATCAATGAGGTTGTCAGCGAACTTCTTTGACCCTTCACTCATATCGTCTTCTGAAGCTAAGAATACTAGGATTGGAACTGGTGCGATCATCGTACTCAGCAAGATGTCTTCTGACATCGGCAGTGGAGAAAGATACTTGGCTTTGTTGTCCCAGGATAACCTGAAAATGGAGACCGTATCGTGTCAGTGAATATAGTCATCGTAGTCTTAAATTGCATGAATAATCATTATCAGTCCGTTGTTGTCCACTGCTGGACATAGGCTTCTCCCACGGTATACCGCAGAGCCCAGTCTGCTGCCTTATGTATCCAGTCACTGCCAGTCCTCTTGTGCAAGTTCTCCCGTCATCTGGCCACAGGACGTCCCACGCTACGTAGGTAAAACATCAAGATAACTGTTTTTCAAAACAACCTTTATTATTAACATTTTTTCATCGTTTCGTCCACCACGACGTGTTAATTAAATGTCTAAGATTCTAGGATCATCTGAATCCCTCAGGTTTCCGAAATATTCTTACTAATATGTACTAAAAAATATAGCTTTTTCAAAAGCGGTAGAGCCACGCTGCTGTTGCAGCTCATGACTCAGCATGAATGGAGATTGACATTAAGCAACAGCTTTGCTGTCGCGTTTCGTTCGTTGAGTGGGATTGTCAGACTTCTTATACTCCTTCCTTCTTTCCATCTTTTATAATTCCTCTTCCCTTCCTATTTACTAGGCCGGCAATACATATGTCTGTAAATCTATACAATATGATCAAATGATGTCGGAGCAATGCTGCTAAAAAATAAAAAATCCCTCTGTACCTACTTATACTGCCCGTCGCCAACTGATACCAAGGATCTGGACAGTAAGACTTCTGCCTGCTTTTTAGATACTTTTCTGTTCTCTGCCATCCAGTTCACTACTTTGTCGTACGTGAATATTTTTGGTTTGTCTGACCTGAAAACATGTACCAGTACAAATAAATAGATATTTGGCTACATTTAAATGATGAACACTTGATGGGATTTAATAAGGAAATTCGTAGCAGAACTATTTGTTTCCGGCATAACCCATAGTCACAACATGTTCACGGTGGTCGTGGGTTCAAATCCCAGGGCACACCTCTGACTTTTCGGAGTCATGTGTGTATTGATAGTCAATCACCACGCACTAAAACGGTGAAGGAAAACATCGTGAGGAAACCTGCATACCATAGCGATTTATAAGAATTTTTATGGTATGTAAGTCTGCCAACCCGCACTAGGCCAGCGTGGTGGACTATATGGCCTAACCACTCTCAATCGTACTCTCAATTGTAGAGTAGGCCCGTGCCCTGCAGTGGGACCTATATGGGCTGATACAGAAACTAGTTTAAAAAGAGCAACACTAGAGTTTCTTGCCCGTTCTTTTCTAGTAAAAACCGCTCTCCGAACCGGGTGGTAGATCAATAAATGACTGAATCTAAATGATGTTGAACATTATAATGGATTCAATAAATCATTTTCATTTTCAACCACATTTACAAATACTATTTAAGAGCACAAAACGCTTACTTGCCGTATACTTGGTAGTATTTATCGTATTTGAGATCCATTAGGTAGGTGTGGTCGTATCTTACGGAATAGTGCACACCTATTCCTGGCCACGGATCTATTGCTATGATCTTCTTTATTTTCCCAGGGTATACAGTGTTGTAGAGAGTTGCTGCAACAGAACATAATCGTAAGCGGATTTGCTTCATCATCATCATCATCATCATCAGCTTATTCGCGTCCACTGCTGGACATAGGCAGAGCCTATGGCACGCCACTGGGCTCGATCTTGATTTGCTTATTATGATCAATAGTTAAGAAACTGCTTTGCTTTAAACCAACTTACGACATTTGTTATGAGATGATAATTACTGTATTGTATACAGGTTTTCAAAAGAGTAACACAAGATTTAATTCCCTTTCTTCTCTAGTGAAAACCGCTTTCCGAACCGGAAGGTAGAATAAAAAATATCTTAATCTAAATTATTTTTATACTTTATAGGTTCAATAAATTAATTTAGTTCAATTTCATTTCAGCACTCTACATATTATTTGCTTTATTCGTAATATGGTCGAGCCTTAAAAAGACAGACAGGTATGCTTGTAGTTCAATAGTTCATCCGCAGACTTTTACTAATCAATATTAAAATTACTTTAACTCTAGAATTACAATTACCTACTTAAAATAATGAATTTTAGGTTGTTACTCGCCAATTCTTCTAGCTTAAATTAACTACCCTTACAAGATACACACTACACAGCTCACGAATGCTGGCCTTTTTCATAAATGTAAATATAGACTTCTTGAGCAAAGAACTCACCGACAGTAATTCCAATGGAATGAGACATCGCTACGAAACAGTCCCATTTCATGCTCTCCACCACCACACGGACGGGTTCTATAAGATCTGCCTGGGATATCAGCGGTCCATCTGGGAACGGGTCCGACTTGCCGTGACCTGAAAGCGATATAGCAATATAATGAAAACAAGCGATTGTGCGACAAAGATTTTTGTTTCAAGGGGAATGATATGAAAGAAATATCAAATTTTATTATATTTAGACCAAAAGACTAATTATGGAATTGTCATAGAAAGACAGTTGAGCTTACAATCTGTGTCATAGCTTTGACTATTTTGAGCATGGCTCTGGTAATGGAAACCGTACTGGCAATATTAGTGAGGACAGGTTCTTTAAATTTAGACGTTCAAATATTAGAAATTAAATTATCGTTCCGAATAACATAATGGCAATTTTAGGATACAAGTCCTTTTAACGTTTGAGCAACGACATTTTACAAACATAAATCCATGCCCTTTTCCCAGAAGATGGGGCAAAGGTTCTACCAGGACGTTTCGTTTTATTTGTTGCGTCCCACGATGTCATAGGGGGGTGAGCTTATCGCCATAAAGGGCACAAATTCTGACTTTAGTCCGATAATGAATAATATGAACCAACCCAAGATCCCAGCTTTGCAACCATACCGTAATACAACTACAGCATCTAGGCAGTCTCGACATCGACACTTTGAGGTACAAACAATTAGGGCTGTATGCACTCACCAGGCAAGTCGAAGCCGACATAAAAGTAGTTGTCGGGCAAGTGTTCCACCAAGATACTGAAGGTGGCGGCAGTGTCCATGTACCCGTGGAACATCAGCACTGGAGGACAGCTGGGATCTCCCCACGATACCACTGCAAACAAATTGACCCTCATTTAAACTAACAGAATAATCTAAGGGCCAGCGTGAACCGGCACGGCATGGCAAGGGAACACATATTTTACCAAAGGATAAGATACCAAAGGAAAAGCTAAGACGTTCAAGGTGTTAGGTCTCTCATATGTGAGAGGCCACCTGGGTAGGTACTACCGCAATGTTTATTTCTTCCCTCAAAGAGCAGCTTAAATGCAATGTTGTATTTCGGTTTGAAGAACATTATAACCAAAGTAACTGCTGAACATATTGAGACTTAACATCTTATGTCTCAAAATGGGGAGAGCAGTGGAATACGAAGCATTGCTTTGTAATTCAAGGTGTTTTTTGGATTGATGCTGTTCATGAGCGGTCGTATCGCTTATCGTCAGGTGATCGGCTTGCTCGTCTCACCATTCAAAGCAATAAAAATGTTTGAGATTATAAAGCAAGTATACCTGCTATCTTCCCCCAAATCGCCTCAACATTCCACTCGTTCATTTTCATTTTCATTGTGGATCTGAAACTGAAATATTTCGTATTTAAATATACATAAATAAACTCACGCCATTTTTCCAGAAGAGGTAGACAAAGGTGCTACCATGATACCCAGATCTCACGCTGTATTTTCCGTCCCATGGTGTGATAATGGGAGCCTATTGCCATTGATATAGGGCTGAACGTTAAATGTGATTTTTGAAAATCTTTGTTAACTAATCCTGTAATTGTAGTCCTTTCGGAGTTGGGGGCTTGATTCTCGAAGCTGTAGACGAATATATCTATTTAGGATACGTGGATCCGGTTGGGCAGGTCTAACTTCGAGAGAGAGGTCAATCGTCGAATCCAACTCGGTTGGACAGCATTCGGAAAACTACGCGACGTCTTTTTGTCCAAAATACCTCAGTACCTCAAATCGAAAGTCTTCAATAGTTGTGTGTTGCCAGTGATGACATACGGCACTGAGACGTGACCTCTCACTTTGGGCTTCATTAGGAGGCTCAAAGTCACTCAACGAGCTATGGAGAGGGCTATGCTCGGGGCTTTCCTACGAGATCGAATCAGCAACGAGGACATCTGTTGGAGAACTAACCGACATAGCCCAGCGGATGAGTAAGTTGAAGTGGCAATGGGCGGGGCACATAGCGTGGAGAGCTGATGGCCGATGGAGCCAAAATGTTCTCGAATGGAGACCAAGTAGCGGAAAGCGCAACCTAGGACTTCCAGCCACAAGGTGGTCAGACGACCTAGTAAAGATCGCGGGACATCGCTGGATGCAGGCTGCCTCCAGCTGGTCACCGTGGTCATTGAGGGAGGCCTAAGTTCAACAGTGGACTTCCTTTGGCTGATGGATTCGATTGGTTTTTGTTTTTTTTATATATAATAATATCCAAATTTTATATATAATAATCCTAATATTAAACAATTCATACCTGGATAAGTAATCCAGGTATGAATTGTTTAATATTAGGTATTGGGAATACATATATGTTTGATGTATTTACTTATTAGTTAAAAATAATAAAAAAAATAATCTTGAATTTAAACACATTAAAAGTGTCTTAAAAATATGCTGATTCACTCTATAAAACTTAACTACCTTTAATTATAATTTAATGGATAATAAAATATGAAATAAAAACTAATAATTTGATACATTAAAGAACAAAATGGCCATTGTTACTAAACTAGAATATTTTCTCATCATTTTTTATTATTATTATTATTATGACATAATACATCTATCATATCATTTTCTAGCCATAAGACTAAAAGTTATTTAAAAAATTAAAACTAAAGAGGTCTCTCCATTATGACGTGAATGTGTTTTGTTCATAATACACCACCCTATATTAGAAGATAGGAACTATGAAACTTAGGATATATTGACATTTAACTTGGTGTGCACTGTACAAGGCTTTCACACCAGAGACAGCCTCCGTAGCGCAGTTGGTTAGATGCCGACTGTGAAACGAGAGGTCGCAGGTTCGATCCTAGCATCGAGACAAATGTTTGTGTGGCCCACAAGTATTTCTCTCGGTCCGGGTGTTTGTGAGACCGAAAAGTCTCTCGTAGTTCCTGATACCCACAACCCAAGACTCGATCTTAGTGTGGGGTCAGGAATGCATATGTGACTGTTGAGTGTATTTGTTTATTTATTTATTTAAAAAAGAGCACCTAACAAAATATGTTTTCATATTATCAGAAGAAAAAGAAATTCATTTTTTTTTATAAATATGAGTTTCAAAACTCTCGCTTAATTAATACCAATTGTTAAAGCTTGTACTATTTGTAATAAATAACAATCGCCATCCACTGTTCGGTCACGTCACGCCGCCAAAGCGCTACAAAGCTGTAATCCATAATTACAATTCAAGGAAACTTTCTTCAAGCGAGAGAAGCAATAACAAATCGAAAGGACATCAAAAGACATCTTTGGGGCTTGAAATACCCCGTCCCATCAGACTTCATCCTACCTTCGCCACACCTGCCTTCTGACAAAGAACTTCAGTGGCCTTTCTGGAAAGCACTTAACTGCCTCCGCACAGGTATGGGTCGCTGTAAGACAAATCTACTAACGTGGGGTTATCAGTTAAAGTCAGACTGTGACAATGGCACCCCGGAGGAGGATATGTCACACCTACTAATATGTCCACTGTGCCCTACCACGTTCACAAGAAGGGACATCGCCGAGGCTACAGCCATTGACTCAAACGAAGAAGAATTTGTAATACTACGTTATTTAAAAGAATAGGAAATTAGGGAAAAAGAAAAGGAAAACGTTTATTTTTAAGAAATTTGGTTATTATTCCGCTTAAAAAGACTAATTGCCTAAGTATTTAGATTTGGCACACGAGGTTATGAGCGATGTGGACTCAACAACTATTGTCCCAATTGTTGGTTCTGCACTTGGACTCATACTAAAGAGCCTCGACCAACATCTCCAGAGATGGGTCAAGAAACAGATCCAAAAGGCGGCGTTGTTGGACACGGCACGCATAATGAGGAGGTTCTTCACTTTGGATCCCTCACCGCCAGTGGCTTGGGTCTTGAGCCTCGCTACCGAATAGTCAATAATTTTTTTTATATGACATTTTGTTTGTTTTTAAATATGATATATAAAAAAGTAAAAACATATTGTAAGTTTTATGTTTTGGATATGTGTCAATAGTTGTATACTCATATTATATTAGTAACAACTGTATAAACAAAGTAATGCTGAGCTAACCTCTAATTTGAATACATATAACATATTTTGTCTGCAAATATACGTAAGTGTAGGCTTAGTTTATATATTTAGTTGGTAAGCCAATTTATAAATGAAAACATAAGAAATGCCTACGAAATAAAGAGATAATACATTTTTTAATAACTAATAGTTATAATGCGTACCTTATTTTAGCCTCTGTCGGTACATTTACAGGTTGTTCTAACCCAAGTTGTGATGCAATGAAGGCGCCTTAACGAGACCACTGTCGACGGTTGAATGCGCTCAATGCTCATGCTCGATACTTAACATTAGCCCAACATACACACGCACACACATAAAAGAGTTATCTAGCCATTTATTCATAGACAAAGATACATATTGAAGCATAAACACACATAAAAATCACGCCTTTTTCCTAGAAGGGGTAAGGGAAGATTGGGTCCTAGAAGGAAGAGGGACCATATTTAGTTTGGTGCTTTCGCTCCTACAGAGTGATAGGGGGCGAGCCTATCGCCATATTTCTAAAAAAAACTCCCCGAGCTTCGGAACTCCGACCAACCTTTGTTGGTTGTGAGTGCCAGACACAAAAAAAATTATACCTAACTGGGCGCTCATAATTCATAAAATGACGCATCGATTTCCTGTGACACAGTGCTCCCACGATGTCGCAATTGCATAATATTTAAACTATTTAATAAACAACAAGTACCTACATATATATATATATAAATAAAGTTAATATAGATTATATTTTTGTTTGCCAAAATGGAGATTCCACTCCAGAACACGGTTGAATTTTTTAATTCTGTCCCGGCATAGTGACCACACTGCACCTGATGGAAAGTCGGCACTCCCATGCCAATCAATACAATAATGCTGGCCAGTTAAGATGCCTCTTCACACTACAGTGGAATGACCCAGGATTATAGGAAGGAGGGAACACGCGTGACGGCAAACAATTGCACAGCCTGACGGTGCGGCACAAAAAAGAATTTGCGATCCTTTTGGTTCGTGCTAAGATGTTTTGGACATCAAGCTATGGCTTCGCAAGCCAGCACGCGTGGCTCTTGTTAGGAATGGAGAGGAGGGGATCATGATCAACAATTCCTAAGAGCATTTACCGTGATCCAGCGCTTAGCATTAAATATGTAGCCAGCCCATTGCCACTTCAACGTACTAACTTTCAGAGCTAAGTCGGGCAACATTGTCCTCTGGCAGATCACATTGGTCCGAATTTTATCCTTCAGAGAGACTCCGACATAGCTCTTTCCATAGCACGTTGAGTGACTTTAAGCTTATGGATCAGCCCCACAGTTAGTGTTGTCGCCTTGTTGGTCCAGTAGTTGAATAAGGGATGTGAACTGTGTAATTATGGATTCCTATGTCGGGCGTTCCACTTTGTTTAAGTTTTTATGTTGAAATATCTTAGGTAGTGAGTTATCGGGGTTTTAGTTTTGCCCGGGATGGTTTTATTACTCGCTCCTATCACTTAAAAAACTGGTTAAAATGCATGCCACCATTAGAACTCAGCCTACTAGTATTAACCATATGCTTTATCAGCCCATACACATCCCGCTGCAGGACACGAGCCTCCCCACAATCGAGAGCACGATTTAGAGTGGTTAGGCCATATAGACCACCACGTTGGCCTAGGGCGGGTTGGCGGACTTTACATTCCATAGAAATTCATACAAATGGCTATGGTATGTATGGTATGCAGGATTCCTCACGATGTTTTCCTTTGCAGTTATAGTGTGTAGTGATTGACAGAACACACATGACTCTGAAAAGTCAGTGGAGTGCCCTGGGATTCGGATACGCAACTACCGCGATCATGTTGGCGCGTCTGGTCCATTTACAAACAGGTCACCACGTACTTCAAATTATGTACTTAATATAATCAAGAAATACGTAATATTTGTTGCTAACCTATTCGTATTTAATGAGATTTTTAAATGCAAATGGCATTTTATGTAAATTAGATATTTAAAATGAAAAACAACGACGTTCGGGGCAAAAATCTCGTGCCCTTCCATGCATCGGTAAACCTGTCGTCACCTTGGTTGTTGACCAAGATCATTTGCTGTATTTAGCAGTTTCTCAATGATCAGAAAAAACATTTTGAGAAAAATAATGTTCATTACTACGTGTAGATTTTAAAACAGATAGACCTTATATTGTATCGCCAAAATAAGGATGAGTAAAAAGCATTACCTCCACCACCAGATGGCGTGTTGTGATCGTCTCTTTCACCGACAAAGGAAAGCAATGAACATTATATTGTTGTATATTAATTAGAAATCGAATTGAAAAAAAATATTTCGTTCACTATCTATTTATATATATAAGTTTTCCAACATGAACGTAAACGTACAGTTTAACCAATTTCGTGTTGTTAAAAACAAACATAGGAGCTTATTATAAATTCTTATAAATAAAATATTAAATTCTAATAAAATTAAACAATCAAAGTAGAAACATAAATAACAATAATACTCATACAAGTAAACTATTTAATATTTTTTCATAAAATAGTACATTTTTTTCTCAGATGGATTCAAAGATAATAATTTCCTATCAGGTAAGTCAAAGATAATAATATGATATGTAATTTAATTTTTCACATAATAATCTTACCTGTCCGATTTCTGTGACACAACTGGCACCACAACACTTCATGATAATGCTTACTGTCTATTATATGACTGCCTCGGTGGCGTGGTTGTTCTACGGTACGCTCACAAAGCTGAGGTCTCGGGTTCGAATCCCGGGTTGGGCAAAGTGATATTGGATTTTTATATTCATTATCAGCCCAGAGTCAGGAGTTTGTGCCCGATATGGCGATGGGCTCGCCTACTATCACATCGTGGGACGGAACATACAAGGCGGAATGTGGGTGTCCTGGCATCTGTCCCTACCCTTTCTGGGAAAAAGGCGTGAGTTTATTTATGTCTATTATATGGCGACTAGACTGTTGTATTTAGAAAATGTATGATATGCACCACTTCTGCCATCTATTGGCAACTCACAGTAATTAATAACCCCAAAAAATATTATTCTATTTAAAAAAACCGACTTTAAAACAAAATCAAACCACTACGAAGTATAAATAACTGTGCAAAGCAAAAAAAGAAAATGTTTAATGTACTTGTAGTTGTTGATTAATTTGCTTATTGACTTTACTAGCCAACAAATCAAAATATATGAGTAACATATAGAAGGCGGGCCGCCAAAAACCAAACATGTAAGAGCTATGCCATAGATTAATGTAAAATTCTGTTTTGAATTGAATTAAGAACCTCCTTCTTTTTTTAAGTCGGTTAAAAATGATATAAATTGGACTCATGACTTTCAATGAGTACCTACTGTGACTTAGATATTACATAAGAGAGTTATGTAATAATAAATAAATAAAAATTATGACAAACAATGAATAATTTGCGAATAAATTACGAATGAATTAGAATTTATAACGAGAAAAATGGAATGGATGTGGAATTTTAATATCTTATATAGCGATAGTGACTAGACCGACGCGACGGTCAGCTACAGGCGGACCGCGATCTGTTTACGGGATAAAAAGGTCGAATAATATATTGTATTCTATACCAAGTATAAATTAATTAGTTCGGTAGTAGGTAAGGTATACAATAAAAGCTACGGGGGTCAAAAAATAGAGACCGTTTTCTTCTGTTTAAAAGAAATCGTGGATGTAATCGGTAAACATTACGAGGTCCTGAAATAAACTGATATTTCAGAACCTCGTAATTTTTTTTCCATAGTACCCAGATCTCACTTAAAACTACTTGAAGGTCACTGGGCTAGACCATAGCACCGCAAGGCAGAACATTGCTGTGATGAACTTTGATACAGCAACTATGGCTCGACAAGAGTGCCACTGTCTTATGGAAGCCTTTGGTAATGTTAGAGTTGCTTCATTTGATTTGCTGAAAATAAATAATAAGAATAGTTAAATACATCCAACATTCACATAATTTATAGTCCTGACCCCATATTAAGATAATTTATGTTATGATTAGGTTGTGTTTGTGTCGTGGGTACCAGAAAGTACGAGAGGCTTTTCGTTCTCACAAACAATCAGACCCGGGACGATTTCGTGGGGGTCTCACAAATATTTATCTCGGTGCGAGGATCGAATCTGTGGTCCCTCGTTTCACGACCGGATTCTTACCAACTGCGCAACGGAGGCTATCAAAATGTATCAATTCTTATGTTTACACCTTGCACTCACATACTTCCCTTGATTCTTTCTGATGTACGTACTGTTATACTTGTTACTATGTGGTAAGACTCCCAAGTTCGCTAGTCGGCTTCATGTAATATTTGCAGTTTTAAAGGAGAATGCCGATTCATAGTATACGCAAAAAAAACCGTTGATCCCGATACCGATACTGCTTAAAATTCATTTTAGTATTTGGGCACACCTCTGACTTTTCGGAGTCATGTGTGTATTGGTAGTCAACCAAAACGCACTACAACGGCGAAGGAAAACATCGTAAGGAAACCTGCATACCATAGCGAATTGTAAGATTTTATACGGTATGTAAAGTCGGCCAACCCGCGCTAGGCCAGCGTGGTGGACTATATGGCCTAATCACTCTCAATCGTACTCTCGATTGTAGAGGGGGCCCGTGCCCTGCAGTGGGACGTATACGCGCTGATACAGACAGACTTCGAACATCACATATCGTGATTTATATTAGCCTACCTATCCTCTTCTAGACTTAATTATGAGGGATAACGATAGTTATGAAAAATATAATTATGCTTATATTCATGGGACAGTAATGTTTGTTCAGGTACCTAAGGAATTTGAACGTTAGACCTCTGTGGTTAGACCTATTTAAAAGAGGAAAAATATCATCTCAAATTCCAGGGAAAGTTAGCAAAGAATAAATTAAAAACAAAAACGGACACAATTTACATAAATATATTCTCTTTCCTTTACTAAATCGAAATGATGTGTAATTGAAGTCACTGAAATATTTGTCGTTTCCCGTTTCTCGGCAGCCATGCAACATGTCGTTTAAATTGAACAAAAACATTAGATTGTCTATGCATTCAGTGTGGTCTGTGGTCACTTGTGGAGTTTCTTCTGTGAAATGTCTTGACCTGAAACGAAAGCAAAATTCAATTAATATTTTTGATGAGGCTAAATTAATGTGTTACTATGCTATTATATGTTAGGTATTAAGAGACGCGACGGTGATTATTTTAATAGCAATTGGTTGTGAAAAAAGATGTCGAGGGATCGCACCGAGACGAGACAAATATTTCTGTGATCCACAGGAATTGGTTTCGAGTCTGGGCGGTTGCGAGGCCAAAAAGTATCTAGTAGTTCCTTATATCTACGATACAAGACTTGATCTTAGTGTGAGGTTAGGACTCTGTGTTTGACTGTGTATTAATACTGCGGGTTGGCGGACTTTACATATAATACATTGAAATATCTGTACCTGACCGTATTACCGTAGATATTTGCAACTTATCTCTTTTTCGTGCTATTACCTAAATCGGCTAAGCTGGACTGCGCTAATATATTTTTTATCATGTTACGTATAATTATTCCTTACGTTTTATTTTTTATTTCGTTACGTATCGTCACTTTGTATTATTCTTTTGTTTAAACAAAGATGTTTTACACTTCGGACCTACCGTGTTGTTTTTTCCGCAAATTGTTGAGCAACAACAAAACAATGAGCAAATTATTAATTGTTTTTTTATTAGGTAGCTGTGTTTGAAATTTATTCATCACGTATAAAATGCCTCGAGGTGTACTTGTACTACGGTTTGATTGCAGAGCTAGAGGTTCGAATCCCGGGTCGAGCAAAGTATTAATGGATTTTTGTATTTCTTATTAGCCAGTCAGGAATATTTGTCCGATAGGCTCGCCCCTTATCACATTGTGGGTCGGAAAATACAAGCCATAACTTTGATGTCTTGGTACTTGGTAGCGCCGTTGCCTACCCCTTCTAGGAAAAGGCGTGAATTTATGTATGTATGTGTAAAATTTGAAGATGTTAGTATTCTTTGTAACACAACTTTATAACATAATAGTTTTATAATAACTGTGACTCGATTTTAACAATTAAGTTCCTAGATAATCGCTAGAACCGGCTATAGATTCTAATTAAATTGTACCTAGTTTTTTTCGCATGGAACGTGACAACAATGCTTCTAGCGAATACAAAGCAGATCATTACTTCTACATTTCCCATTGCAATCTTCTAAATGAATATAAGAGCTAATAATCACAGCCTCCGTGGCACAGTCAGTTAGCAGCCGTCTGCAAAACGAGAGGCCGCGGGTACGATATCTTTCGGGTCTGTGTGTTTGTGAGACCGAAAAGTCTCTCGGTGTCTTTTGTGACATTTTAGTTCTAATTTTTTTTACTAGATGACGTTGACATTCAGTTAAATCTCGCTATGGTATGATTGCTATGATTTATATAGAAAACCTAATTATATTTCAATGTGTTATATTTTTGCCTGAGCTGTTCAAATCTACGAAGGCATAGCTACAGACGTGTGACGTAATGGCACAAAGCCATCTACTTGTGATCATTGATTTAAAAACTAAGGATAGGCCCTTGAGTACATTTGGAGTTACAAAAAGAGGACCGTAAAAATCGCGCTAAAAAAAATTAACAAAACTCAACAGATTTCGTATAAACAGGGATAAAAAACATTGTCGTCATTTTTATATAATACAAGCAATTATTAAAAATCGTTGCAAGAGACGACTAATTTCAGTAATGCTCTACTAGAGATGCACTGGAGCGCGCGCACCACTTACGTCGGAACACTTTACGAGTCTCTCCATATATTGATGTTATTGCTTGTAGTAAAATTATTTGAATGTATTTGACAAACGCTCACAATATGCGTAGGCCCACTTGGGAAGCAAACAAACTGAAGAATATTTAAATGTAACACGTTGTATTGATCACAATATTATTTATTCAAGATCTTTCGGAGACACCATTCACGGAGGCCTGCCGAACCGAAGGTCAAGTCAACGACCCTTATTGCTATAACAGTTGGTGTAAAATACATACTTTGGCTTATTTAGTAAGTACTTAGAGGCGTAGTTTTAAAAATAATTTTGATATTTTCATGTTATTTTCTATATTTTACATTTTCGAGTACAAAAAAACAGAGGTTTAGTATCACTCGGCCCCGACCAGGCTGTTTGTTTAAATGTTTTTTAGTATATAAGATATTTATATATTTTTCGTTTTAATATTTTATATTTTGTTTGTGCTTTGTGTCAAAATTTGTTAAGTTTTTGTGATTTGTACTTTATATTTTTATAAGTAATTTATTTTTATGATCAAATTTAAAAAGAAAGACAAATAACTTACATACGTGAGATGCTATTTAAAATACAAATTGCATATCCAACGCCATACCGGGTGATTATATGCTTGGGCAACTTTTTTTCCGACACAAATGTCTCATATTGAAGAAAATTGGCTAACTTACGAAGATCAGGTTTAATGGCTCATACAAAAATGCTATGCTCATACAGCAACCAATGAAAGTAATTATATAAGTACGGTATTCCGTATTAAATTTTATTTGTCCTTCAATATATTATATTTTTTAAAAACCCCTGAGTCACATACATAGTCTTGACGCCACAGTAAAATCGAGTCTTGTGTCGTGGGTATCAGAAACTTCGAGAGACTTTTCGGTCTCATAAACACACAGACCCGATACATACCCGTGGGTCATACAAATATTAGTCTCGGTGCGAGGATCGAACCCGCGGCCTCACGTTTCAGCCAGCGTCCAACCAACTGCGCCACGGAGGCTGTCACAGACTATTTAAACAGAAAACATTAAATATAGTATACGAGTACTTAATTTCCGAAAACCAGAATGTGCGCAGTTCTTGGCGTCACGGTCACCGCTTATTTCCTTCGCTAATTTTAATGTTTTTTACACTTAATAAAATTATAAACGAAACCTTAAAAAGAGCTGATGTCTTACGCCCAAATACTGGAACGTAGCTTAAATATAAATTGCGCTTAACTACGTTAATCCCGCTTAAATGCACTGGCTAAGTGGGCCGTGCGCTGTTAAGAGCAACTTATTATTTGAATGGCGTTCCAGTATTCGGGCGTTAGTATTTAATCAGCAACTTTTAAACTGCTTAAAAATGAACTTTAAAAAGGATGGAGACAAGATAGCCCATTTTTGCCTTCAATCGATCACACATTGTTCTTCAGGGATCCGCATCAATTGGCTAATTTACCTAACATACCTATCATGCTGCTGGGGTGGGGGGCATCTTTTTCATTCAAACCACGAAAATATATTTTACATTAGCTGAACCATAGCAGCAATGGGCCGGAAAATGGGCAAAATTATAGTAAAATATTACCTTTCTTTGCACACTTGTACGAAGGTTCGCGTCCATCCATCGAAGTCTGTGTGCATCAGTTCCAAGCTGCTGACGTTGCAATTCTTTGCTCCTGGAAATTTACAACAAATAATTAACATATCGGATCTTATTAATGAATTCGGATGATCGTTAACTTCAGCCCAAGGCTTTAAAATCGACTCGATTATTTTGTTCATTCCTTTTACTTTTAAAATCATTGGGTTGCCATACCAGGGCTTTCATATGAGGCGGAATTATAGCTTGGCAAAAATATATCTCTCTTGTAGTTCCTGATACGACACAAGAGTGTTGGGTCAGGTCTATGTATGTGACTATCTATCTATCTATATCAGTCCATATACGTCCCACTGCAGGGCACTGGCCTACTCTACAATCAAGAGTACGATTGAGAGTGGTTAGGCCATATAGTCCACCACGATGGCCTAGTGCGGGTGGCGGACTTATATACCATAGAAATTATTTTAAATCGCTATGGTATGCAGGTTTCCTCACGATGTTTTCCTTCACCGTTTTACTGCGTGGTGATTGATTATCAATACACACATGACTCCGAAAAGTCAGAGGTGTGCCCTGGGATTTGAACCCGCGACCACCGTGAACATGTTGGCAGCCGCGTCTGGTCCGTTTACCAACAGGCCACCACGCACTCCATGTGACTGTTGAGTGTATTTTTTTTTGTAGGAACTTGCGTCAATCATATCTGCAGTACAGCCTCATCATCGTTTCACTGTGTGATTGTGAGGTGATCATTAATGATTACGGTGACATTGTCAGCTTTTATCGGTGAAATGATAGGTAAACGACCTTTATCAAGAAAGTGATTACTTATCAGGACTTTGAGACTTAAATAATAAACAGTAAAAATAATATTATTGATAATATACATGTGTTTGGTGCATAAAAATTACACCCTTTAGTAGTTACGTAATGAATAGAAAACACCATTTGAATTCTTGGCTGAAGCGAGACTATCCTAGGCTCAATTCCAGGCATTCCTAATACTCGTAATATCTTCATTGAAATAAAACTATTATTTACTGATTTTATCGCGGATTTAGTTTAATTTTTTAACTTCCCGACGTTTCGATTACTTTACAGCTTTCGTGGTCACGGGGCGGATTATTATTATCGTCGTTTGATAATGGAAGACAGTGGGAAAATCGAATATATTGAAACCTTCGAGGTGGTTGAAGGCGTTCTCGGGACTGAAAATCTAGAATCCCTTCCCCCCTCTTGCAGGGTTATTCATAAGAGAGCCATGGCCCATGGCTGGCTTTGATCTCAAGAAACAATAGGGGTGATAGCTTTCTTTTAATTGGGAATGAAAACTGCATACCATAGAGTTTTTCAAGAATATCTCGCTGCTTCAATTTGATAACGACATATCTCAAAAATGAACTTTTTTCAGGAGAGCAGTTTAAATAAAACAAAAGAAGCAATTATTTATATATTTTATTTGAATAATGACAACTCTTTGAAAGTTGCTTAAATGAACGTAATAATCAATCAAAAATATGAGTTTTATTCACATGATATTTCAGATTAATTTGTGTTAAAAGGTAACATTATCATAAAAATGACATTTAGTTATGTGCCACTATCAAATTAAAGCAGCGATCTGTATTTTATGGAGTAAGTCAATCCGCATTAAGCCAATGTGCCAATGACCTAATAACTTTAAATCGAATTGTCGATTGTAGAGGAGACCCGTGTCCTGCAGTGGGTACGTTTATAGACTGGTTTGTTCCTTTGCCATCAGGTCCAAAAATATGGTCATAATAATAAACAATTACTAAGCTATTTTATGATTCCGTAAGTTCTAAATTAATATGCTAACAAAGTCCGACAAGAATGTCGCAGTAAAATTTTACAATTGTAATTCAAAAATGAACTCATTGAAAAATATTTACAATTCAATCTGCTTAAATTATATGTCAATCAACTTTCTGCAATGAAATTATTTAAATAATAAGTAAAACTAACTAACTCCGCTGGCTCAGCGACCAAAACCCCTGAGCCTCCGAAACAAGAGATTTCCAGCTATCTCTACTCTTCTCCACCTCTCACCAATTTCTGACTCGAATTTGGCGAAGGTCATCTTCCACGAAATCGCTCCAGCAATACCTGACCTAACCCACCGGCCGTCGACCGATCCAAATATTATCATAAAATTATTTGCCATCGATTGGCGCCACAGGTGAGTAGGTAAGTTCCGCAGTGAAAGGACATAAATAAGCATTTTTACACATATTTACATGATTTGTTTGGGAACACAACACAATACAACAAGAATTCTTATTAAAATAAAAAAAATTATGAAAACTCACCAATTCCGTCCATATTTACAATTCAATATATAAATTGTATAAATCACAGCTGATCACGTCCGTGCACTAATCGAAGTAAACATATTATGTGAACAATGTTTTTGTTTGGCGTCGTGTACGAATGTTGTGTGTAAACAAAATGACTCGATAGCGAGCTGCGAGAGTCCAACGTTTAAACGCTAGTGACGAGATGCTATCGATAAAATAATCGATAATGTTCTTTAAGATCCTTCAAAGGTTAATGATAATTGTTATAATCGTGTTAATGATACATGTAATGTGACATCCACTTATCGATAATTATTGTGTTATCGTTCAAATATGTTTTGTGATTTGCGTCATTCCGTCTATAAATATGTTGGGTCATTTAGTTACGTCAAAGCCAAAACTTTGCACCAGGATATTTGAATAAATAGAGGTAAAATGTATAGAACTTGACAAAGGATCCCCAGCATAATGTTATTGTGCTTGCAACGCAACGCTGTCCCTAGGCTTCAGGCTAGAAGTCGGGGTCCCCGACATACAGTTACTGCACCCTTTTTCAGGCTTACGGGACGGGAACCTGTTTTGTTTTATCTTTATTACAAAGAAGGGGGGATTTGTTTAATCTCATGCATTCCAGGATTAGTTGTGCTAAATACCCTTTCCTATTGCTTTTTTTTTTCTTCCTGATCTCCTCCTGATTTTGTGGGTCAGCAACACGTCCATGATCCAAGTGTTGTGGATCTTCATGGGCAACAGTGATCACTTCACCTGTTTGCTCGTTTACCGGACCTAAGCAATAAAATAATAATAATAAAAATCATATACTGCTGGCCTAATTGTTATTTGCAGCACACGTACAGACATAATTTTCTAAAACTTAACCAAATGTTTTATTTGAAGATTATAAATATTTAAAACATCGACAATCGACAAACTTAAAAATAGTTAATTGACAACAATTAAGTTGTTATTTAACACGACTTAATTTCTATTTTACGGAGTGATAACTAGCTACTAGTAAAGTGTGATAATAGTTGACCCAGATACACCTACTATCTGAAAATATATGTTATAACAGTTGTTTGTCATAATTTAATAACACAGTACTCAGCGTAATGTCTCTTACACTGAAGGTCTCACCACAAGTGGTTTGGTTCTTGAGCTTGACCATCGGGCGGTAAAAGTATCATCTTTTTAAAAATATATTTTTAAACATATTTTTATCGGCTTAAACACGTCCCCTAACTACAAGGCCTTTTTAATAATTATGGTGGTTTAATAGTAAAAAAAATTCTTTTTTATTGTGTTAAATAATGCAATCAAACCTTACGGCTCAAGAAAAGGCCTTTATTGAAAAATATTAAAATGTTTAAAATTAAAAAACTAATTTGGTCTTACGATTCCATGATTTAATCGGTTCGATCCCCGCACCGAGACGAATGTTTGTGTAACCCACAAGCATTTGTCTCGGGTCTGGGTGTGTTTGTGAGACCGAAAAGTCTCTCGTAGCTCCTGATATCCACGACACAAGACTAGATCTTAATGTGAGGTCAAGACTATGTATGTGACTCTTGGGTGTATTTATTTATTTAAAATATCTTCATAATGATTTCAACTCACAAATATCCAGAGCTACAAGTATACGTATTCTTTAGGCCTCTTTTCTAAATCTTGCAGCATCGTCATCCACGGTCGGCCTTGAATTTAACGAATGATTTCTCTTAAAAATCTTAAATGTTACGACGACATTCACAAACACACCCAGTTTAAATTCTGTGTCATTTGTCACGGAAACAACGCTAAACCTTTTGCTCCACGGTAACCAGGTCAAAAATACATATTTGCTGATTATATAAGTCTGTTGAATCAAGTTATGGACATCAAACCCACACTGTCTCATTCCACAATCAGCAAAACGTGTCAGCTAACACGACAAACAATATTACGGTTTTTATAATTATTAATAAAAGAACAATAAATATTTATTTACATATTCTTTATATACATAGTTGTATTCAGGTGGACTTAATGCCTGAGACACTTTCTACCAGTCAACCTTTTGATGGTGCGGAGAGCAAACAAAAAATAAATGTCTGTACATGTATTTGTTTGATTTTCTATTTTAGTGCAGAAACGTAATTACTTTCTGTGAACACATATAACGTGTTCATTACCGGAACAAGTGTAAATATTACTTCGTTCTTAAATATATTTTTTTATTAGGTTTAATGAAATGCAGTATAGTAAAACGGCCAGTATCAAAAATATCGATAAGTATATCGATAAGTCGACAGTCCCGTCCCTAGTACACGTAACAGTGCGGACGCCCGGGTCGGCATTTTCACTAGTAAACACGTCACTGATTTGTTACCTTGTAGAAAACAACAAAGAATACTAAATATAACCCTTTTACGTAAACCTTTGTTTGTTTTGGCGAATACAGTCATTGCACCTGTTGTATATTTTTTATATCAATGCCGTCAGTAGAGCGTCGATTGGTGAAACTGTATATATGTATATGTAAAACTAGTTTAGTTAAAGGTATTTAAGCATACTGCTTGAAGACTAGGTTAATTGTGTTATAACCGTAATAACTGTAATGGTTTCAAGGTGTTATAACCGGTTTATTGTCTAACGTTTACAAATAATTTCAATATAATTTTACTTTCATTTTGTCAATAATCTAAGAACCTAATTATCCTTATCTACTTCCACTTTTTCCGCGTAGCCGGTTTCCGCCACGGGCGTCCACAAGCTATAGGAAGCTCCAATTAAATCATTGGAGACCGGGACTGTTTATTAATTATTCACAAAGGGTGTCTTTGGAATTATAACAATTACGTATAAGAGACGTTTTAAAAGAGAAAGGATTGTGAAAGAGAGAAGAGAATTGTGCGTGTCTCGCCTGTTGAGAAAGCACTTGGTCTGAAGTTTGTCCTGCCCTCAGACCCGGCACTGGAATTGTATGTCAAGGGTCAACAGTGCACGCATTTTAACGACACCGACCATGGAAGCTGGTGGTAGGTCTCTCATATGTGAGAGGCCGCCTGGGTCGGTACCACCGCAATGTCTATTTCTCCCGTCAAACAGCAGTTTAAATGCACTGTTGTGTTTCGGATTGAAGTATATTGTAGCCAGAGTAACTACTGCATATATTGAGACTTTACATCTTATGTCTCAGGATGGCGAGCGCAGTGGAATGCCAAGCATTGCTTTGTAATTCAAGGTGTTGTTTGGTTTTGCTATTGTTCATGAGCGGTTGTATCGCTTACCATCAGGCGAACGGCATGCTCGTCTCACGTTTCATTGCAATAAAAAAGAAAAGCTTAGCTCTGGGAATGTCTAGCTATTCTTTAACACGCAACGAAATCAATCATAAAGGATGGTATTCCATCCAATTCCATTATGGTATCGGTAAAAAACATCGTTGATCCTGATACCGATATTGCTTAAAACTTATTACAGATTTTTTTACGGTTTGACAGATTTTTATGAAATAAAGCAATTATTATATAATACCGTAAAAGTCGCCAACTTTGCCACACAGGTTAACATTGCCCTAAAAATGATTTTTTTAAAAGTCATTAAATTTCGGGATGGGCAATTTTACCCTGACTTTTTCAGACCTGTGCTTGACAACATTGCCCATCATCAAAAAGTGCCTAGGGTTGTCAATATCTCGATAAATTAATTTGATAAAATCTAAAAAGGTTTCGACGCCTGTTATTTTAAAGATCAATCGAATTTAGAAAGGTGTCTTTTTAATCGACTTAAAAAAAGAAGGTATTTACTTTATTTTGATTGCCAAATAGATCAAAACTTAAGTTGACATTTTGTTTGTAGCATATTTTAAATTTATTTAAATAAAAGATTTCTATAGCTTGATTTAATTACCACTTCCGAAGACCACTTCCCATCATTTCATATGATGAAAAGTAAAAATGTGAGAAATTATATAAAGTAAAATCAATTTACTGTAATGTGACAGCCCTAAGAGTTTTTAACCATTTATCAGAGTTTGTATGAAAAGAGTAAGAATCGCTAGGTAAAATTGCCCATAATGTTTTGTTACGAGAATCTGTTAACTTTAAGAGTTTTTTTCTAAACCACTGCCAAGATTGTTTTTTATGCTTATTTCATTTTTAATTGTATAATAATATGGGTCATATTTTGGCAGATATCAACATGGGCAATGTTAGCTGATCGCCACATAACTTTGCCCATCATTAAAATAATAAAAAATAAATTTAAAATATTAATTTATTTTATAACATAGCTAATAGTAGCATATGGTTATGTAGTTGATGTAAATGAAAAAAAATATATAGGTGGTTATAGAAAAAATATGAAATATAGCAGATTTTATCAAAAAATCGGGCAATGTTGGCGACTTTTACGGTACACTTAGTTCACATAGCTGAAGATAAAAAAATATATGTGACTTCAGAGAAAGTACCTAGTTATGAGGATTCAGAGATTAAGTCAGGTTGTATTGAACCAGCCCGCTTTCGATAAGTCTCCCTGCATTGAGTTTGAAGGCCGTAGGCTCCGATATTATGACCTTTACAGGCTCCGATATTATGACCTTTACAGGCTCTGATCTTATGACCTTTCTGGCATCCATGATGGCGTGCATAAAGGAAGCGTAAAAATTTTTTCTTTGCGATAAAAATAGTTCCGATTTTACGCATTAAATTCTACCAAATTAGGCATTCCATGAGTGTTAATGAGTTCAAAGTGACCCCTACGTGTGACTTTGGCGAGTAAAGATGAATAATGCTTATAATTATATGGTAATAGATAAATATTTATGTGCTGGTTATAATATGACAATAAATATTTATTTGCATAATATTATTGTCTGTAAACGTAAATAATATGAAGGTTAGATAGTACTATTGGAAGATATTGCAGTGGGACGTATATGAACTGACATAGAAGATAGATAGACCCTTCAAAACTGGGTGTTCTCCAGTTAATCTGGAAATAAGACATACTTACATTTTTTTATTGCATAGTTCTGGCAAAAGAACAAACGGGACATTTGATGGTAAGAGATCGATGCCGCCCAGTAATATCAAAACTGTTTGAATCATAGAAGTATTGCTGGCCCATTAACTCGGGAGGGGAGCCGGAAGAAAAAAGGACAGTAAGAGGAAAAGAGTATTGGGTATACGGCAATCTCACTCACCGTATGAAACGCGACAACAAAGCTATCTATCTAAGCGATCTTCTGTGAGACAGTGGTGCTACGATCGAGCCTGCCCATTCCTGCTGCGTCATGACTGACCGCAGCGTGGCTCTACCACAATTAAAAGGGATGGGTTATACACTGTTGCCTCGGTGCCATGGTTGTACTACGAGACAATTACAAAGTCGAGATCTCAGATTCGAATCCCGGGTCGGGCGAAGTAATATTGGATTTTTCTATTCATTATCAGTCCGAAGCCAGGAATATGTGTCCGATATTGCGATAGGGTCGCCCCCTATCACATCGTGGGACGGAATATACAAGGCGAAATGTGAAAGTCCTGGCACCTTTGCCTACCCCTTCTGGGAAAAAGGCGTAAGTTTATGTGTGTATGTATGGTTTATACACCATAGTATATCATTTACCTTAATGGTACCTGTATCATGCAGCATAAACGACTCACACTTTCTAAACCGTAATGTTATGGCTCATTACGCGGTCTGGAGTTAAATCAGGCAAATTACGCAAATAGCAAAACCTTTCACTGAATCTCTATAGAATTTACATTGCAGAAATGGATAAACGTTTCGACATCAACTAATATATTAGTATAATCTCAGTAGGTTTTTGGGTTGCAGAAAGTTGCTGGAAGCAGGCTGGTTCTAACAGGTCGATTTGAAATCTACGGAAGCCTATGTTCAGCAGCGGACTTCTTGAGACTGAAGAGAGAGAGAGGTTCATGAGTAGTCGTATCGATTACCATTAGGTGAAAGGCATGCTCGTCACGTCATTCATTGCAATAAAAAAAACCCTATTATGTTCAATAGTTACTCTGGGTAGAATGTCCGTCAAATCGGAACACAACCGTATATTTATCCTGCTGTTTGGCGGGAGAAATAAATGTTGCGGTGGTAGGTACCTACACAGGCGGCCTCTCACATATGAATATACCACCGTGACTGACTGAAGAGAGAGAGTGTTCTTAAAGTATTAGGGTCTTGCTTCATCAAAGCCGTAGTACCATATACTACACCCATAAAATATTTATATAATACAGAAAAGGAGGGAGAGCGTAACGAAAACAAGCAGAGGTGTTCGAACACAGGTCAAAAGTGGCTTAATCGTTGAGAATGCATGAGGTTGCTAAAAGTGAATGAATCCAAAGTCAAAATCACTCAGTGATCAGTCTCTCTGCCTACTCCTACAGGAGATAGATATGGAATTATGTTCATAGGTAATTATATCGGTCCCTATATGTGGGCTATATTTTTAAAACAGGTTAGACCACCTGGGTCGTCAATATAAACATAGTCATATTAAACTTTATTAGAATTTTATGTGAAAGTAAACTTTGCACTGTAATTAAAAAATAATAAAAATTTAATCAAAACATATTGATCAATATAAATAATGTTGCGAACAATTTTCCACATTTAAATGAATTGCGTTGACCAGGAATGAACACGAAGACCACACGTTTCATTGACAACAAATCAATGGTATTTATAGTTACAAAGAATTTGGATATTAATGTTATCCATCACAAATTTCCCTCAAGTATAATCAACATATTGTATGTCAAGTTATCAAGTAAAATCGATTCGTGTCCAAGCGGTACTAGTTGTGAAACGCGGAAGGTATTCGGCCTTGCAGTAACAGCATCAGCAATTTCTTGCTTCCGCGAAAACTACGCGTGAAAGAGACAACACATGTCGCTGTCTCTTTCCACCCTTTGTGTTGGTACTTGGTAACTAACCGAACAAAGCATACTTTAATTTCGGGTTCTTATTTTTGATTTATTGCCCTGGACATATAAATAATTGATTTTTGGACGCCTCCTCCCACCACGGACTGTCGGGCGGACTGGACTCACATGTAAATCTCAACTAAGTAAAAATCTAAACAAAGGTCAGGTAAAAAGTCGTTTAATCATGAGAATGCATGAAGAGGATGATATAAGAGTGAATGAATCCAAAGTGAAGATCACTCGGTCTCTCTGCATACCCTCCTGTGGGAGACAGATAGATGATTTCCCACAAGTTGTTATTTTTAGTAGTAGGTAGTTGATTTCCAATGTCACTCGGATATTACATACTTTTATTCCGTGTCTGTATCAGCCCATATATACGTCCCACTGCAGGACAGGGGCCTACTCTACAATCGACAGTACGATTGAGAGTAGTTAGGCCATAAAGTCCACCACGCTGACCTAGAGCGGGTTGGCAGACTTACATACCATAGAAATTCTTATAAACCCCTATGATATGCAGGTTTCCTGACGATGTTTTCCTTCACCGTTTTAGTGCGTGGTGATTGACTATCAATACACACATGACTCCGAAAAGTCAGAGGTGTGCCCTGGAATTTGAAGCTGCGACCACCGTGAACATGTTGGCAGTCGCGTCTGGTCCGTTTACCAACAGGCCTCCACGCACTTGTATCCCGTGTCTGTGACTAATAAATCAATATTCTTTCTTTCTTTCTAGATATGAAATTATGTATTCATGTATGAAATCTTTCATTACAGACAAGTATATTATCAAAGTATGGAATAAGTGTAAGAATAATGTGTTTAAATTCATTGACGTCACGTTTCCTATCTTAACTAGTTTTTACGTACCTACTAATTACTATCCGGTACTTACAAGGTGTGACCATTAAATGGTCATTAAGTCGCCATGCATGGTTAGACCAACGTTACATGCTATGTTTAATGTTAATGACTAGTACACAATCACAGTATAATGTTACTACGGAAGTCTTAAAACGAACAGGCTTAGGTCCACAATCCAATAATTATGGATACATACATAAATTCACGCCTTTCTCCCAGAAGAGGTAGGCGGAGGTGCCACTAGGACACACACATTACTTCTTGTACGTTCCATCCCACGATGTGATAGGGTGCGAGCCTATTGCCATATCGGGCACAAATTCCTGACTCCGGGTTGATAATGAATAGAAAAATCCAATATCGCTTTGTCCGACCCGGGATTCGAACTCAAGACATTAGCTTTGCAATCATACCTTATTACAACTGCTCCACCGAGGCAGTATAGTACATAGTTTGTATTTTGTTTTTCATTGCAGTCAGTAACAGCCGCTGCCAATAAACAATCCCAATCCAAAATTTGCCGTTTGAGACTGACAGCTCAATCTTTTTCCTGATACTATATTGCCAATAATCAATCTCAGTAGCGAAAAAACTATGGCAACATGGTAAGAGACCAATCGGAAAGTAGAAAACAATCCAGATTGACTTCAATCTAATTTTTTCGATTGATTATTGGCATCGGTCGTAAACCTGCAAAGGACAGACTTGATAGTAAGTAATAGCTCTTCGACCATGAACAATGAACATGTTTAATTAAGGTCGGAGACGTATTGGCTTGTCATAATGCAAGGGGAGGAGAAAGGACAAAGGACAGAGGGAGAAAAAGAGTGTTTGACTTCCGACAACAAAGCCATGGCTATACGTCAGTTATCTGCCAGCCGGGGTAGTGACCACTGCTCCTCTCACACCGGATATTTCCACTGAAATCATATTTTTTTATTGTCATGTATGGCGAGACGAGCATGCTGTTCAATCGATGGTAAGCGATAGGACCGCTCGTAAACAGTAGCAAAACAAAACAACACCTTGAAATACAAATCAATGCATTCCACTGCACTCGCCATCCTGTGACATAAGATGTTAAGTCTCAATATGTCCAGTAGTTACATTAGTTATATTTACTTACTGCCGCCCTACCGCTTTAAAGTAAGGCAAAAATATAAACAGCATTACAGTTTAATATTTATTTATATTCATAATTCCTAGACAATTTACAATACTGACCAAATAAGGTATGCTTTACTCTAAATTAATACGACAGCCGTAAATTGAATAAAAATGTTAATTATTTCATAGTTAGTATATAATTATAGATTGTCTACGGTGTTATGGCGTGCGAATATGTGGTTGTCTGTTGTGAAAATATTAAAATCAGTTTTTCTCTTTACACATTAATAATAAATAACACCCAACAGTCACATACATAGTCCTGACCCCACACTAACATCGAGTCTTGTGTCGTGGGTATCAGGAACTACGAGAGACTTTTCGGTCTCACAAACACCCAGACCCGATCAATATGTGATGATGAGGCAAATATATTCAATTGTAAAAAGCAGTCGTTATATTTTGACAACAGCATTAAAACCACACTAAAAACACCGTAGACGATATATATTTAATCCGTTTAATTGTTAAATGAAGAAAACGGCCCGCGCACACTTTCATCTTAAAGTTGCCTGATGTTTTTTTGATATCACTAAAGTAGAATATTGCTAAGATTTATATAACAGGGGCAAAATCATTTCATGTTAAGTACGGTTTATCGGTTTCCTTAAATTATAAAATATTTGTTTAAGTTACGCTTACTGCATCAATCTATTCCGGTACTTATTTTGTGTAATAAATTAAGCTTTATAGTATAATATTTTAGTTTATTTGTCTTGTAGCTGCCATGAATTAAATGAAAATAGCGATAAAATAAAATCTATCTTTATTGTAAAGAAATATAGCAGGCCGAAGGAAAATTAATAATTTTTGGCAATATAAAAAAAAGCCAGACTTTGAGTCCTAAGCACTTTCTACTTTGTAAACTTCATCAAAATCGCTAAGGTCGGTGGGAAAAAATATTAAACAAATATATTAACTTACTCGTATAGTTTATGTGTGAACCGAAATACGGTTATCTTAATAAATTCTTAATTATGTATTTTACAACTATTTTATAGTCTTAAATATATTAATAATAGTGACAAATCCACATTAAATATACACAATATAAAATGTGATATTATATTAACTTTAATAAATAATATGAGATCATTAAAACGAGGTATCCATAAATAAAAACAAAACATAAAAACAATTAAATAAATTATTTTGGATTACGTCACTATTTCTAACGTCAAACGCACACTATCAACTTTTAATTGAACGATACGAAACAAAATAGTTTGCTCTGACTAGATTATTATTTATTACAAACATAACCTAAAGTTGGAGTAAAATATATTATACTTTCAAAGCCATGTGCAATATATGCACTACAAAAAAATGGCGGAAAACGAAGAAAACAATCATGCTTACGAGCATAGCCTACACAAAATAGTATAGGCAAAATATTATGTGCAAAAGCAATTTATTTTTGTTTGTCATAACTCTTACTTAGGGCTTATTTGCAGAGGCCTACGTCCAGCAGAAGACCACAGGCGAAGTATACAAATCCTATTCAACTAAAAATCGTCCAACTAAAAGTCGATACTGCCTAGATCACAAGAGTCCGTTGGTGTTCACTAGAGGTCACTAGTCACTCAGGCGTCGTCGTCGTGCGAGTGCCGCTGGAGGACCGCGAGGCGCTGCTGCGTCACTTCCAGGTGGTGTTTCCGCCACTTGATGCGCCGGTTCTGGAACCAGACCTTCACCTGCGAAATAATCAGAAATAACCATAAAGAAAACCAAAGGGATTTTCAGCAGATGTCTTTGCCTAGCTCAGTCACGTACATTAATCACGATATTTAAAAGAGATATGCGTAGGCCTGCCGGTAAACGACCAGACGCGGCAGCCAACATGACTTTTCGGAGTCATGCGTATTGATAGTCAATCACCACGCATATAGTGTTGAAGGAAAACATTCCGAGGAAACCTGCACATCATAGCGATTTGTAACAATTTCTATGGTACGTAAAGTCTGCCAACCTGCATTAAGTCAGCGTCGTGGACTATATGGGCTAACCACTCTCAATCGTACTCTCTATTATAGAGGAGGCCCGTGCCCTGCAATGGGACGCATATGGTCTGACCCAAACTTGAAAGAAACGACTACCGGCCAAAAAACCGATATTTTTGGAAGCCTTTACCTAGCAGTGGAAATTAATCAAGTGGAAGAGTCGGTAGGGGTCGACCTCACCGAACATACACCATCCAAATCAGTGATACCCTCAACAAGGGTCAGGTCAAAAGTACCCTGAACCGACGAGAATGCATGAAGACGTTGATGAAAGTGGATGGAGCGAAAGTAGTATGTCAGGATCGAGCAAAGTGGTGGTCTCTGCCACCCCTTTGGTTTACAGGCGTGACGATTATGTATGTATGTATAATAAAAACCGTTTCGCAATATAATCATGTTACGAAATATCAGGCAAATCAGCAGATAGGCCACGTAAGTGATCAAAGTACTTAATAAGCTAGGTTCTTTGGGTCCAGAAGCAACGCAGAAGAAAGTCGATTTTGCAGGAATAACCTAAAAGGGTGAAAACTCTTCCATTGAGTGATAATCATATCAGCACTTCAGTTGTACTTATTAACTCCATGGTGATAATATTTGGACGATTTGTATAAATCGATAACAGATGGCGTTAGTAGTATTTTACATTGCGTATCTATGTTTCTAAACGCAAATATTTTGAATAGGACTATGTTAAATATTAACTATGAAGGCATAACACCTATCAAATCAATCAGTTAGGCAATGTTCCATAAACTCATAAACTCACGCCTTTTTCCCAGAAGGGGTAGGTGGTAGGTAAGTGCCAGGGCACCCACATTTTGCTTTGTATGGTCCGTCCCACAATGTGATAGGTGGCGAGCCTATCGCCATATCGGGCACAAATTCCTGACTCTGGGCTGATAATGAATAGAAAAATCCAATATCACTTTGCCCAACCCGGGATTCGAACCCGAGACCTCAACTTTGTAAGCGTACCGTAGTACAACTACGCCACCGAGGCAATGTTCCAAAATATAATAAACGGTTTTCCAATGAACGCTAAGTACCAGCTCATATACTTGCGATTGCAGGGCACGGGCGGGCTTCCTCTACAATCGAGCGTACGATTGAGACTGGTTAGGCCATATAGTACACCACGTTGGCGTAGCACGGGTTGGCGGATTACATAATATATTACATACCACAGAAATTATTACAAATTAATCGTTATGGTATGCAGGTTTCCTCACTATGTTTTCCTTCATCGTTGTAGTGCGTGGGGATTGACTATCGATACAGCTATCACTCCAAAAAGTCAGAGGTCTGCCCTAGACTTTGAACCCCCTACCACCACGAATATGTTGATAGTACGTCTGCTCCATTTACCAACAGGCCACCACGCACTTATCAAATGAAGTAAATAAAGTAAATAAATAAAAATTACAAAGAAATAATTATAATTAAAGGCCGCTTCCAACAGGTCGATGGAGATCATTGGGGGAGCCTTATATTCAGCAGTGGACTTCCTGTGGCTAAAACGAACGAACGAATTATAATTACCAACAGTCATTAAAAAAGAGTTCTCAGCTACAATAATCTTCATCATCGTCGCCAATCTCAAAAAGTCCACTGGTTCCTCCAAGTTTTCAACAACGATCTGTGATGCCATTGAGTGAGAAGTTATATCTCACAAATATACTTGTTCCAGCAGGTGCTCACCTGCGCCTCGGTGAGCTGCAGCGCATGCGCGAGGTACAGGCGCTCCGGGCCCACCATGTATTGCTGCCGCTCGAACTCCGCCTCCAGCCGCTCCAGCTGCTCCGGAGTGAAGATCGTTCGTATCCGTTTACTCCGCCCTGAACTGGAACCAAGAGATTACTTACAATATTTTCTTTCTGTGACTGGGGACGAAGAAACTCTATAAAAATGTTCGTATTTAAAATGTATATTGCTTATAGATTATATATAACAAATTGTTAATCAACTGCTCTAATTTAAACCAAAGTGTAACTTTTGTAATAATCAATATATTGAGAACTGGTTATAAAAACAGCAGCTTTCCAAACCGGGTGGCACATTAAAAAAATGACTGAATCGAAATTATGTTGAACATATATTAAATTTTTTTTTTCATTTCTATTATTTTCAGTGTTTTATTCTGTCGTGTATGCAGTATGGTGCAGTGTATGAACAAGCCGTTGTAACCCTGATATGGCGAATTAAGTCCAGAAAAGTTATTTTGGATGGTTTGGATGTGAAGACAATTTGCGTGATATTCTTAAGAGTCAATATTGCTGGGCGGACGATCTGTAGTTGACCAAAAAGTTTTATGTCATCATGGAAGTTGTTAGAGCCAGTGGATTTACTAAAGAGGATACCATAGATCGGGTGAAGTGGATAACATAAAATAGGTAAATTGACTCAAGCATCAACTGAGATAGTGCTAGGTGGCAGGTGTCCAATACTCATTTCCTCTTATCATTATTTTTCCTTCCCGCTCTCCTCCCGATTTGATAGGCCGCCATCACATCCATGATCCAAGCATTGTGGATGTTCACGTGCGACAGTGATCCGTTACCATCAGATGGCCTATGTGCTCTTAGCAAATGCAATAAAAAAATATGTTAGACGAAAAAACGTGAGATTTTTATGTTATGCAATTCACTTTTGTGAGGTTTTGACAAAAAGCTCATGATTATCCCACACTGCATGCTGTGCCCCGCCTAGCAGCGATCACGTCTTAACCACATCTTGAGGCGGAAATAAACTCAGCAAATTATAAATGGATCTATATAGTTGTAGTATATTGACATATTAATACTCTTTGAATCCGTCGTTTTGAACCATTTTGAACCATACAGAACGCTAACTAGGGGTGAATAAGAACAAATATAGATGTCGATAGGGGAAACGATGCGAAGATGTGGTGTATAGTAAATGTGCCGATAAATATTAAAATTTGTATTTTACTATAATATTGTACTCGTACATATTAACCTTAAATAGTGACTATTACACTAGTGGCACCTCTGCTTACACGTGGACAGTAGGGTACAGTAGACACCTTATGTATATATTTTAAAAAGGCAGTGAAATACTTACCTATTTGAACAGGATATGGAGTGATTTCGGGAGCTCTTCATTTGGCCTAACGGCGGCCTTATGTCCGGCCGTGGACTGTCTGTGAAAAAAACATTAATATTAGCAGTCAGCGAAAGCTTTGTTCAAGGCAAACCGATACAATTTCACAATTTCCAAGTCAGTCACTTTTGCCCCGACCAACTTCTACAAAGGCTATTAGCTGCTGGGGTAGGAGTTAGATGCACAAGGCAGTATTACTGGACTCGGCACGCATAGTGAGGCGGTTCCTCACTTTGTCTCCTTAACCACTGGCTAAGGTCTTGAGCCTCACCAGCGAAGAGGCAATTTTTCTTTTTATATGTTTATATAAAAATGTAAAAAATGAAATATATTAAATAAAGGGTATTTAGTCGCTCACTTCAAAA
Organism: Hyles lineata; assembly: GCA_030180105.1. NCBI lineage: Eukaryota > Metazoa > Arthropoda > Insecta > Lepidoptera > Sphingidae > Hyles > Hyles lineata. The sequence continues at coordinate 1,852,076 of JARJEE010000041.1, forward strand.
ATAAAAGGAAACTTCGTGAGAAAATCCGTTCTGTTAAACTTGAAAGACTTCCACTAGGATTTCAAAGGTATTTGGGATCCAGCAAATCATACTAGGACAGACGGGTTTTGTAATTTAGCAATCTAAGCTCCTCGCAATCGTAAAGGAAGTAAAGCACTGATGTAGCCATGAAAAAATCAAAGACTGCAACACATAATATGGACTCCACTAGGTCGAAATTAATAAGGGTAAAAAAATGGGAAATTGAAACAAAATACTAATTTGGTGTTAATTTGTCTATAAATTATTTTATTGAAATACGCTGTTTTGCAATTTGTCAGACGCCGGCTGTGAAATGAGAGGTCGCGGGATCGATGCCCGAAACCATTTGTTCCGAGTCTGGGTGTTTGTGAGACCGAAAAGTCTCTCGTAGTGCCTAACACCCACGACAAGACATGATCTTAGTGTGGGGCCAGGACTATGTATGTGACTATTGGGTGTATTTTGTTATTTTTACTAAAGGAAGCAGAACCAAATTTAAAAATTTAATTTAATAATTAAAAAAACAAATAGTTTTGAGGTATTTAAAAAGAAATTTAATTATTGTCTATTGTTATCAAAGTACTAAAACTAAATACGAACCTAGCAGTCATATTCGAACTAATGCAATATTATTCTGTTTGTCTAAACAATTTTTTATTACTCCAATCCAGTTTATTGTTTTGGTTTTGTATTCAACATAGTACATACGGTTTTCATATAATTATTTAATTGAATTATCAAATACATTTATAGTTTGCTTTATGTTCTGATGTTAGCTTTAGTTATTATTATTGAACTTATCGCAATGTTTGAAATGTAAATTTATTTTGAGTACGGATTTAAAGATCTTTAACCACAATTTCATCTTTTGATTAATTTAATTAGAACATTTTACCTGCACACGATACAAGGCAGGCTAAATTAGAAAATAAAAACACATCAGTGCAACTTTACATTGTTTTTTTAAATAGTGTTCCCATTATCTACAAACAAGTAACAAATCAATAAATTCAAACATAACAAGCAAATAATGCCACTCACAGCCACTTATCCCCGTGTCCTTTCAGATTACTCGCAAACTTTCCCTTTTATGTGACGGTTAATAAAATAAACGGGGGATGTTTAATTAAACCCGGGGCGCCACCCTCGCTCACAAGGGAATTATCGCGGCCTTTAACTTTGCAAAGTGGATTAGACTTATCATCCTGTGTATTACCCCTACTGTATCATTGGACTGCTCAATTTTAAAGAATACAGAGGTGCTTGTATTTAAAAATATATATTTGATAGACATAAAGGTAACAAACCTAAAGTTTTTTAGAATTTCTAAAAATGAGTCATCTAACTTTTATGTGCGTATGGCGCAATTTGGAACTAAAAATAAAATTTGAAAAATATATATTTAACAAATTGTTTGAGATTTCTTTTCATAATTAAACAACAATAAATTATACTCGTAATCTAATAGAAATAACATGTTCAAAAATTAAAATGTAAAGAGAGAAAAATTGTATCTAATATTGATAACAGCACGACAACAACGCATTTAGACGCCAAATGATCGCAGACGTCAACTTCATCAGAGCTAATATGACGGTCAAATCGGTGCTACCCTAAGTCAGGGACTGGTCATAAGTAAACTGAACTGTAAAAAATACAATATGAAAACATTAATTAAAGTGAATGAAGCGAAACTGGGTAAGTCAGGCTCGAAATTGCGACCAAATGTAAATCCATACTCTCTGCCTACTCACATTATCATAGAAGTAGAGGCATAATATTTTGTACATGCGTACTATGTCAGTACGTGCTGTCACGTTGGTAAATGTACCAGACCGCAGCTGCCAAATTCGAATCCCAGGGCACTCTGATATTCGGAGTCGTGTTTGTATTGATAGTCAATCACCATACAATATAACGGTGAAGGAAAACATCGTGGGGAATTCTGCTTCCCATAGTGATACTGAAGAATTTCTATAGTTCGTAAAGGTCCGGCTATCCGCACTAGACCAGTGTGGTGGATTATACGGTCTAACCCCTCTCAATCGTACTCTCAATCGTACTCTCAATCGTTGAGGAGGCCTGTGTCCTGCAATGGGACGTATAGTGCCTGATACTGATGAAGAACCGTGCGTGATGGCTTGTTGGTAACGGATTTACGCCAACCCGCGTTATCGCTTGTTCTCATCCCAGTACATACCTCTGACTATTGCGGAGTCATGACTGTAGGTATTAATTGTTAATTTCAATTGTGAAGGAAAACTGTGACAACACAACATCTAAAACTTGATTGATTGATGATTGGATTTTTATTATCAATGTTACTTTTAATTTTGATTCTTTTCAAATGATGGCAGGTGGGGTAAATCAGTACTAGTATGGAGGCAAAGAACTGGTTTGGAAACCAGGCCAATCGAAGACGTGTCTTTGATAAGTGGACCGACGACCTGGTCCATGTGGTGGGAAAAAGCTGTAGGTATACGAATCTGGACAGAATATCATGGCGTCAATTACTAGAGGTCTACTCAGCATTGGAGGAAATATAGTCTGAAGAATAAGAAGATTACAATTAACTAGGGTCACTGTCCATTTCTGAGTCGGGATGTAATCCAAAGTTTTTAACGAAGGGAGACAGATCACTCACCCCTTAAAATCCATGAAAAGAGATTCATGACATATCGACTAATTAATTAGTGACTATCCCCAATTGCCTGAGCCCGACTTCCGATATACGTGAGTTATGAAGGAGAATGCATAGATTTAAATATTTATTGAGCCTGTTTAATCAATCAATAATTCAATTGATCAAACGGAAAGCGCAATGTAGGACGTTCACCTACAAGATGGTCAGAGGACCTGGTAAAGGTTGCGGTACGCCGCTGGATGCAGGCTACCTCCAACAGGTCACTGTGGATAACATTGGGGGAAACCTTTGTTCAGCAGTGGACTTCTTTTGGCTTATGAATGAATCAATGGTGGCACAGGCTTGACAGCAGTCGTTGCACAGTCTTAACTACGCTAGTAGTGGAACGAAAGTTTCGATCCTAATATATTGACATTGACAGTCACATTCTTTTGTGGCTATGAATTGCACACATTCTGGAATACAATACATTGACGCGTTTACGCCAATGTTGCACATGGAAATGTCCGCCCCGTGCCCACAAAAGCTTTATATAATTGAAACGTCGGGAACTTAAAAAATGTAAAAACTGAACCAAATCTGCTATAGTTTTATATCAATGTTATCCGTTTATCACAACTGGACGGCTCTGCCCGGGTGCAGATGCACTTTTCAAAATGGTGACCATAATGTTTAATTCCGACTGTCAATGTAGAATATTGGAGCAAAGGTTTCCATCGATATCCATTTAGAGACCACGAAAAACGAATAGATTTTCCTCGTACTTGCTAGATTTTTCACTACTGCTTCCCTCTTATAACTTGATGATATATCCGATAAATGACCGATCCAATACAAAAATATTATTTCAATTCGAACCAGTAGTTTCTGAGCTTATTATTTAGTATATTTAGTTGCTGGTTAAACATTATAGTGGAAAATCTAATAATTTTAATTTTTAATGCATATTATTGGGGTTAAAGACAAGTTAGACTTTCACGAAGACTCTCTGAGCTTCAATGCTCAATGTCATTAAAATGCGTGCCACTGTTGATCCACTGTTGATCACAGGAGTTGCAATGGCGGGTGCGAGGATGGCACAGTCTCCAAAAAGAATCGCCATATATACCATGGGTATTTGGCATAGAGGACGGCTCATGTTATGCCGTACCTCAAATTTGCCTGTCTCTGTTGTAATCGGTATAGTTTAGCAAAAAAGCATCTGTTTTTAATGAGGGCGCTAAGATCGCATTTAATATTAATATGGCAACCCGATATACTACGACGGAAAAGGTGTAGGTACTTGTTATTTTTATTGAATGTTATTAATAGGATCCTAGTCAATTTTATATCACAAAACAAACAATACGTACGAAAATGTATAGAAATACCTACGTTTAAAATTATTCAACAAAGACATTAACATTTTTATGAGTGATATTATAATAGTTTTTCTTTAATACAAATTGTCACTGAATCGTACTCATTTTGACTAAGTTATATATATGTTGGCGTACATTTGTTAGCGCTTCAGCACAGCCGCAATATCCAGATCGTTCCGGACTGGAAGATATGGATGGGAATCCACATTAACGGTCCCAAAGAGCAGCTTACTAACTTTCCTTTTGTCTTTTTGTGCCCGATATAGCGATAGGCTCGCCCGTATCACAACGTGAGACGGGAACATACAAGTCGAAATGTGGGTGTTCTGGAACCTTTGACTACCCCTTCTGGGAAAATGGTATAATTTATGTATGTATGTTTTAAAAAATACATAAAATTATATTTTACTGAAAGTAAAATTAATTAGTAAAATTAATATTTTTTTCCGCAGCCAATGTTAATTGGTGCTTACTGCATTAATCACCAGATGTCAGTCAGTGCTGTCATTCTACCGTGTCAGAAAAGAAATGTGTTTTCTCCTCACAACTGCACCCACAGATTGCACCAATACCACATTACACAACATCTATGACAGCCTCCATGGCACAGTCAGCCTATGGTGGCAATTTCAGTGACTAGAGACAAAATGAAACAAAAAAAATCACAAATAAAACCATTTTTTTGTGATTTAAACTAACATTGTGTTTGGGTGGTAAATCCATACTTTTTGCTCAAATCAAAATTTAAGCCCTAGCGTACCATAGAGTCTTTAAAAATAAATTATTATTATTTTACCTACTATTATTTTAGAAAAACACTATGTGTTTGCCACTCAAATACGACGATAGCAAATAATAACAAAAAAAAAAACACGGTTTTTTGCAAAATTTTAATTGCATTTTGTCTGAAGTCACTAAAACTACCACCCCACTTCGTTTTCGGTAGCAGTCTTGATATATCCTGTATATAGGCTGACGCAGTTACATATTATTTCTGTAGCAGCCCATATACGTTCTACTGCAGGGCACGGGCCTCCTCTACAATCGAGAATACGATTGAGAGTGGTTAGGCCATATAGTCCTCCACGCTGGTCTAGTGCGGGTTGGCGGACTTATGCAGGTTTTCTCACGATGTTTTACTTCACCGTTTTATTGCGTGGTGATTGAATATCAATACACACACGACTCCGAAAAGTCAGAGGTGTGCCCTGTGATTTGAAGACCCGACGACCGAACATGTTGGCAGCTGCGTCAAGTCCGTTTACCAACAGGCCTACACGCACTTACACATATTATTTAATACAAAAATATTCTGTGTATAAAAATGCGTAGCGTTATCGATTTTTGCTAAAAGTCACCAGGATTTGTAACAATTCGTGTGAAAGCGAATTATTTCTATAGTAACTTCTCAATTCCTTGCCTCTCACAGCTTAAGATTTAGAAAACAGCCACAACTAAAATATCAATTGGGGCTAGCACAATTACTTTACATGGAACAGGTGGGACATCGGTTCGAATGTAATACGGGATTTATATAATATTTGTGGCTTTCATCATCATCCTAGAGCAGAGGTACTCAATCTTTTTTTACACGGGCCGCAAATACGTTTTAAGGAGTAAACATACCTCTGAAACACCACGTCACCTAAACACGCGACACGTGTTGAATCAAATCAAATCGTAGTATATTCTATGGCCAGAAAGACACTACGAACAGATGATGCTAAGTGTCGCGTCGGGTCGCGTGGCATTTCAGTAACAATATGTTTCCGCCCTTAGGTAAGGTTTTCCGAGCCAACTCAACGCAATTAACGCGGTAGGTTTGTCTAATTACCATTTTGTTTACTCGGCGAGCATAGTTCCTATAATTGGCGTGAAATTTTAAATGATTTGCAGCCTCAGGCGGGCCACTAATAGAAGCCCGCGGTTACAGGTTGAATATGGCTGCCCGAGAGGCTTACAGTTTCGCACAACACTCGCCCCAACGTTAATCCGGCGGGATGTAACCGAATTAAATACCCGAATTGTAACTTCAACACAAGTTTATACCCGCTTTAAGTTAATTTAAAACGACTATAAATTAAATAATAAGGTTAAAAGTATGTATCACCTTATTATTTTAAATATTATGTTTACCATCTTAAAGGTACCTATTTTTTTTTAATCCTTTTTGAAGTAAAATATACGAGTTATAATTATATTTATTTACTGTTGTAGTATACCCCCTCTTATTCATAAGGACTTAAAGCAATTTTCAAATGCCGTTCGTATGAACTTCATAGACATTAATAACGTTTTTGAGTCAAATAGCTGAGTTAAATGCTTAATTAGTATTATAGTAAGCAACCGACACGCGCCGGATTTTTATTAAACTATTTATTTCTTCCACACACACAATACAACTAAATAACAATATAAGTATACAAGGAACAGGGCCATATTAATTTTTGCTGTAATATGCGTGTAGAATGGATACCAGCTCACTTTGATTTTCAGCAGGCTCCAACAACAATGTTGAAGCCAATTAATCAACAATGTGAAAATCTTCACAAGAGTTTTTATTTTATTTTTAGTCCAATATATAAGGTATGTTCAAAATAAGTGCATTGGATTGGGCTTCTGCCCTTCTACTACTTTGGGCTTAGTAGTATACTAAAAATAAAGATGAAATGTACCATCTTTTAGCGATCTTAACTTCACCTTAACCTTGGTATAAATAATATTAATAACACACAGACTAATATTTTATCTGAGACTATTTTTTTAATTTAATCACTTTATTTGCAAAAAAAGTATTTTATAGAAGATAACCCTAAATATGTAATTAGTAGTCCGCTTAGCTACGGAGGAAAGTGGACAATTTGTTTTGTAACCCTCCTATGTAATGTTGGATTAATTTCATTGCTGATAAAGACAACTTATACATTAATGGAGACTCGGCGGGCTCTATTGCTCAGTGTCATTATAATATGAGTCAAATTTTATCATGGCTTACAGGAGTAGCAATGGCGGTTTTGATGATGGGATAGTCTGGCTGGTTTATTAAAATCCATTCATATATTACTCTACATTAGAAGTAAGTTTGGGACTGTAGATGAAGCGAAAAGCTGACGCTAAATATAATGAAGTAACAGAAAATATTAAGATTTTGTACGAACCAGTAGCTATTTATCATCTTAACAGATTAGAATTGTATAAGCAGCGGCATTCAGCGTCCCTTTATTACTGGCGCGTTGGACGGTCGCTTGACCAAACCACAAGCCGAAAATGCCCTTTCCCAAGTCCAAGGATATAATAGGGGCAAGCTATTAAGGAGTTGACGGATATATTTACAGTTCCTATACATATGCACATTTAACTTTTCTAACTGTCTGATAGTAATGCATAGTGGTCAATTTGCTTCATGCTTGTGCTCAAAAAAACTTAAACACATAAATATGTCACTATTAAGTCACGTCCATAAAAGAATTCCTCCAATAAACACTACAACGATGAAGTTACATCGCAAAGAACGGGACATAATGATTCAAGCAGATGTCACATGTACCTTGCCTCAAGGCCGCCGGCACTCCGACCATCCCTCGGAAGCCCTCATTGAGCCTCTGCACCTCATGGCCGGAGTACAGGTAGCTCTGCAGCTGCCGCTGGTTCTCCTGCAGGCGCTCCTGCACGCTCAGGTTCATCACATTCTCATCCGGCCCCGTCAGACCCAAAATAGCAGCAATCGTGAAAGATTTCCCTCCAAGATTAGTCGCCTTTCCGGTCAAATCCACACCGAACGCCGAATGACTACTGTCCCCGTCGTCCAGCGTCGACACCGGGGACGAAGACCGCTCGGCGTTATCCACATTCTCGTCCTCCAAAGCCGAAATTCGGTCATTGTTCTGGTAGGAGACGGCGAGCAGGTCTGTTAGGTTGCCCGGGTACAAGTTCTGCCTCTGATCCATCATTGTATCATATTGTCTTTGGCATTTTATCACAACACAAACACTGGGTTAATTACGCGTTGAGAATTAGGCAGACGCGCGGAGCACCGCACGACATTTTGGTTTATGATTGAAAATGGGATAATTTTAATTTGTAAAGGGCGGAGCTAACCGATTGATATTGAGGGAAAAAATGACACAACACTCGGGTCAATTGGGGGTGCATGATTGCCAATTTGTTCGTGGAGAGGGGGGTCGCGCGGCGGCCACGATTGGCCGAGTCCGCGCATGCGCAGCGCAGGGCGTGGCCAGATTTAGGGGGTGTGGTTCCGCCGTGATTTGCGGTCGGCGAAGCCTTTGATTGGGGCAGGTGCGGACTTGGAAATATTATACCTCTCTGTATCAAAGTATGTTTTGTAAACACTGAGAACGCTATTCTATTTTAAAACACACACAACACACAAATACTAGACTTATATAACAATTTTTGATCGACAATAATTTGGAGCAAAATATACAATTTTTGCTTTCTTACTCATGAGTCCGTCATTCCATCTGCAAAAAAACTATGTATGTAAAAGGAATTTGGTCTCCGTTACAAAGCCAGAATCTTACCGGATAGGTACCTATCCGCATAGACTGTCACGGTGTTGGAGAATATTTTGATTCAGATGGTCGTTCTCCTGCAGAATATCACAGAAAGTTCTAGAAAAAAGAAATCAATGGATTTCTTCACCCTATCTCAGACTTACTACACTCGTGTAAGCTCTAGAATTAACTCCCTGCATCGGTGATGCTGACCGCTATGACGTTTATAACGAGGCTTTAAGAGAGTACTCTCCTTAAGGTAGGCAGCGATTTTGTTGTGCTGGTCCCCTGGCACTGCAGAGGTCCATGAGCAGCGGTAGCCGCTTACCATCAGACGGGGCGCTAGCTCGTCTGCCTATAAAGGCAATTGAAAAAAAAAAATAGGTGACCGTGATTAAGACTAAAGTCGAATTGAGTTTATATTTTAAGGTTATTACTTAATTAATTATAGGTAGTAGAGCTGGGGAAATAAAACAACTAAAAGCCAACGGTTACAGACAGAAGAAAATGGTTAGCACAGATCGATTGGACGACGTCATATACCCAATTTGAAACCAAACATTTTTATCCTCGGGGACCCAAAAAATCCATAAAAGTTGGAACTGAATCGGTGAGCCAGAAATAATGAATCCTTACTACTAACAGTTAATATATATGTCGGAAATAAAGCCATGTGTTAATTATTTTTAACCAGACCGGAGATAACGTCACCGGTCTATAATCGTTTATTTATTAATTTTATCGCTATCACGACACGGTATAATTAACGGAATAACAATTTATCGGAATATCTTCGACAACTTGTTACTTTTATAGTAAACACGTATTCCAATGTTTCACTGTCGACTGTTGGATGTTGAATGATTTGTCTACGGTCGGGAGGCGCTTTATATTGCAAACTATCATACTCCCACGCTTACTCTGACTGTGGGTAGTGAAATAAAATCACAACCGGGTTTTCTTTAATAAAATTACTTCTACAACTACCCGTAGATTGCTTAAGGCTTGTTTACCATTGTTTTAACAATACTTTTGTTTAATATTTTGACTTCACATAAAATCGCGCCGTCATATAAATTATGTGAATCCCGCCCATGAAAATCAACAAAAATTGGATTGTATTAATAAGCTTTTTTAATTCAGAAGCGCCTGAATCCGTCCGTGGAGGGTAGCACCCCGTCGCGCCACCCCATCCCCCTCGCTGAAACAATTTAATATCATAATCTGAGCCCGATACGACACCCAACTGAAAAAAAATGGATGAGCCAAAATCACAGCGAATGCGCAATGTAAATGCATTTTGTTCTTTGCTATACTAATGTAATAAAGGTTTTGATAAATAATAATAGATAAATGAATATAATATTTGACACTATATTTTGTATTAAATATAATTAATTTAGTTTTTGGTTAAAATAGTAACAAATTATTAAATACAAAATTGGCTCTATCACCCATAAGGATTTTCATGGCATTTAGAAGCGACCTGCTTCCATCATTATTTAAAAATAGTAATTTATTTTTAGACACCAAACTACATAAATTATTTTAAATTCAATATTGTTTGAAGTTTTAGTCATATTACGACTCTATTAAGCCTACCTTGTAATTTGGAATAATTTAAGAATAGGAGAATAATAAATCATCAGGACACTTTTACTGGTGGTAGGTCTCTCATATGTGATAGACCGCCTGGGTAGGTACCACCGCAATGTCTATTTCTCCCGTCAAACAGCAGTGTAAATGCGCTGTTGTGTTTTGGTGTGAAACACATTGTAGCCAGCGTAACTATTGGATATATTGAGACTTAATATCTTATGGCTCAGGATGGCGAGCGCAGTGGAATGCCAAGTATTACTTTGTAATTCAAAGTGTTGTTTAGGTTTTGTTACTGTTCATGAGTGGTCGTATCGCTTACCATCAGGGGAACGTCATGATCGTCTCACCATTCACGGTAATAAAAAGAAACACCTGCATAACATAGTGATTTGTTAGAATTTCTGTGGAATATAAAGTCCTCCAACCCGCATTTGGCCAGCGTGATGGGCTATATGACCTAACTACTCTCAATCGTACTCTCTATTGTAGAGGCCCGTGTTCTGCAGTAGGACGTACATATATGGGCTGATACAGAAATTAGATTGTGATAGGCAGGTTGAGAGGTATCTTCCAACGTAAAACACGTTAAAACCTCGTAAGCACCACAGATGAATATTTATACAGGTTATATCAAGACTGCTACCGAAAACTAAGCCGGTGGTAGTTTTAGTGACTACAAACACAATGCAACTAATAACTTTGCAAAAAAAGTGGAGATTTATTTTGTAATTTTTTTTCTATCGCCGTATTTGGGTGATAAATACATAGTTTTTTTTTCTGAAAGAATAGTGTACCCCCTTTTATTTTTTTTGACGCTTTGGTACACAATGGTTTCAATTATTATGTTATAAAAAACTATTGATTTAGCACCGAAACACGATTAAATTTAAAATACCATAAAATAATATTATCGCGTTTCTTTGCGAATTTTGTAGTCGCTTATACTACCAATCGGCTTCGTTTTCGGTAGCAGTCTTGATATACCCCGTATAAATAAATAAATATACCCATCAGTCACATAGTCCTAACCCAAAATTATAATTTGATCTAATACTTGTGGTTTACATATAAATTTGTCTCGGTGCGGGGATCAAACCCGCGGCTTCACGTTTCACAGCCGGGTATAACCAACTGCATCTTTGGGGCTGTCCCAGTATATTATAGACCGCATAGTACATATGAACTGCAAGTTTGGTGGAAGAGATGTACCTAATGACTCGTCGAATAACACGAAAATTTCATTTACTAAAGACAAACGGCCTTATTCAAAGACTGTTGTAAAATCTATTTAATTATATGTTTTGTTCCTTTCAAACGACTTTTGAACTAGTTTATAGGAAGAAAACAACATTCGATAACTAAAATAACTTAAAGTTGTCTATGAATCAGGCAGTTATAGACTAAATAATAGATTTATTTAATCGTTCCAATGCTAAATTGTTTCAATTTCATTTTTTTTTTTTTATTGCTATGAATGGCGAGACGAGCATGCCGTTCGCCTGATGGTAAGCGATACGACCGCTCATGAACAGTAGCAAAACCAAACAACACCTTGAATTACAAAGCAATGCTTGGCATTCCACTGCGCTCGCCATCCTGAGACATAAGATGTTAAGTCTCAATATGTCCAGTAGTCACTCTGGCTACAATGCCCTTCAACCCGAAACACAACAGTGCGTTTACACTGCCGTTTTACGGAAGAAATAGACACTGCGGTGGTACCCACCCAGATGGCCTCCTACATATGAGAGACCTACCACCAGTATTCGCCCAAATTAGGAAAATTAATTGACAAAAATAATTACTTGAGGATTGGCAATATGCACTAAACTTGCGAAGTCATAATGGAGCAAAACAAATTAAAGCCGTCCGTATTATGCGCTAATGTTTTTTTTTTTTACCAAAGAGGTCAGATAAGTAACTTGTACAATAATACAACCAGCATTTTTATTAATAAACAATGAATTAAAAGATATAATAAATAATATTTTTTATAGTTCAAAAAAATTCTACTTTAAATTCATTTATCACTTCGAACAATTGAACATTTGCATTTCTTAATTACTTATTATTTTTAAGTCGCGTTTAAGACTGACCATTAATTAATTAATAGTTCTAGTTATAAACTGTTATAAAATACATAATATATAAAGGTGATGCTGGCCAAGAACAAAAATAAAATGTCATTAGGTAATGTTATTTTTTTAAACATTTTCAATTTTAGGCATTCTTTTTTTATGATTGTACTATCCAACTAAACTAACAAGTACCGTTTGACGTTTCATATTTTTCAATTTTAAACATATTTAGACAAGCGTAACTCACACAATTTTAATTTCGCTTGCCGTAAAGCCACAATTACATGGTTTTAGGCGAAATGTTATTGAAATTGTGTAAGTTACGCCTATACAAAGTTGAAAAGTATGAAACGTTAAACGGTACCTGTTAGTTTAGTTGGATAGTAGTAAAGAAGAACTTAACAATACTGCATAAATATTATCTAAATTGTGTAAAATGTTATACTACTTAGTTATATCGGACAACCAAGCGAGTGGTATGAACATTATAGTTTTATAATGTGAGTACATTTTAGATTTTTAATGAAGTGGGTGAATGCAATCCCCTTACAAAGTTATTGTGCTAGGCTTATTTTCAGCTGTAGATTTCCAGTTGCCGAAAATTATGATTTCGTACCTATGAACCGCGACTTTTACCGCTCAACTTGCCCTCAAGTTGTAATAGACAAAATCTACGGTTAAGATTAAGATTCCTGGATATATTTTTTGTAAATTATAAAGATTTTAAATGTTATAAAATTATACAGCCTCATTTATGGAGCGGCAACGTGTTTGGGTTGAACCGAAATATCCCGGCTTCGAATGTTATATTTTTTATTTAAGCTGTAAAATAAACTTTAATTGGTCAGAAAAAAATTAATCACTTTTGTGTTAAAAACACCGTTTTATTCCACTTAAATGTTTTATTATAATCAACGTATATTGGAAAACCTAGTACCGATACAGAGTAATCAAATAGATTCTATCACAAAGCTAGTAAAACACGTCAGGAGTCAACGCTACAGTAAGAATTAAACTGTGTAAGGCGTAGATATTGGACGCATAAATTCAGAGATATTGCATGTGCCAATTTATTGCCAACATCTCTCATGACTGATTTCCAATAGATCGAAGATGCAGAATATAGGGTTCCTATTCCACCTAAGTAAGGAAATATTATTGTTATATACGCCTTTTCCGGAAGAGGTATATACAGGTGCTACCAGGCCACCCACAATTCCCCTTGTGTGTTCCGTCCCACAATATATATTATATACATAGGAGGCAAGCCTATCGCTCTATAGGTTATATCTAGGGTGCAAATTTCTGACATTGGAGTCATAATGAATGGGAAATCCAATATCACTGATTCGAAAAGTCAGAGAAAAGGTGCCTGGACACCCACATTTCGCCTTGTATGTTCCGTCCCACGATGTGATAGGTGGCGAGCCTATCGCCATATCGGGCACGAATTCCTGACTTCGGGCTGATAATGAATAGAAAAATCCAATTATCACTTTGCCCAACTCGGGATTTCAACCCTAGACCTCAGCTTTGCAAGTGTACCTTAGTACAACTACGCCACCGAGGCACTGCCTCCGCAGCCGCGTCTGGTCTATTACCAACAGGCCACCATGCACATGCAAATACGTAATCAAGCGTAGCACATCCATTTATTCGAGACAAAATAAATAAAATGTGTCGAATTTGGCTGGCGAGTGTTGGCGCAAAAACTTGAATGACAAAGGGCCATGCGTTGTAGTGAATAGTCTGGGGTTGAGGGTTGTGATGCGCTTTTTGATCGCCCAAGCACCCGCCACTTGAGCGCAGGGGTGGCGCGCGTTTTTTATTTTAAAAGATTCTGTCATATTCTTTCTTGATTTAACACACTTTTTTTTTTGGTTCCTTATTTTTTTCAAAAATTTTTCTGCCTCTATGTTCACAGAGCGCATAGTGGTGTTAGGCACTCGTTATCACTTGTCAGTTTTTCATTGTAATTTTGCATATGAGTGATGCTTTAAAATTAATAATCTTTAAAATTAAATTAAAAACAGTAATTTCAGTGTACCCATGTTTACGAGTAACTTTTGTTGTCCGAACGCCTTTAGGCTGATGTCAGGTCTGTATTAGCCCATATACATCCCACTACAGAGCACGAGCCTCGTCTACAATTGAGAGTACAACTGAGAGTGATTAGGCCATATGGTCCACCACGCTGGCCTAATGCGGGTTGACGGACTTTACATACCATAGAATTTTTTTTTTAATCGCTATGGTATGCAGATTTCCTCACAATGTTTTCCTTCACTGTTTTAGAGCGTAGTGATTGATTGTCAATACACACATGATTCCGAAAAGTCATAGATGTGCATTGGAATTTGAATCCGCGACCACTTTTACCAATAGCCACCGCGCCATTCAGATATAAACGGATATGAATAGATTTGTCTATAACATTTCGTTTTGATAACTTTATTTTTCTTTTGCTTACAATGGCGGTGCAAATCCACTTCAAAAGTTTTTTGTCTACCTCTAAACCTATAAATACCGGGTGTATCCAGACTATGACGAAAAACGAAGCCAGGTGGTAGTTTTAGGGACTTCAGATACAATGCAACTAAACATTTAGCAAAAAAGCGTTCTATTTTGTAATTTTCACATATTATCATCGTGTTTGGGTAGTATAAAGTTTATGATAAAATAATAATGTACACGCTTTATTTGTTAAAAAAAGGTTGCGGTACGCGATGTCTTATATTATTATATTGCTTAATAATTAATATATTTATCACGATCTATTTAACACGTTAACTGCCATAGTAAAATTTTTAGGACGAGATTGTTTTTTGTTTGTTTTTTTGATTGTATATGCAACTAAATCACTTTAAATGAATATTTTTATTTGTCAATTTCAATAGATAATAATGAGCTAAACGTGCCGGACAGCTCCCTGAGATCATCTAAATTACATAGTGTTGCGTCAGTCACCCGGGACTGACATGGCCTTAACAGGAGCCATGTCTGTCAGGCACCGGTGCCTGACATGGCAGTCAACGTGTTAAACACGATGGAAGTTAAAAAAAACGTCGTTTTGTTTTGTAAATTGTTTTGTTCCATTGTTGTCACTAAAACTACCACCTGGCTTCGTTTTCAGTCGAAGTCTGGTAAAACCTAGTATGTAATTATTACTTTTTAAGGCTGATTTGTCATCGTGAAATGAAATTGTAAAAAAATACCTATAATAAATATTTTTTTTACAAACGTTTTTCATAGTACCAGCCCTGGCATACAAGTTGTCAACGCGGGGTCTGTCGGTGATTAAAATTCCTGTTCGTAATATCCGCGCTCGTACATTAAGTGCGCTAATCGGCGGAACTGACGTCCCCTCCTATTTATTAGCTTTTTATTATTCACTGTTTGATCTTTCCACTTGTTTTGTTTATTTTTTTTATTTCTTTATTAAAGTCCACAATCCATAGTAATGATATCATTTTGATATAGGTATTTGTTTTAAAGCCGATAACATATTTTTATATTGGAGTATTGAAAAACTTAACATGATCAACATCATTGGTATAAAACGATTATTTACGGATTTAATCGCGGATTTAGTTTAATTTTATTTTTTTTTACTTTCCGACGTTTCGATTACTTTCCAGTTTTCGTGGTTACAGGGCGGACTCTTATCTTTCTTATCAGCATCAATTAGGTATTATCTTTCCGTATTTAAACATTTTCTTCTTGTCTGCTTGAAGGATTTTCTCAAGATTCTCAAATTTTTGCTTTTGCACCTGATGTTTATCAGTGTCATGTAGTGTCATCTACCAGGTATATCCTGACCTCGACTGAAAACGAAACAAGGTGGTAGTTTCAGCGACTTCAGACATAATGCAAGTAAAAGCTTAGCTTAAATAGACGATATGATTTTTTACTTCTTTAAGTTTGGGGTCATCCATTAATCACGTGAGGCTTGAAAGTGGGGCAAAAATCATGAAATATCTTAGGAGGAGAGGGGAGTGGGGGGGGGGGGGTTAGTATGCAATCACGTGTATTTTTATTTTCGACATATACTTTTTAGATTCTTTTATTATTACTTGTATGCCAAAAAAAAACCGTTCTGTCTAGATACTTTTATCATTGTCCTATATTCCAGAATAAAATAAGATTATACGTTATACCTGTATTTAAAGAATCTTTTTAGGTACTAAAAGTACACGTGATGTTGGAGGGGGGAGGGGAGTCTTAAATCTCACCACATATCACTAAAGGGGGAGATAAAAAATGCTAAATAAAGAATCACGTGATTAATGGACGGCCCCTTTCATCGTGTTTGTGTGACAATACATACATAGTTTTTCCCTGTGTATGTACAATACCTTATATTTTTAAAGACGCAACGAAACGCAAAGGTTCAAAATTTTATTTTAACCAAAACTATGTATTTACCACCCAAATACGATGATAGCTAAAAAAATATCGTCTATATTTTGCAAAATTTTTACTTGCATTGTATTTGTATTCACTAACTACCATCTGGATTCATGTTCGGTCCTAATCTGAATATACCTGGTATAATACACAAAGAATACGGAATATAACACGTGCGAGGGATACTGAAATATTTACCATCCACCATCATCTTTTTTTTTTATTGCTATAAATGGTGAGACGAGCATGTCGTTCGCTTGATGGTTGGCGATACGACCGCTCATGAACAGTAGCAAAACCAAACAACACCTTGAATAACAAAGAAATGCTTGGCATTCCACTGCGCTCGCCATCCTGAGACATAAGATGTTAAATCTCAATATGTCCAGTAGTTACTCTGGCTACAATGCCTTTCAATCCGAAACACAACAGTGCATTTACACAGCTGTTTGATGGGAGAAATAGATCTTATCCGGTTGTTGGTATAAATCGCGTGTCTTTGGTTTAGCCGTGAAGAATTTTTAACTTCGACTACATTACTTCGACTACGTATTTATTTCCTTATTTTGTTGCGAATTATAGAAAGGGTAACTGTCTCTGTTATATACATGTTTCCGTGATCCACAGGTATTTGTTTGGCACCCACGACACAGTTCTTAGTTTGGGTTAAGAACTATCTATGTGACTGCTGAGTGTATTTATTTATTTCGGGTACTGTCCCTGAGAAGTTCGGCGAACTATACTATGTTAAGTCTCAATAAGCGATGTTAAGTATAAAAATAAATGTCAAAAAGTTACTCTGGCTACAAAGTTTTTAAAACCGAAATATAACAGTTCAGTTACATTGCTGTTTGGCGGGATAAATAGACACCGCGGTGATACCTACCAAGGCGGCCTCGCAGATATGAGAAATCTACCACCAGTCATCTACGGCCAATTATTATCTACCACACATTGTCAGAATGATAAAGCTTTTACCTTTTACACCTGAGACTACTGCATAAGAATTCAATGGCTTGGTTACGTCGAGCTAATACAAATCGTATGCTAATATCGGGCTCCTGCTAAGCACTGAGAGAGTACAGTTACAGATTTCATGATAACTACTAAAAATAAAAAGTAAACACAAGAAGAGCAAAGTGTTCGTGAATATCAAAACTACGCGAAACTTTTAGCTCCCATAACACCCAGAACCGCAAACGCTCAAGCTGCCAAAGACCAAACTGCCAAGCTGCCAAGAACCAGATTGAAACTGTTGTCTATTAATCTAAAAATATTAAAAAATATGCTCTCCTTATTGTTGTAGCGAAAGTAATAAAATCTCTCCCCCATTCAAATGATGTCGTACACAAATATTTAATTGTTTTCCATGTCGCGTGTCCTCGTTTCAATAATGTTTGAGCCGATTACGGCCGCGGCTGCGGTATGCGCGGTGCGGAGAGTAGAGGGGGTGGAGGGGTGGAGAGGGGTAGGGGGAGGTCCCGTCGCGCCTACAATAGATGACAAATTGGTTGCTCACAAAGGAATACGGTTTATTGGGCGACGTTATGAGGGTAGTGTGCGAGTTTGCGGGACGGGGAGGGCGGTGGAGCCGACTGAAGTGACATTTTTGTGTGATTTTAATACTATCGTACACTCTAATGGCCTTTGGAGACTGTCCCACCCTCTCAGCCACGACTGTAACTCCTGTAAGCCAAGAGCAACAGTGGCACGCAATGTAATGACACCGAGCATTGAAGCTCAGCGACTCTCCGGGAGCTTGTCTTTAACCCGCAATGAAATTAAACAGAAAGTGAAATTAATAGAAGTTGGAGATAAATTATTGTCGACTTTCCTCCGTGCAAAGCTCTAATGGCCTTATTCATAGACAGCTTTAAAACAAACTGAATTAATGACAGCCTCCGTGGCGCAGTTGGTTAGACGCCGATTGTGAAATGAGAGGTAGCGGGTTCAATCCCCGCACCAACACAAATGTTTGTGTGCCCACAAATATTTGTGTCGGGACTGAGTGCTTGTGAGACTGCTGTGTAAAGTCTCTCGTAGTTTGTGATACTGACGACATGATCTAAAGCAAAATTTGGGATACAGCCAAGGATCGTGTAAAGCTAATGAACATAAAAAAAACACCGCAAATATGGCTTTAAATAGCTATTTTAAACACGTGCATCACAAAAAATTCTATCAAAACTATTTAAAAGTTATATCAAAATATATACCGTACCTATTATTTTATAGACACCAAGCTAAATACTAAAAAGTAAGCAAAGTTATTCGATTGCTATAAAATTATTATTTCAATTACAATTTCTAACGTTAGACTGTAACTGTACGTTAGACTGTGCATTTTTTTTAACTCAATTTATTTCCATACTAGCGGCCCTGCCCAGCTTCGCCCGGGTACAAATAGATTTCTGTACAATAATATGTACGTATTATACATATAAACCTTCCTCTTGAATCACTCTATCTATTAAAGTCCGCATTAAAATCCGTTGCGTAGTTTTAAAGATTTAAGCATACAAAAGGACATAGGGACAGAGAAAGCGACTTTGTTTTATACTATGTAGTGAAGTGAAAACTTGTTATTTGCTGTATGTTATTTATACTGTGTCTACTCATACTGGTATTAGTCGTAAGTTTTCCATATTTTAAATAAAATAAATAAATTAGACAAGCACTAGTTAAAATTTTAGGATGCACATCCTCTCCATTGACTTTATGTTCCGTCGTGATTCAGTAGATGGAGCGCACATAATGAGATAGTGAGCTGCGTTCACTGTTATTGCCCAGATATTACCCGGCTATATTTTACGTCGACTAATATACGAGCTTTCCAACGGAATGAAGACTATTCAAATTAGCTTCATTATACTTGCACCGCGAAACGTATGTGGACTTAAAGACGTTTATAATGTTATTAGTTGGACATTTGTTTGAATACCGTGATTATAATTGGTGCGATGTTTTAGACGATTTTCACAAAAGTACATAACCAATTATTAATATAATATGATCTGACTCTTATAGGAAAAAATAAAACATATTTATTTTTGTTTTTATTTAAATTTATTTAGATCACACTTGAGGCATTATCAACTAATTTATCCTCTTCAGAATTGTAATTAAATGATTTATAAATTATTTATGGTTAACCACAAATATAACAGCATGAAAAATTAAAAGCGCTTAAAATTAGGAAAATGTCGGCGGTCTTATCGCTATCAGCGATATCTTTCACACAATCTTTAAATGCATTGAAAAAAGCAACAAAGTAATTAACTGATTAAATAATCATGCCCCTGATCTAAGCATAAGTAGCAACTTTTGATTGCACTACGTACAAAATACACTTATCATTTTTAACAACTTAATACATTTTTCAAAAGTTTTTTATCTGTTTAAGCATCAATAAATGTTATCTTTATAACTCTCAAATTTAAATTCCAAGAACAATATCCGTCAAAAAACGATTTCAAACCGTAATAAAACGTTTTAATTAATTAAATAATAAATTAATATAAAAATGAGAGACGCTGGAGGGTCGTTAATAACCGCCGAATGCGAAGCTCGCGTTGTTATTAATTCGCTAACAACATAATAATTTGTCATTCGAGAGTGGCCATTAACCAAGCTGAACAGTGAATGAACAGACATATTGTTGGATGAGGTATTTTCAAACTTTAAACGACTATTTTTTGCACGAAGAAGTGAAAACCCGATGAGGTATTTTCAAACTTTAAAGACTATTTTGAACGGAAAAGTGCAAACCCGCTTTAATCCAGCGTGGTGGACGATATGGCCTATTACCACTCAATCGTACTCTCGATTGTAGAGGAGGCTTGTGCTCTGCAATAGGATATATATGGGCCGATACAGTACAGTTTTACAATTTTCTATTGATTGACTATCAATACATAACTTCGAAAAGTCAGAGGTGTGCCCTGGGATTCGAACACGCGATCACTGTGAACATGTTGGCAGTCACGTCTAGTCCATTTACCAACAAGCACGCAACCACAAAATTAATAATTAAACGATATTTTTACAAATGGCCAATAATAATACATATCACTACATAGTATAAAACAAAGTCGCTTTCTCTGTCTCTATGTCCCTTTGTATGCTTAAATCTGTAAAACTACGCAACGGATTTTGATGCGGTTTTCTTTAATAGATAGAGTGATTCAAGAGGAAGGTTTATATGTATAATACGTACATATTATTGCACAGAAATATATTTGTACCCGGGCGAAGCTGGGTCGAACCGCTAGTAAAGATATAAATCTGATTGCGAATATAAAACGGCACGGCAGCATTGCCACGCAGCCAACTATAAAGTTTGGCGAAACGTATCGGCGGTCGGAATGCTTTGTGGTGTTTTATTGAAAAATTTTTCATAATGCGCAGGATCAAAGGGCCAGTTTATGAAATTATGGCCGCCTTTGATGTGAACTCTGCAATAACTATGCCGCGTATTAAATTGATGAGGGAAATTGTTTTGCAGATTTGATCATGTCAATATTTTGTTTGTTCCGAGTTTGTTTTTGCGGTGTTTGTATACCAAACATAATACCTACTGTTGTAATAATAATTAGAAAATGTTAAAATGCTTTGTAGATAGAGATAAAAACATACTGACTGAAACGAGTGTATAATAATTGAAGTACTGTAACTAAGGCTAAAACAAAATTAAACTGTAACAGTTTTGATGTAATATTTTGTACTCTCCAGTGTTATTAAAACAACTACAACATAGGTAACATTTCTCCAACACATGCATACATAAGCTCACGCCTTTTTCACAAAAGGGGTAGGCAATAGGCATACAACCATGACACCCACATTTCGCCGTGTATTTTCTATCCCACGGTGTGATACGGAGCGAGCTTATCGCCATATCGGGCACGAATCCCTGACTCCGGGCTGATAATGAATAGAAATAACCAATTTCATTTTGCCCGACCCGGATTCGAATCCGAGACCACAGCTTTCAATCATACTGTAGTGCAACTGCGCCATCGAGGCAGTGGTGTTTAATGTTTTTTTTATTGCAATGAATGGTGACGAGCGTGCCGTTCGCCTGATGGTAAGCGATACGACCGCTCATGAACAGTAGCAGAATCGAACAGTTTCCCCCTTATTCATTAGAACTTAACGTAGTTTTCAAATGCCGTTAATATGAGCTGACTCTAAAACGTTATTTATAGAAACACAACAGTGCATTTAAACTGCTGTTTGACAGTAGAAGTAGATATGTTATGTGAAGTTTAATGTTTGTTTTAAATGTAAATATTATTATACAATGTGCTCGACTTTAAATATTATATCATTAATTAGAGGTCGTTGTCCTGTAGGTGACCGCAACACCTCACTTACAATAAATGTTATCCCATCTATTATTATCCCAGTGACCAAATTGGCTTCGGACAGGGAAAACCAGAGAGTACACAAATAATTTGCTCATCAGTTGAGTTACATCATTCTAAGGTGTTAATTAGCGAAAAGGATAATTTTTACACGCTTTATATTAGCTTCACTTGTATGTTTGTTTGTATTTTTTGTTTGTATGTTTCTTTGTATGTTTGTTTGTATGTTTGTAACCGACTCCTTAAGACGCGATTTTGACCCACTTTAAACGGACAGATTTCATTCAAATTTTGCAAACCTGTCAAAGACCGATGACAATACAATAATTCGATTAAAATATATGATTATCCTGATTAGATTCGCCAGGATTAATTATTTTTATAATTGATGACCATTGCTACTGACCACTAGATGGCGTATAGATGAACATAATTTGCTATTGACTAACAGATGGCGTGATAACGTCAATAATGAATGTTTGCACTATTCATCGCTAGATGGCATTAACATTATATTCTTCAAGTGTCAAATGTTACTACTGACCAACAGATGGCGTTATGTTTTTATAAATTATAAATAAATAAACCAAACTAAAAAGTAGAAAATAAATAATAGTTTAAAAAAACTAAAAAAACACGCTTTATATAGAAAACCCAACTAAAAAATAGAAAATAAATTTTAATAATACTGAATTAAGGATAGTGTAAAAAATTAATAAGAAAAAAATATTTTTATTGTAAAAAAAGCGTGGGGTGCTTTTTAAGATATTATCAAAATGATAATCCTTCTACTTATATCTGTCGATAAAATAATTATATCTATTCAAAACATGCACCCCACGCTTTTTTTACAAAAAAAATATTTTTTTCGAAAGTCGAGGACGGAAGGGGAGTAAAAAATATTTTTATATAATTTATTACGAACAGTCAGCTGCTCAAAATGGTCTATTAGGTTTTAAAATACTTGTCTCTGATGTGTAAAAATGTTTACTCGAATTAGCAACATGGGCCAATATCCCTATTACGAAGGTCTCAGTATATCCAGAATCCCGTATGTACCGAAACCCGACTCGAACGGTCTCTGTGACGGGTTTAACCGCTGGATACGGTGGTCAAATCCGGACGCACACGAAAACCCATCACCAAAACCTGTTCTTTGAAATTGTGGTGTACATATTTATTTATATACTAGCTTTTGCCCGCAACTTTGTCTGCGTGATTATCTATATTTACAATATGTTTTATATCTTAAAAATTGATACACACTCCCTTAAATAGAAAGAAAGAAAGAAAGAAAACTTATTTATTAGTCATAATAAGATGACGCACACACTCGTTTAACATAAATTTATATATTTAACTTACAACAAAAAGAAAATAGAAAAGGAGTTTGTACGTCGCATAAATGTGACACGTAGGTGACCACTCAGCTTATTGTTATAGCGTCCCCATTTCTCCCGTAAAAATGAGAAAATTCTAAAATCCCGAATTACGTCACTATTTATATGTATGTATTAGAGTATCCCGTAGGGCAAATTATGTGGTCTAATACTTACTTTATTAATAAATCCCGCCTTATCTCCGCTTTACACTTAAAATCGGTCCTTATTTATGTATGTAGAAAGTAACGTAAGAAGTTTCTGAACGCACCATTGTCTTTGGTCTATTAATTAAAAAAAAACGATGTTATCTATAGGTAGATGACGGCGGTCGTTATGATGTTAATGGTATAAGATGAAAGGTGTAATTAATATTTGGTTAAGTTGTTTTAAAATTAAAGTTGTGACCCAAAAAGTTTCTTTGTTAAGCCCCAATGACTACATGTACAATTAAGAGATAAAGGATGCTCGAGCTAGTACCTACTGTCTGCTGACCTTAAGGAAATTACGATCGGATTCGGAGTTCCCGAAGGCAGTTCTCGGAATGACCTTATCAATTATATTTATGTATATTAATTATAAGTTATGCTATAACATCGCCGTATTAAACCACAAAAATACCTGAGAACTAATAATATCATTTACTTCATATTAAATTGGTGCGATGCATTTATTGCAGGTCGAGGTGATGAGGAATCCTTTGGGTAAGCCTGTGTTCAGCAGTGGGTTTCTAATGGCTGAAAAGAGACAGAGAGAGTAATTGTATCTACTTTACAATGACAAAAAAGCTGTTAGCCTCTTTTTACAGTATCCAGGCGGTGAAAGAGGTATCCTAGTGTGATTGGCCTGCCAGCCCAGTAGACCAGAATATACATGGTTTTTAGTGCATTCCACGCGATATAAATAAATAAATATAGCCACATAGTCCTGATCCCACACTAAGATTGAGTCTTGTGTCGTGGGTATCAGAACCTACGAGAGACTTATCATTGTCACAAACACCCAGACCCGAAACAAACACCAGTGGATAACACATATACCGGGTATCTCAAGATTGCTACCGAAAACGAAGCCGGGTGGTGTGACTACAAATACAATGCAACTAAAAATTTTGCTAAGAAACACGGCAATATTTTTTATCATTTTTTAAATATTGTCGTTTTTGGGTGGTAAATTCATAGTTTTTGCTAAAATAATAATTTAAACTCCTTTATACCTTAGAGACTTTATAAATAAAAGGGTTTATACACTATTATTTTACGAAAATATTTATTTACCACCCAAATACGACCATATAAATAAAATAACAAAAAAAAATTGACGCTTTTTGTTTCCAACATTTTCTATTGCATTGTGTCTGAAGTCGCTTAAACTACTACCCAGCTTCGTTTTCGGTAGCAGTCTTGATATACCCTGTATAATCTCGGTGTGGGCATCAAAGTCGCGGCCTCTGAACTGCGTCACAGAGGCTTTCGAATATAGGTACTCGTAGGACCTAGCGACTGGTTACAGTTAGTCGAAACAATAGGATATTTGACTGATTTTATTTTTATTGTATTCATCAATAGGTATCCATATCCAAAATCTAGCTGAAAGAGATGTTAAGATTTTCTTATAACTGTCATTCGTCTTCCACTCTATCGTTTAAAATACTAATATTGGCCTCATTTATTAAACTACTTTAATGCTGTTTTAACAGTACCCCAAGCAGGAACATTTTGAAGTATCGTATAGTAATAGTATCGTGACAACGATTACTATACTATTACTACTCCATATCGGTAGCATGAATCGTTTAACCATACTCTCGTGAACTCGATACTATTACGTTACGATAGTGACAGATAACCTAGGGTAATGAACTAATGTTACGGAATGATTCGTGCTGAATTGCCATTCACTACGTGGGTAAATTAATTTATTATCATTATAAAATAACAAACAAATATAAAACATGCATTAATGTCGCGTAGAAAGGTTATGGGAATAAATGAATAAGCAAACACATATTTATTGCTATTACAATATACAAAAATGGCTCCAATTAATTATGCGTTTAGATTTCCGAACGTAGCAATTTTTTTATTAGTTAACACATTAACGGTTTTCACTTATCAATTAATGCAAAATAATAACTCTCATATTATAGAGGTTATAGATAAAGATACGTATATATGTTTTATAAAATCCCTCTACATTTTTAAGGAGGAGAGCTTTATGAAAGTATTCTCTATATTTTTGCTCGTTAATTTGCTCGGCGATTATTTTCACATATTATATGCTCACACTTCTCTGTCCTAAGAGCTTGCTCGACTATACATTGAAATAAGCTTATAACATAAAATGATCAAGTAGGTACGCAAAACAAAAATCAAAGTTCCGTGTAAATATTTTATTTATAAGTTTTTTTACAGGTTTAGGTTAGGTATGTTTCTTACTACAATAAATTCCAGACTTTCTATAAACTCATACTTTTTCACAAGATTCCCAAGTTTGTTGCTCCGATTCCAAACAGTCCATCGTCTAAGAAATAACCTTCATATTTGAGTTAGGTATCACTATAATTGTAACTTCATATCGCATCATTGAATTTCATATTATTAGCGAAATACGGAGTAGATAATTACACACAATAACACTAAGGCATCGGGAAACACTAAGCATAACCGTAATTAACACATTTTCCCTTAATTCGATGTGTAGAAATACAAAAATATACTCTCGATAAAGTTCTCACGGTAAAAATGTCGGTGACAAAACAATCGTATTTCTCGATAGTAAATCGGCGATACTATACGTCAAGAATTATTCCTGCTACCACTTTTTATACATTTGTATAGTAAAACTATCGTTATTACCATACTATAGTATCGTAAACGTTTCCCGCTGCCATAATTTAGTTCCAAATACGCTCACAATGGCGCTGTTCAAATTCCCATACAAAATTTTACTATTACGATTACTATACTATAGAGCCAAATGTTCCTGCTTGGGGTACAGCAGAAATGTTTTATTTTAATGGTATTTGTGTTAGTACGCAAAATAATACAAAAAAACGATCATAGTCAAATACCCTATTATTGTCGGCTTAATTATCCTAATAACCGATCGAAAGTAATGAACGAACATATATTCATATTTTATACATATTTAAATTAATAATGTATTTCATAAGTTACAACCTTTCATTGGAATATGAGTGCATGATCCGTTTACAGGCATTTCCTCTGCAACAAAATATTTAATGATAAATTGTAAGCAAAATGAATATTCTCATACATTGTTTTCGCGAGAACATTATTATAATTCTTACTTGCGAAATAGGAAAAAATGAATAGATATTCACTTTACAAATAGACTCTTCAATTTTATTTATATGTATAGATTAACTTAAACAATTTATTATCCCATAGTTCCATTAGATTTCTGCCCGTGTATATCTGCTACCGAGACAAAATTGTAGCGATCAGCGAAAGATAATCAACACACTTAGGCTCAGTTGCACAAACTAACTTTTTCATCACCTTTGACCATCAACAAAGTCACATTACGTCTCGAATGTATGGCGATGACAATTTCAAAGACAAAGGTATTGCCAAAGTTAGTTCGTGCAACTCAGCCATTTATTTATATTTTAGAAATTATGTTGTTTAATTCATTTTTAAGAAATGCTAACACAATTTTTTCAGTGAATATACTTTATTATTATTATTATTCTAGCCCTAGATTGCTCAGGAATCAGGTGCAGTGCAGTGTCATAGTCGGGCGGTGAATTGCAATAAGCCTAAGTACATAAATCAAAGGGGGCGAAAATTTAACAATATGGTTACAAACGATAGAGGGTTGGCCGGCCACCTGCACTCGATCCTATGAATGCGGTTATGTTGTGGGGAACTGAGGGTCCGCGACAAATATCATCCCCTATACGTTTTTTTAATTTTTATAGCCAGCATATTAATATTTCAACAAGTTACGATCTGCTTGTAGCTTCGTACGCTTACTTTTGGATAGTAAAAACATTATTTTTGATTTTGTTGCAATTAAACGAGCATGACATTTGCCTGATGGTAAGCGATACAACCGCTCATGGACAGTAACGAAACCAAACAACACTATGAATTACAAAGCAATGCTTGGCATTCCCTTTCGCTCGCCGTCCTGAGACATAAAATATTAAGTCTCATTATATTCAATAGTTACTCAGGCTACAATGTCCTTCAAACCGGATTACAACGCTGCATTTACACTGCTATGTGGCGGGAGAAAAAGGCATTGCAGTGGTATCTACCCAGGCGGCTTTCCACATAAAAGAGACCCACCACCAGTGAAATGACATGAAATCTTCCAGTTTATTTGGATGATTATAATCTTACTTACGTACAAAAATTTCTAAATTTTAACGAAAAAAATATTGAAGAAAGAAAGAAAGAAACATTTATTTGTTACAAACAATAGATTACAGCTTTAAGTAAACTACTACATACAATATATATTCGTATAACAGTGCTTGTCAACAAAACGGCTCAAGCTCAGCATGTGCTGGTATAAACCAACGCTGGTCTTCCGCAAGGCCGGTAAAGCCGTCACAAACGCCAAAAACATAATACGTTTAAAAAAAAGTATATTAAAAGTATATTGATGGCCTCACAAACATTTATTTAGGTGTGGGGATTGAACCGACGGTGTTACATTTCACAGTCATCATTTAATCACTAGGCCACGGAGACAGTCTAATTTTCAAGACAAAATCAGTCCTACTAAAATCATAAGAAAAAAAAATATGTTTCTTAATAATTCAGTCGACAAGTTTAATCCTCATTGACCCCCGCGTTCCAATTTAACTCTTTTGTGGTATATTTATTTAACCAACCAACTAAGAGAGGTCAGATTCAACTTAAATTTAATCAGAGCGTAGGTAAAGCAGTTAATTAATATTTAATTTTATGTATTAGTCTTAATTATAAGGAAACAGAACAACAAAAACACTTAAATGTATTTAAGTAAAGTACAATTGGTGGTTATATCACGTCTTATTCAACAACTAACATTTTAAATTAACTTTTTAATGTTAATAATAGTTAAAATAATGTAGTTTTATTAACATACACTGAGCGGATGACTACACCTCAGTCTGCCCCGTGACCACGCAAACGAAACATCGGGAAGTTAAAAAACGTGAAAATTACACCAAATTTGCAATACAATTCGTAAAAAATAGTTTTATTTCAATGCGTGACATTTACGTAAAAAACTTTACGAGATTTGCCATCTGCCATTCTTCCCCAACTACATCGCAATTACCATCAGGTCCGGTACTGATATTATATTACCGGGACAGGCTAAAAATGATTCTACAGCTCTTTAGAATAAAAATCTCCCTTTGTCCATTGCAAGACTTTATTGTACTGTACTGTATCAGCCCACATACGTTCCACTGCAGGCCACGGGCCTCCTCTACAATAGAGAATACAATTGAGAGGGATAAGGCTATATTCGCCATGCTCGCCTGGTGCGGGTTGACGGACTTTACATACCATAGAAATAGCAAAACAATTTTGATATTTGATGGTATTCAAATTGAAAGATGATCACCACTAACCCTCCTCCCCCTGCCTGGTATAAAAGTGCAAAAGGTGCAGTGTTATCAGCAAACAAACGATGTATAAAGAGCCCCACGTTACTATTGTTATAAATTTCTGTCTCTTTTGCCGCTGGGGACGGATTTGGAGGCTGGAGAAATACTGGGTACTATTATTTTAGGAAAAAATGAGTTTACCATCCAAATACGTCCATAGGGAAAAAAACGGCGCTTTTTTTGCAACATTTTCTGTTCCAATGTATCTGAAGTCCCTAAAACTACCACCCGGCTTCGTTTGCGGTAGCAGTTTTGAGATACCCTGTATGTAGTTTTTTATTCATTAAATTCAATAGGTCCGGCCATTGACATGTATATATGGGCAGGGCGGAAAGCGCATAAATTGTTCTGATGTAAGTGGTGCGCGCGCTCCAGTACATTTCTAGTGAAGCGTTACTGAAATTAGTCGTCGCTCGCAACAATGCTTGCTTGTATTATGACAGAAAATGTAATAAAAATGACGATACTTTTTACCACCGTTTAGACGACATCAATGTAATTAAGTTAAAATTATATTTATTATTGGTAAACGGACCAGACGCGGCTGCCGCCATGTTCACGGTGGTCGCGGGTTCAAATCCCAGGGCACACCTCCGACTTTTCGGAGTCATATGTGTATTGATAGTCAATCACCACGTACTAAAACGGTGAAGGAAAACATCGTGAGGAAACCTTCATAGCGATTTATAAGAATTTCTGTGGTATGTAAGTCCACCAACCCGCACTAGGCCAGCGTGGTGGACTATATGGCCTAACCACTCTCAATCACTACTACTGTCGATTGTAGAGTAGGTCCGGGCTCTGCAGTAGGACGTATATGGGCTGATACAGATACAGATTTTAGCGCGATTTCATGGTCATCTTTTTGAAACTCCAAATGTACGGACGATCTTGCTAAGGTTGCAGGAAGACGCTGGATGCAGGCCCCTCCAACAGGTCGATGTGGAGATCCTTGGGGGAGGCCTATGTTCAGCAGTCGACTTCCTGTGGCTGATATGATGATGATGATGATGATGAAATGTACTGAAGGACTTATCCTTAGTTTTTAAATCAGTGGGTCCGGCAAAGGTGCTAACAGTTTACCTAATGGTAAGTGATAACTGCCGCCCATGAACTTCCAAATTGCTTAGATCATTAATTTGTTGCTGGCCCACCAAATAGTCAGGAGATCGGGAAGGAAAAAGGTGTGTTGAACATCCCATAATCTGTCGTAACTCACCGAAAGATAACATAACATCTTATGTCTCAGGATGGCGTGCGCAATGGAATTCCCAGCATTGCTTTGTTA
Organism: Hyles lineata; assembly: GCA_030180105.1. Classification (NCBI taxonomy): domain Eukaryota; kingdom Metazoa; phylum Arthropoda; class Insecta; order Lepidoptera; family Sphingidae; genus Hyles; species Hyles lineata. The sequence goes on from JARJEE010000041.1 coordinate 1,882,368, forward strand.
TTCATGGTGTTGTTTGGTTTTGATACTGTTCATGAGCTGTCGTATTACCATCGAATTAAAAACCTTCTTAGGGCCAGAATATCTCTACCAACTTCATATAGTAAAATGTTTACTCTTTGTTTATTTTTTCTTCTACTCTTTTGTTTTTATTTTCTCTTATTTTTTCCAAATCCGACAAAGTAAAACTTCGAAAATATATTTTTATGAGCCTACGATTCGTCCCTGCGCTAGAAGAATGCCCGGTATTTAAATTAATCCGAGCGGAGGGTGGTCCTCCCCCCCGCCCCCCGCGCCGCGCCGGCCCCCGTGCACTCTGCACCCTCCACTTGGTACAAACTTTACCGCTTCAAGCCATTGTGTGTTACCTGTGTTTTTATTGTTCATAACGAATAAATAATTTATTCCCTCCATCTTTAGGGTGGTGACTGGTGGTAGGATCTTTTATCCGCTACAGCGACCACCATTTTTCTATTGCCATGATTGGCAAGTTGAGCGTGCCGGTCACCAGATGGTAAGCAAAACGGCGGCTCGTAAACAGTAGCAAAACCAAACAAACTTGATTTGCAATCCACTGCGCTCGCCATCCTGACATAAGATGATAAGTCTCAATATGTCCAGTAGTTACTCCGGCTACAACGTCCTTCAATCCTAACACAACAGTGCATTTACAACTGAAGCACATAAATTTGACCTTTGGTGTAGTCTTCTATTCCACTCTAACGTTGCCAAAGCTTACGAATTAATTCCCCAAATAGCACAAACTATGTTCTGCTTTTGTCGTTTTTAATGAACCGATAAAAATAAAAAAATCTGTATTCAACCCGTACGTTTACATAAGTTCGTATGGTCATGATATCCTAAAAAACTACCCATCGATTAGTATTTGGTCTTTATTATTTAACTTTATTAAAGTTTCACTTTTACATTATTTCCTCATTTAATTGCTCATTGCGAATACATTACTATACTCCATTGGTTTAGGTATATAACTAAATGTAAACAAACCATAAAAAAAGGTTTTTTAACATTGCCATTTCTCATTTCAAAATTAGTTGAAAAGTAAAAAAAAAGTTTCTAATGCAATGCACTATAATTATGCAAGTGTTAAACTACTATGCATCACATACGAGTAAAAGATTTATTAGAATAATCAATGTGTAAGCTTGGAAATAATTAAATTATGTAGTATCATAATTAAATTATCTAATTTTATACGATGCAATCTGTTATGTTAATCTGTTATGGTAGAAATATTATGCTCCAAAATCAAGAAGTACTACTTTATCGCAATGCGAGCATGTAAAGGAAAAAACTGGATAACTAAGCACCATCTTATGTTATCTGTGGCAGCATCATTATTATTTCCAACTTGCATAATATGCTGTATAATGACTATAAAAGTATTAAGTACCCAAGTTCTATTGTCTTAGGCAAAAGGAAGACAAAATTAACATGTTTTAAAATATATTTTTTGTAAGCAATTAGTTATTAAAGATTCTAATATGATTCCCAAGCATTTTATTTATTGTCGATTTACCTTGTATGATTATATAATTTCAGTTTTAATTACAGTCGTATTGACTGACAATATTCGTAAATTGGACATTGCAATAAAATGTCGAACAACCATGCGTCACGTTTTTTGGTTTGTTTACATTTAGTTAAATACCTAAACCAATGGAGTATAGGCAACACGATAAACAAAATGACAACTTCAAATTTCAAAGTCATTTATTGTGATTTACTGTTTTTATTTGGTGAATATTCTTTTCTGCGGTTATTTCACATAATTCAACATTGTCTCGTAATTTTCAGCGGGTATAGTGATATTCCAGAATGAGTTGGGTATTGTGTAGTTGTAGAAATTTTTGGTATCCAGTATCTACCGTGAAATTCCGCAGGTAAGTCGATTGTTATAATTATTGTGAATATCTAGCCAAAAAGTAATAAACACATGGGTATTTTATATATGAACTGTGAGATTAATGTGTCTCAGATCATTAATGACCACTTTTTTCATATAAGCATAAAGATAAATGTGATTTTTTGTATTGTAAATAGTTTGTACACAAAGAGGCTAGGGTGACCATAGTTTAACCTTTGGCAGCAATTAGAGTCATTGAATTTTGAGGTGAGGAGATGAAAACTGTCATTACTTGATTTCGTTTTTCTCGATAGGTGTTTACAGCAGAAACATTGCTGAAATGTGCTAGCCTTCGATCAAATATACACTAGATACAACATGAGCGCTTAGAAAATGGCACCAAAAAAGAGTGCTTAAGCACTCTTTCGCCTTCAGTCACGCACCGACCGTTGCTTCTAAAACGTCGCAACAATTTAGACAATATTATGTGAAAAGCTACTTTAAGCTCCAGGAATAAGGTGGAATTTGTGTTAATGTATTTAGAATATGTGATCTTTTTGTTTACTTTTTTTAATGTCATGCATCGGTGCCACTTTTTAACAGAACTTTTACAGGGAACTGTGTATCTAGTGTATATTTGATCGAAGGTGCTAGCACAAAGATTTTTGAAACATGAAGTTATTTTATTTTAGTTGTAATAACGATTTAATTTGTAAATTAATATACGAAATACTGAAAAGGGAAGGTCGCTATAATTTTTTCTAATTTTAAAGTGCGTGAGTGATCTTGCCGACTGCAAATACATTATGTAAGGGTCCTTAAGTGAGTTAGGTTAAATTAGCCAACGATCATATTAAGCTAAGTAATGTTACCTAGCTTTTAAAAAACTGTCAACATGTGTTAAAAATCGATATCATTGTTACAGATGCCTGTCGATGTGCTTGTTGTTAAAAGTAATTGGAGATACTGACGCGATGAGTAACATTCGACAAATAGCCTCAAAAGTTACACATGGTTACAAAATGTTACCGTATTTCACAGAGATATTCCACGGCGGTGTGCACTATATAATAAAGTCTTGATTTATATTTTTAATTTTGCTTATAAATGAGTTTAAATTATTCTTTAGTTTCATTTCTATTTACAGTTTCCCTAAAGCTTCACATAGGCAGGAAAACTGGTTAAATAAAATGCCATTAATAGGAAAAAATTATATTTTTGCAAGAATTTGTTGTCAATATTTTAATAAAGACGATTATAATTCTCAAAGGCCGGAACATCTTAATAAAAATGCTGTACTTTTTTATGTATTTCAACAATTGTCATAAATTAAAGGGAAGGGCGGAAATCGCGTAAAATATGCCGACGCTAGTGGTGCGCGCGCTCCAGTAGTCTAGTGAAGTGTTACTGAAATTGTTCGACGCTCGTCACGATTTTAAAAATGTTTTTTGTATTAATACAGAAATGTCATAAAAGTGAACATAGTATTTTTATAGTAATTTTAAAGAAATCTATTGCGTTAAGTTAATTCAATATTTATTTTAGCGTGATTTTCACGCACACATTATTGTAACTCCAAATGTACTGATACTTGCAAATGCTGCAAAATTCACATTTGCAGTGCAATATAATAGTAAGCAATAAATATGTGCGTTTATCATTGTTATTACTTCAGTGGCGTAGGCTACCTCGGTGTCTCGCAGTTGTACTACTGTATGATTCCAAAACTGTAATCTCGGGTTCAAATTCCGGGCGGGCAAAGTGATATCAATTGTCATGGTGAATTTAAACCGAATTATGTATATAGATAAATATTCATATGATTCAATTCCATATTAAAAATAATAATTTGATATGTCCTGGTCACAGATTGTCCTGGTTTTAAAAAAAGCATTGTCACTCTAAAGAAAAGGATAGCAGGCAACAGCGGCTTCATTCAAGGTCAAATTTTTGTGCTTCAATTTTATATACGGAATGCAATCTCCATTTGGCTTCGATCAAATATACACTAGATACACAGTTCCCTGTAAAAGTTCTGTTAAAAAGTGGCACCGATGCATGACATTAAAAAAAGTAAACAAAAAGATCACATGTTCCAAATATATTAACACAAATTCCACCTTATTCCTGGAGCTTAAAGTAGCTTTTCATGTAATATTGTTTAAAGTTATGCGACGTTTTAGAAGCAACGGTCGGTGCGTGACTGAAGGCGAAAGAGTGCTTAAAGCACTCTTTTTTGGTGCCATTTTCTAAGCGCTCATGTTGTATCTAGTGTATATTTGATCGAAGCCATTTGGGTGTAAGCTTCTTGTCCGCACCAGAAGCCTTGTTTGTTTAAATAAGACATATTTTAACCGTCAGTGTCAATGAAATGACGGCCTTATTGTTATTATAACTATGGAATATAAAAAAAAATGACATTTGCGGCCACCGATCACCAACCGGTGGACGTTCAATATTATATCTTTAAATGAACAATACTTTCTTCCCAAACATTTCTGCCAAATATTAATATAATCCCATTACGAAATTGGAATAAATACATCTTTTACAAATTGTTTATTTCATTTCCTTATTTTTTATTCATATTCGTATTCATTCATATTAACAAATTACTAACATCGTAGTCGGGTGAAATAAGTTTGACCGTATTTATTTAACACGTATTTGTATAATTTTAATATCCATTTATTTATAATACCTAAACCATTTATTTTTGTTTTGCCTGTACACACCATTAAGTTAAGTATTAGTAAACACACGTAACAATATAATAAAAACGAAAAGAAAAACACAATATTCTTATTTTCAGTATGACCTTCTGAGTTGTTAATATTCTTGGCAGGGTGTTCGTCGTCATCTTTTCAGATGGCGCCACAAATCATGCACGGACTATTAAGTGAAGCTTTTATTTGATCGGTCACATGTAATGGCGTTTTATCACACTGTCTTCACCCAACGATCTTACCCACAAGGCGTGCCACAGACGCATCGCCACGGCGCAACACATGCTCAAAGAAAATGAGAATGCGAGCCTGAACTATGGAGCAACTGCTTGATGCCAAGTTCATCCAGAATATACTGGTTTGTTCTGAATTCAGTCCAGGGAATTCTCAACATTCTTCTCCACATTTCGAGATCATCTATCTTCTTTTTTTCACTCTTTCAGACCGTCCAAGTCTCAGCAGCGTAGAGAAATACAAGAAATGCTAAGCCTTCACAAGTCAGACTTTCGTGGCTTTAGTGATGTGTCTTTTGATCCATATTTTCTTTAGCTTGTCTACCGCTGATCTTAATAGTCATACGCTGTTTGATATCCCCTACGCATCTTCCATTGATTGTAATTAGTGCACTCAGGTAGAAGTGTGACTAAACAACGTCACAATTCGCAATTCTTGTTATTTCTGGCGAATTATTATTATGGCGAATTATTACTGCCTCGGTGGCGTAGTTGTACTAGGGTACGGTTACAAAGCTGAGGTCTCGGGTTCGAATCCCGGATTGGGCGAAATGATATTGGATTTTTCAATTCATTATCAGCTCAGAGTCAGAAATTTGTGCCCGATATGGCGATAGGCTCGCCAGCTATCACATCGTGGGACGAAACATGCAAGGCGAAATGTGGGTGTGCTGGCACCTCTGCCTACCCCTTCTGGGAATAAGCGTGAGTTTATGTATGCATTATTAGCGCGATCGACAATCATAATCTTCGTCTTGCTGCAGTTTATTTTAAGACCAAATTAAGACTGACTTTTCCAGTCAGATTTCATCTGCATACCACAGATTTGAAATATTGAAAGAGATTAATTTACAGCATTGAATTAGTGAAAAAGATTTAAACCATCTTTAATATGTATTATTTAAACCATACTCTTTAAAACAGGCTACGTAGTTTCGTAGTTAAAACCTTTCAGCAAAGTTGTGATTTTATTGGAGCGTTCTTTTACAAAACAATAGGCCTTTTAATCAGCCAAACTTAGTGTCGATTAATGTGTCGCAACATAGGCTTTATGCCAGTATAATTAGCTAACTCTAAGTAATCCGGTGTCTTTATAATGAATGTTTTTTAATATATTTCGGTTCCAGTTTATTGATATTACTCATAAGGTAGGCTGTACTTCCCTAAAAGTCTAAATACATATATACTACTCATACTACTCATAGGCTGTACTTCCCTAAAAGCCAGGCTTTCCCTACTTGGCATGCAATCCCAATTCTCATCGCTTTAAGTTTAAAAAATTAGTAAATATATAATACTAGAATTCCTTGCTCATCCCACGGGAACACAATTTACCAAATTTTATAAAAATTGGTTTAGCCGTTTGAACGCTTGGCCAAAAAGCAGATGAAGGTTTGTAAACTTCACATATGAGCAGAGGTGGTGACGAATTATCTAAAGTTAACTAGGGTTAAGGATACTAAAATTTAATTGATTGAAAAACAAGCCTAGCCTATATGGGCTGATACATACATACATACAAAAACAAGTGTTTATTAATACATTTCAAGGGAACCACACGTGTTTCCCATCGTGTGATATAATAGTGGTTTAAATACTTGTGGTTTGCAAGTTATCGCAGGGGAAAATGTGTAATATTATGTCGTAACTAGTACTAGCCAGCAAATGTGGGCATGAATTACTTGGTTTCAAATATATTTAAAAACAATAGGAACGTTCCTTTATACTTTGGGCCCACGTCTCGCGTTAAATCTATACATATAAATAAAATTGAAGTGTCTGTTTGTAAAGTGAAAATAAAAAAAAAATGTCCTAGTTGGACATTAGACATATCGTTATATACACGATACCTATAACGAAAATTACCTTAGAATTTTTTTGTCTGTCTGTTTGTTCCGGCTTATCTCTGAAATGGCTGGACTGATTTTGACGGGACTTTTATTGTCAGGTAGCTGATATAATAAGGAGTAACTTAGGCTACATTAATTTTAGAAAAGTTATTTTATTTTAGATAAATAAAGTAATGTTGCAATGCTCAAGTTCTATCCAGTACAGCGCGTAGCTCAAGCGCATGCCACCACTGGGCCGTCACGTCGGGCGCCTCCCACCACTTCTCCCACCAACGAATCAATAATTAAAATAAAAATGCAAAAACCAAAAAATTAACCAATTAACTTTTTTGTTAAATTCCACGGGGACGAAGTCGCGAGTACAGCTAGTTTTTAAATAAAATATTTATATATTTTATGACACATAAAGTTTAAGCTTGGGTTTTTCAAATCAAATCAAATATTTTTACCGTGGATACAGGTTTACAACTGTAGCCCACCAAATTTGCATACCATAGTGTGAAAAGTAGATTAAGTAGATGCTTACAATAATGACTTTTCTTTTATTTCAACCAATAGCGAGAGGAGCATACCATTCGCCTGATGGTAAGCGATACGACCACTCATAGACAGTAGCAAAACCAAACAACACCTTGAATTACAAAGCAGTGCTTGACTTTCCACTGCGTTCCCCATCCTGAGACATAAGATGTTAACTCTCTTTATGTCCGGTAGTTATCCTGGCTCCTATGCCCTTCAAACCGGAAACGTTGTATTGCAATGCACGCATTTACACTGCTTGGCGGAAAAAAATAGACATAGCGGCGGTACCTACCAATGTTCCCCTAACATAATATGTGATACCAACAGTCAAAGAAGAACCTAAACTCCCATACAAACTGTTGCCCACCTAAACTATAAGATGAAGGATTGAAATTTTGCCACCAATTATCACAGTTCGAAAGATTTAATAATCTCTATTTGCAAGACTATATCGGCTGAGACCAAATTGGTTAAATCATACAAGAATATTTAATGTTAAGTATTATATATAGTTTTAAATAAGCTTTTTTTATAATGAGTAACATTCGCGTTAATACAAGAAAACTATTTGGGGAATTGTGATATTCATTCTACGTCACAAATCGATTTGAAGTATCTTTACTATTTTAATCCTAAAATACGCATAAGACGACGTCACGGGGGCCTCTTACTTATGCCTAGAACACAAAACAAGTACTATGCGTTTCAAATAAGAATAGGAGCGTCAATGACCTTTAGTTGTCAAATATCACACGAAAAGTATGGTTAGCAACAAAAAAAATATTTACGCATAAATTATATTTTTTTTTCACATAGTCAAATTTCTGAACTAAATAAATTGAAACAATTACAAAACGTTATATGGTCTCATAAACAAGAATGTTAAATCATAAATAGTTTAAAAAAATACAAGTTTTTCATTTTTTATTTATTTCATGAGAAATCATTTGGCAGAAAGTAACTATAGGACGACATTAATCATTCATTAATTTTTTTACAAAATATTAAAGATTAAAAATATTATTTTTATTCAACAAAAATATTATTTTAAGAAATCTTGTTTTCCTCACCCTACCGAAATTGCGCGATTTGACAGCTAGCGTGAACCAATATGGCGCAGGTCAGTCCTATTCTTAGTTGAACCGCATAGTATTTTTTTTTCGTTCATAGTTTACTATCGAATAACACATACTAAATAATAGGTATAATATATCTTCTTTTTCTTGTAGTGCCTCTCCGACTTCTGAAGGTTGGCAGTCAGCTCAGCATGCTGTCGCTTGTCTCGTGCGAGGCGAAATAGTTCTGCCGCGCTCGCAATCCTTGTCCATTCTCAGCAATGATGTTTTAATAAAGATGACGCATATCCATATTGCGTGACGCTTAAAAACTGTCCTACTATGCATATACATACTCATTTGTTAATACTTTATGACAATTTTAGTGAATGAAATAGATTATACAGAAAGTACGAGACGGAAAGAGATAGCATTGCGCTATCAAAACATAGAATCGAAGCGATAGAAACAGAAGAGTGACGATAAATAAAACTGCCTATTTTGTTTTATGAGAATTTAATATATTAATTTTGAAGTTGCTACGTGAGTCTACCTGTGGTACGCCATCCTGAAACAAAACGTAATTTTATTTGCTTACAACCATGAAAAAATAAAGAAATAAATTGTTTTTTATATTAGTTTTAGGTAAGCATGCACTGAAAAAGCGATCTCTTATTAATATTATTTTTTGTTGTAATGATGGCAAGTGATACGACTGCTCGTAGACATAAGCAAAACCAAAAGACACCTTAAATTACAAAGCAATACTTGGGATTCACTGCGCTCGTCATCCCGAGACATAAGATCTTAAGTCGCAATAAGCACAGCGATTACTCAGGCGAGAATATACAAAGCGTAACATAATATGGCATTTAAACTGCCGTTTGGCGGGAGGAATAGACATTGAAGTGGTACCTATCATATGTGGCGGCCTCTCACATATGAGTAACCTGCCACTAGTAAACAACCGATACTACAACCGATGGTGCAGGTTTTTTATATTTATATATTTTCGTAGTTGTATATTTTTATTCATAATTGAAATGTGCTAAAATAATATTAATTGTTGTTATAGGCATCCAGTCCCGATCCCCTATGTATGTTTGAACTGTACTTAGTGCTTACCTATTTACGTCTCAAGAGCTCATCACGTGGAAATCTGTAACCATTCAATGATAAATTAATATATAGTCGTATAGTCGATTAAGTTTAATTGACTATACGAGTACATACTCGTATAGTCAATCAAAATATATGGGGAAGCTAATGTATTTTGTATTCTTCGTGTTTGGATTAAGTTATATATTATGAAAATAATACATAACAAATAACTTAATCGTTTTAAATATGATTGAATTAGAAACAAATATGAAACAATCCAAATCCATTCAAACTTTTATCGTCAATTTTCTGTATCTTCGGTTTCGCTTCTGACTTATTAGTCTATGACGCACGCTTCTTGTCTCTATCGCACTTCAAGATCTTTGTATTAGGCGATCCTTCTTACACAATTGAAGTCGGTATTTACTAATTAAAATAAAAATTATATTTTGTGTGGTTTTTATATACTTACGTATGGTGTGTAGCTCCAATTTAGTTTCATATATTTGCACCATAGTTTTTACACTTTTAAAACACACAATTCGGCACTGTAGATAATATTTTCGTAATAAATTATGTTGACAGCACTGACGTCTTCCCTCTGTCGCCGTTGCCATGCGACTAGATGAAATTACACCAATTGCCCGAATTTGAACGCCTCACTTTTGAAGTGCTAGTGCGATATCTACGTCGTATTTGTATAATATATCATTGATTCTCAGATGTTTCGCAGCCATGACTTTTTCCTCCGACCGACTTTACTTTTACCGTTCAGTGTAGATCAAAATTTGTTAGGTTGGGTCCACTATTAGGGTTCTCTTTTTGAGCCCTTTAAGACATGTAATTTTTATATGTTTTTGAACATATACACCAAAATGGGTGTGGAGCCATTATTACATTTTTGATTTTGAAAGGCAATAAACCTACACAAATAAGTTGGTTGGACATGATGGGTTATGGACAAAAACACCAGATGCAAAAGAAAAATAAAGATATATTAAACATGACAAACTACGTTACAATAGCACAGACAGAGAGAAGACAAGACAGTAAAGAATAAAAGTCATTGCCAGACCACAGAGGTTTAAAGTTAATATAGATACCTTACATGCTTGTAACTTTATTGTTAGTTTACAGTTAGTCAGGACACTGTATGGAAACGTTGCACCATAATTTATCATTTGCGTTTCAAAACAGGTTCCGTAAAACATGCTGAAGATGAATCTATTCAATTTAGAAGATCGTTCTTTAGTTACTGATTACAATTACTGATTGGAAGTTATTCAGGTTACCTGTCAGGTCGCCAGCAACTGGTAATTTTCTGGAAATCGTTGTTTGTAATCGTACATATAATGTACGGGCGCCGGTAAATATTTCACAGGTATCCGCTTACAAGGTGGAGGGACGACCTTGCTAAGGTTGCAGGACGTCGCTGGATGCAGGCCGCCTCCAACAGGTCGATGTGGAAATCCTTTGGGGAGGCCTATGCTCAGCAGTGGACTTCCCGTGGCTGAGATGATGATGACTATGATCAGAATGTAATTTGTTTAGAGTTGAACATCTCTGAAAGTACTTGAAAAAAAAAACAACCAAAAGTCATTGTAAATACGCCCAAACATATTTATAGGCTTACTCGTACCGGCTACCTGTAATTATTTTAAGAAGAATAATATTGGGCGGAAAATATTGGTATATTAATTTAATATTAATACATTTCAAGAGAAGAATGCCTACTCGCTTCTCACCTATTTAAACTATATTACATAAAATATTTGTGGTTTAAGAATTATCGTAGAGGAAAATGAGTAATATAATGCTATATTAAATATAATATTGGTTAATTCAGTATAAATAGTCAGACGTAGGGCATAGATTTATTATATTCAGGCATCTTCAGCCGAGCACACATCCACCTCTCCCGAAGTCGACCAGCAAGCTTCACACACAAGCAGCGATGGCGCTCCTACACGTATTATCCCTGATCTGTTTGGGTGAGTACATTTTAAATAACAACTATTTGAAAAAGTATTTGGAATTTCATGGTTTATGTAGACTTCTACCTAGCCCGCTCTTAGTCTATCCTTACATGGATTACGAGCAATATTCAAGCTGTGTTGCAAAGTTATTTTCATAGTTTTGTGACCGACTGCTACAAGACAGACCTTGTCGGGTGTAGGGCGCTTAGTCCGCCCTGTAGAAGAAGTCCGGAGATTCCCAAAACAGTCAACAGTCTATCGAAAAGGCGGCAAATGTTGACTCCGGGGACGTAAGACACGTTTCGGATCAAATTGGAGCTGGCTATATTTGTCCTAGATGTTTATTATTGGCATACTCATAGACGCCTCAGGCCCAGCAATTCCGCCGCGCTGCCTAATAAAAGGTGTCGAATATCTCAAGAAGTATCTAACTTTATATTATTAAGAAAATTTAAAGGCGCGTTAGACCAGCATGGTGCCCTAAAAGACTTAAAATGAAAGCCATGAGCCATAAAGCCAAGCAGTGAAGGTATTCGACGATAATGATTGATAAATAAATTTATTTCACTTTCAGCCGCAGTGGTGTCGGGAGAGATGTACGACATGGATGGAATGAACGCCGCCAACAACTTAGAAGTGAGTACATATAAATAAAATAACATGAATGATAGGTACCTTATAATTCAGTTATAAAGCTATATATTTTATTGTTGCGATCATTTTGCAATTACATATATTTTAATATGTTTTTGTTTGTATTCACGGTTTGATTAACCAATAATTTACTTAACCATGGGTTGATTGAGTAAAGGTTAAATATTACAATAAAATAAATATACCTCAAACATTCGTGGATTGTTCTTTTTAAGTAACTCCATTATTTAACTTTTAAATTCTGACCTCGCTGTCACTACATATTTGCTGATAGAAATTATGCTGTCAGCCTTGAGAGCTGAACTCCTTATTAGATGAAGAATAGTTTTCTTACACCTCCTTCTGTACACCTGACGACATTCATGTAAATTTCCCTGGGGATCGGCTAGTTAGTAAGGACACGAAGGCGGCGTTTGGCGTTGATAACATGGGCATGGATTTATTACATGATTGTGAATATTGCAAATTGTGGCGCAGGTAGCGGCGTGGGCTGTCGGTCTGTGTATGGTGGCTGGGGCAGGCGTGAACAAGAAACTATGTAAAGCGTTCCGCTCTATCAGCAAGCCGACCGTCGACATCAAAAAGGATATCAACAAGACCCCAGCGATCTCCAAGACTTCCACTGCAGACAAGACCAGCGCCGAGAATAACGATGGTAAAATACAATTTTATCTTGGCATTTTCTTTACTGGCACGTCTGCAACAGAGGCACTTGATGGTGAGTGCAGTGCTGTCCAGACAGAGTATCTACCGACGCGAGATGGCTCTCTCTCGCCGATGGACGCTATCATGCCGGGCTGATTGTGTCCGGATATCCACAAGTCACTCCGGCACGCGATGCTCTTCCGGGTCACTATAACGGGTGTTTATCCTGCTGTGTAGAGGAGAGAGGGAGGGGGAGAGGGCGTTGCCGGAGGGGTACAAATATCCCACCACTAGTAATGGACCTATTGATAAAGCAGTTTATTTAAGTTAAGGTTCACATCACAAATCTTACGAGCCCCTGTACACTTCTGGTCAAATATTCGAGCAATTAGTAAGTATATTGCGGTTATGACACACAGCTCGGCTTCCCTCAAATTCGTTTAATCGTCGAAAACTTTATGTCTGTGTGTACCGAGATCGTTCCGAGAGCAAAGTTTAATCTATGGGCTTCTTGTCTCAGTGCAGGCGTGATCATACTCTGTAATATTCTGTTGAATCATTGTCTATAGCACATTAAAAGCTTAAACGAGATCTTGTCAAGTGATTGCCTAACACATAGTCATGTCCAGCAGGAATGGCGGCGAGTCATGCAGACAGGGACGACCACATCGAGCTCCCGGAGGCTGAAAATAACTCCGAACAGTGCAGCCTGATATCCACATCTTCTACTAGTGAGAAGCCATGCGATGGAAACAACAATGACAACACAAACAACAACAGCAGTGGCAACAACAACACTAACAGCAATAACAACAGCTCCGGCAACAACAACTCAAACAGTAACAGCAACAGCTGTGGAAACAACAACAACAACACCAACAATAACAGCTCAGGAAATAACAACACTAACAGCAATAACCAAGGCGGGGGCAACAACAACTCAAACAGCAACAACAACAGCTCTGGAAACAACAACGACAACACCAACAGCGACAGCTCAGGCAATAACAACACTAACAGCAATAATCAAGGCGGGGGCAACAACAACTCAAACAGCAACAACAACAGCTCTGGAAACAACAACGACAACACCAACAGCAACAGCTCAGGCAATAACAACACTAACAGCAATAACCAAGGCGGGGGCAACAACAACTCAAACAGCAACAACAACAGCTCTGGAAACAACAACGACAACACCAACAGCAACAGCTCAGGCAATAACAACACTAACAGCAATAACCAAAGTGGGGGCAACAACAACTCGAACAGCAACAACAACAGCACAGGCAATAACAACACTAACAGCAATAACCAAGGTGGGGGCAACAACAACTCAAACAGCAACAACAACAGCTCTGGAAACAACAACAACAACACCAACAGCAACAGCTCAGGCAACAACAACACTAACAGCAACAACCAAGGTGGGTGCAACAACAACAGTAACAGCAATAACAACAGCTGGGGCAACAACAACGGTAATACTAACAACAACAGCAGCAACAACAACAACAGCAATAACAACAACAATAGTTGGGGCAACAACAATGATAATAGAAACAATAACAGCTGGGGTAATAAGAACAGCAACGGCAACAACCAAGGCTGGGGCAACAACAACGATAACAGTAACAATAACAGCTGGGGCAACAACAACGACAATACCAACAACAACAGCTGGGGCAACAACAATAATAATACTAACAACAACAGCAGCAACAACAACAACAGAAATACCAACCAAAACAGCTGGGGAAATAACAACAGTAATGCCAATCACTATAGCGGCAACAACAACAACAATAACAGTAATAACAATAGTTCGGGCAACAACAACGACAATAGAAACAACAATAGCTGGGGCAATAACAACAGCAACAGCAACAACCAAGGTGGTGGTAACAATAACAACAATATCAATAACCAAAGCTGGGGCAACAACAACAATAATTCTAATAACCGAGGTTGGGGCAACAACAACAGTAATAACAACAATAACAGCTGGGGCAACAACAACGACAATACCAATAACAACAGCTGGGGTAACAACAATAATAATTCCAACAATAACAGCTCCGAAAACCACAATTCTAACAACAACAGCAACAGCTCAGGCAACAACAACACTAACAGCAACAACAATAGCTGGGGCAATAACAATGGCAATACCAACAACAACAGCTGGGGTAACAACAACGGTAATACCAATAACAATACCGGCAACAACAACAATAATAACAGCAATAACCAAGGTTGGGGCAACAACAACAGTAACAGCAACAACCAAGGCTGGGGCAACAATAACAATAATACCAACAATAACAGCAGCAACAACAACAACAGCAATACCAACAACTATGGTAGGGGAAACAACAATAGTAACAACAACAACAATAGTTCGGGCAACAACAATGACAATAGAAATAATAACAGCAGTGGCAACAATAACAACAATACCAACAATCAAGGTTGGGGAAACAACAACAGTAACAGCAACAATAATAGCTGGGGCAATAACAACGGTAATACCAACAACAACAGCAGCAACAATAACAACAGTAACACCAACAATAACGGGTGGGGCAACAACAACAATAACAGCAACAACCAAGGCTGGGGCAACAACCAAGGCTGCGGCAATAATCAAGGTTGGGGCAACAACCAAGGATGCGGCAACAACCAAGGATGGGGCAACAACCGAGGATGGGGCAACAACCAAGGATGGGGCAACAACCAAGGATGGGGCAGCAACCAAGGATGGGGCAACAACCAAGGTTGCGGCAACAACCAAGGATGGGGCAACAACCAAGGCTGGGGCAACAACCAAGGATGCGGCAACAACCAAGGATGGGATGGCATCAAGAACATATAAACGATCCCTGCAAACAAAACATACATTTAAATTGCAATCGAAAAAACATTTAAACATGTTAGCAAGGCGTAACACCGACAAGAATGCGACATCAGCAATGATAGCAACCAATTCCGCCGACTATGAAATACCTATCATTTGTATCGGTTGATTTTATATTCATTTCATTTTAGTGTTGTTAACCTTTCGGAAATAAACATTGTATTAGTTAATATTAAATAAATTATTCATTTTTAAAAACCCTATTCCCCATCGCCGTAACGTAACTCGTTTTATACAAATAATCTTATACTCACATCTGTTTTATCTGTATCTATCAGTCCATATACGTCCCACTGCAGGGCACGGGCTTACTCTACAATCGACAGTACGATTGAGAGTGGTTAGGCCATATAGTCCACCACGCTGGCCTAGTGCGGGTTGGCGGACTTATTATTAATAGGATATATTTATAAAATAATGAAAATAACATGATTTAAAAAAAAAAGCTTTATTACTTAAATGTCGTAAATAATCACATTAATAGGTTCCATAGGTTATAGGCCTACATCAATTTCAAATCCCATTAATATTTTACGGTAATCTTTGGGTAATTTGCTAATTTTAGTAAACTATAAACATCGTCTGTCTGGTGAAATAAGTTTGGTAAATTATATTCAGACTACGGCCGACAGCGAATTTTAACGACCGTTCTCTATATCCTATCTATCCTTAACTAGAGGTTAAAATTGCTACCATTACTATGTTGGTACAATTATATGCTTCGTTAAACAAAGATATACATATATATGTATCTTACTTAGCTATATATAAATATATGCACAATGTCTCTACCTCGCTATCTTTGTTAACTGAAACATAAAATGCATCTAAATATCTAATGTAATCTCTTGTTAAAGATAGATAGATTATTGAAAACGGCTATAAGTGTATTTAGACGAATCCAACTACGACACCTGAGAGATCGTGAATGGGTATCACTTAATAAAGCGTCTAGTCGGTTAAGCTAGTGATAACTGCACTAGCGTCTGATGAAGGGTTCTTGTCTTGGTTTTATTATTTTTCATCTTAAATAGCCATACACCTAATCTCACACCCCTAACCCCCACAGTAAGGGAATAATAGGAGTGACAAACCTGAACGTAAATATATTTTTTTCTCAGTACCTATTGAAGATATTTTCATGAAATTGAAACTGTACATAACTATCAATAAACTGATTAAAATATATTTTTTCTAGAATTTACGCAATATTAGAAACTATAAGAAACGAAATGTTAATTTTTTGGGGGTGGTTTTTCATATCAACCCCCAAAGTGACAGCTACCAAAAAAAAATATCTTATTTGTTAATTAGTTAGCTATTAAATGTGAAAGTTACAAAATGCTCGAATGGGTGGAACATAGGTAAAAAAATAAAAATCATTTACAAATACCAATATGGAGGAGAAAAATAATATATAAGGTAAACCCTTATAATAGGCGTGACGACAGTATCAAAATATCAAATATTTTATGATGTTACGGGAAAATACATATTAGAAGGGTTTAAAACGATGTTTTAATTTTAATCCAGAATTGGAGATTAACAAGATTTTCAATAAAATAAAAGTACAAAATATAGCAATCGGCCATTTTGACAGAAACGCTAGTCACGACGCATGATGTCACGCCTATGTAAACCTGCCGTAAACATTACCAATTTCTTTAGAAATGTGGAATGTGAACTTTACCAGAACCACTTATAGACTTTAGAGTTCATTTTTATGACACGAAATATGTTTTGTTTCTTTAACTTTCTTCGCTGCGCATAGACACAATAACATGTTTACCTAGTGGTGACGTTATAATGGACGCTATGACACCTACTAGCTTTTTCTGTGTACTATTGAAAGATGATTAGAAAAATAGCTTAAAACTGTGTTAAACTTTTGTTAATTTTTGAAATATATATTGTTTATTGTATTTTCTTAAATAAGCGCCAACATTTTATAAAATATTTTGTGTATTTTGAATCGCTGTAATTGCATTACATACAAGAGGCACGGCATGAGTCAAATATTTGTGTACCGGGCTAGTAAATAATATTAATAAACATGCTCCTGCGTCCGCGCAATTTTCGTAAAAAGGGGTCTAAAGTTTTTGCATCACGTATTAATTTATAGATTATAAACTGATGGGTTTTCAAACATAAATAAATACACTCAACAGTCACATTCATAGTCCTGACCCTACATTAGATCGAGTCTTGTATCGTGGATGTCAGGAACGAGAGACTTTTCGGTCTCACAAGTCACAAACACCCAGACCCGAAACAAATATTTGTGGTTCATACAAATATTATTCCGGTGCGGGAATCAAACCCGCGACCTCTTGTTTCACAGCCGGTCATTATTATTTATTATTATTATTTTCTCTCTATTTTTTAGGAAAATTAATAAAAATCACGTCATGTAGCTTATTAGCCCGTCGCTATGAGAATGTTGCTCAACATATTAAGAAGTTAGGAGAGGCTGGAAACCAGCGCTGCTCGGTACTCGCTTGTTAAGTACCGGTCAACACCACCTGAGCCACTTCCTTTTGTCTTCGACATAATTTAAGAACATGATTGACATATTTTGATGATGTAAGAAGGAATTAAATGTTTTTTTTATTTATTTTCTTTGATTATTTCTACACTATACGTCCTTTTAGTGAGGGATATAACTTTACTAGTATTAAATGATACTAGCCAAATTGTAAGTAATAGTTAAACACCATTTCAATGGACTAAGATCTTAGTAAACATATACTTTTCAATTAATTTATATTGATTTATGAAATAGAGTATTAAAAAAAATCATCATAAGGATTATATCTCGTTTATTTGAGCAATCATTCAAGTTTTTAACTATTTTTTATTAATTACGAAGGCACCTTAAACAACGTTATTAAACACGATATGTATCATTTATCATATTTTGGCACATATTATCACACATAACTGAAGGTGTATATTATATTTCATAGATTTTTCGCGAACTACTTAGCCTGGCCATAAATACTGTTACGCCGGCATAGTCACAAAGTGACTAAGGCCCTAAAAAATTATAATAAAGATAATAAAAAATACTGTTACAATTAAAAACAAATAAAATATTACGTACCTTTGAATTTGGCATCTGAAATTTTGCACGATTGTTTATTGTGTTTTCTTAAATAAGCGCCAACATATTGTAAAATATTTTGTGTGTTTTGAATGGCTGTTATTGCATTATATACAGTAGGCATGGTATGACTCAAATGTTTGTGTACCGTGTTAATAAATAATATGTACAATGAAACCTCCTCTGTTGTGACAAAAAAGATTTGGCTATCCACGTAGTGTTCGCTCGAAAAAGGCGATCAAAGCAATAAGGGAAAGAATTTTAAGAAATTGTGTCTAAAAGCAAAAGATTGTATCTCGGGAGATGACCGTAGCACCTTGAACTGGTGACTTAGGATTTACAGCCTATAAGATTTCTTAACTGTTTAATTTAAAAAGGAATAGGGTGGTAAAATCAAAACAATTACTTAAGCGGTACGCAAAGAGAGGTCACAGAAAAAAATCATTACGGATGAGAAATTTTACAATAGAGCAATATTTTGACAAACAAAATAACCTTATTTGTGCTGAAAACTCTAAAGTTCCCAAACAGTCAACAGAGTACAACTTGGGCATTATCCGACTTCAGTAATGGTTTGATGGGATGTTAGTTATGAAGGAATGACTGACCTATACTTGATATTTTTGTGAAAAAGGTATCAAAATATCAGCACAAGTGTGAAATGAAATTCGTTTATTGGTCATGTAGGCAATTAAATAGCTCTTATGACACGTCAATACATGGTATTTATTAAATATTTACAAAATAATTGATTACATTATTACACAGGGTATATCAAGACTGCTACCGAAAACGAAGCCGGGTGGTAGTTTAAGCGACTTCAGACGCAATGCAACACAAAAGTTTGAAAAAAAAAGGG
Source organism: Hyles lineata (assembly GCA_030180105.1). Lineage (NCBI taxonomy): Eukaryota > Metazoa > Arthropoda > Insecta > Lepidoptera > Sphingidae > Hyles > Hyles lineata. The sequence goes on from JARJEE010000041.1 coordinate 1,901,873, forward strand.
CCGATTTTTTGTTATTTTTTCCTTTGGTCGTATTTCGATGGTAAATTATTTTTTTCCTAAAATGATAGGTTTTTTTATAAAGACTCTAACGTATAAGAGTTGAATTTATTATTTTATCAGAAACTATGGATTTACCATCCAAAAGGGATGATATTTAAAAAATCATAAAAAAGTTGTCGCGTTTCTTAACGAAATTTTAGTTGCATTGTGTTTGTAGTCACTAAAATTACCACCCGGCTTCGTTTTCGGTAGCAGTCTTGATATACCCCGTATAAATTAAATTTATTTAGTTTTAGTTTTTAGTAGTCGTCTTATTAATTTTTTTTTATTGCTATGAATGGCGAGACGAGCATGCCGTTCGCCTGATGGTAAGCGATACGACCGCTCATGAACAGCAGCAAAATCAAACAACACCTTGAATTACAAAGCAATGCTTGGCATTCCACTGCGCTTGCCATCCTGAGACATAAGATGTTAAGTCTCAATATGTCCAGTAGTTACTCTGGCTACAATGCCCTTCAACCCGAAACACAACAGTGCGTTTACACTGCTGTTTGACGGGAGAAATAGACACTGCGGTGGTACCCACCCAGATGGCCTCTCACATATGAGAGACCTACCACCAGTAAATTTATTATTTATAGTAAGTAAAATACTACTCAAGGAAATACATTATTTATGTTAATCCATTTTTAGTGGACCATGAGTATTACAAAAACGTCGCGCGTGTTTCATGATACCATTCTTGAGAAAGTAGTTAAGCCCCTTAACAACTTTATGTTCAATAACCAAGAATGTTCCATTCAGCAAGATTCGGCGCCGGACCATAACGTCGATCCACCCAGTCTTGCTTACTGTGATGTTCCGGTGTTTAAGTTTTTAGTTGGTAGTTTAAATAAAACGTAGTGATAGATTTACAGTGTCTGAGGCCTGTTCACTTGGTCTGATTTCTGTCAGTGTGAGGGCCGGTGACCGGCGCTCGCTCACTTTTATATATTTATCATATATGTCAGTACGCCACAGTTAGACACGAACGTTCCGGACTTTTCCGGAATTCATCAGAGGTGAAGACTGAGCAAGATCTAGTCCTGATGTTAATCCACTGGATAATGAATTGATATTGATCCACTGGATAATGATTTATTGTCAGTTTTAGAGAGTAACGCTTTCTGTAAACGCCACGGTGATTTGGAGTCCCTAAAACAATCTATACGATCAGCAGTGAAGAATTTTCCCATAGAAAGAGTGCGTGCTGCAATTGATTACTGGCCTCAACGTTTAAAGGACTATATTGCAGCCAATGGAGACCAATTTGAATAAGCTTTATATATTTTTAATGGTTTTGTATTAATGTATGAAACAAACACACTGTTATTGTAATAAATATTACGTATAATAAATAAATATATTTTTCATTGTAACAATATTTATGACAAAACTAAATAGTTACTTTTAATATATAATATTTCTTAGAAAATGATGAACATAATATTCTTATCTACATAATAAGGTATTCACGTTTAACTTAGCCCCTTTAGTTTGCTACCGGGAATTTGTAAATCGTTTTAGTGCTCTCCTGTAAAAGGATGACGTGATTTGAAGTTTTGAGAATCGGCAGGGTTAAAAACGGTGCTATAAAAATGTGATAAAGCATAAGCGTTCCGGTGAAGTTGAGTACATACACTGATTTAGTTTGATTACTCACTATCGACGACTTTTTTGCGGCATTGCTCGGTATCAGTTTAAATGCCTATTTTTTTCCCTTTTGAACGACTTTTGAATTTAGTTTGGGCGAAAAAACAACACACTGTCAGCCGCTGCCTTTGATCAAATATACACTAGATACAACATGAGCGCTTAGAAAATGGCACCAAAAAAGAGTGCTTAAGCACTCTTTCGCCTTCAGTCACGCACCGACCGTTGCTTCTAAAACGTCGCAACAATTTAGACAATATTATGTGAAAAGCTACTTTAAGCTCCAGGAATAAGGTGGAATTTGTGTTAATGTATTTGGAATATGTGATCTTTTTGTTTACTTTTTTTAATGTCATGCATCGGTGTCACTTTTTAACAGAACTTTTACAGGGAACTGTGTATCTAGTGTATATTTGATCGAAGGCCGCTGCCAATAAACAATCCCAATCCAAAATTCGGCATTTGAGATTGACAGCTCAATCTTTTTTCTGATGCTATATTGCCAATAATCAATCTCAGTAGTGAAAAAAACTATGGCAACATGTTAAATGACAAATCGAAAAGTAGAAATAATCCAGATTGACTTAAATTTAATTTTTTCGATTGATTAATTGGCATCGGCCGTGTAACGGTAAAGGAAAACATCATGAGGAACCTGCATATGTTATTGATTTGTAAGAATTTCTATGATATGTAAAGTCCGCCAACCAGCATTAGGCCAGGTAGTGGACTATATGGCCAAACCTCTCAATCGTATTTTAAATGATAATGGAGGCCGGTGTCCTGCAGTGGGGCGTACGTGGGCTGATATAGAGAGGTTGAGTAGGTAACCATTTCATCTCTCTGCAATATCCGGACACGATCAAAACGTAGTCCATATATGAACCTGTTACAGTGTTTTTTAACCCATAATTAAGCTATAAGATCCCTGAGGTCATCACAGAACTTAACATTGGACATTCCAGAGTCTTCCACTACTTTTTGCGATGAATATTTGACCGTTCAAGCTCCTAGACTATGAAATGCATTACCACTTATTCTCAGTGCGGCGGGCAAAGTTCCCGCTTTCTTATTATTTTTATTCGAAATATTGATAACGCAGCATGATTTTTCGCGAAATAACTGAAGAGATTTTTGTTTAAATATTCATTCTTGCAAAATTTTGTTTTGATGTCGATGCATATTTATTTTATTATATTATATTTTAATATTTTACGGAAAATGTAGTCTATTCGCCTGAATCGAATTTCTGAATTCTCCTAAGTAAGGCAGTATATTTTAAATCAACAACATTCATCTAATTGCCATGTTAATTCACTCTCCTTTGGTTGACTAAGAATCCTTTAACCGAATAAGCATTATAACTTAGTGATTATCGGAATTTTCCGACTTCCGAATTCAGCTAAATGTACTATATGTGTTTCCAGCAATCCCACTCACCGAACGAAACGCGACAGCTAAGCTGTCGCTTTCCTTCGATGCAGGAGTGTAAGACATTGGTAAGACTATAGTACCAGTGCGGACGAGACTGCTTAATCATGCTGAGTCGTGACTGACAAGAACGTGGCTCTACCTGTAGGCAAAAAGATTCGCAATGTTTTAAGAAAATAAAAAAGAAACGCATTAAGTACGGAAGTTATTTCTTTGCAATTAAGTTCCACGAGATTATGAACCTGCGAGATCCATCTATGAGGGATCTGCAAAATCTTCGATAGCTAACCGATTTCAATACACTTCCCGTGAATCATTACTTACGGAAAATGAAACTAATCTACGTTTACCTGGTATAATAAATCAGTCAATTTAGGTGATCATTCTTGAGCTACCGATCACAGTTTTTTTTTTTTTCTCTTTATAATTTCGGGACTTTGAATCAGAGTTGACTATGCCAGTCCCATAGAGTTCACAATTAAATATTATACAATAACTATTATACACTAACATTAATTTTTAAACAGTTTAGATGCAGACATATATAAATATCCAGCGGCTTCAGAAGAACTTGCCGCTAGAATCGTTTGGAATATACCTACATCTAAACAATTTATATTAAAGCGGTTGTACAATTCCCGTCTCATATTTGAACTCCTAACACACTCCGATAAGAAGTGAAAAACATCATCTACACAATTACATAACGTACAATTTGGGCTATCTACTTTCTTCATTAAAAATTTGAACTTATTTGAAGCAATGTGTCCAGAACGCAACCTAAGGGCTACTACTATATGGTCACGACTTAAATTAGTGTGTACAAACCGTGGGACACGAGGAGGTTCACTCGCTAACGTTCGGTACCAAATTCCCTTCTCACGAGATATCGCATCAAAATACTCCTTCCACTCCAATAACAAATAACTTCTATATTTCGATAATAATCCACAATGATCCGGCCTAACCAGTACTTCGGTACCTTTTGATATGGCTTCTCGAGCTAACCTGTCCGCCTCCTCATTCCCACGTATACCAACATGTGACGGAACCCACTGCAATCCCAGAGAAACGCCACGAGACATCACAGAGCAGGGAAACTTTTCGTATAATAGTATATGCAATCGATGTACCTCTGTAGCCAGAGGCACAATGAGCCACATGTTGCAAAGCGCTTCTGCTATCAGACAGAATAACCGCTTTACTAATTCCAGTGCTAATGACATACGACAATGCCTCCGAAATCGCAAAGAGCTCCACACACATGATGTTACATTCCGAGTGATTAACTATTTTAAAGGATTCTCTCACATTGTGAATGGGAACATAAAAAGCAGCACCGCAGCCTACTTGAGTCTGAGATCCATCAGAAAATATTTTAAGCCAACCTTTATATTTATTATGTAACATGTGCAATGAATTAAACTTTAGAACTATATTATCAATTTTTTTCTTGGGCACTGATCACAGTTGAATGTTTTTTAATCGGGCTAACTTTCTATGAATCGCTGTCAGTGATATTATGTTTGGTGGCTCAGTTACGTGCCACTGCAGGGCACAGTCCACCTCTACAATCGAGAATACGATTGAAAGCGGTTAGGCCATATAGTCCACCACGCTGGTCTAGTGCGGGTTGCCGGACTTTACATACCATAGAAATTCATACAAATCGCTATGATGTGCAGGTTTCCTCACGATGTTTTCCTTCACCGTTCTAGTGCATGGTAATTGACTACCAATACACACGTGAAACTGAAAAGTCAGAGGTGTATCCTGGGATTCGAATCCGCGACCAGCGTGAGCATGTCAGCAGTCGCGTTAGGTCCGTTTACCAACCGTTTAAGGCCACCACGCCCTATTATGTGTGGCAGCCGATCAATGTTCTACAGGCGAAAGCTGTGTAAAGTAACTTTTCTGCATAAAGATGGTAGGGAGAACTTAAATGTCATAATATAGTTTTCTTGGAAAAATTGGAGATTGAAAGTCATTCAAAATACGCCAAAACATATTTACAAACTGACCAGTCCTGATTATACCTACATATTTAAAGAATAATAACTCTTAATTGTGCGGAAAATACGTGTTTACTAATATATTCCAGGAGCAGCACACCTATCCAGACACTATTGTTTAAAATATTTGTGGTTTAGGAATTATCGTAGAGGAAAACGAATAATATTATTACATATTAAGTATAATATTGTGTTATCTCAATAGAAAATTAAGTATAAATACTCAAACGTGGAGCAGAGATTTATTGTATTCAGGCATCTTCAGCCGAGCATACATCCACCTCTCCCGAAGTCGACCAGCAAGCTTCACACACAAGCAGCGATGGCGCTCCTACACGTATTATCCCTGGTCTGTTTGGGTAAGTACATTTTAAATTACAACTATTATATAAAGTACTTGGCATTTCATAATTTGTGCAGACTTCTTTTTTTTCCCTTAGTTCACCCTTACAAGGGTTCGGAGCGATATTCAAGCTGTTTTGCAAAATGATTTTCAACATTTTGCGATCTGCTGCCACCAAAACAAACTTTGTCACAAATGAATTAACAAACATTGCAATTTCGCTGTGGTAAAATGGTAGGCGCCTCAGGTCTACCTAGGGGAAGGTTTCGAATATATTTTATTCTTTCAAATGCCTAGAACTGTCCAATTTGATTTTATTAAGAAAAATTAGACCGGCATGAGAAGAACGTGGTACCCTAACAGACTTACAGCCGCACTCAGTGTCGATTTATTAGTTTCTTAGTATAGATTCTCTTCGTAAAATCTACAGCAAGTAATGATTTAATTAACTTGCCACTGAGTAAGGCAATTAGTCTCACAGCATGTTGTTATATTGAAAGCCATGAGCCGTGGACCCCACGTCGGAGCGGAATAAGTGGAAATAGGACGATATTAATTAAAAAACGTTCCCTTTCAGCCGCAGTGGTGTCGGGAGAGATGTACGACATGGATGGAATGAACGCCTCCAACAACTTAGAAGTGAGTTCATAAAATCTGCATTTTTCATTTCCCACACTACCAAAGTTTGGATAAAATAACATAAATTATAGGTATACTGTGTAATTCAATAATAAAACAATATATTACTTTCACATTGTAATTTAACATATTTGAATATGCTTTTTTATTTATTACGGTTTTCTTCATTAACCCGATTAAGTATTTCTATAAAAAAACATTCATAAATCCGATAATCATTCGTGTTGTTTTCTTATTAAGTTACTTCATTATCTTAATTATAAGTGCTAACTTCACTGCTACTACGTTTACTGTTAAGCCTGAGGATTGAAATAAAATCGTCCAAACTGGCATTTTCCTTGCATGTCGTTCGCATGAGCATGAATATATTACATGATTGTGAATATTGCAAATTGTGGTGCAGGTAGCGGCGTGGGCTGTCGGTCTGTGTATGATGGCTGGGGCAGGCGTGAACAAGAAACTGTGTAAAACGTTCCGCTCTATCAGCAAGCCGACCCGTGACATCAACAAGACCCTGGCGATCCCCAAGACCACCACTGAAGACAAGACTGGCACCGAGGACAACCACGGTAAAATATAATTTCATCTTCGCCTTTCCTATACTGGCACGACTGTGCCTGGAGCACCTGATGGTGAGTTAGTGTCTATTTGTCACGAGATTTCTTGTAAAGTAAAACTGCACCCAAGTGCTCCTCGGTTCTTTGTAGACGTAATCATACTCTGTGATGATCTGCTCGAGCTGTACAACCGGTAGAATAAACAGCTTAAACGAAATCTTGTCAAATGATTGTCTATCACATGGTTGTGTCCAGCAGGAATGGCAACGAGTCATGCAGACAAAGAAGACCATATCGAGCTCTCCAAGACCGAGAACGACGCTGAACCGTGCAACTTGATATCCACATCTTCTGCCGATGAAAAGCCGTGCGATGGAAACAACAATGACAACACCAACAACAATAGCAGCGGCAACAACAACACAAACAGCAACAACAACAGCAGCGGCAACAACAACACGAACAGCAACGACAACAGCAGTGGCAACAACAACACGAACAGCAACGACAACAGCAGTGGCAACAACAACACGAACAGCAACTACAATAGCAGCGGCAACAACAACACGAACAGCAACGACAACAGCAGCGGCAATAACAACACGAACAACAATAACAACAGCTCCGGAAATAATAACAACAATAGCAACAACAGCAGCTGGGGAAATAACAACAGCAACAGCAATAACCAAGGTGGAGGCAACAACAACACTAACACCAACAATAATAGCTGGGGTAACAACAACAGCAATACCAACAACAATAGCAGCGGCAACAACAACAACAATACCAACAACCAAGGCTGGGGCAACAACCAAGGCTGGGGCAACAACCAAGGATGCGGCAACAACCAAGGTTGGGGCAACAACCAAGGCTGGGGCAACAACCAAGGATGCGGCAACAACCAAGGATGGGGTGGCAACAACAACAGCAATACCAACAACAACAGCAGCGGTAATAATAATAACAACACCAATAATAACAGCAGCAATAACGACAACAGTAACAACAACAACAATAGCTGGAACAACAACAACAGTAACACCAACAACAACAGCGGCAATAATAACAACAATAACACCAATAACAACAGCAGCAACAACAACAATAGTAATAGTAACAGCAGCAGCTGGGGAAACAACAACAGTAACAACAATAACAATAGCTGGGGCAACAACAACGATAATAGTAACAACAACAGCTGGGGCAACAACAACGATAATACCAACAATAACAGACAAGCAATCTCAGGTAGAAGCGGGAATAACAACAACAATACCAACAACGGCAGTTGGGGCAACAACAACACGAACAGCAACAACAACAGCAGTGGCAACAACAACACGAACAGCAACGTCAACAGCAGTGGCAACAATAACACGAATAGCAACGAGAACAGCAGCGGCAACAACAACACGAATAATAATAACAACAGCTCCGGAAATAATAACAACAATAGCAACAACAACAGCTCCAATAATAACAACAACAATTCCAACAACAGCAGCTGGGGAAATAACAACAGCAACAGCAACAACCAAGGCTGGGGCAACAACCAAGGATGGGGTGGTAACAACAACAGCAATACCAACAACAATAGCAGCGGCAACAACAACAACAATACCAACAACCAAAGTTGGGGCAACAATAACAACAATAACAACAACAACCAAGGCTGGGGTAACAACCAAGGCTGCGGCAACAACCAAGGTTGGGGCAACAACCAAGGCTGCGGCAGCAACCAAGGATGGGGTGGCAACAACAACAGCAATACCAACAACAACAGCAGCGGCAATAATAATAACAACTCCAATAATAACAGCAGCAATAACAACAACAGTAACAACAACAGCAGCAGCTGGGGAAACAACAACAGTAACAACAATAACAATAGCTGGGGCAACAACAACGATAATAGTAACAACAACAGCTGGGGCAACAACAACAATAATACCAACAATAACAGACAGGCAATCTCAGGTAGAAGCGGTAACCAAGGCTGGGGCAACAACCAAGGCTGGGGCAACAACCAAGGCTGCGGCAACAACCAAGGTTGGGGCAACAACCAAGGCTGTGGCAGCAACCAAGGATGGGGTGGCAACAACAACAGCAATACCAACAACAACAGCAGCGGCAATAATAATAACAACACCAATAATAACAGCAGCAATAACAACAACAGTAACAGCAACAACAATAGCTCGAACAACAACAACAGTAACCAAAACAACAACAGCTGGGGTAACAACAACGGCAATACCAACAATAACGGCTGGGGTAATAACAATAGTAACACCAACAACAATAGCGGCAACAACAACAACAGTAACAGCAACAACAATAGCTGGGGCAACAACAACAACAACAGCAACAATCAAGGCTGGGGCAACAACCAAGGCTGCGGCAACAATCAAGGTTGGGGCAACAACCGAGGCTGCGGCAACAACCAAGGCTGGGGTGGCAACAACAACAGCAATACCAACAACAACAGCCATGGCAACAATAACGGAAATACCAATAACAACAGCTGGGGAAATAACAACGGAAATACCAACAACAACGGCTGGGGCAACAACAACGAAAATACTAACAACAACAGCTGGGGCAACAACAACGAAAATACTAACAACAGCAGTTGGGGCAACAACAACAACAACCTCAACAACTCCAACTGGCCGGGTAATTGTGTTGCCAACTGTGCCTATTGAACCGCGTGCCACAATCTACCATCTCAAACAAAAACAGAACGAAATATTTTTTATTGCTTTAATTAATGCTGTATTGGTGTTTATTACGCGTCCACGATTCAAATACGGGTCTTTGATTCTATACAACTAGAACTACATATATTTGGCATAATATTTCAAATTGCTTATATGATTTAGTGCACACATTGGGACGGTAATAAGCACGCGCAGCAATGAGCTTTTTTGAATTTTATTACTAATCTTAGAGAGATTGCGCTCGAAGCATTTGCCGCCCGTAGCAAAATACTTGTGTTGGAAACACATGTTTGAATATCCCAAACCTACCTCGTCGTTTGGTCACATTTATTGTTATGGCGACGTTCAGTCCACGACTGTGTGGAATAAGGAATGATGGAAGCGGCTAAATGTTTTCTGCTCGACCACTCACGATCGCTTATTTGATTTTCTTACCTAGTGTATTAAGACATTTTGTTTGCCATTATTATTTTGCTTAATTAACACGTAGCCTTAGAAGCAAATGTTTGTAGAGTCCATATACATTTATATCATTATGAAATATAATCTAATATTTGAACGAAAACCAATACTTAACGCCCGAATACTCAAATGCCATTCAAATATTCAGTTCCCCGTTCCATTTAGTCAGTACATTTAAGCGGAAATTTCTGCAGTGAAGTTCAACGTAATAAATATTTGAGTGGCGTTTGTATAATAAACTATAATTATCTTTAATTATAACCTATATTCAGATTTGCAAATTACAAAAAAACCTTTTTAACTAAAGATTACTGATAAATAAATGTGATTATCTACGACATTTGAATAAATAAAGCTTTTTCTAAAAATATTCGTTTCCATTAATTTATAAACATCATATCTTACTGGTGGTAGGTCTCTCATTTGTTAGAGGCCACCTTGGTAGGTACCACCGCAATGTTTATTTCTCCCGCCCAATAGCAGCGCAAATGCATTGTTCCAGTTTAAAGGACGTCGTAATTACTTGACATATTAAGGCTTAACATCTTATATCTCAGTATGGCGAACGCAATGCCACACATTGCTTAATAATTCATAGTGTAATTTGTTTTTACTGCCGTCGAGCCGAGCTAAATACGAGAATATATTTTTTTTAACTTACTTAGCCACCCACCAAGGAAGTTATTGTTTTCATTTATTTAACATGCTGAAGAAGGATACATTAATATTTGTTAGTAGATAATATTGATAAAACACTAAGTTTTATATTTGTGCTATCAGAATTCAGAGTTGAGGTTGGGTTGTATACTATATAACTTATAATTTAGATAATTATAAACATTACACACTAAGGAGTATTGGTAGACGAAAACGTAGCAACGTATTTATGAGATTCGCAATATGTAATTACTAATTCATAACCCACGTTAAAAGAAAATTAACCGGTACTTGTAAGTTGCGTTCACAGAGAGATTTTTTAATCCGTGGGTTTTCATACAAATCGAAGTTAGTGTCACTACCACTTGTTTTTCCATTCTGTATCAGCTCATATACGTCCCACTGCAGGGCACGGGCCTACTCTACAATCGACAGTACGATTAAGAGTGGTTAGGCCATATAGTCCACCACACTGGCCTAGTGCATGTTGGCGGACTTACATACCACAGAAATTCTTATAAACCGCTATGGTGTGCAGGTTTCCTCACGATGTTTTCCTTCACCGTTTTGGTTTTTCCATTCCGTGCTGCTAACACTTAATTTAATTAAAAAATATTTGATTCACCGTGTCTAGTCTCCTGGTAGTTAATTAATCAAATAGGGTTTTTCAATATTATATTTTTGTATAGTTTTGCGTACAAACACAAATAAGATTAAAATAACATTTCTGCCAACGAGTATTAAAGAAACTTCTATAATGAAGCAAATAATGGTTTTTATATTAAAGATTGGGAGCGTTGTGGGGATATATTACCGTCTCTTTCACACCTGCACACTGTACTGAGTAATAAGACTGGTGACGTAACCGGTTTTGTCTTGCATCTCTTTCCATTTACTGTCACTACAAGATTTAAAACATTTCTAATATGTTTAATTCTGAACGGATTTACAAATTTCTTTGTTTGATAAATTTTCTAATTGAATACCCTTTTCATAAATTCAATAAAAAAGCAGTCAACTACCCTCAATAATTCATTTATATTCTCAGTATCGAGCAACAGTCCATATACATCTCACAACAGTACACGGGCCCCAACTAAAAATCGACAGTACGATTGAGAGCGATTAGGCCCTGTAGTCCACCACGCCTAATTTGGATTGGAGGACCATACCTTCTCACAAATAGCTAAGGTATACAAATTTCTTCATAATGTTTAACTTTACCTTTATTGTGCCTGGTGACCACCGTGAATATTATAATTAAAGGAGTGATTTTTTTTTATTGCTATGAATGGCGAGACGAGCATGCCGTTCGCCTGATGGTAAGCGATATGACCGCCCATGAACAGTAGCAAAACCAAACACCATGAATAATAAAGCAATGCTTGCCACCACTCCATTCACTGCGCTTGCCATTCCGAGACATAGATTTTAAGCCTCAATATGTCCAGTAGTTACTCTGGCTACAATGTCCTTCAATCCGAAACAAAACAGTGCATTTACAGTGCTGTTTTACGGGAGAAGTAGATAGTGTGGTGGTACCTACCCAGGTGGCCTCTCACATATGAGATACCTACTAGTAAAGTGATGGTTGCCTGATTTCACAAGCTACATACACTCTTGAAATCTCTGTCGTATAAAGATTTTTTTTCCCGATGTTTTCCTTTATCATTCACGTTGTTATCTATACATACGTATAATAAAACTGGAGTGTCTGTTTGTAATATTGAAACAACCGTTTTTTACTACATTTATATGAATATATATATACGGTACATACAACAAATAACATTTTATACAATTTTTGTCTGTCTGTCTGTCTATCTGTTTTTCCGGCTAATCTCTGAAATGGCGGGACCGATTTTGACGGGACTTTTATTGTTAGGTAGCTGATATAATAAGGAGTAACTTAGCCTACATTTATTTTAGAAAAAGTCTTTTATTTTAGAAAAATAAAATTGTGGAGTGGAGTCAAAGAATATCTCCACCCAGGCGAAGCTGGGCCGGGCCGGTAGTCAATACTTATATCGCACGCTTAATATTAAACTGACCGAATCCAAAAAAAATAGACAAGGTAGAATAGATCTTATGTTACAAATCTTTAAAGAACGTTTCCCAAAAAATGTTGTTTTTTAGTTAGGTCTCTTTAATACTAAGGGTGCGATATATAAAGCTGAAGAGTTTGTTTGTTTTTTACCTCTAATCTCAGGAACTACTGTTTCGAATTGAATTTTTTTTTTTGCTTTGGATAGGTCATTTATCGGGAAATGCTATAGGCTATATATCACGCTATGACCTGCCTCGGTGGCGTAGTTGTACTTCTGTACGGTCACAAAGCTGAGGTCTCGGGTTCGAATCCCGGGTTGGACAAAGTGATATTGGACTTTTCTATTCATTATCAGCCCAGAGTCAGGAATTTGTGCCCGATATGGCGATAGGCTCGCCACCTATCACATTGTGGGACGGAACATACAAGGCGAAATGTGGGTGCCCTGGCACCTCTGCCTATCCCTTCTGGGAAAAAGGCGTGAGTTTATGTATGTATGTATGTATGTATGTATGACCTATAGGGGGGAAATAGTAGTGACAAATCTACGAGGAAATTTAATTCGTTTTTCGTGCTCCGATTGGTCTTAGAATGGGGGTCTCGTTCTAGAATACCACGCTTGGTACTGCGATCTTGTAGGCTCTGAGGTAAACTTTGGGCTGCTGTGGAAATTCACGCACGGCTGGCACAAAATACGAAATAGCTCGCCGGACGGAACAACTTTGGCATCAGTTACGTGATAGATAGTGGTACAGCATGCCCCAGAAGGGGGAGAGTTGCTGCAGGGTTGAATGGACGAAAAAAAACAACTTGTAGGGAGCTCGTATAACTCCGCGGTGGAGTGCAATCTGGCTCGCAGTAGCAGTAACCGCGCGAGTCTCCCGAGAGTAAGTCTCCCGAGATTCGGCCCCGTATAATCGTGAGATTGGTAGGGCCATGGGATGTAGGTAGGATTTGGTCTTAAAATGGATATCTGAAGGATCCTTTGCTCCAATACCCTAAAATGATCGCAATTTAACATTTCGACCGGCATTTTGAAAAATGTATCTACACCCGGGTGGAGGCTGGCCGGACCGCTAGTTATAAATAAATTATGTAAATTAATATTTATGATGCAATAATAGCTACTTATATATGATTATTATTAATGAAATATTAATTATAAAACAAATTGAATCCTATTTTCCTGTAGGTAATAGGTATAAGCTACATATGATTACTCAATATATTTGCTTTGTAATTTATGGTGTAGTTTGGTTTTGCTATTGTCCATGGGTAGTCGTATCGCTTATCATCAGACTGGCATGCTCATCTCGCTAGTCATCGAAATACGAAAAAAAATCATACATAAACTTACGCCTTTTCTCAGAAGGGGTAGGCAGAAATGCTACTAGGACACCTTTCCCCGTAGGTGTCAAACGTACGAATATTCGAACTTCCTGTCGAAGCATAGAGTAACCCCAATGGATGTTTGTGAGACCGGAAAGTCTCTCGTAGTTCCTGATATCATCGGCACAAGACTCGATCTTAGTGTAGGAACTATTTATGTGACTGTTGGGTGTATGAATTTATTTATAACTAGCTGTGCCCGCGACTTCGTCCGCGTGGAATTTAACAAAAACTTTATTTTTCTAAAATAAAATATTTTTTCTAAAATAAATGTAGCCTAAGTTACTCCTTATTATATCAACTACCTGACATTTTTAGAATATTTTTAGACCAAATAAATCAAAGAAACATAATGAGCTCATCCACCCGCGTGACATAATACCATATTTAAAAAAACAACCTCAAAATTTAAGGGTTTTTTTTTTCTGCGGAGCCCTAATTTGTTTTTTAAAATTAAAGTATATGTTACTCCCGCAAAAAATAACTATCTTTCAGTGAAAGTCCCGTCAAAATCGGTCCAGCCATTTCAGAGATTAGCCAGAACAAACAGACAGACAGACAGACAGACGGACAGACAAAAAAAATCTAAGGTCATTTTCGTTATAGGTATCGTGTATATAACGACATGTAGTTGGACATTTTTTGTTATTTTCACTTTACAAACAGACACTTCAATTTTATTTATATGTATATATAACACATCTTTGAATAAATGTATATTAGATACAGAGGGTCCAGAACAAAATGACACACCAAAAGTGGCGGGAAAAATGTAGCCAAAAGTTTTAAATGAAATCAACTTCAGGTAAAACCCTATTTAAATCCTATTTCTTTGAATTAAGATTTATCATGTTTTGGTTCATACTAAAATCAAATAAGACCACACGTTTATTTGTGCTCTTATATCTCTTGCCCTTTTTTAGGTAGTTACTTATAAATTTGATCAATCAACACGCATATAACGGTGAAGGAAAACTGTATACCATAGCGATTTGTAAGAAAGATGGTTTGCAAAGTCCGCCAACCCCAACTAGGCCAGCTTGGTAAACTATTATGGCCTAATCACTTTCAATCGTGCCCTCGATTGTAGAGGAAGCCCGTGTCCTGCAGTTGGACATATATGGGCTGATACACAATTGAAGAAAACTTTTTAGGCCGTTACTTATAATCTAGTGTTTATTTGATCGAAGTAACACATAAATAGGGAACATTTAGCACGAGTTATCGCTGAGTAAGGTCATCTTCTGATCTATGATCTCATCGCCTGCAAAACGAATAACTTGTGGATTAATAATTACAGTTTCTATGACTGAACATACGTGCGCCTGCGACTGCACTTGTTCATTTCACATTCCCCTGTACCTAGAAATGTCAAGAATACGTTAAATCACCCGACTCTGGCCTGTAAGATGTGAAGACAAATTTTAATAGAAGGAAAAGTGTTAAGATTGAGTCAGTAGGTATCTAATTCTGAACTATCGGAATGTACATATAATTTTAAACGTTTTATACGTCATTTTAATACGCTTTTATTAGCTTCGCATGTATGTTTGTACGTATGTAACGGTATCTTAGCAATCGATTTTTGAAAACTTTTAAACGTCGCATTGACTTGAAATTTTACATACTTATTAAGTACTGATGAAAATACGTGAAAAATGTGACATCCTCTTAACCCAAAAATAAAGATTGTAAAAAAAAATTGTTTGTTAATATGCGCAGGCTGTATTACTTTCAAAAGATGGCTGTAAATAGACGTATTTTTAGTAAAATTTACAAACACTAGTTTAAATACCTTAAAACCACGCTTTAGTAAAAGTCTTTTACTAAAGTGTGTTTTGAAACTTTTTTTTATTACTAGTCTGAATGGCATGTTTAGCAAATTTAAGAAAAGGCGTTTGTCTCTGATAAACCTTGTGGTCTGACGAAAAATAAGTAGCATTAAAGGAAAAAAACAATGACAAAAATAAAAAATGCTGACAAGTCATGTCTTGAATACGTAAATCCAAAATTGTAAAGTGGTAAAATTCGTTCGCATATCTCAGGATGGTGAACGCAGCGCAATGCCAAGCATTGCTTTGTAATTCATGTTTTTTGGTTTTGCTACTGTTCATGAGCGGTATCGCTTACTATCAGTTGAATTGCATGCTCGTCTCGCCATTCACAGCTATAAAAAAACCTAGTATACGCTCGTCACGTAGGGGAAGGCCAGGTAAAGTGAATACCCCGGGCAAAGCGAATACTCCCCACTATTCCTAAATTATTATTTTTTCATTCAACGCTCCACTACTGTTACGTTTGGCCATCTTGGTTTAATACGCGGCAAACATAGAAGCGAGGGTCCGCGTCGCGTCCCATCCTCGGAGTGGAGATTTGTGTTTTCATAAATAAAAGATTGATTTTACGCGGTAAGTACATTGATCAATTCTCCTGTTTTACAAGTTTTTTTTATATTTTATAGGAATATCTTAATTTGGTAGCATATCAAAGTAGCTTTTTATGGTATATTTAACAGAAAGGCATAATTATTAGTTTCTGTATAAATTATTGTGTTAACCTCAAAACTTACCTAGTCGGGCAAAGTGAATAGGGCAAAGTGGATATGGTCCACTTCATCTAAACATGTATTTTATTTGTTTCAGATGGTGAATAAATATAAAAAAATCTAAGCAAGTGACGTGGGATGAAAATGCTATGCAAACGGCTATGATTTGTGCAGAGTTGGAGAATCAAAAAAAAGCACAGCTAAAAAATATGGTTTGGCTTATGCGACCTTGTTTAGGCAAACCTTGTATAGGTAAAGTTTTTTGTTTTCATTTCATCAAAGTTATTTTTATGTTTTCAGAGATAAATATGGGTATTCACTTTACCCAAGTACTGTATCCGCTTTACCCGGCGTACCGGGCAAAGCGAATACTTTAGTACTTTTTTAAATTTTAATTGTAGTTGATTATTGTTTAAATATTAATGGTAACTGATGTCCGTATTTGTACGAGCAATAAATAAAGACTGGTTTCTGATAATTATTTTGATTTTGTATAATATACTTTTTCTGCTATAACCTTAAATACCTTAAGGTATTCACGTTGCCTAGCCTTCCCCTAGTTCAGTCCTGTACGCAGTGAACGGGCTTCAGCAGTAGGCACAGCAGATACGGGGATTCCAGAACCCAAACTGATATGTACTTATTAATAAATTATTATTAATAATTCCTCATTGTTTCCTGCTTGTATAAATAAACGCACATACACGTTTCGCACATTAGTTAATGGTTGCTATCGTACTGCAACGTCACTGCGCAATCACGAGTAGTGGGGCAACCGGGGAGGCCGGTGCATTTTGTCATAGACATCTGAAAACAACGCAGTGGGTGAAAATGGTAGTCTTACATTTTATTTTACTTTGCTTTGGTAAGTTACTCTATCTTCATATCTATATATTATCCTAGTACAATACCTAACAGTAGTACGCGAGCTGGGAGTCTAGGTCGCGGCTCATGGCCCCGTATAAATAATCTCCAGACTTGCTTACAATATGTATTTACTGTACTGTATCAGCCCATATCCGTCACATTGCTAGCCACGAGTCACCTCTAAAATGGAGAGTACATTTGAGAGGTGTCACGTCATAAAGTGGGCCTAGCCCGGGCTGGTGGAATTTACTCACCTTAGAAATTACGTATTAACTTGCTTGTACAATATTGAATGAAGTTTCTGATAGGTTCAACTTATCCGTCTAATTCCTCCTACATACTATGCCGGGTTCGGCCGCTGGGATGTGCTGGCGAGTTGAACCGGGAGCCGTGGCTTGTTGAGTACTATGCTAGCATTCCACACGGCTGTCACAACCGAAATGATGCTCTACGGCAAATTCTGCCGGTATGGTGTTGCCGTCGGCATACTTACACGGCTGAAACCAACCAGGACGTATTATATGCGCGTATCGACAGTCTCGCAGTCGCTGTGTCGCATATTTGGACGATATTATCGACCGCAGAAGTCAAACATATTTACTATTAAATTGTGGGATATGAAGCTTGGTGTCCATAGCCAAAATGTATCAATGACGAGATTATCTCGATGCTCGCATGTCAGGCGTGGGACTGTTTTGTTAGCAATGTCTCACCTCAAATATTTTCTATTGAAAAGCTTTTTGATGCATAGCGTCACATTTTGCCTCCGCTATGATGTCTTCTTTACGTGCAAAAATGTCCATTTATATTAACTAATAAACTACAAGACAATTTACAATTCATATCTCATTTCTTAGGGCGATGGGCGCAATGCAGTGTCATTCTCACTAATACTGTAAAAATATGAAATAGGATCGTTTATTGTCACTTCCAGTCTTCTGTCACCAAAAAACACAGTAAAAATATGCAATAGAACCTTTAACTTGTCTCTTCCAGTCTTAGGAGCCAATGCAAGGGAACCGCTGAAACCCTTCATCAGCGGAGGCCTCCGAGAACGGAAAGGCCAGTCTCCGTGGCACGCTGGCATCTACAAGAAGACCACGACGCCGTACATGCAGATATGTGGCGGCACGCTGATATCCAAAAATGTGGTTGTATCAGGTAAAATTTAAACCAATTTAATGATAATGGTTTTTTAGATTTACGCGAATGTTACACATTGAAACAAAACTATTATTTTGGACGGATTTACAGAGTTTATCGCGAATCACTGAGCGGATGACTAATACCTCAGTGCGCCCTGTGACCACGAAAGCTGTAAAATAATCGAAACATCAGGAAGTAAAAAATGTAAAAATTAAACTAAATCTGTGATAAAATCCAAAACGAATAGTTTTATTAAAATTTAATGATTCTTTGGGCCCATTTCACCTTTCCTAATGAAGTCCCTGACAGGTATCTCGCACTTATCTGTCAGGTAGAATACATAATTCAGAACTGAATTTAATATTTTTTTGAATAAATTAATGGCAGATAGCTATCAGAGACTATCAGGAACTGGAAAAACTGGTTCTACCTACGATTATAGGTAACGGGATGTAGATCAGTGGTAATATAACATGATTCTAATGCAAACAAAGATAAGTAATTAATGTCACCCATAAAAAGCTAATATTTTGTGCTGTAGGTAAAGTTATTAAGCTACCCTTTTGGTCCCTGGGCCGAAAAGGATAGGTCAATGTCACTGGCCTTCCAGCCTGCTGCACTCTGGATTTGTGGCAGTGCTGGTTTCGTAACACAACCACCGCCAGCATACTGTCAAAAACCCTTGTCCCCCCCCCCCTCCCCCTATTTACATCCGCGTAATTGCTCAGCTAAAAGTCATGGCTGCAGAATCCGAGAGTGGATAGGGATTACGCGCGCTGCAGAACTATTTTGCCTCGCACGAGACAAGGAACGGTATGCTGAACTCATTGCCAACTAGTTGAAAAGGCACTACAAGAAGAAGAATGGCTCGGCTCAAAACCATTTCTGCTCCTTCCATTATAGTAGACCGGATGACCCCCAATCGGGACTATTTTTGACACATATTTATAATGAAGGACCGTTGTCTTTCAGAATGTATGGGCTAAAAGTAAAAGTACGGAAAATGTTTTTTCAGCCGCGCATTGCTTTGGCTCAGCGAGAGAGGTGCCTTCCGCATCAGACTACGCAGTGGCTGTTGGCAAAATATATCGACCATGGAACGACAAACATGACACGGGAGCTCAGAAATCTGATGTGAGTACTGTAGATGTTTCAATAGTGAGCCACTGGTAACAAAATGTGTGTCCGCTCCGGTATAATAATAAGGACAAAAACTATTATACCGACTGCCAACAGTTAGGGAAACGCTCCCGAAAATGAAGACAGGTACTAATGATACTTTCGTGATTGGTCGAAAAATACCGGTGGTACCAGAGAAAAAAATATATTTTAAAAACGATTTAGTAGCATTATTCACTCGACTGCTTCGGTGGCGTAGTTGTACTAAGGTACGCTTGCAAAGCTGAGGTTTCGGTTTCGAATCCTGAGTCGGGCAAAGTGATATTGGATTTTTCTATTCATTATCAGTCAGAAATTTGTGCCCGATAAGGCGATAGGCTCGCCACCTATCACATTGTGGGACGGAACATTTTGGCGAAATGTGGGTGTCCAGGCACCTCTGCCTACCCCTTCTGGGAAAAAGGCGTGAGTTTATGTATGTATGTATGTATTCACTCTCCATCGTTTTTAGTTTCACGTTTCACTGCTGGGTTTGTATACTTAACAAAATGATGTTTTGATTAGTAAAATTGTATTGTTTAATTTTAAAGTTTAATTAAACAGATAATACTGAATTCTTTTTTAATGATCACCTCTTTTGGTGTTCATTCATACGGATCTTATGAAATACAAAAGCCCCGTCCAATGGGATCTCATACAGCAGACTCTATGTTTCCTACTTAATAAATCCGCAGGTAAAAGAAATCAAAATCCCGAAGGTGTATCAAGGCAGTGCAGCCAACTACCAAGAAGACATCGCCCTGGTGATAGCCAGCGAGGACTTCCACTACAGCAGCGCCGTGATGCCGGCCTGTGTCAGCTTTGAATACGATCTATATACCGAACAGTTGAAAGAGGGGAACATGGGAAAGGTCAGTGACATCCGAAAATGATAGAAACTGCTAGAAAGACTTGACACACCAAAAAATCTTGTAAAAGTCTATCGAAATGCAATTAGTTTTAATGATTCAATAAATTTTAGTTTCATTTCTACATAATTAGATTCAATCATTTTTTTTATCTACCACCAATCACCACGCCCTATAACGCTGAAGGGAAACATCGTGAGGAAACCTGTATACCATAGCGATTTCTATTTCATGTAAAGTCCGCCAACCCGCACTAGGCCAGCGTGCCGAACTTTATAGCCTAACCACTCTCAATAGTATTCTCGATTGTAGAAGAGGCCTGTGCTCTACACTGGGACGTACATGAGCTTGTATATGTATATCTTTATCAGCCCATATACGTCCCACTACAGGGCCCGGGTATGTACAAGCATACAATATATAGATTCCGTCACGAAGTTTTCTATAACGTGCAATATAGTAGAAAGAGCCCAACAGTAGTGGCATATTTCCTTGCAGGTCGCCGGCTGGGGATTCACAGGGAAGAACTCACTGGCATCACAAGTTCTCCAATATGCCACACTGCCTGTTATCGCTCCCGACAAGTGCATTGACAACAGCCCACTGGGCTTCAGGAGCTCCATCACGGGAGACAAGTTATGTGCTGGATACACTAATGGTAAATTTTTATTCTGGCTGGCATGGTGACCACGCTGCACCTGATGGTAAGGGCAAATGCCGTCCAGGCAGAGTTTCGATTGACATCAGACGGCTTCCCATGCCATTCGATACAATTATGCCGTTTTTTTTTATCTTTATATTTCCGAATATTAAATTCACCCTAAAGTCACATACATAGTCCTAATTCCACATTGATATCAATTTAGTCTTGTGTCGTGGCTATCAGATGCTATGACAGACTTTTCAGTCTCATAAACACCCAGACCAAAGACATACTTATGGGCCTCACAAGCATTTGTCTCGGTCCGGGGATCGAACCCGTTAGACAGCACTCTCGTTACACAGCCGGGGGCTTACGAAGTACGCCACGGAGGCTGTCAATATGTATTATACGTATGTCAATTGTATAAATTCCCCCAGAAAAAAAGGGATTTGGTTAGGCTAACTGTGAATCAAAAGGCCGCAAGTACAGTAACCGTATCAAGAATGCATATGAGCAGAAGCGTTTATTATGCATCTAGGTGTAATAAGAATAAAAATTATGTCATAGTTTGTGATACCAGTATTATAATATTATGTGATTTGGTTGTATTTAATTAATGATACCTTTTTATATCGTTGCTTCGACCTGCTCGTATTTTCATTAATATTATCGACTAGCTGTGCCCGCGACTCCGTCCGCGTGGAATTTAACAAAAACTTTATTTTTCTAAAATAAAAGTAGCCTAAGTTACTCCTCATTACATCAGCTACCTGACATTTTTAGAATATTTTTAAACCAAATAAATCAAAGAAACATAATGAGCTCATCCACCTGCGTGTCATAATACCATATTTAAAAAAACAACCTCAAAATTTAAGGGTTTATTTTTTTCTGCGGAACCCTAATTTGTTTTTCAAAATTAAAGTAGCCTGTGTTACTCCCGCAAAAAATAGCTATCTTTCAGTGAAAGTCCCGTCAAAATCGGTCCAGCCGTTTCAGAGATTAGCCGGAACAAACAGACAGACAGACAAAAAAAAATCTAAGGTCATTTTCGATATAGGTATCGTGTATATAACGATATGTAGTTGGACATTTTTTTTTTATTTTCACTTTACAAATAGACACTCCAATTTTATTTATATGTATAGATGAAAGACTCTGCCCCTAGATAAGACTAACAATATTCATATCAAGAGTTTCTTGCCCATTTTTCTCTAGTGAAAACCGTCTTCATGAAAAATTTATGAATCAATTTTTTTTCTAAATGATCATTTGTCTAAATAAACATTTAATTAAAATCAATCAGATTTTTTTTTCATTTTCATTTTTCATTTATCATAATTGGTAATTCCAACAGGCACAGCAGTGTGTCATGGCGACAGCGGCGGTGGTCTCCTGTTCCCCAAGAAGGTCGGCAACAAGGAGTTGTTCTACCTCCGAGGAGTGGTCTCCACGGCGCCGCCCACCCAGGACAATTGCAACGTCGAATCCTGGGCTACTTTTACCAACATCTTCAAGCACATGGATTTCATAAAGTCCGTCGTGACGGAACCTGAAGACAACTGCTTCCCGGAAGACTCCGACGAAGGTTCTGCCGTTGACGACCGTTACACTCCAACTGAGAGAATTCCAAGAATACAGAGGTGTGAGTGCCAGTGCCCTCGTGGTACGACCAAACATGGACGGCACTGCATACGAACAGATTAGGAAACTTCACTTCGAGATATTCGCTACGAACGATTCTTTTATTTTACGAACAATATTACTGTTAAAACAATACACGAATACCATTAGTAGTTAAACTGTGTTTACTTAAAACATTAAATATCCAGTAAACCAATAAACATAGTATTCATAATAATAAATAAATAACACCCAACAGTCACATACATAGTCCTGACCCCACACTAAGATCGGGCTCTTGTGTCGTGGGTATCAGGAACTACGAGAGACTTTTCGGTCTCACAAACACCCAGACCCGGAAGAAATATTTGTGGGCCACACAAACATTTCTCTCGGTGCGGGGATCGAACCCGCGGCCCCTCGTTTCACAGACGGCGTCTAACCAACTGCGCCACGGAGGCTGTCAAAAAGAGCAATCATAAAGAGCTAATGAATTTGTATTTGTGAACGATTCGGTCAACCGAATACATCTACCATCCACGTCAAGGCATCCCTTAACCCCGCCGCACACGCTCACACTCGCATTGTCCGTCGCGAGCTGTGTGCGAGTGGCAGTATTTAAAACCTAGTGCGCAGTACCAAACTCCGCATTTGCTCTCACGTGTCGACGCAGGACGCATGACGTGAGAGCAAATGCGGATTGATTTGTAACAAGCTTGACAAAATCGTTACATTAACAATTGAACAATTTGGTTAAAAATGTGTTGATTGTTTTTTTTTTAATATATTATTATAATTTTTATTGTCTTCCTTTAAATTGCTCATTTCTAAATAGTATTTAATTTTAAATTATTAAAGTGTTTTTTTTTTTATTGCAATGAATAGCGAGACGAGTATGCCGTTCGCCTGATGGTATACGATACGACCGCACATAAATAGTAGCAAAACCAAACAACACCTTGAATTACAATGCAATACTTGGCATTCCACTGCGCTCGCCATCCTGAGACATCAGATGTTAGGTCTCAATATGTCCAGTAGTTATTCTGGCTACAATGCCCTTCAATCCGAAACACAACAGTGCATTTACACTGCTGTTTGACGGGAGAAATAGACACTGCGGTGGTACCCACTCAGATGGCCTCTCACATATGAGAGACCTACCACCAGTATTTCTTGTATTTCTTAATATCTGTTTTATAGTTTGTTACTGGTTCATACTTCAATTTATATGTTTAAAATTATTAGTGTGCAGTACGTCGCCTTCGATG
Source organism: Hyles lineata (assembly GCA_030180105.1). Classification (NCBI taxonomy): domain Eukaryota; kingdom Metazoa; phylum Arthropoda; class Insecta; order Lepidoptera; family Sphingidae; genus Hyles; species Hyles lineata. The sequence goes on from JARJEE010000041.1 coordinate 1,925,950, forward strand.
AGTTCGGGGAAGAATAATGACACTAGTACTGCTTTCCAAATGACTGTATTTTCTGGTTCTTGATTTACAGGAGTATACATCGGCGAGTGCGTGCCTTTAGACAATTTGGCACGATCTATATTCCTTCACGGCGCTCACAGCTCAGTGTCGGGTGCGCGCGCCGGGCGGCACTAATTCCAGCAATCCCCGCCCGCCTTCACCAATTCCGCAGTTCGTGCGGGGCGGGCGGGGGGCCGCCGAGGCGCCGACATGTCTGAGCTGCGGGCGCCGTGACGTCACAATGTCGGTCCACCCTTAATAAATTCTTAACAACTATGTACAATTATTTTTTCCTATGTAATACTGTAGCTGCTTACTATATACAATATGAACTTATAATCTATTACGCGAGAGCGTTGGGCTCGTCGTCCGCAACAGCCTCCCCCCGGCGCTGATCCTCGGCGCCACCACACATTATCGGGAGGACGATGAGCCGACGTACGGGTCTACGAAAAACTCCCCCTCGCGTCTCCACGTCCGTACTTCGCGTCACTCCGTCGGGACCGACGTACACGCGAGCGACACGACCCTTCGGCCACACATTCCTTGGCAGAAGGCCGTCCGCGATGACTACGACGTCGCCCGCTTTCACTTCCTCGCGCGCTGCCCTATGATCGCCCCGGGGCGTCAACGTTGGTAAGTATTCTCGCATCCAACGTCCCCAGAACGCATCCGCTAGCGCCTGCGCGGCTCGCCATGCGCGCTTGTCGGTTATTTCGCTCGTTCCCTGATAAGGCAAACCGACCGCGGATCCTAACAGGAAGTGGTTTGGTGTTAAAGCCTCGATGTCGTCGGGGTCCACCGACACGTGAGTTAATGGACGCGAATTTATCGTATGTTCGATTTCGGTAAGTACAGTGTATAGAACCTCTCCGCGCGGCGCTCTCTCATTCAACGCGACGGCTAACGACCGTTTGACGCTGCGTATAAGGCGCTCCCAGGTTCCCCCCTGATTTGGCGCCCCCGGATCGGTGAAACGCCACTCGGTCCGGTGCGCCAACGCGACGTCCTGTAGAGCCGGGAGCCACTCTTTATACGCGAGCGCCAACTCCGCCTCCGCGCCTCGAAAATTGGTCCCGTTGTCCGAGTATATAACCTGCGGCCAACCTCTACGAGCCGCCATACGCCGAAACGCCATAAGGGCCGAGTCTGTGCTCAAACTATCGACTAACTCTATATGCACTGCCCTTATCACTAAACACGTAAACAACATACCCCATCTCTTTTCTCGCCGCCGCCCGACCGTCACCCACATCGGCCCGAAGCAGTCTACTCCGCATGTCGTGAACGGCCTCACGTAGGCTCTCAGGCGCGCCTCTGGCAAGTCCCCTTTGACGGGCACCGCGGGCGCCGCTCGTCGAATACGGCAAGTGACGCACGCGCGCACCACGCCCTTTGCCACGGGGCGCAATCGCAAAATCCAATACCTTTGCCTGAGATTGTTCACTATATGTTCCGTGCCGATATGAGACGCGGCGTGTTCGCGTTGTATTAATAACTTAGCTATGGGATGCGACCCGTCGATCACAGGCGGTCGTTTAAGCGATTCGTGAACCGCGGCGGCGTTGATACGTCCCCGAAGCCGTATCAACCCGTCGGGTCCGTACTCGGGGTCTAGTCGGTATAGCCGGCTAGACCGTCCTACCGATTTTCCGTTTTTTAGACACGCCAATTCCGCGCTAAAACTATCCTCTTGCGCCTGTTTTAATAACATCAACTCCGCGCGTTCTATGTACTCAGTTCGCGACCTACTTTCGCGGTGCCGCCATATGTCCACCGCGGCTAACACGCGCGCGAGTGTCCTACATATTTTTTCCCATGACGAGAACCTACTTATATTAATCACGGGGTGTTCCTCCCGTACGCGCGTGACCAACACCTCTTCGGAGGTTTCGACTTCCGTTGTTTCGCGGGGCCATTCTTCCTGCGGTTCGCGCAGGAAGTCCGGCCCTGTGAACCACCTATCACTAGGACTAAGATGCGTGTATCCCGCGCGCGTCGCATCGTCCGCTACATTGTGCCCCGTCGGCACCCACCGCCATTGTTCCGGTCGTGTTAACTCGGCTATTTCGCCGAGGCGGTGCGCCACGTACGACGTATATCGCGCGGATTCGTTCCTGATCCACTGAAGAGCCGTCTTAGAGTCTGACCACAATACAACGTCGGCCGCGATCCTGTGTTCTTTAATAATCTCCGCGGCGAGCCTAGCTCCTATAAGACACGCCTGTAGCTCCAATCGTGGTATTGTGAGCGCTTTCAGTGGCGTCACTCTGGCTTTCCCGGCGGCCAAAATGACGTGCGCGCAACCGCCACGGTCCACATAACGCCAATACGCCGCCGTCGCGTATGCTTGTTCACTGGCGTCACAGAACACGTGAAGTTGCGCACCTACCGCGTTGCCTAACATGCCGTAATATCTCGGTAGTCGGAGGTTGCCGATATGTTCTCGATCCGCGAGCCACTCGCGGAATATTGTCGCTTCGTTATCGGGGATGGGTTCGTCCCACCCTAGTTTTTGTCGCCACAACCCTTGCAACATTATCTTCGCGGTCACCGTATACGGACTCACTAAACCTAGCGGGTCAAATAATGACATGACCGCGCTGAGCGCCTCGCGTTTGGTAGGGGTTCGATGGCCGTCTCTGACGTCACTGGGTACGCGGTGTAACGCGACATTGAATGCGAGTTGGTCCGTATCGGGCAACCAACACACACCCAGGGCCTTTCCGCACGCGCCCGCGGTCGCTCCGAGCTCCCGCGGCGCCCTGGCCATGTCCCCTTCGGACACTCCCCCCAGTATGCGCGCCCGGTTACTGCTCCACCTCGCGAGTTCGAAACCGGCGCGGCCGTGTACTTCACAGACTTCCGCGATCGCCTGAGTGGCCAGTTTCTCCGAGTCAAAACTGTCCACCCAGTCGTCCATATAATGACTCCGCGTGATGGCCTCATACGCGCGCGGATGCGACTCCCGGTGATCCCTAGCGTTCCTGTCGCGCACGCTATGCGCAATAAACGGCGAACTACGCGCTCCGAAGATCATCGACGCCATCACGTACTTTTGTGGCGGGCCACTGCGGTCGTCGCCCCGCCACAGGAAATGTTGCGCGACCCTATCCTCCGGCCTAATCTTAATTCGTAAGAACATTTCTCTGATATCCGCCGTTATCGCGACGGGTCCTTCCCGAAAACGAAATAAGATGCCCTGAAGTGACCGGAGTAGGTCCGGTCCGTCTAATAACACGTCGTTCAAACAGACGTTATTCGCACGTGCGGCTGCATCAAAAACTAGTCGAACTTTACCGGGTTTGTTCGGGTTCGTAACGGCAAAATGCGGCAGGTACCAATGCCGCGGACTTTCACAGTTTCCTACGCATCGTTCCGCGTAACCACTACTAATTAACTTATTAACTTCCGCCGTGTACGAATCCCGAAAACCCTGCGACTTGTCCATTTTCCTTTCAATCCCGCGCAGCCTCCGAAACGCCATGTCGTAACTCGGAGGTAGCGCGACATTGTCCGAGGCCCACGGCAAACCCACCTCGAACCGACCGTTAACAAGTTTCGCCGACCGTTCAACTATAGCGATCGCGCGCTCCTCCGCCGCTATCGGCTTTCGCGTTTTGCTTATTCCCAACGCGTCGACACTGAAGTGTTCTTTAACCATTTCGTGCAAGTCGTCCGAGATATCGCGCCGCGCTTCTTGCCATGTGCGCGCGTATAGAACCGACTCAGCGGTTGCTCGGAAGATTCTGCCAGGCGCTACATTAGTTCCGTGCAGAACCCATCCGAGCCGCGTAAGCGACGCCGCAGGCCGGCCTTTGGCTCCAGATAACAGTTTCCGCGAGACAATAAGCTCCCAGTTATCCGTCCCTATCAGTACGCGCGGCCTTGCATCCCTAAAACAAACGTCTTTCGCTTTTAATCTACGCAAATGGGACGCGTTTAATACCTCGGCACTCACTGTTTGCCGCCCGAGCGAAAGATCGCGCATCGTACGCGCCTTGATGGTGTATCGTTGTCGGCCGTTTCTACCGGAGACCGACAGGTCGACAGTCTCGCTTTCCAAACCCGCCTGACTTGAAGCGACACCGCGAATTGTGAGCTTTCCCGGCGTACCGTTCGCGCCCACCGCCCGCGCTATCTCTTCGTCGACTAACGTTACTGTCGACCCCTCGTCGAACAACGCGTACGTCCCGACGGCTCCGCTCGGGCCCCGTACCGTAATCGGGCAAACCTTGAGTAACACGTGGTCCCGGGTGTGTGTCTTTGCGGCGGTGGCGGCGACACGTTCCTCCGCAACGTTCTCGGCGGGTTGTCCACGCGGCGAATGTAACAACGCGTGATGTGTCCGCTTACACTCGTCGACGCCACACCGTTTACCCGGGCAGTGGAAACGCCTGTGCTTACAGCTGAGACACTGAAAGCACACGCGCGCCTCCTTGGCCCACTCCCACCGCTGGGCAACCGGCATAGCGATAAGCTTCTTACACAGAACGGTCTTGTGCTCGGCCCCGCAACACAGACACACACTTTTCTCTACACTGTCCGTAGTCGTGTAAACGTTCGCGCCGCGATTTCTCTCGTACACCCGACGTGGTCGAGTCTCGGGCTTCGGTCCCGCCGTGACTCGAACCGCGCTCGCGGGCGCAACCTGCGGCGCGGTAGGCGCATACGCGTGCCTAACCGCGCGGTCCGCTTCGCGCATTAAAAACTGCGAGAGGGCGACTATCTCCAGTTCCCTCCCGCACCCGTACTCTTCCGCGTAATCACACCACTTAGACTTCACGTGTGGACTAAGTTTCTCCGTTACTATACGCGCGAGCATGGGGTTGGCTAGATAACCGCGTTCGTCTAGCCCCGTTATTATAGTGACAATGTTTTGCAACTTTATCGCGAAACTGTTCAATTCCGCCGCGGACGCTCCTAGCCGCGGTAATCGCGATAAATCATTAATTGCCCTATCTATAATAATTTCCGGCCGCCCGAAACACTGTTCGAGTGTTTTCATAATCGCGGACGGCTCGGTCGCGGTGTATAGTAGCGCGGACACCGCCTGCCGCGCTTCGCCCTTCAACGAGGCCCTAAGTCGAGCAAGGTTCTCCGCGGGCGAGAAACCGTGCATACTCGTTGATTCCCGCATCGCGGCCTTAAATGGCAACCACTCCTCTGTTGCCCCACTGAAACTAGGCAGGTCTTGAGTCTGCCTAGGCGGCGCGCGTCGCCGCATCATTTGATCTAGTGTGTCGGCCAACTTTTCAATTCCGCGCTCCCGTGAGCGCTCCGGCGTTAATTCCCTACGCCTACCTTTCGGTTCCGGGTTCGGTACGCGTCTTTCGTTTACTTCTGTTCTCGGCGCGCACTCCCGCGTAGCGGCTGGGTCCCCCTCCCCCCGTATAAGGGATTGGTTGAGCCAGTCGCTCACCCGCCTGTCTGCGTTGGCGGCTTCGTCTCCGCCGACACTCTCGCGATCCGTCTCCTCACGTATCGTGGCGACATGCGCGGCTAACCTCTTCCGAATGAGACTAGCCTGTAACTGCAATTCCTGTCTCCGTATTTCCGCAAGTTGCTCTTCCGCGTCGAGCTCGGCCTGCCTTATCCGGGCTATCGCGCTGGCAGTCGACCGATGCGAACGTACCGACGGCGGTCGCGACCTACGTTCCGGGTTCGCGGCTGCAGGTTCACGCGGAATCGTGAACTCGGGCGTCGTCGGCTCCACCGCGGTGTCTCTCGCGGCGGTACGCACGTTCCTAGACGCGGACGCTTGTACTGACGGTGACGCGGGGTAATCTTCATACACCCGTAACGTGTCTGCGGTTTGGCTGCGCGTCGTCGGCATATTGACCCAACGCCCTAACGACCTAAACCTAAACCTATACCTAAACCTAAACCTACGGTGCCTAGATTCAACCCGCGCTCTCAAGCGCTCTTCTTTGGGTTGGTGGTGACGCACAACTTCACCACTCGCTGACCTGTCGCGCCGTCGTGAAAACGACGTTTAACACAGCCGTCTCTGCCCTTTGACACCGTTAGGTGGCAGGACGAACTGTGCCGCCGTGAAAACGGCGTTTAAACGCTATCAGCACCGCTATTTCACGCACACGTTTCGCGCGGACACGCCCGTTGCGTGTATTTCGACGCGCACTTTCACTTGATACGCCCGTCGCGTATCTTTCCGTACTCACTTTGTAGCGCAGCGCCGCTGCAGCCCGACGCTCGTCGCACACGACGCTCCGGCTTCACCCCGACGCTCACGGGGTAGCTCGTCGCACACGACGCTCCGGCTTCACCCCGACGCTCACGGGGTAGCTCGTCGCACACGACGCTTCGGCTTCACCCCGACGCTCACGGGGCACCTCGTCGCAGCCCGACGCTCCGGCTTCACCCCGACGCTCACGGGGTAGCTCGTCGCGGCCCGACGCGCCGCAGACAATGATACTGCGGCCGCACGCTTCTGTGCAGAGAGGGAACGGCGTTCCCGTTTCACTCGGCGCCCTGTTTTCGCCGAGATCTTCTTGATGACACACTCGCCGGCGTGCAGTTCTTCTTGTTGCAATTTTCAGGTTTTTCTCAGCAATCCGGCGAACGAAGGACCAAAGAACTGTGCAGTACGTCGCCTTCGATGAGTTCGGGGAAGAATAATGACACTAGTACTGCTTTCCAAATGACTGTATTTTCTGGTTCTTGATTTACAGGAGTATACATCGGCGAGTGCGTGCCTTTAGACAATTTGGCACGATCTATATTCCTTCACGGCGCTCACAGCTCAGTGTCGGGTGCGCGCGCCGGGCGGCACTAATTCCAGCAATCCCCGCCCGCCTTCACCAATTCCGCAGTTCGTGCGGGGCGGGCGGGAGGCCGCCGAGGCGCCGACATATCTGAGCTGCGGGCGCCGTGACGTCACAATGTCGGTCCACCCTTAATAAATTCTTAACAACTATGTACAATTATTTTTTCCTATGTAATACTGTAGCTGCTTACTATATACAATATGAACTTATAATCTATTACGCGAGAGCGTTGGGCTCGTCGTCCGCAACAATTAGTGTTAAGAATAATACTAAGCTCATTTAATGTGAACGTGAATGCATATTATGCTGTAAGTTTGCATTGTAGGTACATTTTATGAATAAATAAATAATTATTATTGAAATTTTAATTGAAAAACAAATTGACTCTTATTTTCCTGTAGGTAAGAGGTAACAAGCTACACATGTTTACTTAATATATTTGGTTTGTTATTTATGATGTTGGTTTTGCTCATGAGAGGATGTCCATGAGCAATCAAATCGCTTGCCACCAAAATGCCGTGCTCGTCTCGTCATTAATCGAAATGCGAAAAAGATGCATACAATTACGCCTTTTCCAAGAAGGCAGAGATGCAACCAGGATACCCACGTTTCGCGATCACGGCGATATCACGATGTGATAGGCCTTACGACATCATCCATCCATCCATCAGCCAAAGGAAGTCCATTGCTGAACATAGGCCTCCTCCAATGATTTCCACAGAGACCTGTTGGAGGCAGCCTGCATCCAGCGAGGTCCCGCGACCTTTACTAGGTCGTCTGACCATCTTGTGAGAGGACGTCTCACGCTGCGCTTTCCGCTACTATTGCCTGACGATATATCAAGCATAAATTCCTGACCGATAATGAATAGAAAAATCCACCACTTTGTCCGACCTGGTATTCGAACCCGAGACCTCAGGGTTATAATCGCACGTTAGTACTGGTAGTACTGGTCTCACATACATGAGAGGCCATCTGGGTAGGTACCACCGCAATGTCTATGTATCCAGTCAAATAGCAGTGTAAATGCACTGTAGTGTTTCGGATTGAAGGACATTGTAGCCAGAGTAGATAACTACGTCTCAGTACTCTACTTATGTCTCAGGATGGCGAGCGCAGAGGAATGCCAAGCATAGCTTTGTCATTCAAGATATTGTTTGGTTTTGCTACTGTTCATGAGCGGCCGTATCGCTTACCATCAGGCGAACGGAATTTTCGTCTCGACATTCATTGCAATAATAAAAAAGTTCCGCTGAGCCACCAAGGCAGTCGTAATAGACTAATTAGAACAATGAGTAACACTCGTATATGTCAATCAGCTTATATGTTTTTGGTCTTGTAATATAGCCTCCTTGGCGCAGTCGGTTGGACGCCGGCTGTGAAACGAGAGGCCGCAGCTTCTATCCCCGCACTGAGACAAATATTTGTGTGATCTTACACGTAATTGTTTCGGGTCTGGTTGTTTGTGACACCAAAAAATCTTTAGTAGTTCCTGATTCCCACGGCATAACACTCGATAACTATAAGTATGTATGTATGAGCCATATACATCCCACTGCAAAAGTCAGAGGTGTGCCCTGGGATTTGAACCTGCGATCACCGTGAACATGTTGGCAGCCGCGTCTGGTTCATTTACCAACAGACCACCACGCGCTTTATTTGACAGTTAGATGTATATATTTATTTATGATGTGTTGAGATCGATTTAGTAGCCAATTTTGAACTATCGGGATGTCCATATAATGTTAGGCTTTGTATATTTCATTTTAACATTCTTGTATTAGCTGCGCTTGTATGTTTGTATGTATGTAACGGTATCTTAGAAATCGATTTCTTTAAACTTTTAAACGTCACGATGGATTGACTTAAAATTTCATATACTTATGGACTAATGAAAATATAATAATTTAAAAATAAACTATGTTTACGACATTACGAGTGTCTTAACCGGAACAGTAAGATTTAATAAAACAGTTTGTTAATTTGCGCGCAGCTGTCTTTCATAAGATAGCTGTAGATGTATTTTTAGTAAAACTAATAAACACTAGTTTGAAAAACTTAAAAACACGCTTTAGAAAAAAATCCTACTAAAATAGTAAAAATTATTGTGTAAGTTTAAGATTAGAAAATTGTGTGAAATACATTCATTTTATGATTGCAAAACGTGGGCTAGCTTTTAACCTGAAAATGAATGTTTTAACTCAATTTTTCAATCTTAAACTAATTATCAATTATTTTTACTTTTTCGGTTGGGTTTTTTACTAAAGTATATTTTTAATAATGCGGAGATTCCGGGGCCTGATAGGTAGTTATTGATAAATTCGCTTATTAATAGTTCTTCAGTGTTTCCTGTTTGTGTATATAATCGCACATACACGTTTCGCATATTATTTAATGGTTGCAACCGTACTGCAACGTCACTGCGCGGTCACTCATAGTAGGTCAGTCCCGTGCATTTTGTCATAGTCTTGATATCTGAAAACAACGCAGTGGCTGAAAATGGAAGTCTTACATTTTATTTTAGTGTACTTTGGTAAGTTTGATTATCTTCATATCTATATATTAACCTAGTATGTAACACTACCTAGTTAAATTGGGAGTTGGGAGAATTTGTTTAAAAAATACTTTTATTAATTAATTTAATACAAAGATATTTTTATAACTAACGTAAACTAGCTGTTCGTCAACAGAGAGATGTCAAGCGAATCACTCTGATGCAACGCAGGCATCGGCTTATATAGTAATTTAACAATGGGTAATTAGCACTGGAGGGGATAATGGGTTCTACTAACAACACCAGGTAGAATACTAGTAATCGATAGCAAGTCGATCTTAATTATACATTCATGGAACAGAAACAGTGTCCAGTGCTTATGTACATTACACTCATTTGTCATGTACATGTTTTATATACATTACCCATGTTTACATAGGAATCGTAGGGTATATGGAGGACGTGGGTACAGCCCGCATAACTACCTAACAGTGGTACGCGAGCTGGGAGTCTAGATCGCGGCTCATGACACCGTACATAATCGCCAGACATGCTTACAATATGTATTTACTGTACTGTATCAGCCCATAAAGGTCAACGTGCTGGGCAACAGTCACCTCCAAAATGGAGGGAACGATTGAGATTGATAAGGTGTTTCAGTCCACCATGTGGGCCTAATGCGGGCTGGCGGACTTAATTTGACGGTAGGTTTAACTTATCCATCTAATTCCTCCCACATACACACTTTGCCCGGGACTCGGCCGCTGAGACGTACAAGCGGGTCGGACGGAGACCCGGGGACTTGTTAAATACAATGCTAGCAATCTACAATCTCGCAATCGCTGCGTCTCATACTTGGACGATATTATCGACCGCAAAAGTCTAAACCGTAAAAACATTTTCTATTTAATTGTGGAATATGAAACTCGGTGTCCATAGCTAATTTTAATGCTCGCATTTCAGACGGGCACTAATTTGTTAGCATTGTCGCTCACCTCAAATATTTTCTATTTATAGCTTTTTATTACACGCTTTATATTAGCTTCACTTGTATGTTTGTTTGTATCTTTGTTTGTATGTTTGTATGTTTGTATGTTTGTATGTTTGTATGTTTGTATGTTTGTATGTTTGTATGTTTGTATGTTTGTATGTTTGTATGTTTGTATGTTTGTATGTTTGTATGTTTGTATGTTTGTATGTTTGTATGTTTGTATGTTTGTATGTTTGTATGTTTGTATGTTTGTATGTTTGTATGTTTGTATGTTTGTATGTTTGTATGTTACTAGTTACTCTCTAAAAAAGCATCAGCCAAAAATAGATATAATCGTCGTCCTAGCGAGTCTAACTGGTTAAAATATGTAACTATCCGGAATCACTGCAGTAAGGTGTGTAGAAATGCACAACGCCGATACATTCACAACTCAGTCGAAAACGGTGATCCAGCCAAAGTCTGGAAATTTCTAAAAACACTGGGAGTGGGTAAATCACAACAAGATTCTATTCCTAAATCCATAGATTTAAATTCCTTAAACCTTCATTTTTCTTCCTTGTCCTACTTTGATAGGACAACCAAAGATAAAACTATTAAGTATCTTTCCACCCTTCAGCCTCCCGTTTGTTCTACCTTTATCTTTCAACAATTTGCCAGTTGTGATGTTAAGAAGACCATCAATCTTTTGTCATCGAACGCTATGGGTAGCGACTGTATTAGTCGCAACATGATTCTCCCTGTCTTAGACGAAACCCTTCCTATCATTACCCACATTCTAAACCACTCCATCTCCTCTGGGATTTTTCCCACTGCTTGGAAAGAAGCTCTTATTATCCCGATTCCCAAAAAACCCAATGCCTGTCAACATTCTGAGCTTCGTCCTATTTCCATACTTCCTTTCCTTTCCAAAGTCCTAGAACGTTTGATCCATACCCAACTCAATGATTTCCTTTCCAGGCATAACCTTCTAAATCCTCTCCAATCTGGGTTTCGTCCTGGACATAGTACGACTACCACTTTGACCCACATCACGGATGGCATCAGATCAGGCATGGAAGGAGGCAAGCTGACTGTGCTCGCTCTGCTGGACTTCAGCAATGCCTTTAATACTGTCGACTATGACGTATTACTTACCATGCTCCGTTCTCTTAACATATCTCCAATGGCAGTTGATTGGTTTCGTAGTTACCTGTATGGACGACGGCAACGCATCCGTGTGGAGGAAAACTTTTCCTCCTGGTGCCCCGTATCTGCTGGCGTACCACAGGGCGGCGTGCTATCTCCTCTTCTCTTCGCTATCTTTATTAACTCCATAACCAATCTCATTCGTTCTTCCTACCACCTCTACGCTGATGATCTCCAGATCTATACTCAAGCTCCGTTAGACAAGATGACTGATGCAATTGCTAAAATCAATACAGACATTCAACACATCTGTAATTGGAGTATAGCTCATGGTCTAAAGATTAACCCCGCTAAAACCCAAGTCATTGTTGTCGGCAGCCCCAGGATGATCTCGAGGCTTGACTTGTCCCAATTACCTGGTGTCTATTGTGAAGGTGTCAAAATTCCTTTTAGTGACTCCGTCCGCAATCTGGGCATACACATAGACAAATCTTTCACCTGGGGTCCACAGCTCTCGGATATTAGCCGGAAGCTGTTTGCTTCCGCTAGGTCCTTGCGAAGGCTACGCAACTTTTTACCCGTTACCACGAAGATTACGCTTGCGCAAACCCTCCTTCTCCCCATCCTTGATTATGCCGATGTCAGCTATCTAGATCTCACCGAAGACCAACTAAATAAACTTGAGCGTCTTCAAAATTTCTGCATAAGGTTCATATTTGGTCTTCGCAAATATGACCATGTTTCTGAGTTTCGTGCTAAGCTCAAGTGGTTACCTATTCGGCTTCGTCGGAATACTCACATTCTCTCTCTTCTTTATAATATTTTGTTTAATCCTCTCACCCCATCTTATCTTAAAGAACGATTCATTTTTCTTCATGACTCCCATTCGAGATCCTTGAGGTCGTCTGAGAATCTTAAGCTGAGAATGCCTGTGCATACCACGACAGCAATGGATAATTCTTTTACTGTCAAAGCAGTTCGGTTGTGGAACGCGCTTCCTGTTGTGGTGAGGCAGGCGCAAACGCTGTCGTCATTTAAAAAACAGATTAAAGAGCACTACCTTTCCCTTTAAAGTAGTCTTCACTATTACTTCTTTTCATTAAATCATTTGGAAACTGTAGTATATTATGTTTGTATGTTTGTATGTTTGTATGTTTGTATGTTTGTATGTTTGTATGTTTGTATGTTTGTATGTTTGTATGTTTGTATGTTTGTATGTTTGTATGTTTGTATGTTTGTATGTTTGTATGTTTGTATGTTTGTATGTTTGTATGTTTGTATGTTTGTATGTTTGTATGTTTGTATGTTTGTATGTTTGTATGTTTGTATGTTTGTATGTTTGTATGTTTGTATGTTTGTATGTTTGTATGTTTGTATGTTTGTATGTTTGTATGTTTGTATGTTTGTATGTTTGTATGTTTGTATGTTTGTATGTTTGTATGTTTGTATGTTTGTATGTTTGTATGTTTGTATGTTTGTATGTTTGTATGTTTGTATGTTTGTATGTTTGCATGTTTGCATGTTTGCATGTTTGTATGTTTGTATGTTTGTATGTTTGTATGTTTGTATGTTTGTATGTTTGTATGTTTGTATGTTTGTATGTTTGTATGTTTGTATGTTTGTATGTTTGTATGTTTGTATGTTTGTATGTTTGTATGTTTGTATGTTTGTATGTTTGTATGTTTGTATGTTTGTATGTTTGTATGTTTGTATGTTTGTATGTTTGTATGTTTGTATGTTTGTATGTTTGTATGTTTGTATGTTTGTATGTTTGTATGTTTGTATGTTTGTATGTTTGTATGTTTGTATGTTTGTATGTTTGTATGTTTGTATGTTTGTATGTTTGTATGTGTGTATGTTTGTATGTTTGTATGTTTGTATGTTTGTATGTTTGTATGTTTGTATGTTTGTATGTTTGTATGTTTGTATGTGTGTATGTTTGTATGTTTGTATGTTTGTATGTTTTAGTTGAATTGTGTTTGTAGTCACTATAACTACCAATCGGCTTCGTTTTCGGTAGCAGTCTTCATATACCCTGTATAAGCTTTAACTTGTCTCTTTCAGTCTTAGGAGCCAGTGCAATGGGCCCGCTGACACCCTACATCAGCGGAGGTCTTCGTGAGCGTAAAGGCCAGTCTCCGTGGCACGCGGGCATCTACACGAAGACCACGACGCCGTACAAGCAGATATGTGGCGGCACGCTGATATCCAGAAGTGTTGTTGTATCAGGTAAAATTTAAATTAATTATGGTTTCTTAGATTTACGCGAATGTTGCACATTGAAACAAAACTATTATTTACAGATTTTATCGCGAATCACTGAGCGGATGACTAATAACTCAGTCCGCCCCGGGATAAAATCCACAAAAATTAATTTTATTTCAATTTACTGATACTTAGGGTTCATTTCACCAGTTGCTAAATAAGTCCCTGATAGAATTCATACAATTCAGAACTGAATTTTATATTTATTCGGATAGATGAATGGCAGATAGCAATCAGAGACTTTATCACGATTTAGAGAAACTGGACCAATCTGCGATTATAGGTAACGGGATGTAGATCGGTTGTAAATGAAGATAAATAACTAATATCGCCCATAAAGACTATTTTGTGATGGAGGTAAATTTATTAGGGTCCCCTTTTGGTAGCCTGGGCCGAAAATGGTAGGTAAATGTCTGGCCTGGCCTAGAAGCCTGCCGCACTGCGGATTTGTGGCCGTACTAGGTCTACAACTAACAAAACCTGCGCCAGCATACTGACTAAAACTTCCTCGGTAACCGTCACATTTACATCTGTGTAAACGCTCGACGCATAACCATTTCTGCTCCTTCCATTATAGTGGGCTAGATGTACCCCAATAACGACTATTTTCATTACCTATTTATAATAAAGGACCATTGCCAGCCTTTCAGAAAGTGTATATAAAAGCAAACGAACGAAAAATGTTATTTCAGCCGCGCATTGCTTTATTACCTCGGGGACAAAGAAGCCGTCCGCATTAGACTACGCAATGGCTGTTGGCAAAATATACCGACCATGGGACAACAAACAGGACACGGGAGCTCAGAAATCTGATGTGAGTACTGTGGGGAATGTTTCAGAGAGGCCACCGGTGAAAAAATATGTGTACGCTCCGGTATAATACTAAGTACAACAACTATTAAACCGACTGCGGAGTGCTAGGGAAACGCTCCTGAAAACGAAGATAGGTAGTAGTACGAATGCTACCTAACTTTCAAAAACCCTGGTGTTACCAGTGAAAAAAAAATCTTTTTAAAAAGTTTTAGTAGCATTATTCACTCTCCATCGCTTTTAATTTCGTGTTTCACTGTTGGTTTTTATTTTTTTAAAAATAATGTATATGTTATGGGCCAAGTGATTAATTGCGCATTATTCATAATGCCCGGGCAATATGAATAATGCCCAATAAGAGCGGGCAATGTGATTATAAACATTAAATTTATCACATTGCCCGGGCATTATGAATAATGCTCAGTGCCTATTGGGCACAGTGATGTAAAGCGAATCAAAATGAAAACAATGAGCCGAAGTGGCATCGTGCGGCTATTGCAAGGTCACGCACCTCCCTTGGTACTACTCCCATGAAAATGTAACGCACCATTCCTGAGAAATATCTATTATAGTAACTTAACCTCAAAACACTTGTTGTCAATACAAATTTGCTTCTGCAACGTCTCCGGCGCTACGGGAAGTTCAGCCCTTCGCCCTTGCGTAACAAAAGATAGGCACCCATGCTCACCTCCGCAGCTTCTTGTGGCTCGCACGGGTGCCTATCCTTCGTTACAGCGGGTGGAGGCTGCTCTCCCTCCGCGCCTCCGGCTTTTTATATACACTCTAGGGTCGGTAGCCAAAAGACTACGTGAAGTCGGGGTGTCCCGAGTCGGTTTTGGGGCACAGTCGACCTAACTGATCCATAAAGTGGGTACACTAATTTCCTTCTGAAGATAATGTTTCAGACGTTAAAAAATAACATAAGCAGATCAATTCAACCTTTCTAATTTATGGGTCTATCGCAGATGCGACAATGCGGCAGCGCACCACGTAAAAATGTAATGTAAGATCATCATGTAGCCATATTTATAATGCCCGGGCAATGTGATAAATAGGTGAGTTTAGATTGTAATTAATCACTTGGCCCGATATGGCTTGGCATTATTCATACTGCCCGGGCATTATGAATACTGCTTGCATTAATCACTTGGCCCATAACATATATATTAATAGAATTGTATTGTTTTACTTTAAAATGTTATTCAATAGATATTACTGACCTAAAAAATTAAAACTTATATATTATCACCTCGTTTGTTGTTCATTTTTATGCATACATACATACATAAACTCACGCCTTTTTCCTAGAAGGGATAGGCAGAGGTGCCAGGATACCCACATTTCACCTTGTATGTTCCGTCCCATTATGTGATAGGTGGCGACCCTATCGCCATATCGGGCACAAATTCCAGACTCTAGGCTGATAATGAATAGAAAAAACGAATATCACTTTGCCCAACCCCGGATTCGAACCCGAGACCTAAGCTTTGTAACCGTACAACTACGCCACCGAGGCAGTCAAATGCATCTTTGAAAACGTAGTGGAATGTACATTGATAAATATAATTATTTTTCTTAGTTTGTAAGTCAGATTGTACATTTGTTTGTTTTCCAAATAAATAATCTTACAAAATACAAAATCTCAGCCCAACGGGATCTCATACAACAGACACTATGTTCTTTCTTACTTTATAAAACCGCAGGTAAAACAAATCATAATCCCGGAATTTTACCAAGGAAGTGAAGCGAACCACCAAGAAGACATCGCCCTGGTAATAGCCTCCGAGAACTTCCACTACAGCTGGACTGTGAAGCCAGCCTGCTTGAGCTTTGATTTACATCTGTATAAAGAACAGTTGCAAGAGGGGAAGATGGGAAAGGTCAGTGACATCCTAAAATGCTAGGAACTGTTAATAAGACTAGACGCACCAAAAAATCTTGTAAAAGGCTATATTTAATGAAATGAAAATAATCAACCAATCATTTATAACATATGTCGTACAGTTTTCTTCACGAAGTTTTCCTTAGCCATAACAAGAGGCAAATTTTCTCGCAGGTCGCCGGCTGGGGATTTACAGGGAAGAATTCGCGGCCATCTCAAGTTCTCCAATATGCCACGCTGCCCGTAATCGCTCCCGGCAAGTGCATTGCCAGCAGTCCACTGAGCTTCAGAAGCTCTATCACGGGCGACAAGATATGCGCTGGATACACCAATGGTAATTGTTCAACTTTCCTTTCCTTTTCCTTTCGTTTTGTACTTAAATACATGTTTATATGTTTTTCTTGTAATCACTGAGGTACTCTATAGTCATTATCCATATTTGTAAGCTTGTTATTAGCTAAGCAGTTATTTTATTTTGGTTTTTAATCATAATTTTATTATTCTGTAAGCTTTCCTAAAATTTAATTAAAAAAAAACACAATTAAATCCGTCCAACAGTCACATACATAGTCCTGACCTTAAGATCAATTAGATCTTGTGTCGTGGGTGTCAGAAGTTACGAAAGAATTTAAGCGACTTTGTTGTGTTGGCCCCCTGGCACTGCAGAGGTCCATAAGCAGCTGTAGCCGCTTACCATCAGGCGGGCCGCTAGCTCGTCTACCTACATGGCAATAAAAAAAATACTTTTTGGTCTTATAAACACCCAGACCAGAGACCAATACTTGTGTGCCTCACAAACACTTGACTCGGTGCGGGGCTCGGGGTTGGGTGTCTTACCAACTGCGCCACGGGGGCTGTCAATAGAAAAGTTTAATTATGAATAAATATTATAGCTATATAAATTGTATTTTATATAACTGTTTATTTCTTTTGTTAGTTTAGAATCGAAAGGCCGCGACTACAATAATCGTATCAAGACAAGTTCTTATGAACAGAAACGTTAATCATGCATCTGAGTGTTATAAGAATCAAAATTATCTCATAGTTTGTGATACAACACAAAATGGTACACAAAATCTATGGTATACAACATAATATGTGAGTTGGCTGTATCGATACCTTTTTGTATCGTTGCGTCAACCTATTCGTATTTTCATTAACATTATCGATGCATTATCTTTGCCTCTAGGTAAGACTAAAAAGATTCATATCTGGAGTTTTTTGCCCTTAAACCGCTTACCGGACCGGGTGGTAGATAATAAATGACTGAATCTAAATGGTTTATTTTTTTACAATGATCATTGATCTAAATGGTTATTTCATTGGATTCAATAAATTATTTTTCATTAATCATGATTGTGAACTTCAACAGGCACAACAGTGTGTCATGGCGACAGCGGCGGTGGCCTCCTGTTCCCCAAGAAGGTGGGCAACAATGAGTTGTTCTTCCTCCGAGGAGTGGTCTCCGGGGCGCCGCCCACCGACCACGGCGACACGTGCAACGTCAAGTCCTGGGCTACTTTCACCAATGTATTCAAGCACGTGGACTTTATAGATCGCGTCGTGAAGGAGCCTGAAGACAACTGCTTCCTGGAAGACTCCGACAAAAGTTCTGCCGTTGTTGAACGCTACTCTCCAACCGAGAACGCCAAGAAAACAGAGATTTGTAATTGCATTTGCAATGATATCTAATAAGCAAAAATAACTTATGAATTTGTACTTGTGAACGATTCAGTCAGCGGAATACATCTGCCACCCATATCAGGCGGCTCTTTAACATAAAATTGACAGTTTGAGTGTCGGAAAATATCAATATATTTCAGATACGTTTTTCTCCTAATTGTTATGGATAACATAAAGAATAAAATATCAGTAACAAAAATGTTTATTTAATAATAACATTAAGGGCCAGTTTCACCAGTTCCTTATAAAAGCCCAATACCCTTTTCCAATTCCCATAGATTTTCCAACCCGCTCTCCTCCGCGTGCGTTGTGCATATGGCCAGCAGTGATTAATTATTATCATCAGATGTTTGCTCGTTTATCAGATTTAATGAATAAAATATTAATAATAATTTGCATACATACAATAATATACTAGAATTTAAGTTATTATTTTATTTTCCTTAATGTCAATGAATACTAAGGATATTTAAATTTATTATGAGGAATTTTACCACGATGTTTACCGTGTTATTTCGAGATACTTACGATGTACCAACGGTATAGGAGACGGATTATAAGGCAGGACGTGCAACCAGGTCAATGCCCTGTCTTTAAAATTATTTATCTTGGACAAAAAGAAAGTTACCTACTATTTTTTCGATATGGCATGGCATAGTTACTCCACTGCGTCTGATGGTAAGCGCAATGTCGTCCACACAGAATACCTAAAGGTATCAGACGACAGTCTCAGCCTGAAAATATACCTTTTCCCGCCACAGCGGAAGGACGCAGGATTATAGAAAATAGGAAACACGTAAGACGGTAAACCATTCCGCAACTTGACGGTGCGGCATAAAAAAGAATTAGCGAACCTTCTGGTACGCGTTGTGATAGTTTTGACTGTCAAACGGTGGCTCCGCACGCTAGCAACTGTGGTTCTGTAAAAGGAAAGAGAAGAGGGGTTCAAACTCAACAAGTCCTCAGAGCATTTGCCATGATACGTAGGAATTCAGATAAATTTAAATACTTGAACTTGTTGTTATAGAGAGTTATGGTACAAAGACCGATATTAAGACTCAATTTCTAAATAAACTGTATAAAATCTTAACATTTTCGCTCGGAGGTGTCGGAATCAATTTGTCGGGGACTTACAGAAGTCCTAGAAAGACGAAAAAAAGAAAGAAGTTACAGGCTACCTAGGCTGGGCTAATTTACATCTCTAAATCGCGATAAAACGAAGATTATCATAGAAATACAAAATAAACTGTTTTAGTAAGAAGGCGGAAAATTGGATATATTATTGAAATCCAGAATTTTGTAAGAACCTGCCGCTATACATTGTATTATTATACACTTTGTACTATTCAATAGTAAAAGTGGATTGCGGAGTTCATTTCTAAGAGTATTTTCTCCCAGTCAACCTTAAGGTAGTGCAGAGAGTGTAGTGCATCATGAGTAAAATGAGCTTATACAGGACTGCTACCGAAAACGAAGCCGGGTTACCCGGCTTTTTTTAGTGACTTCAGACACAATGCAACTACTAAAAATGTTGGAAAAAATACGATACATACAAATACTATTGAATTTTATACATAATTGAATACTTTAAAATATAAACTTAAACAACTACATATTTATATAGCGTGTATTTTTAGTCAAATTACCTACTTAATCACAATTATAAAACACTTTAGGCACATAAAATAAAAATGATAAATGACAGAGTAAATCTCATTATTTTCCCTAAAAAGTTTCCTTACGTATAGATACCCTTGTGCTACCTTCTTGTAGCGACATTTTTGCGTAGACTTTCGGGCGGAGCTGAATGCTCGGGATTGCGTCTTGTCGGCGCATCGGCAACAAAACAAAAGGAATGGGGCTTGGGCACCGAGTATTGCCTTTTACCCACTTTACCATTTTCAAGCTCCGTGCGCGAAAAATGTTTTTAATGGAAATTCCCGTAAGAAAAGAAGGTCATTTAATAAATATCCTTATATAAATATACACTTGGGATGAGGCTCTAATATAAATACCCGCACGAATGAAAAGAATCGACTGCTTCAGCAAGAAGTAATTTCTGAAACTTCATTTTGAATGCCAACCGTATTGTGCACGACCTGACTTCGAGTGGGAGTGCGTTCCAGAGAAGAATGAATTGGATAACAAAGAAAGAATGAAGGAAGTTAGATGTATGAGGAGGACACTTAAGAAGAAGACTGTTGACGACTTTTGAAGAATGAATATCATTAAGGTTAAAGAACTTAGGACACAGTTAATAAGGAGACTTACGAATAGAAAAGAGGATAGTGATCGCACGCAATAAACGGCGCTGGTAGATGGGAAGCCATTTTTACTGCGATCGGTAAGAAGGGATGTCATCAAATTTGCGAAGATTAAAAACAAATCACGAACGAAAAACCAATTAAATAAGGTCGTCCCGGGTAATGTAATTATTAAAGGGATAATATAATATAAAATGGTGTGGAAAATACATGTTTATTAATAACTCTGAGGAGTAGCATGCTTATTGGGTAATCAGGTGGGTACCTTCTGACACAATTTTAATGTACTTGTGGTATACGAGTTATCGCAGAGGAAAACTTAATACCTATTTAGCAGGGACCGAAACCGGTTGTACATAACGGTACCGGTATCGACCAATTTCGGTTACCTCTAAGATTTAGGTAACCCTTATGACGGTAACCAATGCAAATTATAAAGGTTACCCTTATATACGGTAACCGATTTAATACCGGTAACCTAAAAAAGACCTTGACGGTAAAATAGAGCTCATTGGAGAATAGTTACTCATTTCCATATTGCATACCAAATAAAATATATTATACTTGGCGTGTTGTTTACGCAATATCCCTGGAATCGTTTCATTTTACTTGCGATGTAATTGTGTTGAAAAGAAAAGGAAATGAGTAAAGGCAAGAATTTGGTGTAATGGGATACTGTAAAGACATTTTTATATCTCAGTATATTTATAATTTAATAAATAAATAGATAGATACCTAAATTCATATAAATAATATTATTTAGTACAAAAACCCTATATTTTTAAATTATAAAACATTAAAATAAGATAAACCACGTCCCGAGCAAATGACCTTGAGCATTTACGCCTTCTATACACGACGTCGTATTCGGTTGCGTCCGCCGACGTATAAAGGAGGTGATTTGTGCGTCTGTTGTATGTATTTAACGTCCACAGATGCGTCCGCCTCGAATCCGATTGTTGTCGGTTTTTGTGGGACGGATCAAAGGGTTTTGGTGTGTACGTCCGACTTCTGTCCACAAGTCTACGCTTTTTTTACCATCGCACCACACTTTACCGCAGTAGAGTTCATTCGAGGGGGTTAACGTCACCCGCGTCCGTAGGCTTTGACTCTAGATTCCCTACACTTGACCCCTGGGTAGTGCCAAATGAGTGACACAGTTCGTGGTGGTAAGACTTAAGTGTCCGCCCGGGTAGCGACCACCGTCCACGAGGCGTAAAGGCTGCCATAGTGATCTCCATAAGGGGATCGCGTTCCGGGATCAGCCCATGGTTTTCCGGTTTTTTCGAGGGGCTTGAGTCCAGGCATGAGGTTGTACCGTGTGGGTATTTTCGGTCGTTTGTCGAAGGGAGGAATGTTGATCCGCCGGCCAGGGAGACCCGTAGAAACGGTTGTCCGCTGGCCGCCCGCGGTATAGTACAGGGGCTAACCACCTCGAGAGGCTGCCTAACCATGCCGCGCATAATCTTGGGTGGGTCCGTCGTGCCGGTTGGTGACCGGAAGTGGGGTCCCGGCGGCCCATCTCGGGAGGGTACGGGGGCCCTTCCGTCCGGCGGATCAATTCGCTTCCTGCCGATCCTTTCGTACCGGTGCCCATTCGGCCTTCTTAGTGCCCGAACTTAAGCCATTCGTTGCCTCTTTACCAATCCCATCCTTTCAACCATGACAGTGCAATTAAACAGAGCAGGTCCTTCAGCGGTGCATAACACCACCACCGCGTTCACTATGGAGTTCACTAATATCCGCGGATCCCATACGAACCTCAATACCGTCCATCTCGAGACGGCCCGGCCTGCTTTGCTCTTCCTAACGGAGATGCAGATTCGTTGTCCGGCCGATGATTCTTACCTGTTGTATCCCGGTTATTCGCTTGAAGTAAACTTCAAGCCTAAAGCCGGGGTATGTTTGTGTGTTCGGTCGGACATCTGCTGTCGCCATTTGCACTGCATGGAGGACCCCTTCTTCTCCGCTCTGTGGGTGCAAGTGGATCTAGATTCCCTGACCCTTATCTACGTGTGCCTTTACAGCTCTCACCACGGGGACGATGAGGCGACTCGGCTGTTCAGGTATCTTAGCCAGGCGGCTGATGACGCGCAGGCGCAGTTCCCGTCGCCCGAAATGGTGGTCTTGGAGGATTTTAATGCTCATCACGAACTGTGGCTAGGACTGATCATGCTGGCAGAGCTGCCTATGCATTCGCTCTGACTCATGACTTGACACAACTGGTGAACTAGCCCACCAGGATCCCGGATGTGGCGAGTCATGCGCCTTCTCTGCTGGACCTTCTGCTGGCGAGTCACCCAGCCGGATATCGTGTGACCGTTAGTGCGCCTCTAGGCACTTCCGATAACTGCCTGGCGGCGTACCGCGCTTGGATCAGGAGTCGTGCCTTTATGGATCCCAATATCAGTTCCCTCAAATAAGCCTACAGCCAAGGCTTGCAAGAAGGCCTACGTTAGGGTGGATGCCCAGCGCGTTAGCAGGATTGGGCGTGCGTTGGCCAATCACCCAACTAGCAGTCGTGCTTATTGGAGTTTGGCCGGGGCCGTTCAATCTAACTTCTGCCGTCCAGCGTTGCCACTGCTGAGGTACCCAGAAGGGTCGCTGGCCCACAAGCCGCAAGATAAGGCTGCCTTGCTGGCAAATCTCTTTGCGGCTAATTCCCGCGTCGAAGACCGTGGTTCCCAGAAGCTGTCCACACTGCCTGATTGCGGTTTCTCAATGGCGGATATTCGCATCAGGCAGTGTGATGTGCAGCGTGAGTTACGGTCTCTCGATGTGCGGAAGCCAGTGGTCTGGATGGGATGGGATACCAGCCGTGGTTTTAAGAGCTTGTGCAGCCAAGTTGTCTCCTGCACTGACTTGCCTCTACCGAGCGTCCTACCGCACAGGTGTGCCGGAATCTTGGAGGGAGGCCAATGTGCAGCCGATCCCAAAAAAGGGTGATCGGTCGGACCCTACCAATTACCGCCCTATCGCTATCACCTCAGTGATGTGTAAGGTCATGGAGCGGATCATAAACGCTCAATTGGTCCGCTACCTATTTTTTTTTTTTTTTAACCTGGCCTGGCATAGTGGCGGCATTGCACCTGATGGAAAGTGCCAATGCCGCCCAGGCACCTGGAAGATCACTCGTTGATCAGTGACCGACAATACGGATTCCGTCAATATCGATCGACGGGTGATCTTCTAGCGTTTGTCCTGCATCACTGGAGTGAGGCGATTGACCGGCGTGGCGAGGCTCTTGCTGTGAGCCTCGACATAGCCAAGTCGTTTGATAGAGTCTGGCGCCGTGGTCTTCTTTCTAAACTTCCGGCATACGATCTGCCCGGCAACCTGTGTTCGTGGATTTCCGGCTTTCTGCATGGGCGTACAATACGTGTAGTCGTCGACGGACACGCTTCGGCGCTCATGTCGGTAAATGCCGGAGTTCCTCAGGGCAGACAATAATAAATATTAACAATGTGATTACCACAAGGCACAGACATCGTATTTTAAAATAGATATGGATTTGTGGTGATTACTATTACTTTTTCGTTATTAGTGTCAACTTTATTACACCCTTGTACATTACATTTATTTCTTTTTGGTAGGTAAAATATGCATAAACATGATTTTTTCACTTTCGTCCCATTTTCAAAGTATATAGGTAATCCGATTCCAAACCAAACAAATAATTCAACACTCCCGTGCGACGTGCGTACTGAATGAAATATCAATTAAGAGTCTCAAAATTCAAAATTCAAAGTCGTCTGCGTATGGTCTGCGTCGAATCAGTGCAAGTTACAACATGCACCAACCGGGGCGACGGCCTTGAGGTCGTGTTTGGTCGACGCACGGCGCAGCGACGCTTTGACTTTTGCCGACAACGCTTGAAACATAGAGGTAATCCTTATTTCGGTTACCGGTATGATACCGGTTAAATTCTAGGAATCTAATAAAATTGGCGTATAGGGGTTACCTTTAAAAATACCGGTATTTATTTTTTCGGTTGATACCAAAAAATACCGGTATTTTCGTTACCGTTTTCGGTCCCTGCTATTTAGTATACAGTTGGAATTGTGTGGTGGCCTGTTGGTAAACGGACCAGACGCGGCTGCCAATATGTTCACGGTGGTCGCGGGTTCGAATCTCAGGGCACACCTCTGACTTTTCGGAGTCATGTGTGTATTGATAGTCAATCACCATGCCCTACAACGGTGAAGGAAAACATCGTGAGGAAACCTGCATACCATAGCGATTTCTATGGTATGTAAAGTTCGCCAACCCGCACTGGGCCAGCATGGTGGACTATATGGCCTAACCACTCTCAATAGAATTCGCGATTGTAGAGTAGGCCCGTGCCCTGCAGTGGGACGTATATGGGTTGATACAGATACGGATACAGTTGGTTTATATCAATAATTCAATATAAAAAGTCAGGCGAGGAGCACATATTCTTTGTCTATATGTATGTATGTATGTATGTATACGTTCAATTCGCTTTCAGCTACAGTGGTTTCAACAGTGACAGGAGCGGCAACAACAACAGCAACAGCAGCGACTACAATGACGATAATAGCAACAGTAACAGCAATAATAAAAGTAGCGGCAACAATGACGACAATAGCAACAGTGACAGCAACAGCAATAATAACATTCGGATTGAAGGGCATTATAGCTAAAGTAACTACTGGATATATTGAGACTTAACATCTTATGTCTCAGGATGGCGAGCGCAGTGGAATGACAAGCCTTGCTTTGTAATGCAAGGTGTTGTTTGGTTTTGTTACTGTTCATGAGCGGTCGTATCGCTTACCATCAGGCGAACGGCATGCTCGTCTCGCCATTCATAGAAATAAAAAAATAAAAATAACTGCCGGACTGTGTAGCTCAAGCAACTCCAAATCGCTATTGACCCGCGTGCCGCAATCTACAAAAGTAAAAACGAAATATTAATTATTTTTTTAAGTGTTATATTGGTGTTAAACGTCCTAATAAAATATGGGAACCGCAAGAAACCTAAGGAAACCGCAGGAGTACGTTGGCAATGTGTGCCTGAGCCTCAATATTCCCAGGCCTCGACCCAGTGGTAGACCAAAGAAGCGCTGGCTAGATGTCGTCAAGGAACATATGAGGATCAATGGCCTTACTATTGAGGATGCCGAAGATCGGGCGAAATGGAGAAGATTCTTCCGGAAGGCGGACCCTGGCATCGCCGGGATAACACCAGGTAGAAGAAGAAGAAGGAGATGTATTGGTGTTAATTACTCGTCCACAATTCAATTGGCATAATTTATTAATTATGTTGTTGATAAAATTTATAAGCACAATTATTTTTTTGTATGTCGATAAATAAAGTAAAAAATGTGTGTCTGTTACAAAAAGTCTGTTTACAAAAAGCGACTGTAACAAACTTTAAAAATCATTATTACGAATTCGAGTATTGAAATCGGACCAAGAGTTTTGACAAGAACTATATGACCCCCAATGAGCAAAGCATACTTAATGTTATTTTGGATTGATTTGGATTTCAAAAATAGTACAAGAAAAGGTCAATAAAGTAATCACAATATTCTATTTCGACAATGAATTTAAGTTATCGATACTAAAACTCAGATTTCGATTAAGATAGACCTACTATTTCGGTGATTTCGACTAATAACAAAAAAATTCGAATTAGTATCTTAAAATTTATACAAACAGCCCTGTTATTTTAATTCTGACTCTGAATTGTGTTTGTTAGAACAGAGGGTTCCTAAGATATCATTTTCAACCCATCGGAGGGCACAAAACATAGCACATAATTAAAATTAAAATATTAAATTTAAACTCAATTAAACATTCTTGAGTTTTAGTGTATTTTACGTTATCTTCTTGAACCATTTAAATTTTAATTATTTTTTAATAATTTGTAACTCTCTTTAGAAAAACCTCGGTATCCCCAGTTGATTTTAATTAATAATTAAATTATATATTTTATTGGTGCGGAAAATACGTGCTGCTTGGTACATTTCAGGAAAACCCTTTGTATTTTCCACCTTTTAATATATTGATTAAAATACTTGTGGCTTACGAGTTATCGTAGGGAAAACTTGTATAAGTATGTCATATTAAGGATAGAATTGTGTTATCTCAATAATTCAATATAAATAGGCACGCGTGGAGGTCAGATTCATTGTCTCTAGGCATTAAGCCGAGCATTCATCTGCCTGAGCGCCCCGCAGGCTCTAGTCCTCACCACTCCTGCAGTTGACCAGCAAGCTTCACACACAAGAAACGATGGCGCTCCTACACGTATTATCCCTGGTCGGCTTAGGTGAGTACATTTTAAATACAAACATTATAAAATATTCACGTTTATAGTATGAGTAGACGGTCTTGATTTATAACTCACAAGGGTTCAGCGCAATGTTCAAGAAATGTTGCAGAATGATTTTCATAATTTAGGGACTGGTTGCCTATCAGACAGACACCAACCACCAACGAGTATAGTCCGTTTAGTCTCTGCTGTGTGGCAAAGAGTCGCAGAGTCCCAAAACAGCATCTGCCTGTCCTAAAAGGCAAAATAAGAAGAATGGCGGGTAGTTAGGCATGCTTCGTGGTCTTTGCACCATCTGCAAAAGCGAACCCGCATCCCTTAAGAGACGCCCACAATTCAGCGGCGTCTAAAAAATGCTACTTCGAGCGCAACTGCGTCTCCCTAAAACGGGAGTGACCAGGTATGTGCCAGATTCGAGACGCGTGGCTGTCATATAGGTACTGACTGACGCTTTAGACCCGGTGATGCGGTCGTATACTAATGGAATGCGTAAATAATGATTTACGTTTCATGATTTGAACTTTGTTATGTCGAATACTTAGATGTATATTATTTTATTATGAAGAATACAGCCCTCATTCATCCAGCATTGTGCAACGAAAGACTTGGTCATTCAACATGACTTAAATAGAAAGCCAAATCATACTGCAATATGAATACCATGTCATGAATCGTGGAGCCACATAGGTTAGGTATTTGACAATAATGAATAATAAAATACTGTATTCAATTTACTTTCAGCTGCTGTGGTTTCGGGCGAGATGTACGACATGGATGGAATGAACGCCGGCAATAACTTAGAAGTGAGTTCATAAAATCTGCATTTTGCAATTTTCTATACTACCATAAGTGTACCTACTTGTAGTTATACTATGTAACTCCATGGTCTCAATTAGTAGCGAGACGTCGCAGTTACTGAATTTATAGTTGAAGATCTGAATGGAATTTATATTGGAGAGCAGTAGTTTGTTTTTTAATTTCAGGTTATTTAGTATTTGCCAACCCACACTAGGCCAGCGTGGTGGATCATATGGCCTAACCACTCTCAATTGTACTTTCGATTGTAGAGTAGGCCCGTGCCCTGCAGTGGGACGTATATGGGCTGATACAGATACAGATTAGTATTTGTCTGTACATCGACTACATATTTTTAAAATTGTTACAAATTGTGGTGCAGGTAGCGGCGTGGGCTGTCAGCCTGTGTATGGTGGCTGGGGCAGGCGTGAACAAGAAACTGTGTAAAGCATTCCGCTCTATCAGCAAGCCAACCGTCGACCTCAACAAGGACATTAACAAGACCCCAGCGATCCCCAAGACTTCCACCACTGAAGACAAGACCAGCGCCGAGGACAACCACGGTAAAATTAAGTTTCATCTTGATCTTTTTTACACCAGCATGACAGTCACTCATGCATCTGATGGTGAATGCAGTGCAGTACAGAGTATCCACCGATGCGAGATGACTCTTTCGCCGGCCGACGCTATGTTGTCATACTGATTGTGCCCGGATATCCATAGTTTTTTTATTGCGAGAAGTGTATGACATAACATACAACATAGTAAAGCAAATCCAAAAAACGCTAAAATACAAATAAATTAAAAAAAAAAACAATATATATCGCTTGCCATTCTAGTTACAATTTCCTGCAAATCGGACCACAACAGTGCATTTACACTGCTATTTGGCGGGAGAGATAAACATTGCGGTGGTACCTGCCCAGGTGGCGTCTCATATATGAGAGACCTACCAAATAAATACAAGTAAATACACGATGACACGGCCACGCAATTCTTACCTGGGTTAGTACACGGCACGGTTACCGCTGTCTTGTGGGATACTAAAATCCCACCACCAATAACGTATTTCATGGTAGGATGTCTCTTTAAATACGAGTTCACATCGTAAATATTTGGTGCCTCCATACATGCCTGGGGCCCTACTATATTCATCCGAAACGAAGTTTGAAACTTCGGACGATCGAAGTTTTTTATACGATACGCATGTATCTATTAATTGTGATTCTGTAGCTTGGGAACAGCTCGCGTTCGTTCCGATATTCCGGTCGTAGCATGTGTGGAGCCACCGAGCATACGGCTTAATCGAGATCTTGTCAAGTAATTGCCTATTATATTATGGTTATGTCCAGCAGCAATGGCGACGAATCAAACAAGCAGCGAAGACCACATCGAGCTCTCCGAGACTAAGAACGGCTCGGAACAGTGCGGTCTGATATATACAACACTTGCGGACGAAAAGCAGTGCGATGGAAACAACAACAACAACAGCAGCGGCAACAACAACACTAACAGCAATAACAACAGCTCCGGCAACAACAACTCAAACAGTAACAGCAACAGCTCTGGAAACAACAATAACAACACCAACAGCAACAGCTCAGGCAATAACAACACTAACAGCAATAACCAAGGCGGGGGCAACAACAACTCAAACAGCAACAACAACAGCTCTGGAAACAATAACACTAACAGCAATAACAACAGCAGTAACAATAACAACAGTAACAAAAACAACAATAGCTGGGGTAACAACAACAACAATACCAACAACAACAGCTCAGGCAATAACAACACTAACAGCAATAACCAAGGTGGGGGCAACAACAACTCAAACAGCAACAACAACAGCTCTGGAAACAACAACAATAACACCAACAGCAACAGCTCAGGCAATAACAACACTAACAGCAATAACCAAGGTGGGGGCAACAACAACTCAAACAGTAACAACAACAGCAGTAACAATAACAACAGTAACAACAACAATAATAGCTGGGGTAACAATAACAACAACACCAACAACAACAGCAGCGGCAACGACAACAACAACAGCAATAACCAATGTTGGGGCAACAACCAAGGCTGCGGCGATAACCAAGGCAGGGGTAACAACCCAGGCTGCGGCAACAACCAAGGTTGGGGCAATAACCAAGGCTGGGGCAATAATAACAATAACACCAATAACAACAGCAGTAACAATAACAACAGTAACAACAACAACAATAGCTGGGGTAACAACAACAACAACACCAACAACAACAGCAGCGGCAACAACAACAACAACAGCAATAACCAATGTTGGGGCAACAGCCAAGGCTGCGGTGATAACCAAGGCTGGGGTAACAACCGAGGCTGTGGCAACAACCAAGGCTGGGGCAACAACCAAGGCTGCGGTGATAACCAAGGCTGGGGTAACAACCCAGGCTGCGGCAACAACCAAGGCTGGGGCAATAACCAAGGCTGGGGCAATAACAACACTAACAGCAACAACAACAGCAGTAACAATAACAACAGTAACAACAACAACAATAGCTGGGGTAACAACAACAACAACACCAACAACCACGGCAGCGGCAACAACAACACTAACAGTAATAACAACACCTCCGGCAACAACAACTCGAACAGTAACAACAACAGCTCTGGAAATAACAACAACAATAACAACAACAACAACAATCAATGTTGGGGCAACAACCAAGGCTGCGGCAACAACAAAGGCTGGGGCAATAATAACAATAACAGCAATAACAACAGCAGTAACAACAACAACAATAACAACAACAACAATAGCTGGGGTAACAACAACAACAACACCAACAACAACAGCTCAGGCAATAACAACACTAACAGCAATAACCAAGGTGGGGGCAACAACAACAGTAACAACAACAACAATAGCTGGGGTAACAACAACAACAACAACACCAACAACCACGGCAGCGGCAACAACAACAACAACAGCAATAACAATAGCTCCGGCAACAACAACTCAAACAGTAACAACAACAGCTCTGGAAACAACAACAACAACACCAACAGCAACAGCTCAGGAAATAACAACACTAACAGCAATAACCAAGGCGGGGGCAACAACAACTCAAACAGCAACAACAACAGCTCTGGAAACAACAACGACAACACCAACAGCAACAGCTCAGGCAATAACAACACTAACAGCAATAACCAAGGCGGGGGCAACAACAACTCAAACAGTAACAACAACAGCTCTGGAAACAACAACACTAACAGCAATAACAACAGCAGTAACAATAACAACAGTAACAACAATAACAATAGCTGGGGTAACAACAACAACAACACCAACAACAACAGCTCCGGCAACAACAACACTAACAGCAATAACAACAGCAGTAACAATAACAACAGTAACAACAACAACAATAGCTGGGGCAACAACAACGACAATACCAACAACAACAGTCACGGTAATAACAACAATAACTCCAATAACAATAGCAATAACAACAACAACAGTAACAACAACAGCAATAGTTCCGGAAACAACAACACTAACAGCAACAACAACAGCAGCGGCAACAACAACAATAACACCAACAACCAAGGTTGGGGCAACAACCAAGGCTGGGGGAGCAACATTTTCAGACCAGAAAATTATTGCAGCAACTGTGGCTACTGATCCAAGAAAATATGTAAATGTATTTATTACTCATCCACGATTCAAACACTGGCCTTTGATTCTATGTAATTTTAAACTGATAACTGATTCGCCTTGCTAGAATATTATGTAAATATTAGTCTCCATTATTATTTTCCTTTATTAAATCTACTTCTTATCCCCTTATTCACAAGTATTTAACACATTGTTTATTTCATTACGAATAATCTATTTAACGATAGCATATATTTATGTAACATTCGCAATAATATAAAAAACATAAGTTTAAGGTGTTATTAATCTAACCTAGTTTAAAACAATTATCTCCAAACATTACTGCCAAAGAAAAATGTGATTGTCTACTTCATTTAAATAAATAAAATGTTTCTTAAATGTTCTGTTTCACTTCGTAATTTTATAAAGGTCGTACTTTATTGACTATTCAAAAAAATTTTACTAGGTACCCTGGTGAAATAAGTATGGTTGTAGCATTGACATAAAGGGTGTTTCTCTTAACTCTGTATATCTTTATTAGTCTAACGCCCGAATACTGGAACGCCATTCAAATAATAAGTTGCTCTTAACAGCGCACGGCCCACTTAGCCAGTACATTTAATCGCGATTAACGTTGTTAAGCACAACTTATTTTTAAGTTGCGTTCCAGTATTCGGGCATAAGTTATATTGTAACAACCACTGGCTGTCCTAAATAAATAAATAAATACATGGACAGAGCGGAAAGCGCGTAAAGTGTTACGACGTAAGTGGTGCGCGCGCTCTGGTATGTATGTGTAGTGGAGCGTTACTGAAATTATTCTTAGCTCGCAACGATTTTGAAAATACTTGCTTGAATTATGACATAAAGTTTAATAAAAATGAATAGTAAAGTTTTTAAGTCAGTAGGTATTAGATTAGGAAATTATTTATGGTTTCTTGCGCTTCTACACTCTATTAATTCATTTTATTAACTTGTTATGCATGTTACTTTCAGAGTAAAATATTTGACTGATGGATGGACTGGCTGCCTATGTGAACATTGTGGTTGTACTGTCTCGGGTTCGAACCCCGGCTTGGGCAAAGTGATGTTGTAATTTTGTATTCATCATCAACTCGGACTTAGAAATTTGTGTCCGATATGCCGATAGGCTCGCCCCCTTCTATATCGTGGGGCGGAATACACAATACGAAATGTGGATGTACTGGTTGCATCTCTGCTTACCCCATGAGGGAGAAAGGCGCGAGTTTATGTAAATTATAGGAAACGTTTGAATATAAAATATTCTGATGAGTTGAGAATCTCCTCCTTTTTTGAAGTCGGTTAGAAATAAATCTAATTCAAAGAATATTAAATCTTAGAATTCGACTACATTTATTCGAAAAAAATATTGCTTCTCTATCAGATATAAACACTTCGTGTAATTTTGAGAATAAATACATGTCATCAATTGTGTACTTAGAATAGTTTTTTTTTACTTATTGTAGGATACATTACAACTAGCTTAAGAATAACAATTCAATAAATAATATACTTAAAAAAGACCAATTAAAAAATTCCACAAATGGACTATTTTGCCTATTTACGAGTATTATCACTAAATATGTGACATAATTATATTATTTAATTGTTTTTATACTGATGACATCGGTTATAATTGGTGCATTAATAGGGTACTTGACACAATTTTTTTTAGTTTCTTCATAATGTGGCAAATAAAGAATTTTATAAACGCATACAGAATGAAAGAAGTTAGTCCATTTTATAATCTTACTAGCGGCCCGGCCCAGCTTCGCCCGGGTACAAATAGATTTCTGTACTGATATATGTACGTATTATACATATAAACCTTCCTCTTGAATCACTCTATCTATTAAAAAAAAAACGCATCAAATCCGTTGCGTAGTTTTAAAGATTTAAGCATACAAAGGGACATAGGGTCACAGAAAGCGACTTTATTTTATACTATGTAGTGAATCTCATTATCAATCACTGATCTGTAAGGAAATCTTTTGTATATTATGTCATCTAAGTGCAAAAAAACATTGTTTGAGCAGACCCTGTAAACGTTAACAATCAATAAATTAATTTCAATGATCTTCATAAAAATTGCATGTTTTCAATAAGTTAGGGTAGACCAATTTTTAAGTACTATTCGATATTAAACGATACACGAAATATAAACTAGTTTTTGTATTCCGGACATGTAAGGGAGCCCGCAAAAATTCGTTGATGCCGTATTTTAGGGTCGCAAGAGTAAATATACTGAAAATAGCTGATAACACATATAGCCCCAATGTTTTTTTTATATTTAGGCAAATGTTACTCATTGAAATAAATAAACTTTTTATAATTAATGAAGGTTTATATAAAACCGTCACACATAACTTTAAATATTTACTTGTACGATTTAAGTAATTAGTCATAGCCGTGTCTTGCAAATATAGCTTTTTAAACCATTCTGTTATAATTCGCGTCAAAATTAGAAGCCTGAAAGAAGTTAAAGTTTGGCCGGGGCCCAGTTTGTTGGGAGTTGGGATCTCCTCAAGGTAAAATAGGCCAATATTATGGGGGTTCGATCCTTGCACCGCGTTGTGGACCGCACAAATATTTCTTTCGGGTCTGGGTGTTTGTGAGACCGAAAAGTCTCTCGTAGTTCCTGATACCCACGACACAAGACACGATCTTAGTGTGGGGTCTGGAGTATGTATGTGACTGGACTATGTTGGGTGTTATTTATTTCCTTATAAACTAAAAGTCATAAAATGCATATCAAATCATGTAGTTAGATTACTTAACATATTTATAAAATTATATGTTATTTATCAAGGTATAAAAATTTCAAAATTCCCCTCACAATGTTGCGAGACTGGGTGTTAAATGTTACGGAAGGAAAAATATTATTTTTCAAAAATGATCATTTTACTTCGCTGCATGTTATTATTTCCCAGAATTTGCTAGGTACTTATAAATAATCTACTCCTCAGTATACTCAGAACATTATATATTATTCCGTGCGAGCTTGACAAAGTTGTCTGCTTATTGTGTAAACATTATTGAGTTAATCTTTTAATAATATAGTCCTAGTGTTAAATATAATAAATCCCAGCGAACAAAGGAAATCATAAATCGCATTATTACCGCAAAGAAAATCATACTGAAATTTCTATCGGTGAGTAGAACACAAACCAATAATATTTGCTTAAAAACAACAACCTAACACTAAATAAGACCAAATGTTATCACATAAAATTCACACGTAAACACAACATATTCCCTACTGGTTATATTAGAGACGGTACACCCCTACAGGAATACGATAAAGTAAGAGACCAGGGAATTCTATTAGACACCAAACTCACTTTTTTATCTCATATCGACAACATCATAAGCAAAGCGTCTAAAATGCTTGGATTCGTAATCAGAAATGGCAAAGTATTTAAAAATCATAGAACTAAGATAATACTTTACGATTCATACGTTAGGTCAATTTTAGAATACTGCAGTAATATCTGGGCACCACATTATACAGTTCATCAACTACGCATAGAACGGATTCAAAAAAGATTTACTAGACACCTTGCCTTCTACAGTAAAGCCCAAAAGACATTAAATTCTTACCCTACACGTTTAAAACGCTTTAAAATGAACAGCCTGAGTGACAGAAGGAAACTCCTAGATATGAACTTTCTCTACAAAATTTTAAGAAATCGAGTAGATTGTCCACCATTGTTAGACTTAATAAAAATACGTGTTCCTAGTAGATTACCAAGAAAACCCATGGGGTTATTGTGTCCGCCTTCATCGAGAACCAATCTGAAACAAAATTCTACAATAGCCAGGTTATGTCGATTTTACAACACTCTCGGCCAAAGCGTTGATGTGTTTAATGACTCACTGAGTACTTTCAAGACTGGAGTAATTAAACTAATAAGTGATAAGAAATTATAGACATATTAATTATTTTCATAGTATTTACTTATTTTGTTGTTATTTTTAAGACTCCTTTGTTATTTCTTTTGACTTCTAATTTTGTTAATATTTCACTTTGTTTAATTTTTTATTTTAATTTTATGATTGTAGATTTCCTTATGTTTTTTGTTTTTTTTTTATTATTTTATTTTGATTCCAGTATTACTTAGCGGTTATTTGTTATTCAATGCATGTTGTGACGCCTGCAGGAAGTGCATTTAGCATGTTACCAAATTGTAATTGTATTACATATAAGAAACAATGTAATTACCATTGGATGTCCTTAAATAAATAAATAAATAAATATACAGAAGTATTGGCAATGGAAAAACACAGTAGAATTGAAAACCCCCTCCCAGTGGCAAAGGGTGATTTTACTTATGCTGGCACTTCACATGGCTATTTGTATTTGTGTATTTGGCATATTTGGCAAACAATTTAAGTTTAATAGAGAAAGTGTGGCCTTATTTGCCTATTTGACAAACAAGGCCAATAACAAATACGTAAGTATAAATGCTCATATTTGCCTCTATTTGCATGTTTGCTTTTAACGTCATTTATTTTGCCAAATACAACAAACACCCAATAGCAAATACAAACAGCCATGTGAAGTGCCAGCATTAAAGGGAAACCAATGTTCCGTGTGTCAATTACGTTAATTATTTCTGTTGTAATTTCGCATGCTTTTTTCAATGTTCTAGTAACAGATTTTCTCCATTTAAGTCGTTGTTTCAGATATGCTCTAATATAAATAAACAAATAAATCTTTATACTCGTAATCTTATGGTATTAACATGTCCAATATTTGTGTGATCCACAGCTCTTTATTTCGGGTCTGGGTTTTGTGAGACAGAAAAGTCTCGCGTAGTTTCTCATACCCCCAACCCAAAATTCGATCTTAGAGTAAAGTCAAGATTATGTGTGTGACTGTTTATTTATTTATTTATCTCCATAGTTATATATTCAGCCATCTACGCCATTATAAAAATCACCTGTGTATTGTTGAATAATTGCCTGTTATCGAGTCCAATTTTGTAGACTGGAATTTTATTAAAATGAACTCATTGTTATTGAAAGGAAGATGACACCATCTGTTGGGTAAACTATTTTAAGGATAATACTTTAATTACGCTGAATACACAACCACCTGTTTATTTCTGAACATGATATCGCATTTCCAGCGCGATAATAAGTAATCAATAACAAGTACAAAGTTATAAAAATTATATTATATAATATTATACAGGATAACCAGAATATTATGAAGGTTTATGTATGAAGGGTGATGGTTACAGACTGCGTTTATTGTTTTACTTCAGCAGCCGTACGGACACCACGCGAACTTGGAGACTGACTTGGCATCAACACCACTAGCGGCGTAGACCAGCAAACTCCGGAAGCAAACCGTACTGGCACCGATTCACCTGTAATACAGCGTGTTTTGGTGACGAGATTTTAAAAATGTTTTTTAATAAAATATATCGGATCCAAAATTATGGATGAAAATGGCCAAAATGCAGTACTGCTATTTCATACGTCATGGTTACGCAAGTCCTAAGAATTTGGTAAGCTTTGATCCCCACATCACAACTGATTGCCGTCAATCACGATCGTAGACGATGCATAACATGAGCAACCAGAATAATCCAGATTGTTCGAACCAGGGCGTCCAATTCCATCGGAGTATGCCCAAAAAGTGCACGGGTAAAGGCATAACCCAAACGTTAAAGGCTTTCGCTTGACAAATAACTGTACATTATTCTGTCAGGTGGCAAAAAAAAATATATTTTTTATCGATTGTTTTACTTCTTCGGTCAAAGCCTTAATCATATTCTAATATAGTTAGATAAATTGTATCTTAGGAAAAATTCAAAATCGTATCACAACTGAGACTTATTTATTTTAATCAGGTACAATAATCCCTCCACACTCCCCAGTCACATTTTGTTTTACCAGATGGTAAGTGATCACCACCGCCCATGAACATCTGCAACGCCGTAGGGCATGAAGATGCGTAATAAAAAAAGAAGAAAAACAAATCACATGGATAAACACAAATTTATCTTCACCAAACTCCACATTAATGCAGTTGCTAAACCTATCTGATTTCATCACCGCAACTATTATTTTTTTTGCATAAAATTTTGGAATCCTCTTTTTGGAACTTGAAGGAACTAGGATGCGAGATATAGACTTACTCCCATTCCGTAGGCGTACAGATGTGGGGCATCTGCACCTTCCACATTGTCCAGGCACATTTGTGATAGTATGCGGAGATATATGCCCTCTTCCAATACCGGTCACTGAGCTGGCGAATAGATCTGTATCCTGCAGACTATCGTAACTGTCGCAACCCACTAAAATTACCTACAGGAACGGCCGTGCCTCGACAATGCCTAACTCTGACCGTATCAGGTGAAACGTCATAATGCCGTGGCCATTAGTCTAAGAGAGGGCGTCCAGCCGCCATTGACTAAGCACCAGCACTGGGATTATCCAGCCTGGCGCGGAGTTACTCGACAGCGGTCATGTGGAGGGAGACTCCCTCCGCATGTATAAAACAAGCAATACCGTAATCACGGACAACTTGACGTAATCATAAGATCATCGAAAGTTTTCTGCTGAACCATATTACTATCAAGGAATTACTAACGATATGCATTTTTATAAATAATCTATTAGCATTTAATATAATTTAATAGTCTTTTATATGGTTGCATCCACCAGGAATGGCCATGGGTAACGGAGACAACGACGGCGACCGCGGCGCCGCCGAAAATGTACCTGGCTCAGAGCGGCGCTACCCCTACCGGTTGTCGTCTAGATCCTTCGTAACTGACGAATATTACAATAGCCACCGCAACTATAACAACAACAACAACGCCAATAACAACAGCAACGAAAACAACAGCGTCAATAACAACAACATTAATTATAGTGACTACAACAGCTACAGCAACAATACTAGTAATAGCAACAATAACAGCAGCGACTACAGCAATAATAATAGCATAAATATTAGCTGGGACAAAAACAACAATTACAGCTGGGGCAACAACAATAATAACAATAACAGCTGGGGTAACTTCATCAATAATACCAACAACACGAGCAGCGGCAACTACAACGGCAATAATAATAACAACAACTGGGCCCACTACAATAGCAATACTAATGGAAACAAGACCGTTAATAATACATACAGCTGGGGCAACAACAATAGTAACAGCAACAACACTTGCAACAATAACAGCTGGAACAACAACTGCAACAATGCTAACAACAATAGCAGCGGTAACAACAACAATTATACCAATAACAACGACTACAATAATTGCAGCACCAACAATTGGAACAACTACATGAATAGTAACTATAACAACTGGGGAAATAACAACAGCAACAGTAACTACAGCAGTAATGGCAACAACAACAACCACAACAATAATAGTGTCAACTGGCCCGGGTGTAATAACAACAGGAACAGTAACTACAACAGCTGCGGCAACAGCAACATTAATAGTAACAATAATAGTAGTGGAAACAACAACAGCAACATCAACATTAACAGCAGCGGGAACAATAACAGCAACACCAACAACAACAGCAGTGGCAATAGTAACAACAATACTAATAACAACAGCTGTAGATGCAACAACATTCGCAATATTATCAGCCCTGGCAACATCAACAAAGGCATTAAAACCATCCGCGAGGGCAACAACAACATCAATATCAATTATAAAAGCAGCGGCAACTACAATAGCAATCGCAACGACAACAGCAGCGGCGGAAGAAACATCAATATCAACTACAAAAGCAGCAGCAACAACAACATTAATCGCAACGACAACAGTAACAATAACGACTACACTAACAACAATAATAGTAGTCATAACTTCTATAGCAACAACAATAACAATAATAGTAACAATAACTTATGTAGCAACAACAACAACAACAACAAAAATAATAGTAACAATAACTTCTATAGCAACAACAACAGCAACATGAACGACTTTAACAGCAACAATTATATCAGCGACAACAGCCAAAACAACAACAACTACAACTGTGTGAACCCAAACAACAACTATAACTATAGCAATAATAAGAAGCCGAGTGTGGACCCGGGCTTTTCCTGAATCGATGTATTAAAGCCTAAAGAGAGAGTTTCTTGTCTGATTTCAGGGCATAATCAATAGACGATAAACGATAGATCTATAACTATTACTTTGTATATCTTTACGATAATCGTATTCTCGAGGCGACAAACTCTCGCCTCGAGAATAGGATCTCTCGCGACTCTCGCGAGTGTAAATGAGGCTTAAACTAGATTATGTAATCTATGTATGATTAATTAAGATTAAATAAATACATTTGTGTAATCATTAAGCTCTATGCTCTCATCCACTTCTGAGAATAAGCTTCGTCGCAGTGTTCCTATATTATATATAGTATAGTGTCCAAGGGCGGATCCAGCTTTTACGTCAGGGGGGTCATATAGTTCTTTTACGCCAGGAGGGGGGTCATATAGTACGATAACAATACTCGAATTCGTTTGAAAAAAAATGCATAGGTTTTCTTAAAATAATAATTAACAGCCTTTTATTATTAAAGACGCTATGGTACGTCAGGCTTTAAATTATTATTTTAGAAAAACTGTGGATTTACTACCCAGACATGATAATATTCAAAACATCATAAAAAAATCGCAGTCTTGATATACACTGTATACAGTATCCTATAGTGTATATAATATGTCCTACTCTTAGTGCTGCTGGCTGCACGAGATAGAAGACCGCGTTTATCGAAGACGATATTCGTTCACATCTTTATGAAATGACTACGGTATCTTTTAAACCGAAAGAATAAACAGTAACTTATTCTCATTCTTACCGTTCTATTACGTTACAATTTTGATGCTGTTTTAAACTAATGTTTGTTATGAAGGATATTTTGCAGGGACAATTGAATAATATTTGAAATTCAAATTTGAACATTAGGAACGTCTCTAATATGTTTAGAAACGATTTGGGTTCTAGGTTTCGCACAATCGAGTCTAACTTCGATATTTTCAGTTAAAATGTGTATCGTCGACTTATTAGTCGATTTTAAACTAAACCAAATAATTTAACCCTTCGATAACACTATGCAACATCAAAAAAATCACTGATATCCCAGGTGATGATTTGTATTAGGTATGCTTAGTTAACAACAGAAAATAATTTAATATTTAGATATCACGTCCCAGAACAAAAATAACGATAATCTTCGTAAGGTGAAAAATTCTTACTTTATTAACTTATAAAAACAGATGGATCAGTGTTCTGCGGTAATAATGATGCATTAATGTCAGCATTAGGTCACAAGAATATATCAAAAGAGTGGAGAGAGTGATTGGCTTTTGTCAACGTCCCAAAAAAAAATCTCGGCAATCACAAATCACCGGTTTTCCATGAAAAACTTAAACGGATGCTGGATACGCATCAGAAACTAGGATGCAATATGTCGTTGAAAATTCATTTTTTACTCTCCATTTAAGTTTATTTCCGGTAATAATACGGTAAAAGATTTCATCTAGAAATTGCAGAATACGAGAAGATTTACCAGGGTAGATGGGAGCCAGCCATGATTGAAGACTACTGTTGGAGCCTCGAGAGGGATACTGCCAGTGCTGACCATAAGAGAAAAGCTCATAGTGCGAAAAAAGTTTGTTTTAATGTAGATTAAAAATGTATGTCACTAATTATATAGGTAATTTTAAGTAAAATCAATAAATACGTTTCTGTATTAAATTTGATGTGATAGAACAATCTTATTTCGATATTTCACATAGTGTTAAGTTTTTGGTAAAATATAAAAATAAAAAAATAAAAATTGTTTATTTCTCACCACTAGTTACAAATATACAATAAAATTAATGTAAAAGAGCAAAGAAAAGTATTTTAATTATACATTACACTAAACAATTATTCCTGTATACGTGGCTGTAAAAATGGTTTTGGCATTAGTTGATTCTATCTCCTGAAGTAAGCTGAAGCCTGTATCTCTGGAGATATAATTGTAACATACTGTGAAACCAGTTATTTTTTTTTTTTTGCAACGTGTAATTAATTAATTGTGTAACTCCTGTTGCTTAGCTAACGAGTGCAACCTTTTTTTACTGCTTTCTAATTAGATCAAGTAATCAATCAATCTATATAAAATTTAAAAATTGGCGAAAAAAGTTTAGAATATTTTAGAATCTTAATAAGTGCGCCATTTTCTTATTATACTTGAATAGTATAGTACAGGTTTTTTTTAGTGCGACGTGTCAAAATTTACTCCTAGTTGGTTAACTAAAATGTTATATCATATAACTTGAAAAAAAAATCTTATTTTGATTCATCTCGCTATGTAGTATTAAAACTTAACATTGCAAGACATAAGTGAAAATAATAAATAATTAAAATTACCAGTATTAAATTGCAAAATAGAGTTGATCAAGGTAGATAAAGGAGAGGTCAATCGGCGAATCCAACTCGGTTGGGCAGCGTTCGGGAAACTTCGCGACGTCTTCTCGTCCAAAATACCTCAGTGCCTAAAATCGAAAGTCTTCGATAGTTGTGTGTTACCAGTGATGACATACGGCACTGAGACGTGGCCTCTCACTGTGGGCCTCATTAAAAGGCTCAAAGTCACTCAACGAGCCATGGAGCGGGCTATGCTCGGTGTTTCCCTACGAGATCGAATCAGGAATGAGGAGATCCGTAGGAGAACCAAGGTTACCGACATAGCCCATAGGATTGGCAAGTTGAAGTGGCAGTGGGCCGGGCACATAGCTCGTAGAACCGATGGCCGTTGGGGCCGAAAGGTTCTCGAGTGGAGGCCACGTACAGGCAAGCGAAGTGTCGGACGCCCGCCTACAAGGTGGACGGACGATCTGACTAAGGTCGCAGGAAGTCGCTGGATGCAGGCCGCTTCCAACAGGTCATTGTGGAGATCATTGGGGGAGGCCTATGTTCAGCAGTGGACTTCCTGTGGCTGATATGATGATGATGATGATGATGATGAAGGTAGATAAATACTTTCCTACAAGTAAAGTTTGAAAACTATGATAGATAGGAGTATTTTTTTTTTATTTTTTGAAATACCGAGTATCTCAAGACTGCTACCGAAAACGAAGCCGGTGGTAGTTTTAGGTACTAAAAACACAATGCAACTAAAAATTTTGCAAAGAAACGCTACAATTTTTTAAAATCATTTTTTAAATATCGCCATTTTTGGGTGGTAAATTCATAGTTTTTGCTAAAATAATAATTTTAATTCTTTTATACCTTAAAGTCTTTATAAATAAAAGGATATACACTATCATTTTAGGAAAAAAATGTCTTTACCACCCAAATACGATCATATAAAAAAATACAAAAAAAGCTTTTTTTCCAACATTTTCTTGTCTTTGTCATTTGTCTGAAGTCGCTTAAACTACCACC
This sequence comes from Hyles lineata, assembly GCA_030180105.1. Taxonomy (NCBI): domain Eukaryota; kingdom Metazoa; phylum Arthropoda; class Insecta; order Lepidoptera; family Sphingidae; genus Hyles; species Hyles lineata. The sequence goes on from JARJEE010000041.1 coordinate 1,968,471, forward strand.
CGGCTTCGTTTTCGGTAGCAGTATTGACATACCCTGTATAATTCAGTCTCTAGTTTAGCTCTAGTACACCCTGTATAAATAATAACGGCAATAGAATTGCTAGTAGAAGATGTTCAGGCGATATTGGGATACGTGATCAAAATGTAGTCCATGTATTGAAATAAAACTATTATTTTAGGTATTTTGACACTGTTATGGTGTTTTGACACTTATCGCCGTAGAAGAATATGTAGCATTTTAAAAGACCTTTCCAACGACGTATCGCTTTTTGTTATTGCTTACTAGGCTCAAGGCTAGGCTGAGGTCCTTTATGTCGGTATATCTTTTTTCATACAGCGAATTACTATATCTTGCCAAAGAAAAAATTGTAGCATTTAAAAAGACTTTTTCAATGACATATCGCTCATCAAATTGGCCGATAGGCTGGAATGTGCCTTCTCCTTTACACGAGGGAGAAAGGGAGCGTTAAGGGGACATCTTACTGTTTCTTTCACATGCGCACACTCTAATGCAGTGATTCTCAACCACTGTGCCGCGGCACTTTTGTGTGCCGCCAAATTTTGCAAATATATAATAATGTTAATATTATTAGCATTAGCATTAGCCAACATTAAAACTATAAAAAGATCAAGATTGTTACATGTAGAAGACGATATGAGAGTAGCATTGTCATTTTTACGACCAAATATAAATGAAATTATCAAAAAACATCAAGCTCAAAGAACATTGGCCATAATGGACCGTGAAGGGACCAGTTATGAATGGTACATCAAAAAATAGTACGATTTATTCGAATTAAAATGCATATTTCCATATATTTTTAAATAGCCGGATAAGAAAGAAAATCTTAAAGTGTTTTAATAATATTGAACGCGTATGAGCGCGTTCCATCACTCATACTTTGTTTCAAAATAAGGTTTTATCTACAGCGTTGAAGGTAGTCAGTGCTGAATTAAAAATAAAGTGTAGGTATTTTCTATGACACATATGACTTCTGAGCGCTGTCATTTGCTTTCTTGTGATTTCCAATTTGCGCCTACTGTTATTTCTCTGTTTATATTTATGACTTGGCTTTGGTAACGGACTCCGATAGACCCTTGCATTTCTGAAGACCTTGTACGATTGACCATTGGATAATGATAACGCTTTGTGATTTCGTTAAAAGTGCGAAGTTTTCTCATATTTCCAACATGAGCCCGGAGCGTCAGCCTGTCCTTCAACATTTGTTGCATTGTGTTCATATAATTCAGCATAGTGTTTCAAAATTATGTTCTTGTTTTATGTAGTTATTTTTGACAATGACATTATAATGTGGTATTTTTTTATACGTGTAATCCTAACCTAAAAAGTTACAAATATATGAAATATTTTAATAAATCCGGCTTTTTTAAAACCTTCATCTATTTGGACATAATTCCTCAAGCACTATGCAACAAAATAAACTATATCTCAGCTGTGTACACTATATTTTTTTGCCAGGTCGCAATATGTATGGACGTGACCGATGTTCTTTCGCATTAAAAATATTTTTATTATTAGCTTGTAATTAATCCCTTAATAAACGGTTAGTTATTATTGTAGTATATATTAGTTTATTTCGTATATTTTAAATTTTTGTCATAAACTATTTATGCAGTGTGTTGTAAGTAAATAATTTTTATCTTTTTCTTTGTGAGCCGCCAAATTTTGAAATCGTTAAATATGTGCCGCAACAAAAAAAAGATTGAGAACCACTGCTCTAATGAGTGTAATGTTAACACTAATGATGTCACTAATTTTGTTTTGCACCTCTTTTCCCACTCTCATCAATTTTTAAATTCTGATCGAATCAACAAAATTTGTTAGATTTTGGACATAGATACCTTTAGATCAATGGTTCTTAAACGGTGGTCCACGGACCGCTGGTGACCCGTGGTAGCATCCCAAGCAGTCCGCGAAGCTTTTCTAAGGCCATTCTTTATATAATTTTATGCATGTTTCATTATTAGATGAATAGAAAAATCTTTTATTTATTTACATTTCCCTACTGTGTTAAAATATCACCAATCCAGTCAACTAACTGGGTGATCATCAGCTAGTTTTTTATTTTTTTAAATAGTCGCCACTGCTTTAGATAGATACAACAACTTTCCACATAGAAATAAGCCTTTTGTACATTTTATTGAATAATATGCTTAAAAAGGTTATGAAACTATTCCCATTTATTAATTGAAATGTACTTTTATCTACCCTATTTCTAAATCAATAATTTACTAAGAAATAACCAATTCTCACAATAAATTCTTAGGTTTATGCAAATGTTATACATTGAAAAAAACTAATTTTAAGAGATTTTATTGCGGATTTGATTAATTTTTAGATTAGAAAAATTATTTTTAAATTCTATTTTCTCAATACTGCCAAATCTTTATGTAATTATCGTCTACAACATTAGTATTAATAAAGCTTTTTTGCTATTTCCAATATAACCTGCGTTTTATTTATTTATTTCCTAAGCATTTCGTTCTATAACAGAGATAATCAAACTTATTTCTTTTACCGCCCCCTTTGAAAGTCTATTATTTTTCAGCGCCCCCAATTGATACACTCCTAACAAAAAAATCATGTCTTTAATTTATTCAGTTATAATGTGATATATTAATCGGCTCTGGTGTTTAAACTTACAATGAGCCGATTCTTACCCAAAAAATATATTTACAACTTGATTGTACTTGAGTATTTTTAGTGATTAAACCATCTTATAGGACAGAAACATAAACTAATTATTCGATATTGAGTAGTAGGTAGGTTATAATTTTAGTGAATTTTAAAATATAAAGTAATTAAAATTACAAATCAACCATCGCCCCCCTTTTTTTCTGGAATCCTTAACGCCCCCCTCTAAGTCTCCAATGCCCACAAGGGGGCGATATCGCCCACTTTGGGAAACTATGTTCTATAAGAACTATTAAACTATCATATTGTACTGAAATACTTCGACATATTTTCTAACTCATGCTAAACGTTTAGGCAAAGATTGATTAAACACTTTGATCACAACGATTCACATTAGCATTGTTTATGTTTATACTTATTATCTAATCGTTTATTTTATACATAACGAATTACTAGAATGTAAGTTCGTTATCATGCTGGGTGTGTGCTCATCATTATGCTTCACAGCTAGTTTTGGCCTAGTATCGTGGGCGTATGTCGGGATGTGTCAGATCAAATCATAGGAAATCATAATCCTACTCACGGAACGCGAGACAGTCTCCACGCTCTTACAGCAGTAGTTTCAGATAATAATATTTGCTCTCTTGATCGCAACAAACCGTACTTCTAGCTCACAAACCCTTGAGATGCTCCTGACTTTTCTTTTTATGAAGTCCCTGACATCTCCAGTCATTATCTAGCGTAGAATATTCTGTCGAACGCCTATAGAGGGCGTTGGCATTCCGTTTTAAAAATCAACTCGATGACGACATACATAAATTTTGTAAGAACTTTAATAATTATGTTGCTTAGTTTTGATTTATTTCTTATTCCGTTAATTCGTCCTATTATGTAATAGTAGCCACTGATTTGTTGATTTTGTTTTTTGTCACTGATTTGTTATTTTGTTATTCTGAGTATATAGGTACTATATATTTTCTACTATTCTATATTTCTTGTTTTTGTTTGCGTGTGTGTAATAACATAAGTGTTATGTACTCCTTTAAGTGGTACATGCTTCGATCAAATATACACTAGATACACAGTTCCCTGTAAAAGTTCTGTTAAAAAGTGGCACCGATGCATGACATTAAAAAGAGTAAACAAAAAGATCACATGTTCCAAATATATTAACGCAAATTCCACCTTATTCCTGGAGCTTAAAGTAGCTTTTCACATAATATTGTCTAAAGTTCTGCGACGTTTTAGAAGCAACGGTCGGTGCGTGACTGAAGGCGAAAGAGTGCTTAAAGCACTCTTTTTTGGTGCCATTTTCTAAGCGCTCATGTTGTATCTAGTGTATATTTGATCGTGGGGTACATGCATCAGAATGTAACTGTCATGGTGCACTTCACATGGCTATTTGTATTCGTGTATTTGGCATATTTGGCAAACAATTTAAGTTTAATTGAGAAAGTGTGGCCTTATTTGCCTATTTGACAATCAAGGCCAATAACAAATACATATTGGCCTTGATTGTCAAATTGTCATATTTGCCATGTATTTGCCTCTATTTGCATATTTGCTTTTAACGTCACTTATTTTGCCAAATACAACAAACACCCAATAGCAAATACAAACAGCCATGTGAAGTGCCAGCATAATAAAGAATGTCTTAGTTGTGATAATGTATGTAACGTTGGAGAACCTAAATTTAATAAAAATAAAATAAATAAGTTCAACCGTATTATAGGTAACTATTACGGTTGGTTTTTGTTCTCTACACTTCTTGTTTACATACAAGGTTTCATTCGGTTTGCTCCATCATAACTTATCACTTCCATGAATCTCTTCACACACTTACTTTACCAGTTGTAGGTCTCTCATATGTGAGAGGCCGCCGAGTTAGGTACCACCGCAATTCTTTTTCTCCCGCCAAGCAGTAGTGTATATACCTTTGTGATCCGGTTTGAATTAATACCATAGTCTTCGACAAATAAATACATTTCAGGATTGGCGATTGAAATTTCCCACGTAGACCTCATTAGCGGTGGTAGCAGAAATGAACGATTCAAAAGATCTTGTGAAAGACTATTTGAATAAAGAATATTTTGATTTGATTTTCTTTGATTTGATTTGATTTTGTCGGTGAAGTCAAGAACCAAGGCATAAATTATAATATTCAACTCGTCCCTCGTTTCACATTTATATTTTTGATTTTGTCTTACAAAATATGATCATGTTAATTTGAATTTTACGAAATAAGAGGGTAACAATAACAAAAGTCTTGCTGATTGACTTTTTCATTTAGAAAACAAGTCACGCCATTCAATCTAGGTTCAAATAGTACTAGAAAAAATCGTAATGGTTTCTTAGATCTACGCGAAAGTTACACGTCGAAATAAAACTATTATTTATAGATTTTATCGCGGATTTAGTTAAATTTTTACTTTTATTATTTACGTTTCGAATACTGTACAGCTTTCGTGGTCACGGGGCGGGGCGGACAATCACCAAATAATAGCTTTATTTCAATAGTAAAAATCTATTATAGAAATCGAAGATGGTATTGTAAAAGATCGATCTTATAAAATGTTGATTCAAATCGAGCATCTCTGCCTAAGGATAAGCGCAGTGCAGTCAAGATTAGTTTGCGTGGGGTACTCCTCTCGCCGTATGATAATTACGCCTGCTCTGCCACTTCCAAGTATTGTTGTCTCATTTATTATTATCCTAGTTATGAAATAAGGTCCAGACAGGGAAAACCCACAAAGTAAACATGTTATTTACTCATCATCCGAATAACATCATATTAAGGTAAAGGCGTTAATTATTTGAGTATTATTAGAAATAATTATATCCGATAGTCACCTAGATTGCTATATTTTTTTTATATTGTACACTCAACAGTCACAAATAGCAACTTTAGAATTAAAGAGACATAACTAAAAAACATATTTTTTGGGAAATGTCCATTAAAGATTACAACATAAAAAACTTAAAAATAAGTACCATCGGCGGCCTTATTTGGAGCCTTAACCTTTGGATGAAGTTAACCCCTTACTGCATGAATTATGTAGGATGTTATTAAAAAAAAAAATTAAATAAACTGAAATAGTTTTGACAAAAATTGCTTAATAAAGCAAAAAAATATGCGTCGTATTATGAAGGAACACTTCATATGATAACATTTATTTAACTTTAAGTTAATGATTAGTTAACTGTAAAAAATTAACAAACTGTAGAAGCCATAAATGGCTTGGTATGCGGTAAGGGGTTAAGAGAAAGGAGAGAGAAAAGGCAGTCTAAGGCTGTAGGTACACCTTAGACTGCCTTTTCTCTTTTCTGGTTGGTTCTTGTATTTATTTAATATTTTTTTATTTATAAATTCTTTCTTGAACACCACATCACTACTTTGTATAAAACAAAGTCGCTTTCTCTGTCCCTATGTCCCTTTGTATGCTTAAATCTTTAAAACTACGCAACGAATTTTGATGAGGTTTTTTAATAGATAGAGTAATTCAAGAGGAACGTTTATATGTATAATACGTACATATTATTGTAAAGAAATCTATATGCACCCAAGCGAAGCTGAGTCGGGCTGCTAGTACAATAATAAGAGAAAACAATAAGATAACTCGTTTCAATTAAGGTGAAAATTGGCGGTCTAATCGCTTATCGCAATTTCTACTAGAATACCATTAGATGGACTGAATTGAAAAGAAGCTATCAAAACTTATGTGACTAACTGCCGTACTCAAAGACATTTAATGTTAATTAATTCATTACTTAGTGAAGATTTTACGATCAAAATCTTTGATAAGGAACAATTTAATTGACATTAAACGTCTCTGAGTGCGGCCGTTAATATATTCATTACGTTTAGACTGTTTAAACAATGTTTTCCTGATATCAGGTGTAGAATTATTTATTTGTTTTATATAATAATATAATATAAAACGTCATATATTAATATTGCGTCGCAAAGGAACGATCGACGCTGATTGGAGCGTAATATATTCCATATGGTTAAGTCATCAATAAACAAAAATAAATAAGGCAAACAACATGCCGGCCGTGGAATAGGTATCAACAATACGCATATAAAAGCGTATATCAATCTCCCCACATAGAGATTAAGAACACCTCAAAAAAATTAAAATCTCTAACTAAAAGCTTTATCTTACTTGGTACACTATTGACTGCCCTCTCTTTTCCATCTCTTATTGTCCATCCCAAGGTAGTCGGTAAGAGATTGCCTCGAGCGATACGACCGCCTTTTGTACTGCTATGTAATATAATGTTCTATTGTGAAGTTCATTTAGTGTAAAATAAAGAATTTAAATAAATCTCTCTCTTCAGCCACAGGAAGTCCACTGCCCTTCCCCAAAGGTCTCGACATCAACCTGTTGGAAGCGGCCGGCTTCCAGGGACTTCCTGCAAGGCAGGTAGGGGCAGCTGCCCCCAAACTAGAGATTAAAAAAATTCCCAAATATAAAGCAACCACGATCTTTGACGACTTGCCTACTATACGGTATTCTTTTTCCATATCGCTGAAGATGTAAGGCTCGTTCTTCGTACTACAAGTCCCCTCCCGCCCCTCCCCCCGGGGCCATCGGCTGGCGACGCCCCTGTACCGTAATACAACTAGCCATCGAGTCATCGAGGCAGTCACTTTGTCATATCCGTAAAAACTATGCAGGGTACTTAATATCAGATTTGCTTATTTGGGCTTACCGCAGTCTTGGAAATAACATTATCGATAAGAACTTGATGATGTGGGGGTTCGGACGTTGAACGTCATCATGCAACATAAAAGTTTTCTAAAAATCAATACTATTCGCTATCACATTTATCATTCGATAAAAGAGTTCGTCATCGTGTCGGAGTACAAACCCCCATGATAAGTAGTAAGTTGCTCTTGTAGACCGCATCAAAGATACATATCAGTTAATTATGAATTTCTATAGTTAACCTGATGTAAATATATTTATATTTCTCTAGTTGTAAGACCGGAACGATCTGACTAAAGATCGGTGAGCGTGATGCGTCCACATGACGTCGTTACATTCTGTATCTGGGCCGCACTGCTGCTGCCATTAATAGCATAGTCGTCATTTCGCCGGGCCAGTATAAAAATCCTTTGTTCATTTTTGACGTGACAACGTCTTAAATTAGGTTGCGGCTGGGAGTCACTTATGAAAAAGTGTAACGCCCGGTAACGTTACGATGAGTCACCGAACGAGAGAGAGGCCCGCCGAATGCCTTGCGTCTCTCTCCCACTCAACTATGATCTAATTATAGTTGAGTGATTAATTTAATTATATTCATATCAATAAATATTCTACCGAGAAAAAGACGTTGTCACGTAAAATCTTCGCCCGTAAAACCGACTTTTTTTTAATCATAATATGCGTGTATTCGTTGACTCACAGATCATATTACATTATTATAAATAAATGTATTATTAATTTACTATACAAATTACAAAGCATGAGTAAAAAAGAAAAATTGATTTGACTTCTTAAAAAAAATTGTACGTTGACATCTAAAAAAAATATGAATTGATAATTCGTGGAAAAACACCAAGTTAAATACCATTATAAAAAAATGTATATACTCCTATGTTTATAAACACACAATATAAATCATCTATCGACGTGTGGTAATATTTGGAACTACAAATGAAACTAAATATATTTAATAAACGCAATGTTTGAAATATTATGATTTCATCAAAACAAATAACAAGCATTTATACTCAATATGTAATAGTATTAACATATATAATGAAATAAAACGTGAAGATTGAAAAACCATTCTTAGTGTTTAGACAACAGCGCTTCTGGCGACAGAATATCGCAGACGACCTCCACTATTTTTTTTGGGTCTGTAATATACCTATATTTTGCCTGCGTCTTACATAGATTAAAGTTTTTAAATAAAATTCTCACTAGTAATTGGCGGGAAACAGTAAAAAGGATGAACAAACGACGTTATTAAAAAGATAGCTTCGAACCATAGAGTAAAATGTAAATTTTTCATTCTCTGCATGCAACAGTGTCGTGATATCATTAAAAACTATAATATCATTAAAAATCAGTTGGTCACTTTTTTAGTACAATAAAATAATTGTGATGCAATTTGGTGAGCCTTTTTTATCATTACAAAACATGTTGTATTAAATTAATAATAAAACAAGTGTAACAAAGAGATATTACTACAAACTGTTGTTTAAGGTCGATCTTTTTCTAATTTTCTCTAGAAAGATTGACACTTGAAAACTATCCGAGATAGGGTTTTTTTTCTTTTTGTTTCTGTGCAGTCTCAGCTTAGTCCATCTCCCGCTGCAGTTTACCTGTGAATTCTTGGACACCTGTATTTTTTTTTTGTCGACATCAAGTTGCAAATTGAAAATGTAATCTAAAATAAGGCTTAAAATGATATTTTACCACGTCATTGTTGGTTATTGATAATGTCCACGAAATAATGAAATAGTGGGATAAACGTGTCTTATCGAGTCTCCAACATTTTGTAGGCCGGAAATTTACTTTAATAAACTCATACTTATTAGAAGGAAGATGACACAATATGTATTAGATGAATATTTTAAGGATAATGTACTTTAATTGCGTAGAATACACAATCACTTATTTATTTTTGGAAATGACATCGCGTTAGCAGCGCTCTGATTGGTTTTCAAGTTTATAAGAAAATAAAAATTGTTGTCATACAGGATAACCTTACGCATGTATATAGACTAATCGTTACAGACTGCAGTTATTGTTTTACTTCAGCAGCCGTACGGACTCCACGCGGCCTACTTGGACACCAATTCGGCACCAAAACCACAAGCAGAGCATCAAGACTCTCTGGACACAAAGCATGCTGATACTGACTCGTTTATTATCTGTTACAACGGCTTTAGGTGAGTACAATCCATTATTTCGAATTAAAAAAAATAGAGGTACATGCCCAAAGAGGCAGTACTGCCATTATATACGGCGCGGGCTATGTAAATACTGGATGACATCACTGAGGATCAGGCATGATGCATAATATTTGCAGTCAGTAGAATCCAGAATTTTCTGACTAGGGCGTACAACTCCGTAGAAGTTAACTTGACAATTAAAAGTAGATTTTTTTTCAACAAACATTCTTTCATCAAATATTTTACGTCTGCGTTTTAATATTCAGACCGAGGATTCCGATTTAGAATGAGGTCAAAGTCTATCAACTGAGACTTGTATATGATCCGAAACAACGACCTCTATTGATTGATTTGCTAAATATTTATATTATTTTCTGCAACAACCCAATTTAAAAAAAATCCAGTGCAACGATTGAGATATATGCGCTCCTCCTTTCCATATACATTAATAGAGGAATTTCTGTTCCCTCTGCACCATCCAGAACCCTTTTGGCAGTGTAGGAGTAACAGGCACTTTTCTTATGCTGGTCACCAAATCAACTAGTTGGACTATATCCACACTATTGTATCAGTCGTCACGCCGTGCTTCGACAGTACCTGCTTCAGATGGAACGTCACCACGACGTGGCCACTGTCTGTATTACAGGACGCTCTGCCACTATCTATCGTTAAAGTGCTGGTGACTAGGATTGTCTAAACTGGTGCAACACTCCTCCAAAGCTGTCGTATGGAGAGAGGCTCGTACGGCCTCGACCTTTCTAGGGGCTGGTGTCAGTATACCGAAAGCAATATCTCAATCATGAGCAACTTGACGTGATCATAAGATCGCAAACTATAATATTCTTCTGAAACGTTTCAATATCTGTTATTTTGTTGTATTCACCAGGAATGGCGATAGGTAACGATGTCAGTGGTGGCAATCGCGGCACTTCCGAAAACGAGCGCGCCTCGGGGTGGCGATTCCCTCTTCGCTTGAAGCCTTTATCCCCCGCCACGGACGAACACTACGACAGTAACCACAATTACAACTACAACAATAACAACAAACACAACATCAACAAGAACAGCAACGATGACACGAGCTGGGACAATATAAACGTTAATTATAGCGACGAAAACAGCTACAATAATAACAATAGTAATAGCAACGATAATAGCAGCAACAACATCAATAATAACAGGAACATTAACAGCAACGGCAACAACGATAATAACATCAACACTAACAGCAGCGGCAACATCAATAGTGATAGCAACACTAACAGCAGCGGCAAAAATAACAATAACAACAGCTGGGGCAACAATAATAATAATATCAACAACAATAGCAATGGCAACAGCAACAATAACATCAACAACAATAGCAACGGCAACACCAATCACAATTGGAACAATAACAACTCGGGCAACACAAAAAGCAATATTAATAACAATAGCAGCGACACCAACAATCATAATAGCTGGGGTAACAATAACAATTGGAACAATGACGGCTGGAATAACAATAACAACAATTGGAACAATAACGGCTGGAGCAACAACAACAACAATTGGAACAATAACAACAACAATTGGAACAATAACGGCTGGAACAACAACAACAAAAACGGCTGGAACAACAACAACAATAACGGCTGGAACAACAACAACAATAACGGCTGGAACAACAACAACAACAATTGGAACAATAACGGCTGGAGCAATAACAACAACCCCAACAATTGGAACAATAACGGATGGAGCAACAACAACAACCACATCAATTGGAACAATAACGGCTGGAGCAACAACAACAACAACAATTGGAACAATAACAGCTGGGGCACTAACAACATTAATACCAACAATAACCATAATGGTAACAACAACGTTAATACCAATAAAAATTTCAGCGCTACCAACAACAATAACAGCAACATTAACAGCAGCGGCAAAAATAACACCAACACTAATAACAACAACAGTCCCTACTATAATGACAATATCAACAGAAACAACTGGGACAATAATGGCAACAGTAATACAAATAGCTGGAGCACCAACAATAATAACAACTACAATAACTGGGGCAATACCAACAGCAATACCAATAGGAACAACAACAATAACTGGGGCAATAATAATACCTGGGGCAACAACAACAACTGGGACAACAATAACTGGGCGAACAACAACAACAACGGTAATTACAACAACCATTGGAATAATAACAACTGGGGCAACACAAACGGCAATATTAACAGTAACAGCTTGGCTAAAAACAACGTCAACACCAATAATAACAGCAGCGGCAACAACAACAGTAATATTAATAATAGCAGCAGCGGTCATAACAACAGCAACATCAATAATAATAGCAACGGTAACCAAAACAGCAATATCAACAATGGCAGCAGCGGCAACCATAACAGAAATATCAATAATGGCAGCAGCGGCAACCATAACAGCAATATCAATAATGGCAGCAGCGGCAACCATAACAGCAATATCAATTATGGTAGCAGCGGCATCCATAACAGCAATATCAATTATGGCAGCAGCGGCAACCATAACAGCAATATCAACGACAACAGCAATGGCAATCACAACAGCAATATCAACAACAACAGCAGCGGTAACAACAACAACAACATTCAAAACATTAACAGCCACGGCAACGTCAGCAGTAACATTAACACCAACAGCAACGGCAACAACAACAGCAATATCAATGACAAAAGCAGCGGCAACACCAACACTAATCGCAACTATAACAGTAACAATAATGACAATGCCAACGAAAACGTTGCTGGCAGCAATAACAACAACAATAGTAACAATAACATCTTTAGCAACAACAATCACCTCAGAAACAAAAACATTAACACTAGCAACAGAAACGTCCTCAGTAACACTAATTTCCACAGATCCTTCACTATCAGCAAAAACATCAAAGACAACAGCAGCGACAACAATCAAAGTAACTTCAATTACGACACTACTACCACAGACAACAACGAACCGGGTCAGTGATCAGGCTGATCCACTGAGTCGCCTTTATACTAACTACACAAGACAATTTTACTATTTTTATGTCATGTTTTCTGCATTTATTCTGAAACTGATTGCCAAATCATCAGACAATTTAAACAGAACTAACTTTCCCATAATTGTCTATTATTTTGTGCCAAAGACTAATATAAATTAGGATTTTTATTCTGAGGTATAACCTAACTTAAATTAACCGTAGATAAGTAGACAAATGTAGCCTTTATGGGCATTGTAGTGACTAATAGTATTTCGCCACCAAAAGAGTCAGGGTCTGAAAATAGTGAATACTTATACATTTCCTTAAATGATATCTAAAAAAGTCTGTTAAATTCTCTATTTATCATTCTAAAATGTGGGAACGTGAAAATTTTCGCAGACCAACTATTTTGGTGACTAAAACAATCTTAATACAAATCACTTAGATATGTTCGATGTTTTTTACTCAACATAATATGTTCATAATAAAAAAATGGTAGTGACAAGATTATTTCAATTATGAATTATATTATTAAACTTAAGTTTTGTGTTATTGTCGATATCATTTGAATAATAAAGAATTTTCGAACAGTTTATGTTTTTTGTGTGTTCTGACGAATGGTTGACCCAGGGGATAATAGAGTTGATATTTCATTTACGATATTATATTTCATTTTATACGTAATTAATATGTCCTCACTTGATATGCTCAAAAGATTATCCTGCCCACTACAACTCCTGTAAAATAGGTCAAGAATGTACCTACATCTTACTTTACTTACATATATTTACGAATAAAAAATCCATTGCTAATCACAGGCTTAATATTTTTGTTTTTTATCAGACTTATCATTTCGTCAGTTTGCAAGGAATAAAGTGGTATGAGGATCAAATAAAGAGAAAACAACTCTGTATGGAATATTTTATGAGCAAGGACAACACTGTAAAGTTTGTGAACTAATCGGACGATGGGCGGACAAAAAGTACATAAAGTATTCATCGCAAACGTCTTCGATGCCGGGCACCGCAGTCATTATTTTCTTTCTACCATACAGTGGTTTGGTGTTGCCCTTGTGTATGAGCGGGCGTGACAGTTCATAAGAAAAACGACCTGCTTGACTTACCGTTTTAGCTTTTAAACGAACTATACTAGGTTGTAATAAGGGCACTGTTGCTTACTTGTTCTTGGGCATGGGCTGTTCTTATAGTAGACTCGATTTTGATAGCGGCATGCTGTATGCTTAAAATCACTTGGGAGCAGAGCTAATTCTAAATTTAAGCTCAACATTATACAAATACTTTCATTCAATAATTAAGTTGTAATTTATTTGTGTCGGTAGACCGAGCTTTTACACTGATCTTATAGTTATTTTTCGAATGGTATCCGAGACAAATTAAAAAAAGAGAGAAAGACATTACCTTAGATGGGAAGACGTCAAACAGCAGTGTAAATGCACTGTTGTGTTTCGGATTGAAGGGCATTGTAGCCAGAGTAACTACTGGACATATTGAGACTTAACATCTTATGTCTCAGGATGGCGAGCGCAGTGGAATGCCAACCATTGCTTTGTAATTCCAGGTGTTGTTTGGTTTTGCTACTGTTTATGAGCGGTCGTATCGCTTACCATCAGACGAACGGCATGTTCGTCTCGCCATTCACTGCTATATAAAAAAAAAAGACGATATTCTGAAACTGGCTGGTGCGACCTGGAACAAAATGACTCAAAATCGGAAAATACGGTAGGCTCTTAGGGAGGCCTATGCAAGAAGGCAAGACAATCTCAATACCACCGGTATTGAGAATTACTCTAATAATTTACTTTTATTATTATAGTTTGTAAGATTGTTAAATAAAGGCTATTATTAATATAGTTATTTTTCTAGCCCAGAGGTACAGTACTTGTTTTCGGTATTAAAAGTACCCAGTCTTTCTTTGTGTTCCTGATGTGTAAGGAAACATGATGATCGGTGGAGTAGTTTATTATCATTTTTGGATTATATTAGTAAGGAGACTACTAACCATTGTAGTATCCCGAGCAAATCTTGTCACAGGTGATGGCGCTCCTGAACGACGAGAGACTGCCTGTAGAGAGGCAACCTTGAGTACCTGCGACGCTGGAGCGTTGGCCCCGGTCTGGCCCCAGCCCGCGATCTACAACCAAGACCCCTGTATACTTAATATATTACAAACAAATCTAAATTTCAAGCTAGCAGCATGTATGGAGACCAACACGCCGCCCAGTGGCGTGAATGGAACTAACAAAAAACAAGCCCAAAAATCTATGTTTGTTTTTAGTGCATTGGTCCGTCAAACGAACAAACAGATCACCGAATAATAAATGATCACTGCCGCGCATGAACATCCATACCCCTTGGATCATGGATGTGTTACCGGCCTATCAAATTGGGAGGAGGAAAGGGGTATTGTGCACCCGGCAATCTCGTTCACCGTATGAAACGGGACAGCAAAGATATCGCTTCACGTCTATTTCTTTTGAGACAGTGGTACCACTCTGGACAAGCCTGCCCGTTCATAAATGACTACAACATTGCTCTACCACTTCCAAATAAAATCAACCTATGGGCAGAATTTAATTACTGTCTAAAATAATATTTACTCGTAATTTCAAATATGCGTCGTAAGAATTGTTATTTGATTAAGCCTGTTCTGGTTTTACCCGGGAACAGTCAATAATAAGGTGGAATTCTCAAGAAAAAAATATGCGTACTAAGTTCGAGGTTAAACCAAAGCAATAGTTTTTCTCTATACAAAGTTCACCACATTGTAATTTCGTTACACATTGAATGTTTCTGATTATGACGAATTCTTTCCGTGCCTACTAATGATTACTCATAAAATATCTTTGAAATGCAATGAGTAATAGATTTTGTTTTTCTGTATTCGAATGCCTACATGAAATCAATAGTCAACCGCCAAGGCGATCATTGAACATACTTTAAATTGTGTGACACTATTAGATTCATTATTGGATTTTATCGGCCTGGGTGGGGTTGCCAAAGAGTCTTAAGCATCTTCAGCATTTTCAGCATTCTGTATCAGACCATATACGTCCACACCAGGGAACGGGCCTGCTCTATAATCCTGCTCAATAACCACGCTGCCCTAATGCGGGTTAGCGGACATACAGTTTTCAGCATTCACAGCCTCCAAGAAAGACAAATATTTGTGTGATCCACATGTAGGTATTTGATCCCGCGCAAGGTGTTTGGGAAACTGAAAAGTCACTTGTAGTTAGGGTTGCGAATTTTCTTTACAAAAAATAAAGTATATACAGGTCTATGAAGGTTATTAAACAGTATTTTAGAAAAACGAACAGTCTTCTTCTTCTTCTTCTACCTGGCGTTATCCCGGCCGGTGCCAGGGTCCGCCTTCCGGCAAATTCTCCTCCATTTCGCCCGATCTTCGGCATCCTCCATCATTATCATCATTATCATCATTATCATCATTTTAGAAAAAACGAACAGTATTTTATTTATTTATGGTTTTAAATACATATTTTTTGAGCTTGTCGCACAACTTACTAATTTACAATCTTTTTTAAAAACTTCATGTATGCCTCATCACAATTAATAATTAAAATAAATGAGGAGCTCGTTTTTTATTAACTTGATAGATGCTCTATTTCTATTATCCCGCCACTTAG
Source organism: Hyles lineata (assembly GCA_030180105.1). Taxonomy (NCBI): domain Eukaryota; kingdom Metazoa; phylum Arthropoda; class Insecta; order Lepidoptera; family Sphingidae; genus Hyles; species Hyles lineata. The sequence continues at coordinate 1,984,707 of JARJEE010000041.1, forward strand.
CATTCATTACTGAAAAAACTCTTTCAGTAAATGCTGAGGTGGCGGGAACAGAAAGTAGATATGAGACAATTTTAGTGATATTTTTAAATTCTTCTGAAGTGTTTACTAATAAATGGCTCCATTTGTGTCTGCATTTTGATGCTGAAAACAGTATTTTGTATACTTTATTTTTGGTAAACAGTAAAAAGTATAATTTAATGAAAAACAATATGATACTGTTTAAAACAGTATAGTTGGCAACCCTACTTGTAGTTCCTGAAACAACCCAAGAAACAATATTCGATGTTAGTGTGTTGGGTGTAATTGTTTATTAGCCTTCAGCAGACGATGATGATGATGATGATGATGCGGTCGGCCTGATGATAGCAGTCACCGCAGCTCATAGACCTTCGCTGTGGCGTGGGTCCAGCACTACCAGGTGGCTGCCGACCGTAAAGAGAGTACTTTGTTTAAGCTTCAGTTAAAGATGAACAAGTCATAGTGCTCAGGGGACAAACATTAATTAATTATTTATTATCCTAAAACCAGTAAAAAAAAAAACAAGGCTCATGGTCCATATTCAGATTTGGCATTCCTTCATTCTCTAATAATTCTTGTGGTAGGATACTCAGATCCACCCGTATAATGACAATCGTACATATAACACTTACTCATTGCTCAAGTATTAGACAAGAAATTTAAGGACTGAAAAATTACTATGTGAACTCATACTTAATAAAGGGGTAATAAGTTAATAAGCTACTCTATCAAGAGGTCCGTTACTATTGGTGGGATATTCTCATCCCTCAGGACAACGCTTAGATCATAGATGTGTTGCCGGCTATTAAATCGAGAGCGACACCAATAGATAAAGAATGGGAAGAGGAAAGGTGTATTGGGCACTTGGCAAGACTGTTGGGAGCATTACCTGGCCCAGCTTTCCTTTTCGGAGCTGCAGCTCCTCGTAGTCCAGGTTGAAGTTGACGCAGACCGGTTCTACGAAGCCGTTGAAGAGGAACAAGTCAGTGAGGATCACCACAGCTATGTCGTCCTGGTAATTTGCAGCGTTCCCTTGGTATCGCGGCGGGATCCTCATTTCCTTGACCTGCAAGTTTTTTTTTTATTTGAATTTATGGCGAGCCGAGCTTGCCATTCGCCTGGTGGTAAGCGATGTGACCGCTCATGAACAGTAGCAAAACCAAACAACACCATGAATTACAAAGCAATGCTTGGCATTTCACTGCGCTCGCCATCCTGAGACATAAAATGATCAGTCTTCAACCACAGTAAGTGCACTGTGGAACATAGGCCTCCCCAACAGACATGACGCGTTTTCCTAAAATGCTGTGTATCCACTTTAATTGTCCAAAAGAAACTTATGTTACATTTCATTGACAACCTCCGTGGCGGTTAGGTGCCGGCTGTGAGATCACGGGTTCGATCCCCGCACCGAAACAAATATTTGTGTGAACCAAAGGTTCCGGGTCCAGATGTTTATGAGACCGAAAAGTATCTCGAAATTCCTGATACCCACGACACAAGACTCTATCTTAGAGTGGAGTTAGGACTATGTACTCGTATGTGACTGTTGGGTGTATTTATTTTATTTTGTCAGTATCATTTTATAAAAAAATATTCTTATACGTTTCAATTATAAATCTCTTCAAAAGTTCAAAAGAAATTTAAACTTAAATCGATTTCGCGTAATTTTTTCTGTTCATTCTTATCAGCCCAGAGTCACGAATTTGTGCCCGATATGACTAAAGACTCGTCACCTATCATATCGTTGGGCGGGACATACCTACGAGGCGAAATGTGAATGTCCTGGCACCTCTGCGTACCCCTTCTGGGAAAAAGGCGTGAGTTTATGTATGTAGTCATATCCCCACGACATAAGACTCGACTCAGTCAGGAGAGTTCTATGTGTGGCTATTTGACAGCATCCGCGGCGCAGTTAGATAGACGGCAGCTGCGAAACAAGAGTCCGCAGGTTCGATCCACGCACCGAAACAAATATAAGTGTGAGACACAGTGTAGATTTTGCGAACAAAATCTTTACTAAGTACCAATTTAATTGACATTAAACGTCTCTGAGCACGGCTATAAATCAATCTCAGTTTGGGGTGTGGACTATGTATGTCTATTTATTATTATTAGACATATTTTCGATCTTAATCCTCAACAAATGAAATCAAGGTTCGAGAGAGGGCCAACAATAACAATTCCTAACTCCAACGGCCTTAGTCATATAGTTGATAAATCTATTTTAGCTAAAGAAAGATTTGTCCTTTTCGACGGACTTTTGATTTAATTTGAGTGAACATAACAAAACGTTCGTTAACTAAATTTGCTTATAAACTATCTATGAATAAGGCTTCTACTTAGACAAGTTTAAAATCTAGCTAGCTAACGCTACAAGTATCTTGTTCAGGTAATCAATGTTTAATAACAGGAAAATAATAATTTTACCTCTGTTTGATATATCTGTATCAGCCACATACGTCCCACTGCGGGGTACAGGCCTCCTCTACAATCGAGAGTACGATTGACAATGGTTAGGACCTATAGTCCACCACACTGGCCTAGTGCGGGTGGGCGGACTTTACATACCATAGAAATTCTATGAAATCGCTATGGTATGCAGGACGTGAAGAAATTCACGATGTTTTCCATCACCGTTTTAGTACGTGGTGATTGACTATCAATACACTATGACTCCGACAAGTCAGAGGTGTGCCCTGTTCGCTATAAGCACCGGACAACCAATATAGCAATTAATGGCAACTTCTTTTACCTTAATAACGCCAACGCTAATATTTTGTATCAATTTTCGCAATAAAATTCAAAATGATATGTGTTTTATAGAAATTGTGTTGATAACCGGATTTTACATAATGTACCTATAATAAATAAAACGAGTTAGTAAGAGGATTTTCTGGGCAAGCAAGACGACATGAGGAAAAGATACAATCTTACTTTCAATATTTGATTTTAGTTAGGTTCATCGGATGTCAGGTGTTTATTACTGCTAGATTATTACTGCCAGTGTCTTGCAGTGGGAGGTATATGGGCTGACAGCATATACCTGGTCTAAGAATTCTTACCAGTCAAGACGACTTGTTTGGTGACGACGGTGACGCCACATATCTACATGTAGGGGGTGTTCCGCTTGGAGTAAAGCCCGGCGTGCCACGGAACTCTCTTGAGCCCCGCAGAAATGACGCCGCTCAGCAAGTTCGACGAGTTCTTTGCAATTTCATCCCAATTTGCCGGTATCTCGCACATCACTGCCCCTTAAAATCAAAATCAACGTATTCTTTATTTAAATTGTCTTTCTGAAATAATAAAAAATTAATGCACCACACAGTCATATATCTCCATTGTCCTGACCTCAAATTAAAATCAATTAAGTCTTGTGTCGTGGGTATCAGAAACTACCAGAGACTTAACGGTCTCAAAAACACCCAGACCCGACACGAACGTTAGTGGGCTACAAAAACATTTATGTCGGTGCGGGGATGTAGCCCGCGACCTCTCAGTTCACAGTTGGCGTGTAACAAACTGCACCACGAAGGCTGTCAAAGATATATTTAAAATCCTTAATTAAACTTCGAAACGTGCGAAAAAATTGATCAAAAAAACTCCTCCAATTATCTTTTTCTCTCTCTCTTTCTTTTATTTTTAATACAATCTTGAAAAGAGACATGCTTTAGATCAGTGGTTCTTAATCCTTTAGCCGTAAGGGATTATTCGACAAAGTTTCCGTCTCTCCAATGACCACCCAGTTTGTTGACTAGTTTGATTGTATGTTAATGCAGTACAGATATGTAAATAAATAGAGGGATTATCCATCTATCCATATAGGTACATTTACTGGTGGTAGATCTCTCATATGTGAGAGGACGCCTGGGTAGGTACCACCGCAATATCTATTTCTCCCACCAAACAGCAGTGCAAATGCACTGTTGTGTTTCGGATTGAAGGACATTGTACCCCGAGTAAAACTAATGGACATATTGAGACTTAACATCTCATGTCTTCAGATGGCGAGCGCAGTGGAATGTCAATCATTGCTTTGTAATTCAAAGTGTTTGGTTTTGCTACTGTTCATAACTGATCGTATCGCTTACCATCAGGCGAGCGGCATGCTTGTCTCGCCATTCATAGCAATAAAAAAACTTACCGAAACAAAACGTACATGCGAATAATAACAATAGGTTTAGTGACGTCATATTTACCAGCGATTGATAGTCAATTACCACGCACTAAAACGGTGATGGAAAACATCGTGCGGGACCCTGCATACCATAGCGGTTTATAAGAATTTCTATAGTATGTAAGACCGCCAACCCACACTAGGCCAGCGTGGTGGACTATATGGCCTAACCACTCTCAATCGTACTGTCGATTGTAGAGTAGGCCCGTGCCCTGCAGTGGGACGTATATGGACTGATACAGATACAGATTTACCAGCGACACAACACACTATATCAACTTATAACAAAACATTAAACGCGTACAAAACGTGTATGCAGGGTTAATATACAGACTCGGGAACCGTTATGCAAACGAGTTTATTTTGGTTGGTTTTTCATTTATTTGAAGAGCTTTTCCGGTATATGCCGGTGGGTTATCATTTGGGGGGGTATTGCAACAATGCATTCTCTTGTATTCCGACTTGACCTACCGACTTAACCTTGTATATGTTATATAAATCCCATTGACACTAATAGTTTAGTGGTCTCGGGTTCGTATCCCGGGTCGGGCAAAGTGTAATAGAATTTTTCTGTTCATTATGATATGGCGATAGGCTCAACCCCTATCACATCGTGGGACGAAACATACAAGGCAAAATGTGGGTGTCCTAACACCTCTACCTACCCCTTCTGTTAAAAAGGCGTCAGTTTATGTATGCAATCAAAAAATATGTTTGTTAGTATCATAACTTATTTGTGTGCAATATTTGCTAATTATTTAAAAGCATTTAAGAAAAGGAAAAAAAAAAAACAAACCAAAAGAAACATAATTATGTTATCAAAACGTCTCTGAGTTTCCACATCGGTGAAGTTGGCACATCAGCGCCTTGAATCTTTAACATACATATAAATAAATCACAAATACATTTATTTTATTATACTGTAAGAAATTACAGTCTCAGATTTAAAAACAATTTATCATGCAACGTCCGTCATTTGCAAATGTAAGAACATCATAAACGAAGACCCAGTTAAAAAATAACACGAGTATATATTTTTATTATTTTATTTAATCAGGTTTGTTAACGGTTATACAATTATTTTAAAATATTACTTGTACCGTCATTTTTCTTCTCCGTCATATCTCGCTAAGACGGCTTAAGGTAACCTTGTAATACAATAGTGAAATTTAGGCCCCGTTTGTAGGATAAAAAAGTATGCTTCTTTCCATCACATTCTTTTATGCTTTCCTTTGCCTAGGATTATCCTTATTCCTATTAGATCCAACGCCTTTTCACATTCTGAATTTCGTCTAAGGCCATTCCATAACCTTTTAAATGCTTTTCAAACAGGCTATCGATCAGAACGTAGCACAAGTATCAATCCGAATGATATGACGAATGACTTTAAGTGAGTTATGGACGGCTATGGAGGAGGGTTAACTGTCAGTGGTCTTGGCACCAGCAATTTAATGTCAGCTTACCCTGTTAACTACTGACGTTCCACAACTCTACGTATTATCTCCTTTACATATTTGTCATTCATATAATTTACTTTTAAGCTATAAAATTTATCATCGCAGATTCTGTTCCTAGCAGACACAAGAACATCTACATCGTCCTTGGTTTCCGAAGCGTAATCCCAAGCCATTGGGATCGTCGCAGGCTTCTTCAATGTCCGGAACTCTGGTCTTGATGAAGTGCTCGTGGCGCAGCAGGTGCGTGAAGGTGGCCCACGTGTAGATGTTGCAGGAGTTCTCGTCGGGCGGCGACGTGGACGCCACGCCGCGCAGGAACATGCGGGCCACGCCGTTCGCCAGGCCGGGGAACACCAACCCACCGCCGCTGTCGCCGTGACAAACCGCCGTGCCTGACAAGAACCACACAATCATAAGGAATGATATGTAAAGTCTATGGTATGAGATAATAAAACATAAACGCTATGACCATGGCATGCCATCAAGTGTTAGGACAAGGAGACATCCGAATCTGCTTACTAACGAATTAAAGGATGTTTTTAATACGCTCGAATCTCTGCATGATGCTTTTACAGGTGGTCGGTCTGTCAATCGTGAGAGATCGCCTGGGTAACTACCATCGCAATTTCTATTTTTCACTCCAAAAAGCAATATAAATGCACTCTTGTGTTCGTGTTTAAAGGACCTTGTAGCCAGAGTACCTAACTACTGGACATATCAGACTATGTTTCAGGATGGCAAGTGCAGTGGAATGCTCAGCATTGCTTTGTAACTCATTGCGTTGGTTGATTTTACTGTCCATGAGCGATCGTATCGCTTATCATCAGGTAAATGGCATGCTAGTCTCGCCATTCATTGCTATAAGAAAATTTTGCATATTCACGCTCATGTACCATTATTACCATTTTTTATTTCATATTTACCATTGTTGTAGCCAGCACAGAACTTGTCACTAGTAATGGCGCTCCTGAAAGACACCGGGCTTTGTTCAATACAGTCGTCGATGGAGATGCTTGGCAGTGAAGTGACTTGCAGTACCTGAGACGCCCGAGTGTTTGCACCCGTCTGACCCCAACCTACGAACTGCGAACAATAACATTGATGATGAAGCAACGGTTCTTATTCTCTTAATCTTATATCTACACCAAATACAATCCGAAATCCTAAAATACTTTTCTTTATGTTATCTGCTTAAATAATAATAATACCTACTAAATAACTAAGATCGCTGGCGTCTTGTAAACCATTCAGAGTCCATGACTGTTCCATACTCTCTTAGTTTCTTTTCTTTGAGTAGTCGTAATATTTGTATTTCATCAGGTTATTATTGCTATGTTCGGAAGCAACATTTACACAAACCCTTTCATGGATACCAGCAAACCCCAGCTAAATTTGAACCTTCAACATGAATAAACGAGCTTGTATGCCCTGTTAGTATGTTAACCGTATAATTGTATGATACAGGCTGATTGCACATGGATTGCACAGCGTATTACAGGGTGTTACCTTGCCCAGCTCTCCTTCCTGCAGCTGATCCTCGTCGAACTCCTGGTTGAAACTCACACACGCAGGCTCAACGAACTCATTGAAGTAGAACCAGTTGCTGATGGTCACTATTGCTATGTCGTCCTGGAAGTTCGCGATACTGCCTTGGTATCGCTTTGGGATATATATTTCTGCAACCTACGAATATTACAAAAATAACTTACGATTCATTAATAATTATAGTCTAACTGCTGTTTTACATTTATAATCAAAGAAACAGATTTTACAAGATTCAAGATTGTACCAGTAGACAGATTTGTGCACCTGAAATCACCAGTAATAGTGAATTTAGTAAAGACAGATAAAATGATCAAGATGCCTTGATAAACTAACTTTATCGCTCTCTCTCTCTTCAGCCACAGGAAGTCCACTGCTGAACTACTGCAATATATAGTGTTTGGGCTCGTTGCACGACGAAGGGAAATGTTTTCTGTATGTCACCTGCATACACAGACTGAACGGATAAGGCGGTGATATATTTTTCACCATTGTGTGCTATGTTAGTTATCCGATCAGATACAAAATACGTTAGAACTAGGGCGCTCTCAAGATTGGAACGCACCTTCACATCATTTTCTGTGAGTCATTTAGAGTCTAGGACAAGGCTCTTCCCACACAATGGCAGTGTAAGAAGAGCTGTCACGTTGATTTTTATTATTCAGTGACATGTGTATACGGTGAAATCAAACAGCAATGACTCACTTCAGTCCACTGAGCTCCTGTATCTTGGGGATCGTTCCAGGGTCTGTATATCTTGCCTGCAGCGACGGCGAAGTGTGAGGCGGGGGGAACCTGCCGCTCCTTAGTGAAGCAGTGCGCGGCTGAAACAATTATTATAACTGAATTCAGTAGCTGTTGGACATAGTAGCGTCTTCTAAGTGCTTACTGGGGCCAAGATCATCAAAGACGTTTGTATTTATGGTATTTTGCCAGGATCTTAAAGGAGAAAGGCAAGGAAAACGGGCAGGAATAGAAAAGGAATATTGAACCTCTAACAATTCCACACGACGTCCCACGTGAACCGTCGCTTTATGCAAACCTAATCGAGATGACCCATTCTTACTGTAGTCCAAGGTCTTTCTGCTAATATATGCGAATATGCAACGGTGTGTAAGCCCGTTTTTGCAATAACTCAATCGCTATAGGAGTAAAGCCCAGTGCCCACAGCTCTCGACCGTGACATTAGCGAAAGTTATAATGCTGCCCCAATACCGTGGAAACTAGTCAGCTTCGACAGACACGCTATCCTTGGTCCGAGCCTATATCCGATAGAATGATCTATGAGTCAGTCCTGGATAATCCTAATTTTACATGTTTCCTCGCAGGTTTTGGTTAACCTCGGAGTTTCGAAGACTCATCTAAACCTGATTTTACGAGCCGGCAACATATCAAAAGATCAAAGCATTGTGAATGTTCATGGGCGGCAGTGACCACTTGCCATCAGGTGAAATGTTTGTTCGTTTATCGAAACTTAGCTATAAAAATAAAAACTTTATAGCTGTTTTAGTCACGCGATGGACAGCTAAAATTAGTTTTAATCACCTGAACTATACTATGGAACCTTTACATAAATTATATTATACTTTACACCGACATTGTCCGACCTCGTCTGCACCTCACTCAGGTCCGTGCCTCTCCAGTCGCATGTTGCCTTCCCCGGTAGCCAGCCCCCTCATCCCACAACACGGACGGGAGCGCTGACTGCGGGATTTCTCTCTCCCGATTCAAGGATCTCGCTCCGACTGAGATCGGCGTAAGACCCCATTAAAGGTGCAAACTCGTTTCGCACTTAACCAAGGAACGACTCCGTTTTTACGGGTCGCTTGGATTGGCCACACCCAGAAGGCGCACGCCTAGGTATTGTTTCCAGAACATGGGCCCTCTGTCATCCCAGGTCCCGTGTTAGTGAAGGCCATTGCGATATTACAGACAAGATAGTACATTGTAAAACAAGTGCAGCATCAACACTGACCTGTCAAAACGGCGTATTTAGTGACGACGGTGGCGCCACAGATCTGCTTGTATGGCCTGGTGGTGGTGGTGTACAATCCGGCGTGCCACGGAGCCTCTCGGAACACCGCCCTTGAAGCGCCGCTTACAAAACCGGTGCCTTGTCCAAATTTCGAATCTGCTGCTGCTACAATGCCTTAAAAGATAGGTTTATTTTTTACCGTTTGTTTTACAAAAAGTTAATTTTCTCAAATCTTATAATAAAATACTTACGGCCGCACTCAGAGACGTTTAATGTCAATTAAAGCATTCCTTAGTAAAGATTTTGTTCGCAAAATCTACACTAAGTAACGATTTGATTGACATTAAATGTCTCTGAGTCATTGATTTAAAAACTAAGGATAGGCCCTTCAGTACATTGGGTACGTCAAAAAGATGGCTGTGAAAATAGCGCCATCTGTCAGAATTTTACGTCAATGGCGGCCATGAAATCGTTTTCAATAATGCTACAATACATGTTATATCGACTTAAAGTAATATAATTTTCACTTAGCGGTGATAAAAAATGTTATCTTTTTTTTTCGGAACTTTCAATCATTTTTATTGCACCTACGCACAATATATTTAGACATTTGTAGACGACTTACAGACCGGTGCGCTGTGACATCACAACCGCTGCACTGGTGTTGGGCACCACTTTCGTGACAACACTTTTCTTGCTCTCCGCCCCGTCCATATATTTTACGTCAATGCTCTGAGTACGGCAGGTAGAGTCCATAAAAATTAACTTTTTCTGTTATATGTAACAGAAAATATGTTTACACTACACCATTTTAAATATTTTGTCACGATCTTATTGTTTTACTGCGAAAGATTTTTAAACTATCTTTGGATTAAAAAGGCAACAAATTAACGCATAGCGAAAAATAACTCGATTTGTTTATTTTAAGTCTATTTTTTTTTAATTATACTCCCTTAATTTTTTTTAATTTTATTTACTTTATTTATATTAAATTCCCTTGTTAATATAACTGAGGTATAAACCAAATTATATACGCTAATATTTAATTGAGTGTCTACATACTCCAGCATACTTTTACGTGAGTAAAACAGGTAAATATTAAATAAAACTGCAAGCTTAATACTTACCGAAACACAGGAAACCGAGCAATATATTGAGTGACGCCATATTCCTCGTGATACGCGACACTATTCACAGCCTTTACTCAAACACAATAAAACTATCTTGTATAAATGCACTGATAATATATTATGCATGTATTACGTAACCAATAAACACGTGAATACGACGGTAAATCCAGCCTTTGAATGCATTAAAAGCATTCTACTCTTGAATATTTGAAAAGGGAAAAAGTCTTGACTTTGGAGTGTAAAATGAAATCACTATACGACAAGCCAATAAACAGAAAACGGTTACACAAGAATTAACCTTTTAAAAATGTTTTAATACTTTAATGTTGTGTATGGCGTCCTTTTTTGTACCTGTATACCGATTTGCAAGGTCTACAACTATATACAAACGATTTATAAGAAATTACTGAACTGTTATTTATTCACGTCTATAATTAACTAATTATAAGCCTATAAGCCTATACTAATTCATATACATGTTTGAGTAAAGCTGAAGAGTTTTTTTTTTTTTGAGCGCACTAATTTCAGAAAACTACTTATTCGAATTGAAAATGTATTTTGATGCTGGATAGCCGATTTATCGAGGAAAGCTATGGCCTCGGTGGCGTAGTTGTACTACTGTATAGTTACAAAGCTGAGGTCTCAGGTTCTAATTCCGGTCGGGAAAAGTGATATTATATTTTTTTATTCATTATCAACCTGAAATGTAGGTGTTCTGGTTGCACCTTCACTTCACCTTTCACTTAGCTACCCCTTCTGGGAAAAAGGCGTGAATTTATGTATGTATGTATGCTATAGACTATATAACATACCAAATAGAATAGACCAATAGGATGGGTGTCCCCATGTTAACATAAAATAGGCTTAAGTCTATTTTTTTAATTAGACTTCCTTAAAAAAGCATTTTTAAATTTTATTTACTTTATTTATTTTAAATTCTCTTAATTCATAATATAACTAAGGTATAAACTAAATTATATACGCTAATATTTAATATACCAAATAGAATAGACCAATAGGATGGGGACATTCATGAAACAATTTTACAGAAACGGGTTACGGTCAAAAAGTATCTGAAACGAACGTGCAAGGCCAGGCTGGGCAGCTAGTCAATCATTACAATAATAAAGTATGGCTTAAAAGTTGTTGTGAAACCAGTTTTATGAGATTTTCCTTGTAGGTAAGCACCGAAATTAAATCTGATGTAATCAATGAAGATTTCTTACAATCCAAATATATTTATTAGGGTTTAGGCCGGCAACACATCCATGATCCAAGCGTTGGTGATGTTCATGGGCGGCAATGATCACTCACGATCAAGTGACCTGCCAGCTCTTATGCAATATAAAAAAGTTGGTTCTGGTCATTTTGCTGCTCCTAAAGAAAGTCTGTTTCCAGGAATCAAGATGCGGCACTTTTCGGAGTTGCTACGACGTACAACAACAGTATAATGTATCCGGAACACTTACGTAATCTTAATAATTTTGTCCGTTATTTTTTATCAATTACCAACATCAACCTCAGAGACAGAAGGTCCTCAGAAATCATTGGACTCCCTAGAAGGTTCTACCAGGGCGGTTTCTCTATACTTCGAGATACTTACATACAAGAAAGTCCCACCCCTTCACCACCAGTTCTCTGCGTTAAGTAATATCGCTGCTTCTAATCTGCTGAGCTTTGTCGGAAACTTTTGTCCTACTCTGAATCCTCTCATTTCTGTTTCGATTTTGTTTGGAAATGCTAAAATAGCCTCTACAGCTGTTTGAGATACCTCGAGCCCCTTGGGCGTGCATATGTTTTATAAGCGTTAGATGCCAAATATAATTTATTGCATTAAATAAGTGAAGGTTTGAAAAGCACTAAAATACCAAAGTAATAAAAAAAATTACGGTAATTATTTCTACGTATAATTCATATAGTTTATTTTTAAGCCTCAAAATTGTTTGTCTCTCTTGTAGCAGTCTGTTACTTGCAAACACAAGAACACCTGCATCGCCCTGACCCGCCGTAGTGTAATCCCATGACATTGCCACCATCGCAGGCGTCTTCGATGTCTGGAACCGCGGTCTTGATGAAGTGCTCGTGTCGCAGCAGGTGCGTGAAGGTGGCCCACGTGTAGATGTTGCAGGAGTTCTCGTCGGGCGGCGACGTGGACGCCACGCCGCGCAGGAACATGCGAGCCACGCCGTTCGCCAGGCCAGGGAACACCAACCCACCGCCGCTGTCACCGTGACAAACCGCTGTGCCTGCAATCACCACAACGTCATAACAAATGAAATAATAAAAATCAGTGTATACACGCCGTGACCATGGCATGCCATCAAGTGTTGGATAAGGAGCTTAATAAGAAAGGACAGTATGGGCGTGATGGTCGAGTCTTTGCAGAATTCGGAGAAAAGTTTGACAGACCGCTATGCATCACAAATAGGACGCGAGAAAGACAAAAGTAAACAGTCCCGTTCTTTTAAGGCTTGTAGTCAAGCTAGAATTGAATAACTATCTTTTGTGGCCGAAATATTGAAATTAACAGCAAAACTACATATAGACAGAGGAATACTGTTTTCTGGATGTCAAATATACTACGTGGCATTTCAAGTCGTTGACTATTGGGTCAAGCTTTAGCTAGAAATTTTTGTAATGTGGAGAATGGAAAATGTAATCCATTGCCAGGTCACTGACACGTAGGATTGATGATGGTTTGTGACGGTGGCTGTGGTGCCAGTGGGCCGGCCATGTTTGCCGACGAATAGATGTTCCATGGAACGGACATTTGTTGAAGTGGAGAACGCGCTTAGATAAAAGTAGTGTAAGACATCCTGGTGCACGATAGGCCGACCACTTGAAAAGCGTTGATGATAGATGAAACATGCACAGGAACATTGGCATTTACTCGGGAACGCCTTCTTCTCGCAGTGAGCTGGCAAAAATGTTTGTTACATTTGAGAAAATGCTCACGTAGATGATATTTACCATTACTGTAGCCAGCGCAGAACTTGTCGCTAGTGATGGCACTCCTAAAGGACACCGGACTTTGGTCAATACAGTTGTCGATGGAGATGCTCGGCAGTGAAGTGACTTGCAGCACCTGAGACGCAGGAGTATTCGGGCCCGTCTGTCCCCAACCCACGAACTGCAGGTTACAAGTAACAGATAATAATAAAGTTGGATATAAAGGAATATTTTCTCTTCTTCTTAATCTTAATCTTAATTGCTGCCAGTTTTAGTTGTCAGCACTGATAAAATGTATAATGAGCTGTTCCCTGCTGTCCTATGAACTAAGAAGTCGCGTAATTGTCGCAACTTGGTTAATCCAGTGGATAGATGAGCATGCACGTGGTCTTTTTCGACTATTTTATATTTATCTGGTCAGAATTTGCTAAGATAAACTATCATTGGTAAGACTTCCCCAATCGAACTACGAACACTGTTTCAGTTTTATTTTATTTTATTGCTATTAATGGCGGGATGAGCATGCCGTTTGCCTGATGGTAAGCGATACGACCGCTCATGAACAGTAGCAAAACCAAACAACACCTTGAATTACAAAGCAATGTTTGGTATTCCACTGCGCTCGCCATCCTGAGACATAAGATGTTAAGTCTCAATATGTCCAGTAGTTAGTCTCTGGCTTCAATGTCCTTCAATCCGAAACACAATATTTCAACACTGTTTCAGATAATAATACTTTATTAAAAATAACGCTCTTCTTTAAAATATTACGTTTCTTTTTCTTAGCACCCTCTCCATCGATCCGTGCAAATCCATCTGCCAAAAGACCTTTGCGCTCTCTTTTGTTTTCCTAGCCTTGCATTTTTTTAAAGTAACCATCTCTAAGTTAATAAACCTTACACTGTGTTTTGGGAGTGTAGTCTTTGGCAGGATGAGCGTAAAACCATGCTGGATAGTATGCAAATAACATCTGGAGTTGTATACTACATGGACCTTGTAGAGACTAGGAAGAACTTCCGTGCTTTCCGGCGTTTTTGCCATACATATTACTGGAATCAAGTATAAAAGCTCACATAAATAGGTCCCATTTTAAGGTAACAATAATTTGATCCGTGGTGCTTTACGGCTGGCTTCTCCGGCCGTAAAAGTCTTTTTGCGAGGTTATTTGCCTCTTTAGTTCATTGTTTTGTCACCCGCTTTGCACGGAGGGAAGTGGACAATAATTTATTTCCAACTCCTCCTATTAATTTAACTTTCTGATTAATTTCGTTGCGGGTTAAAGACAAGTTAGACATTCCCGGAGACTCGCCGAGCTTCAATGCTCGGTGTCATTACATTGCGTGCCACTGTTGATCCTGGCTTACAGGAGTTGCAGTGGTGGGTGTGAGGGCGGGACAGTCTCCTATAAACCTTACACTTCAGTGTACAGTTACAACCAAGCTCTCCATGTTAGAAGTTCAACTGTATATTTATTTTTAAATTATATTATACTAGATTTCATAGCCTATTATAGAGTTAGTTATAAAGACCTTTCCCAGCTCCCCTTCTTGCAGCTGCACCGAGTCAAAGTCATAGTTGAAGCTCACACACGCCGGCTGAACGAACTCATTGAAGTAGAACCAATTGATGATGGTCACTATTGCTATATCATCCTGGAAGTTCGCGATACTGCCTTGGTATCGCTTTGGGATATGTATTTCTGCAACCTGTATAAATTACAAGATTAACACACGACACAACGCTTAAGTTTTTTTACGATTACAACAAATACTCTGGTTATAGACATTATTAGATTTACAATAAAAATGATAGAGTCTCTGTGCCGTTTCATATTTTTAATCGACTTCTAAAATGGAAGTTAACAATTAGACTGATTTTTTGTATTATGTTACGCAATATCCCCAACAACTCCGACCCGCTTTGATAGTCGGACAGATAATAATGCACGATACCCAAGTCCTGACGTTACTTGATTATCTATGAAAGCCCATTTACAAGGGGAGAGTTTCACGCTGCGAGAATCGTATACCATCGTATGACATTAGCACCAGAAGACTATCGAGTTTTGACAAATGTTTACACGATGCAACTTTTTCATATCCTCTCGATAATCGTAAACGCGGAGAGTTAATGACCATATACGAGGTCTTTAAAAAGGCTTAAGTAAGTACCACTCCAGCCGATGAAACTCAATAAAGTTTTTGTTCTACAGCAAGACTCACAATGGCGCGTTACGCTATACAGCATCTTTACTATTAAAGTCCCTACGGTGTGATGCGACAATGGCAGTGTAACAAGAGCTGTCACGTTGATTTTTATTATTCAATGAAATGTGTCTACGAAGAAATCAAACACCAATGACTCACTCCAGTCTTCTGAGCTCCTTTATCTTGGGGATCGTTCCAGGGTCTGTATATTTTGCCCGCAGCCACTGCGAAGTCCGATGGATTAACAGCTCGCCGTTCCTTGGCGAAGCAGTGCGCGGCTGGAATGATTATATTATCTGTTTTCACTAACTGCTACTTCATTTAAGATGTTTGCATCGGATATAGTTGGCCAACTTCTTAACAAGGATATGGAAGGAAAAAGGACAGGGGGAAGTAAGACATATTGGCTTATGGCAATCCCACACGGTACTTACCAAACGGTTTTTAAGAATAAACCTGTCGATTAGCTGTGATATTATAGAGGCACTACCCTACAGGCTCGTCCGGAGTATTGTCGACAGTGGTGCTGTCACATTTTGTTCGGTGAGTGAGATTACCGGATGCCCAATACCCTTTTCTCCTCCCATCCTTCTTACTTTCCACCCACCTGTCGATTTGATGAGCCAGCAATATATCTATGATTTTCATGGGCAGCAGTGGTCACCGAACCATCAAAGATATAATGTACAGTAAGAACTCCTTATTCACAAATTCCGCATTCGCGTTTTCAAAAGTCGGTCGCTCACAAAAACTGTGACTATATTCCTCTACACCGGGCCAAAAAATAATTATTCACAGATGTAATCAGTAATCAGTTTTTACCAGGACTTTGTAAAAAAATTGCCACAGTATCCGAACTCCACCCAAAACTGTTTGCCGATCATTGGCCTGGTCGCGGGTTCAAATCCCAGGGCACACCTCTGACTTTTCGGAGTCATGTGTGCATTGATAGTCAATCACCACGCACTAAAACGGTGAAGGAAAACATCGTGAGGAAACCTGCATACCATAGCGGTTTATAATAATTTCTATGGTATGTAAGTCCGCCAAACCGCACTAGGCTAGCGTGGTGGACTATATGGCCTAACCACTCTCAATCGTACTGTCGATTGTAGAGTAGGCCCGTGCCCTGCAGTGGGACATATATGGGCTGATAGATAGAATATAAAACCTACACTATTCATCAATGCATAATATTACCTGTCAAGACGGCGTATTTAGTGACGACGGTGGCGCCACAGATCTGCTTGTATGGCCTGGTGGTGGTGGTGTACAACCCGGCGTGCCACGGAGCCTCTCGGAACTCCGCCCTCATACCCGCACTTATACCGGGTGGAGGGTAGGGTAGAGAAACCCCCGTTTGTGATGCTACTCCAATCACTTAAAAAATAAAGTTTGTATTGATTTATATCCTAAGGTACATACATACATAAACTCACGCCTTTCTCCTAGAAGGGGTACGCAAAGATGGCCGACCCTCTCGCCTTCCATATCGGACCCAAATTCCTGACTCCGGACTTATAATCAATAAAATCATCAATATCACTTTGCCCGACCTGGGATTCAAACCCGAGACCTCAGCTTTGTCATCGTACCGTAGTACAACTAGGCCACCGAGACAGTTAACTTAAGGTAAATTGACTAAAATATAAAACGAAAGAATTAAGTAATCGGAATCTAAAAATCAAACAAGTAACAAAAAAGTGGGGGCAATTGTCAAGTGATTGTTGAAAACGGATGCCTACCAACATTAAAATATTATACTAGAGGAGACAATGCAAACAAAATGAACAGTCCTGTTCATTTTTGTTTCTGTCTCTGTCACGCCTACGCCGTAACATCATCTTCGCTCTCGCTCCACTGGGTTCCTGTACCAGCACAATGCGCAGAGATTTCGTTCCCGATATCTGCTCTAGTATCATACCTCAATAATAATAAGTATTATATAAATAATAAGTAACACCCAACAGTCACATACATAGTCCTGACCCCAAACTAAGATCGAGTCTTGTGTCGTGGGTATCAGGAACTACGAGAGACTTTTCGGTCTCACAAACACCCAGACCCGGAAGAAATATTTGTGGGCCGCACAAACATTTCTCTCGGTGCGGGGATCGAACCCGCGACCTCTCGTTTCACAGACGGCGTCTAACCAACTGCGCCACGGAGGCTGTCTAAATATAATACCTCAAAGCCCAACATGAATATTAACGTCGCTTTATTCAAAATGCGAGCGTTCGAAAAGGGAGGCGAGAAAATAGGCACTGCGTCCCCATTATTAATATAAAAAATAACTTAAATTTAAAATATTAATAACTAGCGGTCGGGCCCGGCTCCGCCCGGGTGCATACACGTTTTAAAATGGCGGTCAAAATGTTTAATTCTGACTATCAGTTTAGAATATCGACCAAACAGACCACGAAAAACGAACAAAATTTCCTCGTATTTGCTAGAAATATCACTACTGCTTTCCTCTTATAGGTCATAGCGTGATGATATATAGCCTATAGCCTTCCTCGATAAATGGACTACCCAACACTGAAAGAATCATTCAAATAGGACCAGTAGTTCCAGAGATTATTCAAATAAACAAACAAACTCTGCACTTCTGCAGCTTTATAATATTAGTATAGATATTATTTACTAATAATAGCTGTCTCATTTTACAACGATTTTTTTAAACTATATCTATATCTTGTTAATGTTTGAGGCGTGAGTTCGGGGTCTAAAAACTTGATAATGGTAAATATTTCAAACTATTCTAGATTTTCGAAAGAAACAAGATGTTAATAAACCTTTAATAAAATGAATATACAATATTCTTCTTTTTCAACATGTTTTTGTTTGTTAGTATTATAAAAGGTGTGGGGTGTCCGGGTTGGAGTTGTTAATAGAGCAAATAATAATGTCTGTTTTAATGTTTATAATTGTTAAATAAAAAGTTAGAAATAGTGAAATGTTAAATATCAAATGTTATGTTATACTGAATGCATCCGATTGCGATCCGGTTCTACGCAGGGCACTGAACTTTATTGGTATTTACTATATACTGTTTAGGCAATAGCTAGCAAAATGTACAGTGTATGCGCCCAAATGCGTCGCGTATTCGGGTTATTACGTAACCGAACAAAAGGAATAAAGTTTCATCTTATTCAGAATTATATTGTTCCCGTGGGATAAGCAAGGAATTTAATTTTTATAAACTCGAATGAGATGGGACAGGACAAGACAGGATTATAACTAGGCAAAAAAGAGTACGATGAGGTGATAATTGGCAACAAAGAAAAACAATTATGGCAACTTCAATACAAATGTCATTGTGTCCGTTGAAATTTTATTAAAAATGTATACCTTGTGAACCGGGTGGTAGTGGAAAAAAGTGACTAAATCTAAATAATGTATGGCATTTTATGGATTCAATAAATATTTTCATTTCTTTTCATATACGTAGGTATTTCTATACATTTTTTTCCTACGGTTTTTGGGGTGGGACGAGAAAAGCAATACAGAGGACGGCAATCACATTGAATGTAATATTAAACATATAAATAAAACGGTACGTTAAATAACATGTTGTTAATGTGGACTGAGCTCAAAAATTATCTGCACGTTGGCAAAACCGGACCGGCCGCCAGTGTTAAACAAAAACTGGAATTGATAACTTACCGAAACTCGCGAATATAAGCAAAATATTTGGTGACGTCATATTCGTTGCACTTGACACGCCACCGGCGGCACTACTCACGGCCTCAACTCATTAAAAGATAATAATATTATTTTGTATCGATGCTGGGTTAATATACTCAATCTACATGTATTACATAACCAATAAAAACACGAAGATCAAGTCTCTGAATGTAGGAAATTGCTAGTAATTTAGTACTGAGGTGGTCGATGTTAGAATAGGTAAAAAATCTGCTGAACTCGTGGTGTGCTCCGTCGACAATTACGAAATCACTGGGTGCGAAAAACTGATAACCAGGCTCTATACTCTTAAATGGAATCCGAGATCAAAAATAGAAAGAGCGACCCTCCTAGGGTTACCACTAAAATATAATAAATCGCAATGGTAGTTTGTTGACAACCGTGAAAATAATCGGTTAGAACTGTTCTCATCATTCTCACCTGTTAGTTAAGTAGAAAACAAAACTGAATGAAAATTCATTGATATAAAATTTACATAAACTACGTGTTCATTTTTTTATTTTATTATGTGATAAATATGGTACGAAAATATCTTACGCTGCAGGCAATAAGCAGAAGTTCGTAACATTTGGCTCACTGAACTTAAACTTTGTTATATTCAGTATTTACAATTAGGAATAGGTCACTTATACGCGCGACGGATAGATGAGTGGATGAGTAGGCTGTTGAACATAGTATCACCATCCTGCGACGTGTCGCCAGACATAATAAGACATTCAAAATGAATGAAGTCAAACAATTATTTGAAGATGGTTAACAAGAAGTGACAAAGCAGAGGTGGAATAAATGTGTCACACATGTAATAAAGGAAGAAGACAAAATGTGCAAATAAGACCACCTGATCGATACAGTTACAGATCAATTTATAATAAATATAACTGATTCTGACTGACAAGTTCGTCTGGTTCAAGTGATAGTGAAGGTTTGTGAACTCATACAGTATGTTATGATAAAATATTCTATAAATAACAAATAAAATATACTTCGCTTATGTTGGTGCTTGTCATTTTTACGATGTTAATATAAGATTAATTCTAAAATGCAGTACTCGCAAAAATTGAATCTATTCACTAATAAAATTATAGCCAACCCAAGAAAATATTTGATAGCCCTAAAATGTCACTTTTACAATGATTTTTTTTTGTTTTCATTTTTGATCTCTACATCGATTTCAAAGTTATTCCAACGCAAAATATCTACGATATTAAAATAAAAAAACTGATGTATTAATCCGGATTCATCTAACCATAAATAGTTATTCAATAAAAAAATCCTCCATCACTTATTTTAAAGTTGTTGAATAACAAGTTTTATGAGGGGTTTTTCCTTTTAGGTAAGCAATGAATTTACATCTGGTACAATCAATAGAGAATTCTTTTTATTCAAAAATCTTTTTAAGATTTGTTTTTAAGTTAGTTCAGTTCATGTCGCTGATCCTAGGAGCTAGCCCAAAGTCTATTCCACTGACTCAATTCAAGAACCTCTCGCCCCCGTCAACCATCAGTTCTCCGCGTTAAGTGTCCTATCCACGGCTTCTTCTTCTTGCTCATCCGCTGGGCTGTGTCGTAAACTTTTGTTCTCCTCTGTTTTGATTTTGTGTGGAAATTCCAAAACCTCCTTTATAGCTCGTGCTGATATTTATAAGCGATACATTGCGCTATCTATTCAAATATAATAAGTGAAGAACTAAAACACCAAATAAATAATTTTAATATAATTCTATCTTTGTCTTATTCACATAATTCACTTTAAAATTCGTAAACATATTCATCTTGACACTATGTTATTTGCAAACACAAGAACATCTACATCGTCCTTGGTCGCCGCCGCCGATGTAGCGAAATCCGAGGCTGGAGGGATCATCACAAGCGTCTTCGACGTCTGGCACCGCGGTCTTGATGAAGTGCTCGTGGCGCAGCAGGTGCGTGAAGGTGGCCCACGTGTAGATGTTGCAGGAGTTCTCGTCGGGCGGCGACGTGGACGCCACGCCGCGCAGGAACATGCGGGTCACGCCGTTCGCCTGGCCGGGGAACACCAACCCACCGCCGCTGTCGCCGTGGCACACCGCCGTGCCTGTAAACATCAGAATACTACTTGTAAACGGAATCCAGCGATTATACACGCTCAGATCACATGGCCTTGTACAAATCAGTAACATTATCGTGTACCAGACACGAACGTTGTAAATACAGCAGTTGCTCCTACGCCATATCAATAAAAGAAATATCGTAGGCCAGAATATTATTTAAATAAATATAATGAATTGGAAGATTGATGGAGTGGAGCGCAGGAGGCCTATGTTTCGCTGTAGACTTCCTGTGACTGAAGATAAAGAGAAGAGAACAAATATGTTGAATGCAAGCGCACATATACACACTAGATTATATTTTTTTGTTGGGTTGGTGTCCGTTTAGTTCGACGAGAAATGATGTTGACGTTCTAGCTGCTCCATTAGTATAAAGCAAGAACGCGTGAATCTGTTAAGGAAGTGATAGAAAGTATATTTACCATTGTTGTATCCGGCGCAGATCTTGTCTCCGGTGATGGCGCTCCTAAACGACGCCGGACTCTGCTCTATACACTTCTCGATGGCGATGGTGGGCACTGTGATGGCTTGCAGCACCTGAGACTGCGGGGTGTTCGGGCCCGTCTGACCCCAACCCACGAACTGCGGCAGAAAACAACGAAACTGGTGATGAAGCAACTTGAACATCAACGCTTCCACAACCAACATTTGCAAAAAACATCCTCGTTAAAGGAAACCCGGCTAGACTTTGCACTCCATCTTAGATTAGCGAGCAGATAGGAAGTACTGTTACAAGGTTAATTCGTATATTTAAAGCATAAAGGCTAAATTAGTGGATTAGTGAATCATCATCCTTGGTTACTATTATTATATAGTACATTTGGATACTGAGTGACCTGCAACCAGTATAACTAGTCATTACAAGCTGATTACCTTGCCTATTTCTCCTTCTCGAAGCTGCAACTCGTCAAACTCCGGGTTGAAGCTCACGCACGCTGGCTGAATGAAATCGTTGAAGGCGAACCAGGTAAAAACAGTTGCTATTGCTATGTCGTCCTGAAAGTTCGCCTCACTCCCTTGGTATCGAGGCGGTATGAAAATTTCTGCAACCTGCACATATTAGTAATAAATAAAATGTACACCCAACGGTCACACATATAGTGTTGAAAATACAGGTGAAGTGGTGCAGCGTGAGAACGAAAAACTACAAGAGACTTCTTAATCCCCAACACCCAGAGACTTAACAAGTATTTGTGAATCACGCAAAGGTTTAATGCACGATGGGTACGGACAAATGAAACGTTACTTCCGAGAAAACGAAACACTACTAGACATGACTAGACTACCACAATACGTGCAACAACTAAGCCAGTACCACCCATTGGCAATCCGTGAGGCAGTGGCAGCGTAGATCTAACTCATTCCAGCTCATTTTTAGAATTGCTTTACGTAAGGTAAACCACCTTCTCCATCACGATGATCATAGAAAATGCAATGCCGTACGTGATTTCCACTCCCACACCTGATGGCCCCAGCAGTCATCAGTTTGGTTAGGTAATCCTTGATTGACTTAAGTTATTTTAACAGGAAGATCGAGTGAGAGCTGAGCATAAGACCATACCTATTGCAATAAAAGTCAATGGGCTTCTCTCAGCAATCCAAAGCTCGACTGGCAGAAAATACCTCAGGTATTAAGTCCGCCTTTATACCATGTATGAGAAGCATAAATAATACAACTTAATGATGACTCACTTCAGTCCTTTGAGCTCCTATGTCTACCTGGTTGTTCCAAGGTCTGTAGATCTTGCCTGCAGCCACTGCAAAGTTCGACGCGGGTGGAATTTGCCGGGTCTTAGTGAAGCAGTGCGCGGCTGCAACGATGATAATAACGTTCTGTATTAATTAAGTCTTGTGCCGGTACACTATCTATCTAGACTGGGTTTTGAAATTTAGTAGATTTATTTGTTCAGCTAATCTATACATATAAATAAAATTGAAGTGTCTGTAAAGCGAAAATAAAAAAATGTCCAACTACATATCGTTATATACACGAAACCTATAACGAAAATGACCTTAGAATTTTTTTGTCTGTCTGTCTATCTGTTTGTTCCCGCTAATCTCTGTAATGGCTGAACCGATTTGGACGGGACTTTTATTGTCAGGTAGCTGATATAATAAGGAGTAACTTATAGAATAAATATTTTATTTTAGAAAATAAAGGTTTTGTTAAATTCAACGCGGACGAAGTCGCGGGTACAGCTAGTCTCAAATATAATCAACATATTTTTGCGAGTAGTAGAGCGGCGCTGTTGTCAGTTATGATTGAGTATCAATGAAATCGACGTGAAGCGATGGCTTTACCATCGCATATCGTTCGGTGAATGAGATTACCCAATACCACTTTCCTTCTTCCTATCCGCTCCCCTCCCGATTTGATGTGCCGGCAACACATCTATTCAAGCGTTGTGTCTGTTCACGGGCGGCTGTAATCACTTGCCATCAAGTGTCCTATTTACTGCTCCATGACGGTATCCGATGCTTTATCAACGCCTTGAGCTCTACACTATTCTTTGAACTGCTATCACAGGCGTCCTAATTGTAAAGTAGTATTAAACTCAGCATCAGCACTGACCTGTCAAGACAGCGTATTTAGTGACGACGGTGGCGCCACAGATCTGCTTGTATGGCCTGGTGGTGGTGGTGTACAACCCGGCGTGCCATGGAGCCTCTCGGAACACGGCCCTCACGCCTCCGCTTGAGTACTGAGGCATATTTGACCAGTCTTCTGATACTCCAGCCCCTTAAACAATTCACTAATGAAGTTTCAACAAAATAGAACATTTTGAAGCGGGTAATTCTTACTCCGAATTTTATATTAATTGTAAGTGCTGAACATAATTACGATGACAATTATATATTGAATACACGTGGGGTTTTTTAAAGTGTAAATCGACTTTTTTATAGCCTGTTACGAAAAAGCACCCGACAAAGAAAACGAGTGAAATAATAATAAATAATACTCTTGTACAAAATATTTTCTTTTTACAAGGTTTTATTTTTTGCAATCAGTTCCTCTATGTTGGTTTAGCTGAATAAAATTATATCATAAAAAATACATTACAGTGCTTAAATACAAAAACCGCCAGAAAAAAACACAAAATGTTCAATGACGAGGCGTGAATAATGCCAATAAAATGTTATAAAAAGATGTTTTATTTTTGCACGGCGAACCATCTTTTATCCATCATCAAATATATCATTAAGAAATTACTAGTCTACCTGAATCGTTTTCCCAACATCCGGTATATGACAAGTTGAGTTCGTAGTATCATCAAATCGACTAAAATAATACTAGTAATAAACATTTACGGTCTTACTAATAAACATTTATGCATCCTGTATAACAGCGTTATAGCGTAATCATTACTAATAAACAATGTATAGGGATTTTTACCTTATACGCCTGTTATAACAGTTACATAAGTGTATGTCATTTTATACAATCCTTATTCAGTCGGTTGACCTTGTTTAGAGTGCATATAACGTACAAATTTTAACTGATTATCAGGTCTCATCTCGCGACGTGTTTTAATTTAGTTTTAAATATGGATTTTTTGTATTACTTCGATTATTTTTATATTCTTGAGTTGATGGTGAGGAACGGCCAAGAGAGAGAAAAGCTTAGAAAATACGCTTCGATCACTTTTCTCTGGAAGAAGATGAATTTAAAAGTAAATACAGGTTTACTATAAGATAAGTCAAAGAAGTGGTGGACTTGATTCGAGAACATATATAATAGACAAAGAAGGGTGGTGGTGAAGAAAGATATAAGAAAAGAAGCAGAGGTTTCGGTTTTTGTTTTAAGGATTTAGCGTGTCTTTGAAGAGTGTAAAAAAATAATTGCACTTGCTGTACTGTACAATATTGCAATGAAAATGGCAGAAAATGCGGAATTCTTCAAATGTTTCAGACTGGTACTCAACCACCAAATCATCAACAACAGAGACAGGCAGCAGACAATACTACTGGACAAACGCAACAGTTGTTTATAAGAACATATTTTTAACAAATATGTCATTAAAATAAAAGAATAAGTTTTAACTGAGAACTTATTTTATTTATTTGAGATTCAAGCAAAATAATAAGCAATTTAAAATTGTTAGTGGAAGCTCATGTTCGGCTCGTGCCCACTCATAGGTTTCTGACATATTTTATTTTATTCTAACGTATCCCAATTCGTAGCACGCTTCCTCTTCTCCTCTTCCACAAACGTCTCCTTTTTCCACTTTTCCAATAATAAAATTAATGCAAACGAATCAAAGATAAAATACAACGGTTTGTTTTTAACTTTTTACATTTCTTGCGGAAAATGACAGTTGACGTTTCAACGCGCGTTCAAAACATGTTCTCTAATTTTCGAGGACAATTTACAGAATGGAAAATGTTAAATAAATAATTTTGATACACTGAAAATATTTTTTGATTAAAAGGAATTATTGTTTCCCTATTTTTCAAGCCGTTGGTAAATAAATCATGTAAATATTAAAGATAAATAGAAAAATAAATAAGTAGTGTATTCAACGTTTTAAGGTTTCGGAACGCTTCCCAAAATGTTACCAGTAGTTAGTGTCATAACTATTAAATAGTTATACAAGGCCTATACACTGTTTATTAGTAAAGTATTGTATAAGTAGCTATTCACACCCTATCTATTGAATAAGTATATAAACGTTAAACAATTGTTTAATATATTTTTATTAGTAAGACTGTAAATGTATAAAGTGAAAAAAGAGCTTACTTACGGAAACATGCGAATAATAATAATATAAGCGACGTCATATTTTCCTGCACCCAATGATACACGACACACAGCCTCGAGTCATCACCGCACAATTACCGCTGCCCGTAGATGCAGTATTAATATACGGAGCCAGCATCTCATTCGCAAAAACTAGTTTCTTCTCTCCTATCACTTGAAAGCGTTTGCACAGCGTAAAATCCCGACACGTAGTGCAGTGAACAGACAACAGTCGTCACATGTTTACTCGTCAGACGCATCGCGAATCTGACCTGTGATTACAACATGTTATACTCAGTTACACAGTGCAGCTGAAGGTTAAGTGCAGGGCAGACAGTCCGCACCCACGCGACATGGTTGTCTTATAGCTTTTTTTATTGCGTAGTCCGGCAAACAGCAAACAGGCCACGTGATGGTAAGTAATAAGTGTCACCCATGAACAACCATAACGCTTGGATCATAGATTTGTTGCCAGCTCTTCAAATTGGGAGGAAAACGGGAAGGGAAAAGGATGGGAAGAGGGAAGGGGTATTGGACATCCGGCAATCTTACTCACAGGAAAGCTGTCGTTTCACGTCGATCCCTATGAGACAATAGTACCACCGAGATAGATATAATCAGCCAGGATAGAACCCAAATGTCCTGAAATGCGTCGCACTAGTATTTCCACCACTACCGGTTCCCCTATCGTGTGGGCTGATCGTTACAAATATCGATTAATCGAAATGGCTTCGGGCATCAATTTTGTTTTTTGTAGCATACCTGTACCTATTTTACTTATTAGTTTTCCTTTCAGAGATTATTGTCAGGCAGATAATGTCGGGTAAATCCATGCGTATATACTTGATAACGCAAGTCGACAACAGTTCATAAACGACGAAAAAGTAGACCAATCAGAACGTAGAATTATCGACACGCCCCTGTTTTAATTGTTCTGATTGGTCTATTGTGATCAATCCTTGGATCGAGTTTAGCATCGGTTACTGATTTCCCCAGATGGTTACTAAAGCGCAAAGTAAGGTTTGTAAGTACTCTGTTGTTTTTGGTGACTGGTCATCTATTTTTTAATTAAGGGTGAGGAAAAAATTCCGCAGTATTGCGCATACAAGATGTTAATTCTGTCTGTCCAGTAGTTACTCTGGCTATAATTTCTTATAAATCGGAACACAACAGTGCATTTACATGTTTGGCGGGAGAAATTGACATTGCGGTTTACATGACATTTTGAGTCTCAATATGTCCAGTAGTTACTCTGGCTATAATGTCTTTCATTTCGAAACATAACAGTGCATTTACCCTGCTGTTTGCGGTAGAAAAAGACGTTACGGTGGTACCTACCCAGGCGGCCTCTCACATATGAGAGACCTACCACCAATGAAGGTCTCAGGATTAATTTTTCATATGATTTGTGATGCTACAAACGTTTGAAATATATGATATAACTATACTACTACAAATTGTATTATAATATAAGTAAGAACAGTCTCCGTGGCGCAATTGGTTAGACGCCGCCTGTTAAACAAGAGGCCGCGGGTTCGATCCCCGCACCGATAGAAATGTTTGTGCGGCCCACAAATATTTCTTCCGGGTCTGGATGTTTGTGAGACCGAAAAGTCTCTCGTAGTTCCTGATACCCACGACACAAGACTCAATCTTAGTGTGGGGTCAGGACTATGTATGTGACTGTTGGGTGTTATTTATATTATATTTATATGAGAAGTAACAACTTTTCGTCAAAATATTCAAACATAACTATTGTCATTTTGATCAGTTAGCCATCATTTAAGAAAGCACGTACAACTTGGTGGCCCACCAAATATCAAGTATTTTATTTTTTTATTTCTGTTGCAGTGCATAGCCTATTTCCACTTTCATTTTTAGTACTAACAAATGTAAGGCAACAAGACGTTAGCCATGCCTATATCAGAAGCACTGCATCTGGCGGAGGACCGTCAAGCCTGGCGATCAGCTGTCCAAGACTCGACCAAGTGACGTCACGATCCTCAGCATTGAGGGAATGATTAGAGAGATATACCTGTATAGTATGTTACTATGCACCTAAGACTGTCCTTTCTCTATCATCCATATGCTATCCAAAGGTTGCGTGGATCAGATTGCCTTGTTTGATTGCTCTTGCAATAAGGCCGCCGATTGTTTTTATTGTAAATTGAGTTATATTTTTTTGTTTTTCCTCGTTTACAATAAAGAATATAATCAATGTTAAATTCTAAAGAAACCATAATATACAACATTGTTTTTGTCTTTCCGCATATTGCAGCCATTTTCCTGTACCTGATGACCTTTTTTAATTGTATATAAATGCTATTTTGGAAACGGATGCGGCTGCCAACATGTTCACCTCTGACTTTTCAACTCTACAACCGACAGCACGCACTAAAAACGGTGAAGGAAACATCGTGAGGAACCCTGCATACCATAGCGATTTATAAGAATTTCTATGGTATGTAAGTCCGCCAACCCGCACTAGGCCAGCGTGGTGGACTATATGGCCTAACCATTCTCAATCGTACTCTCGATAGTAGAGTAGGCCCGTGCCCTGCAGTGGGACGTATATGGGCTGATACAGATACAGAATGCATTGTTTAATATTAATACTAATATGCTACATGCAGCTACATGCCAAAATAACCTTTAATTTTTTTTCTCCGTTAAACAATGGCCCGGTAAAAATGAAAAGGGGCTAAAATATTTTTCTGACTTTTCTTATCCCACACTTAAAAGGAGTCAGCCTGCATTACTATTAGGTATTTTATTTCTCAGTACTAATTCACTGTTCTAACAGAAAGTTTTGATTACCAAAGAGCATAACGAGTATTACTCGTATAGTCAATATGATTCGGCTCCACTTCAATTTAACTGTTTCATATGTACAAGTACTGAGTTCCGTACTTTTCATTAAATTCAACTCATTCGAGAAGAAAATATGTAGATAGAAAAAAAGACTCGTGGCACTCGGAGACTGCCGCGGTAAATCGCGGTAAAATTGCATAGCATTTTTATCAACTTATGTAATTATAATTATTTATTGATTTTATTTATGCAGTATTTTTTTCCTTTGTTTTTTTTTATATTAATTGTACAGATATTGACTGTTGTACGTGCGACCTTCATAGAGTCGTACCATCATGGGGGTGCGACTTCATACATGAAAAATATTGAAAACAATTATTTCGATCCTAGCGTCATGCTCTGGCGACAACGGGAAATTGTCTTGTAATTAGTTAAAACCTAATTGTTAAATGGCGGAAGTGTACCAGTAAACCAAGAAATATGTTTTGTATGTTCATATTATCAACTTTCTTGATATTAAAAATAATGTCAACTGGATATTAGTTAAAATTACAAGAAGTTACGATAGATACACATTTTTAAATATTGGAAAAACAAATGTGAAATTTCGCGCGTTTGTCTAGCCCGCCCTCTGATGGCGAAATCACGTTGCTAAATAAAAAAAGTAGAGTTGCGCATCTATCTCTGTATATAATTCTAATCTATGCGTACCCTGAAGTAAATACAAAGAGGAGATGCTCTAACGCCGAAACTCTAAGAAGGCATGAGTCACCAGGTTGCGGGGCGAAGAGGGGGATTACGCATGCGCAGTAACGCCGATACAACCAATGTCACCTAGAGGCGAGTTGCTGAACTAAAGAGACAAGCGTGATATTTCAAAAAGTCATTAAAAGTTCTGCTACTAATCGATAGATGGCAAAACTAAATATCGAAAGAGGTTAGATTACAATTAATCACGCAATAGCTTTGCAATTCGCATTTAAAAGTACTGGCACATATTTGAATCAAAATAAAAATATTAAATTTAAATTTCGATCGGAGTTTTACGTTATTTTCGTTACGGAATTTCTGGATTCGGTCTTCACGCTCAAGGCCCGCGATAGAAGCTATGCAATAGTTTAAAAATATTGAACTTGGTGTGAGTAGGGACTGAAATGAAATAAAAAATAATCTTACTCCCGGTTGAAATCGACCTATTGTACTCGTACAAGTCGCCGTGCATTTGATGTACTTAATTCTTTTAAGAACACTCGTTTAATTATTCAATAAAGATGCTAAATATCGGATTTACAATAGCTTGCCGATGCATGATGGCCTCTGTTTATCATTACACCTTATCAATGCAAAGAGGCGTGTCATTTCGACGATCATCAACAAAAACTGAATAGCAAAGGTAAATAGCCACGACCGCAGACATAGCAACAAGGAGGAAAACTTACTACATAATAATTATGAAAGCTTTATATACAGCCAATACTACGAAATGACCATGTCATTCGCTTTTTTTTTTAATTCCGGCCGAGCATAGTGACCACATTCCTTTCCATCCATTCGGACCTGCGCTTAAACAAGCGATAAAGTTGACCGGGCGTGAAAAACCAACGCACCCTGTTCAGGACTCCAAGCCTGCGTGTTGTGGCAGATATTACGCCCTCGATGTGATTCCAGGAATTGAGATCACAGCGGATATCCACACCAAGGATATTCAGGTCATTCCGCATTGAGAGGGGAGCACCCTTAAGTGGTAGAGCCACGCTTTTATCAGTCATGACTCAGCAAGAATGGGCAGGCTCGTCTGAGGCGGTACCACTACCTCACTGAAGATCGACGTGAAGCGACAGGACTAGGTAAGTATCTGATTGTTGGGTGAATTTATTTATTTAAACATTTAAAGGGGGGTTGTAACTTTTAACTTGCAACCAAACTTCACTGGTGGTAGGTCTCCCATATGTGAGAGGCCATCTGGGTGGTTACCACCGCAAAGTCTATTTCTCCCGTCAAACAGCAGTGTAAATGCACTGTTATGTTTCGGATTGATGGGCATTGTAGCCAGAGTAACTACTAGACATATTGAGACTTAACATCTTATGTCTCAGGATGGCGAGCGCAGTGGAATGCAAAGCATTTATTTGTTATTCAAGGTGTTGTTTAGTTTTGCTACTGTTAATGAGCGGTCGTATCGCTTACCATCAGGCGAACGGCATGCTCGTCAAAAGATAGTGTCCTCTATTGGTTTTACCTTGTGGTACAGTTTACAGGTTCCTCGAGTCTTTCAAAACAAAGTGTTAATAGTTCAAAAGAGCCACGAGCCGAAGCTTTACATGAAGTGTGTGGACCGTTTACCACTCCCTCAAAACAAGCAGACTGCATTCTTGACCCATGTTACTTGCAAAAATAAGACGAAAAACCGTCACATAAACTTCACTTCAGGGATAAGAAAAACGACGTGATATAATAATTTACTTTTAATATGTTAACAGAAACATAATATTTTGGTTCAAGCCCAATGATACTATAGAAACATCTTAGTCCAAGCCCCAATCTTTTCAAGTGTTTTTTTTAATACGCGCCTCTTCAAATTGTGACGTTTGACAGCCTTCTCGGCGCAGTTGGCTAGATGCCAGTTGTGAAGTGATCAACAAGCATCGCTATCAATGTTACACTAGATAGATAGATGGACGTTCTTTGTGAACTGTGTCCCACCTAGGTGCTGTGCACGCACCGCACACGAATCAGTCAAAAACACGTAAGTGTCATGAAATTCACGGCGCTTTCGACTTTTTGATCGCGAGAAATCAACATTCTGCCTACATCTACATTCTACGGTCTAGAACTGGATGGTAATACTGCTTGGTTAAACGACTAATTATTTTTTCTTCGCGGCAGCAATGTAGTTTCAAATTTTATCGAAATCGGACAAGACATTTGTATAGAATAGCTTCTCTACACATATCTCAAATCGATGGGTATTTTTTCGTGTCGTCATTTGCGAGACGGAAAAGCCACTAGTAATTTCAGATATGAAACCCTCCGAGTACTATGATATATAATCAAATCATGGTACAGAGTTATATAGTAAGTATTGTTGTGTATCAGACCATATACGTCCCACTGCAGGTCACGGGCCTCCTCTACAATCGAGAGTACGATTGCGAGCGCGTATGCAATAAATTATAATGTAATCTTATATTTATATTCCGCAGGCTTACTCTGGGCTGGCGGACATTAACATACCATAGAAATTCTTCGCTACGGTATGCTGTATGCTAGTTTCCTCACTGATGATGATTGACTACAACATGACTCTGGAAAGTCACTGATGTGCCCTGGGATTTGAACCCGCGACCTCCGTAAACATGTTGCCAGCCGCGTCTGGTTAATAACCAACAGGCCACCACGCACTTAGCTAGCTTATTTACCTAGTAAGTAAGTTATGAAATTAAAAGAAGTAAACTTTCTAAAGGAACTTTAAAAGTATCACAAAAATAATTAACGAAGTTCGACAGCAACGCTGTGACTTCGCGTCGATATCCTGTGAGATAGTGGGTCCCTGTTGGGCCTGCCCATCCATGTTGAGTAATGACTGACAACAGCGTAGCTCTACCACCTAGAGCAGCGTGTGTGTAGCATTTATATTTATATTGCCTCTAATAAGAATATGCATCTGCATTTTATGTATAAGGGATTTAGTATTTTTTAAATTCATTTGTTGTTGGTGTGTCTTTGTTACATAAATAAATATTTATTTATTCATTGAAAAATAATAATGCACTGTTTAAACTAAAAGTGTTTATCTATTTTAAATTCTAGTCAACGATATATCATAAAGAGCTAAAATAGAAAGACCAACAGCCCCATTCATAAATAGTTTTAAAACCTCTTTAGTATTTTATTTATCGAATGTGTTGTCCCTTTCGAACGATTTTTGAATTCAATTTAAATAAAGAACACACAACATTCATACCTAAAACCGGTTTTAAAACTATATGAATAAAGTAGCTAATATCCGGGGGTGACGAGCGCAGTACCATATCATATTGTGCTAAATAACAAAATGTTCTAAGTGGTGGTAAGTCTGTCATATGTGAGAGGCCGCCTGTGGGTACCACCGCAATGTCTATTTCTAGCGCCACACAGCAGTGTAAATGCACTGTTATGTTTCGGTTTGAAAGCCATTGTAGCCAGAGTAACTACTGGACATATTGAGACTTACAATCTCATTTCTCAGTGGAATGCCAAGCATTGCTTTGTAATCCAAGGTGTTATTTGGTTTTGTTACTGCAGGCGAACCGCATGCTCGTCTCGCCATTCCATCGCCATCATTGCAATAATTAAAAAAGTTCTGCAAAGTGTTATTCCTCTTTGTGCCCAAACATATCGCTTACTATCTTCATGCAAATAAAATACAAAATTCTATATCAAAATATTATATTCAAAATCTTATTAATAATATATTAACAGTTGAGTCGAAATACGCCGAGAGATCGTGTTATTTCAAAGCAATTTCGGTTCTCAAATTCTTTTTTGTGCCGCACCGTCAGGCTTTGGAATTGTTTGCCGTCTCACGTGTTCCCTCCTTCCTATAATCCTGGGTCCTTCCGCCGTAGTGTGAAGAGGCATCTTAGCAGGCCGGCATAATTGTATCTATTGGCATGGGACTGCCGTCCGATGCCAATGGATACTCTGCCTAGGCGGCATTTGCGCTCACAATCAGGCGCAATGCGGCCACTGTGCCGGGCCAAAAAGAAAAAAATAGCAAATTTAGTTTTATTCTTTACTTCATACAAATATTAGAGTGAGGTTTGATTTTTTATTCGTCGCCTTCGATCACCGTCACATATAATTTATTTATCAGATAAAATTACCTTGTCAAAATTAAAAATGGTATTTAATAATTAAAAAACAGGTATTTCATAATACTATCCAATTATATCAATTATATATTTACTCAAGATATAACTTATGTGACAGATAAAAGTTACACGACGATTAAAAATCGACCTTAAGTGCATCAAAAGCAGCCTAATTACCTTGAATTAATTACAGTTTAGCTTTTTTTACAATAAAAAAGATTTTTTTCTTATATACAATATTCTTAATTCAAATTTTTTTAGTTGGGTTTTCTATATTAAGCGTGTTTTTTAGTTTTTTTAAACTATTATTTTATTTTTGTTTTTATCGAAAGGTTACGTTATCTATCATCATTACCCATTAGAATTTTTAAAATACATATTTATTACAAATGTCTAAAAATTGGTGGCAGGAGTAATAGCAAAGGATGGAACATGCACGACGTGACGACATCTTCCATAAGGTGCATGCGTGCGAAAGAGAAAACGAGTGTCCCCATCGCACTATTAAAAATACTAATATCTCAGTCATTTTCAAACCAATTTTGATATTGTTTTCAAATTCATGTTTTTATAAGCGACACTTTTTAGGAACCATTATATTTGGATAATAGTCTATTGTTCATATATTTGTGAAAAACAATAAGCATTCCTATTACTTTATAATGCCACGTATTCAAATAACATTCATTGCCTACAAAAGTGATATAGCAATAGAGAGAGCAATACTTATTTCTTTTCTATGATTTTTGCTACAGGTATGACAAAATAACTCGACAAAACAACCGACTGCAGAAAACCAATAATCATCAACATCAGTCCAAAAATTAAGGAGACTTTAGTGTACACACATACAATTGAACATAGAACCTCGTCCGTTTTTGAAGTCGGTAAAAAAGTGTGTTTAACTCGTACAACAAGGCCAACACAGTCTTTCTGTTCTAACATGACCAAATGTCTTCAATGCTGAGGCTAATCCCGCAACGCGCTGCACTTGCGCAGGTCAATATATCGGTCTTAAGACTAAAACTGTGGCCATCTTCCGTCTGTCAATACAAAAATATCAACCAGCTTCGAATCTCATACACAAACTGGAGGTGGAACGCGCCATATGCTTAGATCACTTTGGTTTTACACCTGTATGGGCCAGTCACAGTCACCAGCAAAGAAGTTATTTTTATTTACTATAAATTACACTCAAGTCTTTTCACTTTAAGCTCTGATGGTCCTTCTGATCCACTCGTTGTAGGCGTACACCTTGGTGTACACGCCGGGGATGTCCTCCATGCCGCACGGCGTGGGCCCGAAGCTGACGATGCCAATAACTTCGAAGGTCTTGCCGTTCTCGAACATGAGCGGCCCGCCGGAGTCGCCCTTGCACGAGTCCTTGCCCGCCTCCCCTCCCGCGCACACCTGCTTGTCCCACAACGTGATCTTCCGGCCTTGCACTGAGTATGACGACTGGCATTGCTGTGGAAGTGAGGTTTGTCATAAGTTAGGCTTCTGGAAATCGTCTTAGAAGTGTAATAAATCGGTGTAGTTCTTTTAACAAGTCTTATTAAGAGGTTTAGCTGCTCATAAATGCAACAAAATCTAATAAATAATAAATAACACCCAACAGTCACATACATAGTCCTGACCCCACACTAAGATCTACCTCCAATGATTAATTTTCAACAAATTATTCTCTAGTTTTCTGTGAGTGTGTTCGTGTGTGAGTGTGTGTTGTGTCGACAGTATGAGTATCGGAAACGATATGTTTTACTGTACTGTAAGCCAATAGTGTTAATATAAATACAATTAGATTTTTCAGCGATTGTGCCCTGAAACACAAATACTCTAAATGAGGATACGTACATTGAAGTTGACGAAGGGCAGTTTGACGTGGAGCTTGACGTTGCTGCTGGGCTGCGAGGTGCTGACGGCGCCCCAGCCTGCCGCGAACATGCTGAAGTTCGTCGGCGGAGTCTGCGTCAGGTCCACGCGGGGCAGGCAGATGGGCCTGATGAAGTCTGCAAGTCGAAATTAGATCATGTAGGCTTTGCTGCTGTTGGAAAATCATGCAGGCCCTCTCCTAGGTCCTGGTAGTACTACACTATCTCAAAATAACTACGCGAAACGATGGTTTCACTCAGATGTACCATTTATTGAATGATATATCTGAAGGCCCATTGTCTCTACCCTCCTCTCATTTTTTGTCCTTGCCTTTCTCATTTTGAGACGAGCAACGCATCTACGACTAAAGTATAGATTTTCATAGTTGATAGCTTACTACTGGATTAGCAGTTTCTTCATTAAAACATACCAGTAAAAGGCGCGGTCTGACTCATTCTGATGAGAGCGATATCGTTCCTTCGCAGCGAGCTGACGGGGTTGTAGTCCGGGTGGGGGATGGTCTGCTCGATGGGGATGATCATGGCTCCTTCAGTGCAGTCCTGTCCGCCT
Organism: Hyles lineata; assembly: GCA_030180105.1. Lineage (NCBI taxonomy): Eukaryota > Metazoa > Arthropoda > Insecta > Lepidoptera > Sphingidae > Hyles > Hyles lineata. Next base: position 2,020,797 of record JARJEE010000041.1, read on the forward strand.
GCCTCCACCAGGGTGCAATCCTCGCCATCGTTGGTCGTGTCGTACTCGCCAAGCCGAACATTTGAGCTGGAAAATTTATGGTGGGATTAGTTAGTTTTTCCGGTACAAGTAATGTTACTACACTGCACACACAACACATATGGTTAGAAAGACGATAGCCGTCAAATTGTATGAAAACCAGCATCGTCGTTTTCGGAACACAAAACCTCAACAAATCCAATACATAAAGCTTGCAATAGTCGATTTAAAGTATCGATAAAATTATAGCAGTATGTCTTTGTTATAAGACCGGAATTTATTTTATCGATATGCTTAATAGTTTTTTCTGATACAGTTATTTAATTAGTATTATGTCAATAGACGGAAAATAAATGAGACTAGTATTGAAAATTAATTTAAATTTGTATACTATTTTACAAATCTATATGTACAGGATTTTCAAGATTTTCAGCTGTGTGTCAGGTATTAACATTTTTGCTATTGGAAAGACACATATAAGCAATTATCATAACCAAATTACGATTTTTTTACGTCAATAGATTCAGTGGTTTTGATTTTTCATACAATATTTAATTATTTCACCGCCATGATACTGTTTTTCCATAAGCGTTGCACGTAATTATTTTTAGTTTGTATATTACTTATGATCCAGATATTTTTATTATCTTCGGTTTCACGAAAATGAATACTTAGAACAAATCGTACTGGATTTTGTAGGAATCCAGTTGCCTCTACCTATTGCCTTTATCGACTCACTCTTGGAAACATATAAATGAATAAGTCACTATATTATAAAGTATACTCAGGCACAAATATATGTTGTTCTCAAGTTAGCAGAGGTATGAAATTAAAACATAAGGATAGGTCGTCAACGTTATCAAACGTTACAACAATTTAAAATGACTAAAACCTGATTAACGAGTATACGAAATTTATAACTACATCGATATAGTTACTATGTACAAGACTACAACACTACGTGACATGTGCCAATTTTCGCTGTTGACAACAAAAATGAGTCGTATGCATTGCGTAGTAGCTTGGCATTCGCGAGCATTGTACTGTGTACGCATAATCAATGTATATGCGCAATGTATATTGATTTGTCATCTATCATATTATCGAATTCTTCAAAATATCGTAATTAATGACCGCAATTTTTGAAAATAAAGGTGAAAATCAATAAAATCGGGTTGAATATTGGTATAAAATTCCTCCTCTATTGATATTTAATGCTTTAGTATTGAAAATGCAAGATAAAATAGCATAAATTTGCATTTTTACTCTATTTCGCCGGAGCACCTCTCTCCAAGGCATTACGACAGCGACTAATTTGACAAATCATCCGTTCAAACACTTTTATTTCCCTTCTGTGCTTCTAACTATATTCATCTGTTCTGTGACACTGCACGTGTAGATAATACATTCAGGGTTATCGATGGGTGACATACCATTATCTTTATCAAATATATCATCTTGATCTAAAATAAGTGAATTCTAGCTCTTTCTACAATGCGGTATAATTGCGTAGGTTATTGTGGTAGGATTTTACTCTCCTGCGCGCATTGAGTCTGATCTACCAAATCAAATATGTGTCGCTTTTATCTAACACCACAGCTTACACAAGACTGATCTCACATATTTAATAATCTCTTCCTTACAATTACCTACACGCGTAAAACACGAACAACCCCTTCGATTCCTTTAGTCGATTCATGAGTGGCGATCACTTTCTGTCAGATAAGAAGCCCACTCTGTCTCTCTCTCTTTCTCTCTCTCTCTGCCTTTCTCTATTCAGCCACAAGAAGGCCCACGCTGAAAATGGGCTTTGAATAAAAATACAAAATACTTGACAAAAAACAACTCACGGTGTTCCTAAAGTCAAGACTTGTCCGGCGACGCAATGGCCGGCCGTGAGCACGTATCTGCCGCTGATGAGGACACCGCCGCACAGCAACCTGATGGAGCTCTGCTTGATGTACTCGATGATGGCCAGCCACGGGTACTGGTCGACAGTAGTCGCGGTGCCACCTGGAAGGTTCATAAAAAACTTATAGTAATCTATGGAAGCATGGACGGAGCAGCGTTCCAGGTGACCTTTTCTGCATGCTTATACCTAAGTTCATACTGTGTCTTAATAGTGTTTGGTATATCAGATTGCCAACCCGCACTAGGCCAGCGTGGTGGACTATATGGCCTAACCACTCTCAATCGTACTGTCGATTGTAGAGTAGGCCCGTGCCCTGCAGTGGGACGTATATGGGCTGATACAGACAGAATATCAGATACGACCACGTTCGGATTTACTGTTTCAGCACAAAAGCGGTTTTGTAAAACATGGCAAGGTTAAATATTGGTGCTATTCTGAATCGCTTTGTGTTATATATTTAAAATAATCCGATCTATATCACCTGCATAGTTTTCAAAACAGTCAGTGAACTCACCGATGATCTTATTCCCGACTCTGCTGTCCAGCCCGCAGCACAGAGATGCAGGGTCGGGCGGGAAGGCAGACACGGTATTCTTGCAGCTGCCAGTTGACGCAGGGACGTTGCTGGGAGGCGGCCCGCAGCAGACGCTGTACTGGTCTGGGCCTTGGCATCTGGATAATCCTCAACGAGTCATACAACTGACATAGTTGTGAAGAATACTCTCAATATACATCGCAATATATTTCTTTGCTTATATCGCTATGCACTCACCATCAGGTATCAGTTGGTCCTCTTTATTATTCTAGTACATAAATATGCAGATTTTGAAAATAGACCACCATCAAAATTTTGAGGGCGATCTGACAAAATCAATCCATAGATACCAACAGCAATAACAATAGTTTTCATTTTAACAAATATAGAATAGAAACAAATTAAATTTGTTTCTCTGTTCGCGAATAGCTGGAAAACAGCAATATTTAAGGTACAAATTCAGCATACAATTCTTCCGGGTCTGAACTTAATGATCCGTACATTATTTATCAGAAACTCTTAGACTTTAGGTACAAAAAACCTATAGCGCCATTTAATAGGCTGACTACAGTTAACGATTTTTTTTTCCTAGGCCTGGAGCTTGTATTTTCCTCAATAAATAATTACATTTAATAATAGTTTGTAGTTGTAGTTACCCGTAATAGCGCTAATTAATTTCAATCACTACCAGACGACTTTGTATCGTCATCGAGGCAACTGGAATCCTTGACATTATCAGCTTGCATAGAAAAAAACTACATATGCATATAAAAGATTTTCGGTCACGTTATAAGGATTTAACTTTTTTTTAACATTCCGATATAGTCTGTTACTTTATTTGTTTGTTTTCTTATAAACGGTGACGGTGATTTTTATAATAATGTCAAGCCATCGGATTCATGCTCTCAAAGAAAAAAAAGGTTAGTTTTAGAACCTAATCTACACCAGATTAGGTTGTTCGATCTAAGTTACTGAATAATACCATACATACATAAACTCACGCCTTTTTCTCAGAAGGGGTAGGCAGAGGTTCCTCTGGTAGCAACCAGCAACTTACAATGTGATAGGGGCGAGCCTAACGCCACACCGGGCATAATTCCTAACTCCGGCTGATAACTAATAGAAAAATCTAATCAAATTGCCCGACTCGGGATTCGAACCCGAGACCCCAACTTTGCAACCATACTGCAATACAACTGCGCCAAATAGTCCGTGAATAATATCGTTACCATACTCGTATACGTTACCATATCGTACCATAATCAATTACGGTGCTCTCCATATACGGAATAAAATTGAAATTAATTGGAATTTCTTTTAAAACTAGAATTATTATATTAGATACTCCCCGAGACATAACTTAAAGAAGAAAACAAGAAGATTCCCACCTGGACTTCTGTAGGTATTGCACCATCTCCTGCGGAACGGGTGGGCGCAGACTGTTGGCCAGGTGTGTGCACTGGTAGATGCTGATGCACTGTCCAGTCTTGCCGTCCGGCGTGACGCACGACTCCGGGCAACACACCTGAAACAACCACAGGATATTCAATACTCAATTTTTTGCTCCCCACATCTCACAGCCTCCGTGACGCAGTTGGTGAGACGCCACCTGTAAAACAAGAGGCTGCGGGTTCGATCCCCGCAGCGAGAGAAATGTTTGTGCGGCCCACAAATATTTCTATCGTGTCTGGGTGTTTGTGAAACCGAAAAGTCTCTCGTAGTTCTTGATACCCACGACACAAGATTCGATCTTAGTGTGGGGTCAGGACTATATATCTGACTGTTGGGTGTTATTTATTTATCTACAAGAAGTCAGTCAGAGTAATATTGCTCTGGCTAGGCTTCACCCTCATGAAAAACTCTTACGAGATCTATTAATTTTACTAAAATAAAAACTACTTAATTAGCCTTCCTCGATGAATGGACTATTCAAAACTAAAATATTTTTTCAATTTAAACCAGTAGTTCCTGAAAGTAGCGCTTTCAAAAAAAATCTTCAGCTTCATGCTAGTATAGATGGTACAATAATTATAGTGTAAATTTTATCGCTATTATGCACGGCACAAACATAGAAGAAGGGAGGAATATGAAATATGGGCATGTAAGTTCTTGCTTTTTATGTATACATATTTTTCTTTTTAAATTTAATTGAATGGTGAGCTGGGCGTGCCATTCGCCGGTTGGCAAGCCGATACAACACCTCACGGACAGTAACAAACCAAACAACACAAAGAATTGCAAAGCTATACTTGGCATTCCACAGCACTCGTCATCATGAGACATAAGTCTCAAAATGTCAAATAGTTACTCTGACTACAATGTCCTTCAAACCGGAACATAACAGTGCGTTTAAACTGCTGTTTGGCGGGAGAAATAGACATTGCGGTGGTACCTTCCCATAAGTCTCTCAGATTTAAGAGACCTACCACAAGTAAAGTGCAATAAACATTGTACATATTAAAATAAACAGATAAATGAAGGACGGTACCTCAGTATATTGAGAGCATAAATCTATTTCGGTACTGTTCTCGGAACTGTTGCAAATAATAACCGAGTAAATTTCCAACATTATTGCTAGGCGATGCCAACACATGATTCACATATAGATAGATCATGTAGAAAGTCGAATAATTGCAGTAGAATTGCGCACTTTACGGAGAATTTGTGAAGTCAACAACTAATTGATTTATTTAATTATTTTTATCTATTGAACTCACACATACGAGCTATATTTCAATCCCTTTCAACCAGTATAAAAGTTGGTACACATTGAATTAACACCCCGCAGTGACGCTTAAGATTTGCGAAAGGTCGCTGGCAGATGCTGGATGGGACAAGCCCAAGACAGGATGAAATGGCGCAGTTAGAAGGAGGTCTATGTCCAGCATTTGACAACAGTATAGACTGGCGATTATGATGATTATAACTGACGCTCTGGAAGTGTCATAGGGATATTAGCTTGTCTTCTTATTATATGCTGATGGGTTTCATAACTTTTAAGAGCATCCCTGCGGACTGTGGTCTATTTTTAGAATTCCACCACAATATCCCCTGCTTGTCATAAGTGGCGACGTAATACGTGGAGTGGGCCGTGGAGCAGCATCACGCAGGAGCGGTTCCAGCGAGACTGTGGCGTTTTACTTCAGAATCCCGGAGCTACTCCAATGCGCTGAGAAGAACTACCGTGGATTTTTGTTGGCATTCCGGTTTAGCAATTTGATAGGGAGTCAAGGACCGCCCGGATGGTAACATCTTTCCCTGATGGCTCAGCGTTGAGTTGTAACTCGTAAAACCGGTAAACGCAATATCACCGCTCCGTCTATAATCCCCGCAGGCAGCGGTTGGTAATAAATGTTTTTCCCCGCGAAAACAAAAAAAAACTTTTAAGGAAGTTTACTAAGGTTGTCATATGAGAAGGATGCGTGTACACCGGATTATATGGATTATTTATCGATCAAATCTTTATCTTTATTAATCTTTATTGTACACTGATTAATTATTATAATAATACAAAGGGATACACTATAATACAAAAGTACAAATGACGGTCTTATCGCTCTGAGCGATCTCTGCCAGACAACCTTTGGATGGATATGAGGGAAGGAGAAAGAAGAATATTGATTGGAGGGCCGGAACGCGTTGGGGAAAGCACATTTGATGAAATAAGTAGAAGTACCTATATGATTTCCGATAATGCCAATGCAAAAGCAAGTAACGAAAATGAAAGTTAGTTTTTAATACACTTTTTATCATGGTAATTCCGCCGTATTGTTTGTGCAAAGGAAATACGACCCTTTGAGGAAAAGTTCGAATAAAAACATTCTGCTCAATTAATTTTTAATATTCTGTTTGCGGTTTTAATGTACAATATATCAATAAAAGAAGTAAATAGTAATTGGGTTTTAATTAATTATTTCACGCTAATATAATTCCAGTTGTACACTATATTGTTGTTATAGATCGTCTACGGTGTTTTGGCATGCGAATGCCTGGTTGCCATGCTGTTGTCAAATATTAGGGACTGTTTTTTTTCTATTCAACGCATTCTTTGATATATGTTTTCTTAATATAAACAAAAAGCATCTATACTCGTAAGAATAAAAGGGAATTTCAGTTTATGGTTTTACCACGGACCGCCTGCACAGTGTGAATAAGGTCAGGCTAGTCATAAAAATGGATCCGAGAATATTTAGTTTTACAGCCCAATTATATAATGCGTGATTGTAGACTTCCTTTAAATATTCTTAATAAGATCTCTCAGATAAGCATTTGAGTCCCATTTACACTGATTCCTTTTTGAATTTTTTTTCTTGTCTCTTATATACGATTATATTTTGTATCAGCCCATATACGTCCCACTGCAGGGCACGGGCCTACTCTACAATCGAGAGTACGATTGAGAGTGGTTAGGCCATATAGTCCACCACGCTGGCCTAATGCGGGTTAGCGGACTTACATACCATAGAAATTCTTATAAATCGCTACGGTATGCAGGTTTCCTCACGATGTTTTCCTTCACCGTTTTGGTGCGTGGTGATTGACTATCAATACACACATGACTCCGAAAAGTCAGAGGTGTGATAGAAAAGGTTGCAACGTGTCAACATTTGTCCTTAACATCAGAATACGTTAATCTTATAGAGATTATTGTATATTGATAATAGCATACGATTCTCGAACAGAACAGGCGAGTAACTCTCCCCATGTAAATAGACTATCACGATGTTCTCCTTCACCTTTCAACTGATATTTAATTGTGTAAATGCTTATCATAATTGAGGATAATATTATATAACATTCATGCAACAATTATGTATGACATAACCAGTGCGGATTTTTGGAAATTCCAGTAATTACCTAGCTCGACCTTTTCTGTTAAGGTCAGATGGATAAAATTGGCACTGTAGAGATTCGATGCTGCGAAAATAATACAATATTTTAAGATTCCTGAGAGTATTACTAACTTTCTTTATTAAAGGGATTATTGCGGATATTAAGAATTTTTAGCGAATTATTGGGCCTGGCCAGTGGACAAGTGTGAATAGGTTTTCAAGTAAAAATAACAACAGCATCGGTTGCAGTGCTTAAAACATTACTTACTACAACAGGTTTTAATTGATAAGATCGTTTTAATTCTGTATCCCGTTTTGATTTGAGAATACGAATTTGACCATTTGGAAACGAGTAAATTATGGAATATTAAGAAAAATATATTAACTTCCGTACTCAGATATTTTATTTCAAATAAATAATTACTTAGTGTCATCTTAGTGTAGATCTAAGAAGAGAACCAAAAGTACTACGATACTAAGGAACAATTTAATTGACATTAAACGTCTCTGAGTGCGACCCTTAATAAGATATAAGACTGATATAAGACTTTTTATAAAGAGGCTAAGCAGGCAGGTGAACAAGCCGATGAAACCACTTGATGGTAACTCGGCAGTAAACATAACCACCTACGTTACCAGAAGCGTCATCGGTACATTGCGAGTCTATTACGAACATGTGGCCTGTGGGCGACAGCCTCCGTATAGACGTGTATGAATTTATGTTCGCTTGAAGATCCATACAAAGGTAAGTAAGATACGTACCTTGGGCGTGGTGCCCTGGTAGCCGCACAGCGACTTCTGCAGGAGGTCGGTGTCCTGCTGCGTGCGGTCTCTGTTGCTGATGAGAGCCACGAGGGGTTCGCAGTCATAGATGGACTTGCACGAGCCCGGACGCCCCGTCGGAGTGGTGCAGTCAGACTCTGGAACCAATCGAAATAAATACACCTAATAGTATAAATTACGTTGTCCAACACTAAGGCTGATTTTAGAGTCACGCTGAATGCGCGCTGACTGTCGGCGCTGACAGTTCAGCGCGTAGCTTACGGACGGGGGTCAGCGCTGACAACCATAGACTATTAACACTCTGACGCTTCGATCAAATATACACTAGATACAACATGAGCGCTTAGAAAATGGCACCAAAAAAGAGTGCTTTAAGCACTCTTTCGCCTTCAGTCACGCACCGACCGTTTCTTCCAAAACGTCGCATAACTTTAGACAATATTATGTGAAAAGCTACTTTAAGCTCCAGGAATAAGGTGGAATTTGTGTTAATATATTTGGAATATGTGATCTTTTTGTTTACTTTTTTTAATGTCATGCAGCGGTGCCACTTTTGAACAGAACTTTTACAGGGAACTGTGTATCTAGTGTATATTTGATCGAAGCTCTGACGTTATTCTAAAACGCTCCTTAGAAACTCATACATTTCAACTGTCAGCGCTGACAGTCAGCGCGCGGTCAGCGTGACTCTAAAACATGCTCTAAAATCAGCCTAAGAGACAACTCTGGTGTCAGAAACAAAGAAACTCATTGGTGCACAAACATCAAGACCTGAAACAAATACCTATGAAAATGAAAATGAAAATGAAATGAAAATAATTTATTGAATCCATTAAAATGTTCAACATCGTTTAGATTCAGTCATTTTTTTATCTACCACCCGGTTCGGAAAGCGGTTTTCACTAGAGAAGAACGGGCAAGAAACTCTAGTGTTGCTCTTTTCAAAACCAGTTTACAATGTAGTGATTATTACATAATATACATTTAAATCAGAGCAGTTTATTAATAATTTGTTGTAAATTTACAATAAATATTTTTAACACGAATATGTTTATGTTATAATAAATATGGCTGAGTGAAGCGAAGTCGCCCAAAACGAAGGATCAGTATACTATGAATATGAATCACACAACTTATCTTCCGATATTATTTATTTTATTTATACATGCTTTATTGTATACCAAAATGAAAGACGCTTACAAAACATTTAAAAACTAAAGGCATGGTTACAATAGGCGGTCTTGTCGCTAGCTGGGACCTCTTCCAGGCAACCTACACATGGACTGGATTATTGTATTATTGAATTATGTGGTAGTATAGCGATATTCTAAATTGATAGTCAGAATTGAATGCTTCGGCCATCATTTTGAACTTTTTCGTTATTATTCCGATTATTCACGAAAAAAAATTAAATAAAGAGGAGACGAAGATTACAGGAAACACTGTATACTTGTAGTTATATATCATTCTCTCGTATCCTACTTTCCTGAAGTTTAATTCTGCCTTGTGTGAATTGCACACACACACAACTTTTTCCACCATCGCCTGATTTTAGCGATACGATCGCTCATGAAGAGCATAACCAAACAACACCAGGAATCACAAAGCTATGCTTGACACACCATCCTAAGACATAAGATGTTAAGCCTCAATATTTCCAGTAGTTACTCTGGCTGCAATGTCCAACAACACTACATTGCACACTGCCTTTTGTTTTAGATAAATGTAAATTGCAGTAATGCTTTGACACGCCTACTTCACAGGTGGATAAAAAGCGGGTGAATAAAATAATCTGTGTATGTTTTTGTCATTATAATGTATTAGAGACTTATGTGATTCACTTTGGAGGTCAAGATCGTATAAAAAACACTGACAGTAGGTATAACGATGTTTTTTGCAAAGCTACCTGGTCACCCGGCCGAATGCAAATAAACAAATCGGTTATACTAATATATTTTTAATTATTGTACATGGCACAATCATTTATCTCAAAATGTTGTAAGCCAAACGTTGGCCTTCTAGAAAATAATCATTTTCTGGAATAGGTATTAGTTGAAAATAATTAAGAACATTCCTTCTTTATACATATTATATTATACTTAACGTGCAACAAAATTAATCAATAGCTTAGTTATTATTTTCATTACTTTACGTAGTATAGTAAATATGATATTAGTTGACGCAAAAAAATCTTAAAAACCATTTAATTCAACTGTACAAGGATGTATTTTTAGTTGATGCAAGAAAGAGTCTTAAAAGACCTTTAATTTCATATGAAATGTTGTTATTTCGTTGTTATTACATGTAATTTAATTAGAAGTTGGGTAGCATTTTGTTTAGTAAAAACAGCCAAAATTAAAACATAAATATTTTCTTGCCTAATGCTGAATAGACGTATTATTTAATAATACTAGGTACTCCCAAATATTAAATCATAAAGGAAATAGGAAAGGCGGTTGAGAGAAAATATCTGTAGATCCTAAAAAGGAAAAGAATTTCAAAAGATTTGATTTAGAGACCTTTTTATCTCGCGAATTGTAAAATGTCCTGATATGCCAGGTTAAAATAAATGAAAAGCACCACAAGATGACTTTCTAACACAGATTTTTATTTTATTTATATCGAGGCAAGCTGGTGCCCAAAAACAGATGTAAAACCACTCAGAACGTGTTATCGTTAAGCACTGCACTGAAACCGTCACTCTGAAATATGAGTTGTCAAGGTGTCAAGTCTCTTAATTCCTAGTAAATACTGGCTGCAAAGTCCTGTATTTATAAGTAAGAATGCATGTAATCCGTCATTGTATACAATTCCAAGGAAAACATTGCATTACAGAATCTTCAAATCAATATTTTACACAATTTCCTAAACACGGTCGGAATTATGAGTACTTCCTAAATTTCATAAATTTGCTTAGACATTGCTATGTGCTACCTAGAGGCACAAATAATTTCGTTGCTGCCTGTGGGTTAATTGGAAATTAAACATTCCTAGAGACTCGCTGAGCTTCAAAGCTCGGAGTCATTAAATTGCGTGCCACTGTTGATCCTGGCTTACAGGACAGTTCCTACAGGTGCGAAAACGGAACAGTCGCCACATCGGCACAGTTCTATGCTAATTATGTTAGTGATACAATACGGCTTCTACAAATGAGTAGTGCAAGCAAGCTGGACAACACAACGCAATGAACACACAACACTAAGCAAACAATACGATATACTACCTCCATTGTCAACCGATCTTACAGTGGCCACCACCTCGCCTGGATAGTGTATGATGCTGTCCTCCGAAGCACCTACGAAATCGGTAAAGTACGTGAATTTGGGGAATTAACTAGAGTGGTAAATAGTGTTAATAGGAGACTTACTAATATGATTAGTGGAGTTACTCGCGTTAACAGTGCTTGCTACATTATTCACACGGAGAAATTTTCTCGCCAGATTTCATGATTTGGCGCTAATCATAATCGATAATCGTTATAATATATTATGATTTAATAAGTAACTGAATTTATTAAAAATGCATTTTTTCTATTTGTTTCTGAACAAGTCATTGTTATCAAACAAGCTAGACGCACTAGCAACGAAATACATGGAAATGATATACTTCCTACAACAATATGATTCATATAAGGAAATGTTTCAAGAATTACAAGCTTCGGAAACGGGTTAATGGCATTAACGTTCGTTAAGTTTCACAGAAACAGTATATTCTTGTCTTTTTAAGTGCTTACTGACGTAGGAACTGTTTTTAATAAAGTGTGTTTCTACGTCAATCCGAGAGAAAACCAGTAGTGTCAGTTTAAGCACTACGACGCTTTAGAATTTTTATTATGCCTTCCAACTGCCATATTTACCCCCGTGCCCATAACGATAGAAACTGACATGTCGTAACCCTAAATCAACAAGATTTTTAGCAAATAAAAAGCAATCAACATATCAGCTACCCTCACTACGAATGATTTTTTTTTTTCCTCCTATGGCAAGTTATGCCGATGTCGACAATTCTGCCAATGTCAGATGTGCAATGAGAACTCGTGTGTGATATGATTTTTGGTGCAACAACCTACTACATTACTATAGTTGGTTCGACAGTGAACTTTACGAATAAAATTATGGTCACGTAGTTAGTATAAATGCTAGAACAAACACAATCACATGTAGTATACTGGGTGGAATCGCTTATCGTCCGGAAAATTTAATAGTGTATTGTGTATGTGACATTAACGTTATATACGAGATTTATCATTAAAAACTACAAACTACCCCATAAACAACATCAGTACAAGATGTCCCCAAAACACATATTATCTAAATCACCCTACACTTAAAAGTGCAACGACATGTCAATACTCAGGCGCGCGAGTGTATGGGTCACGCCACACAACAGCTGACTGTCGCGCATCGACCTTGAACTTACTTTGCGCCTATTTATCGGTATTATTACTCTAAATATTACCATATAACATTTTGATTTATTTAGAATTTTAGTGTGTTAGGATCATTTAAGTAAATGTAGTTGTTGCTAAGTTGTTAAGATTTACATTATTATTTTCATAACGTACCTACTACCTTAGAAAAAGCTGCATATGTTTTTATTTAAACGTTTTAATAAAGTCGAGAATGGACGACTTCGCTGTCGAAGGTCACGGATTCTTGCATGATTAGGAAGTCTGAACTTACCATTATCGAGTAGCCCCGGATAAGTCGTTAAAATAGTTCTTGTGCTGGGAACTCGTGGATTCATCATTCATGATACCATTCCTACGCAAAGACTGCAGATGTTCTGGATCTGCATACATCCTTCTTGCATGACCCAAGTTTTCATTGGATCGAACATAGCATGTCATTATTGTCACATACTCACTGTTCGTGTAATCACTCATTTTGACCGCAAGAAACTAACCAATAACCAAAATAATTTCATACAACGTCACTCGATACCGAATTTCGCACGACTGAGGTCAGGAAGGTACGATCCCTGGAAGGTGTCGGCGGCGCGGGAGCGGGCGGCGCGGCGCGGCGGCACGCTTTGTACTTGCGCTTGCGGCGGCGCAGCAGTGAGGGCGGCGCGATCAAAGGATTTTATTACTTAGATTTAGAAGTTTCTACTCGAATTAATATTGTATAAAGTAGGGTAACAATAATGTGTATTTATGAAGATTTTTTTCATTTATGTCATCTTTCTCTAAACAACGTTGTTTTATGAATAACTTATTCTAAATTAGTAACTAGTAGTGGTAAATTAATTTTACACTACATAAACAAAAACATAATAAAATTAAAATAAGTATGCCAAAGTGTTCTAAATCATGTACTTGCCATGCACAATTTTTTTCGTGACGATAAGCGATTCCACCCAGTATATAAAAAGAAAACATTGAAATATAATATATAGTTGTTAAAATGTTATAAAAGGTAGGTATACCACAGCACAATATGCATCGAATTTCAAGATCACAGACGGATGGCGTTAGATCTTATGAAGGCAATCATAGCTTCAAAGAGTCGAGGGTGCGGCGGGTTAGGCCGCCCGCAGGTAGGGGTAGGTAAAGAAAAATAAGAATACAGGGTATTTACGTGGTTCGGGCTTTAATAAATTCGCATCACTATTTACACCCGGCACTGTTGCTGGTGGTATGCAACAGGAGTCACTGGCCTTCGTTGGACACTGATCCAGGTCTTCGGCACGTGGCGGAACCCGGCGACAGCTCGCCGGCGAAGTTTGCTGCCACGTGGCCGGATACGGTGCGCAGGTCAGCGGCGCGGCGCGGGCTCGGTTGCAGTCGGGCTGGAAGCGGTGCGGTGCAACAGCGGGCAGCAAAGTAGGCGCACGGAGTCAGCACTCCGTGCCGTGCGGGTAAGGAAGCGAAAAATGAAGAACGCCAAGAAGAAGAACCCCAGCGGGTTCGGAAAGGCGCGTAGCACGCGGCTTTTAGGTTAAAGAAAGGAGGACGCGAGCGACGTTACACGCGTATTTAAGCGAGCGCCGATGACAGTTCGCACGTCACGTTTGACAGATATCAGAAATTGAATCAACCAATCAGCGCAACGGAGGCGTTGATTGGCATAGACAATAGGATTTATATCGACTATTGAGCTATAGATCGCAAATATAACAGGTGCCATTCTACAACGTCACAAGGGGAAGAGTGGGTCAAAAGAGAAGGAAAGTTAATAGGGAGGGGAATGTTCAAAAATGTTAAATGAGTATACAGATCAAATAAGGAGGTATTTCTAGAGCAGTTAAAGAAAATATGCTCCAAAGTACCATCGTCCAACCCACACTCGCAAAGAGACGAGTCCCGAACCCGAATTTTATTTAAGAATACCGGGTAAGAGCAATGGCCTATACGAATTCTGGAAACAGTTGATATTACAGGTTTGGAGACTTTTTTAAATTTGTAGAACCAAGGTTTAGGTGGTATGGTTGATTGTATTGCATAGTAATGTCTGCCTTTATGCATTGCAGATTTGTTCCAGTGGTCCTGCCACAATGACAACAAAGTCCTATGAGCAAGGCTTAGTAAATCATAGTTATGGTGAACAAAATGCTTTAGGTCGGATGCTTCAGAAGAAATTGCATTCCTGGCTAGTCTGTCTGCACACTCATTACCTCCTATACCTGAGTGGCTAGGGATCCATATTAAATGCACTGTGTTGCCCCTTCTTGAACAAGAGTATAAACTTTTTTTAATATTTAAAAGCAGGGAGTTATGAAGTTTATCCTTATAAGGATTTTGACTCAGAGCTTTAAGACAGCTCAGTGAATCAGTGAATATAACACCCTTATGGATATTATGGGATTCTATATAGTTGCATGCTTCTAAAATAGCAATGCATTCTCCTGTGTAGACTGATGATTCTTTAGGAGATTTAAATTGTAGGATAATGTTTAAATTTTGATAGAAAACAGCAGAACCTGTATATTCTTCATATGTAAATTTAGATGCATCAGTAAAAAATCTGTGAAAATCATTCCAGCGTTCTCCAACCAAGGCATTAAAAATCCGATCCGCTGACACAGTGTCTTTAGAGAGGCCAATATCTAAGATAATTTCAGGTCTATAGCAAAGAATTTCGTATTGGATGTTAAATAGAGGGAGTCTGTGAGTTTTAATTATTGGGCCCTCCAAATTTCCAAAGGATCGATAGGATTGTAGGTAAAGAGGGATCTCTTTATGAATCCAATAAGGTGCTTCATTGCAAATTTGATTTAATTCTCCAATTTTTCCTTGCAGTGGGTGGAAGCCTTTGCCACTAATTCTAGACCAAAAGCGGGTGGCCAGGTATTGTCTTCTTAGTGATAACGGCGGTTCTGCACACTCGACTTGCAACGCATTAATTGGAGAGGACTTCATGCAACCAGATATAATCCGGAGGCATTTAGCCTGCAACTTGTCCAGTCTCAATAGTGCACCCTTGTTGCATGGGAGCATGAGGAACATCCCATAGTCCATTATACTTCTCACTAGGGCATTATACATTAGTTTCATTGTAAATGGGTGTGCACCCCACCAAACGCCAGCTAGTACTTTTAGCATGGGGACAACGCGTTCGCATTTTTTAATTAAATGATTAATGTGGTTTACACCATTTAATTTGGAATCCAAATACACGCCCAAAAATTTTGCTTTCGAAACGATCGGTATAGCGTTGCCATTTATGGCTACTTGAATCGACGGGTGTTGTTGTTTCCGGGAGAAGATAACCACGGAGCTTTTCTGGGCTGAGAGGTTCAAGCCATGTCTTAGAAGCCAACAGTTCAGAGATTGCAAAGAGAGGCAAAGAGATGTGGCTGCATCCTGAATTGATTTGTTCCTCACATACAACGCTAGATCGTCGGCGTATTGTAGGATGTGGCAGTTGTAATTTAGACAGGTCTCAACATCAGCTGTATAGAGATTATATAGTATACTGTATAGGGCTTAGTACCGAACCCTGAGGTAAGCCCCTCCACGTTAACCTCTGATCGAATTGCTCACCAGGGATTCTCAGAGTCAGGGACCTTGACATAAGCATAACACATATACTCTGGACCATCCTTGCCGGGATACTCAGCTGGTGCATTTTATGCCTGAGAATGGGAAGGAGGACGTTGTCATATGCTGAAGATACGTCTAAAAAGGAAGCGACTACTGAGTCATTTTTGGAGAGAGCAAGTCGAATGTCGGTTACTAACACTCCAACGCTATCCATGGTACCCAGTCCTTTCCGAAATCCAAATTGAGACTTTGGAAGTAAGTCTCTCGACTCAACGATCCACTCCAACCTGTTTTTAATAAGATGTTCCATAATTTTGGCCAGGACGGATGACAAAGCAATTGGTCTAAAGTTGTTGGGATTATCGGCGTGTTTACCAGGTTTTAAGATTGGTATAATAATTTGTAACTTCCAGTCTTTTGGTATTATACCATAATAATAACAAAAATTTACCATTTCTAAAAAATATTTCTTTGCATGTATGCCGGAATGCACTATAAAAGAATAAGGAAGCCCATCAGCACCAGGGGCGGAGTCCCGAACACTACCAAGGACCAAATCAAGTTCATCCATTGTAAAAGGTGCATCGTATGGGTCTTCAGATGTAAATACAGGGATGATGTGGGTTTCTTGCAATGATGGTACATAAGGAGGGCAAATTTTATTAAAAAACAGACTGGCAGTCTCCCGGGAGATGGTAGAGGGGATTGAGGGAGAGCAACCAGACCTAAATCTATTTATTCTCTTCCAAACTATGGTAGAGGGAGTAGAAGGTGATAAAGAGTTACAGAAGTTCATCCAACCTGTACGTTTCTGTCTCCGCAGTAACCTTTTCGATTTTGCAAATACTTGTTTATAGTTCAGCAGGTTTGAGGTGCTCATATCACTATTGTATTTCCTCTCTGCAGCAATGCGTTCTTTAATAGCTAAGGTGCACTCCCGATCCCACCATGGTGGAGATGGAATTTTGTGCCTATCACTATTTTTAATTGGAAAACAGGAATCAGCGCAAGAGTTTAAGGCCCGCACAAATTGCTCACAACAGGTATTTACATGAGATTGGTCAATATTTGTTAAATTTGGGTCATTTATTTTAGGAAGTGCAGTGATTTTATGTTCTAAAAGAGATGCGAATTTGGACCAATCTGGGTCTGATAAATTATATTTTAATAAAGGAGGAAATGTTTTTTCTAGATACGTTCGATGAGCGAAGGAGATGATTATGGGGTAGTGATCACTTCCATGAGTCAGATCTGTGCATTGCCAACAGGCAGATGCTGCAATATCTGGAGAGCAAATAGAGAGGTCGACGCAACTTTTTCTTTGGCCGGGTAAGACTCGGCGAGTGGGACAACCATTATTTAGGATGCAAAGGTTAAGGTCGTCTAGGATTTCCACCAAGCCTGTTCCGAAGGAATCGCAGTGATCGGAGCCCCATCTATAATGATGGCAATTAAAATCACCCATAATCAATAAAGGCCTACTTAAATTTTCAAAAGTTGTTTTGATTATGGGAAGAATTTGTGGATAGGAGTAAGGTTAAAATTTGGGTAATTACGTCAATTATGGTAGGGTCTAAGGATGTATTGAGTGCACAGCCATTATGCTGTGAAGATTTTGGAGGGTTAACAATATTACGATGAGCAACCTTGTCATAAGCTGGGGATAAGGGTATAGGAGCCTTAGGTTGGCGGAAAACGGTTTTGCGGTGAGAGAGGGGAACTTGGGCTTGGGTAGATTTAAGAGTGTCCGCGTAACTACGCGTGGATGATGTAACTGGGGTCATTTTATTGGCTTCCGCGTATGATATGCTTTTCTCCGCCATTGTGATTTTAATGGTTCTCTGCCTGCCATACTCTGGGCATGCTTTGCTATTCGCAAAGTGCTCACCAGAGCACAGCACACAGAAAGCATCACTCTCCGAGACATCACAGCCACTACCAGGATGGTCCTGCCCACACTTAATACAGCGAGGCTTGGACCTGCACATATCTTCTACATGACCGTATCTGCAGCATTTCCTACATTGGATTGTAGGATATATATACCGTTCAACCGGGAGGGACGTATAGCAGCAGAAAACTCTTTTAGGAAGAGTTTGTCCATCGAAAGTAAGAACGCAGGTCTCAGTGTGTTTCCACTCTGAAACTCCGTCTCTGGTAATTTTTCGACTAATGCGTCTAATTTTGAGGATACGGCCGCAACCTGGTGGAACGGTTATATACTTTTTTGCTGTCTCTTCGTCCATATCAGTTGGAACTCCGGAGACAACTCCCATTCTGGTTACATTGAAGGTCGGTATTGAAGCATTGAATTTATGTTTTGCTAAAATGGGATTCGTTAGGAATGAATTTGCATCTTGAGGAGAAGCAAACTCAACGGAGACACGATTTCTTCCTATTCTTTTCACGCCATCTCTTACAATGTTATGAATGTTTTGGTTGTAAAGAAATAGTCCAAAAGTTACTGGATGGAGAAAGGCGCCAGAATTAGGTTGAGATTCAATCCGAGACACATGTACCAAAAAAGGAGCCCTATCTTCAGCATTGTACCTGGTTCTTCCGATATATTGGTTTTTGTAATTGTTTTTCTCTGTAGGAAGTCAATTACTGAACCTAAACAGCCGTAAATAATTTTTAAAGCCCAAGGGGCCTGATGAGTAAAGAAGTACATAAGGTATACATTAGGTATTACAGGAAGGGCCCTTTAAGTTTTAGCCATGCGATAACATTTATAGTAGGGTAAAACTCACTATAATTGTATGACATGAAAATAAATAATAAATAAATAACACCCAACAGTCACATATATAGTCCTGACCCCACACTAAGATCGAGTCTTGTGTCGTGGGTATCAGGAACTACGAGAGACTTTTCGGTCTCACAAACACCCAGACCCGGAAGAAATATTTGTGGGCCACACAAACATTTCTCTCGATGCGGGGATCGAACCCGCGGCCTCTCGTTTCACAGGCGGCGTCTAACCAACTGCGCTACGGAGGCTGTCAATGTGAAAATAGTTCTGATCTGCATAATATTGGTGACTTATGGTGCAGCCACGCCATAGTTACTTTTACCACAATTCCGCGTTTTTTTTTGGAACATGATATTGAACGCCTATACAAAGATGAAAAATATGAAACGTCAGACGGTACCTATTACTCGTAGTTTAGTTGGAATGTATATACCTACTTGTGGAGACACAATATACACTGGTGGAGACGTATGTAATAAATAAAATAAATAAATACACCCAACAGTTACATACATAGTCCCGACCCCAGGTCTTGATCATGGTGTCGGTCGATCGTGGGTATGAGAAACTAGTAACTATATTTTTTGTCTTATTACTTACTGTATGTGGTGTTCAATAAAGAATTTATGAATAAAATAAATAAATAACTACAAGAGCTTTTTTCGGCCCTGCGAACATCTAGACTTTAAATAAATGATTGTAGTTCACGCTAACATTTATCTCGAAGCGGGGATTGTAACCGCAACCTCTCGTTTCACAGCCGGCGTCTAACCAACTGCGCCACGGAGATCATAATCAATATGTATCTTATGTGTCAAATTAAGTTGTATTTATTATTTCTGATTGTATTCACATCATTCAATACGGACAATTAATTGGTTTGTCGGTATTATTAACTCCAATCACTACCGGTCTTGTGTGAACTCGTTTTTGCTTCACGGAATTTCATCAAGACCGGTGACGTCATTGCAAGTAGGTATATTATTTCTATATCCACAATGAATAATAATATTTTTTGAAACCATTATTTTTTGTATTGCAATGAATGGCGAGACGAGCATGCCATTCGCCTGAAGGTAACCGGTACGACCGCTCGTCAACAGGAAAACAACCAAATAAAATCAATTACAATGCTTGGCATTCCACTGCGGTCGCCATCCTGAGAAATAAGATGCTAAGTCTCAATGTCCCATAGTTAGGTACTCTGGCTATAATATCCTTCAAACTGGAATACAACAATGCATTTGCCCTGTTGTTTGGCGGCAGAAATACACATTACGTAAGGCTGCACGATTCTCCCAGAGGTCGCGACCTATACATTGAAAAACGCTGTGCTCAACAATGCATCAGTGTTCGATACTTGTCTACAACTGAAAGTTCGTCTGAGTACAAAACATATATTCACACATAATAATATGAAAACAAATAAGCTATTGACTTGTATCGTGCAGGACCAGTCCAACCGGTGTTGTTTTTCTTGATTACAAGCATCCTAAGCGCGGACATGTGTCTACAAACCGGTGCGGCATCCTCACGTTTTTCATACATGTTTTTATACACATAATGTTTGGGTTCAATCGTTTTTGTTGTAGGTCTAAAAAGTTTTTTATCCAAGCACGAGAAACAATTAAATCTGCTTGATGGTAAGCGCAATCTAAATCTTATGATCTTGACGGCACGCGACATTATATTTTAGGCACGTTACCGATCATAAAGTTAATTATGCTCTAATAAAAAAAAAACGTCTATTTATAAAATGTATTCAAAACAAGAAACATATTCTGCGCTCGTTTATTGTTCTAATATAGCATTTCCCGTATGGTCGAATTTTCAATCATTATTTATTACGGTCGCTTTCCGATCGGATACAATGGCATTGTATTTCATTCATTTTGACAGGGATGATATTGAGAGTAAAATACCTCAAACACTGTATGATTTATCTATCTTACTAGGCCAACTGTAATGTTAAGTTACATCAACTAAGGCTTTGTTATACATCTGAAACTTGAAAGCTAGTGCGTGAACTTTAGTAACAGCTTTGAAAGAGTAGTCAAGAGGACGTTGTAAAACTGAAGGTCGTAATCCTGACATTAATTCGTGTTTATCATTAAAACTTTTGTTTACAAAATTAACGGAGCC
Source organism: Hyles lineata (assembly GCA_030180105.1). Taxonomy (NCBI): domain Eukaryota; kingdom Metazoa; phylum Arthropoda; class Insecta; order Lepidoptera; family Sphingidae; genus Hyles; species Hyles lineata. Next base: position 2,041,755 of record JARJEE010000041.1, read on the forward strand.
GACAAATTGTCCATAGTTACTAACCACGAGGCAAAAGAAATTACTTATTGTAAAGTTACTTGATGAGAAACTGATTAACATTTGATTTTAAATTCATACATACATACATGAAGTCACGCCTTTTTCCCGTAATGGTAGGCAGAGGTGCTACCAAGACATCCACATTTCGCTTTGTATGTTGCGTCCCACGATGTGATAAGGGGCAAGCCTATCGCCATATCAGGCACAAATTGCTGACTCTGGACTGATAATGAATAGAAAAATCCTATACCACTTTGCCCGATCCGGGATTCGAACCCGAGACCTCAGCTTTGTAACCGCACCGAAGTACAATTACGCCACCGAGGCAATCAAGTGATTTTAAATTACGTATAACTTTATTTAAAAAATCAATTATTGTAACAATTATATTAAAACATGTTTAAAATTCACAGCACGTTTCCCCGACATTTAAATTTTTCGTATTTTTTCCTCAATCGTACGCCAGTTATCTCTATGCTGGCAAGAAGTGGCTATTATTTACGTTTATGTGGTTGATTTGCGTTTTTTTTATGAATAAGGTGGTTACCGTACAGAAATAAACAAACAATTAAGCATTACTTATCATTAATCACATTTAAAACTGCCTGTACAGTCCGGACATTAAAAAACAATCACAAGTTTATAGGAATTGATAAGAGTTTTGTTGTTAAATTAATATTATTGTCTCGTTAATTGACTTTAATAGCCGACTTGGACATTTCAAAGAGATACTAAAGACCTTTTAAAGGGTGATGGAACTTTATATTTTATTATTTATTTATTGTTTTCCAATTAATATTAAACATGGGTAGGTATACATTTAATTCAATACATATAAATTATAAACTATATATCTTAAATAATAGAAGGACACTCACATAAATTATAGGAAAAAGAATCAAGCAAATTAAAACAAAATAATTGAATAAAATATGGAATTACAAATAAAAAAAAAACAAAAATATATTATGGAAGTATAGGAGAGCAGGGCATGACTTCATTACATATGAGTGATGTTGCTAAAGGGCAATGTAGTACATCAGGTACTAATTATGTACCAATTTCCCACCAACCTGATAATTTACATACATACGTGGACTCACGCCTTTTTCCCAGAAAAGGTCATCAGAGGTTCTGCTGGTAGATACAAGAACACTAATGCTTTGCCTTGCGTATTCCGTCCCATGATGTGGTAGGGGGCGAGCCTTTCACCATATCGAGCACAATTCTCTGACTCCGGGCTGATAATGAATGGAAAATTCCAATATCAGTAAGCCCGACCCGGGATTCAAACTCGAGACCTCAGCGTTGATACCGCACCGTAGTGCAACTACGCCACCGAGGCAGTCTGATGGAATTATCTGATGTTGGATGTATCTGATGATATTGTTATTATTTTCCCTCTGTGAAAATTATGGTTGGTGAACGAAATGATGATGATGATGAAATCTGAGAAAATGTGGATGCAGTACAAAAAATAAAATATAAAGTAACATACTTATTAGCAAATCAAAATGTTTTGCATATGGATTTGTTTGCAAAATAATCGTGGGGACAAATAAGTTTACTAATTTGATAAAAAATATATACACATTAGAAGTAGGTATATTGTCGCAAAAACAAATCACGCCTCACGGATATAAAGATCATCAAGATCTACAGCTTATTACCTCAAAAAGGTACATATGTATAAACGTTCATCATGTCTTGTGTTGTGGGTATTAGAAACTACTAGAGAATTTGTGGCGCCACAAATTAGACCCAAAGCAAATACTTGTGGAACACACAAATATTTGTCTCGGTGCGTCGATCCAACCCGCTTGCCTTCTTTTCAGAGCCGGCTTCTAACCCACTATGCCACGGAAGCTGTATGCAATAAATGGTATTGCCATACTCCTACACAGGGTAAATGAGGCTTTTGTTTGCCTATATGCTTGTTGTAAACACGATTTAGTTATTTTTGTAGCGTGATATTGGATTTTCCTATTCATTATCAGCCCGGAGTTGAAAATTTTCGGAGTGCCGGATATGGCGATAGGCTCGCCCCCTATGAAATCGTGGGACGGTACTTACAAGGCGAAACGTAATTCCCCTTTTGGATCTCTGCCTACCCCTTCAGGGAAAAAGGCCTCAGTTTATATACGTATGTTGTTGATATTTGCCTTACAACGAATCTTGAAGGAAATCATCTGATTCAGAGCTCAACAAGCTTGTATCAAATTAAATGTCCCTAACAAGTGGTTTATCAGAAATCAGTGTTAATTAGATGATCTAATAACTGACTCTTTCTAAGTTATCAGTACAAATCACGTTAAAGTTGTTATTTTTCTTCCTTCAACTATCACGTGATTGTTATTGTTGTTAATAGGCATGGGCGTAGCCACGGTGGGGCAGGGTGGGGCATTTGCCCCACCCTGGCCCTGGCCTCTAAGGTAACTAACCAAATTTTTAAAAAATATTGTCTAAGTAAAGTACTATCTATGGATAAATTTAAACCTCTAAATTGACTGGTTAACAAATTGGCATACACCCAGAACCCAAAAGGCACACATTTTTAGACGGGAGATTTCGTGATGTAGGAAGGTCAACAATAAGAAAATGTTTTGCTCAATTCGAATTATACATAATAGGTTACATCAAGACTGCGACCGAAAATGAAGCCGGGTGCTAGTTTAAGTGATTAAAACACATCATTCATCAGCCAAAGGACTGCTGAATATAGGTCTCCCCCCAATGATTTCCACAGCGACCTGTTGGAGGCAGCCTGCATCCAGTGACGTCCCGCGACCTTTACCAAGTCGTGGACATCCTACGCTGCGCTTTCCGCTACGTGGCTTCCATTCTACAACTATTTGGCCCCATTGGCCATCAGTTCTCCGCGCTATGTTCCCCGCCCATTGCCACTTCAACTTACTAATCCGTTGGGCTATGTCGGTTACTTTAGTTCTGTTACGGATCTCCTCATTTATAATTCGATCTCGTAGGGAAACCCCAATCATAGGCCTCTCCATAGGTTGTTTAGTGACTTTGAGCTTTCTAATAAGGCCCATGGTGGGAAGCCACGTCTTGGTGCCGTATTTCATCACTAGCAACTATCGAAGACTTTTGATTTTAGGCACAGCGATATTTTGGACGAGAGCACTCGTCGTTGATGTTGATGCCGAATCCATTCTACTTCAAGAGCTTGAAGGCGTTTTCCAGCGCGGCAGTTTCTCTGTAGAGGAATATCCTTCGTGCTCTGATCTTGTACTCGGATCCACATGGTGGCGTTGTTTTATATGCACTTTAACACTTCGATGTACCGATAGTCGACGTGGGACCGCTGGAGAACCTGTAGCAAAGCCCAGGTCTCGATCGAATCAAAGGCTTTCTCAAAGTCCACAAACGCTAAACAAAGCGGCAAGTTATAAACTTTCCAAAGCGTATGGATGTGGTCTTGTTACTAAAGCCTTTTTCGGAACGATTTGAACCTGCGTTCGAGACGATTTGTGATGTCCTGCGATACCAATTTATAGACATGGCTTAGAAGCGAGATGGGCCTGTAGTTCTACAGCAAAGTGTTATCAACTTTTTTGAAGAACAGTATCACCAAGCTCCTGCTCCATGCCTCCGGCGTTGAGCTCTCGAGGAAAACGGAATTGAAGATACTCTGAAAGATTTTCGATATCGGCGATCCGCCCGCTTTCAGAAGCTCTGAAGTGATTCCTACCTCACCCTGCGCCTTGTTCTTCTTAAGTTGCTTCAGGGCCATCTTAATCTCACACAGGCTGATGTTCGGTATATCATCGCTATAGTGTCGAGAGTTTTTGTGGTTTATCTCTACGGCGAAGTCTAAAATACTTTAATTCCACCGTATGGACAGCTTCTATTAAACCGCTGTTTAGCTCGTCCACTGCAACGTTTTAACTTAACGCTATCAAAGCGATTTGCTAGTTCAAGTTGAAAGCTCTCGGGGTTTTGGGCATGGATATGGGCGCGATAAGGTCGGAGCGTAGACTTCATCTAGCGACGCCATTCTAATTGGACATTGATATTCAATGTGGCCCTAACCATTCGGTGATCACTGCCAGTTTTCACCCTAATGACCACAGAGACATTACTGAACATCCGTATATTCATCGTTAAGATATCTATCTTGTTTCTCGTAGAACCGTCAGGACTTAGCCAGGTCCATTTCCTGTAACGCGGCTATTGGAAAAAAGAGATCATCGCAAAGAGTCCCTCTTTCTTCAGAAAGTCGGCCAGCCTCGGACCTCTGGGGTCAGTTGCCCATGTCCAGATTGCCCCACTTTCAACCCTGCATCGCATGAGAAGCGTCTCATACCCAACCTTGCTTTGAAATTAAAATGAAAATAACTCAGAAAATATCATTAAAGTAGGTTTGGGAAGTATATACGGCCCGACTTATTTCGTCATACATCTCCTCTACTTCTTCATTTGGATATGTCGAAGTGCGCGTACACCTCTATAACCTTCAACGAATATATTTTTGATATTTTGAGTATAAGGTACACTACCCTCCTCAACACACGATGATTGATGATTTCGATGGATACGATGTTGTTGATGAGAGACCTGTGGACGAGAAATCCGACTCCTCCTCGAGCCTGTTGGTCATCCGCCCGGTAGAGGAGCAGGTTACCAGACTTCAGGGTTATCGTATCCTCTCCGATTCTTCGGACTTCCGAAAACCCCAGAATGTGCCATTCAATTCCTCTTCCAGTTCGACAATCTTCTCGTCTGTCCTCAACCTTCGTGTTGTTTGTTACCAGGGCCAGTTGTCGTCGGGGGTGGTACCCGGGGCCACCCCAGGGATTCACCTACCACCTACGATAGCCAGAAATAGTGGGGCTGCCGGGGACTGGGGGCCTGGTCTCTGTTTGTGTCGCCATTGTATTTGCCGTTACTCGCCATGCTTGGCAGACGGGTTGGCGAGCGCCACTAACGAGCACCACTCTGCTGTCTATCATTACTCGGGGAAAGGAAATAGGATTTGTGGGTAGAGGATGTTATAGAAAAGGAGAATATGGCCTGTAGGAGTGGATACTGTTGTTACGGAAGGGAAGGTTGGGTGACTGCAGAAGCTCGGGGGCCGAGGTCGCGTACTCGGCGCACCTAGGAAAGGTCATGACCTCTATTTAGGAGCATTAGCCTTACCCCTTAGCCCTATAAACACTATAAACACAATGCAACTAAAATTTTCGCAAAGAAGGCGACATTTTCTTTGTGATTTTTTAAATATCGTCGTGTTTAGTATTTATTACTAAAATAATAATTTAACCCCTTGCGTACCATAGCGCCTTTAAAAATAAAAGGGTGTACATTATTATTAAAAAAGAAAACTATGTATTTGCCACCCAAATAGGGCGATAGAAAATAAATAAGAAAAAAAATCGTAATTTTTTGGCAAATATTTACTTGCATTGTGTCTAAAATCACTTAACTGCCATCCGGCTTTTTTTTCGATAGCACATTTGATATACCCTGTATATACATGGTGCAATAGTGTGTAAACTTTTTGTATGAAAAAAATAACCGGGGTGAGACAACGGGTTGAGTTTGCTACTTAAATATTATTTTAGACTTCTGCCCCACCCTGAGCCCATGGCTGGCTACGCCCATGTTAATAGGGATTAAGTAGGTACTATGTTAGGGCAACTTGTCTTAAGAGCTATTGACCAACAAACGATTTTCATTTCATTTCATTTAATTATTGTTAGTCAAATCTAATGAGTTCCAGTCTAATGACTGACTCCTTGATTGTTACAGTTTGTCTGATCCTGATGATCTCCTATAGTGATCGACCGTCTTAATTTTACATTCATTCGATATTTTTGTAATAAACCAGTAATTTTATCGGCTTAGAATAAGTCATACAAAAGCAAAACGATAGATGAGATTTTGCAGAACCTGTTTGTGTGTCATTTAAAGCTATAAATACATTAAATGAGTACTCACGTCCACTAACAAAACAGAGGTAACTCGCTATCAGCGACACATATATTAACTTCACCATTTTCGCGATATAACTGCACTAAGACGTCACGATACGTGCGTCCGTCGCCCCGGCTGGACACTGACTGAACGCTTCACTGCTTTCCGCGAGGGTCAAGCGACTTGTGCTAAAGATTAATTATGACAAACCAGTAGGTACGGATTTTACATTTTGTACCTTCAACCTTGTCAACTAGATGCAAGGAGCTATGCTGGAAATCTCCTCTGCCAGGCCGACTCTGTAGTTCCAGAAGCTAGAAATTTGAAGGCTTTTTGGCCTTGTTTTATTTTCTGACTGGTAGTTATATTCTACCATCAATAAGTTAATAAAACTTGCAGGTCTATGTGATAAATATTCTTGATTAGAGATGAGTTGGCTGTTAGAATCTGATCTAAAACAATCTCAAAATAATTTTACTTGCATTGAGTGACCACTAATGTGGTTAGTAAAGGTTGTTTAGTAATAAAGCCTAGACCTTATAATACTTACTCAAAATCTCTATTAGCTCTTAAAAACCTCACATTGCCCTTACCATTCTCCTTTTTGAAATGCTCTCGGTATTAAATGTGGTAGTAACAGTGTATTTTCAGTTCAGTATGTTTTACGCGTTTTATCGCTTCTGCATTTTAATATTCTATAAAACCTCAGAGAGCTTCGTACGAGCATCTAAGTTGCAATTCTAGTATGCAAATTGGAACCGTCACTCAAGTGTGTAAAGATGATTTTTCCATTTTTTTGCGAATACAAAACCGGTATGACTTCATTTACATCTTGGAATTGCCCGTACGTACATAATTATATCAGATATTGTTTACGATGAGTCCGCCCATTCATTTAGGTGATTTGGTAGTGCTTTGTTGTTGAAACAACAGATCCACATTAAGATACTTTAATCTTGCATAGTCGCCGTCACACTTTGCCCCATCATCATCATCCAAAGTTGTAAGACCATTGACTCACATAATTTATCGTATGGTTACTAATTGGATGTTCAAGCAACATCAATTCTTACCAGCAGTTGTTTTAGCACAAACGAATACCTTGCCGAGATTAGAACAGCGCCATCTATCCACCATCCAATGTAAACAGTAATCCTAAATCATATTCCATAGCGCGGAGAAGTGATGGCCGTCGGGGTCGAAAAGTTCTGATGTGGAGGCCACGTACTGACAAGCGCAGTGTTGGACGCCTTCCTACAAGTTGGACGGACGACCTGGTTAGGTTTCAGGAAGTTGCTGGATGCAGGCTGCTTCCAACAGGTAGATGTGGAGATCCTTGGCCTGGCAGAACAGAGGGACAGAGAGGGCTCATTTCAATCAAATATTTACCCCTTCATCTTTGTTGTCGTGGGTAACCGCCCAATCCCACTCTACTTTACTGCTTATCCACTGAATAGACAAGGATAACATGTATCAGAGACGACCAAGTTTGGCAGCAAAATTTGAAATCCACTATAAGCCCTAATATATGGCCTAACCACTCTCAATTGCAGAGGAGGCCCGTGCCCTGCAGTTGGATGTATATGGGCTGATACATAAGCCGCAGACCCTGGCTAACACTTTAAATGTCGAAATCACTAATAAATTATCCAACACATAAAATATTTTTTATGTTTTAGTAGCGTTGAAAGACGAGATATTGTTTCTGCATTGATTCTAAAATGTGGGTGTCCGGTCACCTCTGCCTACCCCTTCTGGGAATAAGGCGTGAGTTTATGTATGTATGTAACATATTAATAGATTTCTAACTATAGAAATTATTATCTGAACGAGACCGCCTTCGAACAGCCTCGTTCAATTTAAGTTCGGGGTCGCTGGCTGCGTGGTAAATAATACCAGTGATTAGATGATAGAAACTTTATTCGTACTGAAAAGTACGGTTTTTTAAATACAATGTCGTGACGACACGTAGCGGCGGCACCGTGGCGATGAAGCTGGCTTGATCGGCGTGCAGGGTTCTCCCGGCAGCGATTCCACTTCTTGAAATACTTGCTGACTTGCTGACTACTTGCTAACTACTTGCTGACTGCTTGCTGGCTTGCTGACTTCTTGATGTTTTCTTCTCTTGTAGGCCGGAACCGAACTGATTTGCCCGACCCAGGAGGCCTACCTATATTCCAAAACTTAGGCTAATCCCTAGTGTCGGGCCCGCGATCGTCACAGGCGCGCTCGGCCAATGAGAGCGCGCGCTGCGGGGTGTCGCTGTAGCGACTTGCGGGGTGGTAGCTCGGTCCTGCGGGGAGTGCGGGGCCGCGAGGTGCAAATCCGCACAGAATTTGTGGGAGGCACCTAAGTTCTGCGGACCTCGCATCCGTCATAAAGATCAAATACATATATATACTAGGTCTTTACAGTTTTTGTCTAACTACTCAAACTTTATATAATATTAGTATATAACAGGTAACAATATTGCACATAACAATTTCCATAATTAAGCTATTCAAATACAAATTCTTAAATCTACACGATTTATATATAGCTTATTACTAAAGGAACTTTACTTTATTTATATACAAGAATATTACACATGAGAACATAACACAAGCATTCGTATAGGAACATTATACATAAAGATATAACACAAAACATGAACATATTAAAGCTTATGATTATTAAATTAGTCTTCGTCCTGCACATTATCATCAAAGAGCAAAGTTGAAATTAAATTAATTACTTTATCATGAAGTCGAATTATGCCTAAACATGTATAATATATATTTAAGTTATTGTTTAGATTGTGAATATTACGCAGAAGCGAGGTTGCGTAACTTACTGTATTAAATAATTAATCACTACATCACTGTATCTGTATCTGTATCAGCCCATATACGTCCCACTGCAGGGCACGGGCCTACTCTACTATCGACAGTACGATTGAGAGTGGTTAGGCCATATAGTCCACCACGCTGGCCTAGTGCGGGTTGGCGGACTTACATACCATAGAAATTCTTATAAACCGCTATGGTATGCAGGTTTCCTCACGATGTTTTCCTTCACCGTTTTAGTGCGTGGTGATTGACAATCAATACACACATGACTCCGAAAAGTCAGAGGTGTGCCCTGGGATTTGAACCCGCGACCACCGTGAACGAGTTGGCAGCCGCGTCTGGTCCGTTTACCAACAGGCCACCACGCACTTAGCACGCACGCACTACATCACTACATAGTATAAAACAAAGTCGCTTTCTCTGTCCCTATGTCCCTTTGTATGCTTAAATCTTTAAAACTACGCAACGGATTTTGATGCGGTTTTTTTTTATAGATGGAGTGATTCAAGAGGAAGGTTTATGTGTATAATACGTGCATATTATTATAGAGAAATCTATATGCACCCGGGGGAAGCTGGGCCGGGCCGCTAGTATAACGTAAAAATTAAATTACGAACGTATTGAATCAATGACCAAAACACTACCTGCGCCATGTTCGAAGACCTTTAAATATTTGTTTTTTCTCAAGTGAGGCTAATGCTCAGCAATTTGAATTGTGCACTTCTAGTGGCTGAAGAGAGAGAGAGAACGAGAATGTGAACATAGCTTCAGCTTATTTTTTTTCTCTAGTGAAGGCAATGTTGAGCACTGGTTTACGAACATAGGGCCCCATTCGCGCGGGCGCTATTTCGACGCGCGTTAAAAAAAACGTTGCAATTGCGTTCACACCACAGATCACTTCTGTGCGTTCACACGAAAGCGATTTTAAAACCGCGACGGTTTTTTATCGAGGGCTGTTGGATTTTCATTTCATATGAACATAAATATTGGGAACGGTAAAAAAAAGCCATTAAAGTCGACGCTTTTTAAGAGCCCTTATGAATTTGGCCTAATGTGGGTAAAAAGAGAGGGAGAAAGAGAGGCGTAACAATAAGACGTAACTATGAACTAATGCCAGGGTTTCCATTGTTCTCGGTAGATCATTCAAATTCATCAAATACCCTGTTTCATTTTCCTTCAACGATTCATCAAAGGAAACTAGCGGGAAATAACCCATAGTTTGCGTTTATTGGTTTTTTATTTAATTACTACAATTACGTTTATGTGTGTAATTTGTTAGTCATTGAGGTAATTGTGGATGATAAATAGTCACCATATTTATAGGACCGCTTATGATCAATGCTGGAACGTATAACTGAGTAGACCACAATGTATTCCCATTGACAGCCATAGTGGCGCAGTTGGATAGACACCAGCAGTAAAACATGAGGCCGCGGGTTCAATCCCCGCACCGAGACAAATCTATACTAATATTATAAAGCTGCAGAGTTTGTTTGTTTGAACGCGCTAATCTCTGGAACTACCGGTCCGATTTGAATGATTCTTTCAGTGTTGGGTAGTCCATTTATCGAGGAAGGCTATAGGCTATGTATCATCACGCTATGACCTATAGGAGGAAAGCAGTAGTGATATTTCTTCGAGGAAATTGTCATCGTTTTTCGTGGTCCGATTGATCGATATTCTAAACTGATAGTCAAAGCCCGAGAGAGAGAGAGAGACCAGAGACCCGGGCGGAGCCGGGCCCGACCGCTAGTCTTTATATATTATGGTTTTCTTGCTTTATTTTTATTGTGCAGAACCGACAAATAAAAAAAACAAGTCACTTGATCACTGCTGCTCAAACATCCACAACGTTTACAACATCGATGTGTTGTAGGAACATCAAGTGGAGAGGGAAGCGGGAAGGAAAAAGTACGAAAAAGAGGAAAGAGATATTGGGTTTCCGGATATCTCATGTGGCTTAATATAGGATCTATGAATGTGACTGTTGAGTGTATTTCTTTATTTTATTTCCTGAGACTGTGTAACCAAATGATGTGAACAGTAAAGCGTATAACATTCATCCACATTGTCACGGTCAAGGATGTGTCAGATTGCAGGAAGTAGTTAAAAATGACCTGGGAGGTTTCTCTATACTCCGACATGACGACGAATGTTCGTACGTCGTACGTAAGCCTGAACAAATATGCCTAAATACTTTAATTAATTTAATACTAATACAAAATGTTGGACTCCTTTATGGTAAGTCGTAATCTTGACTAAGTTCGAAGTGAATTATAAGTTCATAGTATTGAATTTACGAAGTGGATTTTTTTTATTTTACATTGAAATTCGAACGTCCGAACATTCGAATTTCATGTCGGAGTATAAAGTAACCCCTCTGTCTTTTATGATTCCGCTGTGGATTGGCGACTGAAAGAAATATGCCGTCTGTCTACATTTATTTAAACATGAGGTGTAAGGACTATGAATTATCGTTATCAAAAACGAAACTTCAATATACGTGTACTGGTGGTAGGTCTCTCATATGTGAGAGGCCATCTGGGTGGGTACCTCCGCAGTGTCTATTTCTCCCGTCAAACAGCAGTGTAAACGCACTGTTGTGTTTCGGGTTGAAGGGCATTGTAGCCAGAGTAACTACTGGACATATTGAGACTTAACATCTTATGTCTCAGGATGGCGAGCGCAGTGGAAGGCCAAGCATTGCTTTGTAATTCAAGGTGTTGTTTGGTTTTGCTACTGTTCATGAGCGGTCGTATCGCTTACCATCAGGCGTACGGCATGCTCGTCTCGCCATTCATAGCAATTAAAAAAAAAAAAAAAACTGTCTGTAGTCATATACGTCCCACTGCAGGGCACGGGCCTACTCTACAATTGAGAGTGGTTAGGCCATATAGTCCACCACACTGGCCTAGTGCGGGTTGGTTGGTATACATAAGATAATATTGTAAATCCCATCCAACTAATATTACTTAGCGACCGGCTAGGACACCTTTCGTTCAAATACCTAATAAAACATAGTTTTCCTCGTTTGATGCTAGTTTTTTACTATTGAACAAGTAAAAAAACTCTCTGTTGGAGATTTTTATTGTCGCTAATTATGTTTTATAAACTCACGCCTTTTCCCAGAAGTGGTAGGCAGAGATGTTACAACAGCCACGGTGTATTGTCCCATGATGTGATAGACCGCGCACCTGTCGCCACCTCAGACACAAATTCCAGACTCCGAGCTGATAATGAATAGAAAATGAAATATCACTTTGCACGATCCTGGATTCGAACCCGAGACCTCAGCGTTGTAATCGTACAGTTGTACAAGTGCGCCACCGAGGCAGTCAGGCAGTAATTATCTTTTCACTTTATTGAGAAAATAAATAAAAGATATAAATCGAAGATGGTCGTCGTATAATTTGTTACCACTAAAAATGGTTTAACAGTCTCCAGTTATGATACCTACTGTACGTGCTTTGATTATGTATTTTAATATACGACACAAGTTTTTAAAAGAGGGTTTTTTTTATTTACCTTATCAGTTTGTTGTATTTTTTCCTCAGAGAGGTCATCAACAACTAATGTCTTAACACATTAACAGTATACATACATTAACATAAGTATTATTTACTCGTGTCAATTTATTCATTATTTGAATCTATTAGTAAATACTACACTTGGCGTGGCAACCATGTACAATATATACACATCACAACACAACAAATTAAAATTGCTTTGTCATTATTTGACAACCTCCGTGGCGCAGTTGTTTAGACGCCGGCCATGGAATGATAGGCCGCGGGTTCGAAACCCGCGCAGAGACAAATGTTTGTATGAACCACAAGTATTTGTTTCGGGTCTGGGTGTTTGTGAGACCGAAAATTCTCTCGGAGTTCCTAGTGTTGCCCAAATTCAGTCTTGGTCTTGCAGTCTTGGTCTTGTTCTTGCGTTTTTGCAAGACCAAGACCAAGAACAAGACCGCGTATTTTTAGCAAGACCAAGACCAAGACTGACCGTGCAAGACTTGAGCAAGAACAAGACATAGCCTGCAAGACTCTTGCGTCTTGCAGCTAGGACTTAGCGCTATTTCACTGAGTAGTTAGGTGTAACAGTTCGGTGTATACTTAGGTAGGTACGCTTAGGAATTCTATGAGACGCAAAAAACTGTATCAAAGAATATGAAAAACTGGACCTATGCGCATTACGACTAATACCATAAACATAGCGAATAAAAAAATATCTATTAAAATCAAACTGAGTGCATGCATAGTTATGTTTTAACCATCGGCACTTTGATAATGCGGCATCAAAGGTTTTGTATTTACTTCTCAAAGAAATTTGCCGCTTTTCGGAAGTACATGGTTATGATACACGCGCCGGCGGCTTCTTTTGAAATCTAAAACAATCGTTGTCGCCACGCCGAAATCATAACATTTGACACTATTTGATTGCCGCCATAGGGCGTAGGTATACTCATGCAAAATAATTTCGAATTTTAAGAGTACCTACAGGTGTTCCAAAGAATAAATAAGTTTCAGAGTGCTTAGAATGAAAATGAATACATTATACTGATCACGCAAGTAGTATTATGATTGGGATAAAATGGTAAGGATAGGTAGTAGATGTCATATTAATTCATTCTAGTAAGTATATATTATAATATTGATTACTTATATGGTTTTAAACTAATTACTTAGGTACTATTATTGTACATTTAGTCATTATATTTCTTAAGTTTTTACAAGAAAAAATAGCAAAAAAGTGTTCAAATATCACCCCGCACCCGTTTAATAAATATTGTAGCCACTTTTAAATATACTTGAAACGTGTAAAAAAATTCTACAAAACTAATAAAATAATATAAAAAGCGTAGGTTCTTACCTACTAATAAAATAAAAAGCCTGCGATAAGAGTTTTGTATTACTTACCAGCCCGAATATCTCTGAGAGAGATGATTAGAGTAAGTATTTACTAGCTGTGCCCGCGACTTCGTCCACGAGGAATAGTAACTTTGGAGGTATAGTGACGTTCAGGACTTATTTATTTATTTTAAAACTTCTGTCATCAAACATACAAACGAACTCTTCAGCTTTATAATATTAGTATAGATGTACGCCAAAACATTCACTGTTTTAGTAAATGTAAGCTTATAAATCATAAATGTTTATTAAGAAACAGTTACTTCCATGGAAAACGACATATAGGTCAGTTGATTTTTCGAATTTCTTATCAAATCTTCAGTTATTTATTAATCTGCTTGATCTTTACTATGGCTATGTTAATTCAAGTTCACAATGTTCCAATTCTAATACGTTTTTCTAAGATTTAAAGTAAACTTTAATAAATAGTAATAGACTAATAGGTAATTGCAAGACTTGCAAGACTCTTGCTGCAAGACCAAGACCAAGACCAAGACTGGGAGCGCAAGACCAAGACCAAGACCAAGATCAGGTGTATTGGCGCAAGACCAAGACCAAGACTGGCTAAGTCTCGTCTTGTTCTTGCATTTGGGCAACACTAGGAGTTCCTGATAACCACGACACAAGACTTGATCTTAGTGTGGTGTCAGGACTATGTATGTGACTGTTGGGTGTATATATTTATTTATTTATTATTATTTATTATCATGTCCTTGAACCGTAAAACTGCTATAGAATATTTGTATCCATTTGGAGAACGCCGTACACAATGATAGATCATAGACAGCATGTCGTTCTGACCCAGGCAAGTATGCCCCGTTTCGGGTTTAACATGAATTTTCAGATAAGTTAGACTCGACCGCCTTAAAAAAAGATCGTATACCTGCGTATACGGGTTTCCTAGCTTATAGGTCGACAACGCATCTCTGTGCCTATGGCCTATGGTGGTGCAGATGTTCATGGGCGGGGTAGATCACTTACCATCAGGTGACCGTATGCTCGTATTCTCCATATTTGTGACACTGCGGGGATCGAATCCGCGGCCTCTCGTTTCGGCGCGGCGAATCACCACTAAGGCTGTCAGAAGAGTTACTCATAATATTTTGCTGCCATACTACTTACTATAGATTTACTCTTGTGATACTACAAGTAGTACGGTCATTTATTCAAGATAAGTACATGGATTATATATTATCTATTTATCTTATGTACTAAGATTGCCATGAGGCATGAACTGTGCAATGTTCATGCACGATTACACTCGACCAATTCACACGAACCATTTTAAACCTTACTGAGTTCGTATTAATGTATAATATCGTTTGTATTGTTCTGTACATAATACATATTAATGCAATGCAATTTGGTATTTATACACAAGTCTTTAAGGTGTACTTTGGTTTTAAGTTTTATTTGTTTATGTTGGGAAAGCCCCGTTTGTAGTGGTGCATCTTTATTAGCGTGTCGGGTAAATAAAAGAAAAATAAACTATTCAGAGAAAAAGTCTAGACAAAGGCTTGAAGAATGAAACATATTGTCCACAACCGCTCTGTCAGAAATGTTACGCAGAAGAACAAGAAAGTCTTTGGAAAAGATTGAAGGAACGATCTGTCTAATATCAAGAATAGGTTTTTTAGGACAGCTAATTATACCAGTTGAACTTGTTTTGGAGTGGAGGCAGTTATTCGGCAACGTCGCGTCGTGTAAATTCCTCTCATTATAATGGTCTTTAAGAAGTCAATAACTAGGGATGAGACAGGCTATGGATACTGTTCACTAGCGTGGAATTGCAGTTTCATAATATTGGCCCATATCTGACATTGGTCGAAAATTATGCTTTAAATACAAAGTTTCAATTCAATGTACCTTCATCCAAAAGAAGAATAAATATCTGATATTATTTTTTATCCGTACGGACCAAGGGTCTAGAATTCATAATGATTAGTATGACAGTCAATTAACTCTTGGTACCAACTATAATAATATATAGTCATCAAATTGTCCTCAATATATTAAGATTGGATGAACTGGACTATACTGATGGGCAGCATACAGCAGTGGTAATGCTATAGCCAGTGGCGTAACTATCCTATCGGGGGCCCGTGGCAAATTTTATCCAAGAGGCCCTTCGTAAATTTAAAAAACTTAATGTTGTAATTTTTTTACGAATAAGTTAATTACACATTAGAAGATAAAACATCGGCCTTCTAACTTTCAGACCTTATCAATTTTTTCTGACGGATATCACTTCTCTCTAGATTTTGACTTTCAGAGAGACTCCGAGCACAGCTGTTGCCATAGAACGTCGAGGGACTTTAACCTTATGGTCCCACTGTCAGTGGCCAATTCTGGGCTCCGTACATCATTACACGAAACATATTCACTGCACTGGTTGAACATATTCGTTCGTCTTCAGGCTGTGCGGTATACTAGACGAAATTGTGTGGTACAACGTCTTAAAAACTGCCCAGCCCAACTAAATCCCCCTGTGGACTCCCTTTTCGAAGTTGTATCTACCCAATTGCATTAATTTCTTGAGGTAGACATATTCCTTGACAACTTCGAGAAGCATGTCATCGATATTAGCTGGTCCCGAAGCGACGAGTTCAAATTCCAAAGAGACCAATTCGTTTGAATTTTCTTGAAAAGATAGTGAGATATCGTAGTTTTTTCAGTCTTTTCATTAACGTACATTGTATACAAAACTACAGATATGTCGTTTACACGCATTGTACTACTTTGTGCTGCCTCCGGTGAGCACGCAATACTGCTGTTATGCAATTTGGACTTTGAGGTTGAGGTTTTTGAGTTGATTCTGCAGAATACTCTGCCATTCCTCTATTAGCTCTAATAATCAAAGAAGCTCTTCTTTTATTTCACGTCGCGTGATTAGCGGCGGATTCCAATGACATACACGTCGTCACAGTTCAGAATTCAGAATTTCTCCCCTGGTCTTCTAAACACTCTTTCCCTTCCGTTGTGCTTGTATAACAGAATCTAGACTCGTCTCAAAATATAACTCTTAACCAGTCATTCAATGTCCAATTTTCGTGTTGTCTGATATCACTCATCCTTGACTTTCTGGGGAATCTTTCTAGTTTTAGGCTATTTGTACGTCTTAATGGCTGTAAATTAGCTTCAGCCAGACGCCACCTTACTATGTCCGTACTCAGATTGTTTCTTGCAGCTCATAAATGAATTCTTGACTTCACAGCCCCAAAGCGATTTCTTAAAATCGTTGACACACACATATAGCGATTCTCCCGCGCCGTTGCGCACCTTGTTCGACTTATGATTTTCGAAGTTTGGATACAGTTTCATGGAAACACTGTCGTACTCGCTGAACCATAGAAAGAGACAGTTCAACAATTCCCGCTGTATTTCGATTACTGTGCCCATCTTCAAGCATTGTCAGGGACCTAGTAAATTCTTCAGGGGTTAACAACATGATAACTTCAGAAAGTTAAAATGTATAAGGCAGATAACCATATTATAACTATTTAATTGCAAACTAAACAACAAACAACTGATTTGATTTTTTGTTACTAAATTTAAAAACGACCATTATTTTAGATTTACAGTGTTTTATAAAGTATCCTGCTATGCAAGCTTCAAGCCGTCTTCTTTATTGAAATTTGGATTTTTTAATTTCAATAGCCTCGCGAAACATGGCAGCAAATGCAGGAAACGGTGCTTTTTAGCGAGGATTTTGTATATTATTTATGTGTCATTAAATACTATTTAATTTAGTCTTTATGTTATAAAACTAGGTCAGGTACTTTTAAAGATATTGAAGATTTTCTAATTTCTTTGGGGTCCAGGGTGTAATCTTTTTTATTCACATTAACTTTCAAAGCTTTTTTCAATACATATGTGAAGCTTACATTTTGCGTTGCTAGTAGCAAGACAAAAATTGTTAACAATTCTTCACATAATCATAGCAACAAAAGGATATTTAAGTCGATTTATTATACACATAGGTTATTAAATATATTACGAATGATGTTTAATATCTAGCAAATTGTTTTTTATCTGTCGAGCTTGAGTCTGGGGCCCTTTCGAGCCAGGGCCCTAATGAGCCTGACAGCCGGTCAGGCCAGCACCCAGCCAGCTTGGGGGCCCCTTAGGCCGGGGGCCCGTGGCATTTTGCGCACTATGCCACCCTATTGTTACGCCACTGACTATAGCTTGAAGATGCTGGCATGGAAAAAGAATAAATAAAACATGGAATCTATATATTAATACGTGATGCAAAAACTTTGGATCCCTTTTTACGAAAATTGCGCGGACGCAGGAGCATAAAATTTGGCACACTTATAGTTTATGTGTAGGAGAAGTGGAGAATGCTAATATTTTTCAATAATAATGCTTATAAAGTACATTAAATCAAAAAATAAAACATTACACACACTGCCATGCATTTCACACACACATACTCTGTGGTCAAATTGTTTCTATTGTGTTTGTCAAACATTTAATGTTCATACCGTTGATACGGTAAACTCATCCCTCAAATTAAATAACGTATTTAAATAAAGGGTTCGAATCGACAACATATATCCGCAATATTAGATTAATGGCGTATTTAAAATTTTAAAGATGTAAATTAATGACAGTAATGAAAAGTGATTGTCATGTACCTCATTGTTCTGTGGATTGTCATTTAAATTGGTTGTCAAATATTTATGCATGCGTTCAGAAATTTATTTTGTGTAAACTGTGATGTAAACTAAGGAGAATATATCAAGCTACTTAAATATAGACAATGAAATAAATAATGTTCACACGCAAGAAGTTATGCTTACTCCTTTTCAAGATCGAATGTAATTTTTTTCACGAATTTTTACAGTGGCCTTTCCTTCGCTATAATTCACTGATAGAAATGTATATCGTATCGGAATGGGATAGGTTATATTATACCTAAAGGGAGTGAAAAAGGGTTGAAATATTATGTCAAAGAAAATCGAAACCACTGAATTTATTTCTATGAAAATTTATATTTTAACTCAATTACTAACAAAAAGCATTGTGGGCTGAAATAAGGCAAAGAATATTTGATGGACAATCTAAATCGCTAAAGTTTTTAATGTCAAAAATTCATAAGGCAATCTTTTTGTATATGGAGAGACGGGATATAGGTAATAGAGTGGAAGTTACGGGAGAAGGCTGGGATAGCTGAAAGATTTGATAGGACGAAATGTAAACACACGTTATAAGACGGTATGGATGATAAAGAGAAAGGACGGGACGGAACGGGAAGAGACTGAACAGACGGATGAGACGCGATTGAGTCGGACAATAGGATAGCTACGTCAAGTTTAAGTTTATACGAAAAATAACATGTATTTGGTGTGGAGTGGAATCAAAAAATATATGCACTCAGGCGAAGCTGGGTCGGGCCGCTATTTGTTTAAATAAGTATTCTTTATTTTACGTCTTTTTAATTTCATATAATTTGTTCAAAAAATCAATTGGCAAATACCAGTCTTGGTCAAATCTGTGGTTATAGTAGTTTAGTTTTCGACAGTAGAACCTTAATAATGTTTGAATATTATATTTCAATAATGTGTATTAAGTGGTCGAATTTCGACCATTGGGCGACCACTAGTTATTATAAATAAACTATTTGTCACTGGATTACTCATTTGGGAACATTATTGATGAAATCGTGCATTGTACATTTTTGGGGAATCCCCGGACAAGCTAAAGACAACATTTCTACTATTATAAGCAATACATTTTTCTTTCCTTGTTTTTGTAAATATTTTAATATCGTTTTTAATAATAGGAATACGGTTGCTACCTTGAAATTCTTGGAGTGAATGGAGTTTTTAAAAAAGTGGTACTTCCAAGTATACAAGGTATTTCAAGACTGCTACCGAAAACGAAGCCAGGTAGTGGTAGTTTTAGTGACTAAAAACACAATTCAACTAAAAATTTTGCAAAAAAATGTGACATTTTTTTTTATAATTTTTTAATTTTCGTTATTTTTGGGTGGTAAATCCATGGTTTTTGCTAAAATAAGAATTTAAATTCTTTTATACCTTAGAGTCCTTATAAATAAAAGGGTATACATATTTTTTTAGGAAAAAAATGTATTTACCACCCAAATACGACCATATAAAAAAATTACAAAAAAAAATTGTCTGTTTTTTTTCCAACATTTTCTATTGCATTGTGTCTGAAGTCGCTTAAACTACCACCCGGCTTCGTTTTCGGTAGCAGTCTTGATATACCCTGTATGAACATCAATATCAGGAACAGTGATGGTGCAGGACAATTATTTTTTAATGAATAGAAATTTAACCGCACTTAGGGGGCGTTGTATGGGCGCCTTTACTCTGTAATAAACCTGGCATTCTTGAAAATCTCAAACGACAAGCCAAATATCCAAGTGTAAATACCCTATTCAACAAAAGACCTAGCCTGGTCCTTCCTAGTCATCTTAAATAAAAAGCCCGCCATTTTCTATGTGAACGTAGAATATAATGTGTTCCGAATTGAATACATAATGTGCACTATTTTAGTGACCCACGGCATTGTGGATCAAGAACTCTCAGTATATTGTGAAAAATACTTAATTAGTTGGTATGATTGAACTTACTACAACGAAGGAAAACATCGTGAGGAAAACTGCATACCAAAAGGATTTGTAAAAATTTATATGGTATGTAAAGCCCGCCAATCCGCACTAGGCCAGCGTTATCGACTACATATATGGCCTATCCCCTCACAGTCGTATTCTGTGTTGTAGAGGAGTCCCGTGCCCTGCAGTGGGACGTATATGGGCTATATATGGACTGATACAGACACAGAATATGTAGATACAGATAAAATTGAAATAAATTGAAAAAAGGCATATTTTAGAACTCACAGTGACTAAATAAATTCGAATAAAATCACATTCAATAAATAATAGTTTATTCAATAGTAATACTAGAGTCGATATATTTCTTTATATACACATACTTTCTGATAGATGCCGTATTCAATATATTTTATTTCACGCATTTTGTACATGAACATATTCATTATACATATTACATATTGATGATTATAAAAAAAAAAAATAGATAAAAAATATTTCCAAGTATGATAATTGTTATAGTTTCAATAACTTTTTTCAGACACTGTGTCCAATGTATTTCTACATTTGACCCCCTAAGGCTATTAGACTAATTTAGGCTGCTCCTTGAGTTTAAAAAGTAAAGCTTATTATTTGACAATTAAAAAAGCTACATATTTTACCACAACACTGGGTCATACTTCTAAATTAAAAAACACAACTTCATATACAATTCATTACTGACATACTTATATATTATCTTCAACAAGTATTTCTTTAATTTTTATTCATATATTTTTACATTTGATACAGGGCGTGAACGTAGTGCTAAATATTGTGCCAAAATAATAAAAAATTACCAACACGTTAACATACACACTTTAATGATAAATTAACAAAAAACATGGAACAAGCTACAGACAACATAATGTAAACGATAAAAAAATATATCTATATACAATATTATAATTATTGAATTTCATTCGGTGATCTTGCCATATCTTACGAAAACTGAAATATAAATGTATCACTCAAAACAATACTTTGTATGAATCGGCAATCCCCTTTTCCTACATTAAGGCTCAGGTGCACATACTATTTCCATAACTTCAAAATTTCATCGCCATACATTTGAGACGTATTTAACCAGGAGCGTCGCCAGCCGATGGCCCGGGAGGGGGGGTGGTGGCAAATAATATGGAGATTTTTTTTTAATCTCTCGGGGCAGCTGCCCCTACCTGCCCCCCCTTGGCGATGCCTTTGTATTTGACAATGTCCCCAACAATAAATTTTCAAAGTCAAAGTTATGAGCAGTTTGTTTGTGCAATTTTCTTGCATGTGATTCGCTTTAATATCGTGTTTATGATAAATCGTCTTTCTTTTTCTATATGAACCTTAAAATAATATCAAAATCGGTTTAGCATCTCAACGAATGTCATCTGCCAATGACAAACGGGAATAACATCCGATTTTATAAGATCATTATTATTGAGACAATGTACATTAAAAATAACTTTAAATTATGGTTTTTGATATTTTATTCAGGATATTTTATTTAAACAAACATAGTTTTAATTTTATTACTTTGACTTTCAAGTTGCTGGGCTAATATGCAAGAGTGCCTCATCTTAAATTTAATCAGATATAATTTACTGCTGTACTATTTACAAGTTTCAGAAGTACAAACATAAGTTCACGCCTGTATCCCGGAAGGAGTAGGCGATATGGGCAAAATTGCCAGCCACATTACACGGATCTTATTTCCATCCCAAGATATGATAGAAGACGAACCTAACCCATGCCGGGGTAAGAATGGAGTCCTTGTGAACGCATATGCAATTTTCATAAGGGATCGCAATTTTTTTCACTGGCCTAAATTATGAAGTGCATATTAAATAATTAACAATAAAAAAATAACCACCTTATTGTCATGGCTCATGCCTGATATCCATTTAAGCCGTCTCGACATGAAACTACCGTGTAACATGATAGCGCAACATGTATGTGCAACATCACTCAAACACATTCGCGAACATGATACACATTTCGTAGTTAGTACACAGCTTTGGTGTTGTAAACAGAACGCACATACGAAGACGGAACAAGAAATCATTATCGACATTTTTCATACAACTCTGCGGCATGACGCAGCGTTATGCGTTAGCATTAAGGGGGCAAAGCTTCATCTGTTTAAAACTAGGTTAATTCAAAAGTATTCAATTTAAGGCATTAGTTTAAACGTTGCTTAGTAATGAGAGCTAATGCGTAAAACATGAAGTTATTTAAAAAATCCGAACCTGTAATCTTTCGCTCGCATAAACGACTAGCGATCAACTTTACTCACAGAAGAAATTGTATTCAAATATTTAATGAAATTGGTATATTTTCCATTATGTTTTACTATGTGGCCACTATCGTTTTCTGCCACTATTTTATCTTTTCAGCAGATATATTGTCTTCGATCTAGTTACTAATAATATCAACAAACCTTTGCATCACTTTATTAGGTAAGTTGTACCGGATGCTATCGACAAACGGTGTTTAATTTAATCCACATATCCCTAATCACCCCAGGAAATATTGTGCCAATTTTGGAAAATACTGCCTGGTAGCAAAAATCGGGATTTTCGTTTTCAAGGCGTTTCATAAACCCGTTTAGGAACGAATCTTTTTACCGCTCAGTTAGGTTCTCGAAATGAACTGAATTTCAGCTAAGTTTTAAAAATACTTGTTTACCAGAATTACGATTTTTGACCAAAAAACAACTCAGTTATTCTTCAATTTTATCTTATATCAACTGAGTTACATAAAAGTGGGCTAAATTAAATACCATATGTAGTATATGACATATAATATTTAATACACCTACTTGCCTGTCAAATGATCTATCTATCTGTTCCACTTCTACATTCAATTTTAATGATATTAGAAGGTGGGCGCAAATAATTATTATGTTATAAGTACCGCGCATAAGTCTCACGAAATTTTACACCTATATGATCACGCTTACGTCTCTAAAGGTATAGGCAGAGATGCCATTAACACTACCCTCGGTTCGTCTAGCTTATTTTCATTCCAAGTAGAAATAGTAGGCGAAGCTATAGCAATGCCGGGAATAACTTTTATCCTCGTGTAAAAAATAAAAATTATGTAACAAAATTGTAGAAAGAGACAAAACGATGAGTGTCAATAAAGACTGGCTGAATTTTTGTTAGTGTTTAGCCTTGTTTATATATCACTTTTAAGGAAGATTTTACTAGGTAGATTGTTAGTGCAAATCAGTGTGTATGTATGATCATGTATGTGTGTATGTATGATCATGTATGGGAGTGTGTATGTGTGTGATCATGTATGGGAGGGGTGTGTGTGTGTGGCTAGGCGGCGCCGACGGTGTGCTGCAGCGGCGCCAGGTCGAGCTTCACGTCGTCGCTCTGCAACTCCGTCACCAGCTCGCGAAGCCTGCACATCACATGAAAAAGTCAACTTCATATATACCTAGCTTGGAATCGCTTGGCTAAAAGACTTTTAGCATGAATGTAAAATATAAAATGGGATTTGTATTCGTTATATAATTGTTAAATTCAAACAAAATAGTTCGAAATACATTATAAGTTATTTAAATTTGTCAACTCAAATCAAAAACAATCAAGAATGAAGCTGATTCAGCCTTTGTATCTATTAAAAAATATACATATCATATCTTTTCAATCCAAAAACTCAAACAAAGTTGACTGTCTGTACTCAGAATCGACTTATACCATTAAATATACAAATAAAAGTTATGAAGGAATTGCTAAATAACCCTTTCCTCTACCCATTTTACATTCCCTCTTCCCTCTCGATTTGATGAGCCAGCAACATACATGATCCACGCGTATTGTACGTTCATGGGCGGCAGTGACCACTTACCATTAGGACCTATTTGCTCGTTTACTGGACCTAATGAATAAAAAAAGGTAGCAATGCGTATGTATGTATAGTAGTACGTACTTGGCGAGTTGCGAGGGCGTGACGTAGATGGTGTCGTCAGCGGGCGCGTCCGCGGCCGCCGGGTAGCGGATAGTACCCACATCCACCGACTTGCAGTTCAGCGACTGAAAACAATCATATTTCATTTATTTGTTGTTTTTATTGAAATAAATTAGAGCTGCAAACCATAGTTCTAATAACGTTAATAGATACTTGTTTAGTTAATATTGTCTATGTTAGAACGTTACTTGACAATATTGTTTTTCTGTTATTGTACTTTTTCCATTGTTATGTCTAAATCTTTGTCATATACCCAATATAAGGTAGGAGGAATATTTGTATTGACAGGTGCCAAAAATCTCTCCCTCCATTGCGCTTATTCTAAGATGCAATTTAATGATAGTATAAAAACGGCATTGGCGTATGCCTTCGTCCTAAGCAGCTATAGGCTGATGATGATGATGACTATGATGATGATAATGATGATGATGATGATGAGTGTAACAATAGTGTAATGTCTCACGGCGGCGAGCTCCGGCGCGGGGAACTCAGCGAAGTCAGCTTCGACGCAGCGCCACGGCCGGTGCATCAGCAGCTGGTTGCGCACCTCGGATTGTAGCACCGCCAGCCGCTCCTGAAATATAAATGAACTGCCATTAACCAACGCCTCCTTAAATCTATGAAATTATAACGCAATTTAAAGGAGAACTCATTCATAGTATCGGTAAAAAAATAGCATTGATCCCGACATCGATACTGCTTAAAATTCATTATACCATATTTTTTTTGGTTTTATCCCAGGCGACAGATTTTATAAAATAAAGTAATTATCATCACATTTAACATTTCGTTCACAGAGCCCCAGTCAAAAAAATATATTTTTTATTGGATTTCAACTTCATTTCTCCGAGAACTCCGGGCCTGGGTCTCAAATATGTTCATATTTAATGAAAATATGCATTTTTCCCTGCACAAAAAGGAGGCTACATCTTCGGACTGATACTAATTTTCGTAATAAAATGGGCATTCTCCTTTATTGATTTAACGCTGAGTTCAATACTTCAGTATAAGCCTGCAGTCACCTCTAGTTGCCTGCGTATCTCGCGCTGTTTCTCCTTGTGCTGCTGCAGCGCGCGCGCATACTTGCTGGGCTCCGACGGGAACTGCACCAGACCCGAACGGGCCACGAACATCGTCCACTCCTGACAAGACATACCAGTTTAATACACATTTAAAAAAAAGATTATTTATTGCACAAAACAATCGACATAAAGGTACAAATTTAAATATTTGGCATATCTGTATTGAGTATTACAAAAATTATCAGGGGTCCCCAAACTAGGTCATGCCTGTATATTTATAAATCGATAAATGATACACATATAAACTCACGCCTTTTTCTCAGAAGGGGTAAGCATAGATGCAACTAGGACACCCACGTATCGCCTTGTATTTTCCTATCGCTTTATCAGGCACAAATTCCTGACTTCGAGCTGATAATGAATAGAAAAATCCAATATCACTTTTCCCGGGCCGGGGTTCAACCCTGGACCACAGCTATGATTCATTATTTTTAATTCGGTTATACTTTATTCCAACTGCGCCACCGAGGTAGTCATTAGTCATAGAGGTAGAGGTAGTTATTAGTCTTTTATCGTATTAGGCTCAGTTGCATCATCCAACTTTGATCATAGTTTCACTTTCACAATAATCTACATAATACTCGTATAGCATTCACACGCTCAAGTTAAAAGTGTGCTTAGGTGATTGATACAAATGGGCCTTAAAGAATTGATGACATGAATATTTTTCTGCTACTGTATAATATTTCCAATATGTATATCTAATTCACTTCAAATATGTATAATAACAAAGGTATTTATTTTTATATTGACAATTTCTATTTTATTCGCTATTTTGTAGATATTTATTTATTACAGTAAGTATATATTGTATTGACACACAGCCATTCAGTCACAACTGGACTTAATAATAAAGACATAGTTTGATAGACTCACAATTTGTAATTTGGCGAGGTTTAATAATAAGACATAGTTCCATGGACTCACAGTCTGCAGCTTGGCGAGGTCAGCCTCGAGCAGCTGCGCGGCCTGGCGGCGCGCGCGCGCGTGCGGCGCGGCGGGGTGGTCGAGCGGGCGCATGGTGCGCAGCGCGGCGCGCTCGGCGCGACGACACGCCGCCACGCGCGCCGCGCGCTCGCGCTCCACCGTCCTGCACGCACGCACATATACATTATCATCTTGTGTGGCAAAACAAACTAAATTATATATTTTTATAATTGTGTTTGGTAACAACTAAATGTCAATACCCCTCTCCAATTTTACCACCAACATTTTTTCACACATGTCTCAATTTTAAATAATTAATGAGGGAAAAACCTGCTACACGTAAGAAGATTTTCTTGTATCAAACAATAGGGTTGTGTTTAAAACCTATTGTCACACAAAAAAATCATAAACGAGAAACCCATATTTTGACGTCATAACGTCTTATAAATCAATGAACGCCGACTGGCATGCATGTGAAGCATGACTCATTGTCACGTTTTGCCAGTGCCGAGCATTCAAGTGAGAATGCGGAACAAGCGATAGAGAAAAAATGGGCTTAAGCAGCTTATACACATCTATCTCTCTTCCCCTCCATGACCAATGCACCCGAGTAAAAAAGAGATAGAATAACTCAATTTAATTATTAAAAGTATACAATCTTTACGTATACCGTAAACAGGCTTTACAGACGGCTTTTTTTTGACAGCATTAGTTACCACTCTAATCGACAATCATAAAAGTTGAAACACCACTATAAACTAAAACTGATCATGACTAAACCTGTAGAATTCCTTACCAGCTGAGCACCTTGAGCTGATGCTGCAGGGCCTCGTTGACCTCTCCGGCGGCAACTCCTGGCGCCACCTTCACCGGAGTCTCCTCTGCAAACCAAGCCAGCGTTACACCCGACCCAAGAGTTAATCACATAGGGCTCCCAACATTAGGATCGCTACCCACATTTTTACATTGATTGAATAACAAAAACTAACTTTTTTGCTACAACTGTAACAATTAACTTTAAATATTTGACTTATTCAATGGCAATATTTTATTCCTTACTTTATCCTTGTTTCCCGTAAGGGGAGCGATGCCAATTTGGGAACCCCTCATTAAAAAGATGCATTTAGTTACGAAGAACGTTAGTTTATTGAATGATTTGGTTAACGAGATCTTTTTTTAAACCTTAATGTTTATTCATAAAACTAACGTTCTCAACACATAAATGAAACAATTACATGACTAAGCACGAATATTGTTATGATGGTAAGAAAGAAATAATCTTCGCGAACTACCAATTTTTTAGAAACAATTTTACATTGTTATTTTATGTCAAGAAAAATAAATTAAAATGTCAAATATCGAAAACTTTATAAAAATATTTCTAGTACTTGAAAATCTCCAGAGCATTGGTACTTTAAACTCATTGAGGAGGAAGATTATTTCTGCCTTCCTTTTATATTAAATCTAATTAATTAAATTAATTGACGGCTGAACATTCATCAGAAATATAATTCATTTATTAGATAACTTTATCGCTATATTTCTCTAAGAATCATCTACCAGATGCCATGCAAATCTAGGAACCAGTTGGATAAGTAATTTAGTATTCATGACAAAACTGTCAAAATAAAAACTGTAAATATATAAATCTGTATCAGCCCATATACGTCCCACTGCAGGGCACGGGCCTACTCTACAATCGAGAGTACGATTGAGAGTGGTTAGGCCATATAGTCCACCACGCAAATATATAAATAGCTTTCTAATTAAAATTCAACCGTCGAACGATTACACAGTTAAAAATTAAAATAAAAATTTACATTCATGCGCAAAATTAATCACATAAAAATTAAACATTAAAGAAAAAGACATGACAATTAGTACATCAATACTTAATAAGAAGCAACTGCGTTAAATGTTACGGTTCCCTCCACTTTCCTTCTTAAAATAAATATTTCTACTCTACGGTACAAACTTCAATAAGTATAAAAATGACAATACTTTTTTTGTACCTGTATATTTATATATATCAAAGATATTTTGATAAATTGTACCCATCACAATTGCTTCACAAATGAGTGAAGCTTTTTGGTCCATCAAGCCGGATATTCCTTGCTCTAACACTGATGGATGGCTAAACTCCATCTATTATGGTCAGTAGACCAAATGACCATCTACCGTCTAACATCCAGCTAACACCATCACAAACTAAAGAACACAGTCCATGCGACGTTGAATTCTTAGTATATTAAAATCTTACGCAGCTCTTTCGAAGCGGCGACCGGAGTTGTGACCGCTATAAAACAATTTATTAACAATATTTTTCACCATTTTGTAAAATCTTGATTTTGTTATAAATTAGATTTTTAGGATAAGTTAGTCAGCGATATGGAAATAAAGATTCTCAACAGAACTTAAAATGTACTTGCTTAAATAAAAAGGGGGGTCTTATTTCACAAATTTGAATATCATTTATATCGATATATTAAAAAGGTTGTTCTAGTTGAGAACCTCTAATGTATATACATTTATGGATGAAGATATACGGACAGACATAACGAGGAAAAAAGTAATTTGGATTCAGCATAAAACTGAACGTATGTCAAAGCAAAGATTGTAAATCGATATGCTTTGCTGCTTTAAGACTTCGTACACAAAATAATAACGCGTCTAATACTGTAAAAATATACAGGCTTTTAAGCAAGAAATCATGGCATACCATTTATTATAATTTTTAAATTTAGCATCTGGCACATGCGGCATATTGATATAATATTTTTATTGAAAATTGATCCATGCTATATAAACAATTTATGTTTAAATTATGTTTCTTTTAACGCTGGTAACAGCCAAGCATTTACTTTTCGTATGCCTCCTGAAAATTTTTGAATATGCCAAAAAGCTGTGAAAATGACTTAGTTTTTTCAAATCGAATATAAAAACAAGTATGCATAAGAGTAAGGAGAGTTTAAAAAGTCTCAAAATATCTGTCCAGGTTTTTATGGAGCGCAAAATTAATAGAAAATTATTTTTGGTTGTAAAGCGTTTGGAAAGTTTCTACTTGTTGTTTTTATTTGCGACGACTTTCAGAGCTGCTATTAAAAATTAAACCATTCTTCATAACCCAAATTCAATTGATATTGAAGTAAATATAGAAAAATAAAAGCTTTTTTTTTTTCAATGAATGGCGAGACGAGTTTGCTGTTCGCCTGATGGTAAGCGATACGACTGCTCATGAATAGTAGCAAAATCAAACAACTTGAATTATAAAGCAATGCCTGTCATTCCACTGTGCTCGCCATCTTGAGACATAAGATGTAAAGTCTCAATATGTCCAGTGGTTGTTACTCTGGCTACAATGTCCTTCAATCCGAAACATAATTACAGTGCATTTTAACTGCTGTTTGGCGGGAGAAATAGACATTGCGGTGGTACCCAACCAGGCGGTCCAGCGACCCAGCTATTTAAATAGAAATTATGAATTGTAATCAAAACTAATATTTTTAAGAGTTCAGAACTTACTAGTAAGAATATTGAAACTGAAACTTCTAAACCATAACAAACTCTTTCCAAAAGCTTTACCAACCTTAGAGAAACAAAAATTAAAAAAAGTAAATGAATGGGAGGTGTAAGGTCGGCATGCGTTACGTAGCCACTAGATGGCGCTGTCTTACGTGTGTAGTCCCGCGCGGGAACCGGCGACGACACGGCTGCACGCACACACAACACACGTTACTCACACTCACAATACACTGGTACGGGTGAAAACGGACTAATTACTTTTTATTTCAATTAAAAATTTCTTATAATATCTCTCTCTGTATCAGCCCATTTACATCCCACTGCAGGGCACGGGCCTCCTCTACAATCGAGAGTACGATTGAGAGTGTTTAGGCCATATAGTCAACCACGCTGGCCTAATGCGTAAATATTTTAAATTACATACAATACATTACTACATCGATTTGGCTCCCTGTTGTTCAAATACCGATGAACTTAAAAAGATTCCTTTAGTTTTATTAAGTCAATCAATAAGCCAGTACGGAAGTACATGCTGTATTGTAAAAATTAAAGCAATTAGTCCTTTTTCAATCCCTATTTTTGTAATAGTTACAATTTTTAATATTACTCAAAGTTAATAATAAAATCACAGTAATTTGATTATGGAGTATCACCGATGAGGATTATATAAAACAAAATGTAAATAGGTTTTATTGGAATACTCCATTTCAAATAATATTAATGGCAAATACGATTTTAGAAATATCAAAAAGCTTACAATATTACGTAAGGTTGTTAAGTATTGAAGGTCCATACTAGCTTAGTTTTGAGCATTACATTCTCAAAATACCTCAAACTGGCATTTTCTATAGTATGTTTATCATAGTATGTTTATTAGTATGTCTATCATAGTATGTTTATATTCGATAATACTTTAATGTAGGAACCTAAAAAAATGTTTTAGGCATTTTTCCCTTATAGACGTCGCACCCACAGAAAAAGCTAAGACAGTATGGAGCCTAAGAAACGACATGAATCACACAGCACTCAAACTTACTGAGGAACTGCAGATCTACAAACAAACGCACTTGTATTAACACTATGTTGAGTAGAGATAAATCATTGCTAGAACCCATCATCATTTTATCTTAACCACTTTAACCTCTGCAACTCCTGTTAGCCAGAAACAACAGAAAGCAAATAACTGGCACCGAGCTCCAGAGCTCGGCAAGTCTCTTAAAAGGGACGAGTTGGAAACAAAAAATGATCCTTCGCGGCTGAACGGGTCACTAAATATTGATCCCAACATCATTTATCAAAAATATAAGTAAACTTTCCCTTATACAATTATATTTAAAATACTGAATAAATCAGTAACAGCCTCTTTTATCGCCTTTCCCACAAGTGATAATGGTTTAATCAGCTGGTACTAGGGGTCAACACATGGTGCGCGCGATTCTTTTACAAGCAATACCCATTCCCGAGCAGCGAGTGGCGCCACCAAGGCGTCTATCGTCACGCCATCCCGTAATACTACCATCCAGCCTCGTTTTCAAACACACTCTCATTACACCTTGTGTACAGTTGAACTGAATTCTGCATCACTCAAAAGCAGATTCATAAATAATACCCACTGAAAATCAGCGTAAACATTAAGCTGAGTGGTCACCTATAGGTCACAGTCGCGACCAGCCATTATTTCATTATTAACTTTTATATTACTCTGTTGTATGTACGTTACGTCTGTGACTAATAGTTTTTTTTTTCTTTCTTTACCTCTGGCATTAAGACTGCCTTGTGTGTATTAAATGCCTCATTAATATTACTTAAAATATTGTCGATAAAATGATCTGGAATAGCTATAATAGTATAGGTAAAGTGTGAGGCACGTACCGTGGTGCACGCCGCCGCGCTTGGCGTACAGCTTGAGTTTGTCCCGCAGCGCGCCGCGCTCCGTCTCCAGCGACTCGATGTCCTGCTGCAGGTGGTCCATCGTCTCCTCGAACTCCTTCTCCTTCCTGCAATGCACGCGTCTTGTTCACTATTCATACATTATTTTATTGCAATGAATGGCGAGATGAGCATGCCATTCGACTAATGGTAAGTGATATAATGAACAGGAACAAAACCAAACCACACCATGAATTAGAAAGCAATGCTTGGTATTCTACTGATCTCGCAATCATAAAATGTAAGATTTTATGTCTCAATATGGATCATTAGTTACTCTGTCCTTCAAACCGGAAAACTACAGTGCATTTAAACTGCTGTTTGGCGGGAGAAATAGACATTCCGGTGGTACCTACCCAGGCGACCTCTCACATCTAAGCGACCTACCAGTAAAAAAATCAGTTTGTGAATTAGAATAATTGAATAACTTACTTTTTAAAATAATAATAAATTCGACGAAGGCATTCAACGCAAAACAAATAGAGTACAATACATGTTACACTATAATTGACATGTAATAAGTACTTCTTGAAAAGTAAAGTATGTGATTATTAAAATTGAAATTCCTGTATCAAATCAGAGTATTGAAAACATTGACATTAATCATATTGTAACTATTGTATATTATTGGATAATCCAGTGCGTGCTTGTGCGTGCGCGTGCGTGCGCGTGCGTGCGCGTGCGTGCGTGCGCGTGCGTACCTGCGCAGCTGGTTGTGCGCGTCGTCGAGCTTGCGCTGCAGCGTCTGCGCGCGCAGCTCAGCGTCGCGCGCCGCCGCCGACAGCTTGCGCTCGCCCAGCTCGCGCCGGATCTGCATCTCCGACAACTCCTCCTGCTTCGCCTGCCAAACAACAACACGGAACGCTTACTTATATATCTTCTATTGATCAAAAACATTTGCAGAGGTTTCACGCAATCATAATCTAAAGGAGTTTTAGCAGTAGAAAAAAAAATGTCGTGGCAGAATGGCATTTCAAATTTCCATTCAATCCGTTGAAATACTTAAGAAAGATATCTGAGTAACTACTGGACATATTGAGATTTAGCATCTTATGTCTCAGGATGACGAGCGCAGTGGAATACCAAACATTGCTATTGTCCATAAGTGGTCATATCTCTTACCATCAGGCGAATGGCACGCTCGTCTAGCCATTAAAACACGGTCTTTGAGATACCACTTTTTTGTGTTTGTCTTACAATAGCCACAAAAATAGCATTGTTTTATATAAACCTCCTCCTAATGTTAGCATAACGCCATATTTTGTAATCATCTAATTCATAGCTGAAAGTCTGGAGCCCTTTTTAATCCCGACCTGACTGCCTGCAATGCAATGTCATATAGAAAATCTGTAAAAGTGACACTTGGGTTTCTAACCTTCAGTGCCTTCCTGAGTTCCTTGATGTCTGCCTCCTTGTTCTCCAGCTTGATGGTGAGCGTCTTGGTCTCTTCCAGTTGTTTCTTGACCAGCTGAGCTCGCAGCACCACTGGTGGCGTAGGCTGTAACATAAAACCAAAGACATCTAGCAATTTCTGATTAGTGACAAGATCGGATTATCGCAGTGCTTTAACGACCAACACCTTCGTCACTTAAAATCTAAGATTGATTGTCGCCAAGTTTACAGTGTACCTTAATTTTAAAAGTTTTCATGGCGGCCGGAAATAATAATAATAAAAAATACTTTAAAAAGAGAGAAAGAAATGAATCTTTTAATAGATCTAAAATACCTAAAAACGCCAACAATTTTTTGAGGATTAATTAAATCTTGGCTTTTGGTGTGAAATTACTTTCAGTAGGGGCGTCGATTTTTAAATACCCACTTGGTGACCACCAACATTTTCATATATCAATACTCACCGGACCTAGAATTAATGTATCTTTTAAGTTTTAACCTTTATGGAAAGTTAAATAAACTAGATATGTTGTGGTTACCTTCTCAGTGTTGACGTTGGTGAGCGACATCATGTCGTACTCCTTCTCTGCTGCGAAGTTAGACAGCTTCGTCACGTCATTGGTCACCGTCGACAACGAGTGTTTGATGGTACGTATGGGGCCGTGGTCATCCTGAAATATGGATATTTAGATCCAATTATTAATGGGGCTATTGCCTAGATAAAATTTGTGTTCGCAAAAAAAATTATTGATTTTTATATGATGCCAATAATTGCCACCGTATTGTACTCTTTTTGCCAAGTTACATGCAAATGTATGTGTAGAGCATGATGCACACTATCGTCTCAATACTGCTAAACCTCTCTTTTTTACAGGTTCTTAATCTTTGTGTATGTGTGTGTACGTATACATGTGCGTACACGGTACTTGTGTGTGCGTGGTGCGTACCTGCTGGTAGACCTTGTCGACGGCGGCGGCCCAGAGCGCCAGCACGGCGCTGTGCGGCAGCGGCGCGCCCTCCCCGCGCTCCCCCGCGCTCGCCGCGCACGCGCCCGCGCCCCGCGCCGCCAGCGCCGCCGCGCGGCTGCAGCGCCACAGCATCGCCGCGCTGTCCCCGCGCAGCCGCTCCACCACCTGAAGATACACGGCCATCAGCCCTTTCTATCACATCGTCACTATTGAAGAGTAACTCCATTGTGTACTAAATCAATGTAAGTTCATAATTCAAATAAAAACGTGTTGGCATGCATATTAATAAATCACTTCCTATCACATCCTCGCTATTTACTAGTAGCTCTATTGTGTACTAAGTCAATATAAGGTCCCAATTCAAATAACAACGAGTCAGCATGTTGGAATCCTGACGTGCGTAGTGCGTAGTGCGTAGTGCGTAGTGCGTAGTGCGTAGTGCGTAGTGCGTAGTGCGTAGTGCGTAGTGCGTAGTGCGTAGTGCGTAGTGCGTAGTGCGTAGTGCGTAGTGCGTAGTGCGTAGTGCGTAGTGCGTAGTGCGTAGTGCGTAGTGCGTAGTGCGTAGTGCGTAGTGCGTAGTGCGTAGTGCGTAGTGCGTAGTGCGTAGTGCGTAGTGCGTAGTGCGTAGTGCGTAGTGCGTAGTGCGTAGTGCGTAGTGCGTAGTGCGTAGTGCGTAGTGCGTAGTGCGTAGTGCGTAGTGCGTAGTGCGTAGTGCGTAGTGCGTAGTGCGTAGTGCGTAGTGCGTAGTGCGTAGTGCGTAGTGCGTAGTGCGTAGTGCGTAGTGCGTAGTGCGTAGTGCGTAGTGCGTAGTGCGTAGTGCGTAGTGCGTAGAGCGTAGTGCGTTGTGCGTAGTGTGCAGTGTGCAGTATGTAGTGTGTAGCGAGTAGTGTGCAGTGTGTAGTGTGTAGTGAGTAACGTGCAGTGCGTGCCTGCGGGTCGATGCCGGCGGCGGCGAGGTTGGCTCCGGCGGGCAGGCGGCGGCGCAGCGCCTTGAGCTGCTGCTGCAGCGTGCCGTGTGTAGTGCGTAGTGTATAGTGAGTAGTGTGCAGTGTGTAGTGAGTAACGTGCAGTGCGTGCCTGCGGGTCGATGCCGGCGGCGGCGAGGTTGGCTCCGGCGGGCAGGCGGCGGCGCAGCGCCTTGAGCTGCTGCTGCAGCGTGCCGTGTGTAGTGCGTAGTGTATAGTGAGTAGTGTGCAGTGTGTAGTGAGTAACGTGCAGTGCGTGCCTGCGGGTCGATGCCGGCGGCGGCGAGGTTGGCTCCGGCGGGCAGGCGGCGGCGCAGCGCCTTGAGCTGCTGCTGCAGCGTGCCGTGTGTAGTGCGTAGTGTATAGTGAGTAGTGTGCAGTGTGTAGTGAGTAACGTGCAGTGCGTGCCTGCGGGTCGATGCCGGCGGCGGCGAGGTTGGCTCCGGCGGGCAGGCGGCGGCGCAGCGCCTTGAGCTGCTGCTGCAGCGTGCCGTGTGTAGTGCGTAGTGTATAGTGAGTAGTGTGCAGTGTGTAGTGAGTAACGTGCAGTGCGTGCCTGCGGGTCGATGCCGGCGGCGGCGAGGTTGGCTCCGGCGGGCAGGCGGCGGCGCAGCGCCTTGAGCTGCTGCTGCAGCGCGCTCGTGCTCGCGCACATCTCCGAGTGCATCTTGCCCAGGTCCAGCTCGTGGTCAGATTGCTGATGACACACATTACACCATCATACACATACTCGATAATAAAGCAAAAAACTGACGTTATATACACACAAAACTAAAATTATTTTGTCATGGTAATATTTCGATAAATAAATTTAGTGATAAAATTATATTTTCATTGCGTTTCTTAGCTATTGAACGGTGCTATTGTTGACTCTTTACGCTATATCGATGACATAAGCTACTTATTTTAAACACATCTCTAATATCTCGCAGATTTTTAAATAAAGTATATGTCACCTGCAGCAGCTGCGTGAGTGCGCTGGCGTCGGCGTGTATGGCCCGCGCCAGCGCCTCGAGCGCGCAGCACGAGTGCACCACGGCGTCGCGACACAGCGCCGCGCCCGCCAGCGAGCCCAGGTTCAGCGCCGACCACATCGCCGACAAGTACGTCCAGCAACGCTCGATGCCTGCACGAGAAATACAATTACACTTAGAAGTGAAGGGAATTTTACTTAGAAAAAGGTGTATCTTAGAAACACCTTTTTGATCTCATCTCTGCATCTGCTAAAGGTTAATTAGTAGAAAATGGCGACTGCATTAAATCCGCATGTACGGTTTTTGTTAAGTTTAAATAAATAAATTACACATTCAACTCTACCAAAACACATTTAAGTGGAATTTGATTGAGGTCGAGAGGAGTGGAGGTAAGCAATGTGGAGTTATGAAAAAAGGTAGAATTCCTTAAATCAGAGTGGAAATATGAAACTCAACCAATATCATCGATTAATTTTCAATGATGGCGAATTTATGTACTTCTATAGAGCAAAGCACGAATGAACTCAGGTCTACTCAGTATCAAATTAATTTTATACTGAATATGTTGTGTATTGTGTGCTGACGTCCATCAGGCAAGCAGCGTCTCCGGCGCGCACGTGTCCGCGCATCGTGTCGGCACGTGCTTGCGTGTACACACGTGCGTACTCACCGTCGAGCGAGCAGTTCTCGTCCAGCTCGTTGGCCTTGAGCAGGTGCGCGGCGGCGTCGAGCGCGCGCTCCTGGTGCGCGGCGTCGGGCAGCGCGGACGCGGCGCGCAGCAGCGTCTCCGGCGCGCACGTGTCCAGCGCCAGCCGCCACATGCTCACCACGCACTGAACACAACACAACTCTTACGCTGATTTTACAGTCACGCTGACACGCTGACCGCGCGCTGACAGCTCAGCGCGTAGCTCACGAACGGGAGCTAGCGCTGACTACTACGCGTTGTTCTAAAACGCTCCTTAGAAGCTCATACATTTCAACTGTCAACGCTGACGGTCAGCACGCGGTCAGCGTGTCTCTAAAATCAGCCTTAAGTTTACTATACGGAATCAATTTTTCGAGTAAACGAAGATGGCTAAATATGAAACAATTCTTCCGGGTCTGAGTGTTAGTGAGACCGAAAAGTCTCTCGTAGTTCCTGATACCCACGACACAAGAATTGATATTAGTGTGGGGTCAGGACTATATATGTGACTGTTGGGTGTTATTTATAATTATTATTATTAATTAAGAATAGCGAAAAATGCTGCAATAAATAACGAGCCAGATTTTAATGTTAAATAAAATAATTGTAAACTTAGATATTTGATAAATCAAGACGCCTGGTTAAGAAAGACAAAATACCTGTATCATGTGCAGCTGGTACTCGAGCTGGCAACGGAAGCTGTACTGCACGGCCGTGTGCGTCTTCATCACCACCTCGCGGTCCCACACGTTCACCGCTGGGAACCTGCACAACCAAACATTGTAGAGTTTTGGGCCGTATTTCTTCTTACCTACAACACTAGCAAACATTTATATAAAGACTCACCGCTCCCGTATTTGTCCCAATATGATCTCAGCTTTAGTATTCAACCTTTGCAACAATAGGATGAGCAGTATCGCGTCGTGGTCGCCTGGACGAACATGTGTTATTTTAATTTTTATATTTTGATAATTATAAATGCATATAAAGTGCAGACATACCTGTGATGTGCAAATTTGCAAACAAATTCTTATTTTTTGTTTCGGTTACATTTACAAAAAAAAAAAATATTTCATATATTATTTTCGTTGAGACTCCAGACAGTCGTTTCTTATTTTAAATTGATTTCTGTATTAGATATCTTCTTCACAAGAGTATTACACCTTGAATAGACAATATTGTATTATAGTGCATTTACACGCTTAGCCAACCTCGGCCAGCCTTCACCAACGCAAGCATGTAAACGGTGGGCTTGGCTCGGCTAGCCTTTTTAAACGTTGGCTGTTGGCCCAGCCTCAGCCAACGTGTAAATGCCCCGTAGGTATCGGTACGCACCGGCAGCGTGCATGAAGTGGTCCGGCAGGCAGGCGGCGAGCATGTCAGCGCGCGCGCGCGCCTGCGCCAGGTCGAGCGCGCGCAGCTGCAGGTCCACGGAGCGCGTGCTGGCGCGCGACGCCGCCACCAGCGCGCTCAGCTCCACCACACCACCAGCAGCAGCACCAGCGCCACCTGCAGCCGCCGTGGGCGAGCTGCGCGCCTCCGCCTCCGCCTTCACCAGGCTCTCGCCGCTCTCCGGAGCTGCAAAAAATGGTCTTTTATTTTAACTACCGCTCATTAAAATCTACAATACTTGTAGTGGGAACAATGTCGTCATGTCAAAATTAAAGAAGAAGAAAAAGAATATTGGGCCTCAAATAATCTCTGTCGCCGATTACAACAGGGCAATAAAAATGTTGCTTAACATAAGATCTCTAAATTATAATATTACCACTTTGGTAAGAGTAGCCAATTTCTAGGTCTAAGGCAACTACCACCGCGTGGTGCTGCCACTTTTGGATATTTTTTATTTTTGTTGGACTGAATGGCGAGACTAACTAGCTGTTCTCCTGGTGGTAAGCGATACGACTGCTCATGAACAGTAGCAAAACCAAACAACCTTTATATTACAACGCGATGCTTGGCATTCCACTGCCCTCGCCATCCTAAGACAGAATATGTTAAGTCTCAATATGTCCAGTAGTGTCTCGTTAATCTTACCTTGTTTGGACTCGAGCTGGTTCTTGAGTTCGTTGGACTGCTCGGTCATCTTCTGCACCAGCTCTCGGAACTTGAGTATAGTGGCGTCTCGATCCATTATTGTCTCCATTGCGGCCTCTCTTTCCCTTATGGCCTGTTATATATGAAAATATATATTAGTATATTGAGTTTTCAGTCACCTTACGGTCAAAAAAGGACTATTCCTCCACACAAGTGTAATAAAACAACACACATGGCGAATTATAGACGCACACGCGTTGCGCACTAATAATTACTACGTGTGCGTGCGCCGCATCTAACACAATCTCATAACAAATCCTTTTAAAACACCTACATTTACGAATAAATTATTTTGAATTGATTTTGATTTTTGATTGAGAAAATCGGTGACGGAGAAGATACACTGAGTTTGCAAAGTGGCGACGTAATGTCTTAAGTAATACTTTTATTTTTTACGAGCTGTACCCGCGACTTCGTCCGCGTGGAATTTAACAAAAGAATTTTTCTAAAATAAATGTAGCCTAAGTTATTCCTTATTATATCAGCTACCTGACATTTTGAGAATATTTTTGGACCAAATAAATCAAAGAAACATAATAAGCTCATCCACCCGCGTGTCATAATACCATATTTAAAAAAACAACCTCAAAAGTTAAGGGTTTATTTTTTTTCTGCGGAACCCTAATTTGTTTTTCAAAATTAAAGTAGCCTATGTTACTCACGCAAAAAATAGCTATCTTTCAGTGAAAGTCCCGTCAAAATCGGTCCAGCCATTTCAGAGATTAGCCGGAACAAAAACAGACAGACAGACAGACAAAAAAAAATCTAAGGTCATTTTCGTTATAGGTATCGTGTATACAACGATATCTAGTTGGAGATTTTTTTTATTTTACTTTACAAACAGACACTTCAATTTTATTTATATGTATAGATGTATAAATTTACTTTATTTGGCTGAAAAAACATTATTACAATCAGTGTACATCTTTAAAATATAAGTTAATGTAGTAACCACGACATTTTTCACGCACATATATTTTCATATTACTATTATTTTTCATATGTCTTTAGATAGTTTTTATCAAAACTGATAATAATTCCCAGGCGGCGAAGATGCAAGCCTTATTTGTGTTTTTTAATCCTACTAATAATTTTTAACGAGTGGTCTGACCTCCCTGGTGGCAGCGTGCGCCATCTCCAGCTCCTCGCGCAGGTCCATCTCGAGCTCGCGGTTGGACTCCACCAGCTGCTCGTGCACCTCCTGCAGCGCCTCCAGCTCGCTCACGTCCATGCGCAGCTGCTCCACCTGCAGATTGCATGCAAGGCATTACATTTGGTGCATTATTTTACCACACATAATAATATAAGGATGTCAATATTTTTTAAATAAGTATTGTTACTAAAATTAAATTGGAAATAATTTTCCACTCAGCAACATGCAAGTTATAAAGTGTTTCAAAGGTGGTGGTAGGTAGGTGGGTAGGTACTACCGCAATGTTTATTTCTCCCGCCAAACATCAATTTAAAATTGGACTGTTGTGTTCCAGCTTGAGGGACATTGTAGCCAGAATAACTATTGGACATATTGAGACTTAACAAATTATGGCTCAGGATGGCCAGCGCAGTGGCATGCCAAACATTGCTTTTTAATGAATGGTACTGTTGGTTTTACTACTATCCATGAGCAATTATTTAGCTTACCTTTCAAGCGAATGGCACGCTCGTCTCGCCATTCACCCCAATAAAAGATAATCCAATAATAGGTCATGTAGCAAAACAAATATACACATTGCACGTGGTGACGTCACCGAATGCACCCACAAGACCGAGATATTGTGATGTTCCCACTACATCCACACTCTTACTTTATAACCCCACCAGCTGTTCCTCTTACCTGGTCCTCGAGCAGCAGTTTCTTCTCGGCCAGCTGCTCGACCATCTCCTCGGCTCCGAGCGCCGCGTCCACCTGCTCGCGCAGGTCCGCCACCTGCGCCTCCAGCTCCTCCACGCGCGACGACAGCTTCTCCTTCGTGCGGCTCAGCTCCGCGATCTCGGACTTATACTGCTCTAGATCCTGCACAACGGCATCGAGTTAAAAAATATTACAGGTTTTATGTAACGCATCATCGCTCGGTGGGTAATGTTTTTATTTGTCTGATAAGCTCAATACAGAAAAAAAAACATATCTTTCGGAACTTTGACTCTAATCTAAGAAAGGACAAAAGAGACAGACGAGAACTTTTAAGGTCGAAATTAATAAACAATCTTGATCAATGTGTTGGTATCGACATTCAGGCGTTGTTCTGTATTTCTGCCAAGGATTTCCTGGATTACTCTCCCAGGCAAGCACCACCAACTGCAAAATCAACTTAAAGAAAGGTGAAACCTGTATACATTTAAACTCTTCGCATAAAAGATAAAGACGTTTCCAGTCATCATCATCATCATCATCATCATCATCAGCCTTTTGCTGTCCACTGCTGGACATAGGGCTCCTGTAAATTGCGCCATTTCACCCTGTCTTCGGCTTGTTGCATCCAGCATCTGCCACCAACCTGGCTAAAGGGCGTCCTATACTACGCTCTCCGTGAGAACGCATATTACCTTGTGCATCTTCTGCATCTCGTGCTTGTCGTGCGCGGAGAGGTCGCGCAGGCGCACGAGCGTGTCGCGCAGGCGGATGTTCTGCTGCTGCAGCTGGCGCATCTCGTAGCCCGTGGCGCCCTCGCTCGCTGCGTACGGGTGCTCTGTCAGCGCACGCACACGCACACACACCGCCTTTATACGTGTACTCAACATGCCGCCAGCCACTCTGTCCGTCTTTGCTACTTACAGTATGGTCTATGCTGGTAGAGTTTTATGCTACAACTCCGGCAATCATTGCCAAGAAGAGACAGAATAAAAAATCCGGCAATAGGGATGTTGACTTATGTTACAAATTCGCATAAATTTACTGCTCGGGCGGCTAAATGAAAAATCAGCTCATTTGATAGAACGCGAGACTCTGTTACTAGTCGTTCACGTTAGATTATATACGTGACAGATTGAAGGAGAATTTAACATTGCTTTTCGTGTTTATATAGGATCTATCTATAAAATAAAAGCAAATCCAAAAATTAGTCAACATTCCTATTTTGGAGTTGTTTGCAATATTTTTTATAGATAACTGCGTTATAATAAGGGGTAAATTATATGAATTTGATTAAATTTCGAAGGGGAAGTAAGAAAAGATTTAATTAAAAATAAATTTATTTCAATTTTTTAAAGAAATCTGTAAAAAATTATATTAACTTCTCTCTATTATTTTTTTATTTCAGTAGACTTTAAGAATTACTATTTTCTTCTATTAGACCATACAAAAATATATTTAGGGGAGGGAGCACAAAGAGCAAATATTTGATTCGGTACACTAAAGGGGAGGGTGTCTTAATGTCAGTCATTGGCGGCGTTAACACAACACATAAAATAAACAAACAAACATGCAAAATATTGTAATACACAAAGACTTAACACATTCACCGTATTAGTAAATGAAGCATTTTTTAAATTAAGTGCTTTTTATAATTGTTTTATGAATATTCAATTTGAAGTTTTCTTTCAATCGTATCCCAATTAGTATCCATAAAAAATTTACTTTTAACATAGAATCAATTTTGATCAAACATATAACTTGCATTTTAGAAGAAGGACATTAAAATGTATACTTAATAAATTTTGATTTCCTTTAAAACATATGTAATAATGAAAAAAAAGTATTAAAACTTGGGCATTTAGAAATAAAGCAATCATAAGGCCAGATTCAAACGATTCCCACATAGTACATTTTATATTGTGGTTTAGTTTATCTTGCAGTATGCCCAGCAATATAAGCACAAAAGACGCACCAAGCTTGCCCTTAAGCTTATTATTATTATTATATTATATTACCATAATAAAACATCTGCCTACCCTCCCATCAAGCAGTGAATGTGCCAAGTGCATGCCAATAAATACGATGTATGAAACATACATACATATGGATACTGTGAAATGAAAACCGACAGAAATCCAATAATACGTACATTCGTTAGTTGCTTATATAGCTCTATAAAATATAAAGAATATAGATAGATATGTATATATAGCGTAGTGTATGAACGTGGCGGTGCATTGTTCAACAATGTATGTAACCAATAAAAAACTGCCTATTTAAAAATGCTAATATTGTAATGGGGTAAAATTTGAAAGTTGAAAGAAGTTAAGAATAAATTCGAATTATTTAATGAAATTCTTTTATAAATATATTCTTACCCAACAATTGACAAAAAACGCGAATTTCCCTCGTTGTTTAATATTAATCATAAAAATAAATAAGATATTCTATTGATTTACACATTGTTAAACACGCATCACCCTGTACATACAACTGAACAAAAAACATGTATATAATACACCTGTGTGTGCCTGTGCCCTGTGTTTATAGGAGGGAAAAGTAAAACACTCAGAAACAATAACATTGGCAACGAGATCCAAATATAAAAAATAATTTACTAAAAGTATTACACCCAATGTTATTATTTCATCTTGTAATCAACACAATTTATAAAGTTTATAAAAATCAAACATAACATAACGACACGAATGGAAAGATGAAAGATTCATAAATCTATGAAGGAATTTTCGGGCAGGTCTAAACATTACTAAAAAATAAATAGTTTGATTTTTATTAACGCATTCAAGCAATAATTGGACCGCAAATAATTCAGAATATTATATGTATTATTGGTGCAAGAATTCATTTTTTCATATATATAGTCACGACTGATTACATACCACCTGATACAGTGTTATCTAGGGATTTTTAAAAAATTCTATGATATTAAAAGTCCGCCAACCAGCACTAGAAAGGTATGGTGGACTGTATGGCCTAACCCTTCTCAGTCGAATTCTCGATTGTAAAGTAGGCCCATGCCCCACAGTGGATCGCCCATATGCGATCCTGATACAGATACATATACGAGATAATCTAAATTTGACGTATAAATCGAAACGAGAGAAGCTAACTTTCATTATTAAAATACTATATATGTCAAACATGCATACTGTCTGCTCTAGTTATAAATAAACAT
Organism: Hyles lineata; assembly: GCA_030180105.1. NCBI lineage: Eukaryota > Metazoa > Arthropoda > Insecta > Lepidoptera > Sphingidae > Hyles > Hyles lineata. The sequence goes on from JARJEE010000041.1 coordinate 2,085,634, forward strand.
AAAATATTCCACAGTTGAAGTTATTTTGTCAATGCATTGTAGCACTTGCACCAGTATACATAAGATCCATTGATAACATTAGCTTATCATACTAAGCATAATTATTCTTAATTCCCATCTGTTTATTTCATTATACTGGGTGGATTATATTAGCTGTGTCATCGCTTAAGTTAACAATGGCTTTAAATCTTTAATGTATGAGTAAAAATTATTGTACAAGAGTTCAACATTTTTAACATAGTTAATTAACATTCTACATGATACAGAAGGTTTTAAACTGTACCTAAAAACATTTTTTTTTTCTTTTTTATTATAAGAACTTTTGTACATATTGCAGAAAATTTATGATATTTTTTTCTCCTGACGCCTATGTGGACGAAAGTAGATAGAACAATGTGTCTTAGATCTTCCTAGAATAGTAAATAGAGATAAGCAGTGGTCAACCCAAAAAAAAGTATAAGAACCCAACAGTCACACACATTTCAAACCATACATTAAAATAGATCCGAAAATACTAGACATATTTTGTTCTAAAATTACCGCGACCCAAAAGAAATAATTGTAGAGAACATAACTTTAACTGTAGTAGCTGATTGTGAAATCTTAAGCGACGACACAACAAATATTTATAAAGGTAGGCATATTGAAATTTCCTTTGCCAATAGCCAAATAAATGTCCCATAAAGCGCGGGATTGCAGGAAAGTTCTGTAGCAAACAAAAACTAGAAGACATGGACAGCGTAAAGTGCATCGGCGCTAGTAAACATCGTCACATACTACGCTCCGGGTACCTTGCGAATAACACGGCGGGTATAAAAATGCTGTTAACAATAAACATATTCATTTATTTTTATTTTCAAACCCTAAATCAGAGCAATAGGTAATATAATTTTTTTTTATCAGTCTTCAAGTTTCACTTATCAACACTGCAAAGAATCCACCACCAGGATGGGATTTCATAATTGTATTTGGCGGCCGCTTTTCAAGCAAATATTCCACCACCATGCCAAGCTCTCTCATGGCACTTATTATTTACAATATATTTTTTTACCTTGATATAGGTATACTATTTTCGACCTAAATTCTATTACGCCATCGCTACAGAAGCTTCCGCTGCATCCCAGCTGTGTGGTACTCACGTATGTTGCCGCCGGCCTCCATCTCGGCCTTCATGAGCTGCAGGTCGAGCGTGGCCTCCTCCAGCTTCTCGCGGCACTGCTCCAGCTCCAGCTGCAGCGCCTCCGCGCGCTCCTCTGCCATCTCCTTGTCCAGCGCCGCCATCTCCGCCGCCTCCGACAGTTCTGCCGTCTCGTCGTTGTGCGCTTCCAGGGCTTCTTGGGCGTCGCGGATCTGAATTATAATCACAGTAACATTGAACATTTTTTAAATTTTAATTAAACCTTTGCTCTTGTGATCGAAACGTACTAGCAGTATCACAAACGCTTCCAACAAAACATGATTTGTGAAGTTTTCATTAAAATCCATGTACAACATACATATTGCATATTTTAGCGTTATGCATCGTAACCAAGAGACCAATGCTTTAGACATTTCCAGTAGAACGAGCTAGTTGAAGGAAAAATAATGCGAGTCAGTACTAAACCATATTAAGTACAATATTAGTCAACGTTGCATTATAATTAACAATTACCACAAACACGACCTTAACTAAATGACCGATAAAGTGGGTAAAATCGCGCTCAAAGGAGTCAGTTGCAAACATACAAACAAAAACATACAAGTGAAGTAGTATAAAGTTTGTAAAAACGACTGAAGACACAAGAGTGGTGTATATGTTATGGGCCAAGTGATTAATGCGAGCAGTATTCATAATGCCCGGGCAGTATGAATAATGCCAAGCCATATCGGGCCAAGTGATTAATTACAATCTAAACTCGCCTATTTATGACATGGCCCGGGCATTATGAACATGGCTACATGATGATCGGGCAATGTGATTAATAGGTAATTTTTTACGTGGTGCGCTGCCGCATTGTCGCATCTGCGATAGACCCATAAATTAGAAAGGTGGAATTGATCTGCTTATGTTTAGTTGTTTTTTAACGTCCGAAAAATTATCTTCAGAAGAAAATTAGTGTACCCACTTTATGGATCAGTTAGGTCGACTGTGCCCCAAAACCGACTCGTGACACCCCTACTTCACGTAGTCTTTTGGCTACCGACCCTAGAGTGTATATAAAAAGCCGGAGGCGCGGAGGGAGAGCAGCCCCCGCCCGCTGTAACGAAGGATAGGCAACCGTGCGAGCCGTAGCGGCTGAGGCTGGTCGCCAGAGGCGACCAGAAAGCCGAAGCTGCGGAGGTGAGCATGGGTGCCTATCTTTTGTTACGCAAGGGCGAAGGGGCTGAAGTTCCCGTAGCGCCGGAGACGTTGCAGAAGCAAATTTGTATTAACAACAATTGTTTTGAAGTTAGGTTACTATAATTGATATTTCTCAGGAATGGTGCGTTACCTTTTCATGGGAGTAGTACCAAGGGAGGTGCGTGACCTTGCAATAGCCGCACGATGCCACTTCGGCTCATTGTTTTGATTTCGATTCGCTTTACATCACTGTGCCCAATAGGCACAGAGCATTATTCATAATGCCCGGGCAATGTGATAAATTTATTGTTTATAATCACATTGCCCGCTCGTATTGGGCATCATTCATATTGCCCGGGCATTATGAATAATGCCAAATTAATCACTTGGCCCATAACATATATAAAGGTTGTGTAATCTGACCTCCTTCTTAGCCCTCTGCAGTTCCCGCTGCAGCTGCGCCTGCGACTCCATGATTTTGGTCTTGAACTCGTTGGCTTGCTCGAGCTGCAGTCGCACGCGCTCCAGCTCGCGCAGCTTCTCGCGGTCTTCGGCGCGCCGCACGCGCAGCGTCTCCAGCTTCTCCTTCAGGTCCTCCACCTCAGACTTCAACTGGGTTATCTGGGAAAAAAATATCGAGGATTGCTCTAGCTGCTGTAGATTTTGGGTTTCGGTGACCATTTATCATTAAAATATGATAGGATTTAAATATTTACTTTACTCATACAAGGCTAGTACAAAATCAAACAAAATTAATACATTTATAGTCTCGAAGGATATTACAGCCAGAGTAACTACTGGAAATATTGAGACTTAACATCTTGTGTGTAAGAGTGGCGAGCGCAGTGGAATGCCAAGCATTGCTTTGTAATTCAAGGTGTTGTTGCTTTGTAATTCAATGCTTACAATCAGGCGAACGGCCAGCTCCTCTCGCCATACATTATAATAAAAAAACTCACAGATCTTTAGTACAAAGAAAAAAGGTACAAAGTTAATATACCGTTCACTGAAGATGAAAGACAATCAACGTGTGTTGTGAATATAGAAATTATAATCTAAGAACAAATAAATTGCACATTGAAAGACGAAATGAAATCGGGGTTTCCGTGAGCCTGGTTACGTAATGTTACTCGGTAGATGTTAACGATAACTGATTGAAAATAAGAAAAACTAAACGAATTAGGTGAACCAGCAAAACCATGTCGGTTACGGGTGTTGAGTAAAAAATAAGGTCACTGACATAGAATTAGTACTGCCAGTCACGTTTTAGGAACTGCCATCGATTGCAAGGTTACTATAATAATAAACAGCCATAGTTAATACTATAAAAATGCATTGAAAGTCACTTACAATAATTTAACCTTGACCAAATACAGAAAATAGTAACTACCTACTTAATAATAACTGCTTTTGATTTATAGTGAAACAAAATCTATAGCCCTTATTACCAAAACAAACTTAAATCAATGGATTCATTTATGAATTAATAAATGTCTTAGCCAAAATTTACTTTGCAGTATATTTTATGAGAACTAGTAGCCCTTTTCATAGTAAACAGCCACTTTCTGATGGACATTGGCAATGCCAAAGACATAGTTTGTATTAATTACACCCAACAGTCACATACGTAGTCCTGACTCCACATTAAGATCAAGTAAATCTTTTAGCGTATCAGATACTACGAGAGACATTCCGGTCTTACAAACACCCAGACCCAAGGACCTCATAAACATGTCGGTACGGAGAGTTTCGTTTCACAGCCGGCGTCTAACCAACTGCGCCACGAAGGCTATCAAATATCTATATCCGCTGTCTATACAATTCCATTTAATACAAATTCAATAACTCCTTGAACCATTGACATCAATTAAGGCTAAATGCAGTATGACTGACCTCCTGCTGGGCCTGCATGTTGGCGATCTTGTCCTCGACGGAGGAGGCGGCGAGCTGCGGCGACGTGATGCTCTGGCCCGGCGTGTACTGCGGCGTCAGCGTCTCCACGAAACCAGTCTGGTGGGATCACAACTCCATGTTGTATAGTAAGGTCGCAATACGACTTACAGTATTCATATTTACAATGTGTTACACTAGTGGTAGGTCTGTCATATGTGAGAGGTCGTCTGGGTAGGTAGGTTTTTTTCTCCCGCCAAACAGCAGCATAAATGTACTATTGTGTTCCGATTTTAAGGACATTATAACCAGATTAACTACTGGACATCATCTGGAGGATGGCGAGCGCAATAGAATGCTAAGCATTGCTTTGTAATTTATGATGTTGATTGATTTTACTACTGTCCTTTGGCGGTCGTAAAGCTTACCATCAGGCGCAGGTCATGTTCATCTCGCCATTCATCGCAATAAAAATAATGTGAGAATCAACGACAAAATATAACCAAAATTCAACATCTTTACGTATTTCATTTTAAGATCGACTTGGTAACTCGCAATGATTAAACCAGAAAAATAGTCACTGGCCTATTGTATCACTGTATGTGACAAATATAACAGATTTGAATACCTACATTAATTATTTTCCTATACCTCTCAACTCTAGCGTAAAGAGACCGCATACTAAATCCCCATCAGTAAAACAAGAACTTTTCAGACAGTAAGTGCCAATACAAACCTCGACGAAAGAGGCCCGTTTGGCCAGGTCAGGCGAGGAGGCCCGCTCGGTGGTGGGCGACGCGTACGACGTGAGCGACTGCCGGCTGCTGGCTAGAGACGTGCGCGAGCTGCAACACGCCGCCACAACGCTCACACACGTGACACCGCAGCACAGACCCTCCGTACGGGCAGGTATAGAGAATAAACTTACTGAACCGGCTGATACAAAACATCAACGGGGAGAGACAAAGCGATGTTGCAGTAGTTGTCTCTTGAACCAACTCAGAGGGAAGAGAAAAGAGAACTAGTTTTATCTTTTTGCATGAGTTTAGATGGGACGTGATCGCTGTAAAAATCTCTTCCAAGACGTCAGTACTATTAAAACCGACATCGCAAGATGGTATGAACAAAATCAAATATTATAATTCTGCGGAAAAGAGACAAATATGCTGCTCAATTTGTTTCTACTCGCTAGTAATTCCGATTCTATCCATTCTCTATACCTACTAATACAATTTGAACAAATGCTTTTACAGTCTTTAATTATATTTACAATTTGGAAACTAACATAACGTTTGCATTAATCAAGGTTATATGAAATCATTTCCAACATTTAACCCAACTTGTAATTTCATTACATTCAAATTGCATCCATACTCAGAATCTGTGCAATATGATGGCAATGTACAAAGCTTATAATAATGACATATTTAAGGACATAATATACACTTAAGATCAATTTTATTAAAGAAAACGATTTGTAATCCATGACGCTTCTTGTCCAAATGGAACGACGTATAACCTGACTTCTTAAATAAGTGCATAACAAAATATTGCATCGGTATAGCATTACGACTGAATAAAATTATTACCCACTACTTAATACAAAATGCGCATGCAATTTGGTAGCACGTAACCTTAAAAGTAAAATTGCAATATAACTACTTTAAGTGCGTATTATAAGTGCGTATTATATACCAGAACCAACATAATAGAAGTATGTATTACGTATTACAGCCGCCGTTCCAGTATTCTGGACATAACTTTAAATAATATACTTAGGTCATTATCATACAATTCGTTTTCTTTCAATATTTACCAGCGACGATACCACAAATGTATAATATAAAAAAGCTTTTTGTAATTAAAATATAGAACAATACAGAAACTGCAGCGATCTGTACACACGTCAATTAAATTTAAAAAAAACATCAAAAACATGTAGAAAATACCATTAAATTTCTTCAATACAATACGCGATCAGAATACAGAATGTTGCGAAATTTGCAACGTCCTGTATACACGATATAAAACCAATCCGAAAATTAAAAAATAAAATTAAACCAAATTAAAATAAAGAAATCTACATTAACCCATTCCTCCATAAAACTACAGATGGCGCTGAAAGAATAAATAACAAGAAAATGATGACTAAAATGTTCTGATTTTCTATAAGAACATGCAGTGTAGCATATGAAATCTTTGAATTGCGACATTGAAACAAAGTTATTCATATCAAATATGTAAAATATAAAATGGTCCTTCGAGCCAGATGTTTTTATTTATTTTTTTATTTTATTTTATTAACAGTTACTTTATATGTTGTAGTTATTTATTCTTACATCCCCATACATACTCTTTTAAAACACAAACAAAAACGACTATGTCGAAGCTTCTTCAAAATATACAATATCTCGAAATTCTCTACTTAATAATAAGCTGTATTTTCGCAAATCTCCTGTGTGTTCGATGTACCATTTCCTCTCAAATAATTAAGCAGGCTTAGCTTATTTATGGTATTGGACAGCAGATATGCGGCCCGTAGCAATCTAGCCCAGAGCGATAGCCGATATGGCAATCTCAATCAGGGGAGTTAGTCTATAAAAACCATACGAACTTCGAATGTTCGTACGTAAAACTTCACAAATGTGCCTAGATACTCCACAAAATGTTGAATTCCTCTATCGTACGTCGCAACCATAGACAAAGTTTGGAGAAAATGATAAGTATAATAGAGAATAGTATTGATTTTTGGAAGTGGAAATCTGATATCTTACTCCGGACGTCGAACATTCGTAGTTCGTATCGTTTTTATAGAGAAAACCCCCGGGCCGGCCTAGAACTCTCTTCTTTATTCCGGTAATCCTAAAGGCACCAATGCTTCATATGGATAGCATTATACTTACGATTGAACTATGTGTAATTATTTTGTCCGACCCAGGACAAAAGATATTCGATAATAATGTTCTTAAAACACAATTAATTTAATTAATTGATCATACAGTAACCGCCCAGAATTAAACGTGCGAGACGATGCACTCATTAACTACATCAATAAAGGCATCATGCGCACAAGTATTTCAATATTAGCATTAGATTAATCGTACATGATCAACGATATTAATTTGTAACAGCAAGTAGCAAGTATACAAGAATAATGATATCAATTCAAAGCTATTATTGAAATATTTCCACTTACATTCACAGTTGACATACCAAAGCACAAAGTTACACATTGCCGATAGTTAAATAAAAGATAGTATTACTAGGATATCACCCAAAACAAAATTTACAGTACTTTGCATTATTCTTATAATCCACATGATTATTTTAAAAATATATCGGCAATAAGTCACAGGTTGGTTTACAATATATAACCAACAGATGGCGCTGTCGGTAGCATACAAATAAAAATGCCGCTATACCTAATTAACATATTTACCAAACATAAACAATTCAACCAAGATTCCCCAAACACAAAACACAAACTCTACTCCATATCCCGTGCTAATAAAATGCAATACTAATATAATATTATGTGATACATGCAGTTATAAACAGGTAACTTACTATTTATTCTAACTAAACTTAAAAATAATAGCTGCTTAAAGAGAACAGCCCAAGGGTAAATATTTTCTTATATGGTTTAAAGGCAAAATAAATTCACAAAATCGCTACCTATAACATCACACCAAAACGACCTCCCGTATAGTGTTAAGGGCCATTTAACCCATTTAAAAAACATGGAAATACTATTTGACATAACTGTGGCATCTTCCCATTAATTCTAAACTATTTTGCATAGCCTTAATTTGCCTTTAAACCGTCTAAGAAAGGATAACTTCCCGCATTTATCAAGTAGTTGCATTCTCTTCAAGCAGACTATACGGATCATAGTTAGTGTAGAATTTGTGTCGACTGATACGTTCTCTACAGCGGTAACATCCCATGCGGGCCAATATATGTGGAATATATCATAATATCTAGATTCTAGAAGCTTCAGCACATTGGCAAGCCTAGAGCTGGCCCGATCTGCGCGACACTAAGCATTGCAACGTCGCAGTGAGGCGGTGGGGGCGTTAACCCAGTGACGTAAACACATACTCAACTTACCAAAATAGCTACATAAAATTGGAATATATTGGAATTTCCATCAATAAGTTAATTAAAGAACATTTGAACCTTATAAACAGGAATGATTTGCTTGTTGTCAAAAAAGTGTAAAACTACTGGACAATTTTAAAAATTCGTTAAGAATTGAAAAGGTACTTTATCCAAACTTCACATAGACTATTATTATTTTATTGAAATAATATATATCTATTCGTAATAATATTTCAGTGTAATATCAAATTGTTACGTCATAAAAAACATAATCTGTTAATTTTAATGAATTAATGAATTTCGTTTCATTTCAATGCTATATTTGGCAGTTTTATCAGTATAGGCTGTGTACATACTTGACGTCACTGAATATATAACTACATAAATAATTACGCCGACCACCGTCCCCAGTTGTGGCAACGCTGTCAAGTGCTATACAACCCAAGCATGTGCACTTATAGTGAATGGTTACCTCGACATGGACAAAGTCCCGGCTTTGGTCTGCGCGGGCGACGCCTTGCGACGCACCCTTCAGTGGCAAGCACCGACATTATGTTAGTACATTATCATATCTCGTCGGACATTCGCTACTAGCGTCGCTTTAACACCATAACGCATTAATCATAAAAATATCATATCAAATAACTAAACGTCTAAACTTTAGTTTTATTATTTATATTCCTATGTAATCATGAAAATTTCATTATAATAATGGCATTGTTTAATTTAATAAAATGCAACACATTAATCTTCTCGATAATATAGCGCCTATTTGTATTCTACAAGCGTTTTTCGAGATATACTTCAAATCCTAAATAATTGAGTGATGAATCAACGAGTGATTTATATGAAACTAGACGCTAATAACGAACATTAAACTTAATTGTACTGTAGATTCGTAAAATTAACGTTTTTTAAACATACTGTTAACACGATAATTGTTATTTCAGTCCATTAAAAGGGACGCTGACAATCAACAATGAATTGGTGCCAATAATTGTAACAACTTCCAAACACTTGGCTCGTTCAAACAAAAATCTAATTTATTTTAAATACAACATATTATAATCCAACGTTTGTCAAAAATAAAAATCTCTTCAAAATTGTCAGCGCCGCTTATTATTAGTTGAACGGAATTAGAGCGGAAGAAATAAAATGTATTCACTTCGGAGAGATATAGGGCAGACCGGCATAAATCTAGGTATATACACTTTTGTTAACTATCAATCAACTACCCTAAACATACTAGATACAAAGGGGCTTTGTTAACATTTCCAAAATAAGAGATTCTCTTAGTTCTACAAAACAATAACTGCACTCTTTACTGAGGTTTACCAGTTCTTACGTGAATTTATCGCCACTTTAAAACAGGTATGGCTGGAACATTTAAAAAGAAAGTGGACAGTCTCATTTTAAATTAACAAACTAGATTTAGATTTATAGATTAAATCATTATAATTTGATATATTAATGCAGATTTATGGACATAAGCTCACTCTATATCTGTCTAATTACATTTGGTGTGATTCCAAGTGTGGAAAAGACAGAAAAAATGCCAAAATTACGATTTATCTCATATGGACTTGTATATTGTATGCCCATTGCCCATTTCTAGAATAAATTGTAAAAAGGGGGAAAATCTATATTCCAATTGGCAATACTTTCTTTTTTTCTAATTTCATAAATAATAAAAAGACAAAATACTTCCATCAATAGGTACAAGGTAAGAGAATGCCGGTCTTACACTATCATCCTTCTCTAAGCCCACAAGAGCGATAGAGACAGAATGATTATTAAAAGGTATGTATAAGGGTGCGGGAAGCTCTAGGAAGCATGGTGCATTTACTACACGGTATCTAGTACTCACGTGGTGGGTCTAGACCTCTGGGCCACTGTTATACTAGCGGGGAAAGAAACACACGTCAGTTAGCTGCACGCTATCACTATGATGGTATGTTCAGTTCATTAATTAGGGGAGAGAAATAAAAAGAAATTAAAACAACAGCAAAGTATTTAGATGATAATAGTCAACACCAGCTTGTGTTATTTTTGTCTACTAGAAATTACTTTTTTATATCAATTTTATGTGTTTACCTTAGTATCTCAACTGCTTATTTTTAATTTGCACTAATATAAATAAGTTTAATCAAAATTTTTACAATAACAATTTGAAATTTACCACTTTGTTTTTTAAAAAAACGTATTGAAAAATCAAAAATATAATTTAATCATCAAAATTTCTTTTTAATTCTCTCCCAATGAAATGTGTCAATGTTGTGGTGTGTAGATAAAAAATTAGACCAAAACATAGCCTAGTTGTTGTCTAGTAGAATGCTACTTTGATGTACAATTTAGTCCACATGCACATTTTGATGTCCCACGTGTGGAATGCTTGATTATAGATATAAAGGTTTAGATATTGCTAGGGACAAGTTACCTTTTAGTAAATTATTTATGATGTTGCAATATTCTTGTAACTTAGAATATATTTTGCTAGAGTAGCAAAGAAATTAAATTTTAGGCAAGGATTATTTAGCTAGATAGAAAACGAAATCACAAACTTGTTGTGTATGATTTGAATTACCAAACATTTATTTTGATCCTTATGATTAGGATTTCTTTACTCTGCTTTGCATATGGAAAACAATAATATCTAAACTTTTATATCTACATATTGCAACCAAAGTTCGTGTGATATTTCTTTAGCCAATAAAAAATGTTTTGAAATGTAAATAGAGTAGTACAATTTGTCATTAATTCAAAACATTATTTAATGACTCTGTCTCTATTTATTTTCTTCACATAATGCTTACTAATGGCAACACAACACACTGTTAGTATTTAATTTTGTTAAAATTCCAGTAAATCATAAGCTACTAAGATCATCACTTAAAAATCTAGTTAGTGATTACAATGTTTTCTACTATTTTTTATAACAGCAACATCTTTAACACTAATTAACTTAAAATATGTGTTGCCATATAAAATTATTAATTGATGTGATAAAAATATATGTAAGAAAGTTGTGTTCTGAATAATTCCTAATTAAAATCCCCCACTCAAATCACATGCGTTTTAACCAATTAATTTACCATTTTACCTCACCCTAAGTGTCTATAAAAACAAATTTGGGATATTTCAAATACCATTTAGCACTTGCCAAGTCTTTTTTGCCAAATTTTAATTTTATCTAAAATATTCTAAAATATATTTTTTATACTTTGTTGACATTTGACTATGGTAAGCGTAACATTAATCAAATATGTAAAATAAACTATCTTGAAATAAAAACAAAGCATGATGTTTAAAATGTCCCAAAAATCTGTAAACCAGTGATTTTGTGCTTGTCCCCCAAATTCATTCAAAACATACCACTCCTTTTGCCTATTTGTCCTATGAGATAAATATCCTTACAGTAGAAATATGTTGTGGCTTGTCTATTCACATATCCATACTAGTTTGATGAGCCCAGCCTGTATCAATTACTGTATAAGAATCAAATATGTAGAGATTGTGAACCTATGCTATCCCTAATAAAATAGATGGAATATCTGTGATGAGTTAAAGCTTATTAAAATACTAACTATTGGATGCAACGTTTCATACAGCATTGTGTGTATTCATTAGAAAATTAACTTTTTTTATTCATTGATAAGCTATGGTTCTATCATAGCAAAAGCTTATGTCTATTTCACATAGGTGTTAGCACACATTCCAATAGTGCTGATTACTGGTTTTCAATCTCATCTTTTTTCCAAGCGGTGATAGGGAGCGGGCCCAGTTTCAAACAACTTATTATGATTTTTAAAACAGAAAATCCAAGGAAGTGGAATTTTCAATGCAAGAATTTTCAATACATTCTCACTTCATAAATATACAACATTAATTTCAAAACAGATATTTTTTTATTCATATTATATATAGCTTTTATTTATCACAGATGATATATATTTGCTATATCTGTGCACTTATGAAAGAACAATTATTTTAATACTATCAGTGCCATACCAGCTTAAAATGTAACATTACTTGACAGCTCTCTGTGTTACCTAATATTTAGTGAAAGTAGCAGTCTAAACTACAGAATGAGACTAAATCATTGAATATACATGATATGAAATCAACTGATGCAGTTGGATCTCGATCGCAGCCTAGTTGGAGTGTATGTGAATATCTTCTCAAATATACTATAATGTGATTTTGTAAACTATGTTTAGTGTACCTGCTAAGTCTCCGTCCTGGAGCACTCTTGGACTCCTCTGAAGGTGTGGTTATTGACGTCTCCATGGGGTTGTCCTCAGCATCAAGTAGCTGGATCTGAGTCTGACGTACAAATACTCCAAAGTTTTCTTCACACTGAAATTATTCATTTTTATTTCGTAGTTATGTGTAAATGATTTTATTTGATTTTGTTGTACAAAGCACTGTTAAAAACATCTTCTCTACTTCTCCCACATTGGTGTTACTCAACACTTTGAAAAGTTGAAGCAATTCCAATAGCATTTTAGGTTTTATGTGCATTTTTAGGCCAGAATATTGAAACCAAGACCCTGTCACCTTCTACATAATATTTTTTCGGTTAAAAACAAGGCGGCTTACTTACTCATAACTGAATCTTTATATCATATCTAAACAATTAAGCAAATTGATAAATATTCAAACTGTATAAGTTTCTCTAAAACATGACCAAAAAAAGAATGGTATGTGTGAACTATGAAGCAGATTCTGATATCGATCGTAAGGAAGGTTCTTCAGTATTATTGCACAGTAGTGGTAATACTAACAATATTAATCCAAAATATCTAGTGAATAGATACTTAAACAGGTAATATTTTTTTTCTTTACTTCTAAGTTGTTATGTATATGGATGTGTACTTACCGTAAAATACGCGTGTCCCCGCACAGTACCATTGTTTTTTCCCTTTGGCTCGTCCAGTATCACCCCAATCCACTTCCCAGTGGCGAACGTAGGGTAGCCGACATAAGCCACAGACCCTTTGACGTCCTTCCCGACCACCATCACACGCTGCCCCAACGTCAACGCCTTGTCCGACATCTCAGTTTATTATTTCTACACAAAACACACACGAATTTTATGAAATGAAACAATAATAATCGATTTTCGGTAAGATTTTCTCCGCAATCTCTAGTTACCTTATATGGAAGAAAATGTATTGTTACGCCAAATAATTTAGTGAAACGCGATAAATTACAACATTCTTATCCTGTTAGATAGATTCGAGTTGGGTTTATTGATCTTATTTGTCTGTAAAAGCAAATTTTTCACAATATTGCAGTTCTAATGCAGTTTCGATAAATGTATAGTTTTGTCAATTGTCACTTTGACGTATTGGTCATGGATGCGTTTCGTTCACGGACATACATAAATACCAATATGATATTTATAAATAATACAATAATATATAAATAACACAATAAAACAGTATACATAGGTATTCCATATTATATTAATTTCCCAGAAACGGTTTACTATACTATGATTGATACAATAACCAAACCATTCAGCCTAAACATTCCTATAGTAATTTGGTAAACACAATATCCATGTTCATGTCACGCTGCTAAAAGAAGCAGTTGATTCGATAATGCATATATTTTAGTAATGAATTATTGTACAGTGTTGATTATTGGCTCTCACCTCTTCTTGGTGTTACGTGTGTTTTATTCATATTATAATAACAATTACGTTATTTGAAATAATAATATACTTATCATATAAGCTAACACCCTTAATTAACACATAAGCTACTTTTATCCCGAAAAATGAAGTGTTCCCGTGGGATTGTGAAGGAATTTAAATACATTTATTAATAACTTTTTAAACTCGAAAGAGGAGGAGGAGGATAGGATAGGATAGAATAGGAGGACATGCCGTGAATAAGAATGAGATACGACAGGACGGGATGTAAATAAGCGTGACGGGCCGGGACAGAAAATAAATAAGGGTATTAAACTTTCAAAAAAAATCACTGCCTAAGAATATGCCTACAGAACTAGAATTAGTGATGGGTAAATGATTTTATATCAATTTAGGTATAACTACAAAGTCTCCTCAAGAAACATAAAAATACACTGCACGTAACAAAATCTTTAATATTAGCAATTACAATGTTCTCATTCTATAAGAGTTGGTAACTAAAAATAAATGTGAAAAAACAATTATCAATAAAATACCAGTCAGTAAAAACATTACCATTGAATGTCGTTCATCGACCACTGCACAAGCTATAAAAACTAGAATAGTTACTATCACCAAGATTGTTATATAGATAGCCAGGTACCACACATAAATGGTTACTAACACATTATTCCTGGTACAAGCTCCAATTAACAGACAGATACTGGCAAAGAATAGTAGGAAGTTAAGAACAGAAAACATGAAAATGGAAACATGGCCTAATTCGCTATCTAAACCTACAGTTTTGAGATGAGAGGCATCGAAAACCGATGTTAATAGAATGCAGAGAACGCCCCATGCAGCCATTATCATTCCAGCGAGGGCGATGTAAATGCTTCCAATACGAAGCGGAATGCAGCATATGCACGTGCGAACTTCATAACAATCATCGAGGACGCTTGAAGACATCTTTGGTTTCCACTTGGTTTCCACTGAGGTTTCCACAGCCTCTCTGACAAGATAAACTTGACAAGCTGTCGGTTCACCAGCGACGTTTAGGAGTATAGCAAAGAGGCAAAATTCAAAGAAGAATTGTTTATTTGATTAGACATTCTGTTTATGGCGAAGGTTTATGTTCTGTATTTTACTGAGGTCTACAGCAAGAGCAGCAAAGCTGTAGTCGGCTGTAGTACTAATAATACACTGGTAAATTAAATCGGGACAACATCAGTTTAAAAGTGTTTTTCATAAAGCAGAATTATATCTTATTTTATGGTGTTTTCAATGCATACGTTAAATTCAATCAGCATAGATGTCGTTTCACGCCAATTACTCTTAGAGGAGAGAAATTAAACTATGCTTTTGGTTCAATTCACGCCTAAAGAGGACCCTGCACATCTAAAGGCCTATATATTATATTTAAAACAATATTAACATATAATATAATTATTGTTTAATTTATAAGTGCATAATAATACTCTAAAATCAGCCTTACGGCAGGGGTCAGCGCTGACAACTACGCGTTGTTCTAAACCGCTCCATAGTAGCTCATACATTTTAACTGTCAGCACTGAAGGTGAGCGCGATCAGCGTGACTCTAAAATCAGCCTAAGGCTTAAAAACAACATAATATTTGGCATGCCCTAAGGAAACTTATTTCTATACTTATCAACGGAACACGGGCCCCGCGCTCTCTTAATGCGGCACTGGACAAAAGTTGAGTTATACCCATGGACGTAATGTTTATATACTACGTCCATGGTTATACCAAACAGGAACCATTTACTTACCATTTATGGTTTTGAGTTACCAAATGCCAATCAAATTGTGACGTGTGCGATAGGCATTATATTGCGTAGAGATCAGAAATGACGTACCTACTCATTCCACAAGTTTGTGATCATTGGCACTTAATATGGAAACCAATGGCACGGCGGTAAGATAACGCGACCACCGGCCAATAGGAACCGTTGCTTAACAATTGCTTACTTTGCAGTTTGCACATATAAACGCGAATTCTCTTAAATACACGAAAGTAGGACAAATGGAAAGTTTTACGATTGTTTTAAAAAACCGTTATTGCTGGTTAAGATAAGTTGGCGTAAATACCGAATGAACATTTTTTTAGTTTCAAGAATATGTTGGTATTTAAAAAAATGTTTTATGTTCACACATACATAAAATTCATGCCAGTATCCCATAGCGGTTGGTAGGGACTCTGGATCTCCACTTTGCTGGATCCTGTCATGCTACTACTACTCTTTTGTGCTCAATTTCTAGTAAATTACAATTTGCAATCAAATACCAACTCTTACAAATTCGGCAAAAATTATAGGTTGTATAAGTCCTATAGACTTCGACCAAGTATTTCGTATCATCCCGGAACCCTGTAGTGGTCTAACTCACCGCTTAACCGCAACAGATATATTATTTCCTTGGCGTGTATCTCTGAAATATGTGCTCGAAGAACAGTTCAAACACGTTGCAGATAAGCCGTGTAATTAAACAATGCTAATAAACTCTTGCTAAGTAGCAAGTATGTATTGTTCATCTTCGTTATTGTGCCTTAACAGTACGAGTTGAAAGATATATAATCTTTTTTTTTATGATTCCAAACATTTTTCCTATTCTATTTTATCCTATTCTATTCTATAGCGGATAGGACTCCAACATTTTGTGCAGTATCTAGGCAAATTAGTAAAGTTTTACGTACAATGTCCGAACATTAGAGCTCCGTATTGGATTACAGAGTAACCCCCCTAGTCCGTTACCAACAGGCTCTATGTGTGTCTCTCTCTCTCTCTCTTTATACTTCAAAGAATAATAGGCCGGCCGTCGCAACTGGCCATTGCACTACCTAAAACCGCCCTTGAGCTGTTATCCAGTCGATTCTTTTGTTTACTTGTGCAGAATTCTTACAGTGGACCCGCCCGTCGCGATCTCTACCAGTGGTTTTAAAATCAATGTTTTTATACATCCGAATACAAAGCAATACATTAGAGACAATACAATCAACTTTTTTACTGTCCTTTTTCTTTAGTTCGACAATGCCACTATGATGCTACTATGGAAAAATATAAGAAATATTTCTACGAAAGGTTCCATTGTTGTTCTTACAATTAACGTCCCAGTACCTGAAGGTACGTCTGCAGCCAAAGATTAAGGACAATGTTGTATGGCAATGGATGAAATTTACAATTGCAGATTAAGATGATTTTGTATGGAAAAATCGATTCGATCAATCATTCTGCATTTTACATTCAAAAATAAAGGCTACAGGTCCATTTGTCTGAAGTCCAAAGGAGAATGCTCATTTTCCTATGAAACTTAGTATCGGTGCGAAGATTGTTTTGCCGCGATGAAAAATACTATTTTTGTGAAGGGAATAATCTATACAACTACATATACATATAAATAAAATTGAAGTGTCAGTTTGTAATGTGAAAATAAAGAAAAAGTCCAACTACATATCGTTATATACACGATACCTATAACGAAAATGACCTTGAAATTTTTTGTCTGTCTGTTTGTTCCGGCTAATCTCTGAAATGGCTGGACCGATTTTGACGGGACTTTTATTGTCAGGTAGCTGATATAATAAGGAGTAACTTAGGCTCCATTTATTTTAGAAAAATAAAGTAATGTTGCAATGCCCAAGTACTGTCCAGTACCGCGCACAGCTCACGCGCATGCCACCACTGGGCCGTCACGTCGGGCGCCTCCCACCACTTATCCCACCAACGAATCAATATCACAATTATAAAATATTGCATATAAAGAAATTTTTCAATAACGCTAATACAAAAAACTGAAAATAAATGATAATAAAAATAAAAATGCAAAAACAAAAAAAAAACTAAATAAAGTTTAAATAAATAAATAAATAAATAAAATACTCTCAATCCTAATTATGCAATGTAGTTTGAGTCATGGTTGAGTCATTGAAGAGAATATTAGACGGGACGGAACGAGAAAAGCAGTACAAAGGACGGAAGTCACATCGAGTATAAATATAAATAAAACAGTACGCGAAATAGTATGGTGCAGATGTGGACTGGACTCAATAATATCTGCACCTGTGCGAAGCTGGGCCGGCCCCTAGTTACTAATATATTTCGCGACCCAGTGCTTATAAAAGATATGAAATCATATAGCAATTTTTCCACCGCAAACATCTTCAATCCAGATATTATGGCAATATGGACACTCAATAAACACATTTTGTAACGTGTAAATTGTTTCAATACCGATTCGGTCTGTAGCCCCTAACAACAGCAATTTACACCCAGAAGTCAGAGACACAATAAAAACGCCAATAAAAAGTTGCTTTGCGATAGTTATAACTTTGTTAGAATTAAAACCAGAGCCGTAGCTAGAGTCGAATATGACGTAGGGCAGCATTGGTTACAGGCAGGGCGGAAGTAAAAGAATATCATAATTGATCTGCCCTCGGAACAAGGGCTTCTAAATCAATCACCACGTATACTGACATAGATGGTTGAACTTCCAGATTTAGATGTAGAGATCCACGTATGAGTGAGAGTTAGGTAATACATTAATTGTTGGGTGGTTGGTTGGGTTAATTATAATAATGTATCTTAGTTTTTGGTATTTTTAAGATAGGGCATTGTGATTTCAACGTAGGGCATTGCCCTACAATGCCCTCCCCTAACTACGGCCGTGATTAAAACCCTATCAAAAAGGTTTCAGATTGAAAATTGTTCCTATTACCAGTTCACGAATTGTCTACAAAAATTGTACGGACTAGGGCCATTTATGTGTAATTATTAACATTGATAAATAATTGATAGTCCTAAATAATATTCTTTCCGCAAACGTATTGGGAGGTAAGTATATTGTTTTAGGGTGATTACATGCATAGGAAGTGATGAGCCGTAATAAAGGATGTATCATGTACGAGTGGAATATGAAATACCTTTATATCATCTTCATACACTATCTGTATCTCTCAGTAAGCCTAGCCTCCAGAGCCGAAATAGCATCATCAGAAATAATATTTTAACCCAATCCTACCTGTGCCTGGGCGGTTTTGTAGACACAGTACAGTGCAGGGTTTATTCCACCGGTTCAACGACACAATGCGCCCTGGGCCCCACGCTGCTATCATACGGTACTGCATACGCCCACTGCCCAGTATAAGAGAAGAACCGACTGTGTTCTCTAATGTAATACTGACGCTGCATAATCCACCGTTACCTAGGTACTCTCTACAAGGCGACCAATCTTGGTATACAACCCAGTTCTATTTTATAAATGAAACAAACTGTGCTTGTCAATATCTAATTGAATAAACTTATAATCAATTCACAGTATATGTATTCTAAATTCTAGAACATTTATAGATTCGTTTATTATAAGCTAAAAGTACAAGAATTCGTCATCACTTCTCAGTGACCTCACTCATTGTCATAGCCTTGCTAAATCGAGGCCGTGACTCACGGAGTTTTCTTCAATTGCTGGGCGCAGTTTTATTTCTGTAAAGACAAAGTCGAAAATCGCATAATTGAACAGCATATGTATGTTTGTGAAACTTCTTCCTTGTCAAATCTAGCCGCTAATCTTTTGTTTTGTTTTATACACATGTGATAAAACGACTTCAACAATATGTTGAAGTAGGCAATGTAATAAATTATTTTGTAATTGTAAAGTCCAAATTAAAGGTTAATTAAAGATTAGTGTCATGGATTTTTGGTTGTTAAAACGGTAATTTTAGTCTAATAAAATATGTCTACATAAAACCAATTCCTATTGAAGATATTTTGTGCCTAGTTGGCAAAGCAATTTTATGATGTATTTATGAAGTTACTTGACAATTGGCATACAATTAGCCACTTCGTATTACGCACAACTTATTTACCTCCCCTTCTATTAGCCTGTTGATAATTTATATATGTGTACTACCGTACTAGGTCTTTCGAGAATCATTATATGACGCAAGTATGATATACAGTATTCTGGTGAGGTTGATATTTTGCAACCGCCTGTGGCTCTAGCAACACAGGTGCAGGCTACGGCGCGTGGTGATGCACATAACGGTAACAAGTTGGAACAACACATTAGGCGGCACACTGGATTGTGACGAATGCATAAGGAACCGAATGCGGAGCGCGCGCCCATTGCCCAACTTTCACTGCGCCATATCCCGTTATGGCGCAAAATAAAACGATTACGCATACAAAAACATGATATTTATTAATTGAATTACAGCAATTTAAAAATACAATGTCGTACAAAACAAAAAGCGATTAACTATTTCGTTCGGCGTTTATTTGCAACTAAAGACGTGAGACGGCGTCGGTACTCGCACGATATACATACAATATATATTTTACACGGGGGAGTCGCAAGGCACGGGGCGCGGGCGGCCAACACGGCCGCTCCCGCTCTTCTCTGTAGACGTCGGTGCTCTCTAGGTACATAATCGACAAGTTTACAACGCGCAATCTCTCATAGTAAGTGGTGAGTGCATGGTATGGTCCGCCGGCCTAAAAGCCGTGCACTTTAAGCTGTTCGGGCTTCACCAGGCCCGACTTAGTCAGCCACTGGCAAATGTTCTCTCGCTGATCGCCCTGCAACTGCAGCACCTCGCCGTACTCCGGGTGCTCCACCACCGTTCCGTTGCAGGCGAACTCCTTCTTGCATGCCCGCACAATCTTTTTCAGGTCATATTCCGACGAGAGGCCCTGCACCGTAGTAAGCGTCTTGCGCCCGTTCCGCTGCTGGATACGAACGTGCACTAGACCATCTTGCACGTCGTCCTCCGAGCTTTTGATAGCATCGGCGAATGGATCGAATGTGTTCAGATTCTGGATGGACATACGATTGAACGTTACTTCTCTTTGTTCTAACAAAACGCTGCGATACTACGCACTGCTGCTATACTAATGTCACTGATAACGCGCGCGCCGCGTGCTCACACACTAATGACCAATTTATGCTAACTCCAAATTGTAATGGCGGATGCGGCCACAAATGAGAAAAAATGGGAATGTCACGCGGAGGCGGAAATTATCGATTTGTGCCATAGACAATATAGACCTTTTGATCTAAAGGTAGATTTACACGTGTATTTTTCGGCGATTGATACTGGTTTATTTTGTCAATAATTTTGTGCCCAATTTAATAATTATCCTTTCAATTTCGCATAAAGTTTGGGTACGTAGTCATCATATTGAGCAACATAAAAATTTCCAGCAACTGGAGAACCCAATTTAAATTGCTGCGCGAATTTTGAAATGGAAAACTTTCCTCTTTTATCACCAGAATTGTTAGGTAATTTAGGCACTTTAGAAAAATCACACTTTTCTGGTTGTTTATAAATAAGAAATACATATCTATGCAACCCAGTCCCCTTGGGAGGTCCTGAGCCGATATAATCGGACAATACTTCGCCCTTATTCACATCTCCACTGAGGATATTGCCAACTAGCCAATGGTGCCATTCTCTAAACTTAGGATTTTCTCGACTTGGCGCATCAGGGTCGACCATTGCCAAAGTATAATATTCATTATCCTTTGCTGCCCACTTTGTTATTGGTTTATCTTTAACCTGGGTCGGTGTTAATTCTTTACCCAAGTCGACATTGACACCGCTGGAATATTGTACATTCAATAGTTCTGAAGGCGCCACATTTATAACATCAGGAACTATGCAATGTTGTTTGAAAAGACTTTGAATATCAGACATCCTGATATAATACTATATTTTCTTCATTTACCAACCACAAAGTTCAAATATCACAATTTCTAATCTTACTATCTTGAATTTAATAGCTTTTGATGTAATAAATTTATTTGCGCAATATTTCTATTAAAATAACAAAATAATTGCTCAGCAACCAAATACAGACTATAAATAGTTTGGTAATATTTGTGTCATTTATTTAAATTTATTATTCTTTTATTCATTTATATACAAACAATATTTTTAATAATTAATTTGTAAAAATTACTTTGAATATGTGATATTGAGTAAAACTATATAAATATTACCGATAAATTTATATTTACGTTTCAATATTGATGTATATTGTGCCGATATTAAAAAATAATGTGTGATAGTCTATGGTTTAAGAAGATCACAGATAAAAAAAATCGTTAAAGTACCGGTTTTGTATGCGTTCGGATACGCGTACGGATTATCTACGGATTCTCTGGTATTTGGATAATTTATATTTTCAAAAGTATTCTTCACACAAACCAGCATTCTTTCAGCTTGCGAAAACTTGGCAAAAAAACTATAATCAAAATAAATAATCTTTCTTAAATCAAATATTTCAGCGGCTCATATTTTAAACGAATGATTTAAAAAAAATGAACTAGGTAGATTCTGAGAGGTAGATAATTTTCTCTTTAGTGGTCTATTCAAAGAAGGGGTAATCAGAAGACCTACCAGTATACCCATGAACATACCACCATCACTTTGTGTGATCCACGCCACCACAGAGTACATTTTATTTATTGAGAGACTCCACAATGTGATAAGAGAGGTATCGCCAATCTCCATATTGAGCACAAATTCCTGACTCCTGCTTGCTGCCTGATATTGAATGGAAAAATCCAATATCACTTTGACACACCTTGTAGATTTCCTCAGATATAATAAAATTTAAATGTAATCAAATGCAGTATAGTAATGAAACATGTTGCTTTAAGGAATCCTAATAACATTCAAAGTTATTTATACAATAAATGTAAATTCTTAAATGCATTAACATGTAATTTTATCTTATTGTTACTTCCTACATATGAAGGTGTGATTTAAAAAAAATGTATAGATTGAGCAAGAAAAAAATGGGCATTCAGGAAAAAATATTGGCCTCATGGAATGTAAACCCATACCAAGTGGTTAACTATATATAAGGGTTCACCGGAATACACATATTCTTTCTCTTGTACATAATATACTTTTTAATCCTCTCACTCCCTTATATCTCAAAAATCAATTCAAAATCTTTGAATTCCTTCATGGTACACATTCAAAGTCTCATCATCAGAGAACTTAAGACTGAAAATCCCCACACATTTCACTTCCTTCAAAGAGATCTTTCACCATACAAGGTTGTGGAATGCTTGGCCAGTAACGGTGAGATGGGCTAAATCTCTGCCCATTTTTAAAATGATGATAAAGAACACTACTCTCAGGTTCTATGAAGATATTGAAGTTGTTCACATTTTCCTTGTTTGGTATTGATTTATATCACCTTTTAATTTTTGTAGATATGTTATAATGATGTTGGATTTTAGATGGGTACTAAATAAAGCGTTTTATTCACTGCCTTGCTACAAATATGTTGTAGTATGTTCCTTGTTACAACACGGAAGACAATATTATGAACTAGAAAAAAACCTGTAAGGATTACATATAAAAGGCTTCTATTTATTCAATACACTAGGATTTCGATCTATAGTACCAATCACAATAAACATTTACAGCTAAATGTATTAGTGATATTAATATATTGATTCAATTTTGTTTTTAGATTAAAGAGGCTAAGGTCACAATATAAAACACTGTGATATTATACTAGAGGGGACATTGCAAACAAAATTTTTGTGACAAAAATTAATGGTACCATACTACTCCTCTCTTTCTATCTCTGGTTGCACCTACGCAGTAATATGTTCACTCTCGCTTCACTGTTTTCCCTGTACCAACACGATGCACAGATATTTCGTTACCAATGTCTGCTCTAGTACAATACCTCAATGATACCAAATAAATACACTCATTTTCTTTGTATAGTGTATTGTCCATAAATGATTTACTTTCTTACTTTACATTAAGCAGTTAAACCTGAAAATATAACAGAACTTCTATATCATTTTTACTTTTGCATGAGTTAATATTGACTCGGAGCTAAGTGGCTCGCGAAGCTTGTTTCCAATCTTATCACTCTTAAGTTGTAAAACCACATTTTGAGTATTTTTCAATTTAGTTCTAAGTTCCTGTATTCTTTTTTGTCGCGCCATAAACTCCGTTGTGAAATCGTCCATATCTTTTTTGTCGTCTGCACAATCTGGAACTGGGTTCTTAGGTTGGAAACGATAGTTAGAAAATGTTTCTATTTTCAGATTTAAAATTTTGTGCTCCACTAATGAACTCTTGTGTTCGTAGTCAACGCACATTTTGCCAAATCGTTTACGAGATTCCACGACTATGTTCATTAGATTCTCACATTTACACGCTATTGAGTCCTCGACATCTGAAATTAGAAATAAAAAAACGATGGGTGCTATTCTTTTGGCTAAGCACATAATGGAAATAAAGTTAAATTGCTCACCCATTATTTATTTTTGTATAGTTATGTTTGCTTCGTTAAACAACGAACATAGGCTTTTATTATTATATTGTATAATGGTTATTAGATAATACACTTAAAAACTTTCCTAATCATAAAACAGATTTTCATAAATAAACAATCCGTTTCGATTCAAAATATTTGTTTGACTTTTGACATTTCCACACTCCACTTGACAATTTACTCTAGAAATCTATAGTCTATGGTTTAAATGTTGCAATGTTCGAAACCACGAAACATTGTCTAACGTTTCATTTTTTTCTGAGTATCGATCAAACTTCAAATTTGAAATGGACAAATATCGGCAAAGTATTCAGATTTTTTCGTTTAGCCGAAAAGAATCCAAATGAACAATTTAAATTTTTCGGGTCATGACCCCACAATAATCTGGTGATTGAACAATCGAATATCTCTGCATACAAAATAGGGTTAACCATTACATTCAAATTGTATACGAGAGATATAGAATTAAATCATTGAATTATTTCCAACATTTATTATTTGCTAAATAACAGTGCCATTAAATTCTAACAATACAAATGTTTCTTTAGTTGAAATTATGTTTTAACATTTGCTATCATAATGCTTTATGTTCCTATTATGGTGTCACAATATTCACACAATTTTTTATCATCTTCATAAATTCTTGCACAGAAACCTGTAAAAGTAAAAATATATTAATAAATTTAAAAGTAAAGGCTAATATGCCATTATCATATGCGTTAAATTGATATTCGAAGAATTGGTCTTGTATTTCCAAGCTGACTCCAAGATGTAATTATTAATTTCAATTAATTAGATTTGGACGGAGGATCCTTCGATCAAATATACACTGATCGAAGGGAGGATCAGACAATTTTCCAGTAAACCACCAGTCCACCGTACAGACATGTCAACAATGACAGGGAACTTTGTGTCACACGTCTACTAATATTATGATAGATTTACATGTTGGCTGAGGCTGGGCCAGCGTCTACCAAATCCAAGCTATTAACTATGAAAAACTTAAAGCCAGCCGAGCCAAACACCCTGTATACACGCTGGCGTTGATGGTGGCTGGCTGAGGTTGGCCAAGCGTGTAAATGCACCATTATGTTTATCTCAATGTTTATTATGTTGTGCTGATTTTATGCAGAATCGGACTAAGAGCAAGAAAAAAATATCTATCCATGATGCTTGAAAGTTAAATTTGAATTTCAAAAATTATAGGCTCACCAAACCATCGAAATCTTTATCTGCGTCATCAATCATTTCTTCGATCTCCTCATCACTTAAATACGTTCCGAGAATTTCAGTCACTCGTTTTACGTTTTCGAAATTAATAAAACCTGCAAAATAATAATCTTAAGACTGTGTGAGGTCTTGACAAAGTACGTTTACATTCCCGCGGCATATTTAACTACGAACCGCTATCATCCATGTCGAAAAGTCGAAAACTCTTCATAATGTCGCCATCGGTGTCTTGGGAAATTACCTTCCTCATAATAGCGGTTTCGAAATTTTCAAAACTGAGTTTGCCTGTGTCACCCTTGTCGACGGCACTTATCATTTTTTGAAGCTCTTCATTGGTTGGCTCATAACCTGTGAAATACAAACCTTATTATACGATTCACATATTTATACAAGGTTTTCTGGTTTTATATGTCCAATAGCATCGAAATTAGAAATCCCAATGGAGTTCAGGAGGATGCTACACCATTTATGTAACTTTCACATTAAAAGCAGAATAAAATTTAATTTATATCAACTTTAAAAATATTATTATTTATGATAGCTACTTAGAGTAGACAAGTATGAAGACGCCTCCTCATAATCACAATAATAATCTGGGTATAGTACTACTTGGTCTGTGTCTGGGTACAATAATTATGTAGCCTTAGTTTTAAGCAGCTAAAAAGGATATTTGAAAAAGAAGTAAAGACTTATTAAAAGTTTACCCAAAGCTTTTATAGCTACTCGAAAATCTTCCGCTTTTATTTTCCCTTCACCAGAATAGTCCAGCAGGTTGAAAGCTTCCCGCAAATCATTCTCCTGAAAATATACACAACAAATTAATAGGTAATATAATATGATAAGGAGTTTAAAATAGTCGTCAAACCGGAGCTGAAAACGGAGTCGTATCGGAGTATCAATAATATTCACTACAAAAACGAACAAAATCTACATTTACATATTATGTAGATCTATTAATTATTTAGTTCAAATTGTACCAAATGTCATCAAAACTTTACTGGTCCTTATATTCATAGGTATCCCAAATAGCAATACGATATGGAACCGATATGATATAGGTATTACAGATTTAAAATGCTTTTACAAAAACACTCTTAAAAAGAATTACCTTTTAAACTATAATATATTCAGTTCCACATCATATAATATCGTTTATAAATTCACGCTTTAAAATGCAGGGTAAAAAGTTTTTACAGTCTTTTCAAGATTGCAGGTTGAACTTGTATTCAATTGGTACAACACCGACAAACATTACAAAACCGAAGAATGTATAATATTCTGCTGGGTATAGACCTTTGCACACAGCTGTGGAATTAAATATGTTGCTGATGATTACAGGAAACAGAGATTTCTTAATACAAAATATTATAATTCCAACTCCAAAATACCTGTTCCGAAGTCAAAATTAATTTTGCCTTTGCTTCTTTGAATTCAGGATGCAATTTTAATTCCTCCGCTTCTTTACGGTCGTTATCAGAATAAACAACTGTGCCCGAAAATATAGTGTCGTCCATCTTGTAGCAAACTATGTGGTCGCGGTATTGATCAATTAGTTTATTACTAGTAACTACCCAAAAGAGTTGATAAGGGTTGAGGGTTGTTTTATCCGTTGCTATAACCCTTTAAACTGTTACTAGGTATAAAAATGCGCCACAGCTATGGTAACAAAAGTATAATCCCGGAACGGAACAGTGCCCAGAACCACAATCAAGAAAGTGACGCGAGGTGATTTTAGTGTGGATACAAAATGAATAAATAAAATAAATACACCCAACAGTCACACACAGTCCTGATTAAGAACAATTTAGTCTTGTTACGTGCGAATCAGAAACTAAGAGAGTGTACTTACAAACGCTGAGACCCGAAAAAATTTACCGAGAATTACTCAAATATATGTGTTGGTGCGGAGATCGCCTGTCGTTTCACTGAACTAACAAACAGCACCACAGAAGCTGTCAATACTCCCGTCTCATTGCTAGGCTTTAGTTCTTGGATTCGGCTTTCCCGGTATTTACTCGGGTCGATAAGCTGAATGATTGTGTGTCCTTTACTAGCGTGTGTAATATTCACACTTTCGTTGAAAACCAATCAGAAAAGCGAATAATAATTATATTGACCTGTTCTG
Organism: Hyles lineata; assembly: GCA_030180105.1. Classification (NCBI taxonomy): domain Eukaryota; kingdom Metazoa; phylum Arthropoda; class Insecta; order Lepidoptera; family Sphingidae; genus Hyles; species Hyles lineata. The sequence goes on from JARJEE010000041.1 coordinate 2,113,263, forward strand.
GAGATAAGACAAGACGAGCGGAGATGGTTTTTTCTTTTTCTTCAGCCTTTTCTTCGGTTACTGCTTCCACTTCACTAAGACTTTCATCTGGATTCATTTTTGGGATTCTTTTGTATTATTTTTACAACAAGTAAATCGCAACATAAAATTATTTGGTGACAGAAGTTTATTTATCGTTCTAACAAAAATAATAAGTCATTTCTAAAAGAGTCTATAGTATATGACGGAGAGCATTATATTTTTCGATTTAATAAAAACTTCTCAAGGAAATAAGTTCAAGTGCTTTTAAATCAGGGGCACAATAGTTATAATATCCTGTGCAATGCAATTAGTTCAGAGCTGGCTGAAAACAACAGACAACGAGTTAAATCCCGGTGCACGCAAATATGTTTATGCGGTAAACAATTATTTGCTTCGAGTTTTGTTCACTTAAACAGCAAAATATATGAAACAATTTTTGTATACTAAGGGCCAGTTTCACCAGTTTTTGATAAAGTCCTTGATAGCTATCTGGTACTCATCTGTCAGATAAAATATAAATCTCGGTAGCAATCACGTAGCAATAGGGTTGAATTTAGTATTTTATCTGATAGATGAGTGCCATCTTGGACTTTAGCAAGAACTGGTGAACTGGCCTTTACAGTTTATAGGATATCCGCCCGATAGCAACCCCTCTCCGTCACCTCATACAAGACTGTGCTAATCTTTCAATCGTCATAGTTATCAACGCAAGTGTGCCAGATTGTGTGGCCAGAGTGACCAACCCGACATAGCAGCGTTGATCGGCGATTTAACAAATGACAAAGAAATAAATAAAAGACACATATGTACTAGAGGAGTAAGTATATTCATCAATAGAAAGTAAATAAAAATACAAATAACCTTAATTTATTAATTTAGTGCCATTGCACGAGTTGCATTAATTGTTAAAGATACTTCATTGCTTTGTGTTTATTTTTATTGAATTATATAACTTCTTAGATTGTGGACGCTGGATCCATGTACCAACTTTGGAGCACTAGTTTAGTTTTTATTCAAATTCAAACAAATAATAGAGTCAATTACATGATAAGCGTTCTGCTTGTATATGTTATGGGCCAAGTGATTAATGCGAGCAGTATTCATAATGCCCGGGCATTATGATTATGGCTACATGATGATCGGGCAATGTGATTAATAGGTGATTTTTGGTGGTGATACGTGTTGCGCTGCCGCATTGTCGCATCTGCGATAGATCTATAAATTAGAAAGGTTGATCTGCTTATGTTTAGTTGTTTTTTAACGTCCGAAACATTATCTTCAAAAGAAAATTAGTGGACCCACTTTATAGATCAGTTAGGTCGACTGTGCCCCAAAACCGACTCGGAACACCCCGACTTCACGTAGTCTTTTGGTTACTGACCCTAGAGTGTATATAAAATGCCGGAGGCGCGGAGGGAGAGCAGCCCCCGCCCGCTGTAACGAAGGATAGGCAACCGTGCGAGCCGTAGCGGCTGAGGCTGGTCGCCGGAGGCGACCAGCAAGCCGAAGCTGCGGAGGTGAGCATGGGTGCCTATCTTTTGTTACGCAAGGGCGAAGGTGCTGAACTACCCGCAGCGTCGGAGACGATGCATAAGCTAATTTGTATTGACAACAAGTGCTTCAAGAGTTAGGTTGCTATAATAGATATTTCTCAGGAATGGTGCGTTACCTTTTCATGGGAGTGTTACCAGGGGAGGCGCGACACTCCCTCTCCCCCTCCACTCCTCCCAACCCACCCCCTCGTGCTACTCTATTCTAAATTCTACCACTTCGGCTCATTGTTTTGATTTTAATTTGCTTTACATCACTCTGCCCAATAAGCATTTTGCATTATTCATAATGCCCGGGCATTATGAATAATGCTCGATTAATCACTTGGCCCATAACATATATATTATTGTAATAGAGTTTAAATACGTTAAACCCATAAATGTAGTTATTAAATAAAAAATAAATAAATAAACTTTGCCAATCGTCGAATGTAAATTAAATTCAAATTATTTTATTAACACCGCTTCACAGATAGTTTCAAACGTGGAGGAGATGCGGCGCAAGAAACTCCATCGACGTATTATATTTTTAAACCTCCTCTTACTTAAAAATGGGTTTGAAACATTTTGTATACCTATACATAAAAAGAGTATTTTCGTTACAAGAAAAATAGAAAGAGAACTAATTACAAACTTTTTGATCTTCAAAGTGTTGGACAGTGGAGCAGTATAGAAACACTGACTTAACGCATTTGAACGTTCACTTCCGTCTCGGAACTTCAAATTCCGTCTCCATCTGCAAGGTGCCTCGACGCACTCGTTCTATCATCTCTGGCAAGCAGAACTGTAAACAACAGTCGTGTAAATTACACTATTGTGAAGGATTCTGAACAAATATTGATTGATTCAGATTTCAGACCGCCATTTTTACTTCTAATAAGTACTTTTGTAAGTAATGCGGTTTTAAAAGTTAAAGCAACTTGCTCTTAGTTTGGATAAGGGCTTTAAGGTATGTCGAACAAGATAGACTCAGCATCTTTGACTGTAATCTAACTTGATGTGAGGGACATATTGCTCAAAACATTGGCTCAAAATTAACTTTGAATGCAGCCTAATCATTGAGGTATTGTAACCTTAATGAGTCTAATGCAGTATTTTAGTGCTCTTTCATATTATCTCTTGCGAAACTATTGAGATGTTAGTAATTTACTGACATGTTTCGAAGGATCATGAGGTTGTCAACGCCAACCATATTATTGATATAGATGTAGGAGTTCTTACCAGGCGTTCGAAGGTGAGGCAGCCGCTCCTGAAGCCGGGGATGTTGATATCGAACCCGCACACGTACGGGCCCAGCATGTTCGACACGTGCTTTATGTTCTCCCAACTCATCTCACCTGGGATACAAAACAATGTACATGTTCTATTGAAAGTATTAGTCCGAAGTGGATGGGAAAAAATATTCATATCAGCTGATCGGAAGAATTTGTGACGCGAGGCAACGTATTAGTCGCCCACTAATTCCTCATTCGCACGGGCGCTTTTTCAACACGCGTTAAAAAATCGATGCAATGAAACAAATGTAAATCCATTAGTTCACACAAAGGCGATTTTAAAACGCGACGCTTTTTTATCGAGCGCTGTTGGATTTCCGACGTTGGGCGTTGGACGTTTTCATTTTCTTTTGATATGAACATAAATATTGGGAACGGTAAAAAACCGTCAAAGTAGATAGTGTTAAAACCATGGTTAAAACCTATTTAAGCTACCGATTTTTTTGTCTCCTTCACTCAAACTAAACTCACTGGTGGTAGGTCTCTCATATGTGAGAGGCCATCTGGGTAGGTACCACCGCAATGTCTGTTTCACCGGTGAAACAACACTGCGTAAATGCACTGATGTGTTTCGGATTGAAGGACATTGTAGCCAGAGTAACTACTGGACATACTGAGACTTAACATCTTATGTCTCAGATGGGGCGAGCGCAGTGGAATTTTGCTACTTACTACTGTTTATGAGCGGTCGTATCGTTTACAATCAGGCGAATGGCTTGCTCGTCTCGCCATTCAATGCAGTAAAAAAAAAACAAGTCATTCGAACAAAATATTCTATAATTAAAATAGTTTTAAAACTGTATATAAAGACGGCGGTTACTCAATTACAACTCTTGTAAGTCAATGTAAACGCTTAGAAAATACCATTCTCATCCATTTCGAATAGTTCTAAAACCTCTGGATCTTCTCCATTCTTCCCGAAAGCCAAGACTTTTTTTATAAGATCGACTTGTGTGTATTTTGGAACTCGTCGGCGTCGGTCTGTCATCACGATGTCTTGCAGCTCGTAAAGACGCTGTTCTTGAGCTGAGTGCCAAATTGTCATGATTATGAAATTTTTCATGGCTGTATAGCTATGGAAATAATTAATATTAATCAATATTAGGGGATGGAATACAGAAAATATCAGTTACAGTACGTCAGTATTTCTGACTGCCCACATTTTTTAACGAAGTGGATAACTTAAGCTAACTTGCTAGAAATTCCGACTTAGCTTAATACCATACCTCGCGCTTTACGCAGTGCCTCAAGTTGTTCAGGAGTTTTGCGAGCATCCCGCTCTTCTTGCACCTGAAAAACAAAAAAAATATATACTAATACAACTTTCATAGATAATTAATAAATAAATAACACTCAACAGTCACATACATAATCCTAACCTCACACTAAGATCGAGTCTAGTGTCGTGGGTATCAGGAACTACGAAAAACTTTTCAGTCCCACAAACACTCAGACCCGGAAGAAATATTTGTGGGACGCACAAACATTTCAATTCGGTGCGGAGATCGAACCCGCGGCCTCTCGTTTCACAGGCGGCGTCTAACCACCTGTGCCACGCAAGCTGTCAAATCTTTTCCGGCTTACTTTAAAATTGGAAGCATAGATTTTATGAGAAAAAAAAAACCACTTCTAGAGACTGGAGGCACATACTACTGAATACGCGATTGTATCACCAAAAAGCTAGCCTTAATTATAGGTGTAATTTAAAGTCAACGTAAAGCAATAACTATATGGCCTAACCACTCCCAACCGTACTCTCGATTGTAGAGTAGGCCCGTGCCCTACAGTGGGACGTATATGGGCTGATACAGATGCAGAAAGCAATAACACGAATAATTTTACAAATAGTATATGGACTACATATATTATGGCCTCACTAGTCTCAATCGTAGTCTTGTTCGTAAAGCAGGCCCGTACCCCGCAGTGGGACGTCGAACAAAAAGTACAGTCATTCCTTAAAAAATATGCTTGGAAATATAAGTATAATGAAATAAATTATTATTAATGTAATTAATAAATACTCGTATTACGATTCAAACTATAATTTAAAAAAGGATTAAAGGTTTCTTGGGGAAAATTGGACAATCATGCTTTAATATTATATTCGCTTATTGCAGCTCAGCTCTCGAGTACAGAGTCGTCAGTCGTCAGAATATTAATATTTTGTTAGGAAAACCTTTCGTACGTACTTTGTACTCTAGACTCATTACCGATCTATCCATTGTATTAAATCACATATAAATAAATACAATTAAATATTATGTATACCTGCACTGCGAAGAGTCTTAGTTTTTCAAAACATTCCATTATATCTTCCAGATCTTTGACGTCAATACCACCTTTTATATCTTGTATACGTTTGCCCGTAGCTTGGTCATATATAGTGAATGTCTCATTTGGATCTTTAAGCCTTTCCTCCATATTTTTCGCCATTTTTCTCCTTTGGATTCAAATTGAGGCAGCGCTAATCAATAAAAAGAACACTGTATAGTATTTGAATACATACCTACAAAACTAGGTATTGCTAGGTATATAAAAGGAGGGGAAGGGAATCGGTATTGATAATAGTGACATCTGTAGTCGCGCACTCACCATTACGTTTTTGTAAGAACCGTATTGTTAAAGCAGCATCAAAGCATCGCCCAAATATTTATTTATTTTATTTTGTGTTGCCAGTGATGACTTACGGCACCGAGACGTGGCCTCGTGAAGCTCAAAGTCACTCAACGAGCTATGGAGAGGGTTATGCTCGGGGTTTCCCTACGAGATCGAATCAGAAATGAGGAGATCCGTAGGAGAACTAAAATAACCGACGTAGCCCACCGGATTAGCAAGTTGAAGTGGCAATGGGCAGGGCACATAGCGCGGAGATCTGATGACCGATGGGGTCGGAAAGTGCTCGAATGGAAGCCGCGTAGCGGAAAACGCAGCGTAGGACGTCCACCCACAAGATGGTCCGACGACCTGGTAAAGGTCGCGGGACGTCGCTGGATGCAGGCTGCCTCCAACAGGTCTCTGTGGAAATCCTTGGGGGAGGCCTATGTTCAACAGTGGACTTCCTTTGGCTGATGGATGGATGGATGGAAGTCAATTATTGTGGATAAATTGAGATATGATTTTGTAGTAAAATGGTAAAGTGGGTAAGTTTAGGCCCAATTTTGGGCATTTTCCTTTTACCAAAAGAAATAAACTGGACGACTTGTGTAAACATTAATTTTTATTATAATAATAAAGGAAAAATAATGATTTAGGACATTTCTTGTTCAAAAAGCACTTATGAGATTTGAAACCCTCGGTGAATTTGGACTTTACAGTACATGCGGATGTTTACTTTATTAGCAAATTAATTAATACAATAAAAGGAATAAAATAATTTTTAAGATGTACAAGCACTAATATAGCTCAGAAATGTTTTTTTTTTTCTATATTGAAATATCGAAATATTTCCTGAATTTACTGCACAGAGAATAGTACATTAATTTAATGGACTGGCAACACAATAACGCCCGCCATATTCATAACTTGTTTGATAATTTTGAGGTTATCAAAGCGACTGACGCCGCTTTTATTTTTGTGAAACATTAGTTGAAAATAATATAAAATGAAGTTAGTGAGGTTTCTAATGAAACTCAGCCACGAGACCGTGACAATAGAATTAAAAAATGGCAGTGTAGTTCATGGAACTATAACAGGCGTTGACGTCGCTATGAACACCCATCTCAAAGCTGTAAAAGTGACGCTAAAGAACCGTGAAGAACTTCAGCTGGAGACACTGAGCATCCGCGGTAACAACATTAGATATTTTCTGCTGCCGGACAGTTTGCCGCTGGAAACTTTGTTGATCGACGACACGCCGAAAGGAAGGGGCAAGAGGGAAGGATTCCCGCGCGGAGGCAGCAGTCGCGGTGGTCGTGGAAGAGGCCGAGGAAGCCGCGGAGGACCTAGGGGAGGCCGCGGAGGCAGAGGGCGCGGTCGACGATAGAATTAGCTTAATTTTAAGTCATTTATGTGATTACAGTACTTGTAAGGTCTATCACGGCGTTTCATTTGGAGTGCATGTTAATTTAACCTTTTGTTTTGTTATCAAACAATGAAAACTTAAGTATGCTAAGGTAGATCTGGTTTTGAGTACATTTGTGCACCATTCACTGTCTGAGTGTTGATCAACACTAACTTTATTATTAACAGCAGCATGATAACAAACATTGTTTTGTCATATGTTCTAATTGGATGGGATAATTTTACCATAGTACCAATTACCAAATTATATTCGGGCCATTTAAATTGTAAATATAAACTTACAAACATTAATAAATACTTTTTTGTGCATAAAACAATGGATTTTTAAGAATACCGAGTCAGTATACATGTTTTGAATTCCATTTTGGATAAATAAATCATCAAAATAATAAGTAACAAACCTTTCAGGTTTTTGGAGCCAAAGAATTAGTGTCTCTTTTAAAAAGAAGTGTCACATAGCAAAAATAGCCCTTGTCTGATTGAAACATGGCATAAAATGTGGTTAACTAGGCATTCTTAACACTACAAGTTTTTAAAACACATTTATAATTGTTTTCAAAAATCCAGCAAGGGTTTCAAATAAATAATTTATACAGTTTATTGTAGACCTTACATTTTTCAAATATGCATTGATTTTCTCCTTCTAAATATTTTATATGTGAGGTGTATTTGTTGAATTTACTGTCATATAATAGTGGTCTGCGTCCAAAATTCATGCACACCATAACATCTTGGTAGTTGCTGGTAAATATTCAATATCTTGTTTTACAGACATCTTAAAAATAAAATCTTAATTCAAAATGAAACCTCTTTTATATTTGCATAACTCACATTCTGCATACATAAGAAAGCTTAAATTAAATTAAGTCATATTGTCTGGAAGGTGCATTATGTGAAACTCTGGATTAGGAAAACTGATAAGTAGTCCCTTAAGCTATCTATACTTTAATGTTTATACAACATCAACACACTTTTTTTATACTGTATCTGTATCAGCCGATATAAACAAATGTCTGCCGTTGGCAGGCATTTGTTTCAATGTTTTATACAAATATCTTGTAATTAAAGAAATGTGTGTACTACAAAGTTTGTTTGTGTAAAAATGTAATAAATAAGTAATTAATATGGGGAATAAACTTTATTTAAAAAAGTTTCTTTTGATACCTATTAATTTTAATATTACGAATCTATTTTATTATCATTAACTCTTACTTGGATAATATCATTGATTTAAAAACTAAGGATAGGCCCTTCAGTACATTGGGTTCGTCAAAAAGATGCCTGTGAAAATCGCGCCATCTGTTGGATTTTTACGTCAATGGCGGCCATGAAATCGTTTTTCAATAATGCTAAAATAAATGTTTATTGACTTAAAGTTATATAATTTTTACTTAGCGATAGTAAATATTGCAATGAATGACGAGAGGAGCATGCCTTTTGCCTGATGATAGGCGTTACGACTGCTCATGAACAGTAGCAAAACCAAACAACACCTTGAATTACAAAGCAACGCTTCGCATTCCACTGCGCTCGCCATCCTGAGACATAAGATGTTGTCTCAATATGTCCAGTTTTTTTGTTTTTTATTTTTTTTTTATGATGGCCATAATGGCGGCATTGCACCTGATGGTAAGCGCAGATGCCGCCCAGGCAGAGTATCCATTGGCATCGGACGGCAGTCCCATGCCAATGGAAACAATTATGCCGGCCTGCTAAGGTGCCTCTTCACACTACGGCGGAAGGACCCAGGATTGTAGGAAGGAGGGAACACATGAGATGGCAAACAATTCCACAGCCTGACGGTGCGGCACAAAAAAGAATTGTAGAACCGTTTGGTTTGCGCCGGGATGGTTTGGACCGACAAGCTATGGCTTCGCAAGCCAGCCCGCGTGGTTCTGGTAAGGAATGGAGAGGAGGGGATCAAGTTGAACAATTCCTCAGAGCATTCATTATCTTTTTTTATGTGAACTTTCGGTCAACTTTATTGCACCCACGCACGATACAATTAGGCATTTGTCGACGACTTACAGACCGGTGCGCTGTGACGTCACAACCGCTGCATTGGTCCGCGGACCACTTTCGTGACAACACTTTTTGTACTCTCCGCCCCGTCCATATATTTTACGTCAATGGATAATATGCATGTTTTGCCACAAAACGACTAGCTTATGAGAGGACAGAATTGCCAAACTAGTAGCCACGGGTTCGAGGTTCATATCCAGGTTGTGCACTGATTTTTTCAAGTGCCATATGTTTTTGTAAATAGATACATCCACACTATATATACTTACACTGTTCTGATACCGCATTTAGATACAGGCTTCATGTCGTGGGTATTAGAAACTAAGAGAGTATTTGCCTATTTGGCGTCTATGATACCCAAACCCTAAGATGTTTATAAAGCATAGATGCGTTGTCCGAGCTTTATAATGGCAAGACCGTTTGGAGGTAATTGCCTCACGTGCAATCAGTCACGCTTCAACCAGTGGCGCGGATACACGTTTCTCCGACTATTTGTATTCTCAAAACCAATTGCGGAAAAATAGATTAGACTGATTTAAAATAACGTACAAATTATTCTGAAACTGTGAAACAAAATAAATATTTTATTTAGTGCGCAAGTACACACAAATTTATTTTTTTATGAAATAAAATTATTAAATTCGCTCTCATGGCGACGTTTGACAACTCTCGCCACGTCATCCCGTACTTGATGCTTGGTGCTACGTCACACGCGCTTTAGCCAATAACAGTGCGGCACTTATTGTTACGTAATTGGCGATGTCTATTCATCGCGTTTCATCGCATCGCGCCATTTTTTTGTGCCATTATGTTAGTGTATGACGCGTCTATTTGTAAAACGTCATTGTTACCAATATTTTGAATAAATACAGCTATGGTTTTTGCACTATTTTAAGCAGAAGTCCGGATTTGTTTTAATTTGGTTTTATTTACTTTCCATGATATAGTAAAAATATATCATACTGTGTTTAGTTGACGATAATACAGATATTTTTATTGATGCTTGAAGTTTATGTATAATTTCAACATATGGCGCTAAAAGATCTGAAGTTTTGTAATTAACATATTCTTTAATTTTAGTTACTGCAATTTTTTAAACAAATTAGTTTATGTAACAATTACTAAATATCCTGATCCAATGTATAAAATTAAAATACAAGGGCCATATAGCGGGTCTTAGAAACTACGTAACACTTTAGATTAAAATAAGACAAAAAACAAATACTAATTTAAAAGTGTTAAGAGTCACGATGGAGTCATGCTGTTGGCAGAGATTGACGTGAACCGACAAATATGCTGTCACGTTTCGTTTGGTGAGATTGTCGGATGCCTAATACGCCTTCCGATTTGATGGGCCGGCAACACATCCAAGATCTAAGCGTTATGTTCAAGGATGGTAGTGATTACTTAAGATCAGGTGATGTGTTTACTCGTTTTCCGAGCTGAGAACTAGTATCATCTACAACCAAGAGCGCGATTGAGAAGACTGAGGGCGTAATCCACCACGCTGGTCTATTGCGGGTATTTTTTGATTTATTGCAATGAATGACGAGAGGAGCATGCCTTTTGCCTGATGATAGGCGTTACGACTGCTCATGAACAGTAGCAAAACCAAACAACACCTTGAATTACAAAGCAACGCTTCGCATTCCACTGCGCTCGCCATCCTGAGACATAAGATGTTGTCTCAATATGTCCAGTTTTTTTTTTTTTTTTTATAATGGCCCGGCATAGTGGCGGCATTGCACCTGATGGTAAGCGCAAATGCCGCCCAGGCAGAGTATCCATTGGCATCGGACGGCAGTCCCATGCCAATGGAAACAATTATGCCGGCCTGCTAAGGTGCCTCTTCACACCACGACGGAAGGACCCAGGATTGTAGGAAGGAGGGAACACGTGAGATGGCAAACAATTCCACAGCCTGACGGTGCGGCACAAAAAAGAATTATAGAACCGTTTGGTTCGCGCCGGGATGGTTTGGACCGACAAGCTATGGCTTCGCAAGCTAGCCCGCGTGGTTCTGGTAAGGAATGGAGAGGAGGGGATCAAGTTATACAATTCCTCAGAGCATTCCCCGTGATACAGGCGGTAGAACACGCTTAGAGAGGCGACATCCCTCCGGAGTTGTAGCGACTCTAAGTTGCTTGTAACGTCTGCATCATTGACAATGCGGATGGCCCGCCGCTGCAGTCCATCCAAGGCATCGAGCAGGTACTGGGCGGATCCATCCCAGAGGTGCGAGCAGTACTCCATACCCGGCCGGACCTGCGCTTTATATAAGCGACAAAGCTGAAAAACCGACGCACCCTCTTCAGGACTCCAACCCTGCGTGATGTGGCAGTTATTACGCCCTCGATGTGGTCCCTTGGATTGAGATCACAGCGGATATCCACACCAAGGATACTTAGGTCATTCCGCATTGAGAGGGGAGCACCCTGAAGAATGGGGAGGGGAGAGAACGGGGATTTTTTGCACGTGAACGCACACACCTGGGTTTTCTTGGCATTGAACTCAACCATATTCCTAGAACCCCATGTAGAAATGAGATCCAAGGTCCGGTTGAGCTCAATGACAAGATCTTCGCAAGATCAGTATCAAGATCAGTATCAGCAAGCAAGATCAGTTTTTCAAGATCAGTAGTTACTCTGTCTACAATATCCTTCAAACCTAACAACAACAGTGCATTTACTCTGCTGTTTGGTGGGAGAAATAGATATTGTGGTGGTACCCACCCAGGCGGCCTCTTACATACGCGAGACCTACTATCAGGTAAAATTGTTAATCTTGTTAATGACAAAGGTCTTTATGGTGTGGTTTTCTCATGAAGTTTTCTTTCATCGTCAAAGTGAGTGGTCACTAACTATCAATACACACACGAATCCAAAAAGGCATAAGTGCGCCCCGGGATTCAAATCGGCTACCACTTTCTCGACAGCCGCGTCCGGTCCGTTGCCAAAAAGCCATCATGCACTGACGTGTTTTAGTCACTCGTGTATTCGATCCCAGGATCGAACCTGCAACCTCTCATTTTACAGTCGGCGGCGTAATAACACCCTGCGTCAAAGAGGAAGTCACAATTTATTTTTAAGAATAAATCAAGCTATTACGTCATGTAAGTCAACTTAGAACTATTAGTGCATATATGTCCACTTTGTTTTGCGCTTTAAAATTATTGATGTTCTAATTATTGGAGGAAAATAAGCAAACAGTGACACATAATAGTTAATACCATAGAATGCCCCGTGGTTCCCCTAATTGTTATGACAAAAACATCAACAATTCCCTTTATTAATTGCTTCCTTGTGGAAATGAGAAACTGCACAAAGGTTTTGTACCTATTATTTTATACAAATACATTTCATTATTTTTGTATACACTATATTTAAAAGAACGTAGTGGGCTGGTACTTGGTAGTCTGTCGTTATACGGACCACGCGCAGCTGACAAAATGTTGAAGCGGTGGTCGCGGGTTCAAATCACAGGGCACACATCTAACTTTTCGGAATCATTTGTGTATTGATAGTCAATCACCACGCACTGTAACGGTGAAGGAAACCTGCATACCATAGCAATTTGTGAGAATTTCTGTTATGTTAAGTCCGCCAAACCGTACTAGTTCAGCATGGTGGACAGTACAACCTCTTAATCGTTCTCTCGATTGTAGAAGAGATTCGTGCCCTGCAGTGGTACGTATATGAGCTGATACAATATAGTTATATGTATAAACTGGTATACAGGTATCCCAGAACCATACGCTAAACAGGTAACGGGAGGTACACCAAAATACGACGACAAAGTAATAAAAACAATGATCTTACTCCCAATAGTTTTCAAATAACAGTTATTCTAGTAAACATTCATTTTAGCATTGTGATTTCCATAATGTATTATTTTAATCACAATTTTAATAGTCGCTTTGTAATGATAAATTTATAATCTCTTATAATATTATTCAAAAATTCCAAAGAGTAAAACATAACTGGAAAAGTTTATGGTAAACGCATTCATTTGATTTTTTAAAACTTTTAATAGTCTGACATTCATGGGAGTCAAAGCTAGAGTAAAATTCATAGATAAAGGTAGTTAGTACTCGTACTTAGAAACAAAGTTGCGTAAATAGCCTGCACAACACATTAACAAGTCTTGACAGACAGTCCGTGGCGTCGTTGGTTAGACGTCGGCTGTGAAACGAGAGGCCGCGGGTTCGATTTCCACAGGTACACATCTTCACAGGTATTTGTTTCGGGTTTGGGTGTTGGTGAGACTGCAGTCTCTTGTAGTTTCCGATACCTACGACACTCGATCTTAACATGAAGTCAGGACTATGTATGTATTAAGGGATGTATTTTTTTATTGTGTTGTGAGCTTAAACAACTCGGTTAAGAAGAATTTTTACAAACTCGAAACAAATATTTACAGATTGCGTAAAATTAGTTCCGTTATGGGAATCGAATCCGTGACATCTCTTTCCATAGCTGGCTTCTCCAACAGCCCCAAAAAGTTGTCTAGGTATCTAGAATCATCTAATTATTATTCATATTCCGAAATAATGACGTGAACTGTTGAAATGAGATGCACGGGTAGAATAATAGTTAGTATTCTGTGATGATAGTTACACTGAATTACAAAGATTATTATCGGTCTCACGATATTTCTAAGCAAACTATGACCTCTTTAAATGAGCCGAATTATAGTGGACGTGCAAGTGTGTTTAATAAATGAGTAATCGCCTTGAAGCCTCCAGTCCGCGCCGGTCACATATCCACACGAGACGTCTCTATAAAATACCGAATTAAAAATATGAATAAAAATTAAAGAAAAGGACCGGCGGAATTTTATATTTATTTATAAAAATTAAATCAAAATGTCAAGTGTGAGCGTGCTATTGTTTTTTTCGTTTATAAACGTCGTGTTGTTGCAAGGAACCGGATCGGGCTCCAATGGAAATCGTAAGTTTTTAATATTTTATTTACAAAAAAATAATGTTTTATTTATCATGTAAACTTTAATAAAAAACCTGCACGTAGAAGCTTAGAACTTAATTTCCCGCCAATTACAATAACGCGATTTCAAAAACTTTTGAGTCCTTTGTACAGTAAATATTTTTTGTTATTTTTAGGTTCATTGGGAAATGCCTATAGTTAAATGGGTAAACCTAATGAGCCCAGTCGGGATGCAAACTGTCTGCCCAACTATCCCAGGTCCGAACTAAAAGCACACACTTCCGACTTTTAGTGTTCCGTGCATATTTGTACTCAATTTTTGTAATTTTTAACCGTTATTGGGGGTATCGTGAATATAAATCTATGTCCAGGAGTTATTTACAAAAAAAAAATACAAAATATATATGTGAGTTTTACCAAGCTTATTCGCCTTATATTATTTCAAGGGAAAATTATATACATTGGGGCAAGTTGGTGCAAATTCTAAACATTGCCTATTTTCCTTTGCCTCTTTATTTAAGGGTAAAGTTTATTAAAGTAAATTTTTATCAGTATAGTGCAATATCTTACTGTACTGGTTACACACTAAAAGTCGAACACTGAATATCCGCGGGTTCTTCATACTAAACTTGTCTCACTTATCTTTAACCCGCGACAGAAATAGATATTTTCTTCACGTTGTCTCACTTTTTTTGAGATGGTTTAGTGTTTATGATATGGGACTAGGATGTAGTCGCTGATTTATTACTGTGTTCTCTACGCTAAGGTATTCGATATAAAGATACAAATATACATTATACATCTTATTTCTCGACTATTTTCCCAAAGAGGTTTGCAGGTGTGAAATTTCATATCGCAACTTTGATAAAGAGTTCATTTGATAAAATTTCTCTCTACCCATTGGTCACCTGTTGGTTGACTGATTTGGTTATATGTTTATACCACGGAGTTAATACCGTACCGATATTTTTATTTATTTAAACACTTTGTACAAATAAATAGTACTACAGGCGGACTTAATCCCTAGGGGCATTTTCTACCAGCCATATATGTATAAAATTATTTTGAGGATGGTCTCAAGATGGCTCTGCGGACCACTTGGGAATCTTGGGAGTTGGGATGTTTCTTGGGATCACAGTGGTCCGTGGATCAACTGTTAAAGAGACAATGGCATAGTCAATGCATCAGTAGCGAAGGGTAACGTTTTTCAAATGGAAAGCCGAAATTTTAATACATCCATTGCGATTTTTAAGTGTGTAAAATATGCAGCATTTGTTTTTTAAAAAAATAGTATAATAATGAAATTCATGAGATGAAAATGATCCGTCACGCAGCATTAAGTAACCACGCAAAAAAGTCGCAAGCGTAATTTAAAGTTTTGCTAAATAGATATCTGTTTCCACTTGGAAACTAGTAGAATATCATAAATTATCCAGTAATTATTTACGAACCTTAAAGAAAACATCGTAATATAAAGCACTAGAACAATACACTATTTCACATTTTCTAATTACAAACACGAAAAAAATTAGGCGCAAATAGTTGTATATTGTACCTAGCTTCGTGCCAATTTCGATACATTTTTTATTTATATAGGTCAAGGGGAGGTACCCTTTTGGTTTTTATATCGACAGAATAATAATTCTACGAGGGTTCCGTTTTGTCCGTTTTGGTTCGGGACCCCTAAAAATACTGCAATAACAAAGAAGTGCACATTAGTGTTCTTAGTTCTTTACACAAGTCCTTAAGGCTTTCCTTAAACAAGTTTTTCTGTTGCTTGTCAGGATTTCCCCCCAAGCAATATAGCAACTTACTTTCCTAAAACCGGCATTTTTTAACCGGAGTGATGATAAATAATAGGGATATCTTTATTGTTTATCTATATTTATTGAAGTTATCATCTGTAATGACTTCCTCAATACAAAGATATGAAAGAGGATGGATGAAAGGAGAACAACAAATATATAATGCGAGTGTGGATGGAAGAGTCGGTAGGGGTCGACCTCACCGAATATACACCATCCAAATCGGTGATACCCTCAACAAGGGTCAGGTCAAAAGTATCCTGAACTGACGAGAATGCATGAAGAAGTTGATGAAAGTGGATGAAGCGAAAGTAATATTATGTCAGGATCGAGCAAAGTGGCGGTATATAGTCTCTGCCTACCCTATGGGATACAGGCGTGACGATGATGTATGTAAAGATTTACGCAAATGAGTAATATTTCTTTACAATTTAAAAGAAAAGTTTCCGATTATTTTTATGCATTACAATATAGCTGTAATTTTTAAGTAATTTCTTTTGCATTTTCAAGCTTTCTTTTATCATAAAGGTCAACCTTCCTAAACGTGGTTTGCCGTGAAGTTGCTTGCCCTATGGGCGCCCGCGACCTCTGCGTTTTGTAACACGATTATATAACGTCGGGACAGCTTTCCGTGATATGTCACACTACCGTGATAACAAGATAATATCAAATACGTACCCATGCTGTAATGCATGTAAAAGCTGTAATTAGGCTTTTTAGGCTTTAGGGTAATCCTTTAGGGTAAGGCTTTAGGGTAATCCTTTGACAGTCAATCATGGCGAAACTGTAAATTTTTTTTTGTATTTTTATTCCGGCGCCGTAAACATAGTAACAAAATCATAGTCTGATTACTTAAATTCTGTTGTATTTTGGTTTTCCTTACCCTAATTTATCCTGAGTAATAATTACATTATTTTTTCTACTGAACATCTGCGTGACTTTGATTGTCCCTAAAAAAGATTTCAACGAACGTTGTACATAATGCAACTTTCTTATAACTAATTTACAATTTCGACTTAATACCTATTATTATTTTATTTAGGGACTTAATCAATGAACTATTAAATATAATGTTCTATAGTTTACGACCCGTCGACAGGCGGACAAATAAAGGTTATGTCGGGTTTTACCACATTTCTTCATCAATTCTCAAGCTTGAAATGACGCAATACGCTGACCGCTCGGAGGCTTGGTTATCCTTAAAACTTCATGTTTCCATTGAAATTAATTAGAATGTATTTCATTCAAGTTTATAACTTATTTGTTTTCCTTCCTGTTTTACCGATTTTCCTTCCATTTAATTCGCACTTTTTCCAGTAGCCGATTTTTTAAAAGATATCGTTACCACAACAATTACTAATGAATTTTACTAATGCTGTAATCTTTTTAGGATATCTAATAAAATGTATCACAGCTGAATAAATCATACATTTGAGTGTCAAATAAGACATACCAACAACATTTTTGTATTTAAATGCTAGTAAGGATATTATTAAGTAAGAAAATAAATCGGTAATTAAAAGATTAGTACCGGGATTATATCACATACACATAGGTACACTACATTTCGCTAAAAGCTCTTACGGCCAAAACATTAACGATAGGTTGAGGTCGGATTGGAATGAGGTCAAGAATTTGAAGTGTCTTTAAATTTTGTCATATCAATGATGTGGACACCACTGCGTATTTAAACATAATTAATTTCTTTATCCGTTAGTGCTGGAAAATCTAACACATATAGGTACATAATTGATGACTTATACTACTTATGTGAATACGTGCGATCCTAAACCACAAATAATATATGCAAACTTTACGAACTGTTGTCCTAAAAAGGTCTCATTCCCAAATGATTTCATGGCATGCTTGACACAAAATAGTATTTCTGTGGAACTCAAAAAGCATAACTTATAAATGAGATTTTTCAATTTAGACGACAACTGACAAATTTGACGACATCCAGTCGTTAGAATAACCACATAAAATTGGAGGCAAACAAACTTTAATTCCTCAAGGTCCCCACCATCGCGATGATGGATTTTATTACTGTTGAGGTAGCATGAGTGTAGGTACTAGGTACTAAACGCAGTGTTTAATGGATATTAGAAGATAGAATCATCCATATGATGATTAAGACAAAAAATAGCAATTAAGGAAAACGTTGTAAAAGACCAATATTTCCAGTAACAGATATAATTACATATTCATAAAAAAATATACAAAAAACTTTAATGATTGAGTTAACGTCCTTTGCTAGCTATATTTTTTCTGTGTCTGTAAACTTACTGACATTAGTTCTTTTTTAGTAATACTCATGTGTTTTTAATAAAATATAAAGCGACCTTAGTTGAGCTCCAGATTTAACAGTAGGCAAAGGTCAAAGTCGGGATCCTACTTACCAAAGCATTTGAATTTTGGAATTGTATACTTCCTTTTTACTTTGTTTGAATTCTGCGCAAAATAAATAAGGTTTAAAGTTGAGGCCTCAGCCTCAGTCCTGCCATGATATGGAAGTTGCAAGAAGTTATGACGCACTTCTATCGCTGGAGATTACATACAGGGTATATCAAGACTGCTACCGAAAACGAAGCCGGGTGGTAGTTTAAGCGACTTCAGACACAATGCAACAGAAAATGTTGGAAAAAAAGCGACAATATTTTTTTTTGTAATTTTTTTTATATGTTCGTATTTGGGTGGTAAATACATTTTTTCGTAAAATAATAGTGTATACCCTTTTATTTATAAAGACTCTAAGGTATAAAAGAGTTTAAATTATTATTTTAGCAAAAACTATGGATTTACCACCCAAAAATGACGATATTAAAAAAATGATTTAAAAAAATTGTCGCGTTTCTTAGCAACATTTTTAGTTGCATTATGTTTGTAGTCACTAATACTACCACCCGGCTTCGTTTTCGGTAGCAGTCTTGAGATACCCAGTATATTTCAACTATTGATTTAAGTGATGATGTATTTACCAAAACTGTTGAAACTGTTACATTACAGCTCTATTACTTCCAAAATATACTTAACTGTTTTACAATTTGTTATTTCCATTAAATTAAATCGAGATTATATTTCTGTTTGCCGTAATCCTTTCGCATATTCGATAAGCGTAAATGATTAGTAAGAAACTGCTCCTTTTTAGTGTTTATTTGACTAATCTGGACTCATATACGTTGCAGAAGCGGTAACTTCTTAACTAAGTAATCTTAAGTTAACAATCATTGAGGTCTTCGTTATTATCTTAATAAGTACGTACTTAATCATTTTGTGATCGTAAATGTAAGTCAAAATGCACATTAAAGTCGGCGATGCGAAATAATATTAATTATTACGAAGGTTGTACTGGTTTGCAGTTTTCCTGTAGCTGTACGGGTAATTAAATGTTGCAATAATGGATGTGTCATGAATATTTCTTAATGCTGTTGTCAAATAGACATCCATCTTATCCTACTTGCTTGTTCAGAAGTATAAGTATCCATTGGGTTTAATTTGTGAGTTTTGACCGACTAATTTATGCATTCACAAATATCTCTATAGATTAAACTCATAAAGGATGCTTGATGGTAAGAATGGGAAGCAATGAGGCTAGGATTTCATGGCAAACACTAATGTCTGTCTAATGTCTGTAATGTATGTCTTGTCTAAACAAGGATAGAGGAATAAAACAGGATAATTTAACAATGCAAAAGTTTCAGTACTACCAAGAATTTAGAAAGGAGCCTAGCACTAAACTTAATTAAAAAAGCAAAGAAACAAAACCGGGGAATAACAGAATAAGTTAAAAAGCCGACAAAAAAGATGGCAATCTGGGCGACCTTGAGTACGGCCTCCGACTGACCGACACAGCCGCACTTGCGAAATATGTTCATGTTAATGTACGAGCGACCTTCTACGAAAGGCATTATGCGGATCGTAGGGTGACTGCCGTCTGGTGATGTCAACTTACATCACGAGCTTATTACGGAGTAGGGGAGCGACCATGGTAGCTCCAAAAACCAATATATTATGGTCTGTGTTTATTAGAGTGGCTAAAGTGACGGCATTGACTCTCAGTCATTGTAATGTAGTCCAATTAGATTGACAAGCTAAATACTAGGACTATTTATTTATTCTTTTTGTACACCATATAAATAGTAATATTTAACATAAAAGTTTAATGGTCGTATCGCTCCAGGCAATCTCTTATCGACTACCATGGGATAGACATTATGGGAAACTTGATAGGAAAGCTATCGCTTCACGTCCATTTTCTGTGAGACATTGGTGCCGCCCCGGACGAGCCTGCCCACTCATACAGAGCTGTGATACAGAGTCATCAATGATAACAGTGTGGCTCTACCACTTCTAAAATAGGTGTCATCCTGACAGCGATTAGCGACCACCAATCACGATGACGGAAAACGCGCCATAATGATCAACGAAAGCGCGGTGTGGCTGTTTGTCTGTGTACATCTAACATTCAGCACTCATCAATATATCGGTTGGCTAAGGTTTACTATATCTCACTGGTGGAGTCTCTATTAGGTCTACACAACATTGCACGCCAAATCGTCCAGTGTACCTATTGTGTACCTCACTCTTCCGTACCAGTATAAAAAATCTGAGAACGCAAATGCGGTTTCTGACTCAGTCTGGCCAACGATTTTCCTATTGAAGTACCTAGGTTCCTATGTAAATATAGTCTTGTTTACCATATTGTGACAACTCTATGATCCAATTATGCTGCTTAATTGCATGTTTGTTACAAATAATTGGACAAATAGGTAATTTATGTGGTCTGTTGCAAGACTAACTATACTTAGACACTGTGGTTAGACAGGTACTTTGTGTAAAGGTTTCAATTCATTGCTTTGTATTGGCGTAGTTATCTACGTCAATACAAATATCGTCTCTTATGATTTCTAGGCAGTCGATAATCTGTCTGGACAGTACTGCACTCATCATGACAAAGTAGAAAACTCTAAAATACGGCATTGACATCATTGGCTTTTTATTGTGGTAACAAAGTGATAATACGGAAAATAGAGTGTACATACTTTAGAATGTATGTACGTAGAGTCACGCACCCACAAAAGATGGTTAGGTACAATTGTTATTTATTTCTTTGTTAATTCTTTTTAATGCACAGGCTGACTCTCAAACGCGATACCCTTGCGTGTGTCAGTCACTATGACTGGTTTCCTCCCACCATTGGGTAAGGACTATGTTCTCTGTTCGAGTGGGCACAAATATCCTAGCCAAGTTAAAATAGAAAAACACTTACCTAAGTATACCGAAACCGCTTGAGTGACAAGTTGAGTGATGATTTTGCAAGAACCACGTGTTTACTAACTATCTGAAAACACTATCTCAAAACAAAATGGAATTAAAATAAGGTACAATATTTTTGAGATAATGATGAAAGCGTTTTCATTATCGGTTTTTTATTAAAATCTAATTTGTGTTCTTTAATTTGTGTCTATGGAAGCGGCAATGAACTGCCAAGCCATCAGCTGCGCCATTTCGTCAGTATTAAATCTTGGTCAGCATGATTTAGTAGAAAATAAGGAAAAAGGCTTCTTGTGTATAAAATTGTAACAATAAAATTAGAGCTGGCAAGTGATTTCTTGAAGACGTGGTTTCTCGTCTCGTTTTCTGCATGCCGCCATTCAGCCGGTGAATGTGAGTTGAACAAACTAAAGCATGCTTGTGTAAGGTTTTTCCTGTTCTACTGTTGACTTGTACTATTGTGAAGGTGAAGTATACCTATTGTGTCTGCGAGAGATTGATCACGTACCACAGACAATCAGTACTCATGAATATTTATACTTTCTCGTAGCTTGATTGTAATCTAGGTGAAAATAGTATAAATAAATACTTATTTAAAGGGCTGCTCGAATCTTCGATAAACGATTGTCAACAAATAGTGTACCTACTGTGTATCTGTCTTAACGTCTGGATGCAGTGTATGAATGAAAGGAAAATATAGGTTTGGTTATTTATATTTATTTGTTATTATGGTAGAAACAATATTGGTAAGGGTGCCAATATTGTTTCAACCATACTAACAAATATACAGCCTCATTATTGGTAAGGTTGATAGGTAAGCTTTTAAGTAAATGCAGATATAAACCATGAAATGTGATCACTGACAAATACCTATAAGGTTTTTAGAATAAAGAGCCCAACATAGCAAATTACTTGTTTGTCCCAATAAGATAAATAATAATTAACGCAATTTTCTCACAAAGGTCGTAACAACTATTTGAGCGAAGAACATCTCCCAATATTTTACTTAAAATCAGAGCTAGAAAATAATATTTCTGAAGTTTCAATAAAATAATTTATATGCATTTTGATGTTATCTACTCTCTGCTCTCAGCGATCAAAATATAATTATCACAGACCAGTAAACAATAATTACGACGAGGAAGGCCCAACATGCTTGACGGTCGTATTTTTTTGTTTAATTCAAATAAATAAAAAAAAACAAAATCACGCATTCAGGTTTTACTACAAAAGATAAAAAAAAATAAAGAAGTTTATCGTAAATTAAATCTTATTGTATAAAAATAAAGTGTAGCTTAATAACGCAACGCTTTTTTCGAAATGAAACCTTCTAATTTGAAGGTTATAAAAAATGTCAGATGGTGAATTTAAAAACAAACATCGCTAAATATGGCATCGGGGTACGATGATCGCGTCCTTGTACAGAAGAATAATTACCTATGTCCTATATGAATTTATAATAGGTATATGAAAAATGGATATAAATGAAGCGAAGTTTAGTGCGTGTAGCTAACTATAATTACTAATCTTAGTAATTTTTTAGCATAGCATGACAAAGTAACTACGTTGCGTTTGATGGTAGGCGCAGTGCAATACCTGTGGCATTACCGGCTCGAACCGGATATGCACGGGCTAAACCCGAAATGACACATTTGAGTTAATTATGTCGGGTTTTTCACCATTGTATACGATGGCAGCAATCTGGACGAGTACGAATGTTCCAATATCAGCGTAAATGCGTTTACATGTTGTTATTTTGTTGACGACCAATGAAGTGATGTAATATTTTTAGTTCTTTATGTAGAACTAAAACTCCACAATCTCGAACGCGTTTCTCCAGGAGCCTGGAGGCAATCCTTTGCAGGTCGAAGTTCGAAGACGTGTCTTTAGTATCAGAGAAAAGGGCGAAAATGTATTCAACAAAACAAAACTGAGACTCTGATAGGTTAAAAGAAATATTTAGGTTGTCCACACGTTAATAACACCGAGTTTCAATTCCTGGGGTGTGAGGAGCTGATATAGGATAAAAGCCACAAAAATAGATCGTTTTCTATGATAAAATCCCTTCAAGATGGTATTACGGTGCGTGTTTTAGATTTATCTACAGTTGCGAAAATTGCTGTTATTATTTAAATTGCTTGCGGTGAAAAAAAATCTACTAAGAAAGAGTTTAATTTGCCTACATAAGTTATCTACTTCACTACAGCTAGGTATAATATACGTCCAAAAACTCTTATAATATCCATTAGATATATGATTTGTTTTTTGGTATATGAGCGTCGATTAGTTAAAGATGATAATAATTAATAAAAATGTGCTAATTAGAGCCGCAGCATTTCATATATACACACAGTCTTTATTATTCGTATGTATATGTAAACAAAAACTATTTCAGAAACAGAATTTCAGTCAACATTATAAAATGACAACGTACAGAACTTGCGTGGACGCAGTTTTGCTGATTCATAGCCAGTCAATCCAAGGGCGTCGCCAATGGGAGGCAGTTAGGGGAAGCTGCCTCCCCCTAGAGATTAAAAAAAATGCCAAATGTAAAGCATCCAAAATCTTTGACTTGACTTGCCTGCTGTACGGTAATTATTTTTGCATATCGCCGCAAATGCCGTAAATGTATGTAAAGACTTGTACTACAAGTAAAAAGCTTTTGATTTTACCTACAATTCATAGTTTTCTCATTCTCCATATTATTTGCCCCCCCCCCCCCCCCCCCCGGGCCATCGGCTGGCGACGCCCCTGAGTCAATCTTCGATTTTATTATTTGCATTGAATGGGCTCTGAAACTACTGAACCGATTAGAAAAAATATTTCACCATTAAAATCATACATTATACCTGATAACATAGGCGTAAGAATATTTTCAATAAAGTGTATCTACACCCGAACAAAGACGGGCCGGATCGCTAGTTATTCAATAATTTATTGGCGTTTATACAACGTCATATCATTTCTATTAAACTAGTTTTGAAGGTTGTAACCTCTGGCCAACTCTGGACAATGTATTCTATTCAATAGCTTTGTATGTGTTCTTAGTATTTATAATAATTGAATTAATGTTGTTCTGTAGTGTTTTGGGAAGTAACTAAGATTTTCTAAGCGACCCTTTTTCTTTGCGGTCCAATGTAGATGCCGATTTGCTGAGATGGTGGTCGGTAGGGCACACCTCCAATTTTTCGGAGTCATGAGTGTGTTTTGCATGCATATATGCACTCTAAGATCGAAGAAAAACGTCTCAAGTTGGTCTGCGTTCCACAGATTTTAACGATAATTTTAATAGTATGTGAATTCTGCCAAAGTATTATGGATTACGGTCTAAGCCCTCTTTTATCCTTTTTGTTTAGTGAATTTTGTTCTCAGCAATGCCAAAAACTAAAAATATTGTACAACAATAACTGGAAAACCCCTTGTAAGTTACAAGGGGTTCTAAATTTCATCTCATTTGCATTTACTAACCAAAAATATGCAAATAGCCAACAATAAAAGTGATGAAGATGTATTAAAAACTAAATGACCGATTATATACAACATATTTATTATTTTTATAATAATCGGAAATCGAAATATTTAATTTAAGTAAAAAGTCAAAAGATCAGGCTTTGTGTTAAGGAAAACTTAGTAGAGGTCACTGGACGTGGGCGTCTTTTCGTCATTGCGGAGGTGAGCCGGTGTTTAATATTTAGATATACATAAACTTGCGCCCAAGCGCAGACACACCTATTTTATTTTTTACACATTAAATATGACGTCGACAAATATCTAACGATATAACTGTCTGTATCAGCCCATATACGTCCCACTGCAGGGCACGGGCCTACTCTACAATCGACAGTACGATTGAGAGAGGTTAGGCCCTAGAGTCCAATACAGCAATATAATTAAACAAGATTATTTTTTTTTGTACGATAGAGTGAGCGCCTGCCCCATGTCGTTCCAGAAACCTAAACCTAAAAAAGTATTCCTACATATTTAAACGTCGATGATTAACCATCTCATGAGCTCAAATTATTTTAATGTTGCCTTTTATCAAACAAAGATTAACGTTTCACAAGGCTGTCTGGCATTTAATGACTTCAAGTTATTACCGTTGTGCTGTACTGCTCAAATCTAAAATGTAAGAATTCTTTGAATTAAATATAAACAGATAAGGATAATAATAATATTCATATTTACCTCTGAAAAGATTTTAAGCGTCTACGTTTCTCAGAAATGTGGTAAGTAGCATCTGAAGGAATTACCGAGGACAGCCCCGCGTTCGCGCCGTTGCATGACTCACAAGGAAATACCTTGATGCATTTGACGTAATGACATTATCCACTAGACACTTTTTGACATACATTTTAGAAATACCCACTAGGAGAAAACTATTTGTATCGGCATGGTTGGTAGAACTGAAGGTTTTCCATAATTATTTAGGCCATATACGTGTGTAAATATCGCTCTACTAGGAGGGTTAAGCTCCTAGTAGAGCGATATTTTAGAGTATACACAATGCCTGTCTTATTCCTGTCCTATTGTTGTGTTTCAAAGATTAAACCTTAATCATATTAATTAAATAATAATGTACTTACATCACGTTAGCTTACTATAGTTAGTGGACTTTACATGCATTTGAATTTCTTTTGAAAAACTTCTGCATTAAAGCTTAAATTAATGAATTAATACCATGTTCACTCACCACTCAAATATATATTAAGATTAAGTTATTTTTAAATACATAGATTACAATAATTTGTTTTAGCGTCTAATTTCATGTTTAGTTTTATAAGAAATTAGTAATTTTATAGTTTTTTATTCTCTTTAGCTTAGAAAATCCAATATCACTTTGCCCAACCCGGGATTCGAACCCGAGACCTCAGCTTTGTAACTGTACCGTAGTACAACTACGCCACCGAGGCAGTTGTTTATTAAGATTATATTTACATGGATGCGGAAATATATTACGACAAGAAATCTAATGTTTTAAATAAGAACCGGTCAACACAATACGTAATTAACATGCAGATTCAAGGCGATGTCTGATGAGTTCTTTTTAATATGCTCTACAAGTCTACACCTTTGTAGGTAAATTCATAAAAAGTATTAGCACCTCTTTGGTTGCATCTACATATATCAACACTAATAAACATGTAAATATTTTTAGATCCGAGGGATTTGCACTCGATTAATATTTTCTATTTTAGTGTTTAATTTTATTTTAAAATAGTGTATCTCTTTATTTTAGGACAATACATTAGATTTACTTATGGCAGAACAGCTATGCTCCTATGAATATATTCGGCACGTTATGATAAGTCTCGAAAACCTTAAGTTCCATTAAATTTATACATTTTACATTCACAAACACGCCTACTCGTATCTATGCAGTTAGAATTAGACATAGCTTATAGCTTTTACAAAATATAACATAATATAGTATAAGCTAAATCACAATAATATTATGATCAATACTTGCAAGAGCATGATTTTCCTCTCTGTCTCTTGCTAGTGATAATTATTTTGTTTACATGCTAAATCCTGTACTTACAGTGGATTGAATGCACAAGTAGATGTGTGTTGTTGTTTGCCTATATTTATTAGTTATTACCACAGACCAACTATACTAAGCCGACAAACACGATAGTCGCAAGTTATTTATGTATTACCTAAACTGAAATTTTTCATAATAATTTTATGAAGTACAATAAATTATATTAATGTAATTTCTTTTTCCCCAGTGAGGCTCTGCATAGTGGAGGGCCGTGGGGCCTACAAGCGTGCGCCTAAATACTGCCCTGTGCTGGACAAAGAGAACTCCGGCATCGAGTGTGTTTTGGGCACTGACAGGTAACACATAGTTCTACTCTTTTTCTACCATAGAAGATTAAAATTAAAATAACAGAACATATAGTAGACACAACATAGTCCAGACCCCAAACTAAGTTCGAGACATGTTTCCGGGTATCAGAAACTACGAAAGACTTTCTAGTTCCTCTAACTGGTGGTAGGTCTCTCATATGTAAGGCATGTAGGTACCATGGCAATTTGTATTTTTCTCGCCAAACAGCAGTTTAAATGCACTATTTTGTTCCGGTTTGAAGGAATAAATACCTGTGGATTACACAAATATTTGTTTCGAAGTTGGGATTGAACCCGTGCCCTCTTGTTATTTTTTATTTATACTTTGTATTATTAAATAGTACAGGCGGACTTAATGCCTAATAGCATTTTCTACCAGTCGACCTTAAAGTAGTACTCGTTTTCTACAGTCCAAGTTTATCTGCGCCACGGAGACATTGAAACATGTCCTCAGCTTCTCTTAAGGCTTGTTACAGAGATCCCAGTGATGGTTGTCAATGCGTTATTTTACATGGAATGATGTATTTCAGACTAGACTGCCTGCGCCGCATCAGCAAGGGCACCGTGGACTTCGGCGTGTTCAGCCCCGAGGACCTGGTGGCGGCGCAGTGGGCCAACATCGACGTGCTAGTCACCAACGAGCTGCGGTCTCGACCCAGTGAGTCATTCAACATACATACTATAGCGACTTGTGTGATGTGAAAAGGCATCTTAGCAACTTATAATAGTATTGATTGGCATGGCATACTCTGCCTAGGCGGCATTTGCATCTTACCATCAGATGCAGTGTGGTCACTATGCCCGGCCAAAATAAAAAAAAAACACACACACACATAAGGACTACGGTATAGGCAATACTTGCGAGAATTCTAAAGCAACCTGGTGGAGTTTGTAATTTGTATCAGCTCATCATACGTCGCACTACAGGGCATGGTCTTTCTCCACAATCGAGAGTACGATTGAGAGTGGTTAGGTCATATAGTTCACCACGCTGGCCTAGTGCGGGTTGGCTTTACATGCGAAAAATCAGAGGTGTGCACTGATATTCGAACCAGCGACCACCGTGAACATGTTGGCAGCCGCGTTTTGTGCGTACCAAAACGCCACCACGCACTATTTGAGTTAGTTTTAGTTTTTGATAGCGGAGTTTTTAATAGCGCTCTCTATCTACTTTCTCTCTCTCTCGTTCTTTCTCTGTATAGTCACAGAAAATCCACTGATGAATAAAGCGTTTACATTCATATTTACTTCCCTAATAAGATCAATATCTGAATTTCTAATAAGAAACTAGGTAATTTATATCTATGTTGTTGAATGTTGAGTATTGAACATGATTAATTACTACTTCTTTAGCTATTTGTCGTGAAGATAATACATTATATATGTCATAGATAACTAAGACGCAAAAGAGTATAAGATGTAAATCAATTATATACTCGTAGGTACATATGGTTTAGAACTACATATACCTAAAAGTTTTCACATCACAAAGACATAATATATCTTGAATCGTGAGTATCGGAATAGGAATTCGATCTCACAATACCTAAACCCGAAACAAATATGTATAAGTGAATAACTTATTGATATTTTATTGCATTGAATGGCGAGACGAACATGCCGTTCGCCAGATGATAAGCGATACGGCCGCTCATGGAGGGTAGCAAAACCAAACAGCGTCATGAATTACAAAGCAATATTTGGCATTCCACTGCCCTGACCATCCAGTCATAAGATCTTGTGTCTTAATATGTCCTGTAGTTATTCTGGTTACAATGTCTTTCCGGAACATAGCAGTGTATTAAACACTGTTTTGACGGGAGAAATAAATCTACATGAAAACGTACAGTTCTCTTCAGTTTTCCCAAACACAAGTGTCCTGTCCAGGGCCGTACGAGCGCCAGATCGTGGCGGTGGTGAGCCGGCGTATTCTGCCGGACAGCTCGTCGACGCTGCACGCCGTGCTGCGCAACCGCACGCTCTGCCATCCCGGAGTCGGCCTCGACGACCTGCGACCGCTCAGTGAGACACTCTCAGCTGTGAGTTTCACGCCTTTACCCAGAAGGGGTAGGCAGAGGTTTACCAGGACACATACGTTGCGCCTTGTATTTTTCGTTACACGATCTAGGGAGTCTATAGCTATATCGGACAGAAATTCCTGACTCCAATCAGATAATGAATAGATAAATCCAATATCCCTTTGGCCGACCGGGGATTCGAACCGAATAGGACAGTGTTCCATAGTGAGAGATAAGCGTACATATTGCCGAGCAATGAGCATACAATTTAAGCACAATTCAAATAAGTATTTTCCACACAGTCGTAGATTTCTTAAACCAGAATATAACAAAATGATTAGTAAAAGAATTAGTCTTACCAATATAGATTGATAAAACAAAACCTTTCAATAATATTCCATTACTTTTCGTCCTTAACAACACCGTCATTAATTCTTCAGTACTAATGTTTGCTTGTTTCCAGTACTTGGAATCTCTGGTGCTGACGAGGTCGTGCGACCCGAAGCTGTCCCTTACGGAAAACCGCATCAAGTCCCTCGCGGACTTCTTCGGCAAGGCTTGCAAGGCGGGACCCTGGCTGCCCGACGCATTGAGAGATGCTGAACTCAGTGAGTTAATAACCTGATACTTTTTTGAAGACGACGCGTACTAAAAATGAATTAATAGGTAATTCCAAATGTTACGAGAATCAAGCCACAAGCATATAGACGTATTTGTTTCTTAATAATTCGCTATACGTTTACTATTCATAGCAATTACTTCGAATGCGGAACAGCACTCGTGTTGGAGCATTACATGATTATGTGCAGAAAAAACCCATTTCAGAGTAACTCATAGTAAGTTTTTTATTCGTAGAGAAAAAATATCCGTCGCTATGTGCGGCGTGTCACTCCCCGTCCAAGTGCTCCTCCACCGACGCCTACTGGGGGGACCTGGGCGCACTCAACTGCCTCGACGCGGGCGCCGGTGACGTCACCTGGGCCGAGCTCAATGACGTCTACACTTACTTCGGAGTGAGTATCAGTGGGAGTGTAACTATGGCAGTTGTTTGCTGTTCTCACTTGTATCCGGCTCGAAGGACCAATTTTGGAGATCTATAATATTTAGATATCATTTCCGTAATCTGTATCAGCCCATATACGTCCCACTGCAGGGCACGGACCTACTCTACAATCGACAGTACGATTGAGAGTGGTTAGGCCATATAGTCCACCACGCTGGCCTAGTGCGGGTTGGCGGACTTACATACCATAGAAATTCTTATAAACCGCTATGGTATGCAGGTTTCCTCACGATGTTTTCCTTCACCGTTTTAGTGCTGTGCATTTCCGTAATAATATTGCGTAAAGGACCATTGGTATGATTAACATATTCTTACTTATCTGTTAGAAATATGCCATATTATTGTGTGATTGAGGATATCATTACAATTACAAATCCTAGTCTCAAGCTACTCATAATATTTCTGAACCCAAAGAATTTACAGAATGTGGAGTGGCCAACCTAGCAATCGAATTTAGTTCAACACAGGTCACATGCTTGCTATCACTACACCAGTGGTGCGGCTTATAATTACAAAACATATTGATTTAGCAGCTAAAAACAATTAGACACAGTAACTGTAACTGAGGTACGAGTATTGTTCCAGTTGCCCGACAAGAAATCCGAGAAATACTCGTTCCCGCCGTCGGAGCCGTTCGCGCTGCTGTGCCGCGACGGCACGTGGCAGGCGCTCGCCAACAACCCCGAGCCCTGCACCTGGCTGCACCGGCCCTGGCCCGTCATCGTCGCCAAGAGGTAGACTCCAATAGCCAGTTGACCTCTTTGATGAACTCTTCTAAAGCTGACAGCTTGGTTGACAGGACTTTCGATTGGTCCCACTCAATGACGACAAATGTATTCCCAAAGTGTTACTATCCAATTGACTGATTGAAACTTAGAAAGCGTAGTGTAAACAGGGATGCCACTGATGCAAGCAAAAGTTCCGAGTTAGTGTTGTAGACTTTTTTAACTCAGCTATTGCTGTAGTCCACAGCTGTAGTCTAAACCCTCTCTCCATCTCTCTCTGGTCGATCCCTAACGTCTGAGAATCGCTGTCAGCAGGGGTTGGATCTGGGGCGGATGACCAGATGACGTTATTTCTGTCTAGCGGACTGTCCATTGAAAAGGGTTTCATGTCCGTCCTGTTGGTGATTTTTTGACTCCGGTTTTTCTCGCAAAAACCGAAGGCATCCAAATTTTCATCGCCTCTGTGTGAAAATAGGTGAAATGTGAAAGTAGGTATCCGTTGTTGGCCTATGGTAGACAAGCGAGTTTTAACTTGGGAGTGGAGATAAGATTGATGGATTGAAGTCTTAACTTCTTACGACCAATATTGACGTCCAAAACTAATCTTGATTCTCTATACAGGAAAGCCGCGGCCGCAGTGGCTGCAATAGCCTCGGCACTGACCAACAGCAGCCTGATAGTGGAGCGGCACTGGCAGGGCGCGTTGGCTGCGCTCATGGAGATCAACCAGGCGCAGCCCGCGCCGCTGCAGCCTCCCAAAGCCGCCATGGACTACCTCGCCTCCGCCAAGGGCTTTAGAGAAGCGTACAGTCAGACCGGCTGCGACCCACCCAGGTGAGGACAGGAAACATTTCAGATTTTGTCCAAACTTAAAAAAGAAACAGCAACGACCTTCTCCAAATATGAGAAGAAATTACAGCGGTGTAATTAAAATAAAATGTAGTGCTCCAATTACTTATCAGTTTAGATCTTTACGAGCGCTACACGAGCTGCTCACAGCGAGCGGACGATTGTAGGTTTATGTCGCGAATAAGAACTTCGTTACTGCTACATCATACATGCATTAGACATATTACAGTTACAGCTCATTAGTGAGTACCCGACTTAACTGTGGAACACATATAAATTGAGGTTTATTCGCAGGCACGTGACCCTGTGCACGACGTCGTTGGCGGCGCGTAACAAGTGCGAGTGGCTGAGCGAGGCGGGCGCGGTGTACGACGTGGCGCCGGCGCTGCAGTGCGTGCTGGCGCCCGGCGCCGCCGCCTGCATGGACGCCGTGCGCCGCGGACGCAGCGACGCCGCACTCGCCGACAGCGACTGGCTCATCAGGGCCGTCAGGTAAGCCTCAACTGTTTAGTTTGTTGTTTTGTCACCCGGTTTGTACGAAGGGAAGTGGCCAATAATTTATTTGCAACTCTTCCTATTACTTACGGGTTAAAGACAAGTTAGACATTCCCGGAGACTCGCCAAGCTTCAATGCTCGGTGTCATTACATTCCGTGCCACTGTTGATGTTGGCTTACAGGAGTTACAGTAGCCGGTGTAAGGGCGGCACAGTTTCTTAAAAAGGCTCAACTGTTTGCCTTACACTTAGACAATTGACAGCATCCGTGGCGCAATTGGTTAGACGCGGGCTGTGAAACGAGAGGTCGCGGTTTAGATCCCCGGAGTTTATTTCTATGGAGTCTGGATGTTTGTGAGAATGAAAAGTCACTCGTAGTTTCTGATACCCAAGGCACTAGACTCGATCTTAGTGTGTGGTTATGACTATGAATGTGACTGCTGAGTTTATATGGTATAGTAGTTGGAAAAAACTGACCAATTTGTTATGAACACACCAATCCTATTCGTAGTCTATATTTAAAAATATGTTAGAGGTAATTTATGGAACTTACACATTGTCTCTGTTTGAGGGTAGTTTGTGAACAAAAATCAAACTACCATTTCCTGATATTTATTTATTTTAATTAACCAAAGGTATTTCTTACATTTTCAGAGATTACGAACTAACACCAATTCTACATGAAATAACACCAATAGTGGAACAAATGAGCACCGTCGTCGCGTACGTTAGAAGTGACAGTAAAATAAAGAAGATGGCGGATTTGCGCGGGCAGCGCGCGGCTTTCCCCGTGTACGACGGTGTGGCGTGGCATTCCCTTTTACAATACATCACACGGAAAGAGAAAATCAACTGCAAAGATTATTTGGGAGGTTATTTCAAAGTGATGTGCGCTCCTGGCCTGAACGGCACTGATGGATTGAAAAATTGTTACGAAGCCGGTGAGGACAAGGCGCTCAAATCACTTGTGGATGGAGAAAGTGACGTAGCATTCGTCAGTATGAGCGCTTTTAAAGCTTATGAAGGTGGGTATTTTAATTTCAAACATATTATACCCGTATTACAAACCTCTGAATATCAGAATGTGTATTGAAAGATAATCTTTATTTGAAGCTGTAGACCTTATTTATACTTTTGTTTTTTGCAGCTACACAAAATTCAGGAGCCGTCAAAGTCGTTCCATTATGCCCGGAGGAGAACAAAAAGTATTGCTTCATCAGCTGGTCTAATATTGGACACGTCTTCACAGCCAAAAACTTAACAGAGATGCGAAAACACGAAATAACTAATGTATTGACGAAATTGGATCAAATGTTCGGTAAACACCCCCCGTTCCACAATGCAATGTTTTCTATGTACGGTTCATTTAATCATGAATTGAATGTTCTATTCCACAACAATACTAGGTCGTTGGCATTTGATACTACATTGAGCACTCATCCTTACGACAAAATACCATTTAATTTTGAACGACAAATTTTAAACATAACTGATTTCGCGTGTGATTTTGGCGCCAAATCGACGCCATCTTTGCTCTTGATCTTTGCCAGTCTAGTCGCTTTTATTGTTTATAGTTAATGTTTGTAATGGTTTATAATGTCAAAGAAATAGTGTGCATTTAATATAATACAATAAAAAATTAAGTTTATAATGGCTGTGTTTTTTTTGGAATGAATGGCGAGACGAGCGTGCCATTCGCCTGAGTGTGAAGTGATATAGCGATAAGCTAATGGACAGTAGCAAAACCAACCTCGACTCGAATTACAAATCAATGCTTGAATATGTCCAGTAGTTACTTTGGCTCCAATGACCTTCAAACCGAAACACAACAGTGCATTTACACTGCAATTTGGTGGGAGAAATAGACATTGCGGTGGTACCTACCCAGGCGGCCGCTCACATATGAGATACCTACAACTAGTCTACACTAATATTATAAAGAGGAAAACTTTGTTTGTTTGTTTGGTTGTAATGAATAGGCTCAAAAACTACTGGACCGATTCTTTCACCATTCGAAAGCTACATTATCCACGAGTAACATGGACTATATTTTATTTTGGAAAAAAATAGGGTTCCGTAAGATATTTGGATTTTTCGGATACAAACTGAAAAAAATCAACCAAAGAAGTTACTTATTTTGCGTACGCTGCCTAAACTACAAAAGATAGAACCATAAAATGTTATAATTAATTGTAGATATTATAAATATCTACAAAAAAGTCCGCGACACACTATACCTATCTATGTCGAGTGAGGCACAACAACCACATTTTTATTTAAAAATCTTGAATTTTTTTTGGACTACATTTAAACGCGTTTATTTTACTCATGCTATTAATCCTTATCAAAATAAATTATTATAAGATATATATGGATGTTTGTGGAGAGAAAGGACATAAAGTAAAATAGAATCGAAGGTACGGGAGAGGGCTGGGATAGATCACAGATTTGTTAGGACGAAATTTAAATGCACGTTATAAAACGGGATGGATAATAAAGAGAAGGGACGGGACGGATTGGGAAGAGACTGAACAGGCGGATGAGACGGGATTGAGCCGGACAGTAGGTTAGCTACGTCAAGTTTAGGCATACAAGAGTTTATACGAAAAACAACATGTATTTGGTGTGGAGTGGAATCAAAAAATATATGCACCCAGGCGAAGCTGGGTCGGGCCGCTAGTAAATTATAAACTAAGGATTAAACACACAATATGAAAGTGTGGACTGCCTCGATGGTGCAATTATGAGAATGGTTACAACATTGAGATCTCGGGTTCGAATCCTGGGTCGGGCAAAATGATTTGGATTTTCCATTCAATATTAGCCCGGAATCAGAAATTTGTGGCCGATATGGTGATAGGCTAGCCCTCTATTGGCCTCTATCACATTAAGGAACGGAACCACAGAGTACATGGACGGAACACACAAGGAGAAACGTGGGTGTCCTGGTAGCAACTCTGCTTACCTTTCTGGGAAAAAGTGTATGCACCCTGGCGGTAACCAATTAACAAATGCCGAAATGGTGGTTGCGGGTTCGAATCCTAGGGTACACCTCTGATTTCAAAGTCGTCTGTGTTAGTACCACGAATTTAACAGTAAAAAACAATCATTTGTAAGGAATCCTCAAGTAAGTGTAAACTCTCATAAACAAAAACTGTATTATATATATAAGAGTCTTGTACTCAGCAGTGGACAAGTACGGGTTAAACAGTCCAGTTAAATGTAGGTGCAGTCTATCGATTGTTTTTACGGCGTCACGCATGTGATGATGGTATCAGTCATAATCACTTTATTAATAATAAATTAAACAACAGTCAAATACATAGTGCTGATACCCTGGGATCGAGTCTTGTGTCGTGGGTTTAACAGGAGCTACGAGAGACTTTTCAGTCTCACAAACACCCAGATTCGAAACAAATACTGATGATTTACACAAACATTTGTCTCGATGCAGGAATCGAACCCGCGACCTCTCGTTTCACAGCTGGCGTCTAACCAATTGCGCCAAGGAGGCTGTTAAAATCATAATTTAAAATATCAGACAATCATTTGAATTTTTATGAGATCTGGTTATTGGTCAAAATGGGACATATTGGATTCAAAAATCTAATTTAATTCCAATTCCAATCTAATTTAATACTGTGTCCATGAAGTTAAAACATGTCAATGCTAAATATGGAGATCTGCGATTGACGAGAACGGAACAATGTTAGCAAAGAAACGTCAATAATGACAGTTTCAGATGGTTTGTTGACAAATGACGTGAAATAAACATTTTCTGTGAAATTTTTCCCGCGACATCAAAACTTTGAGATAAGTTTATATAGTGTGAAAATGACTACAGAAGATATTAATAACTTTTTAAAAGCTTTTGAGAATGTTAAAAATGACTATACATGCCGCGTGTGCTTCGAATTGTGCAAAAATCCTGTTACATTAAGCAAATGCTACCATATTATTTGTTCGGAACATTTTGAGACCTTAAAAGCTTGTCCCAACTGCGGAATAGACCTTGAAGGATGCAAGACATTCAAAGACGATCGTCTTGGCGTGTGTATAGATTCCACAAAACAACTTGAACAAATGCTTAACAATTTTAAAACAACCGATGCGACAACCAAGAAAGTTGATACTACCGACAACGCATCTGTAGGCAGTCATTACATTCAAAAGGCAGTTCCTTCAGAAAAATCGAGACCACCGATGCTAGATATATCCACAACCAGTAGTAGATTTTCGAAAAGTAACGAAAAACGAAATAATAAAGGTGAAACACCACTCCATGTAGCTTGTAGATTGGGACAGGTTGAGAAAATTACTGAACTGCTGAACCAGGGAGCCAACACGAACACGAAGGATAATGCTGGGTGGACACCTCTTCATGAAGTAGTGCAAAATGGTCGCTTAGACCTTGTGAAGTTATTGTTGCAGTACAACACTCTCATTAACGTTCCCGGACAAGGAAATGAAACACCGTTGCATGAAGCAGTCAGATATAATCATCTAGACATTGCTAAAGAGTTAATTAAGCATGGAGCTGATCTTAATATACGTAATATCAAGGGAGAGACTCCACTTCTGCTAGCTACAGAAGAGATGAAGAAAGAATTACTCAAAGCTGCAGAGGACATAGTCTTAACACAGTCTGTAAATGTAACACACATGTCAAATCTATATTCGGAACTTGACTATGAAGATATACGCATATATTGTGTGAGTCAATACAAAACTACACTCAATAAACTTAAGGTATTGAGTAAACATCACAGTAATGTTCACATTGAAGCTAAGTTTACAAAGAAAGTCACCCATTTATTGGTAGATGCGGAGGACGGTGTCTGTGAGACAAGCCTGGATGTACTTCAAGGGATTGTGAGTTGCATTTGGATTGTATCCTCAGAATGGGTGACAAAGAGTACAGATGAAAAATTGGAATCATTTGAGCAGTATGAAATTGTTGGTGTGGGAACAAAATCTTACAATGGTATAATTTTCTGTATAGTTTTATTTTATTTGTCTGGCATCTAGAAGGTACAAAACAACAGTATTCTGTGTAAAATTATAACCTTGATTTGTATTATTTCAGGTCCTAAGAGAGCCAGATTCAACAAGTATAAACAACTTCCAGGCATATTTAATGGATGTCATTTTTATTTTCACAATTTCAACACAAAATATGAAATCTCAAAGACCATTGTAGTCACTAAAGCTATTTTGAGCAAGTTGGTGACAGATGCTGGAGGAGTTGTTTTACGAAGAGTTCCAAACCCAGAGTCTATTCCAGAGCAAGAGAAATTGGTTCCGTACCATGCCAAGAAAGATGGAAAATTAGCAATATGCTCCCACTATATCATATTTAAGGATATATTTGAGCCCATGTATAATATGCAGCATTTGAAAGCATTGCCTATTGGATGGCTTATTGAGTGCATTGAGAAGTATGAATTGTGTGAGCCTTGGTAACTAATAAGTTTTTTTTTTGTTGTTGAGTACTTGATAAGTCTTTATGAAATGTGCAATCATTGCATTCTTTCATTCTTCTTCAATCCTTTATGATTTTTAAATCTACCTCACATTTAATGTTGACCATTGCACTGATCTACTTACTGCATCTATGCATAGCTAGAAGTATCTGACTCAACACTAATACAAGCCATGGGCATCTGAATGTTTTTTTTTTGTTGGCATGGGGAAACCGGTTTACCGCTATCGCCCCACCTCGTGGGAAAGTGGAGCGATTATGTTGGATTGACTGAAATACGGCATACCAACCAAAACCCCGCGTTGCCGTCTTCGGCACAATTGGATTCACTATCATAGTTTGAAAATTGTGCTGCACATTTTGAATCAAGATGTAGTTATGGTTCATAAAACAATAAAAACGAATACAAATTTTGTAAAATCAAAATACTCAGTAAAAGTTGTGATAATTTGAAGATTAATAAAAGTTTTTATATTTCTGCCTTTCTTTTATCTTTCTACACATTTCAAAGCACCATATTGGAATACATCTATGGGAATATCATTGTTTTAAGTTGAATCCCAAAACTCTTCGTTTTATCACATATTGAGTACTACTTTATCTAGGTTCCAGACAATTATTATACGTATATATATATATATTTTATTACTTACATTATGGCGAGACGAGCATGCCGTTCGCCTGATGGTAAGCGATACGACCGCTCATGAACAGTAGCAAAACCAAACAACACCTTGTATTATAAAGCAATGCTTGGCATGTCACTGCACTCGCCATCTTGAGACATAAGATATAAAGTCTCAATATGTCCAGTAGTTACTCTGGCTACAATGTCCTTCAATTCGATATACAATAGTGCATTTACACTGCTGTTTGACGCGAGAAACGGACATTGCGGTGGTACCTACCCAGGCGACCTCTAGAGCCTCACCACTAGTTGAAGTATTTGAAAAGATTTTGGAAAAGAAATAAAACTAAAGTTATTATCGTCGTCCAATGAGTTTATTTAGTACAATATTTATAAAATACACATCTATGCAGTAATAAGTTAGAGTACTCGTAGTAAATATCCGAACGTCGCCCCCTAGGGACCAATAATGAAACTAAATGCCAATGTCCATCCCTAGGGGTAGACATTATCCAGAACGTCCCTGCCTGCTTTCAGATACCGACACTTAAACAAAGCGTGCCAGTACCACTTCCTAGGGACTGATATACATAATGTGCCCATTAGTCCTATAAGAACTGATATTGACAACAAATACTGCAGTACCAGTTCCAAAGGATTGACCATAGATATCGACTCCGAGGCGCGTGTCAGCGCACACTTCCGATTCGCGATTAAAACTACAATAATAAAGCTATTTACAGAACACCTTACATCTACATGTCTATGTTATTTCGCTAGCACTAACGCTCTCCGCCTCATAACGTTTACATTTTATCGCTAACGTAAACTTCATTTAAGTTCATTATATCAAGAAAATTCTAAAGTCTGTTGGAACGAGGCAGCAGAGCGTGTATTCAATGATATTGTACTTTAACTAAATCCTCTTGAAAGGTATAATAAAGATAGTGTACAAAGAGAGAACGGATCCGGCGCGGAGTACGTCATCAGATATAGAACCTATTATTAACAAATATTCCTAACAGAGTTTGATACATGTGAGAGTGTAGTGTGGGGGTGAGGGCGTGGGTGTTAGTGGTGCAGCGTGTGGTGCGGCGTGAGCACGGCGCCGCCGGCGGGCAGCACGGACGTGATGACGGGCGCGGCGCCGCCCACCGAGCCCACGCCGCCCACAGAGCTCACACCGCCGCCGCAGAATATCACCTGTACATACAAACTCACTTTATAAACAGAACAAAAACACATCATCAATGGCAAGACGTTTTTTATTTATCTTAATTAGCAAGATGCATGGCTAATTTCTGCGACTTTTATCAGGTCTTGAGTCTGCTATGTGTTAGTCCTGTTCTTTGTAGTGTCGAAACATTGATAGCGGACTGTTCAAGGAATGTGCAGTGAATATATAAGAATCAATCAAATTACAATTTCCCGGAAGCAAGGCAAGATTTATGAATAAAATGGTGCATACCTGTGAGACAGGCGTGGCGGGCTGCGTTGGCGTCGCCAGCACGTACTGCTGCTGTCTGACTCCGCCCACCTGCAGGTACCACAAACATCAACACAAAATTATATATAATCACCAATTTCATCAGTAACACTTTACACAACATCAAAAACGTAATAATATTTTTCTTTATATTTTTGTTGTTTCTACATTTCATAATGACAAAATTATTTCCCATAAATGTTCGACGCAAGCAATTAAAGTAAAATTATAACCTAAATCCTTTCAGCAAGTTGTGTAATAAAGACATGAGGGATAATGGCAGGGAGACGAAACAACTACTATTAA
This sequence comes from Hyles lineata, assembly GCA_030180105.1. NCBI lineage: Eukaryota > Metazoa > Arthropoda > Insecta > Lepidoptera > Sphingidae > Hyles > Hyles lineata. The sequence goes on from JARJEE010000041.1 coordinate 2,153,074, forward strand.
GTGTGAAGCAGAGGATAAAGTAATAATGTGCATAACTTACAGTTTATGTAAAACCGTTTACATGGTAGACCTATTAACAAAACAAGTTTCAAAATCGTGACCATGATGGCTCACCAAGAATATTTTAACAATACAAAACACTCATATAACATTAATAAGTACAAAAAGGTCTTTAATTATGCTCTATTATTACTCTCCTTGCATGGTAGTCTGGATGAGACAATTCTTAATAGTAACACTAATTAGCTGCACTTAAATTTATTATTTACTGACCACAAACCTCCCACGATTGAGGAGTCAGGGCTTTAGACCACTATACAGGCTTAATTATCACTTTAATTTATGAATATTTAATACAATAGCTTGCCTGTTAGATAAATGATACCAAATATGTAGTCAAATGTGTAGTGCCTTCTGACAAGGCTTCCAAACATCTTCAGAGGTTCAAGATTTTAATCATGACTCAAGATATTTGTTATCCGTTCTGGGTTCATCCAATCTTGAATACAAACCCAATATACTGAGGTGCAGTGATATTGAAGAACATTGATGGATTCTAATTTATAAAATCGCTCAAGTTTATGTGATTACTGAGTGTCTGTGCATACCTGGTGCATCTGCTGCGCGGGCTGGAGATTCTGTCGGTGTTGCGTTTCCTCCACCACCACCTGCTCCATGAACGTGCCCACGTTATTGCCGCCTGCAAACAAAGCATTTTGTATAATTAAATCGCTTTTATAAACTCCCATAATACTACATCCAGTGTCTGCTATAGGAGTCATTCAAAGCTAATTTCATATTGCTTATTTTACTGAATGCATCAATAAAATTAGAAATATTACAAAGGCTGTTACAAGAGTAGGCAATAAAAATATTTCTTGTAATTATTGTTTTTCAAAGTGAAAATTATAATTAAAATTTGTTGTACAACTAATTGTAACTAATGTTTTGCGGGTGTCAATGAGATAAAGGATTTAGAATATACATGAGATTATATAATAACAATAAGATTAGTACTTGCCAGTGGTATTATTGGAGGGTGTGGTGTCGCAGCCGAACAGGCAGTGCTGCACCGTCCAGCGAGGCTCGAACGGAATGTGCGTCTTCACCTGAACACAGTACCTTACTAAGTATATCAAGCTGATAAAAATATCAGCTAATAATAAAAATCAAATCAAACACTGACTGTTTTGTGACGAGTGCGCTTTGTATTGTTTAAATATTTATAACTTGGTAAAAAAGCGTACCATGCGGTGACAACTGGCATTAAAGAAAAACAATTACGGCGCCCACATTAAAAACAGACTCTTTTTTGCCAAGCTATATAGGGGACAGTGTCCGTGGCGCATTTGTTTAGACGCCAGCTGTTGTTAAACGTGAGGCTGCAGATTCGATCCCCGCACCGAAACAAATATTTGTGTGAACCGCTGGTATTTGTTTCGGGTCTGAGTGTTTGTTAAACTGAAAAGTCTGTCGTAGTTCCTAATACCCACGACACAAGACTCGATCTTAGTGTTGGGTCACGACTATGTATGTGATTGTTGGGCGTATTAAAATCGGCTCAAGAATTAAACACACAACTTTTAACTCTAGATCCTGGACTAAAATGTGTCATAAATCGCATTAACACTAATATGAAGAGTATGTATAACAAATTGAAATATGTCACCTTAAGTTCTGTGGTGAGCATGAGGATGTGCCTGCAGGGCAGCCGGAACACCTTGCTGAACAGACACGAGCACTCCTGCGTCGACGTGCCGTACTTGCAGATCGCCGCGCTGCTGTGTCGCCTGGGAAATGGAGCATTACATTATTTTTTTAGGTCCCAGCTTTAATTACAATTTGTCTCACAGTCCATTTAGCTGGAGATCAAATATTTGTCGTGGAATGGCTTTGGGACAGAATTTAGTGATTTGCTCAAATATATAGCAATATGTAAGTTTTTATTAGATCTTGTGGTGCCAATTTTTTTAGTTTTTTTTAAACTCTTTAGTCTTTTATCAAATATTTGAAATAATATGTGTTTGGGACAGAATCCAGTGATTTGACCAAATATCATAGTATAACCGCCGGCACGGATCTTTAGCGCTCGGCAGCAGAGTGGGGATTTCTTTGCGCATCGTGAACTTAAGGAAAAACTAAATGTATACTGATTTATTATTATTAATTTATTCTTAGTTACTATTATTATGGGATGAAAAGAATATTTTATTAGAATTATGAATATATTAAGAGATATATTATAAATCGACATCCGCGCAAGTAACGGCTAGCGCTCAAGATCCGTGCCGGTAGTTATATCAAAGTTTTTATTACACCTTGTAGTCTAATCTAAGTCTTATTTTATTATACATTAATTTTAAACCTTCCTACAACAGTAACTACAAAGCATCTAATTGCAAGTGTAGTGCAGTCCAATTGTTTGATCTAAAATTTTCTCTCTCTTGCTTTCTTGATAGACTCTGTGGTGTTTTTGGTTAGACACCGACCGTGGAACAAGAGGCCGCGGGTTCGATCCCCGCACCGAAAGAAATGTTTGTACGGGCCACAAATATATGTTTCGGGTCTGGGAGTATGTAGGATCGTAGAGTCTCTCGTAGTTTCTGATACCCACGACTAAAGTAAGTATTGATCTTTAAGTCGGGTCAGGACTATGTATATTTATTTATATTGATAATAACTTAAAAAAGAGGTATTGCAAATAAACCAGTGTGTTACCTGCCGGCGCGGTCGTCGAGGCAGCGCTGCGCCAGCTTGGTCTGGTGGCTCATGAGGTTGTAGGCGTACTGCGTGATGGTGTCTGTCGGCGACTGCTTTAGCGTCTCCGTGTCCTGTGCACACATAGATTTTAGCTTCTTTACATTCATGTACAGATGCTATCCTGCTAGTTGCTACCTCTTAATCATGACCATGGAAAAAGTTCGTCCTGCTGACCGCGAAACCGTTTTAAGGCAAACAACAGCTTGAGTAATGCAGCATAACATTAACGAGGTTTCATATTTTTAAAAGTGTAGTACAGTACAGTCGATGTCCAAAATGGATGTTTTCTAAATGGTTAAGTTTAACCTCTGTCTAGATTAATATTTGTATCACCTATTTTCACACATTTATTATTTTAGTAAATATACCAATGGCTTTTGTTTTATGTACTTATTTTTCCAGGCGCAAATAAATTCCATACAGTACATAGATTTCGTATAGATTGGAATGTTCAACAGCCTTCTACCACATGAATTTTCCAACTAATGTCATAAGTTGTCTTGTTTCAAGTGTAATGAGTGCGGTACTGACCCGGAGCCTGCTGATGGCGAAGTTCCGGCGCTCCTCCTCCAACTGGTTGGCGACGTTGAAGAACAGCGACACGAACTCGTCCGGCTGCATTGAGTTGCGCACCAGCCCCTGGAACTTGCTCACCAGCCGCTCCAGACCCTGAAACACAATCTCATTCATTATGGTGGTTCAGAATTTGCAGTTACTGTTGTTTGGATATAGACCAGTTGTAACCGGTAGTAACGAACATCTTGAAATCCACGGCGAGACCAATGTTCAACAAGTAGATTTCCTGTAGCTAGAGCTGATGATGACGTTTGTATCTTGCACATACATGTATCTTTAGAGATCGTTTTTTTTTTTCAGTATCCTTTTAGTGTTAATGAAATGAAATATCAACATTTTTCGATTTCAAATATTGGTAACAAGATGTCAGGTTGTGTGAGTGGTCACCTTGTGCAGTATGTTGGTGTAGTTGTCGGCCTCGAGCCAGGCGTCGAACTTGGCGAGCGGCGCGGCGTGCGGGCGCGCCAGCGCGTCCCACAGCCGCTGCCCCGCCGCGCCCGTGCCCGCGATGCTGCGCTTCAGACCCTGCCACACACCGGATTATACAGGGTGATCAATAGGGACAAATGATATAGAGCAAATAATTTGTAGATATAAGTATATTATCGTATTACATGCATTGCTTTGTAATTCAAGTTTTTGTTTGGTTTTACTACTGTTTATGAACGGCATGCTCGTCTCGCCATTCATTGCAATAAAAAAAAACATTACGTGTTTATCGGATAATCGTAATATTGGCTGGGCTTTGGGTTAGTGGAAACCATATTTGATAGGTAATTAATTTTATATGACATCCAAAATCTATTCTGGCAAATACTATACCTTGATTTATGAAAGGATGGATCTAATGAATATTTTTGTTGATGTAGAATGCATGTAGTATGTAGTGCGTACCTGCAGCTGCGCGGCGCTGTGTTCCCCGCGCAGCAGCGCCAGCGCGTAGGTCTTGGCGCGCGCGGCCAGCGCGGGCAGGTCGGGCGGCGCGGGCGCCAGCTGGCCGCACAGCGCCGCGCACGCGCACGCCGCCTGCCACACCGAGCACGTCACGTGCGCCGTCGGGAACGCCGCGCGCGCCGCCTGCACCACACACAACACTACACTAAACCACACGACGATCAACGCCGTGGACACTGAAGATACTTTAATCATATTAAATACCGTGAGATATTATCTCGTGAGATATGATATTGCGAATTCGAATCCCAGGGCACACCTCTGACTTCGCAGTCATGTGTATGAAGGAAAACATTGTGAGGAAACCTGCATACCAAAGCGATTTATAAGAATTTCTATGGTATGCAAGTCCACCAACCCACATTAGGCCAGCATGGTGGACTATACGGCTTAACCACTCTCAATCGTACTCTCGATTGTAGAGGAGGCCCGTGCCCTGCAGTGGGACGTATATGGGCTGACACTGACCATGAGATTATTGAGACTAAACCAATATCCTCTCACACTGTTGGCAGCCAGCAGTCTACCCACAATATTGACGCCACAATGACTCTGTCCATGTTTTATATTTGTAAATTTAATAATCATTAGAACCTTGATGGTGTGCCCAAGTTAAAAAGTATGCTGCTAAGTATAAACTGATAAATACCTGCTGACATTTGAGAGGGTCGCACACGACGCAGCGCACTTGTCTCCACGCGGGGTTACACGACTTGAATGTATCCAGCAACCAAGTCAAGTCATCTTCTATTAAGGTTGATATACCTGAAATGATATTAAACATTGCAGCTACTGCACTTTCTTCTTCATTGTTATTTTATCGAAAGGAGAATGCCCATTTTACTATGAAACTTAGTATCGGTTCGAATTTTTTGTGCTTCAATGAGACTACTTTTGGTGTTAAGTATATATTTTCAATAAATATAAACATAATTGGGACCAATACCCGGAGTTCTTGGACAAATGGACTTGAAGTACAAATAAAATATTTTTTATTGTATGGCTCTGTGAACAAAATATAAAATGAGATGATAATTACTTGATTTTATAAAAATCTGTCACCCTGGATAAAACAGGAAAATGTTTAAGGACAAACCGTAAAAAAATACTACCATTCATTTTAACCAGTATCGGGTTCAACGATATTTTTTATCGATACTCTAAATGGGCATTCTCTTTTATGTACTTTAAGATTTACTGTTGCTCGAAGTTTTTAGTTACATATCAATATATGTATAATTTCTGATTGTGATAAGGTGTTTATAGTTGGTCAAAGTGGAGTTACCCGCGCTGACGATGACGGACTTGCCGTTGCCGTCCTCGGCCAGGAACAGCGTGACGTTGTGCTTCACGCTGGTGGTGCTGCCGCCGCCCACCGTCGGGATCGCGCTGTTGAACTCGATGCCTGCACCAAATAACATTAATTAATTGCAGAAATAAATGTTTAAATATAAAAACATCACTAATATGATATAAAATATACTACGTTAGAACCCGTGTATTCAAATTCAATCACCACACACTATTACGATGAATGAAAATATAGTTATTGGTTTATGTTTTTATAAGAATTAGTATCCCTAGTGTTTAGGAATAAGGTCATTTAAAAATCCAGTCCACAACATCTGTTTTTATTCAATCTATGAGGAGTAAGGGAGAATTATGATAAGAAGACGAGTGACACATCTCCTTCACATGAGTATCCTAAGTATTAAGATGTATAGTATCTGACCGGTCTCGACGCAGAGGAACTGCGGCACGGCGTTGAAGGCCATCTGCATGTTGGGCGTGGTGAGGTACACGCACTGGATGCAGCCCGACGGAGAGTGCAGCAGCTTCACGCCCGCGTCTGCAACGCACACAACGTACATTTACTCTTCATTCACTACCTACTACATTCATACATAGTACTACCTACTTAAAAAGTAAAAATAATTGATAATGAGTTTAACCCCTTACCGCATACCAAGCTATTTATGGCTTCTACAGTTTGTTAATTTTTTAAAGTTAACTAATCATTAACTTAAAGTTAAATAAATGTTATCATATGAAGTGTTCCTTCATAAGACGACGCATATTTTTTTGCTTTATTATGCAATTTTTGTCGAAACGATTTCAGTTTATCTAATTTTTTTTTAATAACATCCTTCATAATTCATGCAGTAAGGGGTTAAGATTAGAAAATGGAGTGAAATACATTCATTTTATTGTTACCAAGCGCGGTGTACTTACAACAATTACTTATCCTCAAGCACCCTAGCTTTTTAACCATAAAATTAGGTCTAGTAATTAGTTTAGTTAAGGTCCGGCGCGCTGTGAGTTTATATTTTTCACTTTTTCTTAAGTCACAGAGGATCAGTTCTTGGTGTAATTTACGACACGGCCGCATAAATGGGTGTAAAGTTTTTCTTATAACTGACAATGGTAAGACAAACAGACTGCTTGCCAGACGTTAAACGTCACGCCTGCTTGTAAACAGGTATAACGCAATCCATTTTTCATCACACTGTTTTTATGCTACATGCAAGGGTACTCTTACAAAAGGTGGAGACTTATGTGTTTTATGCTCATGCATAAATTTATAAGCTCATATATAAAACCTGCAGTTTTTGCTTGCTTCTCTAAGACAAACGAAACATCACATTAAACCATCCTTACCATAATTTAATTGCAATTTTCTAACGACGAAGTCGTATTTCTGGTTGAGCCAGCGCACGGCCGCCGTGCCCGTCGCCACCAGCTGCTCCTCCGTCGTGATCACTTGAGTCTCTGTAGTCCTGCAAATATATTAAACAAACATAGTCGACAAGCAAGGCTTCTATCGCTATGAATTTAATGAGTATATTGGTATATTGGGCCAAACAAATGCTTGTGTAACAAACCTTTACAGTGCAAGCAATCTTTACAGTGCGGTCGTTTGTTGGACCCTATTGCTATATTTACTTATTACCCACAAGCACAAAGCCTCAATTCTTTGACATATAATTTCTATTATACATAGAAGCTAGAAAAGCAATTTTTTCATAACTTCAGACTTTCTATTTCAGAAATAACAAAAATCAATTTATTTAATCCACGAAATGCATGAAAAAATTTATTATTATGCTTCTAGCAATGAATGGACGGGTACCTACCGTTCAGTAGTTTCCGTGGCGGGGTTCTCGATGATGGCCACCTCGTACTCTTGCTGGTCGACGGTGGCGTTACTGCTTATTTCATACTGCTGGTACGTACTCTGCTGCTCCTCCACTTGTTGCTGAAATCATAGTGGTGCATGAACTTGCTGCTACAAACAAATGTAAGTAGGTCGAATGAGATCTGCCTTGTGGTTCGAGGGCGTAAGTATTCCGCCACGGTAGTCCCTGCCCATGGTATGGGACGATTTTAGGGGATCATGGGGTGGCTGGGCACATTGGGGGCCGTGTTTCAGCACCTATAGCGACTCTGACGACGAAGACAGGGCGCGTGGCTTTGTCTCTATCATAGATGTCTATAACATCTGAAACGGCCATCGTAAAACAGTTGTAAATGGGGACATCCATGCCATCTATTACAGAAAAAGTTTTTGCGTCGGGCGCTGGGATGTCAAGTGCCGCACATAATGCGTGTGATGGTCATCAAAGAGTTTTATTCAGTGTGCTGGTGTAGGTTTTGTTATAGACCCAGCACCGACAACAACATCCTTAGAGTGACAGGCTGGAAGGCCAGTGATAATGGTTCCCTTAGGGTACTTAAAGAGGACCTTAATAGCTTTTCCACTTGCACAAAAAAAAGTTCAACAAGATATTCTTTCTATACATGTTAAGTGGTTGACATGACACTATTTTTTTTTTTTCAGATAATGTCAAGAAAAGTTTTCTCAAATATAACCCAACAACTAAGTAACAAATAATTCATGTGGAATTATAGGATCTATTCTGTCTTTCTATAAACCTGATGTGTTATAGTTACTTTCACAGACTGGTTGACTAACTGGGCTAGAGATAGAAAGTAAATTGTATAACTAAGCATTTTAAAACCTTTGCCTCCTGTGAGAGTATTTCATAGGTTCAAAATATATTTATGTTCATATTAACATTTTTCAATAACTGCATTTGGGGGCTGTTACATGAAAGTTTTGGTAAATCATATCCGATACACAATCAAAGGAGAATGCCTATTTTACTATGAAACTTAGTATTGGTGTGAAGATTTTTGTCCCTCGATGAAACCTACTGTTTTATGTAGGGAAAAATTTACATTTTCAATAAATATTAACATAATTGCGACCCAGGCCCGATGTTCTTGGAGAAATTAACTTGAAGTCCAATAAAAATATTATTTTAAAATGTGATGATAATAACTTTATTTTATAACAATCTGCCACCCGGGATAAAACAGGAAAATATTTAAGGATAAACCATAAAAATTCTATAATTTTTAAGCAGTATAGGTATCAGTATCTACAATATTTTTTACCAATACTATGAATGGGCAATAATTGCACAATCCTTTTAAAACCAATTTAGAGAAATAAAAACCCAATGAAGAGTTCCAAAATCTGACCCCACATAAAGTTACGAATCTTGTGTTGACTGTTGTCAACACAAACAAAAAAAGACATTGCTATATTACCAAGACCCTAACAAAAAATTGAATTGTCTTGAGGATCACACAATTATTTGTTTGCTGTGGGATTAAATCTACAATTTCTTGTGTTATATTCAATAATTTAAAAGTCAAAGGCTGTTTATATGAAATATTAATCAATATAATTTTACAAAATTACTATTTGTTCTATATTGACAGGTTCTGAAAAGAAAATAGTAGCATCTCAAATAATTTTTTGTCCAATAATTTAAATAATTTACAAACTTTGTATTGGGTTACTGGCAATCTCACTCACCAAATGAAACACAACAGCAAAGCTGTCTCTTCACATCAAATTTCTATGGGACCGTGGTACCAGCCTGGACGTGCTTGCCCATTTTTAATTATTATGACTTAATAAGAATCAAGAGAATAAATGTTTTTTTTATCACTTACAAACTCTTTTTCTTTTCGACCTAAAAATACTTTTTATTCAACTGTAAATAAATATTTACTTACATTACTGACTTCAGTGTTAGCTTGTACAAAGTTAGTATTCTCTTCTTCAGGCTCGCCCTTCACGTCGTAAATAGTCTCAGCCATGACGATCCTGCCCGAGGAGTCCATGGTCCACATTCCGCCGAAAGCAAAATTCGACGGGTTCCCGCTTTGTTCATACAGGATCACAGTATTGGGGCCAATCTGAACTGGCTCCCCCTTCATGTTGACGAACACGGGCTGCTCGTAGTTCCCCTCGACCAGCTGCCCCGTGTGCACTATCTGCTGGCCCTCCACAGGAACTTCCACGACTTGATTGACAACTTCCACTTTGTCTTTTTCATCACTTTTTCTATTTAGCATAATCTTTTTTTTATCACTCTCGGCCGGCTCGTCACTTTTCCGCTTTATAACAGTTTTCTTTTTATTTTTCTTGTCCATTTTTACACTTTTAGAGAACTATTTTTTTAAGGTTTGTTTCAACGCCTCGCCCATACAACGACATTGTTCCGATAAACTACCCTATGCTGCTTAAAAAGTAAATAGGACAGTGCTATCGAATATACAACAACATTGTATAGAGTAAATAAACATAAAAATTCTTGTTTTTTGATTGTAAATTGAGAAAATTTTTAAATTGTGTCAGTGCGAAAAGGACAACTCAGAAAGACGCCATTTTTAAATGGAGGGAAATGTTTGTCTCGTTTTCGCAATGATGCTGTTTCTTTTCGACCAGTTAATTTAGAGAGTCGATTTTTATATTAGTATTTAAACTATGGTGCAGCACTATTTTATTACGTTCCAACATCCGACAGGAGGTATTTAGCTTTTGGCATAACTTAATTGAATTTTTAAACAATGTACATTATCAATGCTACATATCGCAGCTATCAGAAATGTCAGTAGTCAAATAATTTTGTGATAATTTTAATTTATGTGTTATCTCAAGTTTTAAAATTGCTTGTAGGTAATTATTTTATATGAACGGCAAGGTCAAATGCTTATTCTCAATACGCTGTCGATACTCATACAAGTTGCGGTTATAGTTTTTATGTCATTGTTGTCGATGAACATTATTCGATATTTCACCAGTAGTGTTAAAAAGATGGCACTGGTTGCTCCTGCGCTGTTTGTGAACCACGGAGGTGGTCCTATGCCTTTGTTAGGCGATGAAGGACACGCAGGACTCACAAAGTTTCTACGAGATGAGGTACAAAGTCACGTCAACTTTAAAGAGGTGAAGGCCATAATTCTCGTGACCGCGCACTGGGAGTCAGACGTGGTGGCCATATCATCAGGTAAACATCATGATTTGTATTTCGATTACTACGGGTTCCCACCAGAATCATACAAGTATAAATATAACGCGCCTGGAGACCCGGCGTTGGCAGAACGAATTCATACATCCCTGAAGAATGCTGGGATCAAATCTAAAATGGATCCAGATAGAGGTTGGGACCATGGAGTTTTCGTTCCCATGTTACTTATAAATCCATCAGCTGATATACCCATTATTCAAATATCAGTCCTTAAAAACCAAGATGCTGAACAACATTACAAACTGGGACAAGCTTTACAGCAATTCCGTAAGGAAGGAATTGCTGTGTTAGGCTCTGGCATGTCCTACCACAATATGAGGGAGTTTAGGTATGGCCGAATGGAGAATGGAGTAGTTAATAAAGAATTTGATGATTTCTTGAACAAAGTGTGCACGGCCGAGGATGAGAATGTACGAAGAGAAGGCTTATTGTCTTGGAGGCAGCAGCCAGGGGCAACAGAAGCGCATCCCATACGAGCAGCAGAGCATTTTATGCCACTGATTGTTATAGCTGGAGCCGGGGGATCCAAGCCTGGTGAAAGGATATTTAACTGGGATATGTCTGGTACATTTAGACTCAGTGCATTTATATGGAAGGAACTGTGATAATATTTAAGTCAAAATAAATTTACACATCTGCTGAGAAATTATAGCAATAAAACAAGAAATGTTATTTGCATCACACTGCAAGTACTATTTGCCATGAGGTGCATTGAAGTCACTTAGTTTGGTCAATCAAAAGATTTGTTTGTGAAGACCTTCAGTCATTAGCAACTCATCTCATTGTGTTCATTCATTTTGAAACAATTATACATAAAATAATGTTTGCAGAAATCTTTTTCTTGTATGAAAAATACTTTTGGTATTTTTTACAGATATTTCACATGTTGGTTTTCTCAGCATATGTGTAGAGACTATGTACATGTCAATGTATGCAATAAAGTATTACATCACCCAAGATAACAAAGTACATATAAAGTTATTTACATTAGCAGAGCTATTTATATAAATGATATGTTTAATTAAGAAGAGATATGCCATCTTCATAATAATATGTGAATAATTTATTTCACTTTTAACTAGCAGTGAATTATTTCCAAAAAAACATAAATACTTACAGTAAGTTCTTTATGTTAGTTATTGAAGTCATTTAAAAATAGAAGCCTGTGAGACATAATTTCTATATTGTATGTAAATTTTTAGACAATTCTGGGTTAACTATATGGTATAAGGGTTAAATGCATACTTTGAAATTCAGTTATTCTAACCATTGTTGTTAGAAATGTACTCTGCATTAGTGTTTTTTTTATCTCACTTATTACAGCTATTGTTTTTATAATTAATTTATACACTTTTATTCGATATTTTTCCCTTGCTATATGGTGTTGAAAATAAATTGCTAATATATAATTGGTAGATATGTTTGCATAATATTGAACAAGTACTGAGTGACTTGTTAAAAATGACAAACAGCACAGAAAAAGTGGTGCCACACCACCCTTTTTTTACAATTTTTTTGTTTGCTGTGCCCTCCAGTCATAAATATCTCGATGCTAGATTATTGTTAATTATTACATGTTAGTTAACAGTTGGTTAACAGCCAAGCTGTTTACAACTGACCTCGCACGCGTGTATGGCGCCCTTATTCTTTGTGTTGCGTCGGCGCCTGCATTTAATTGCATGTGCATTAAGTCGGTCAAATTGGTAGCACAAAGTTACCTCACACATTGAGGTTTTTCTGATTTATATGTTTATTTGAACAGTAACTCGTTCATTTGTTACGCACGGGTAATAAATTGATCTTTATTCTTTAGTAATTTTAAAGTGAATATCAAGCTCAGTACACACCATAGCCGCCGACCTATGACGTTCCGTGTCGCCGGGCAACCGTGTACCGTGTTTTCGTCGCTATCATGTCGGTGGGCAACACGTGCGAGCGTTTGTTGCTGACATGACAATTTTCACATAGCCCGCGGGGTTGTGTCGGCGGTTCGGCGGCTTTGATGTGTAGCGCACTATAGATACAAAAAGTGAGTAATATGTGAAACAATTTTCCTCACATATACAATAGATAATCTAGCCAATGATATCATTGCCATCTTTCATGCCTGCTTGATGTCTGAGTTTTTTTTTATTACTTTGTGTATATTTTTGAGTTTAATTTAATTATTATCATAATTATCAACGCAGAAATCATTCAGCTATCACATTTTAAATTATGTATAAAATCAATACTTAAAAATATTATTTACTGTATGAAATGATTGTATACATGCGCTATGTTTTATGTTGCGGGACCACTAGTGGTGCTAGGTATAAAGGTTAATTATTTGTAAGATATAAAATATATTTTGTTAAATTGTAACATTGTTTTATTTCTTAGTTAAGAGCAACTATTGCCATCCAGAATTACTAATACTCGTAGAATAGCTACTAGTGATGGTGAAACTGGCCATTTGTTACGTAATTAATCAAAAATACAGAAAATAAGTAGATTTTATAACATATAGCGTATACTCTGTACAACATATAACATATACTCTGTAGCGCAATTGGGTAAACGATGCCCGTGAAGCGGAAGGCAGCGGGTTGGATCTCCGCACACGTATACGTATTCGTGAGTTCCACAGGTATTTGTTTCGGGTCTGGATGTTTGTGAGACAGAAAAGTCTCTCATAATTTCTGATATCCACGACAAAATACTTATGTTTTAGTATGGGGCAGATCTATGTATCATGAATGTGACTCTTGGGTGTATTTATTACGATACAACGTGGATACAGTACATAATACATTACTGCAATTACAAAAATCTATAATCAATCATAGGATATGATTATGAATAAAATAATATTTGATCGATTGCTTAGGCCTCTGAATTATAGATTAGGTACAACAGACTTGATAAAATGTTCATGTCTCAGAATATGCGCGAAAGTGATCCAAGTGTAAACGTTGCAAGCCTTGTCGGTGACGGGCGAGGTGGAGATGACGCCGTGCAGGTAGTAGCGAGTGATACCGTTCTTCACAGCCCCAACCACGAAGCCGCCACCGCTGTCGCCGCGACATGCTGATGTACCTGACACATGAAAGATTATGCATCATAACTCGTAAAATAGATAAAATAAATAGCAAATGAGACACCATTTTAGTAAAGATTTGATAATTAAAAGTGGATGAAAATTCCTTGGTAGTCTGACCTAAAGTAAACCTAAACTTGATACTTAAAGTTGCAAAATTATAATGTACACAATGTGATTGTGGTTGACAATTACTGACTCCCCATACCATTTTTGTATCCGGCGCATATCTTGTCTCCGGTGATGGAACTTTTAAAGGACACTGGACTGTCCTCTATACAGTCATCAATACCGATGTATGGTAGGTAGGCAGCCTGGAGAGCTCGAGTTTGCGTCGCGTCCTCGTCTGTTAGACCCCAGCCGGCTATCTGGATGGAAAAAAATAAATTTTGGCGTCAATGTGATATTGTAAAGTTCAAACCACGGTAAATCCTAAGATTTCCTGATAGGAAATGCTCTGATATCATATTTCGTTTATTTTTGATTAAATTGAGTGTTTGTTTCTTGTGAAGCCGTTAATAACGGCTCACAAAAAGACTTATCGAAACCCCTGAACCTCATAAGTCATTCTTCATAGTTGGGTTAAAACCAGGGTTCGTAAATATCCGATATTTATTATAAATATAAAAATATCAGATATTGATAATTAATAACTGATATATAATCAGATATGTATCAAGTTTGATATATATCAATTTTGTCTGAATGGCATATTAGATATTATTTTATTGTATTCTTTTATACTATTTACATATGTGTTACATGGTGTTACATAAACATACCAAAATTATCAAAAAGGAAATATTTTTTTTATCTTTTATTTATTTATGTACTTAAAATCAGACAAATTAAACCGAAACATTAAATCGTCTTTTAGATAAGGCAAATCAACTAAAAAACATAGATTATTTAAAAAACCCTTGATATATATCGGATATACAGGTGTATAGCCAGCCCATAGGTATACGTCCCACAGCAGGGCACGGGCCTCCTCTATAATCGAGAGTACGTTTGAGAGTGGTTAGGCCATATAGTCCACCACGCTGGCCTAGTGCGGGTTGGCGGACTTACATACCATAGAAATTATTATAAATCGCTATAGTATGCAGGTTTCCTCACGATGTTTTCCTTCACCGACTATCAATACACATGACTCCGAAAAATCAGAGGTGTACCCTGGGATTAGAACCAGGGTCCCTACTATATTCATCCGAACGAACGAACGAACGAAGTTCGATACTTCGGACGATCGACATACGAATGTATCTACTCTGTAAAAGTTCGAAGTTGTATAACGTACATCGTAACCATAAGTCAATTACGACCATAAGTATATGTAGGTACAATCGTATCATATATAAACTGCGATTATCCGAAGTTTCGAACTTCGTTTGTTCGGATGAATATAGTAGGGCCCCAGCGACCACTGTGAACATGTTGGCAGCCGCGTCTGGTCTGTTTACCAACAGGCCACCACGATATCGTCGAACCCAGGTTGATATATGTATATCAGATATAATAGATATATTTTGATATATATCCATTGATATATATGTGAAGTGCGTGGTGGCCTGTTGGTAAACGAACTAGTCGCGGCTGCCAACATGTTCACGGTGGTTGTGAGTTCAAATCCCAGGGCAAACCTCAGACTTTTCGGAGTCATGTGTGTATTGAGAGTCAATCATCACGCACTACAACGGTGAAGGAAAACATCGTGAGGAAACCTGCATACCATAGCGGTTTATAAGAATTTCTATAGTATACTGGAGACTGTCCCGCCCTCATATCCACCACTGAAACTCCTGTAAGCCAGGATCAACAGTGGCACGCAATGTAATGACACCGAGCATTGAAGCTCGGCGAACCTCCGGGAATGTCTAACTTGTCTTTACCCCGCAAGGATATTAATCAGAAAATGTAGGTAGGGGAAGGCCGGGTAAAGTGAATACCCCAGGCAAAGCGAATACTCCCCACTATTCCTAAATTATTATTTTTTCATTCAACACGCCACCACTGTTACGTTTGGCCATCTTGGTTTAATACGCGGCAAACATAGAAGCGAGGCTCCGCGTCGCGTCCCATCCGCGGAGTGGAGATTTGTGTTTTCGTAAATAAAAGATTGATTTTACGCGGTAAGTACATTGATCAATTCTCCTGTATTACTAGTTTTTGATTTATAGGAATGTCTTAATTTGGTAGCATATCAAAGTAGTTTTTTTATGGTATATTTAACAGAAAGGCAGAATTATTATTTTCTGTATAAATAGTGTTAACCTCAAAACTTACCTAGTTGGGCAAAGTGAATAGGGCAAAGTGGATATGGTCCACTTTGCTCAATTTACTTTGACTGCCATTTCTCATTGGTGACTTATTATCTAAACATGTATTTTATTTGTTTCAGATGGTGAATAAATATTTAACAAATCTAAGCAAGGGACGTGGGATGAAAATGCTATGCAAACGGCTATTGATTTGTGCAGAGTTGGAGAATCAATAAAAAGCACAGCTAAAAAGTATGGTTTGGCTTATGCGATAATAGGCCTTGTATAGGCAAACCTTGTATAGGTAAAGTATTTTCTTTTTCAGTTAATCAAAGTTATTTTTATGTTATCAGAGATTGAATATGGGTATTCACTTTGCCCGGGCTACCGGGCAAAGTGAATACTTTCGTACTTTTTTAAATTTTAATTGTTGTTGATTATTGCTTAAATATTAATGGTAACTGATGTCCGTATTTGTACGAGCAATAAATAAAGACTTGTTTCTGATAATTATTTTGATTCTGTATTATATACCTTTTCTGCTATAACCTTAAATACCTTAAGGTATCCACTTTGCCCGGCCTTCCCCTAACTAATAGGAGGAGTTGGAAATAAAATATTGTCCACTTCCCTCCGTGCAAAGCGGGTGACAAAATAATGAACTAAAGAGGCAAATAACCTCGTAAAAAGACTTTTACAGCCGAAGAAGCCAGCTGTAAAGCACCACGGATCAAATCATTTTTACATTTAAATGGGACCTATTATGTGAGCTTTTATACTTGTTTCCAGTAATAGGTATAGGAGACTGTCCCGCCCTCACACCCACCACTGTAACTCCTGTAAGCCAGGATCAACAGTGGCACGCAATGTTATGACACCGAGCATTGAAGCTCGGCGAGTCTCCGGGAATGTCTAACTTGTCTTTAACCCGCAACGAAATTAATCAGAAAGTGTTATTAATAGGAGGAGTTGGAAATAAAATATTGTGCACTTTCCTCCGTGCAAAGCGGGTGACAAAACAATCAAGGGTTATTAAACTAGGTAATTTTATTTCGACGCGCTCTTTCCGTATTTCACCTTTGCCAGCTCGTATACAGGGAGATAAATATTCAATCGTAAAATGAGTCAGAAAGAAGATAGTGTTAAAAAACTGCTATCAGCCTTCATTTTGTCATTAGGTTAGCGCGACCGGCAAAGATTAAGAAGGAGCAAAAAGAAATCTAAACAAAATACAAATATAAAAACTTCCGAAAAACTCCAGGTGATTCGCAATAAAACCACTAATTTCTCTTCTTGATTGCTTAGAATATAATCATACTTACGCATACAAATAGGCATTTCCCCCTCAACCAGTCCAAATATACATCTCACACTGTTATTTCCGACCATGTGGTACCCAGGGGCACAGGTGATATTGAGCTGGTACGCAGCTGTGCCCGTCCCGGGCGCAAGTGGAGGAAAACTGTTGTACCAGCCGTGTTGTGGGCGCGGAGGCAGTACGCAACTCTCCATATTGTTAGTGCTTCAAATCAAAATAAGAATAAGTAACAATTGTGTTCCCTATATACTCATATTATATGGTGGTGGGTTCCTTAAGTGGTGCATGATTTTTCTGAGCCTTTGTTTTTGTTTTACAATAAGCCAAATGGAAATAACAAACAGTCGAACTCGCGACCTCTCGTTTCACAGCCGGCGTCTAACCACCTATGCCATGGAGGCTGTCAAAATGTATAGTGTGTTATGTATTTACTATTTATACATATAAATAGTATTATTTATATGAGCTTTGTTTTTTTTTATAACACACTGTAGGTATGTTACCTGTGGTTCGGAGATGCCAGAATTCCGCCACAGTATCTTCTGCCTGTGGTAAGAGACGTCCGAAAGGGGTCGCTGGGCATATGGCGGGAGCGGTGCGCCCTCGCGTATAACGACGTGTGATGTAAGACGTGCGATAAAGACTCGTCTCGGTCATGGACGCCCATAAAACTTAAACGGGCTTCCAAAAGTAGGCGCAAGTGGGGGTCATCTGGGCCCCCATTATAATGGTAGGACCAGCAATGGTTTTGCGCGGGGCGGTTACGTAGACGTAAATCGGGGCGGCCTTCCCCTGGGATGTCCGGTGCTGCCCACAATGCTTGTGACGGCCATCGAGAGATTTTAGTCAGTATGGTGGCGTAGGTATTGTTAGGGACCCAGCTCGGCCATAATATCCGTGTTTGTACCGGACTGAACGGCCAGAAACACTGACATACCCCTTTCGGCTTTGTACGGTGACCCGCACATGGTAATAGCTTACTCAGCAAATCAAGGTTATTGCCTTGCGTTGATTGACCGAGTTTTAGCTTTAGTACGTAAGCAGCAATCACCGCGCGTGCTCCCTCGCCCCTTTACCTAATACTTTTATGTTCTTTTAAAAGCTTTAAAATTACCTGCTTGTTTTCGCAGCATGTCATCTAATCTGCTCGTTGAACCCTTCGATTCAGTCCCACGGAATCGGCTGGATTTGGACCCCATTTGCTGTCTATCCTCGTCACTCTGAAATAAATTTCGTGAATCGTCCTGCCCTAATTCCGTACGCTTCCCTGCGGGAGCTTTACGCCTTAATTCTTGCCACTGTTCGTTAAGTAACTGTTTTGTTGATGTATACTGTTTGCTAGCTTTTTCATGCTCACCGTTCTGAAAATATATATGCTCTTGACTTTTTACTCCATTGATTGCTTGATTGCTGCTTACGTACTAAAGCTAAAACTCGGTCAATCAACGCAAGGCAATAACCTTGATTTGCTGAGTAAGCTATTACCATGTGCGGGTCACCGTACAGGCTTCCCTTTTAAATAAAAAAAGTTTGTAGGTATTTACTTACTTTTTGATGGTCTCAATTGTCGTGTCATTCACTGTAACTAAAAGAAAGGTTTGATTAACATTATCAATATTATGTAATTTAAAAAGACCAGCTGGTGGTTGTTCGTATCGGTCCGGATACCAAACACGATCCGGATGGTGATTAGTCACTACAATGGTGTTTCACACCGTCAAGCATTATGACTGCAAATAACCTGGCATTTTAGATACCTTGTCATTTTAGTATTCAAATAAATCAAAAATGCTTTAATATACCGGAACTATTAAGAATTACGGACGCTTTAATGAGTAATTTATTTTTTTTATTACTCGCAGAACTGGCGATGAAAAATAAAATATAATTTGATCTGATAAATAAGGCAATTAATTGCATCATTTTATGTCGGCTTCCCACCAGTTATTGTATTTTACTTTAAATGCATATTTAGTGAGGGAGAATACTTAGAGCCTCGGCTTGTGATCTATGAAGCAGTAGGTGACCAAGATTACATGCTGACTGCTGGACGTGCTGGGCGCTGGACAGCGTATTGAGGCAACGGAAATGAAAATATTATCTATTTACTGAGCTAGCTAGTTACTCTTAACTGTTTTTTTCTACTCACTAACATTCCTCTCGGTGGAGTCCAACACATCTTCACACGCCAGTATTATCGCATCGTTGCCAAGCGGGGCGCACGGTGCTGATGAATAAGATACCATTAAACTTATAATTTTATTTTATTAACCAGAATTTCATATCAATTGTATCTTTAGCTATGTTAATCGAACTGTCTTGGCTGTGGAGTTCCATACTCGGCAATTGGCGGTTCGATACAATACAGTGATACTATTAACTCCGTATTGACGTATGTTTCAGTCTAGTGAGCACGTTTCTTCGCTGATATATCCGACACAGATTGAGAATTCGAGACAGTTGCTGCGCAGGAATGTGTGACAATCTGATATCATCAAGTATGCCTTTAAAGTAGGGCTTTTACAGTACTTTGGGACTAGGTGAATAATGTATGAAAATGGGATCAATTTAACCTAAATAATATCTTAGTTCAACTTCTCAATAATTAATAAGAGTAGTCTAATAAAAGTGTAGTTTCCCTCTCTCTCTTTCTAGCCTCAGGGAGTCCACTTCAAACCCCTCTGCATCCAAGGACTTCCTGCAACTTTGCTAAGTTTTCTTTACTTAATCATTATCAACTTACCCATGCAAACCGGCAAATGATGTGACAGCTTGCCAGAAGTGCAGCTTATGTTACTGGCACCGACCACTTCGAAGCCGCTACGGCAACTCATTTTCAATTCGAACGAGGGAAGTGCGTCTCCCGGGGAGCCCGGTGGCGTGCTAACGTACTGCCCGTTTATTGGAACTGGCGTTAAAACGCAGGGCTCCGGTCTGGAGAATTCCCAAACACACCTTCACTAAAGTTCTGACAGTAGCGGATATAGGATTAACGACGCCCTGGGCGAAACTTCTACGGCGTCCTTAAATTACTATTTAAATTCAAGCGCAAGACATATATCATATATAATCATATACTCTATAGGTTACAGTAATTCCCGGTATTTGGCGCCCTTTTGCACTGGCGCCATGGCCGTCGCCCAACCGCGCCTTACCCTAACGCCGACTCTGAGTTTTGATATAGACTGGGAGTTTTTTTTATTTTAATACAGCATAGTGTACTGCGCCTGATGTCAAGCGCAAATGCCGTCAAGACAGACTGTCGAATGGCACCAGATGACGCGACCGTCCCAAGCAATTTTTATAATTCTGCCGGCCTGCTATTTAGTTGTATTTCGTGGCTAGTTATGTCGTTTTCTGAGACGTTGAGTAGGTAATCTAGGATTATTGTTTGAAACTATAATGTCTGTCTGTATCAGCCCATATACGTCCCACTGCAGGGCACGAGCCTACTCTACAATCGCAAGTACGATTGAGAGTGGTTAGGCCATATAGTCCACCACGCTGGCCTAGTGCGGGTTGGCGGACTTACATACCATATAAATTCTTATGAACCGCTATGGTATGCAGGTTTCCTCACGATGTTTTCCTTCACCGATTTAGTGCGTGGTGATTAACTATAATGTACCTATAGTAATTAAATACTTACTTATCATCTTTTCCAGAAGTGGTATCATCTGCTGGAGTTTCTGCTGCACGGAAAAACGCAATTACACCATATTCTCATATAATATCTATCACGTAAGAAGTTTGAATGTATTGAAACATATAAATCGCCTAGGTACCTATGTCTATTCTCGTTAGGTAACATATTGCTGTAAATATCACGTACTCACTGTGTTTAAAATATTGATTATTAAACATCTTACGTTTGTATTTCGAGTCATTTCGCCAGAAGCATACACGCAGTGAGTGAAGTAAACCAACGCCCGGCCATTCTTGAGGCAGAACTCTGACAACAAATGGAAGGAAATACGACTATTATTTTAAACAAGCATGATTGCGCATGCTTTCGTTTTGCTGGGCAGTGTGATCGTAGTGAAGCAGATGGGATCTGTGCGACAACTTTGTGCCATAAATGTGAGGAAGTATTAGAATTTAACTGATCGAAGCATATTTTCTTATTTGAACCTAGTCTAAGATATACCCTACCTTCTGCATGGTTAAATAAAGTTGGATCTAAACAATATAAATTCAAGTTTGACCGGTAACCTATGCAAAAATTCAATACTATTTTAAACTGGATATGATATATGCTTATTCTGGTATAACAAGTAATAGGAGTAATATAATAACAAATACAACCCACGGCGGCATGTAGGCATGAGCTGTGTCCACTGGTAGACTACAGGCCCGTGGCAAAAAGTGATGGGTCATATGAACCACCAAGAGACCTGTATAGTAAGATACAGGGGCATTAAATAATAATATTTAGCACTATGCCGTCACTTGTAAGCTGTCCATCTGAGTGCAGGTGAGATTTCAAAAGCATACGGAGAGGGGTACATTTTGGTCATATATTTTTGTACGGCATTCCTACCATCGATAGATCCATGAAAAATAATAAGAAAACACGCAGTGCCGTACAAAAATAGTGCGCCACAAAATCAGAACAACGTTAGATTTTCTGGCAATTTTCTCGGTAAATTTGGTCATTTGATTTTATACGGCATTGGTTCCATACAATTTCAATACCTCTTCTAATCCATTATTCCGCAACGCCGTACAGAAACCATGCGACAAGGGAGAAAAATCGGTGGTTGCAACCCATTCCCCTTTAGTGGTTCAGGGTGTGATGTGAAAAAGTACGGCATCGGTTTCATAACATTATGTAGCACTCAAAACTACTATTTAAAAACATGCCGTCAAAAAATTATTGTTCATTTGAATGTATAATATCAATTATACCTAAATTTATCACAAATTTGATCTTGAAAGCTGTAAGGTCATTTGATCCTGTACGGCTACTTATTTTTTAATAAGATATTGCTAAATACTATTGTTATATAATATAGCCGTTCAATAAAAAATGTTCTGTAAAAAATTGGGAGGAAAACAAAATATGACCTTTTTCAAATTATTTCTAAAGTTTAAATTATCGTATATTAATGAAATACAGCAACTTTCTGAATATTATTGTTGTTTTAAAAAGAACTCAGGTAAATGAATGGAGAAAAAATGATGCCGTACATTTTAATGCAGATCATAACTTATTGCTGATTAAAATGACACTACCATTTCAGGGGTACTTTATGGTCATCTGATACCGTACGGCATTAACATGTTTTTGAAGAGAACAAGTGTTAATATCTATAAATCGTTATGCCGTCTATATAAAGTGAAACTGAGTGTTTACTTCATCCAAAAATTAGAACTTTCTATCTCAGTATTAAGATTTTTGAATACTTTTCGATGTAATATACTTTAAAAGTGGACATATTTTTTTAAATTGTGTGATTAAATATGTTTAATGATACATATACACAAAAATGAAAAATAAAGGTACCATCAACTGCCCTACCTTTGCCTGGATTATGATATTTATGCACTTTAACGTAAAATAAAGTTAAATATACGATCGATTTTCATAGTATTTACACATATTATCGTAAAAAAACCCAACGAATGTTATAATTTTTAATTATTTTACACAATTTTTGTTTGTAAATATAGTTTTCGAAAAAATATTCAAAATCAGACAAAGTCGTGATCTCATGTCTGTGACATTACCTAATACATTTACTCCTAAATAATTAATTAAACTCTTATGTGCTGACACAATCTAAAATTTAGATTAATATCAAGACAATACGCGACCCAATATTAATTATATATTTTGGGAGTATTTTAGGAGGTAAAATTGGCTAGGCAATGTCAGTATACCATTTTGCACAATTTCAGTAAATAGCCATAAATGATTAGGGCAGTCTCCTTAGTGACATAAAAAATGAAAACAAATTTTATAACATCTTATTATTATAAATCATTACCAAAGTATGTATAATAAATAGTAAGAATAGCAACTAATGTAGTAGGGAGGTAGGAAGTTACAAATAAAATAATCTTAGAATTAAAGTAATAGTACGAGTGCCAACACGCACTAGGCCAGCATAGTGGACTATATGGCCTAATCACTCTCATTCGTACTCGCGATTGTAGAGTAGGCTCGTGCCCTGCAGAGGGACGTACTTGTATATTGGCTGATACGGAGTACGAGTTTAATAACTTTTCATTAACCCTATCATCCTAATTAGCGACAACTTAATAATATATTCAACATCACAACATTTTATCAATATGAACATTGAGATTTGTACGGCATTGATTTTTTGTAGGCGATTGCATTTAAAACAAATAAAGTATCTAAATGCCGTACAAAAAATATAATACCAAATATAAAACTAAAGTATATTTCGTTACATAGATTTTTCGACAGCTATTTCCGTCCTACAGACATTTGGACCAAAAAAAATTTACGGCATGTGAAAAAACGTTATCTATGCCTAAAACACTTTCAAAATAAATTAATCTTATGTTGCGTCTAATCAGCCCCTGGACCACTGAAGGGGAGTGTGTTGCAACCGCCGATTTTTCTCTCTTGTCGCATGGTTTTTGTACGGCGTTGCGGAATAATGGATTAGAAGAGGTATTGAAATTGTATGGAACCAATGCCGTATAAAATCAAATGACCAAATTTACCGAGAAAATTGCCGGAAAATCTAACGTTGTTCTGATTTTGTGGCGCACTAATTTTGTACGGCACTACGTGTTTTCTTATTATTTTTCATGGATCAATCGATGGTAGGAATGCCGTACAAAAATATATAAGCAAAAATGTACCCCATTTCGTGTACTTTTTAACTCTCACCTGCACTTAAATGGACAGCTTACAAGTGACGGCATAGTGCTAAATATTATTATTTAATGCCCCTGTATCTTACTATATAGGTCTCCTGGTGGTTCATATGACCCATCACTTTTTGCCACGGGCCTGTAGTCTATGGCCATCCGAGCAGCTCATGATGCCGTCTCCTGTCAGCTTGTATCCGAGCTTGCAGGTCACGTTCAGCTGCACTGAGCCCAGAGTCTCTCCAGGCGCGGCAGCTGGTGAACTCGTATATGAACCGTGCTCTGGAGGCCCTGGTAGCTTGCATTTTTCCTGGTTGCTGGAGCCGCAAAGTAGATGCATAAATGGTGAAGAGATGTACCTATGACTAAAACGAATAGACCTGGCGGATCCTTTTCTCAAAAATACTGCGTTTTAGCAAAAGTTCTCACGTTGCTTTAGGTTTGGTGGGAATTTTATCGTTAAATCTGTATTAATATAGCCTTCACTCTTGCTCTTCACGTATTCTATCTTCCATACTCCACCAAGAGACATAAAAATAAGACTTAAATGTTATATAGTAATAATTAATAAATAATACCTATAACCTAAATGGTGTACATTCCTTCATGATTTTTTAAGTTAACATGAACATAAGATTGCCGAAATTCGATTTATTGAACGAAACTCGATTTATTCAGTAGACTGATTGCCGTTATAAGCCTCCATTGGTCAGTGTTTGCGTAAAGATGCTACCCAACGTAAAAGAGTTCACCTATCTATATACTTATCATTAAAGTTATTAGCAAATATGCAGGTTAAAATTGGTATATTTAACCAAAGGTTAATAGGTGAAAGAAATTGACTGACATTCAGCGGAATGTGGTCAGTGGTTTCTGTTATCATTTTTATGTTGCGATAGGAGTAGTCAGGTCGCTGGCCCTAAGGGAAAAACACTAATTGCCTTAAGTGATACAACTCACAAAGCATTAGATATAGAAAACATCAACTTGAAGTCATTTTTCACTTCTTTTGTAAGCCTATTTAGAAACCGGTGAATATTCCAAGGATTTCGAAATCACTGCCTGTGACTAAATTGTCTTCATTGTTTAAAGACAGTACCTTACAAAGTGTGAATAAGACGATGAAGTTCTTAAAAGAGTACAAAAAACAATACTTACATAAGGTTGAGTACAGTCGCGTCGATATCGTTGGCTGCTATCGAAGATGCTGTAGAAGATATTTTCGTCGTTTATGTAGTTAATAACCCGGGGTTAGGATAGGTATAAGATGTAGTGTTTCAATTGAAGCTCCTTTAATTTTTCGCACCGTATTTAAAATAAATGATATTTTGACAAATTTCTATTTGAGAATCTCACATATTATGTAAATTGTTTATCATTGGCATAGGTATTACTATTTTCACTTGAACTACTGAACTTAAATATATACTTAGGTAAGTATGCATTTTAAATCTTTTGACCCTAAGTTCAAAGTTCCACTTCTCTGAACTCTCCAATCTTATATTAAAAGGCATTAATTAAGATAACTCACCCCCGTACAAATACAAAATAAACAGCGCAATCATTTCACTTTCGATGCAAATTATACAATAACATATTAGTAAACAAGTTACTGGAGTTGCAGAATACCGGTTGCCGGCACAATGTGCGTCGTGGAAATAAAGAAGTCATCCCCGACTTGGCAGCACCCGCGCCGAGCGAATCCTCTATGGGGATATTCAAGAACTAAATACCACAATACATAGGCACGATAGGCACATAGCTGTTTAATTCGTCAGCCTCCGTGGTACATTTGGTAAGACGCCGGCTGTGAAATATGAGGCCGCGGCTTCGATTCTCGCGCTGGGACAAAGATTTGTGTTATCCACAGGTATTGTACACAAGTGATCCAAAAAGAGAATAACATTGGTCTGTGTGTGGGTCTGTGAGACCGACCCATAACCATTTTTTCTTTTGCCTCTTCTCGTTATGGCGGAAAGACCCAAGTTAATGAGAAGGAGTGAACACGTGTGACGGCATACCATTCTATAGCTGGGATGTGGCAAAAAAGAATCAGCAACCCTTTGGGTTCCTTCCGAGGTGGTTATGACCATCAATCTGTGGCTTCGCATTCCAGTATGCATGGTATTGCTGAGGAAAGGAGAGGAGGGCACCAAATTAAACAAATCCTCCGAGCATTCACCGTCACAGACGGTAGATAACGGTTAGGTGGGCGCTATTATACGCTAGACACGCAAGGAGATTATTATCATCGCTAAATTACAGGATATCCAGCGGCATATACGCTGACATATTACGTAAGCTAAGTTTATGAACAAGCAAGAATATAAAGAATAAAAACATTACATTGTAACATTGTTTTATTGAACTCGACTCTTAGAAACTAAAAGTACTTATACTATGAGTGATTGATACAATCTTATAATGTAACTTTTACATGTTCATATTATACAGTTTGCTATTGGCGTTATTAACATTTGCTCAGAATCAAGATAGACCAAGTGCGACAGACTTAATAAAATGTTCATGTCGCAGAATGTGCGTGAGGGTGATCCAGGTGTAGACGTTGCAGGCCCTGTCGTTGGCTGGGGAGGTGGAGATGACGCCGTGCAGGTAGTAGCGAGTCTCGCCGTTCCTCAACGCGCCCACCACGAAGCCGCCGCCGCTGTCCCCGTGACAAGCAGAAGTACCTATTACACAAAAATTGCACTATCCTCATAAAAACATATCTAATGTCACCGTGTAGAGGGCGTAGTGGCGTATAATAGCTTATTTCGAATGCGATGGTCTTGGAAAGGCGTCGGTGTCGGTTTTTCCGACGAACATCAAAGTGGTCACTACTGCATTTTTTTTATTGCTGTGAATGGCGAGACGAGCATGTCGTTCGCCTGATGGTAAGCGATATCACCGCTCATGAACAGTAGCAAAACCAAACAACACCTTGAATAACAAAGCAATGTTTGGCATTCCACTGCGCTCGCCATCATGAGACATAAGATGTTAACATAAGTGTCAATATGTCCAGTAGTAACTCTGGCTACAATGCCCTTCAATCCGAAAAACAACAGTGCGTTTAAACTGCTGTTTGACGGTAGAAATAGACATTGCGGTGGTACCCACCGAAAGGGCCTCTCACATATGAGAGACCTACCACCAGTAAAATGCATGCATGTCGCCATCGTGTAGTTGCGTATAGAGAGCCCATCGTATAGAAAGGCTATTATGTAATAAACCCTCTACTAGATGGGCCAGCGCTGGACCAGCGAGTTGGCCATTGATGGCCATGTGAATGATGGATACGCCTAAGCCATTAAACGCCAGTGGACCATCGCGATGGTCAATCGTGTAGAAAGGACATGACAGCCACAGGACAGCCACCTGGATCGGTAGTGTAAATGCACTGTTGTGTTTCGGTTGGAAGGAAATTGTAGCCAGAGCAACTACTGGATATAATGAGATTTAATACCTTATGTCTCAGGATGGCGAGTGTAGTGGAATGCAAAGTATTACTTTGTAATTAATGGTTTGGTTTTTGCTACTGTCTAGGAGCACTCGTATCGGTTACCATCAGGCGAATGACATGCACGTCTCGCCAGTCATTACAATAAAAAAAAGTTATCAGAACTTGCTGTACTTTTCGTTGTGATTGATAATAAGGAAGCCTCCGTACCATTATCGTATCCAGCGCAGATTTTATCCGCAGTGATGGAACTTCTGAATGATATTGGGCTGTCCTCTATGCATTTGTCAACAGCGATGTAAGGCAGGTAGGCAGCCTGGAGAAGTCGAGTGTTCGCCCCTTCTTCGTCTGTTAGGCCCCAGCCAGCAATCTGGATGCGAAAAAAGGTGCCGAAATACAATAATATAATTAATTATGAATCAAATAATATAAAGCCTTCTACAAATTGGCGTAGTGCTGCTTTAGTAAGGGCTACAATTTTTTATGGTATATTTTCTTGATTAATTTTAAAAAGCCATTAAAGAGCTTAAATCAGCTCTTTTATAATGGGGAAACTCCGTAATGGCACTAAATAGTATTATTTTAAAACTGAATTGACTGACTCAGTTGCCCAGTTGGTTAGATGCAGCCTGTGAAACAATAGGCCGCGGGTTCGATCACCGGACAGAAACAAATATTTGTGTGATCCACAGGTATATGTTTCACGACACAAGACTCGATCTTAGGGTCAGATTAGTGTCCTGCTCTGTATGTGAGTGTTGGGTGTATTAATTATTTATTATAATTATTTATTAATTGAAGAAGTTCGTATATTTAATTTTTTATTGTCAGTGATGTACCTTTCCCATGTTTCCAGGTTCCAGCTGTTTCTCGTCGAATTTAGGATCAAAGCTGATGCAAGCGGGCCTCACGAACCTGTTGTATTCAAACTCTTCAACAACTATGACGATTGCTATGTCCTCTTGGAAGTTCGCTTCAGCCCCTTGATATCGCGGGGGGATTTTTATATCCTTTACCTGCGGAAAATGACGTAACTAGACGATTCTTCTATTTTACAAAGTCATAAGCACAGAATACTTAATATATCTACCTAAAAACCTACTGGGCCTTATGAAGATTATGGCAGCAGCTGTCGGAGTGGACCCGGTGTTCTCGTACTAATCACCATTATATTTCTTAAGAAAGCTACAGGTAACATAGACCTACCCAAATATAAGGATAAAAGGATTTCCACTGCAACCTGTTATAAACCTATTGAAACCTGATTTGAATAAATTCTATAACTGTCTCTTTTAGGTAAAGTTTATTCTGTAAATATACAAAACTTATACCACGACATGCCTTAGATTTTTGAACTGGAGCGTCGCTTTCGGTGTGCCATCGGCGATATCTTTTGCCTACTGCCACACCGTATAAAGAAGGAGATGGAAGCTGTCGGCTCGGTGTGAAGCAATGTGCGGCTGGAACAAAGCGCCTTCGCTTATACCACCAGCTGGTTGTAGCCACTAATTATCATCTAGTGATGGAATAAATAGCAATAGCAATCATATAGCAAGTGAAGTCGATAATAGCATTTCACAAGCGATTGTGGTTCACAAAGCCGATCGGATAGTACTTTTATACGATCTCGTGTAATCTATGAAGGAATTAGTTTTTTTACGAACGCATTTAAAGAAAGAATCAAGAAACCGAACAGTTAACTTTGTGTGTGTTATTTCAGATGTAAAAAATGGTTATAATATATGTTAGTTTTTTATTTACCAATTCTAAGGGGGCAGTTAGCAATAGCAAAAATATAAACCAAAGGCTTCAGAAATAATAAGGTGTTGATGTTAATTAGAAATGGTAATAATTTCCATTACAACTAATTATTGTAACCACTGACCGGATACTTATTGAATTTGTAATATGTTCTTTTGTAGAATTAGTGTTAATCCGAAGCTGTCCGAATATGCGGCACGATATGAATTCAGTATGATTTGGTATCTCGTGAATCAAGTAACCATTACAATATCTGGCTTAATAAGAATATTAGAGATTCAAAAGTATTTTTAGATAATAAATGTTGATTAAGAACTTACAACAATTTATAATTTGCGCCATAAAATAAAGACATTTTACATATTGATCGTTGCTAACAGTATAAATCGGTTTAATTAAAAAAAGAACTTTAGATACCTGTTATAACAACACTTTTGGAAATGAGTGTGCCCCCACATATCTGTTGGTAGCGCGATTCCCGGATCATCTTGTAGATGCCGGTGTGCCAGGGGAACTCGCGCGGCGCCGGCGTGAACCCCGCGGACACAGGCAGGCGACGCCGTCTGCCCACCACCACCAATCCACACTCTAAAATATATTTTTTTACCGTTACGGTACTGCCTGCTCATTGACGTATTTGTACTACGGTATGACTACAAAGCTGAGGTCTCGGATTCATTATTCGAATAGTGAATTATTAAATTCATTATCAACCCGGAGTTAGGTATTAGTGCCCGATATGGCAATAGGCTTGCCACCTATAACATCGTGGGACGGAACATACAAGGTGAAACATGGTTGTACTGGTTGCTAGCAGCACCTCTGCTTACTATTTCTGGGAAAAAGGCGTGAGTTTATGTACGTATATGTGTAAAAATATGCATTTCTGGCCGGAGTGGTGTATAGCATATTATACACCTATTTCCCGTCTTCGTGCAGTTTGGAGAATATTCTATCGCCTATGTTCATCAGATATGTTGTAGGATTCTAATATTGAAAGATTTTTTCAAATCAGTCCTATAGTTTCAGAGCCTATTCAATTCAAATAAACAATCAAATCATTCCCCTTTTTATAAAATATTATTATTTGTTTAGATATTTAAAGAACCTTCATCGAGCTCTTCGTTCCTGGTGGTGAGGAGTAATTCGTCTGCGTTGCGAAGTATACACTGGTGCTCTTGTTCTCCGCAGGTAACTGTAGTTTGCTTTTCTACTTTGCAGTAAGCTGCCAAAAATAAGAAATAAAATGTCATCACACCATTCTCGCAACTACGCAATTCATTGACAAGGGGGGATATCGTCTGGCAGAGATAACACGGGACTAATAAGCTACAATATCCATCCACAATACAAAAATATGATGTCTGAAAAAGACTATACCTATTGGTCGCTATGATGGGTTTCCTATCATTGTGTAATGTGTAACTACACACTCCACGGTCTCGTTCCCGACTCATCAGGTATGTCAATTAATTTACTTTTCCTTGAACAGATTTAATGTACTTACGCACACAAACAGGCATTTCCCCCTCTACCAGTCCAAATACACATTTGACGCTTTTCTGTCCGACCAAGTGGTAGTCTGGCGCGCAGGTGACGTTCACTTGGTACACAGACGTAGTGGTTCCGGGCGGTTCTGCTGGGAAGCTGGTGTACCTGCCGTTTTGGGGCCATGGAGGCAACACGCAACCCTCCGTGTTGGCAGTGCTACAATACAATACTCTTTATTGTAAACCAAAGAATATAAATAAAAAATAAGCACTTATCACAAGTGCTTATTGTGACTTATTATGGCGAATGGCTTTCTAAGGACAGTATCAAAAGAAGGTAGCGGTGAACAATATAGAAAATGTAAAGGGTATTGCGGAAATAGTTACATAAATAAACATTAACTAATACATACTATAAAATATTGATGATAGAATAAACAGTAAC
The DNA here is from genome assembly GCA_030180105.1 of Hyles lineata. NCBI lineage: Eukaryota > Metazoa > Arthropoda > Insecta > Lepidoptera > Sphingidae > Hyles > Hyles lineata. Next base: position 2,184,413 of record JARJEE010000041.1, read on the forward strand.
AAAATTAGAGAAAAATGTAGTTTTTGGGCGTCTTATATCATATCCATCATAGCGCGTTCCATAGTCGAACCGCTTGCACCCTTGCACAGTATGGGATAATAGAATTCAGTTCAAAATATCAATAAATATAATTTACACACGTAGTATTATACTCAATGCTGATCAATCACTCGTATAGGAAATTCCTAAGCAGTCACAGAAATGACAACAAATGAAAATATTTTAAGATATTTGATTCGCAACTAACTTTTCTTTAAAGTGGCTACAAAAGTTACATACGTTTTGTTGATTTCAGTTGTTGCGTCTTTAACTGTAGAAGTAGAATCTGGAACAGTTAAAATACTTTTAATATCTAACAAATACACACAACAAAATCTTTTGGCAACTATTTTAATATAATTGTACACTACACAACACTAGCGCCTGAATACCGAAACACAACTTATCAGCGGTCTCAATTGAGTATCACTCATTACAGGTTTTGATAAATGTGAGACATACATAAATGCCATTTAACTCATTTAATAAGTTCAAGCATATACTTTTATTGTTTTTCTACTCACTAACATTCCTCTCGATGGAGTCCAACACATCTTCACATGCCAGTATCGCCGCATCGTTGCCAACCGGGGTGCACGGTGCTGGTGACAATACATTATCAAACTAACTTTTTTACCCAGGGGCAGAGTGGCGCGGTAATATTGGGTTTATCGGTCTTACAATCCAACGTTAAATTATCAGGATTGTTTGTTTTGTCAACCCCTATTGTTCGACCTTGGTCTCCACTAGTATGACTTCCAAAAACAAGTAGTCATTAGTTACTGTATAAGAATATAGCGTATAGCATCATCAAAACATTCCTAAAACTGGACCTCTTTGTTCTATGCTTAACTAAATTAAGAAAATACTAATAAAAATCCTTAAATCATAAATAATTAATTTCACTTATGATACGTAGGTTACCATGCTTACCCAAACAAAACGGCATAGTGTTTGATAGTTTGCCAGAAGCGCAGCTTATATTCCTGGATCCAACCACTTCCCGACCGGATTTACAGGTCACACTTAATTCAAATGAGTCGAAGGTGTCCCCAGGTGATCCCGGTGGTATACTCACATATGTACCGTAAATCGGAAAAGGGGGTAATATACACCTGTAAAAATTGCCAAACATTTCAATAAAATTAATAATAAATGCTGACTTAGTCTCATGTTTTAAAATTTAAATGTTAGAACTGACTCTATTTGACTCTAATTGACTTAGTTAAATAACTAAAAAGCTATTAGTTCCCTCTGAAGTTGAAGCACAGCTCGAGGATATCCAGCGGCAATGAGTCCCACTCACAAGTCTAGTTTATGAATATGAAGCTTAAATAAATAGATAATAATAAAATAGTTGTTGTTAGACAGTTAGTTAAGACTCGATAGCTCAAATTCACTTTTTTCCATCTGCATATAAATTACGAATAGTTTGATTGTAATCTGTGATTGTAATAATCAAAATAAAAATACTTACTTATCACCTGTTTCTGAATTGGATTCATTGGTGAAGACGTATGCTGTATAGGAAAAAGCCAATGTTATGCGTATGACTGCAAATTACAAATTGTAACAAACAACTTCCATTGGAGCGGGGCGGACAAGATTAGAATTGCAAAAAATGTTATTGGTCGATTTCTACACATCTTCGTTCCGGCCCGCTCGTCTCCGGCCTCCGATTGATTGGAAATGCAGATTATTTAGTGGAATAACTCGATAATGTTCCAGTAATTAAATACATATTGGTGCCATCATATTGGATAGTTCTAGAGTCAATCCACTCCCCACTACGCCTTGGTCTAGCAATGATCATTGTGATCATCATCATGTTCACCATTTACTTAACTGTGCCTCAGAACACTCCAAGCTTCAATTTATATTTTATGTTTGTTACAACATGTTTATTATATATTTATGCTATTGATGTTCGAGTGATTGGAAGCAGGTCTAAAAATCATTAAAACGTTGGAACGTATACTTCGCAGTTGTGAAGTTCTTGGGTGGAAGTGATCTTTGTAACCTTATGAAAGTTAATATTGGTTAATATCTTCTTATTGTATCAATTCTGAATTCTAATAATGGTATAGAACAACTTACGGCTGTATGGTTCGCCATTTCTGCTAAATATTTCACCAGAAGCGAATACGCAGTGAGAGAAGAAGAGCAAAGCACGTCCGTTTTGCATACAGAACTCTGTAAAATGAATACATATTTTGATGACTTAAACCAATCAACTAAGGTTGTATGAATTCATACTAATGGAGTGTCTAGTGTTACATATAAATAGTTAAGTACTGGAACTTAATAACTTACTTAAATCGGACCGTCATCTACTTAATGGCCGAAGGCGACATCTATATGTGGTTATTTTTGTTGGGTTTCTTATTTTACTTATAACAGTCGCTACTCGGTCGATTACGACTGGTAAAACTCACTCCCTCTGGGATTCCACGAGCATTTGGTTAGTAATACCATTGACAAATTTCCAATAAGCCGTCCCGTCCTGTCCGTAACTGACTCTGACTTTGGAATTTAAGTAATCTTCTTGATTTCCATTAGGAAATCAATTTTTAGGCCCGCCCAACCCGCATTAGGCCAGCGTGGTGGACTATATGGCCTAACCACTCTCAATCGTACCGTCGATTGTAGAGGAGGCCCGTGCCCTGCAGTAGGACGTATATGGGCTGATACAGAAATCAATTTGATATGTGTTTTTAGTATAAAGATCTCAAACGTGGGGCCCAAGACAAAATTGTTGGTGGCATACCGAGATGCTTACGCCTCATTTTGGTCATAAATAGACTCGATAAACGGTAGAAACGGTAGCCCCAAAAAATACAACTCACGACGGCATTTAGGCATGGGCTGTGTCCACTGGCCATGCGAGCAGCTCACGATGCCGTCTCCAGTCAGCTTGTACCCGAGCTTGCAGGTCACGTTCAGCTGCACTGAGTCCAGGGTCTCTCCAGGTTCAGCAGCGGGTGAGCTCGTGTATGAACCGTGCTCTGGAGGTTTTGGTAGCTTGCATTTTATCTGGTTACTGAAACTGCACGCAAAGGTATATAATTAGCATGAAATAACAGTAAGGTTGAAGACGCACGTACAGTTTCATGATCCTTTTCCATTCCTTCAAACAACATGAATGACGAAAAACAATGTGTGACAAACGTAGTATGATAATCTTTCTGAGTGAGTAACTATCTATTTGAGGAACGGTCTCAGCGAACTTTGGAGTATTATAATAGAGCGGACATCGGGAACAAAATCTTTGCACATCGTGCTGGTACAGGATGTACACGCACACGGGAACATATTTCTGGTAGGCGTGACTGAGATAGAAATAGAAGGAGCGGTATGTTACCGTTCATTTCTATTACAAACATTTCATTTCTATGACAAATGATCCGTATGATCCAAGGTATATGAATAAGACGAATTAGTTCTTAAAAGCAAAAATACTCACCCTGTGGTGTAACTGACTTCAGCCGCGTCGACTTCCTTTGGTTCTATCAGTGATACTGTAGAAAAAAAATATTTTATGCATTTTAATGAACCGTATGAACCATGGATGGAATTGCACATAATATAGGTTATTGTCCCTTTTATTTTACCCACGATGCGTCTTTCAAGCTTGACGTACTATCATCATCATAACATTAGCCACAGGAAGTCCACTGCTGAACTTAAGCCTCCACCAAGGATCTCCACATCGACCTATTGTTGACGTACTATATAATATTTTTTTATTGAAAATTACACATTTCGAGATAATTGCAAGTGATCAAGTTTTCCTGTCATGAACTAAGTATACATATAACCATGTATTGATTGAGTGCCATAGGTATAAATAGATTCTGATCCGAAGATAACCGGAGAATATCCATCTCATGATAACTACGTAATTAGGACGACCTTAATACGCGTGTTTTGAACACGCTGTAGTTATGGTAGTGAGCAAGATCAGGCGAACTAGTCAAGGTTGCAAGATAATGCTAGATGGGGGTTCACTCTATGATCCGACACGAAGTTCGAATATTCGTCGTTCGAACGAAGATATACGTCTTCCACTTCAAAAATCAATACTATTCTATCTTACTCATCATTTTCTGCGAAGTCACTCTATGGTTACGATGTACGATAGAGGATTCAAACATTTTGTGGAGTATTAGGCCCATTAGTGAAGTTTTATGTACGACGTCCGAACATTCGATCATCGTATCGGATCATAGAGTAACCCCTAGTCGCTTCCAACAGGTCGTTATGGAAATTCCTGGAGGAGACCTTTTTTCAGCCGTGGGCTGCCTACGGCTGAAGGCAGGGAGCAAGGTATCCGTACAGGTATCCTGAAGCTAGTAGTGTGTAGTAGGTGAAGTATTAACCAGCAATGCGATCACACACACAGTGTTGTCAAGTCATCCAGGCCAATGAAAATGTATTTTCAGTTCACCCAGTATTTGTCTGTTTTCGGTTAAGCGGCGAAATTGCATTGTTGTTCGAAAATAAAGTTATTTCTTACTGGTGAATATTTTATCTGGTCTGCATTGCCTTTTACATTAAGATCATTGCTATCACACTTTCTTTTATTTTAAAATGGGATTCTAGTGTTTTTAATTCCAGGCACAATCAAATAAATTGTTTTAAAAAATACGTTAAATGCACAAATGTAATAAAATAATGTTACATTTAGTGTTTCAAATATAGTTATGATAGTCTCCGTTATAATTATGTTAATGTTAGGAACAATTTTATTTTGATTGGTACTATGGAGTAAAGATATTACTCCTATAAATACGGAAGTTTTCTTTGCCATAAAACTCGTTCTAGTTTTAATAAACTCATTAATAATTAAATAAGACTTACCCACATACAAACATAAAATACTATACAACACAGTCATTTCACTTTCGATACAAATTAATATAACTAGGTATTATTGACAAACAAGTTAATGCCTTCACGAAAAGACACTTACTGCCCCGATATGCGTCGTCTCAGTAAACGAATATATCACAAGATATTTCTGCTCATATCTCAGACTCTATAATGATGTTTTGTGTAGATGCAATGTGAATAGCTAATATTTCCCATTGCCAATACATGTATTTCCAGTTTAACGTCCAATTAGTTGATCATCTTAGTCGTAGCAATGTCACGACTTTGATCCTCCAAGTGCCTTTGACCACAATATATTTTTAATGGCTTCAAGGTCTAGGTACTATAAATCCGGTTTCTGTCTGACCAGACAATATCATTTATCTGAAGTCAATATACACTACAACTACCTAACACAGTACATTGAAATAGTCTTCTTGTGATAAAAATAAATAAAAGCTTGTTGTTTGAGTGTGTGAATTATACATAGATTAAGAACTAGACTTATACATTAAAAATTATAAATACATCCAACAGTCACATACACAGACACAGATACTTGCGATTCACACAAACATTTGTCTGAGTGGGGGATTGAACCCACGGCTTCTCGTTTCATAGCCAGCTTCTAACCAACTGCGCTACGGAGGCTGTCAAAATTATATTGTTCAAAAAATCTCCCTTTTATCTTGACACGAAGCGACGCTGGCATAGCGTGGTCAGTAGTAATTGGAGGTAATGTACAGTTGCAATCCATTGGTTAGTATGGAATGTGGTAATTGGTATGGAACATGTTACACGACCCGTCAATGTTTCGTCACCATCCTGACCTAGCAATTGTTTGGGGAGACCCTAATACAACATCCTAACTCCTATATCCAAATTATGGACATTGGACAAAAATGTGGAAGTTAAAACACCTGAATCCTTAGCACTAACTTTCCTACATGATCGAGAAAAAATACTTACGGCCGCAATCAGAGACGTTTAATGTCAATTAAATTGTTCCTCAGTAAAAATTTAGTTCGTAAAATTTACACTAAGTAATGATTTAATTAAAAATTAAACGTACGTCTGAGTACGGCAGTTGGTTATCAAGTACGTATAGACATGATATAATAATCAGGATTTTTTATTGACTCCTGACTCCTGTTTCTCAGCCGGCGTCTAACCAACTGCGTCAAATTGTATATTTAGGATGCTGATGTAATGTATAGCTATGCGGAATTGTTCGCAAATGCAAAGATTTAAGATTCTGACTTGGCAACCTATTATTACTATCGGAGGTGCACTTGTACTGCAATAAATCATTTTTAGGCGCTAGATGTTAGAACATACCTAAGGATTATAATCGGTTGTATCCAACTTTGACCGAAAGCGAAACCAGTTGGTAGTTTTAGTGACTTCAGACAGGTCTCTCATATGTGAGAGGCCGCCTGGGTAGGTACTATCCTGTATATCTGTTTCTCGTGCCAAACAGCAGTGTAAATGCATTATTGTGTTTTGGTTTGAAGGACATTGTAGCCAGAGTAACTACTGGACATATTGAGACTTAACATCTTATGTCTCAGGATGGTGAGCGCACTGGAATGCCAAGCATTGCTTTGTAATTCAAGGTGTCTGGTTTGCTACTGTTTATGAGCTTACGAGTACCATGAGGCGCATGGCATGATCGTCTCGCCATTTATTGCAATAAAATAAAAAGATATCAGATCTCATGTAGAGATAAGCTTCTTACTCTCCCCGCCCTCTCTTCAAGGCCTAACTTCACAACCTCTTTGTCAAAATATGTTGCTTGGCAGCATAAAATGTAGCATTATTAATAATCTTTATTGGATAATCAATAATGTTCTTGCACCTTTTATCTCAACCAATAAGATGTAGAAAAGAGAAAAAAAAAACATATTTTAATCATAAATCATAACCATAATTTATTTACAACTTTGACTTTAATTCCTGCAGTATAAACTTGGATATATCTTCAGCCATGCACCCTGGGTCGTAAATGTGGACATCGTGCCCCCCCTTCACAGTCTTGAAGGAGTAGTTTCCGTTGGGCCAGGCCTTCTCATCCATGACGAACTGCACCTCGTCGTAGCAGCCCTGGTCGATCATATCCTGAGCCAGCACGCAAAACGTCGGCGTGGTGGTGGGAGTGTAGATCTTCTTGAGAAGCTCTCCGGAGAATGGGAGAACTGTCACTTCCTTCATTCTTTGGTCGTAGGTAAACCTGTGAATAAAATTCATAATATTTCAACGCACGATTTCGATGGTTAGAGTCATTCTTTGGCCTGTTTAGAAGAAAGGGAAAACTAGATCAGGGTAGCCCTATTACTTGATATGCGTAGCTTTATTGATTACAAACGAATAGGAATACGAATTCAGTTGTTTATTAGTAGTCGGAAAGATTGCCAAGTCTAATATTTCTTATTCACCCACCTTAGTTATTCCGTATTACGCACCTAGATTTCTACGCAGTAGATCTCGTTTTTCTGAGGTTAAATCTCCACCCAAATAATTGGGCTCATTTATAACTGTTATAGCCAGTTATTACACAAATATCAGTGAAGCTATTTTTAATTGATCCTGTGCTATTATAGGCTGCTAAAATAAAATTAATTTTATTCACCTGTAGAGACCATCGCCAGCTGGCACTAATACTCTTTCTAAAACATTCTCTGATGCTTCTTTTGTCAATTTACGGGTTTTCATCATCAACGCTTGTGCCTGAAACATAAATTCCGATTTAAATATGGAACACGAATATGGCATGCTCGCCATGTATAACATCTGTATCAGTCCATATACGTCGCACTGCAGGGCACGGGCCTACTCTACAATCGAGAGTGCGATTGAGAGTGGTTAGGCCATATAGTCCACCACGCTGGCCTAGTGCGAGTTGGCGGACTTACATACCATAGAAATTATTATAAATCGCTATGGTATACAGGTTTCCTCACGATGTTTTGCTTCCTTCACGTACAACATAGTGAGTCGGAAAACGCAAGGCGAAACGTGAGTGTACCGGTAGCTACCACCACCTCTTCCTACAACTTCTGGGAAAAGACGTGAGTTTATGTATGTATGTACACGAATGGTTTTTTAGAATATGTGTAATTTCAAGGGCTCTTAGGATATCCATCAATTTATGACACTCTGATACTTTTCACTGAATGAAAATCGATATATTCGGATGATGTTTTAAGAATTAAGTTAATATTATGATCCTTATGCAAACATTGTGTGACACTTCTAAGAAAAAACGATTGCATTAAGGAATAAGAATACAACATTTAAAATGATTTTTCTTCCCCTCTTCCAAACTTTGTGTCAAGTTCATCAATAATCACAGACGACTGCTATAGTTGTCCAAAGATTTTCATTTCAGCTAGACACGTTTAATAAGAATAATATTATCACTACCTACGATTTAATGAGGAGTTATTTAAAAACTCTTACTTTCTCATAAGTGTACTTAGGCGCGGTCTCAGGGCCGCTGTTGAACTTGAAGTACTTGTTCTCATCGTAGAGCCCGTAGTAGTCGTGGTACCACTGGCGTAGACCCTGCCGAGTGGTGGACCAGGTGTGGTGCGCCGGCACCGGGTCCACCTCCACCATGCGCGTGATGTGCCCAGGGTATGCTATGTTGAAGAATTTGCCTGCAATACGAAAGATTTGGAGACTAAAACAAATATCAAGGATCCCTTACTGTTTTATTAGCAGCTCCTATAAACTATATGAAGAGTAAAGCCTTGAGCATACATTGTATAGGTCCGGCAAACGAGCACACAGATCATCTGATGGTAAGTGATTACTGTTGTTCATAAACAGCTATAACGCTTGGAACATGTATATGTTACCGCCCCATCAAATTGGGAGGGCAGCGGGAAGGAAAAAGGATGAGGAGAGGGAAGGGGTATTAGGCATTCAACATGTACGATTTTTCAATAATAAAAATACTTTAAGATGAAGTCAAGAAATATGATTGAGAAATCTTCACCTACATCCTTATAATCTTTGTAGAATTTGATAAGTAACGGGAGAGAGAGTTTATCATCATTCCGGGCACAAGATTCCAAGTAATCAAGTCTCAAGCCGACCTTAATCTCAATTTGAAATGTCTAAACCACATTATCAAATTGTTCTAGATTCTGAAGTCAGAATATCCCCACCACCTAATTTTCTAAAAAAGTTACTTACCGATGGGTACGCCAAGAGAATGTCCGATGTAAATAAACTTGTCCCATTTGAAGTGTTCCCTGACCTTAACGATAGTCGGCACCAGGTCTATCACAGTGTACCGCACTCCTCGCGGAAGGTGGTCGGACCTTCCGTTCCCCGGCAGGTCTATCGCAATGTAGTAGAAGCAGTCAGGCAGGAGTGAAACTAATGGACGGAACCCTGAACTGGCGTCTAGCTTCCCGTGGCACAGAAGAACTGGTGGACTGGACGGACTACCCCATGACAAGCCTGAAAATGCATATGCATATAGCATAAGTCAGAAGCCTGATTTGGGTTCTTGGTAAACTGTCATTCCGTCTGTTAAATAGAGACCTTTAAAAATAGATAAAAATCTTCAGGAAGAATATATTTAACAGCATACTTCTTGTAGCTGAAGAAGATGATACCAATGTAGAAGTACGCAACCGATTAAGACTAACTATCAACAAAGTAACGAAGGATATGTGAGATCTGGCATTTGTCTAGTATACCTGCTATATTACCCCACGGCGCCTTTACTGAAATTTCTTTCTCTGTTAATCGTATCGACGATTTCATTGTTCTGAAAAAAATGTTGTGTATTTTATATCACACATCTATTAAAACAATTTTCGAGACTATAGAAAAATACTGTTAATATATATGGCAAGGTTTAAGGTGCTTATGATATAAGTTCGCGCAAAGTGGTTTAGATAAGTAATCTCTTCAGGCGCATATTCATTTGAACAATAATATTGTACATGGCGAAAAGATGAGGGGAAGAGGGGAGAGGAAACGTCCTCTAACGAGATAAAAGGAAGCAAAACTTGTCTCATTTCTGTTTGACAATTTCCATTATTTTTCGTTCTACCACAGGCGAAATACTGATTTCACTTTTGATTAATAGACTTTTTGTCTCATCATTATTTTACTTTTAAAGTGAAAATTACTAAAAACTTACCATAACATTCAGTAGACTCATTTTGTACGATCAATTCTCAAAAAAATAAAGTGGTCGGATTTACCGAATTAAAATTACAATGTGCTTTACTTACGTTTGCACGCGAAATAGTGTTTGTAGGAGTTTCATTTATCAAATCACTATCTCATACATACATCAGCCTTGGATGTGACGTCGTGTGTCGTAGACTATATAGCGTGTTTTTATATCTTACAGTGAAAACTGGTTTAGGATGGTCACTACGTAATTAAAATAATAGAATTCTTTACTTTATTTGGATGTGTAGATGCAGTGGCAGGTTTGGATAGAGAGTTTTATTAATCTAAATTTCTGTACGCGAATTTTGAAGCAATTATTACCCCTATTGCGCAGATTAGAATCGGCGCTCTTAATAAGCTATATGATACATATGTCTATAACAAGAAAGCAAGTGTCTAATTACGGGGGATTTGGCATGCGAGGAAGGGGACCACGGCCCCGGCCCTTACGACGAACAATCTTAAGCCGCCCCTGTGTAATGTGTTATTCCCCTGTGTAACCCACAGGTGGCGCGTAAATCGTAACTGTTACAAAACTAATTTAAAATATAGTTTTTTACAAATTAATTTAAGAAATAAACGTATTCAATCCGCCTGTGTAATACTGACGTGATCTCACGCCTTATAAAATGATAATAATACGTATTTAAATTTTACACTTCATTCGAAGATTATGGTCTTAGAATATTTTACACTAATTGTTTAGCTTTAAAAATAAAAACGCACGATCAAATAATCTGCATTGCCTATAAATACTTTTTATTTCTTTATTGTTGAGATCGATAATGATAGTTGATAAGGTTGCCGTGGCTCCTATTAAACATACATGAATTATTTTCTGTTACAAGAGATAATGTCCCTAGATATGGTTTATTGACTGACATAAAATAAATCCAAGATAAAATATAATAATGTTTAAATACGTGCGTAGGTTCAAAGCAGTAACGAAGACATTACACCACATAAATACATAATGTATACAGTATAGTAACCATGGTTTAAACTCTTGTTTTAAGCCAACTTCTTTATTCAATTCTTATTTACATAGCTAAAGATATGGAGGTGAAGTCAGACTTATCTATATTTACAGCGATAAATAAATAGCCTGATTGACTGAGTAACGATTTGCATGACGGACCCTAGTCCGTCAGACTAGGCTGACCTATCAGACTAGGTACTGCTATAAGGGCCACGTCTAAGAGCCCGAGAAATACTTTTCAGGCTAATGGCATCACAGAGTGTGTACAATATGGGCTCACTCATATCCATCTCCTATCACATCATGGGACAGAAAAATTAAGGCGAAGTGTGGGTTTCCTGGCAGCACCTCTGCCTACCCCTTCTGGGGAAAAGGTGTGACTTTATGTATGTATGGCATATTTATAGTATACCACAGAGCTGCGAGAAAACGTGTTTATCTAAAAGTCCTTAAAAATAATTTGTCAATAATTATAAATAGTATTATATAGGGCACATTGTGACAACAGCCTAAATTCATTTTTACCCGTAGATTTCATGAAGCTCGCGGTTAGATGATTGCCAAGACAACCAGAAATAAGGGTGCGCTATATATACTGAATTAAGTACTTAAATATCTATAGCCGCACCAAAAAACCGATTGCTGACCTGGCGACGCAGGCCGTTGCCTGACCGCGTCACCGCGGTCGACCGGTCACCGAGTAATAGTATATTTATTTAGTTATCGGTCCGATTGCTTTTATATTCAATATCTGAGGGACAATTTGCCCCGGTATTCTTAATTTATTGAAAATTGTGGTCGCCTTTTCGAACTTTTAGTTATTGAACTCAAATTGGATATCTAGGGAATCTTCCGATATTCTAAATTGATAGTCAGAATTAAATGCTATGGCTGTAATTTTGAACTTTTTAGTTGTAGTTCCGATTGTTCCCAAAAAGTTAAAAGGAGGGAAAGAAAGAGGATATGAGGATTATACGAAACACTGTATAATTGTATTTACGATAAATCATGGTATGCTATGGGTATGCTTAACGTGACCATTTATTTTTTGTGCCAGAGCGGGACATCTGGGGAATTAAATAATAATAAAAAGTTTTTGGTGTTTTACAAGTTTTTAATAAAGAAGATTGAATTACAAAAAATAATCATAGCACTAAACACAAAACAATTAGGCACGATTTATAAGCCCCAGTAGTGGCGTGACTTCCAGGCAGGCACATAACGTACTCAATAATAGCGAAAAAAGTTTTTAAATAAAGATTGTTTTTTTACGAAAGTGCTGGAATAATTTGACCCAAACGTTTTCAGTAATAACCGGACTATGTAGGCCTTGCTGGGGACACCGGGACAGACTTCCTGAAAGCGGGACTGTCCCGCCTAAATCGGGACGTATGGTCACGTTAGGTATGCTACTTTCCTGAAGTTTCACACTTTTTTTCGTATTATTTCTTTCAAGCGCTGTTAGCCCAGCAAATTAACTTAATACCATACCCGAAATACCTTAGGAAATACTTATTTCTTTAGAATACCAACGGAATCTAGTCGATAATTTTAGAACTTTGCATAATCGACTTGATTATGGAAATCGAGTGTGACATTAAACATAGTCACTTATGGCAGCTCTATTATATACATCAGTCATTTATCATTTATTATTTATTTTTCCGATGTTTTATTTAATTATCATTACAGAATTGCACCGTTTGAGTGTAGGTTTGCAAAATATCAAAAGAAATTAAACAAATGATGAGCATAATATAACAGTTACGTTTAACTACTTTATGAATAGAAAATCATATTAACCTATGTTAATAAATTGTTCTGTGATTAAATGTAAGAAGTGAATTAATACATTCGATAAGTTAATTTTTTAATAAAATACTATGAGTTTCTTAGAAAATGAATGGTACATACAGGCGCCTTGGGGCAGGATATGCAGTAAGTAACTCGAAACACTAAATTATAAACTTCGTTTAAGTCAAAAATTCGCACACTCGTTGACCTTTGATCATAATCTATTTGGATAACAAATAGCGATATTTAACATTTATGGCATATGACGTTTTTACAATTTCCTTAGGAACAAAATTGGGGCGATTTCATAAGTTATGTTTGAGTAATCTTCTAAAATAAAATAAAAGAAACAACAATAATGAGTACTTACTGTTTGTATTTTTCGTCTACGTATTCGTTTTACAAGGATAAACATATTTAATGAAGATATTCTCCTAAAATTAGTCAAAAACTACCAAGTAGTTTTTTATTGCATATTATGACTCCTAAATTATACAAGGCAGATGGTAGAGTGTTCAAAATGCCACAGGCCGCCACCTATGGGGACGCTGGCCTCAGCCCAAGAGGCCATATTCAGAGAAAGAATCTAATATTTCCATGATAATTAACTCTACATGACCCTGTGAAGTTTGGAATCATCTCACTTGATGTTAATATATTATGGTTCCCAATATAAAGGCATGCGTAGTTTGGGACCAATAGAAATAAGACATAATGTACATAATTCACTTTTGGATACAAAAATAAAAATCTTATTATTACTGAAAAAAAAAAATCTTATTATTTATTAACAATTATATTCATAATAATAAACAATTATTTTTCTTGTTTTTTGTTTGACTTAAGTGAATTTCCACCTTAAAGCCTCCACCTCCACCTAAAAGCCGGTAATTTATATCTATGCCCTATGATGATGCAGATATTCATTGGTGGTGGTGATCACTTACCATCAGGTGCTGTTCAGTATACACTCATTTGAATAAGAGATAAAGATACCAAGAATTTTAGTGAATGTATTTATATTCAACTGCAACTTTACCCATTTTCATAGTAAAGGATCCCCATCACACTTGCTGCATCCTGGCTCTGACCATTTAGTAATGACAACTAAATAACTAATTACTCTTGTAGTGGGCTTTCACATATCTGAGGACATTTGTGTTCATGGGCCTCTGAGAGGGCCATTTGCATGGGCCCACGTTATACAGGAGAGCAGGGTGGTTCTTGTCGGTCCTTCTCTGTTGATTGTATGCAGGAATTGTGTGATCAATGACTATACTAGTGTCCAGTAGCAGCTTAGTTTCTGAGCAGACACTGTGCTACACTTTGTGGTAACCGCAAAAAGTACTGGTGCAGTGGATGATCAGGGGCTAGCCCACAATTTCTCTGAGGAAGCGTCATCAACACCAAAGAGGTGCCAATCAGGCCTCCTTGTTCATGGTCTCCATGGAGCAATGATGCTCTATTCTGGATTCTCAGTCCTTGACCTGTGTGGCTGGACTGGCGCCACGTGTGATAACCTTCCACCTGACATAGGTCCTATCGGAGTACGGCTGCTTCGGTAGATGATCACGAAGGTTCCTTCATGTGTCACTACTGTGTCAAGTGATAACTCTTACGGAGTGTCGAAGTGACAAGCGCAAGAACTCTGATCAGTTTTCTCTCTCACTTTTGGCCATGATGCCTTCGATCGCCAAGATTCGTGGACCGTGATAGGCAATGCTCTCGTTTTGCAAAAACGTGATTTCGTGGTAAGCGAGCTCGTACCGAGATCGTGAGCGGGACTATCCCGCTCGCCGCCGCCTCCATAGAAGTCCCAGATCATGAATGGCTGAAACGACGCCCCCACCCTATGTAACCATTATTACTTATCAAGGCTCTACAGTCTACATGAATTAATATACTGACAATATTGTTTGATTTAGTAATAGCATGGGGCAACTGCCACAACCCGCCCGTTCTGCTGTGCCACGGAGCCGTGGACTCCGCCGCCAGTTTCCGTCCACTAGTAAAACTATTGCCCAAAAACTTTTACTACATTGGTAAGTACAGATGAAATTTTATGTAATAATTTTCTGCACATTCGAACGATTTGCGGATGCATTTGTTTTTCACCTAAGTGCTTTATTAGATCCAATGTCCGGTAAATTAATCTTGAAAAATAAATAAACTTCCTTTCATTTGTGACCGACAACCAAAACTCGATCGATTTGGCCACAAGCCACTACTGGTGGTAGGTCTCTCATATATGTGGGAGTCCATCTGGGTGGGTACCACCGCAGTGTCTATTTCTCTCGTCACACAGCAGTGTAAATGTACTGTTGTGTTTCGGATTGAAGGCCATTGTAGCCAGAGTAACTACTGGACATATTGAGACTTAACATCTTATGTCTCAGGATGGCGAGCGCAGTGGAATGCCAAGCATTGCTTTGTAATTCAAGGTGTTGTTTGGTTTTGCTACTGTTCATGAGCGATCGTATCGCTTACCATCAAGCGAACGGCATGCTCGTCTCGCCATTCATAGCAATAAAAAAAAAAAGTAAATAAATATACTGTCCATTCAGGTATGGAGTTGCCTGGTAGCGGCAAGTCGGATCGGTTCCCGCCCGGGCTGATGTTCAGCGTGTACGACCTGGCGTACTCGGTGGAAGCCGTGGCCAAGCACTTCAGGTGGCCGTCCTTCGTGTTTATCGGACACTCCATGGGCGCTGCTATTGGTGACTTAACTATGATGCATTTTCTACATTACTATTCTGCGTTAAAAAGAAAACACGAACACGTGTATTTATTAGCGCGATAAATATAGGCTACAGCTGGGTAATGTTATCGTTAGTGCATTAGATAAATGCACTTTTTGTTAGTACACCAACCTAGCACAACATCGATATGCAGTCTATTTTATACTTTTTTTATTCTCCATAGAAAGTCCAATGTTATAATAGTTCTGTGTAGTACACCCTATTAGTTCTATGTACTCTGGAATTTAAGTCTGTATGTTAATTTTCATATAAACCAAAAGTCGATAAAAATGGAGGTAGCGTCATAACTAACGTGACCATTTATTTTTTGTGCCAGAGCGGGACATCTGTGGAATTAAATAAAAATAAAAAGTTTTTAGGGTTTTACAAGTTTTTAATAAAGAAGATTGAATTACAAAAAATAATCATAGCACTAAACACAAAATAGAAAGATTTTTTTTTACGAAAGTGCTGAAATAATTTGACCCAACCGTTTTCAGTAATAGTTTGATAAAGCATTTCGAGCGAAAATACTTTTTGATTATCGTTTGGTCTGTTTGCAAAAGCGGGACTATGTAGGCCTTACTGGGGACACCGGGACAGGCTTCCTGAAAGCGGGACTGTCCCGCCTAAATCGGGACGTATGGTCACGTTAGTCATAACACAATAGGATCATATTCTAGAAATGAAACTATATCTCGATATTAATTGGTTGTACATTTCTATTTGTAGGTAAAGTGTACAACGTGTGCTACCCGGGCAAGTTGTCCAAGCTGGTGGAATTGGACCCGATAAATTTTTACGCGATAGAACCCGAAGAGTTTCCGAGATGGTAAGTCTTATTCTTAATTCTGTCAATAACAAGTATAGAACACGCCTCTTACCAGCGCAGTACGAGTCCCAATTTCTTGTTTGAATACATCTCCTAAATAAAGTACTAGCAGTTTGCGGCGATACGGAGGAATAAAATAATGTATTACATTTATATTGTCATTATATTACAGGTATCAGTATTATTACACAAACTTTTTCGAAAACTATGAAAAGTTTAACAGTGCCAGAGGGACCGCGCCGAAGATCACATGGGAAGAGGTAGTTATTTCTGAATATTACCAATAATTGGAGTACTGTGGTGGCAGAGTAGGAAAAAATCAGCATAATATCATTGAAAGGGACTCAATCTTCTCCATTCTTTGTTGGTCTGATAATTTATTTTAGCTTCTTGGAAGTTTTTTACATGTACTTACGAACAAATTTATAGTGAGTTCCCTCCTAGTGGTACTGCTGACCACCTCAAGGCCCAAAATTCTATTAATAATAGTTGTGATTATTATAAAATTCCTTATTTTCAGGCTATAAATACTATAAAGACCAAGCGTGGTTTCACGGAAGAATTGGCTAAAGCAACACTGGAGAGGTGGACAGAACCCGCCGGCGACGGCCTTATACGGTGAGAAATAAACGCTTTGAAATAATGGCCCTTATAGCACGTTCAACAAGCGTAATATCATACCTTGTAATTCTTTATTTTTACGACATTCAAAAATAATATTTATTTTTCAACATAAAATTACAATAATCTAGTGGTACGTTTAGACTAGAAGTGCGTGGTGACCTGTTGGTAAAACGGACTAGACGCGGCTGCCAACATGTTCACGGTGGTCGCGGGTTCAAATCCCAGGGCACACCTCTGACTTTTCGGAGTCATGTGTGTATTGATAGTCAATCACCACGCACTAAAACGGTGATGGAAAACATCGTGAGGACACCTGCATACCATAGCGGTTTATAAAAATTTCTATGGTATGTAAGTCCGCCAACCCGCACTAGGCCAGCGTGGTGGACTATATGGCCTAACCATTCTCAATCATATCCTTGATTGTAGAGTAGGCCCGTGCCCTGCAGTGGGACGTATATTGGCTGATACATATACCGACGTTTAGACTACGACATAAATTCTGTCATAAATGTCCGACATGAATGTCTGTACTGTTTACACTAGTACACTTGGACACAACGTGTTAATGTAATTTCAGGTACACATACGACCCGCGCATCCGGCTGGTGCAGGTCCCGCCGATGTCCCCGGCGCACGTGCGCGCCATCTACACGGCCGTCGCCACGCCCATGCTGTGCATCCAGGCCGAGGAGTCGCTGCGGCAGCGCCTGTTCCGCAACACGGCGTTCCTGCAGGACGAGCGCGCCTACCCAGCACGCAACCTGCGCGTGCGCACCGCGCCCGGAGACCACGACGTGCACGTGCTCGCGCCACACCTGCTCGCACCACACATCACGGCGTTCCTACTCGCCGGCCTCGACGGACTCGACTCCAAGGCCAAACTGTGAGATTTCAAACATGTGTCAATTGGATCCAATATTTGGTGTATAGCAAAGTTTGGGGCCAAATATTTGTTTGGATTGATCTTGGTTATGTCGGAAACAAAAGCATGTATTAATTATTTTTAACCAGGCTGCTGACCATGGCATCTGTGTATATTTGTTTATTAATTTTAATTGTGCAGCACGGCATTCGAGGGTGTAGCGAATATGGGGTTTTCAAATAATACACGTGCTGCTTTCCAGGGTTATTCCCGGCGAATGCGTGCTGTCCCACAATCTGGCACTATTCTTATCCATTTCAAGGCGCTCACAGCTCAATGCGTGCTCAATGGTGCGCGCCCGAGCGGCGCTCGATCGGTCAATCCCCGTCCGCTGCCTCGTGTTCCTGCAGTTCGAGCGGGGCGGTTTCGGGGAATAAAATGACAATAGTGCTGCTTTCCAAATTGCGGATTGTATTTCGCTGATTCAATATAGCAGTACATCAGGACTTCGACGAGTGCGTGCCGTCCTACAATTAGACACGATATGTATCTACTTTACGGCGCTCACAGCTCAGTGTCGGGTGCGCGCCCGAGCGGCGCTAATTCGGCAATCCCCGCCCGCTACCACGAGTTCCCGCAGTCCGTGCAGGGCGGAGCGGGGAGCCGCCGAGGCGCCGGCATGTCTGAGCCGTCGGTGCCGTGACGTCACAATATCGGGGGTGGTTAAAACTATGTACAATTGATACTAATACATACGGGGCTAACAATATATGGGGCTAGTATAATTAAATATGGTGTGAGGGCGTTGGGCTCTTCATCCGTAACAGCCTTGCCCCGGCGGTGATCCTCGGCGCCACCACACTCGATCGGGAGGACGATGAGCCGCCGGACGGGCCTACGAAAAACTCCCCCTCGCGTCTGCACGTCCGCACTTCGCGTCACACTGTCTGGGCCAACGTACACGCGAGCGACACGGCTCTTCGGCCACACGTTCCTTGGCAGAAGGCCGTCCGCGATGACTACGACGTTGCCCGCTTTCACTTCCTCGCGCGTTCTCCTATGATCGCCCCGGCGCCTCAGCGTTGGTAAGTATTCCGGCATCTAGCGTCCCCAGAACGCATCCACTAGCGCCTGAGCGGCTCGCTATGCGTGCTTGTCGGCTATGTCGCACGTTCCCTGATAAGGCAATCCGACTGCGGATCCTAACAGAAAATGATTTGGTGTCAATGCCTCGATGTCGCCGGGATCCACCGACACATGAGTTAACGGACCCGAATTTATGGTGTGCTTGATTTCCGTGAGCACCGTGTATAGTACCTCTTCGCGCGGTGCTTTTTCATTTAACGTAACGGCCAGCAATCGCTTGACGCTGCGTATCAGGCGCTCCCAAGCTCCCCCCTGGTATGGCGCCCTCGGATCGGTGAAACGCCACTCCGTCCGGTGCGCCAACGCGACGTCCTGTAGAGCTGGGAGCCACTCTTTATACGCGAGCGTCAACTCCGCCTCCGCGCCTCGAAAATTTGGTCCCGTTGTCCGAATATATGACCTGCGGCAACCTCTGCGTGCCGCCATACGCCGAAATGCCATAAGGGCCGAATCAGTGCTCAAACTATTGACTAATTTTACATGCACCGCCCTTATCACTAGGCACGTAAACAACATTCCCCAGCGTTTTTCACGCCGTCGTCCGACCGTCACCCACATCGACCCGAAGCAGTCTATACCGCACGTTGTGAACGGTCTCACGTAGGCCCTCAGGCGCGCCTCCGGCAAGTCCCCTTTGACGGGCACCGCGGGCGCCGCTCGCCGAATACGACAAGTGACGCATGCGCTTACTACGCCTTTTACCGACGGGCGCAGTCGCAAGATCCAATATCGTTGCTTGAGATTTTTGATCATATGTTCCGTGCCTATGTGAGCCGCGGTGTGCTCGCGCTGTATTAATAATCTAGCTATGGGATGCGACCCATCGATCACGAGTGGTCGTTTTAACGATTCGTGAACCGTGGCGACGTTGATACGTCCCCGAAGCCGTATCAACCTGTCGGGTCCTTACTCGGGGTCCAGTCGATATACCCGACTGGACCGTCCTACCGGTTTCCCGTTTTTCAAACACGCTAGTTCCGTGCCGAAACTGTCACTCTGCGCCTGTTTCAGTAATATTAATTCCGCGTTTTTAATGTATTTCGCTCGTGACCTACTCTCGCGGTGCCGCCATTTATCTACCGCAACTAAAACGCGCGAGCGTCTTTTCGTTCCCATGAAGAGAACCTACTTGCATCGATCACGGGGTGTTCCTCTTCCACCCGCGTGACCAACACCTCTTCGGAGGTTTCGCCTTCGGGCGTTGTTTCGCGTGCCCACTCTTCCTGCGGTTCGCGCAGAAAGTCCGGCTCTCTAAACCATTTATCGTTCGGTTTGAGATCTGTGTAACCCGCGCGCGTCGCGTCGTCCGCCACGTTGTGCCCCGTCGGCACCCACCGCCATTGTTCCGGTCGCGTAAACTCGGCTATTTCGCCGAGGCGGTGTGCTACGTATGACGTATATCGCGCGGATTCGTTCCTTGTCCACTGAAGAGCCGTCTTTGAGTCCGACCACAATATAACATCGGCTGCGATTCTATGTTCTTTCATAATCTCCGTGGCGAGCCTAGCTCCTATGAGACACGCCTGTAACTCCAATCGCGGTATTGTGAGCGCTTTCAGTGGTGTCACTCTGGCTTTCCCGGCGGCCAGAATGACGTGCACGCAGCCGCCACGGTCCACATAACGCCAATACGCCGCCGTCGCGTATGCTTGTTCGCTGGCGTCACAGAACACGTGAAGTTGCGCACCTACCGCGTTGCCTAACATACCGTAATATCTCGGTAGTCGGAGGTTGCCGACATGTTCCCGATCCGCGAGCCATTCGCGGAATATCGTCGCCTCGTTATCGGGGACGGGTTCGTCCCATCCTGGTTTTTGTCGCCACAACCCTTGCAACATTATCTTCGCGGTCACTGTATATGGACTTACTAAACCCAGCGGGTCAAACAACGACATGACCGCGCTGAGCGCCTCGCGTTTGGTGGGGGTTCGACGGCCCTCTCTGACGTCACCGGGTACGCGGTGTAACGCGATGCTGAACGCGAGTTGGTCCATTTCGGGCAATCAGCACACACCTAGGGCCTTTCCGCACGTGCCCGCGGTTGCTCCGAGTTCCCGCGGCGCCCTAGTCATGTCCCCGTCGGACACTCCCCCTAGTATGCGCGCCCAGTTACTACTCCATCTCGCGAGTTCGAATCCGGCGCGGCCGTGTACTTCGTAAAATTCCGCGATCGCCTGAGCGGCCAGTTTTTCCGAGTCAAAACTGTCCACCCAGTCGTCCATATAATGACTCCGCGTGATGGCCTCATACGCGCGCGGATGCGACTCTCGATGATCCCTAGCGTTCCTGTCGCGCACGCTATGCGCTATAAACGGTGAACTACGCGCTCCGAAAATCATCGATGCCATCACGTAACTCTGTGGCGGGCCACTGCGGTCGTCGCCCCGCCACAGGAAATGTTGCGCGACCCTATCCTCCGGCCTGATCCTAATTCGCAGGAACATCTCTTTTATGTCCGCCGTTATTGCAACGGGTCCCTCACGAAAACGGAATAAGATGCCCTGTAGTGACCGGAGTAGGTCCGGTCCGTCTAATAACACGTCGTTCAAAAATACGTTATTCGCACGTGCGGCTGCATCAAAAACTAGTCGAACTTTCCCGGATTCGTAACGGTTCGTAACGGCGAAATGCGGCAAGTACCAATGCCGCGGACTTTCACAGTTCCCTACGCATCGTTCCGCGTAACCGCTATTAATCAACTTATCAACTTCCGCCGTGTACGAATCCCTAAACTCACGCGACTTATCCATCTTTTTTTCAATACCGCGTAGTCTCCGAAACGCCATGTCATAGCTCGGAGGTAGCGCGACGTCGTCCGAGGCCCACGGCAAACCCACTTCGAATCGACCATTAACACGTTTTGCCGACCGTTCAATAATGTCGATTGCGCGCTCCTCCGGCGCTATCGGCTTTCGCGTTTTACTTATTCCCAACGCATCAATACTAAAATATTCCCTGACCATCTCGTGTAAGTCGTCCGAGCTATCGCGCCGCGCATCTTGCCATGTGCGCGCGTAAAGTACAGACTCAGCGGTTGATCGGAGGATTCTGCCAGGCGCCGTATTGGTTCCGTGCAGAACCCACCCGAGCCGCGTAAGAGACGCCGCAGGCCGGCCTTTGGCTCCGGATAACAACTTCCGTGAGACAATAAGCTCCCAGTTATCCGTCCCTATGAGTACGCGCGGCCTAGCATCCCTAAAACAAACGTCTTTCACTTTTAATGAACCGCGTTTAATATCTCGGCACTCACTGTTTGCCGCCCGAACGAAAGATCGCGCATCGTACGCGCCTTGACGGTGTATCGTTGTCGGTCATTTCTACCGGAGACCGACAGGTCGACAGTCTCGCTCTCCAATCCTGCCTGACTCGAAGCGACACCGCGAATGGTGAGCTTTCCCGGCGTACCGTTCGCGCCCACCGCCCGCGCTATCTCTTCGTCGACTAGCGTGACCCCTCGTCGAACAACGCGTACGTCCTGACGGCTCCGCTCGGGCCCCGTACCGTAATCGGGCAAACTTTAAGTAACACGTGGTCCCGGTTGTGTGTCTTTGCGGCGGTGGCGGCGACACGTTCCTCCGCAACCTTCTCGGCGGGTTGTTCACGCGGCGAATGTAGCAACGCGTGATGCGTCCGTCTGCACTTGTCGACGCCGCACCGTTTACCCGGGCAGTGGAAACGCCTGTGCTTACAGCTGAGACACTGGAAGCACACACGCGCCTCCTTGGCTCACTCCCACCGCTGGGCAACCGGCATAGCGATAAGCTTCTTGCACAGAACAGTCTTGTGCTCGGCCCCGCAACACAGACACACACTTTTCTCTACGCTATCCGTAGTCGTGTAGACGTTCGCGCCGCGATTTCTCTCGTACGCCCGACGCGGTCGCGTCTCGGACTTCGTTCCCGCCGCGACTCGAACCGCGCACGCGGGTGCAACCTGCGGCGCGGTAGGCGCATATGCGTGCCTAACCGCGCGGTCCGCTTCGCGCATTATAAATTGCGAGAGGGCGACTATCTCCAGTTCCCTCCCGCACCCATACTCTTCCGCGTAATCACACCACTTTGATTTTACACGCGGACTAAGTTTCTCCGTCACTTTACGCGCAAGCATGGGGTTGGCTAGATAACCGCGTTCGTCTAACCCCGAGATTATAGTAACTATGTTTTGCAACTTTATCGCGAAACCGTTTAATTCCGCCGCGGACGTTCTTAGCCGCGGTAATCGCGATAAATCACTGTGATGTTTGAAAGTTTGAAGATTACAGATGAATATATCTTTGACCATATTGTCATTTTCCTTGAAACTACAAGATTTGGACAAATTCCTCAGATCCATGAGGAAATCTTTTATTGACTGATTTTCACTCTGTTTATGTGTAAAAAATTTGTGTCTCTCCATTGTTATATTCTTTTTGGGAGAAAAGTGACTATCAAACTTTTCTATCAGATCCACATATTTGACTTGATCGATTTCTAATCCAAAAGATAGAAATATAGGTATGCCATTGGGACCCATGTGGTGCAGCAAAAGCGAGACTAATCGGCTGTCTTCTTCTTCATCTAATGCAGATGCTTTTAGAAATATTGTGAAATTCAACTTCCATTTTTTCCATTCATCATCCAGGTTACTTGCCAAGAAGTTAAAACCCTGCAGTGTTGAGGAATAGATCAATTTGTTTCTCTCCAACTTTGGTTGTGTGACATGCTCCTCCATATTGTTTTTCGTTTTTCTTCACGATTTAACAATACAGATGTTACAGATTGTGGTGTTTACACTTTCCACATCTTTGTTTACAACAATGTTCACACCTGACACCATGTGATGTTTGGTCTTATAGAAATAACACAAATCTTTTTGTATTATTTATTTGAACAGTGATACATTCGACAATCCACATTTCTAAACCTTGACAGACAATCTGACATTAAACCATAGACATTGACATAGACAAAATAATATTCATCACAATCACTAATCGCTCTATCTATAATAATTTCCGGCCCCCCGAAACACTGTTCGAGTGTTTTCATAATCGCGGACGGCTCGGTCGCGGTATATAATAGCGCGGACACCGCCTGACGCGCTTCGCCCTTTAACGAGGCCCTAAGACGAGCAAGGTTCTCCGCAGATGAGAAACCGTGCATACCTGTCGATTCTCGTATAGCGGCCTTAAATGGCAACCACTCCTCTGTCGCCCCACTGAAACTAGGCAGGTCTTGAGTCTGCCTAGGCGGCGCGCGTCGCCGCATCATTTGATCGAGTGTGTCGGCTAATTTTTCTATTCCGCGCTCCCGTGAGCGCTCCGGCGTTATTTCCCTACGCCTATCTTTCGATTCCGGGTTCGGGACGCGTCTTTCATTAACATCGGTTCTCAGCGCGCACTCCCGCGTAGCGGCTGGGTCCCGCTCCCCCTGTATAAGGGATTGGTGAGCCAGTCGCTCACCCGCCTATCCGCGTTGGCGGCTTCGTCTCCGCCGACACTTTCGCGATCCGTCTCCTCACGTATCGTAGCGACATCCGCAGCTAACCTCTTCCGAATGAGACTAGCCTGTAACTGTAATTCCTTTCTCCGTATTGCCGCAAGTTGCTCTTCCGGGTCTAGCTCGGCCTGCCTTATCCGGGCTTTCGCGCTGGCAGTCGACCGATGCGAACGTACCGACGGCGGTCGCGACCTACGTTCCGGGTTCGCGGCTGCGGGTTCACGCGGAGTCGTGAACTCGGGCGTCGTCGGCTCCATCGCGGTGTCTCTCGCGGCGGTACGTACGTTCCTAAACGCGGACGCTTGTACTGACGGTGACGCGGGGTAATCTTCATACACCCGTAACGTTTCTGCGGTTTGGCTGCGCGTCGTCGGCATGTTGTTCCAACGCCCTAACGACCTAAACCTAAACCTATACTTAAACCTAAACCTAAACCTACGGTGCCTGGATTCAACCCGCGCTCTCAAGCGCTCTTCTTTGGGTTGGTGGTGACGCACACCTTCACCACTCGCTGACCTGTCGCGCCGTCGTGAAAACGACGTTTAGCACAGCCGCCTCTGCCCTTTAGCACCGTTAAGTGGCAGGACGAACTGTGCCGCCGTGAAAACGGCGTTTAAACGCTGTCAGCACCGCTATTTCACGCTCACGTTTCGCGCGGACATGCCCGTTGCGTGTATTTCGACGCGCACTTTCACTGATACGCCCGTCGCGTATCTTTTCCGCACTCACTCTCGTAGCGCAGCGCCGCTGCAGCCCGACGCTCGTCGCACACGACGCTCGTGGCGCAGCCCGACGCTCGTCGCACACGACGCTCCGGCTTCACCCCGACGCTCACGGGGTAGCTCGTCGCACATGACGCTCCGGCTTCACCCCGACGCTCACGGGGTAGCTCGTCGCACATGACGCTCCGGCTTCACCCCGACGCTCACGGGGTAGCTCGTCGCACATGACGCTCCGGCTTCACCCCGACGCTCACGGGGTAGCTCGTCGCACATGACGCTCCGGCTTCACCCCGACGCTCACGGGGTAGCTCGTCGCACATGACGCTCCGGCTTCACCCCGACGCTCACGGGGTAGCTCGTCGCACATGACGCTCCGGCTTCACTCCGACGCTCACGGGGTAGCTCGTCGCACATGACGCTCCGGCTTCACCCCGACGCTCACGGGGTAGCTCGTCGCGGCCCGACGCGCCGCAGACAATGGTTACTGCGGCCGCACAATTCTGTGCAGAGAGGGAACGGCGTTCCCGTTTCACTCGGCGTCCTGTCTTCACCGAAATCTTCTTGATGACACACTCGCCGGCGTGCAGCTCTTCGTGATCTTCAGATTTTTCAGTCATCCGGCGAACGAAGGACCAAAGAACTGTGCAGTACGTCGCCTTCGATGGGTTCGGGGAACAAATGACACTAGTACTGCTTTCCAAAAGGACTGTATTTTGCGGTTCTTGATACAGAAGTATAATACATCGGCGAGTGCGTGCCGTAACACAATTTGGCACGATCTATATTCCTTCACGGCGCTCACAGCTCAGAGTCGGGTGCGCGCCCGGGCGGAACAAATTCCAACAATCTCCGCCCGCCTTTACTAATTCCGCAGTTCGTGCAAGGCGAGGCGGGGGGCCGCAGAGGCGCCGACATGTCTGAGCTGCGGGCGCCGTGACGTCACACTGTCGGGTCCACCCTTACTAAAATCTTATGCTTATGTACAATTATTTTCACTTACATAATACTATTCTCTATATACATTACAAAGAGCTATCCTTATTTACTACGCGAGAGCGTTGGGCTCGTCGTCCGCAACAGTAGTCTTTAATCAACTTGTGATATTTAAATATAGCCGTTTTCGGCTTCATCAGCTATGTGATTATAAAACATTTCTGTTTTATTCACATCTCACATGTTAACTCTAAATGTGAGCACAACACAAGTGTAAACTCACTATTACGTTATAAACGTTCATACTCATTTGAAAATACAGGTATTTAGAAATAGTAACTTTTCAATTAAATATTTGTTCAGTGAAATATTCAATTGAATTTGTGTAACACAAAAACTCAAATGTGAACGTTTTTCAAATACAAGTATAACAATATATTAATAGTGTACAAGATCCTAAACCAGTGAAACATAGTGACGTGGGACCTGAATAAGTGAGAAACCTCCATTAATGGAACTCATGCTGAGGTCCCAATAGCACTGAATTACCTCTGCTAGTGGGACAAAGCATACCTCTTTAACTGGCACTCATTCTTTTGTTTTATCCTCATAGTTACCTCTTGTAACTGAGATACCAAGTGAATTTTGAAAAATTAAAATCAAGTGAATCTTGAAATTCTGTAACTGAGATAAAAACGTTTTGTTTCTGCAAATTCCATAAATAAAAGAAACGGTATAGTTTCTCTATAACTGAAATAACTTGTTTTCTGACCTGCATTAATGGAACCCTCTGTTAATGACACAGATAATTATACTGGCAAGTGGAATACCTCTATAACGCCCGAATACTGGAACGCCATTCAAATAATAAGTTGCTCTTAACAGCGTACGGCCCTCTTATCCAGTACATTTAAGCGGGATTAACGTAGTTAAGCGCAATTTATATTTAAGTTGCGTTCCAGTATTTGGACGTAAGTGAAACAAATGTGCAGGTCCCTTGATGTCTCGCTTAACTTGTGTTAGGTAGAATTCAATGATAACTTTTAAGTGTTACTCCAAATCTGCCTTAAATGAGTGTCTTATCAATGTTTAAGAGTTCTCAGCTTTGCAAATTCAACAGGGTAAATACCTAAAGGACAAAAATTACACTGTGTATGTAAATTTATTATCACATTCAATATTGCATTTGTACTTATTTAATATTTGTGTTTTGTAATTTTTATTTGTTTAATGTTTAATTATGTGTAGTCTGTTTGTATGATAATGTTACCAGTTTTTTACGGTGCATCATATTAAGGTGCTGAATTGTGACTTTTAAAAGTAGGGTTAGCAATATACCTCATAGGATATATTTGAATTTTGTTTGGTCTAGGTCTGTGGGTCTAGGGGTATTACAAATGGTAATATAATTTATACGAAAGTTGTAATTACAACGCAGATGTCCCCGACTATGATCCTAATAAGTTATTGTATAAACTTACTATTTTATTTACATAATGGTGTGTTCAAAGTATATTTTAAAATTAAACATTACTATGACAAAATATTTTTTACATATCACTAGCTTTTTAATGTCTGCATGAAAGTTATATTTTAAATATGAAATATACCTAAACATATACAGGTTGCCTCTTATTTAGGTATATACAAGTATGCTTATGTAACATTGTAAACCACTGAAAATACAGTACTTTATCAGTATTTTATCTGGAAATGAATTTCACATGTGTTTTATCCGTAGATTAGACTTGTTTTTGTTTTAGCTTGCCAAATTGGCATTGCTGCAATTTTACTTACATATTTAGTGAAATACGATTAATAATATATATTACTTTTATCTAAGTCAATGAAAGAAAGGAGTTTATGTATATTTTTGTAATGTTTTGTTGAACAAAAATGTATATTTGGTGATGGTGCAATAAATTATTGTAAAGTTCTGGTTGACATTGGTGAATATTTTCAAAATATGACTGCTATTTTTTGTGATGTTTGAAGATTTTTCAACAAGTAATAAAGGATGTTATACATAAATTGTTGTATCTTTTTAGTTTTTACTACATTTAAAATTGAATTATCACAGTTTTTTAGAATTAATCACGGTAATAATTACAACCACCCTTTCGGTCCTCAACTAATATCACAAGGTGAATTTTAGGTACAGTTATTATATTTGACAGCCTCCGTGGCGCAGTTGGTTAGACGCCGCCTGTGAAACGAGAGACCGCGGGTTCGATCCCCGCATCGAGAGAAATGTTTGTGCGGCCCACAAATTTTTCTTCCGGGTCTGGGTGTTTGTGAGATCAAAAAGTCTCTCGTAGTTCCTGATACCCACGACACAAGACTCGATCTTAGTGTGGGGTCAGGACTATGTATGTGACTGTTGGGTGTTATTTATTTATTTTACCTAAGGGGGGACATTATGAAGTTTTGGACGAAACAAGGAGTATACTTTAATTGGTAGGTCTCTCATATGTGAGAGGCCCTCTGGATAGGTACCACCGCAATGTCTATTTCTCCTGTGAAACAGCAGTGTAAATGCACTGTTGTATTTCGGATTGAAGGGCATTGTAGCCAGACTAACAACTGGACATATTGAGACTTAATATCTTATGTCTCAGGATGGCAAGCGCAGTGGAATGCCAAGCATTGCTTTGTAATTCAAGATGTTTGAATTTGCTAGTGTTTATGAGCGGTCGTATCGCTTATCATCAGGCGAACGGCATGCTCATCTCACTATTCATTGCAATAAAAAAACTTTAATGAATTGTAACAATTTAATAGATTTATATTTGCCATTACTAGAGGATCCCACTAAAATTGGATCAGATTGCTCTACGAGCTACGAAAGGAATTCCTAAACAAATACAAACGTTTCCTCGGTTTTTTGGATTTATTTTCGGTAATCGGCAAAAAGAACGATTTCTAAATGATCCACTTGATTTAAGTTTTAAATGAATATTGGAAGCACAGATCACATTGGAAGTTGTGTTTGCAAAAATAAAACGTGTCGACGACGCGACGCGTCCTGTCAGGTAGATAGCATTTGCGAAGTATGTTTTTTAGTCTTGTGAAAACATTCCAGAGTCAGGAAATTAATTAAAAACTGGTTATATATGATGGAAGATTAATTTATTATTAACGTTATTATAACTTATAGTGCAGATAAAACAGCATTACATATTTATTAAGATTCCCTAGTCACAGAAATCAAATGCAGTAGACTTTCAATTCTTTATAGCGTTCTTTACAAATACATACAGAATTGTCAAATCAAATGTCATTGTCATCAATTGTCATTCCGAGAGGCGAGAAGACAAAAATTGTATTTTATCGATAACAATGTGAATATTTATTTTTAATTTTGTATTTGTGTAATAATAATACTTAATAAACTTTTAACGTAAGTGAATATCGTTTTTTCTTGAAATTATTAGGGAATGGTAATGTAATGTAGTCAATATAGTGCATTCTACGATCAGCTGACTGCAGTGTGCATTGTGTACCGGTGTTAGGTTTCATTCCTACATTTTATCAATTGGATTAGGAATAATAACTTATTTACTTAGGTGAGATGTTACAAGGACATTTATTTGACCATTTTTATTATTTACGTTGCTTTATATTCATTTATTGTGATAAATTATCAACTAACTTTGAGTCCCAATTATTATGTGTTGCAAAGTGAAAGTTTTGGAAACAAAATAACTGTTTATCTTAAAATATCTATTTAATGATACGCTTACGCCAATAAAACACAATAAAATCCACTAAAAGATTCACTTAATAAGATAAAAAGAAACATGTTGTATTTTATTAATCAATATTTAACAGTTTGCATGCAGCGGACTTAGCGAGTATCAGGAGCATATATTAAATATTTCTTGATGCCTTGTATGAACAGGGAATGAGTATGTATTTAAAATATTCCTACTGTATGTTATAAAAAAAATTAACAATACAGTTTCAATAGGTTGCTGATGTGAAACTTATAGTAAGTGAAACATATAAGAATGTCTTCTAATTACTAAACATTGAATTATACTTTCAGATGGCACTATTCATGAAGCAAGATTTTACCCCACCACTTCTCTCCCGAAGATGGTTTGCAATCAAATTGAGACCGAACATGGTGAGTACTCCACAGGGATTATTTAAAATTGTGTACATTTCATGATTTAACTAGTGTCATACAAATGACTTAAGGATATTGAGATTTTTTATCAAATGTTTTTTATGCACAAAATAATCTCTTGCTTGGGGATTTATTTACCTAGATACTACCTTAAAGCCGCAAAGCTATAATTTATTGTTTTTGTGATACCTTTAACATCTAAAGCATAATCTCTCTTCAACCACAGGAAGTCCATTGCTGAACATAGACCTCTCCCAAATAACTCGACATATAATTTTACATATTTATAGTACACATAATATTTTGGCTTTTTATACTTGTTGTTGGTCTTTACTATATGAAAGGCTATCTTGGTAGTTATCACTGCAATGTTTATTTCTCCCGCCAAACACCAGTGTATATGTTATGTTGTGTCCCGGTTTAAAAGGCATTGTAGCCCAAGAACTGGACATATTTAGACTTAACATCTCATGTCTCAGGATGGCCAGTGCAGTGGAATGCCAACGATTGCTTAGTAATTCATGATGTTGCTTGGTTTTCCTACTGGCCACGAGCAGTTGTATTGCTTACCATGGGGCGAATGGCATGCTCGTCTGGCCATTCATATCAATAAAAATGAAATATATACTTTTCATTTCCAGTTAATATACAGCCGGCATCACATTATCTCCATTCTTGAGAGTGGGCTGCTGTTCCGGGAAGACAGCATAGAGGTCGAGCAGGAGGCTCCGTCGCAAGAGGAAGTGTGGCTTGCAGCTGGCGGCGGCAAGAGTGGCTGGTTCACTCGAGGAGAGGCAATAGCAGCTGCTGCTTTAGTTGGTAGTGCTGTACTGATGTGTCCGCCGAGAAGGTAACAGACTTCTTCTTCTTCTTCTTCTTCTTTAAATGATAGATGGCTCCCCCGTGGAATCGGAGATTTTGCCAATGTCAAGGTATTTGTTATTTTTGTAGTCGATATGATCATTTTTGTTACAGATAGAGAGGTTAAGTTCATAAGTTATGATGGCTACCCATCAGCCACATTAAATACGAAATTAAAAAAAAAATCTCTGACCATATAATTACGAAATTAGTTAGGTTAATGTGAGTATTATAAAACAGACATAAATTTCAGTGAAAATGTGTTAGCAAGTTATGAAGTTATCCATAAAATTATATAAACATATAACGTAACACTTCTATATTATATATTATGTTATCTAAAAATAGAAGGAAAGGGATTTATAAATGCATGTTATGTTATTGAGTTTTATAAATTTGCATAAACTATATATGAAACGTGAAAAAACACATGTTAACATAAACGATAAGTTAACCGGGCGGGGAAAACCAGGCGGGAGAATTTCATACAAAGGGAATAGTACTCTAGGGCATTCCAGGAACATGTGTTCCAGGGTACCATCGGCAAGTCCACATTCACACAGAGAATGGTCGCGGATACGGAACTTGGCTAAAAATACTGGAGTGCACACATGACCTAATCGCATGCGAATAATTGTAGACGTAACTTTTTTACTAATATTCTTAAAAATAAAAAACCAGGGCTTCTTTGGAATGAAGGGTTGAATTGAACCGTAATGAATGCCTTTAACCAATCTAGTAGACTGCCATCTTTCATCCCAAGCTGTCATGAGATTTGTTTTGGTGTAATATAGAAAGTCGCGGGAAAAACAATCCTTGTAAGTTAACATTCCAGAAGAGACGGCATTACGCGCACATTGGTCCACAAATTCGTTATGGGATATGCCAGAATGACTAGGAATCCATGCTAGCACCACTTGAATACCAGAAGTATGGCAATGGCGTAAAGTGTCTTTAATTTTTAACGTGAGGTAAAAAGATGTTTTGTTAAACGGGGGCTTGAGAATATCATGGAGGAGACTGGAAGAGTCTGAGAAAATGATGGACTTATTTATGCGATGAGAGAGAACAAACATAACTGCCTCCAAAACAGCTATTGCTTCACCTGTAAATATAGATGTAGCAGGAGGGCATTTATAGTTAAGAGTAACCTTTAATTTTGGGATCCATACAGCAGCACCTACAAATTCAACAGCAGTAAATTTTGAAGCATCCGTGAATAAGGGAAGCCAGCCATCCCAATTTTCAGCAAGAATTCTATTAAACTGGGTATTAGCGTTTGTGTCATTTTTGTGAACGCCAAAGTCGAGAATTATTTGAGGTTTAAAGAGCAATGTTTCGAATGGGAAGGTGTAGGGAAAATGGCAAGGTGTACGAAACAGTCTGAATGAAGAGAATTTTTGATAGCTGTTAATAAGGAGAGGGGCAGTTTTGTTAAACCAATACCGGGAATTATGGAACAGTTGAGAGAGTATATTTAATTTGTTGTGCAATGGATGGGATGATAATTGAAGGGTTTTACAGAGATATCGATCACAAAGAAATTGTCGACGAAGGCAAAGAGGGGGCTCCGAACATTCTACCTGGAGGGCATTTATGGGAGAAGATTTCATAGCACCACATATAATACGTAAGGATTTAGCTTGTAGTTGGTCCAATATACGAAGAGCTAATTTATTACATGGTTCCAATAAAAAGGAGCCATAATCAAAATGACTACGAATAATTGCATTATATAATAATTTTTGATTATAGGGATGGGATCCCCATCGAACACCTGAAACAGCCCTCAAAACATTAATGCCCTTCTCACATTTTTCAGAAACAAATTTTAAATGGGGGACACCAGTCAGTTTGGAGTCTAAGATCACGCCCAAAAATTTCACTTCATCATAAAAGCGAATACGTTCATGATTAACTAAAAGTAAAAGGTGGGGTATGGATCTTTTACGGGAAAAGACTACAGCTTTGCATTTAGGAATGGAAAGAGAAAGCCAATGGTCTTGAAGCCACTGATTAAGATAATGCAGTGCAGAGTTTAGTCTATTTGCAGCATCTAGAAATGATTTCGAGGAAGTATACAAGATAATATCATCGGCGAATTGTAGAATATTCACAAAGGGAATTACTGTATTCTCTAAGTCAGTGGTGTACAAATTATATAGGATCGGGCTTAGAACAGATCCTTGAGGAAGGCCTTTCCATACCATTCTTGAACTTTGAAAGGAACCATTAACACTAAAGATGACCGAACGTCCTACGAAAAGATTAAATATAATGTTTATCATCCGCGGTGGCACACTCAGCTGCAGTAGTTTCTGCCTGAGTAGAGGGAGATGAACATTGTCATAAGCAGAGCTTATGTCAAGAAATACTCCGATGACGCTTTCTTCACAAGAAAACGCTAAACGGATATCCGTAGTGAAAATGCTCAAGTTATCCATAGTGCTCATGCCCCGTCTAAAACCGTATTGAGAATTGGCTAGAAGGCCTCTGTTCTCAACGATCCACTCTAGCCTATTTTTAATTAAATGCTCTAAGATTTTGCATAAGGTTGTGGAAAGGGCGATGGGTCTGTAGGAAGCAGCAAGATTAGGGTCTTTACCAGGCTTATGTATGGGTAAAATAATTTGGGTTTTCCAAGATTCTGGCACGAAACTATAATTATAAATGTGGTTGATAAGACCAAGGAAGAACATTTTAGAGGATTTTGAGGATTTAGTAACGAAAGAATAGGGAATACCGTCAATACCGGGCGATGAGTCTCGAAGTCTCTCCAGGGTGCAACAGAGCTCATCATATGAGAATGGGTCATTGAACGGGTCGGAAGAAATAGAAGGAAGAAGGGTAGGAAAAAAGTCCTCAGAAGGTGCCAAAGGAGGAGCTATATTGTTGATAAAATCTTGAAGCCAAAGATCAGTATTATTTGATGGTGTATTTAAGGAGTAGTGTATAGACCCACGAAAATTTTTAATTTTTCTCCATACTAAAGCAGGTGGTGAACGAGGGGAAAGAGATTCGCAGAATCTGGACCACCCTTCAGCCTTCTTTTTAGCCAAAAGTCTTTTTGCTTTCGCAGTCATCTTTTTGAATGTTAGGAAATTTTGAAGAGACATGTCCGACTTAAAACACAACTCGGCAGAGTTGCGAAGTTTAATAATCTTCGTACATTCAGCATCCCACCATGGAGGGGACGAAATCTTACCGGAGGAAGAATTTTTAAGAGGTATTGAAGAATCAGCAGCAGAAATAAGAGCACTAGAAAAGGATTCGCACGTAGAGAGAAAATTGGTGCATGATACGGGTTCCAGAGAAGAGAGAAGGCAATCAAGTTTACGACTGTAGCTATCCCAGTCTGCTTTGGTAAGCCTGTATTTTAGAAGGGGAGAAGGTTTAGGGCTAAAGGAAATAGTCGTATGCCATGTTGATACCAGAGGGAAGTGATCGCTACCATAAGAAAGCGGAAGGATTGACCAAGATAGAGATGGAGACAAGCCGGAAGATGCAAGGGTAAGGTCAACTGCGCTAGGATTTTGGGTGGGAGAAACTCTTCTTGTAGCTGAACCATCATTTAGGACGCATAAATTTAACTCGTCAATTAGGTCAAGAAAGGGTGACGATAGGGAATCACTGTAGGGAGATCCCCACAATGTGTGGTGTAGGTTAAAGTCACCCATTATGATTAAGGGAGAAGGAATAGAAATTAAATGACTTCGGATTTCATTGATAATATTAACATTGGGATGGGGGATATATATCGACACAAACGACACATTTAGAGCTCTTACAGCAACTATTTGAAATGAGGAATTGTGGGGTAAAATGGGGATTTGTGAGAATTTTACGGATCTTTTGATAAGGATAGCACATCCAGCCCAACCATCGTCCCTGTCATCCCTCAGACAGGAATAGCCGGATAACCTAAAAGGTGAGTCCGGCCTCAACCATGTCTCAGAGACGGCAAAAACAACGGGATTGTGCTGATTGATAAGATGGATAATTTCGTTTTTTTTATGACGGATGCTTCTACAGTTCCATTGGAGAAGATTGTGAGCCATGTTGAATTTTAAATTGTGTAAATAACTGTTCCAGTAGGTAGAATAAATTAGGGGGAAGGGCATCACTGAACTTAAATGCGATGTTGAGAAGAGCAGATAAAAGTAATTCAATTAGGTTTTCATTAGGGGAAGGGGAAGGGCAAGAAATCTCAGGATGGGTTGGGTTAAGTGGGACTTGCGGCGGGATGGCACAACCATTAGGTAAGGAGGAAGAAGGGGTAGATATTATATTCTTATGTGCAGTCATATCGAAACCTTTGGAATGGCTAGTACTAGCGCGACGTTCGACAAAAACTGTTTTCTTTCTTTGTGTTATGGGAGTGGAAGAAGGAGAAGAGAGAGAGGCAGCAGGTTTCGATGATAGTAAATTGGAGGATTTGGCTACCTCAACAAACGATTTTTTTACAGGTCGGAATCTAAGTGAGGCTTCGGAGAAAGAAACATTCTCCTCCGACATGACTAATTTAATAGCTTTTTGACGGGAATGTTCTGGGCAATTAGGGTAAGTAGCCATATGAGCCCCAGAACATAGAAGGCATGTCGAGTTATTGATAGAGGCCTGACAACTAGACCCTGGGTGGGGTTGAGCACATCGGTAGCAACGAGGTTGTGACCTACATTGGGATGCTACGTGACCAAAACGACAACATTGGCGGCATTGTATGGTGGGGAGTTGGTACAAGGAGACAGGCATAGAGGTGTGAAAGCAAAATATTCTTTCGGGAAGATGATTACCCCGAAAAGTTAATACCACTGTAGTGGATGGGGACCATTCTGTAGTACCATTTTGCAATATCTTTCTGTTAAGTCGTCGAGCTTTTAGAATTTCTCCATAAGTTTCGTGGGACTGAATCCCTGAAATAAATTCCTCAAGAGACCAGTCAGTGGGGACATGCCTAACCACACCCATTCTGCACAGTTGGTATCTCGGAATAGTAGCAATTAGGTTGTTGCCGGTAATTACATTAGATTTTAAAAAGTTATTGGCTGACTCTGCAGTATTAAATGAAATAGTAATTTTGCTGCGACCAAGTGGTTTAATGCTCCCTGGCACAATGTTGGGCACTTCATGTTGGAACAGCATTTTGGCAATTTTGAGGGCTTGAATGGGATTACCCTTTTCTGCTGATAAGTGGACCACATATGGTCCCTTATCAGTGGAAAAGTAGATTGATTTTTCCTCAAAATCAGGGCAAGTATAACTGTCTTGAATAGACTCTGCCGGAGATTTTTTTTTTTTTGGATTATCCGTGGGTGACTCTAAGGGACGTTTCATTGCCTTTTTATTAAAATCCATATGAGAAATGTTTTCTACTTTACCAGAATTGCCACCTCCCCCATCTGGGGGAACATCATCATCCAAATCCATGTGAGGGTAGTTACAAATACACACAAAAACACAACACAATTAACTAAAGAGATAAAAATACACAACTAATTATCTACTAATATAACATATGATTAATTATTAAGACTAAACTAAATATATAGTTAATTAAATGGTACAAAGTAAAGAAATAGAAAATAAATTTACGAAAGCAAAAAAAACGCGTGTTTAACCTCTCGCTGTCAAAATGACACTCATCTAACAGACTTGACTATTCTTAAATGTGTTAAATAAATCAAAACATTATTTACTTTAGTGCATTGTTTTGGTACCGTAGTTTAATGATAAGGACGGCGAGCGCAATAGAATGCAAAGCATTGCTTTATAATTCATGGAGTTGTATATCTTCAATACTCACAGGTTAAATAGTTACTCCTACACGAAGCTTGAATGTTCGGACGTTGAACGTCAACATATAAGTAAGAGAAAAGTTTTCCACTTTTAAAAATCAATACTATTCTCTATAAAACTTATTATACATTTCCAACTTTGTCTAAGATTAAGACTGTGATACAAAAATAGAACAGCTTGTAAAATATTTAGGCATATTTGTACAGTTTTACGTGTGATGTTCGAACATTCGTCGGAGCGAAATCCATTTGGGAATGCTGAAGTTAATGGTAAAGGATCAAACTTCTAGGTTTACTACAGGTAGGTTAGAATGTGAATCAAATACCATGATGATTAAAGCGATCTAATTTGAAATAATTATTTCAATAGAATTTGGCGATGATATAAATAAATATTTTAGACAGTTCTCGTTACTATGTACCAATGAATGTTGAAGACAATTATGACATCTATGTCTGTATCAGTATCTCACATTTGAGAGACCAGCAATAAAATGTTGTGCAGTATGAGTCGGTCGTCGCTGGTGCTGATTGGTGGGTACTTGTGTGCGCCGGCGGGGCTGCGCGCGTGGCACCGCGCGCTGTGCCGCGGCTCGCTAGGCGCGCTGCTGCTGCGCATGCGCGACTACCTGGCGCTCGCCCGCCGCGCCGCCGCCTGCCTCAAGGAGTACGCCGCGCTGCACGCGCAACTGTGAGATATATTTAATACGATTTTATAAACTTGTATGTATGTATGTGCTTAAAACAATTACGTATCATATTTGGATAGCCAAGTGTGAAATAAATTGCCGCAGATACCGAAAAAGTTTATGTGTGACATACAAATATTTTTGTTAGGTCTGGATGTAGTGGAAATCTAAAAAAGTGTCTTATGGTTGATGATGCGTGCTACATAAGACCTTTGGTAATTTTGCTATTGGCTAGTAGAAGTTTGTTTGTGACTGTTGGGTGCATTATTTTAAATTTATTCATAGTAGGTATAGTTTCTTAAACACTACCAACTAAAAGATCAAATCTTGTCTTCTTTATCCCATATGTGTGATATAATTTAATAACATTATTGACTGCATAATAAAAAGTGAATATAAATATTTCATTAAATATTCTCAGACTACTTTTCATTCGTCTCACGTCCGCGTTGTGTTATGTGCAGCGGTTCAATAGCGTGCGTGATCGAGTCGACGCACACGCTGCTGTGCCGGCAACAGGGCGAGCTGTCGATCCTGATGTCGCGCGCGTCGTCGGCGTTGCTAGGCAACGCGCCCTGGCTGCACGCCGACGTCGCCTGGGACGCCGTCTCCATGGACCACAGCGACAACTTGATGGTGACTACTTGTTTATCACGCATACATTACGATTTAAATATAATTTCACTGTCCTTTTCTCATAAGTATCACGTCTCAGGATGGCGAGCACAGTACAATGCCAAGCATTACCTTGTAATTCATGGTGTTGTTTGGTTTTGTTACTGTCCACGAGCGGTCGTATCGCTTACCATCAGGCGAAAGACATGTTTGTCTCGACATTCATTGAAATAAAAAAAAGTTTTTTAAATGAAAACTTCACTTAATTAGGATACATATTAAAATTCAATATATTGTTGCAGAAAATCCACCACGCCTTCCTGGTGGTGCAGTCAACGCTACTGAAGCACATAGCGATGGCGCACTACGTGCCCTCCCCGCACGCGCGCAAACTCTACAAGAACCACAACGAGAGGATCTACTGGATCCACAACGTACTCATTGAGCATTTGAACGAGGAGTTCAGGCAAAACTACGAGGCCCTGGAACGCATGTACCGGCTGCTCAAGAACTCGGGGAACAAAGACATAGATGTGAACAAAAAGATGGGCGCCGCCGTCAACAAGGCGTGGCTCTGTTCCGACGTGCACACCGGCATTGCACGGGCTTGTCTAGAATTAAAACTAGCGCTACAGAAGAGCAACAATCTAGACATATTCTTAGACTCCTGCGCACTCAGCAACCAGAATCTAGATCTGGAGGTATTGAACAAAGACATAGAAGAACTCATCGACGATGTGACGAAGTGTCTCGCGACGGTACAAAGTTCACAATTACGGCTCAAAAAACTAAGAGGAAAAGTCGAAGAGAAGACGCATGATGATGTTGAAATCGTAGAAAATACTGCGCCGATCGTCAAAATAGAAGATCGTGTTCCTGAAAGTAAGGACGAAGTGTTTTACTTCGTTAAAACTGATGACGATAACCCCGCTCAAACTCCCGGTGACGTCACCACGGCGCCAGGGAAACAGGAACGAGAGACTACTAAAATAGTTCTCACTGAGTTAAAAAGGAAGTTAGGCAAAAGAGAAGATTTGATGAGGGAGCGAGAGAGACAAGCACTTTTCAACACCATGCCCGACCTTAAAGACATACCCGACTTTCCCAGACAAATCCAATTCGAAGAATTCGTTGAGAGAAAAGGTTATATACGTAAGGTTAAAAGAAAAGTTACCAAAAAGAAGTTATTTCGTCACTACAAAATCACTCCGCGAAGACCTTTGAAGCCGAAAAAATACGCTTTTGAAATAAATAAATATGAAAACGAAGCGGATATCCCGGGCGAACTGTACGAAGCCAACGCGAAACTTAATTTTAAGAGTAAATTACTAACTTTTTGTAGCCTTAACAATCGGGTGACTGTGGTTAGGTGGCGTAAGAAATGTGTGAGTCCTAAAGAGTTGGACTCCAGCGGGCTTTCCGAAGGTCTGAGTGACGTTGAAGCCAGCGCAGTCAAAGCCACTACGAACCAAGCGACCAACAACGAATTGAGTTTCAGAGTCAGCAAGAAAGACCTTGAACTCTCCTCATCATCGGAAAGTGATTTTGAGTTCCATCAAGTGTTAAATGACGCGCGTAAAACCAGAGCCGTGTGGAGGAAGAAGCACCCTGTGTCCCTCACGCACAACAAACGAGTAATAGACAACGGAGACGAGAGTCTGCGGCCCATAGAGTACAGTTTCGGGACGGGATTGGCTATGGCTTCAGTATTGCAAGTGAACAGTAAAGCTCAGAGGCCCAATATGGCGCAGGAGGAGGTTTTCATCGGTGACGGTGAAGTTTCTACTGATAGCGGCAACGACGAAGACGCGTAGCCTATCACGACCTGACTTTATTATACATGACTAAGTCTGTGACTTGTTCTCTTATCTTGATATCAAACCTCCTTGCAACATCTGAGACTTCAAGGGGTGTTCATAATTTGCCATCAAGTATTATAACGTTACAAAGGGTGGTTGTGAAGTGATAAAATTCATTAAAAACTACATTTGGAGTATCACGTGAGTAGTTTGTACACCGTAAAATATTGATTTATATTCAGGTATTTTAACTGGATAGATTATAATGGATATATTAATTTCCCCATTTTTTTTAAATATTGATTTTTTAATTGTAATGTGACACTTGATTATCAATTTTAAAGTATTTGATTAAAGATACGTAACAATCCTGTTTCAGTTAACATTGTCATGTCTCTACCAATTTGTAAATCCTATGGACCATTTAAAAGGCCTTTGACATTCTATTTTATAGAAAAAACGCATATACCAACAAATCACACACAAAAAGTGACGTACATGGGACATCATTTAGAAATAGCTTGTATTTTTAGAATTTCGTAACAGTGCTCTGATGATCGACTTTTTAAAAAGAGGCACATCACATATTGCACAAGCAAGGTTCCTAGCATTTTGATGCATAGTGTATACACATGTTATAAAACCACTGATAATGTCATATAGAAAACCTAGCATATTTTTTAAAATAATGTCACAGTATATATTTTTTTTATTATTATATTAACATTAAAAATATTAATTGACTTGTGCCTCCTTTGCTTATTATAGAAATAAATAATAATATAAGTAGACAATATAATCAATAATTATTTATTTTTAAAGTAAAGATTTTTGACTGATATTAATGGCATAATATTTTATAGTGTACCATTTATGCAATTTAATGTGACATTATTTTAAAACTAATGTTGTTCAGACAAGCTAATGTCCCTAAGTGACTCGCCGAGAATTCTTTGTGTGCCGCTGTTGTCCTGGCTGACAGAAGTAGCAATGGTTGATGTGTATTATGTAGCTTTAAAATATTTAGGCAACATAGGGTCATTGCCTAACTGGAACACAAGAATCAAACAATTTTTTGAGAGTATCATTTGGAAGTTCCTACGGTTAAAAAAATGTTTAAACCCTATGGTTATAATGTAGAATGATTAGAATATTTTTCGCCATATCACAGCTATGCACGAATGTAATTTATTTTGAACGTCAGTATTATATTTCAATCAAAATGGCGGAAGAATTTGAATTTTCATTTCTGTATGATAGCAGATGCGTGGGCCTCAAGGAAGGGATTTAGACGCTAGGCATCCAGCATTTATATTGATTATAAAAATCCCCACTTTTTCAATCTATATAAATTAATTTAAAAGGACACATACATGCACCAGAGTTTGGTCTTCACCGTTGGTATCGAGTACTGATTGCCTAACTGTTGATCAAATATCCGCATTTTAAACAACCCACAAGGTTTCTAAAGATACTTAATCTGTGATGTTTCACTGATGAAACCCGATGGGAATAACTGTTAATCAATTAAGCAATATTATACATGAATAAGTGTCGCGGCAATAATTGTAAATTAATTAAATCATATCTGTGATTGATTATGTAAATTTTAACAATCATTAATTGTTTATCTGATAGATAATAAAGTGATTCGCTTTTATCTTACCTAGTTTCATTGAATTATATTGCGTACCTACTTCATCTGTTCTCTATTATAACACAGTTGTGTGGGACAGAAACAGATAGAGCAATAGTACATAATGTACCGTACATATCTGGCATATTTGGAACCTAGGGCCCTACTATATTCATCCGAACGAACGAACGAACGAAGTTGGGCCCTACTATCATAGAGTAAGTAATCACTATTTATCCGAACGAACGAAGTTCGAAACTTCCCCTACTCCAGCCGGAATAATGTCTAAACTTTTTTTATTGCATTGATTGGCGAGACGAGCATGCCGTTCGCCTGATGGTAAGCATGCTGAGAGCTGAGACATAAAATATTAAGTCTCAATATGTCCAGTAGTCAATCTGACTAAAATATCCTTCAAACTGAAACACAACAATGCAATTACACTGGTGTTTAGACATTACGGTGGTACCTACCCAGGTGACGTCTCACATATGGGAGAGCTAGCACAGTAAATCTTAAAATAGTTCTGAGATTTGTTTACATCAAGTTGAACTCCTGGTTGGAGTGTGAAATGAATAAAGTTTACAGTTATACCAGTAAGTTCTACAAATATGACAAGGCTTCTAGTGATATTGCATTATAGTACATCCACACCGCAGCTACGTTTTGTTTATTTATTTATTTAAGGACATCCAATGATAATTACATTGTTTCTTCTATCTAATAAACTTACAATTTGGTAACATGCTAAATGCACTACCTGCAAGCGTGACAACATGCATTGAATATCAAATAACTGCTAAGTGATACTAGAATCAAATTTAAATAAAAACAACTTTGTTGAGCAACGTTTCCAAATTTAACTCAGCAATATTAAACTGCGGTGTCTTCAGCCACGGAAAAGCCACTGGCGAATACACCCCATCATCCTCCTCTAAGGATTTTTTTAAGAGTGGTCGGAAACGCCCTGCCTGCTACAATGCCCTCCAACCATCCTCCATATCATGAGCGGTCGTATCGCTTATCGTCAGGCATCCTCGTCTCGCCATTCATTGCAATGAAAAAACCTTAGGTGACCGTCCAACGCCTAAACTGCCCGGCACGCACGGGCTCTACTCGATAAAATAAGCTCATACGGTCTTATTGATAGACAGTTTATAAACCTATTTTAGCTGTCGAATGATCTGTCTTCTGCGCGCAATCTGAATTAAAAAATCGTTTGAAACGGACAAAAGATATGATAACTATAATAGGTTTATATACTGTCTAGAAATTAAAACAATATCTAAATACGCCTACCCCTACAGGATACGCGTAACTACTGAAGGTTATAGATATGTAAATGTACGAACCAACTCAATATCAACGCCGACATCAATCGCTAGTTATTAAAACATAATTAATTTATAATGTGTATATTGATAGCTAATGGCTCGTAATATCTGTTCCTCATTATTATTAATTCATATTCATATTCATTAATTAGGTCGCTGTAATGACAAACACTATTCTATAACAGTATCTCTGAGTGGCTACACAGAACCGATGAACATAGCTATGTTACTGGGTTTTCCTTGCACTTTTTTTGCACAGCTGATGGTAGTTATAGTTTAAAACCTAGTCCTATGTACATGTAAAAGTACTACAAAAATACTGATAAAAACGCTTATGCCCAACAATGGAAGGTTAGGTCTGCACCATCAGATTCAAGAACACTAAACAGAGCCTTTTTTATTTTATAAGTCAATAGGAGCAATCAGGTCACCTGATGCCAAGTGATCATTTTCATACACATGGACATCCACGACTCTTGAATCATTAATGTTTTGCCGGCACAGTAAATTGATAGGACAGCGTGAAGGAAAAAGGATGAGAAGCGGAAATTGGGCATCCGACTATCTCACTCACTGAAAGAAGCGGGACAGGAAAGCTGTCGCTTCAAGTCACACATTCATGTTCACGGTGGTATGTATGCTGAGTGATGGCTGACAACAGCGTGGCTCTACCACTTTTATTAAACTTGTTCAACTGACACTGGAATATATAAAACACAGAGTGAAACCAAAGGTGCTTATTGCTTAGTAGTTAGTGTGCACTGAAACGTGTCGTACATATTGCGCATAGTTACACAGGCCTTAATTAACTACTTTATTTTGTTACGAAGGTTTATTTCGGGTATTTAATGTACTAAATACCTAAAGGCAACAACTGCTTACTTCTTACATTCGTGTCCCTTTATAAAACTAATTATATAAAAACATTTTACTCCTTCTGATACTTGATCAATTAGGTACCTAAATAATGAATAAGCGAACAGCTATATGAATGCACAGTGTAAACATAAT
This sequence comes from Hyles lineata, assembly GCA_030180105.1. Taxonomy (NCBI): domain Eukaryota; kingdom Metazoa; phylum Arthropoda; class Insecta; order Lepidoptera; family Sphingidae; genus Hyles; species Hyles lineata. The sequence continues at coordinate 2,228,505 of JARJEE010000041.1, forward strand.
ACTAAGATACGAGATAGTCCTAAATCTTGGGCATGCGAAACTACAAGAGACCATCCAAACCCGAAATAAATATCAGTGCGGGAAACGAACCCGCGGCTTCTCATCATATAGAACTGCATCACGGATTAAGCTAAGTATTTCTATGCCACGGTTTTATTACAATATGATTTTTATTTTTTTGCTCAATAGTTAATTAACTTTGCGGGCATTTTAAAATAATAACTGTAGCATGAATAAAAAAGTAAACAATAAACAATATAAAAATACGTTTATGTAAGTACCATTAACGAGCTCGTGAAGTTTACGGTAAAAATGTATCACTGAATAACATGTTTGTAACAATTAACATCAGTTTAGTTTGTGTGGTCGCCGCGATGCACGTCTCAACAAGAATGTAAGTCAATCTCTCTTCTTTTTTTGTGTAAAACAAGTTATTTTCCTTAAGTACCATGTTTTAAACCAGATAAGAGTACGTTATCTCTGGCTTGAGATGTTTAGGAATAATTTGTACATTACTAATTTGTCACAAGAAACAATTAAGTAGTGAAACAGCATTGTTCCCACAGCGACCCAACTTATAAGTAATTACTAACCTGCCTATGGAATCAAATAAAGTACTACATTAGATCACGGGTTTTTTGACTGTAGGTACTGAGCTTGGATACCAGTCAAGTTCCAAATCCTATTTTGAAATACTATTAAAACCCATTCAGCGATTTCAAGCGTGGAACAAATACGACTTCTTGTTATTTTTAATGATGACTGCATAAAAATATTTCGTAAAACGACCAATTTTATATCACTTAAGTAGATACTGTCTTTTTTAGATCGTCGATAGCCGAAATACCTTTCATATCGTTTCTTAGACTTTTATTAAGAACGTAATAATAAATAAACAAAATAAACAGGATCGGGGATCATACGCCGGTCGACAAAATTATACCGGTATTTTTACCTTATGCTGAATTCCAAGCATGGCTGATGGCACATTTAAGTAGGTCGGTGACAGTTTTTAAACCGTTGTGTGAGGTGGTGAATATTATAAGCCCATTAAAACCTAATTAAATTGAAATATAGATATCGCTAACATGTTCTACATACAGTAGTATGATACTTATACATACATACATAAACTCACGCCATTTTCCCAGAATGGGTAGGCAGAGGTGCCTGGACACCCACATTTCGCCTTGTATGTTTCGTCCCACGATGTGATAGGTGGCAAGCCTATCGCCATATCGGGCACAAATTCCTGACTCCGGGCTGATAATGAATAGAAAAGTCCAATATCAGCTTGCCCGACTCAGGATTCGAACCCGAGACCTCAGCTTTGCAAGCGTACCTTAGTACAACTACGCCACCGAGGCAGGCACGATACTTATACCTAGGTTATTAAGTAAATAATAATTAATCCAAGGGACCACCTATGATCTGAGTAGAAACCGCTGCTGTCTTTAACAGACATCAAGCAACAATATGTATGAGCAGTGTCGTGTTCTGATTTAAAGAAAATTACAGCCTTTAATAAAAGGGTATTAGACTTACCATGTAATGTCCCAAGCTGAGAAGTGCAGATCCGGCAGTTTTAAAAGCAAAACGATCTAAATTATGTTGCTAATGTTGTATGTTATTATTATACTAATGAAAAATAGTACATTACTTTAAAAATGTTTCATTTTCCTTTTCTTCGTATTTGGTAATTGAGTTCGCTACAATGACGTATAACGCACCGCGAACATTTCAAGGATTTTATACAAAGGTAGATAACATCAACAATAGGAAATATTAACCGTTTCATAATAAAGATTTTGAACATGTAAGGCCGGAAGCGGAACACTATTAAGGTACTACTTACTTTGGTCATGGGTACTACTAATGTCTAATTTTTATGTTTTTATAGATTAGTCAGTTACTGTTAACAGGGTCGGATTAGGCTAAATCAAGTGTTGCACATTCTACTTTTATCTTTATCTGTATCAGCCCATATACGTCCCACTGCAGGGCACGGGCCTACTCTACAATCGACAGTACGATTGAGAGTGGCTAGGCCATATAGTCTACCACGCTGGCCTAGTGCGGGTTGGCGGACTTACATACCATAGAAATTCTTATAAACCGCTATGGTATGCAGGTTTCCCCACGATGTTTTCTTTCACCGTTTTAGTGCGTGGTGATTGACTATCAATATTTAATTGCCCTGGGATTTGAACCCGCGACCACCGTGAACATGTTGGCAGCCGCGTCTGGTCCGTTCACCAACAGGCCACCACGCACTTCTATATTTTTATACAGGGACATATTGTACTAATTTAGTTACATATTTTTTAAAATCTTCTGTGTGATCCATAAGATTCAATCTTAGTGTGGGGTCAGGAATATGTATGCGACTGGGTTGTTGGGTGTGGGTATTGATTTATTTTGTTGTTCACAACATGTTCACGGTGGGTTCGAATCCCAGGGCACATCTCTGACTTTTCGGAGTGATTTGTATTGATAGTCAATCACCACGCACTAATACGGTGAAGGAAAACATCGTGAGGAAACTTGCATACCATAGCGATTTATAAGAATTTCTATGGTATGTAAGTCCGCCAACCCGCACTAAGCCAGCGTGGTGGACTATACGGCCTAACCACTCTCAATCGTACTCTCGATTCTCGATTGTAGAGGAGGCCCGTGCCCTGCAGTGGGACGTATATGGGCTGATGCAGACAGATTTATTTATTTAAGTAAGATATTTTGCACTTACAACATATTACGATTGTTTTTTTATTTCAGTACCGGTGTAGCCGTCTTGCTTACTTTCGCCTCTCTGACGAGTCAAGCGCCAGAAGAAAAACTCGACGCAGTGCTAGCCCCCCCGAATGAGGATGCAGGTAAATCAACATCGCCTTTTTTATGACGTTGTATGGCGATACGAGGAGACCATTCGCCTGATGGTAAGCGATAAGCCCGCTCATGGACAGTAGCAAAACTGAACAACACCAAGAATTACAAAGCCATTCTTGGTATTATATTGCGCTGGCCATCCAGACACATAAGATGTTTAGTCTCATTATATACAGTAGTTACTCTGGCTACAATGTCCTACCACTACTAGAGTTTTGTACCGAGAGAAGAAAGCTAAAACGAAACTTATAGTGAGATCAGTGTCGCACTTAATTGATTTGTTGATAGCAGAGACTTGCTACCTCGCGTGGAGTTAAATCTATGCATGTGGTCCTGTTGAGGGTAATTATTTAAATTTCTTTTATTCTATGGGAAAAGTCCTCTTGGATTCCCGCATCGGGAGTGCAGGATTTTTCTGCTGACTAAAACCCCCGTGTTCCTCCAAGGGCATTTTGGAAAACTCTGTGACCTCACGCAGAACACGCCGAAGTTCGTGCCAGTGCCTAGCTTGTAGAAGCGCTACTTATAGGAAGCTGTTTCTTCCTCTAAAATTTTATCTAGCCATGGCTATGTCTGGCATGACCTCGGCGTATTCGTCTCCGAGCGGATTCGGCCCTCTTCCGTTCTGCTGCCTCTTTCGCCATTACGGTTTCACATAAGGAGGCTACGATTTTCCACTAGCGTTCTCTCCCCAGCATTGCTAACAAGACAGCTGGCAGGGAATTTAAATCGCCTTTCACTCCATTTATCATAAACTAGCGGCCCTTCCCAGCTTCGCCCGGGTGCTAAGAGATTTTTCTACTATAATATATGTATTATACATATAAACTTTCCTCTTGAATCACTCTATCCATTAAAAAAACCGCATCAAAATTCGGTGCGTAGTTTTAAAGATCTAAGCATACAAAGGGACATAGGGACAGAGAAAGCGACTTTGTTTTATACTACGTAGTGGTTCTTTGATCAAAGCTGCTTTATCCGATAAAAAAGAAATATTGATTGCAGATACATCTAAGGTTCAGAAGAACTGCGTAACCGGCTTTGGCATAGCTGGTGGATGTGTGGAGCGGAGGTACTGTGACTACGGAACACCCGCTATCGACTTCACATCCTACGCGCCAAGAGGATATCGGAAGTAAATAAATTTTTACTTATTTCTCAACTCAATCATAAACGTAGTTAATCTGTAACATTCGCTTTTTTATCTACTTAACCAGTCGTCCTCTAAAGTGCGGAGCCAGGATCTGAGCCGCATCTTTACGAATTTGTAGATTGGATATATCTAGTACTACTTGGTCTGTTGATATATCTAAAGAAATATTACGATGGTGGCCTCTAAATAAAATTTTCAGATATATTTATACACATGAGTCCATGTCTATAACCTCGAAGATGGCACAAATTTTTTGACAAAGAAAATTTAAATTTTCGAACTTGAAAAAGAAACTCACGAATTTTCGATACAGCATATGGGCCCCTTTATCTAGTTTTAATTTTTAATTAGCATAGCATAAAGCTATTTGCATATGTGCTCTAAATCTTAAATCTTTAATATTATAAAAAAACTACATAAAAAAGATAACTTATAAAATACTATATTTTCTATTACTTATCTTAACCAATATTTTGATAAACATTGTCATAAACTCAACAGGTGTGATACCACCTTTGTTCTGTCAGTTGTCTCATATTAAAAGAATTTGAGCAGTGAGAGCATGTCCAGTCTGGTTCGTTCTGGTGCTGTTCATTGAAGTGGGTTTCAAGTCTCTCCAGCATATCCGATCCATAAAACTTCACCTTGCATTGCCCACATTCTATTACCAACCATACCTCAGAATTTGGCATTTCTACACCAATTGAATCTAATTTACCTAAAGATATTTGAAACATTGGTGCCACAATTTCTTCAAGTTGTAAATCATATATTTTGTTGGTCTTATCTGGTTGCTGATCAGTATTGTCTGTGTAAAGATATCTCACATATGGGTATTTGTTCATATGCCTTCTGTACTTGGCTGGTACATTTAACACATCCGGAGCTTCATCTACATCACTAGTCAGGATTGTGAAAATTTCTCTCAACAGGGGGTAGTTTTCCGTACTCTCATACATTACTAATAGTGACTCAAATATAGTCAGAAGTTGATTTTTCGAAACACATTTAGGCCTTGTTGTTTTCACCTGGAAATCTGTACTTAATCCATCTATTGGATGTACAATTGTATGCATTTTGTTTAATAACATATGTTTCAATGAATGAGTCATTTCACGTTTGTAAACTAAAGAATTTAAAGTTAGACTTACTTTTACATTCCACATGTGGAGTATGGAAGATAAACTCCATGTTGCAAGGTTTATTCGACTTTGAATATGACAATCTATGTTAAAAACTGAAGTGGACAAATCAGATGTCGGTGTTCTATAGAAGAGTTGGTTCAGTTGATCTCTAGTGGAAGCAACCTCCATCACTATATCACAATCCCCAATAGGTGCTTTTGTCTCCTCTTTAATTTTTTTTATCGTCTCATCCACAAATGGTTTTGCCAAATCAAGTGATGTCTTTAAATGTTCAACTAGAGCACTATATTGTTCTTCCACAACTTTTTTAATATTCTCTTCATCTTTTTTTTTCCTTAGGGGACCTATTTTAGCATCAAATTCCTCCCATTTAGACCATTCTTTAAGAAACTTCTTAATCACATTCAGGTATATTTCTATTTCCAGTTTGTGCATGGTGTATACATCCATGTTGAATTGTTTTCTCAGTATTTCCACAAGTTGCCCGTTGGTCAATATTGTAGTATTTTTTGTATCATTTTTTGTCAGACTTTTCAAGATAGTTTTTAGTGGAGGCTCTGCAATACAATATATTTAATTATAACTTTAATTGGCTGTATATTGTGGCTTATTTTTTACCTACACTAAAACTAACCATACATACATAAACCATATTTGCTGCAGATATTAATTAATAAGGAAATTACACAAACATAGATTTACTTAATAAATGTTTAACAAAACGTTTTTAAAATCTACCAAATTTACCATGTTTTACCTTAAGGTCAACACTATTAGCTGTATATGATAGATACTTTTATAATAATATCATTTACCGAAAATATTTGAAATTAAAACAGTATCATAATACATTTCTGAAGTGAGTAATACATATTACATTTCACTGCAGTACTGCACCAGGCTAACAAAAACAGCAACAACTAGTTGAACATTGATATATTTAAAAAGAAAATGAAATCAATTAAAAGAACATATATCTTGTTCTAAAATATTGAGATCAAAAGTGTATAATAAGTTCCAACTAAAGTAGTGGATTCAAATTGTAATAAAATAAATAATGTTGTATTTTAATAAGAATGTAAATTGTAAACAAATAATAACCTTGGTCAGTTTCGCTATCGGCATCATCGATGTCCAATATCACAGGATCATTTTCCATTTTGATATTATAAGATTAGGGATTAAATTGGTGGTTTTATTATAGTTGGTTTATTAAGAATATGTACTGCTTTTAATTGGTTTATCAAATTACAATACAAATTAATAGTAAACAGGAGAAAAAGTAAAACCAAAACAACTGTTTTGTTTTGGTTGACAGCACAGAATATCACACACACAGACACAGACAGATTACCGTATTTTAGAGTTGTATCTTGAATTTTAAACATTGTTATTTTAGTCGATTTTATGTTTGGACTATTTTTAAATTTTAGTCGATTTTATATTTATATTAATTTTTCTACAAAAATATTTTTCAGAACATGCAGCGATGAAGAAGTATGCTGCCCCTTCACTGCGCAGTTACCCCATGAACTGGAAATGAATATAAACGACACGACAAGCTTTGACTTTGACGACGATGATTAAAACGTTAAATAGCTATACATTTCACATTCTAATTAAGAGTATGTACAAATAGCATTACACAAAGATTAACCATATAAGTTAAACAAAGATTAATTGAAAGAGAGCATTGATTTATCATAGATTTTGATTATATTATCTAATAACAAATTATGTAAGGATTTGCGGTGTCCTTGCTACTTCAAAACCTACCCAATCTCAACTCCTTGCCATACTGTGGCTATTCCATAGATGGCTATTCACATAATTTATTATCATGGTACAATAAATAGGTTTAAATAACTTAATGTGTAGACAGTTCACTGGGTGGTGCAGCGCGCATAATCGTTTATTTGATTAGAAATGTAATACTTACTCAAGCTGTATATTTTTGAATTAAAAAGTAGGTTAACTACTGAATAATTAAATATATGTTTTTGTAAAAAGTACCTATACTTTGGTAATTTTTTTTTATAGCCTATACTGTGTCCCACTGCTGGGCAAAGGCCTCCCCTTTACCATTCCACTTGACCCTGTCCTCGGCGAGCTCTTGCCATTTTGGCTCGAATGCATCCAACTCGTCTTTCCACCGCATCTTTGGTCATCCGCGTTTTCTCCGGCCATTCTCAGGAATCCAGCTTGTAGCCAGCTTGTCCCAACGGTTTGGATGCATTCGAGTCACATGTCCCGCCCAGTTATATTTAAGTGAGGCCGCCTTGCGCCCGACATCTACAATGCGGGTTTTTGAGCGCAGTTCAGTGTTTCGGATGCGGTCGATCAGCCTGACACCGAGGATACTGCGCTCTATTGCTCGCTGGCAAACCTTGAGTTTGAGCTTCTGAGACGCAGTCAATGATCAAGTCTGGGCGCCATAGGTTAGGACGGGCAAAATTGGTAAATAAAATAAACTTTGGTAAATACCTAGATTTAAAAAAAATGAGGCATGAGCTATATGAGTTACGACTTTACTTGATGTTTACCGAAAATATTAAAACAAGAATAGCAATAATTACCACGGAACCAGTTCGTTTATTTAAAATTGAAATATATGAAACATACAAAACATTTTCTGGTAAAATGCCAATTTATCTGGTCGATGCATCTGCGCCACTGTGCATCGCGTGTCCACATCACTGGCACATGCTGCAGTCTGGACAGCGCCGGTACATTTTTCGACTGCGCCGCCCATGCTTCACATCTGCTGACTTGTAATAGTGCTCGCCTGATCTCGAGCGGGATCTTGAACACGACCTGAGGGATACCAAATTGTATTTTTGAAAATCCTGTCTGATTACCACAAAGGCGGATCCAGCTTCCAAGCTGGGGAGGGAGGGGGGGGGGGGGGGAATAGTTATTTTCAGAACACAGAATACGATTTCAATAGTAGAATTCGTGGATCCGCCATTAATCAGGACTTAACAGTGCATACATAGATGGCCTCGCGCATACGAAAGCCCTACCTCCTCGTAGAATAGGTACCTACAAATCAGTAATATATTTATACCTGGAAGGGGAGCGGGAGAGCCTGGGGGTCTGTCGGTAGTCGTCGTCATCCTGACATTTGTAAACAGTGCCCCAGTACTGGTACAGCAGGTACACTAGCGTGAGTATGCCTGCCAGCTGCAAATCATCAAATAATTTCATGACACGCAGAGGAAAAATAATTCAAAAGAAACAAAATCACAGATCAATATTAAGAAAAATCTATTCAACCTATTCGATAATCAAACCGTAAAGATTGCCATAACATTAGTTCCGACGTAGAATATAGTGGTCTAATTAACGTTTGTAAGTAGTTAAATGGATAAAGTTATAATATCCATTACGCAGGTCCATTAGCGTTCAAATGACTGATAATTATATCATTTTTGGACAATGGATAAATAACATTGATTGCCTTATCACCATGTTGAATTAAATTTGGGATATACCTATTTGGATGCTTTCTATCGTAGTTTTTAGACCCTGGGAGTTTTAGGACATTCCAGATAACTACAAGGTTGAATTATTCTTGTTGTTCCTAGTACTGGGTATATCAGTCGAACATCTCTTAAAACTTTGTAGACAATCGACTTAGATATGGCAAAAAGAAATAGAAAGAAAAAGGCCAAACCAACCGCTATGTTCAACTGCCTGACTCGTACAAAGTCGATAAAAGAATCAATAAAAGTGTCCATGGCTGCAGCGTACGGCGTGTACGAAGAGTTCTGCACGGAGACGACGCTACACGGCCTGCGTCATAGCGTCGAGGAGAAACTCCACTGGTTCGAGAGGTAATTACTTTTTTCATTTAATAAACATCCATAATTTTGACACTAATTTCATTTGTGACACTGATGCTCTTTTGTCAGGTTTTGTTTTTTATTTATGCTAAACTTTTTGTTGCGGAGGTTTTAAACACTGTGGGTAGTTTGCATTGAACGTTTAAAATCCAATTGAAATAACTCCTCAAAGGCATACAGCGTTAATCTGGAGTTCTTCTATAAATCGGCTTACTTTAAGAAAGTAGTTATTAACAAATCTTGGACAGATCTAAACAAATAATAGGTATTATCATTTCATATACAATAAAATGTGCTAGGTTCCTGTGGTTCGTTCTGACTGTGTGTGCGTTCGCGGGAGCCGTGTTCTGTGCACTCAGCCAATACAACAGATACAATCTGGAGCCAGTGGTGGTATCCCTGCAGAGAGATTACCGTAGCTGGTGGACCACTTTCCCCGCAGTCACGGCTTGCTTCATGAATAGGGTGGATCCAGAGAAAGTTCGGATTGCTATTGAGAGGCAAGTTATTCGTAAATTAAAAAAATACATAGAATCTATTGCTTTAGGCTTTATTATCTAGGTTTGTGGAGGAAAAGGTGTAACAAAAATCTACTTATTGTTTAGCCAATGGAACGTGACGGAAGAGTCGGATCCAGAGCGCTTTCAGTACTACTCCGACTTCATAGAACTGATCGCCGACGTGTCGTTTCGAGATAACTTGCAGAACTTCTGGAAGTACCAGTCCGACGACACCGTGGCGGGGATAGACCTGCTGCAGCTGGCTCTGAGTGTGCACCCGGAGTTCGAGTTCAACGTCATGATATCTCCGAAAGAAGAGAATGTAAGTTATATGTATGGGTGATGTATGTAGGTCACATCAGCAACGGATTATAGTTTAAAGAAGATTTGAGTAAAATAATTATGTAATGCCACGTATTATTGCTAATCTTAAAGATCGACCGAAGCGGGACGGCTAATCTATCACTTGCGTCCAATTTCTGTGGGACCACGTTTATATCCTGAGTTATGATTTAAATCAATATGCTGTATGCGTATGATTAAATTCTGGGAAAATTAAGAAAGAAATGGCATTGATTCGAAAGATGGAGCTTGCTTTTAATTTTACATTATACTTTAATTTAGGTGTTAACGAAGTATGCGCATGTTCCATGACAGGTCCAGTGGTATCCGATCATGACGGAAGTGGGTATGTGTCTGACGTTCAACTCGGTGTACGCGAAGTATCAGTACATGCTGCGGGAGGCGGAGTGGCGACCCACCGAGCTGCTGCAATGCCACTACCACAGCGGACAGTGCTACGTCAGGATCGACGCCTTGAGCGCTGTCAGGGTATGTTCCTCCAAGAGATCTCTCAATGCGATAACACCGCCAATTGGTCACTTATTTGTGAGGTTACTATGTTTTATTTTTTCTGTACTTTGCGGTGTTCAATTAAAAGTGTTGTGTATCTGGTATTCGTAGCATGTATTGATGATATTATATGATTTTATTGTGGTTTTCAGTTGAGTTTAACTTTTCGACGTGTCTTCGTGCTCCCTGGACAGACGAAAGTGTTGAACATTCGCAAAACTACAATGAACATATTCATTTTGTGATAATAATACTATTTTATTTTATGTTCAGTTCAGTAGCAACAGTATATTCTGTTGCTGTTCTCTAATGCTACTCAACTGTGCTTGTACGGGTACTTGCTAACCACGTACACAAGATGAGTGTTGATAGTGAAGGCAAGAATAACTTGATAATCTTGAATAATTATTTATTTTTGAATGTTAACAGTTTAGTAGGTCGAACGTGAGCGAGAACTAACTGATATAAATGAAACGCACAAATTTATATTTTGGCGTAAGCGCTGAGTTTGCAAATGTGCGACTTGCTCGTACATATTCCCGGCCCGACAAGAGCAGGATAATAGAAAGAAAGATTGGTGAACAAGCGAAAAATAATAGTTATCGCACCTTTGTAAACTTTACAATGAAATTTGAAAAAATTAACAAGTAATAATTAACAAGTTTATAAATGAAATAATGTTCGGCGGGGTGGTAGAGCCGGCGTTGCGCGCGTAGACGTTGCTATCTCGGCAAGCTCGATGCGGGCTGCGCAGGAACTGGACGGCTCCGTAGGTGACACGCGGGCTACACGCCAGCGACACTCTGCACTCTTGTAGCGCTTGATGAGAACGATCAACGTAATGATGCCAACCACGCCGACTATCACGTAGATCATGGCGTAATGATGCACGTCATGATAGGATATCTTCTCTGATATGATGTTATCCTCTTTCAATTGCTTAAGTCTCTCATGCATTTGCATCATCTCTGTCTCAGATTCTTTGGAAGTATTTTTTAAAATGGTATATGGTATGGTTAAGTTGATGATATGATTGATTGGCGCCATTTTCGGTGCATAGAGCTCTGGATGCGTTTTGATTTCACTCACATGAAGATTTTGAGCAAATATCGTAAATTGGTCAGTCTTAATTAAGCAGTCTTGACCTATATTAATAAGACCCGCGTGAGTCAGCTGATGAGCAGAAACTTGATCCTGACATATGGCGCGAATTTGACACGGCTCACAACAGAAATATAAATAAGTGTTGACTGTGTTCATTTGTTTCCAATAATTTTTACACAACTTCGTGGTAGTCTCACATTCCGATATTTTCATTTCACAGAAGTTCTTGTCATTACTCATATGAAATAAGGGTTGTGCTACTGAGCAAAAATAATGTTCGGATGTAATTAGACATGTTCTGATGTCATACTCTGTCATAAGTATGAAAATGTCCTTTTTAATATTGATAGAAATATAATCTGCCACAGGAGTTATGTAGATCATGTCCTCTTTAACCAGTGGCGTAACAATAGGGTGGCAGAGTGCGCAAAATGCCACGGGCCCCCGGCCTAAGGGGGCCCCGCCCGGCCCAAGGGGGCCCCGCCCGGCCCGGCAGGGGCTTGGTCCGACAGGGTCTCAGGCCCGACAGGGCCCTGGCTCGATAGGGCATCGGGTTAAAGTCTGACAGGGTAAAAACAGAGAAGAATGTAACATTAATAACGAAATTAATAATAATAAACAACTGACTACATTTTAAACATGACTAACATTTCATCGTGTATTTGATTTAAATGTTTTGTTTTCCTTTCATTATACGAGTAGAATAAACCTAGTTAGAAACCAATAAATTATAATTTAATGAATATTAAGTTAATATTTTCCAAATAAATTTAAACATGTCTTGTTCAAGCAATTATTTAAGAGGTAGTGGAAAACGAAAGAGTAAGAGGGACCCTGAAGCGATAAATAAAAAGTTATTTGAAATAAGTAAGTACTTTCGGAACGAGCAATTTATTGATGAGTCTCGGAAATTATCAAATGGACCAAACTAAAAATTCCATAAAAGCAAATCCCGACGATAGAGAATATTCCGACCTAAAACAAACAACATGTACGAGCAAGCATGAAATTGAACCATATTTAGGGGTAGAAAATATTAAAACTCCATATATTACAGATAAGTGTTATAAAAAAAATGAAGAAAAGCTATTGTGATTCAGAAAGGTACACTGTAAACCCAATAGTCCCTTCTTAAGAGACAATAAATAATAAAATAAATAAATGAAATAATAAACAAACGCCCCTACTACGTTTCGCTGACGATATCGTCTTCGAGCTGCAACAGATGCTGGACGGTCTGGATTCAGCCTCATAGTCTTAAAATTAACTTCGACAAAACCAAAGTAATGATCCACTACCACCTTGATCCAAGACCTGTCGCTGTATGTGGCAACCAACTCGAAGCTGTTTTGGAATAATAGGGGCAGACCCTGAGAAACAACTTTGAGAAAGAGGCTACGAGTCTTTCGTCACCTTTGCGAAAAAGCTTGAAAACGATAGCTTACAGCCAATGCAACATACGATGTTGAGACTGATCCACTAACTTATGGTTGCCCAGCGAGCTATGGAGCGTGATATGCTCGGTGTCTCTTTGGAAGATAAGAATGAGCTTATCGAACAGAGAACCAAACTTATAGACATAGCACACAGGCTTAGCAAGCTGAAGTGGCATAACGCTGGCCACATCTGTCAAAGAACCGATAGCTATTGGAGTAAACGTGTTCTTGAGTGGAGACAGCGTCTCGGCTGAGTTACTTGTAAGACGCCCCCCAGCTAGGTGGAGTGACGATTTCCAAAATTTCGCTACCACATGCTGGATGCGACAAGCTGACGACAGGGTGAAATGGCTCAATTTGGAGGAGGCCTACGTCCAGCAGTGGACAACAAAAGGCTGATGATAAATAAACAAAATGTTTGAGTTGAGGGAAACAAATTGTAAATGCGATAGAGAGACACGAAAGATCGAAAATTCGTGTCTTTTGTATGAACAATGGTGGTTACATTGGACATTAGATGAGGAGCAACAATCCATATAAAAATTAAACATCTTTCTGACGCCAAGAACTAATTTAGATTTTCCACGAAGTTACTAATTTAGGTTTTCGTGGCCCTAGAGTAAGCGCTGACAATCGTAATAAAAAAGTTACTGGTAAAATGTGATCCTGATTCAGAGGAATGGTTAAATAAGTCTAAGGGCCAGATAACACTTATACCAGATATTCTTAAATACTTAATACGAAAGTGCAAAATGATCTAATTGCTGTTTTGGGCTTAAAACAACATTATATTTAATACAACTCAAGATTTATCTAAAACGGACCAAATATGTGAAGTTTATCGGTACTGTATGATATAAAGAAATGAAATTAGAATTCCAAAAGCATTCGTTATTATTGAAATAAAACTATTATTTACGGATTTTATCGCGAATTTAGTTTAATTTTTTACATTTTTAACTTCCCGACGTTTCGATTACTTTACAGCTTTCGTGGTCACGGGGCGGACTGAGGTATTGGTCGTCCGCTCTGTGACTGTTACAAATCAATGATTCGATGAGAAATATGAAGCCATGTCATTAAAAGCTTCTGTACAGTACTGCATCAGCCCACATACGTCCCACTACGCGCCTCATCTACGGGTACAATCGAAAGTACGATTGAGAGTGGTTAGGCCACCACGCTGACCTAGTGCGGGTTGGCGGACTTTACATACAATAGAAATTCTTGCAAATCGCTATGGTATGCAAGTTGCCTCACGATGTTTTGCTTCACCAACATAGTGCTCGGCGATTGACTATCAATATACACATGACTCCGAAAAGTCAGAGGTGTGCCCTGGGATTCAAATCCGCGACCACCATGAATATGTTGGCGGCCGCGTCTGGTCTGTTTCCCAACAGGTCAAAAAGCACCTTAAAAATATTCTTAAAAATGAAACTACAATGTTATTTTTTTACATTTACGAAGGGCCCCATTTGATGATTTTGCCACGGGCCCCCGATGGGGTAGTTACGCCACTGTCTTTAACCTTCCTGGGAATCGCGTATGTTTGCATGATATCATAAACATCTCGACTGACCAGAGGGATCTGTATTTCAAAAATCAGCATATCTTCCAACATCCTGGTTTTTACTTTCAATAAATTATATATCTTGCGTAAATCTGTATGTATGTTGTCAATCGGCAGCGATACATCTGTCTGTAGTTTACTGGATATGACACTCAGTACCTCTGATAGTTGTTCCGGTGTAAGTAAGTGTAAGTTGAATCGGCCTTGGTATATATCAGTAATAGTGTCCATTAATATTTCTTGAATGCTCTTTAAACTTTGTATCATGTTGTTTGCAATAATGGCTCCTGTGTTAAAGTCATTAATGTAGTTTGTGGTCTCAACTTTATTTTTCAGCGTAGCCAGTGCCTTTTCTAACTCGTTCATATGCTGATTTATTAATTTATGTTGTTATGTTGATATGTTGTATATTTTGCGTGAGGCACCAGCGGGTGCGTAGATCTTTTTCCGTTTCAACTATTGTAAGAGTAGCGCCACCAGTTAGAAAATGAGACGGAGTTAAATAATCCAGATCCTCAGGGTCTTCGGACAATGGGCACAAGGGCCTAGAATTTAAACAAGCTTCGATTTGGTTCAATAATGTGCTTAACTCTTCATAAGTCAATCTTTGCTCGCCTAAAACTCTCTTGAAGTGAAATTTAAAACTTTTGACCGCTGCTTCCCATAGTCCGCCTGCAGATGGCCACACAGGTGCATTAAAATGCCAATTGATCTCCATACCGGCAATTTCTTCTAAAAAACCATCGTCTAGAATTTTTTGAAGTTTGCGATATTCCTCTTGAAGAACATTACTCGCTCCTACGAAATTGCGTCCATTGTCGCTGTATATGTCTAGTGGAGTGCCTCGACGTGCTGCCATTCTGCGGATCGCTGCGATTAGGGCTGATGTTGTTAAGTCAGACACTAACTCCAGATGTACGGCCTTGGTCACCATACAAACGAAGACGGCCACATAACCCTTAGTGCATTTAATGCCACGACCCTTACTGGATTTGACATATATGTGTCCTGTGAAGTCAATACCAGTACGAGAAAAAGGACGACAACGATTGACTCTTGCTTCAGGCAAGTCTCCCATTATCTGGTACTGATTGTCAGGATTATGACGTTTGCAGATAACACAATGACGTAATACTTTCTTGACTGCATTATTGCCACTAATTATCCAATATTTGTGACGCGTATATGCCAATGTAATACGAGCTCCGCCGTGGCACGTGAGCTTGTGTACGTGATTTATTAATAATTCAGTAAGACGATGACTATGGGGCAAAATTATTGGATTTTTCATATCTGGTGGAATATGTGCATGCTGTAATCTACCACCAACTCTCAGAATGCCTTCTTGGTCTAGATAAGGGTTCAGTTTTGTAATCTTGCTTTTAGTAGCTACTCTTTCTTTTCGTTGCAGATTCTTAATTTCCTCTTCGAATACTATTAATTGAATTTCCTTGATAATAAAATTTTTAGCTTGTCGTAATTCCAACAAAGTGATATACGACGGTCGTTGGCTTATCTTCTTATGTGTGATGAAGCGTCGTACCCATGATAATACGCGCACAGCTTTGTTAAATGAGTTGCATCTAGTTAGTAGAGCAACAATGATGTTGTCCACTGGTTTTGTAACAGAGTTACATATTGTATTGGTTTGCTTGTTATATTTCAATTCTTCATTTGTTATGTACATGGGAACTGGGAGTCCATTAATATTTCTTGAATGCTCTTTAAACTTTGTATCATGTTGTTTGCAATAATGGCTCCTGTGTTAAAGTCATTAATGTAGTTTGTGGTCTCAACTTTATTTTTCAGCGTAGCCAGTGCCTTTTCTAACTCGTTCATATGCTGATTTATTAATTTATGTTGTTGGTTCATGGTGTCTTGTGTACGCATCAATATGTTGTATTCAGCTTCAATAATTGATGTTTGGTTCTTCCAAAGGAGTGCTACGTGATTCTCATTTTCATGAATGAGATCAATATCCTTACGATATTGTTCTGCAAATTCTTCATCCAGTACTCCAAACAATGAGTGTGCAATGCTCCCGATACCATTTATGAGACCACGACGCTGTCGTCTAGTAGCACGTGACCGTAGGTGCTGACTTAGCATCAGCTGGTTGTAGTACTCTATTTCTGAGTACGCTTGATTTAATTGAAGTAATATGACTCCACAATGTGATTGTTTATTTATGATGTCACATGTTTGTTTTAACGACAGTAAGTAGGTATTTAATACTTTTGTCGCTTGCCAGTATGGATCCAAATTGTAATATACAATAAGATTCCATTTATCTCGAATTAACTTCATGTTGCCGATTTTGTCAAAGTAAATACTTTGGTTCTCTTTGAAGGGTTGGATATTCACCTGGCATTCAGAACTTGTTATTAAGGTGAATAAAGTTAGAAGCGTCGCAAATGACCATAAGCTCCGTTTAGTGCGATTACTCCTTTTCATAGCCTCTTGAGGACGCGGCTTTGTGGACTCGATATTGTTGGGCGAGCTAGTGTTAGGAGTATCTTGGCTTTCTAACAAACGGGACAGCTTTATAATTGGACGCTTTATGAGACCATTCTTGGTTTTTAAAGTCACCACACGTACATAACCATCTGCTCCTGGGTGAAGTTTTATTACTTTGCCCATAGCCCACTTGCCTGGGGGCAGGTTGTCATCCTGAATCAAAACCACATCGCCACTATTGATGTTTTTCTGCGGCTGAGTCCATTTACACCTTGCATTTAATTGCGCAAGATATTCATTGCGCCATCGCTTCCATATATCGTTTAGTATATTTTGCGTGAGGCACCAGCGGGTGCGTAGATCTTTTTCCGTTTCAACTATTGTAAGAGTAGCGCCACCAGTTAGAAAATGAGACGGAGTTAAATAATCCAGATCCTCAGGGTCTTCGGACAATGGGCACAAGGGCCTAGAATTTAAACAAGCTTCGATTTGGTTCAATAATGTGCTTAACTCTTCATAAGTCAATCTTTGCTCGCCTAAAACTCTCTTGAAGTGAAATTTAAAACTTTTGACCGCTGCTTCCCATAGTCCGCCTGCAGATGGCCACACAGGTGCATTAAAATGCCAATTGATCTCCATACCGGCAATTTCTTCTAAAAAACCATCGTCTAGAATTTTTTGAAGTTTGCGATATTCCTCTTGAAGAACATTACTCGCTCCTACGAAATTGCGTCCATTGTCGCTGTATATGTCTAGTGGAGTGCCTCGACGTGCTGCCATTCTGCGGATCGCTGCGATTAGGGCTGATGTTGTTAAGTCAGACACTAACTCCAGATGTACGGCCTTGGTCACCATACAAACGAAGACGGCCACATAACCCTTAGTGCATTTAATGCCACGACCCTTACTGGATTTGACATATATGTGTCCTGTGAAGTCAATACCAGTACGAGAAAAAGGACGACAACGATTGACTCTTGCTTCAGGCAAGTCTCCCATTATCTGGTACTGATTGTCAGGATTATGACGTTTGCAGATAACACAATGACGTAATACTTTCTTGACTGCATTATTGCCACCAATTATCCAATATTTGTGACGCGTATATGCCAATGTAATACGAGCTCCGCCGTGGCACGTGAGCTTGTGTACGTGATTTATTAATAATTCAGTAAGACGATGACTATGGGGCAAAATTATTGGATTTTTCATATCTGGTGGAATATGTGCATGCTGTAATCTACCACCAACTCTCAGAATGCCTTCTTGGTCTAGATAAGGGTTCAGTTTTGTAATCTTGCTTTTAGTAGCTACTCTTTCTTTTCGTTGCAGATTCTTAATTTCCTCTTCGAATACTATTAATTGAATTTCCTTGATAATAAAATTTTTAGCTTGTCGTAATTCCAACAAAGTGATATACGACGGTCGTTGGCTTATCTTCTTATGTGTGATGAAGCGTCGTACCCATGATAATACGCGCACAGCTTTGTTAAATGAGTTGCATCTAGTTAGTAGAGCAACAATGATGTTGTCCACTGGTTTTGTAACAGAGTTACATATTGTATTGGTTTGCTTGTTATATTTCAATTCTTCATTTGTTATGTACATGGGAACTGGGACAGGTCGTTCTTCTTGTTTTATTATGGGCAACCATTCTGGACCTTGCCACCACAAATGATGAGCAATGAGGGCGTTTGGATATAATCCACGACTTGCGCAATCTGCTGGATTTTCAGCTGACTTGACGTAGCTCCAGGACGCCGGTGGTATGATATCCGTTATAATACGTACTCTGTTTGCTACAAAGACTTTCCAATTTTCCGGTGGTTTCTGTAACCACCCTAATACGGCAGTGGAGTCCGTCCACCCATATATTTTGATATTGTGGTTCGTCAAGCTTAATTTTACTTTTTTCATTAGCTTTGCCAGTAAAAGTGCTCCGTTTAATTCCAATTTTGGTAATGATATATCTTTGTTATGAGGTACAAGTTTTGATTTCCCGACCAACAGAGAAATTATTGTGTTTCCCTCGTGTTGTACTTTCGTGTAAATAACACAGGCGTATGCTTTCTGTGACGCATCGCAATAGCCGTGTAATTCTATACTGCTGACACCGACCGTATTTATCCATCTTGGTATTTTAAATTGATTTATAATTGTTATCTCGTCTTTGATTTTTGACCATTCCTTTCTGACATCATCTGGAAGCTTGTCATCCCATTGCAAATTTGTTTTCCAAAGACTTTGGAATAACAATTTCAACTTGGTAGATATTGGTGTGAGCCACCCTAATGGGTCGAACAACTTGGAAATTTCCGAGAGTAATTGTCTTTTTGTATCGGTTAAGTTCGTGTTATCAAACTGGATTTGAAACAGGAAGTTATCTTGATGTGGATCCCAAAAAAGCCAAAGTGTTTTAGTTGATTGAGGTTGCTTAAAATTATAATTGCATTCTTGATTTTCCGTACTATCTTGTAATAAGTCTTCGGAATTTGACATCCATTTTCGTAGATTGAAACCTCCCGACTTCATGAGTGTTTTCAAGTCCTGTTGCAATTTTTTGGCTGTTGCTACAGAATCAGAGCCATGAAGCAGATCATCCATGTAAAAACATTCTTCTACTACTTTTGCTGCGTCAGGAAAATGTTCTCTTGAATCTTCTGCCAACTTCCGTAGCGTCATCATTGCCAAAAATGGAGCAGCTTTGGTGCCATAAGTCACCGTTGTGAGTTCAAATTCCTTCAGTGGTTGATGTGGCAGATCTCTCCATACCACCTTTTGATATCTTTGATCATCTTCATGCATCCATATTTGACGAAACATCTTTTCAATATCTGCTACAAAGGCTATACGATGTTGTCTCCATTTCAGAATCAAAAATAAAAGGTCATTCTGTAGATTCGGGCCTTTGTGCATGATGTCATTAAGGCATGTCCCATTTGATGTTGGCTGTGATCCGTTGAAAACTACGCGAAGGGAGGTAGTACTTGAATTATCCCGTAGTACACTGTGGTGAGGCATGTAGTATCCCGGTTTTGTATAATCGTTAGTTAGTTTCATATGACCGAGCGATAGGTATTCGTCGATAAATTCCTTGTATTTCAAATAGTAAGCAATATCTTTGTTATTAATAAATTTTCGCTCCAACTGGTAAAATTGTGCAACTGCTTTGCTTTTCGATTGACCCAGTTCATTGCCACTTATTGATTTAAGGGGAAGTCGTACTTGATATTTGCCGTCATCTAATCTTGTTGTTGTAGACTTATAAAATGTTATGCATTCTTGTTCTTCTTCAGTCAATGATATATTTTCATTTATGTCTTCTATCTCCCAAAATCTTGTAATCTCCTCCATATTGTTGAGTGTAACATTGCATTGTAGGCTTCGAATTTCGCCGCACAATATCCATCCGAGTCTTGTTTTTTGCAATGCAATCGAGGGCTCTTCTTTGTAAAGACCCTCCAATATTATGTTTGAGTACACATCGGCACCAAATAATATGTCTATTTTATCGCTTCGATAAAATTCTGGATCCGCTAATTCGAGGTTTTCCAAAATTTCCCAGGATGGTTTCGGGAATGAGCGACTTGGTAGATTTCTTGTTAAACTTCTCATGATATAGACTTCAGAATTAAAAGAATAACTTCCACTTAACGACATGCAATTTAAGCTAATCATGCCTTTGCACGTGTTGTTTTTGGTGCCAATGCCGGTTATTACACCTTTGCATTTTTGTCGAGGCAGCTTAAGTTGTTGCGCCGCATGCTCAGTGATTAATGAGACTTGAGACCCTTGGTCAATGAGAGCACGCATGATTCTATGTACTCCGTCTGCACCCCAAATCTTGACTTTTGCAGTTGCCAAAAGTATTTCCGACAAATTACGGTGTTGGGCTACATGAGAGGTGCTTGGCCGCTGTTCCAGCTCCTTTGACGAAGTTACGAGAGGTCGCGAAGTCACCTGTTTCTTAAAGGCATCATGAAGTATTGAGTTATGATGTCCATTGCACTGTTTACACCTTCTGGGTGAATTGCATGCCTTTCCGTCGTGACTGTACAGGCAATTAGCACATAAATTCAACTTGTCGATAGTGACTCGTTTCAGAAATGGTGTCATTTCTAAAAATTTCTTGCAAAAATAAATTCCATGCTCTTCTTCACAAAGTGGGCAGTTAATCTTGTTTCTTTGAGGAAATTTATTAGACGTAGTCTTGTTGCTCGAGAAATATTTTTTTACTTGATGGCCAGGTCTATAGAACGAACGATTATTAACGTTTGAAGCGGGCGTGTTATTGCTTGACCTTTGTAATGTGTTATCTGGTTTGTGTCTTGAAGCTTCGAGAGTGGTAAACTTGCTCTCCAAGAATAATAAAAATTCTTTGAGCTCCGGAATCTCCCTTGGCTTTTTTATCGCTTCCAGGTAATCATTATGGGTCTCATGGTCTAATTTCTGTGATAGTAAATGTACCAGAATAGGATCCCATGTGGAGATGTCTATACCCAAATTTTTAATGCCATTTAAACACTCTTGAGTGACATCATGGATTCGTTGACATGATCTTCAAATTTCATTAATAAACTATGAGTTCGGTTAAAATCTTCCCAATATAAGTCTATGGCTTCCAATCTTCTCTTGATGTAGTCCGGAGTCCTGCGCTGTGGCCCATCTTTCTTAAAATTGGACCAGATTGTCTGCAGGCCGGACATAAGTTGATTTTGGTTTTGAAGCAACGCTTCCATGTCTTGACCTTGATGCATGTTTCTACCTTGGTAAAAGAAATATCTTGATTATTTCAAAACTTGTATAAAATCTTGCCTTGTATAATGAGTTCTTCCGTTCGCCAAAACTTGCTGATATTGCTTACTTGATATTTAGGTACCTTTAATATGTTTTTGCTTGATGCGCGCTTTTATTGTGAGATCCTTGGTGATCTTGATATAATGCTTGAAACTTGAAACTGAAGTTTTACTTGATTAAATACTTCTTGATATGTAGTTAGTTCTACTTGTTAAGAACTTTCACCTTCTTGTAATGAACTGGCTGCCTTGATCGCCTTGTCCTTGGTTTTCCACTATACTCGTATCTCCACGTGTAACCTTATGCACCTTCTCAATTCCACTGGGGAGACCCGCTTCTGGGAGGCCAGAGGAACCGATTTGCAGCCACACGCAAATACACAAATACAGCAGAAAACTACAGCTCGAAGGACCACTTTATGTACGGGTACATGTCATTAAGGCATGTCCCATTTGATGTTGGCTGTGTATATAATTTTCTTCATGCTCTTGGAAACACTCGGTGTAGGTATAATCAATATTGTCACCACTCTCATTATCTATTTCCCAGTGCAATTTATCAATAACATTCCAACGCGTTTCTATGGCTTTTAAGATATCCTCGAACTCCCACCTTTCCGTTATGTTTTGCAAGTTAATTTTTGCCAAAGTATAAGATAATGCCTTGAAATTTGTGTTCTGTCGGCGATACATCTCCTCTAATTTTGTATTTGTGAATTGAGAAGGGGTTAACAGTGTCCCTTCGTTCTTGCTTTGTACATCTTGCTGGTCTAATTCCTGTTGTTGTTTCTTGGTCTTGTTACCCTGCGGCGTCTTAGTTTCTTGTTGTTTAGATGTAGAAGCGATTTGCGCTGATATTGTAGCTGACGACGCGATTTTTGCCCTAATCTCTTCATAAAAAATCTTCGTACTGTCATAATCCTTTTGGACAAAGTATTCGCTTGACTGATCTACTGTACTATATGTACGGGTACTTGCTAACCACGTACACAAGATGAGTGTTGATAGTGAAGGCAAGAATAACTTGATAATCTTGAATAATTATTTATTTTTGAATGTTAACAGTTTAGTAGGTCGAACGTGAGCGAGAACTAACTGATATAAATGAAACGCACAAATTTATATTTTGGCGTAAGCGCTGAGTTTGCAAATGTGCGACTTGCTCGTACAGTGCTAATTGGAGCTTTTGCAAGAATACAGATATTGTTCATCATATCTTGGATATTCTCGTTTGTTTCAGTATTTCATTCACTCGCCGTTTGAAATATCAACGGCTATATCAAATCCCACTGGCGAAGTGGCACCCGGAGAAGAACTCATTATTGATTTTAAGGTAAACAAGTTCTATAGATTTATTGTTTTGGCGTTAATTTTGTTAGCTTAATAACTGTAGGCTATTATTATTTATCTACATTTAAAATAATTGAATAAATAATTAATAAATAATTTAAAATAAAGCAAATAAAATGTGTTGATGTTTAAAGGCAGTGGAAATCCAAGCTTCGCCAAGTGTGAAGAATTTGAGACCCGAGCAAAGAAGATGTCGATACCCTGACGAGTGGATTCACCAGTCGATTAAGGTAGCTTCTACGTCAAATAAAATGTAATGTAATATACACATTACCTATTGCGTCATTCAAAGGATTCCGGTTTGTATCATGACACCTTTGTTATAAATAAGTATTTTATCCAGTCATCATTGTCACCTTCTTCAGAAGTTCATTATACCAACAAAGATGGCTACACTGTCTAGTTAATAGCGGCCTGCCTCCAATTACTCTATTCAGCCTTTGATAGACAGTCTGTCCAAGACAATACAAACTCATTTCTTTTCATCGTAGTGTTCTAACATCGTGAATTTTACTATCGAAGGTAATCTACGAGCATGCAATTAGATATATTTATCTGGCTTTCAGGCGTACAGCTTCGCTCTGTGCCAGATGCATTGTCGCAGCCGCATGGCTGTCATGTTCTGCGGCTGTAGACCTTATTTCCATGTCAAAGGAGGTATGTCAGCTGTACAGTACATATCGTCGGTGATACTGCAATACCGCGTAAGTAACAATTGCAAATACCGCGGAAGTATTTGCAAGTATTTGCAGAAATTTCGCGCCTATGTCTAGAATTCATAGGCGCGAAATTTCAATTTTGATTTTTTCGTACTTCCGCGGTATTTGCAATTGTTACTTACGCGGTATTGCAGTATCACCGACGATATTTCACTCACTCTGTGAGATCTAATGAAGCTACACCTACGAAGTTTGTTTTTAAATTGCAATGAATGGCGAGACGAGCATGCCATACGCCTGATGCTAAGCGAGATGACCAGTAACAAAATCAAACAACACCATAAGTTACAAAGAAACGCTTGGTATTCCACTGCGCTAGCCATTCTGAGACATAAGATTTTAAGTCTCAATATATCCAGTAGTTGCTCTGGCTACAATGTTCTTGAAGCCAGAACACCACAATGCACACACCACAATTTGTGTTGCCGGAAGAAATAGACATTGCGGTGGTACATACCCAGGTGACCTAGTAAAAAGTGTGTAAATTCACTCAGGTTTTTGGCTTGCTTGTGTGTATTGAAAGTTGTCGTGAGGTTCTCTAAGAAAAAGGTTTATTACAGTGCTATAGCTAATTCGTGATAGCATTTGAAATACCTATTGACACAGTTGACAAATAAAAAAAACAAATATACAAATGTCAACAGTTGTCAAACAAATTTTCACAAACCCATCACAAGACAAACTGGTTTAAATAAAATCCCATCCAAGTAAAATTGTATTCATAAGGTTTCTCTGATTACGTTTCAATAAACACGTTGAACAAGATGGCCGTGTGTGCGACGCGCACGGGATGGCGTGCATCGGGCGAAATGTGGAAATCCTCATCAACATACCAAAGAACCTGGCTAAGTGCTCCTGCCTGCCTCAGTGTGCCGAACTTAACTACTACTCACATACAAAGACGATCGTTATTCGGTTAGTACTTAGTACACAACACAGCAACATTAAGCTGATACACAATCTTTGTAAGGAAGGTTTAATTATACCTATACTGTACTTGGCTCATAAAATCATATGTTTCAATAAGAACAATAAAGTTACATGGTTTTTAAAAATAAAGTACATAAATGAGAAAACTACCTACAATAAAAACACTATTTTACCTATACCTAGGTAACTTCTGCTATTTACTTAGGCACCTACAAGCCTGATAAAACATAAGTAGATCCTTTTTTAAGCAACCAACGGTGTGTAATATCGTGTACATATTTTAAAACCCAACATGAATGCGAGTGCAACGGAATCTGAAGAGAATGCGGTGGCAGCGATACGAATCAACCTCATGCCACCGAAATTCCGGCTTCATAGAGACGTCATATTCACCCTGGAAGATCTATTTGGTTCGTTCCCTAGTGTTTTTTTGAAATTTTACAAAATGGCATTTGCACTGGGAAATATAAGTGCACTTTTCACCACGCCGAAACTATTTGTCAAGAAACCGATAGTAAAATAATAATAATTTGCTAAACAAATATTTTTAATCTCGCACTAATAAGTTTTGTCAATTTAAAGGCTTTTTGTTGTGTCTGTTTTATAAGTGTTTTGTTGTGCATGCATGCTTAGGCTTCCACGTTGTGGCACGTTACCTGGTCATAAAGTAAGTAAGCGTTGAGTATTTCGACATGTAGAAAATTAGTGCTATAGTTTTCCAAGATAGCTTGTTTACTTCACAGGTCGCCAACATCAATGTTTCGAAATTCAAGCAATATTCAAAAACAGATACGTACTCAAACAAATTATTCCATCTTGTCTTCATACTCAATTTTCTATTGAACATTAAAAATTTAAAAGATGAATTTAGTTTTTTATTACAAATTCATACAAATCACCCCTGATAATAAATACTATACGGGGAGAATTTTGAAGTGGGCGTGAATCGAAAAATGCAAAACTGTGAGGAATATCCAAAAATGCTGAAAGGAGTTACTAGCCCGATTTTGATGAAAACTAAAAGTGCATACATGGGGTTTTGAAAAATCAATACTTATAACGAGTTAGGAATCGAACGCGATTTTGAAAAAAAAACACACATGCTGTATTTTTACACTACTCGATAATGTTACTGAGAAGGATCAAATTCTTGGAAGTAATGATACACGGCAAACTAGAAAGAGATTTGAACCAAATTAATTTTTTTTCTTTTGTTACCTTAATATTATAAAGTCTCCATTCGTTGCAAGGAATATAAAATTAAAATATAATCGTATAATTGCTCACAGTCTATAAGTAATATTACTGCAAAAAACATTTCGGGTGTAATCATTTCACGAAAAAACGAAGAACTACCTGCACTAGTAGCTATTCGCAAGCTGGCTGCCGCAAGTCTGAGCTTGTGTTTTTAAATATAAAAGAGCCTTGTGTGTCTTTATGCTTGGAGAAAGGGACGCTGGTCGCACATTTTGGAAAAAATAAAAATTATTATCATGCCCAGCATTCCATCTTGCCCTCGCTTCACTTTACTTATAACTTATATTTCGCTTGAATTCCTCAGCATCCCTGGGTGGTACCACAGCACTGTTCGTAGGCGCCAGCGTGCTGACTGTCGTGGAGACAGTGTTCTTTATCATCAGAATCTTCATGAATCTAATTCTGAAGAGCTGCTGCTTTGGGAAGACGAGGGTTGTAGATTATAGACCTTGATATTTCTTCGTAATATTTCTATTAGATACATTTTGTGTAGGAATAAAAAGTAGAAATAAGAAAAAAATATTATAAAATATAGTTTGTGTATTCATTGTATTACATTGTTTAAGATGAAAATAAGTTATGAAATGGTTTACTTTATTTGTTTTGATTTTATTAAAAAATAAACTATTAATAACGTCTGACTGTTGTATGTTTTTTTTAATCGCCGCGCCGATATTACCTCCTTACATAGTTCTTTTCTAAATTCTAAAAACCCATCCAGTTGTTTTTCGGATGCTTGGGTTGAATTTCGGATATATGCCACGAATAAATACAAGTATTTGGGGTACCTCAAGTCAAGGCATTCAATAATACATATTAAATATTTGCGAAAAATTAAGTACTTAAGTAGGTCTACTTGCTTCATAATTAGCGATGTTTGGCGCATTAACTTTTTACATCCATACATGCATCAACTCATGCCTTTTACCCAGAAGGGGCAGGCCACCAACATTTCGCCTAGTATATTCCGTCCCACGATGTGATAGGTGACGAGTTCATTGCCATATCGGGCACAAATTTCTGACTCCGGGCTTAGAATGGATAAACAAATCCAATATCAATTTGCCCGACCCGGGATTCGAACCCGAGACCTCAACTTTGTAATCATACCGTAGTACAACTAGGCCACCGAAGCAGTCGATTAATTGTTTTTCACTTCTTAGACCACGTGACTACCTGTTTTTATAGCATACTTCAATACGCATTGAATACTTTAATAGTGATTATAGAATAAATATTTAATAGGATCAAGATTATATTATAGCCCGATAATGAGAAAATTTCGTTTTTGTAAGTTTAATAATTAAAGCCAACAAATGCAATAACGAAACGCATCACTGACAAGCCCCTTTCTCTGTTTATTTTCGAAAAAGTAACCTAAAAATTAACTTAAATTAACAACGAACGATCGACAAAAATGTTTATTACGATAATTAGAGTCCTTATAACTTGCCTTTACAATGCGTTTTCTTTTTCCTATCTTTTAATTTCATTTTTTCATGCAGTTTTGCCGTTTGGGATTGATGTTGGTTTATTGGGCGTTGGGGCATATTATATGATGAAATTAAGGAAACCAGAGGCAAGTAATGTGCTGAGTATATTCGGCCCGGAGCCCGGCAGCAAGGAGAGCGAGGAAAACCCTGAGAAAGTGGTGCGGTGCATAGCTCACAGAGGCGCTGGCCTGGACGCGCCCGAGAACACTTTAGAGGCGTTTAAATATGTGCGTACAGGTTTCCTTAATCAATAATGCTATCAAAAAGAGTATTAAAGTGACTTGCTATGTTTAACATAAATTATCATAATAAAATTCAGGCATAATAATAAAATTTCAGTGTGTAGAAAGAGATTGCAACTTCATTGAGCTTGATGTCCGCACGTCGCGAGACGGTCGCCTGGTCCTGCTTCATGACCAGGGGCTGGAGCGTCTGGCCGGCACGGATATCACCAATGTCCACTTAATGGAGTGGGAGAAAATCAAATCTATCGACATAGGAGCTACACATCCAAATAGGTGAGATTAATGTCATAACATTCATTCTAAATTTTATAACAATTCTATACAATATCAGTCCATATGTGCCCCTGGCTAAATTTGGTACCTTACTAAATACCTTCTCCACAGTTGAGACTGGCTAAGACCTAAGGTCTAATACTGTGACTTAGGGGATGTTGTTGGTTTTCAAATACCTTTGGAATTGCAGAGATCGCTCATATATGTAGGTTGCTTACTACCGTTTTCATTACTATTAGTTGATTGAACAATATGCAACTGTGATGAGTACATAAGATATTTTAATATTTTGACTCTTGATGGTGCAGTTGTACTACAGTACAATCACAATGCTGAGGTCTTGGGTTTGAATTGTGGGTCATAAGCTGTACTATAATGTAGGACATAACAAGTAAGATGAAATATGTCCTGGTAGATCCCCGCCTATCCTTTCTAAAAGACATGAGATTATGTATGTAGTATATGTAATATGTATCATGTATATATTATTTTTTTATGAATAAGTCTTTTTTAAATTAGGATATTAAGATATTGAGCAAATAGTCTTGTGTGAATATTGCAGGCATCAGTTCAAAGAGGTCCATTTGTGCTTGCTGGATGACGCTCTGGACTATTTGCTTCAGAACAAAGTGCGAGTCATCATAGACGTCAAAGGCGAAGATAGCCAGGTGAGCTTTTTATGAAGCATTATTTCATTCATGACTCATCAATTAATGCAATAAGGATGTTCACTCATGTTACAAATTCGCAATAATTTATTTTTACACATTAAAGACAGTATTTTAAAGTCTCATATAATACATTAGAACCTACTTGTTTGTCATAAATTAAATAAAAATATTTGAAATTGTTTAATTGATTACTCATAATTTGACGTCATTGACGTCACTGCTCAGGCGGCAAGATGAAAAACTCAGTTAATTTTGACAGAATGAGTAGACTCAGTTGCCAATCGTTGATGTAGTTATAGACACGTGACAGATTGGAGCGGTTTAGTTGGAAATTTGAAAGCTATTTTAGTTCACTTTTAATTACAATTTGTCCTATATTTCAGTAAAATAATTTTATATGTATTTATATATGGTCTATCTATAAAATAAAAGCAATTCCAAAAAGTGTTCAACATCAACTACTGAGCTAATGTCTATAATGACGAGTGTAATGTACGCAATAGTTAAATTGTGCAATATTTGTGTGTAGGTGGTGAACGGTATATTGAAGGCTTACGAGACGAGACCCATGCTATACCAGTATGCAGCAGTGACGTGTTTCAACCCATTTATACTTTACCAGGTAATGTTTGTTTTTCAAGATCTATTCCCTATAGCCTATACAACATCAATATTACGTATAGTGTTTTTGTTTAGTTTCAAAATTGTTTGGTTTTCTTACGTGGCGCGATGTTTTTCCACAGATACGCAAGAAGGACCCGGAGATTGTGGGAGCGCTGAGTTATAGACCCTACTGTTTCAGTTCGCTCGACTACGACGCGGAGAACGGTCCCACCAATCCACGGTATGCCATTATTTTACCAGATTTCTTCACATTTAGGGACTTACGCTTTCACATCGAAAAAAATATTGAGTTTGAAAATACTTTGTATTTTAATTTTAATTTAATCGTGGACAATCTATGAAGTCTAATTATAGTTTTTATTGGGCGGGAATCGTGAAATATTTAATGTATTTGGGTTTGTTTGCATGGAAGAATGCGATGAGTAATTCGTCTCGTAAATATTTTTGAGCTCTTTATGAGTGTCTAATGAATATTAGAAAGAATAATAAATTTGAAAAAAGACGACACAATAATAAAATAATTTCGTAAGCTTTTTGTTTTTGGTCCTTCGAGCCGGATATAATATTTGATGTGTGTAGTATTATAGTGTTAGTAGATGTGTGTGCGTGTGCGTGCAGGTTCGGCGGGCGCGTGTGGGTGTCGGCGGCCCTGCACGTGTGTGACGCGGCGCATGCGCTGGCGTGGCGCTGGGCGGCGCGCTGCTGCGGCGTCAGCGCCGTGCTGCTGCACAAGGACATCGTCAGCCCGTAACTATACGCATATACTACTATTACTATTACTAGCGGTCTGGCCCGGCTCCGCCCCGGGTGCAGATACACTTTTCTAATGTTCAATTCCGACTTTAATTTAGCATACCGGACCACGGAAATCGAATAAAACTCCGCCGAGCTTCAATGCTCGGTGTCATTACAATGCGTGCCACTGTTAATCCTGGCTTACAGGAGTTATAGTGGTGGGTGTGAGGGTGGGACAGTCCTCAAAGTATCAGGATTCCAATAACGAGGGCATGTGGTGGTGCAGGAGCGAGGTGCATTACTGGCGGCGGCTGGGCGTGCGCGTGGCGGGCTGGTGCGTGAACCGGCCCGTGGAGAAGCTATACTGGCGCGCCGTGCTGCGCGCGCCCTACCTCGCCAACACGCTGCTCGGAGAGCCGGATGTGAGTGCAACACACTTACACTACTTTGCATTTCTTTGTCATACTTTATTATATTAAAATTAATAGCGCCCAACTGTCACATACATAGTCCTAATCCCACACTAAGATCGAGTCTTGTGTCGTTGGTATTAGGAACTACGAGAGACTTTTCGGTCTCACAAACGCCCAGACCCGAAAGAAATATTAAGGCAATTTCTGCCAGACAACAATGGGATGGATATATGAGCAAGAAAAAAGAAAGGGCACTATAAAATAAAGACAATTACATTAACAATAGTTTCCATATTTGTTCATTTTGTTTTATACAGGCCACAGGGTATATCAAGACTGCTACCGAAAACGAAGACGGATGGTTTAATGGAAGCCTTTAATTTGATGTTTTTTTTGTCGTAGGTGGAGGTTCCCCGTCGTCAAGTCGAGAATGCTGAGAAAACAAAATCGATCAAAGATGTGGAATGAAATCGTCAGTAAAGGAAAGCAAGTGCGGTTAGTTGATCTTCTTAAATTATTAAATCCTTGGACAAGGCCTTGAAAAGGAAGAAGTACAGAACATGACTAATTATTTTGGAGTAGTTTGTTTTTAAAATATTATTTATGCGAAAATATGTAAAAGAAAAAAATTGTAAATTTATGATTTCAAAAATTGAAAAAAAAAAGGCGTAAAAGAATAAATACATTGAATTGTGTTGCGCAAGTATGAAATTTACTGAAAAAAATATGCCAGGCTAAACGTATTATTAAATTGGTGGTATACTGCCCTATTTACGTAGAATGTTGAAATGTTGTATATTATAAATCGACAAATTAAACGAAATACAATTTTCACGCGCCAACACGAGGCTAAACGAAATAATTTACTGTTTGGTATTATAATTTATTTGTACAGTTTATTTTAGATTATTTATTTGGAAGTTGCAAAAGAATCAAGTAACGAACGTAGGCGTATATCTCACGTCAACTTAACAGATAACAATGTCCAATAGATGTTACATTTAGTTTTAGACTTTTACAAATATAATTTATAGGAGTTCTGTAATTATGATTAAATAACTATTATATGCTACATATTTATACTTTATGAAAAGATAAAATAGATAAATTAAAATAATATTTAATTCGGGTTTAAAGAAATGCTCCGAGAAAACGCCTTACAATTTTTAAGTAAATTTTAAAGTATGATTTTTAAGAATACAGACTAGATTTACTCAGCACTCTGTATCCGCCCATATTCGCGAGGGCTTCATATATTATTATGCTTAAATTAGCCGATTTGAGATTAAAGGCATGAAACGGAATACGGGTAACAAGCATTTTCTATGCCTTTCTGTAATCCAATTGTTTACAATCACCTGTTTTTACCTTAATGACATGTGTATTAATTCCCTTCACCATTCTTCTACTTATTGTGCGGTTTGGTCTCGAATCGGTTCCCCGTTACATTTACTGATATGTATTTAGTTTTATCTAAGAATTTTTATTTTGTATTAAATGAGTATTATTATTGCCAAAAATTTTACGATACGTTATAACTTATTTATTTGATATGCACAAATTCTTGTCGTTAGTTATGTTGAAACATTTTAGTGTGTAAGTGATGACATATTGCTGATTATGTTCGCAGAATGTATTGTACAAAATACAATCAGATTATATTGCAAAGGGGACTGTTATTTGACAAGAGTTTTATTGTTGCAGTAGCGTTATGAATTGAGTCACAAATCAATTATAAACAGTACCTAATTTCCTCGCTCAGTCAACTTTATGTTCCAGTGCCACAATATGAGTAATGTTTTTATACATCACATCTTATCATAGTTATTATTGTTGTAAAATGTATACCAAAGATATTGTTTCGATAACTTTATTCCATACTTAAACATAATGTAGATATTTTTTAACTCTAATGGTGCTTTATGTATGTTTTGATTTCTTAAAGTAAGATAAGTTTGGAAATGTCTGGATTGTGATAACTTTGAATTGCGACATGGACTCAATTCATAATGTAGCTTGGTTATTTTTTACATATTCTGCCGTAATTTCAAGCAAAATGCACCTATTGTAAATACATCTACAACAGCGTTGCTCGATTTATGCCATCTGCGGAATTTTTGTATTTTGTAGTTTGTCAAGTCAAATGGCAAGCATTCTGTATTCTGAGGGTAGTAAGACACTTCAACGACTACCTTGATTAAGCAGACTGTTAGCTGTTGGAATTTGCAACTGGTTTGTGGAATGTGAATTCAGATATATTTTGTATCCAAAGACAAAGTATTTATTGTACGGCAGCAAAAGTATTTTGTTTGGTCGTTGATGCTCATTCTGGAGTATTTGTATGCAGCCAGTTTTTGAAACATGTAAAAGCCTGCCATGAATTGTAAAATCGACGCGAGTAGCATTCGCTTGCAGCTACGATTACTTTGTGTAAATGTACAAATATATTTGTTAGTGTGTATGTGTGCTGTTTATTTTGTGATTCAATAAACACTGACTTTTCTGTTATATGGTCTTTTTAATTCCATCGAAACATGCAGATTTGAGGGTACAACAACAAAACCTACAACTGTTGTAGTTTGCTGATTCTCAGCAGCCGATCGATGATTTTCAGTGACTTCGGAATGGACCTGCATATAACGACTGCATCAGCAACCTTTGGTATTATCCTATAGATTTAATAGTAATATTTAATTTAATATCCACAAATTACATAAGCAGTGATAAGCACACTAGCGTGCTGGAAAAAAACTCGGATTAAATTTAGATTAACGGATATATTTTTTCATAGAAACAACAAAGTCGTGCAATATGGATATTATATGTATTTATTTTCTTAGCATCTAAACCTAGTACAAATAACAAACGACTTCTATCTCTAAATATCTATATCATTGAAAATCGTTTGAAGTATTGATAAGGTCGTCACAGTCGCTTTATCTATCACATAGACATATTATTCCATAGATCCAACTCAGATTGCAATAACAAGAGACAAAATATCTGGTTTACCGAAATAAAATTATGTTAGTAATAGAAATCGGACGCCCCGGTCTAAGTCTCAGGAAGTCGCTGGATGCAGCCCGCTCCTAACAGGTCTTTATGGCATTCCATGGGCGAGGATTATGTTCAGCAATGGGCTTCTTTTGGCTGAAGAGAGAAAGAGAAAGATAGTAATCTAAATATTTGGATTTATTCATTTAAGTACACAAAAAAGATAATACAAGACATAGGCTGCAACCTGATACTTATGGGCCATATAAGCATTCCTATTGGTGTGGGAATCGAAACCGCGGCATCTCGTTTCACAGCTGTCGTTTAACCAACGGCGGCATTGCTGTCCATGTTATAATTTTGTAGATTTTATTTACCTTCATTAATAATTGTAAACAAAGCAAAATGTAAACCAACGCGGGACATGAGAGAGGTATCTATGATTTTCAGGACTATTTTACTCTTATGTAGAACGGACCCCCACTACCATTCTAGGACGGTCCTAATTCCTATAAAATATGGTTCGTCACCATAGATTATGATTATTTGAATACGTTAAGATTCAATCTAGAAATGTCTATCTCAGTCTTTAATTAAAGTCAAAGGTTAATTAAGAGCTCATAATATACGACACGCCTAAACCGATTCATCAATTGGACTTTCAACATTGACATAAACTATATAAATAAATGGACAGGGCTGAAAGCGCGTAAAGTAAATGTAAGTGGTGCGCGCGCTCCAGTACATCTCTAGTGGGGCGTTATTGAAATTAATCGTCGATCGCAACGATTTTGAAAATGTTTGCTTGTATTAAGTCATAATTTATGACAGAAAGCTTAATAAAAATGAATATCTAATTTTTTATCACCGTTTAGAACAGCGGTACTCAACCTTTTTTTAGGTATGGTATTGCAGGCCAAATCAAAGCAACTAACGCGGTTTCATTACCTTTTTTTTACTCGTCGAGCATAGTTTTTATAATAAGCGCGAAATTTGAAATGATTTGCTACCCTAGGCGGGCCAATCACCAAAGACCGGGGCGCGACCGCATGCAGCCCGTGGACCGCAGGTTGAGTATGGCTAGATTTAACGTTAATTTATTTTAGTGCGATTTTCACGAATTTTTTGAAACTCCAAATGTACTGAAGGGCCTATCCTTAGTTTATAAATCAATGACTCATTCTACATTTTGCTTTTTTTGTTTCATTGCAATTAAATATATACGATGATATTACTTATTAATCTCAGTATGTCTAGGTTTTTTGGCTAGCGCCCAAACTAATGTAGGTTAATTGGATGCTACTTCGATCAAATATACACTAGATACACAGTTCCCTGTAAAAGTTCCGTTAAAAAGTGGCACCGATGCATGACATTAAAAAAAGTAAACAAAAAGATCACATGTTCCAAATATATTAATACAAATTCCACCTTATTCCTGGAGCCTAAAGTAGCTTTTCATGTAATATTGTTTAAAGTTATGCGACGTTTTGGAAGCAACGGTCGGTGCGTGACTGAAGGCGAAAGAGTGCTTAAAGCACTCTTTTTTGGTGCCATTTTCTAAGCGCTCATATTGTATCTAGTGTATATTTGATCGAAGGGATGCTAATAAAAAGGTAATTTGTTATCTATTGATTTTTTGTTCTGCAAATATTATAATATGAAACCAGCGTGGAAATAGTACATTTTTGAGGTGTAAACATATATGCTCATAGTCTTATTTTTTGAGTTACTAAAATATAATTATTTAGATCTAGGCATTAAGTAATTTTACTTTTTTAACCTTTAATATAGCAATACCAAAACGCAAATATCACATTATCCGCATTATGTGTTCCAAGCTTTCATATTCATATCTTTAACTTATATATTGTTTTCTATCTCTGTCCAAACCGTTGATATTCGTTATATGTATCTCTCTCAAACTCTGAACATCACGCAAGAACTTATGAGTACATGACAGGTGGCAACCAGCTAGATTTCGCGTTTTGCGAATTCGAACGAATAAATGTAGATCTTTTGGGCCGCACCATCCAATTTTAACATAAAGGCAGCGTCAAAACATAAGTGAAGTATCACTACGGTTAATATCAAGCACGATTGTATTCAAGTTATGCTGTAAATAACGCTTTAATACGCAAAGAAACCACTCAAATATTAACACACAGCCTGTCATGCGACCTAATCTTATGTAACCAATTTATGCCCGTGAAATAACTGTGCCGCACGTCGATTGGTGTTGTTTACCTCGTTTGTAAGGTAAGGGGTGTGGTTTTTATCATTAATAATGATAATCTCAATAATTTTGTGACTAACCTTGAAATCGGTATCAAGTAGGCGTGCGGCGGACATGGCCAGCTGTGTTCCGCTTTTATGCTGCTTTTTATCTGTAATGTTTCTGTTCGAATGCTGTTTTAATATTAATGTGTGCTATATTCATTAACTTACAACCTGCGTTAATATTTAAATACTTTTCACTATGTTTTTGTCACTAATAATCTCATAATGTGTTTGTAATGTCAACATGCTCCTAATTCAAATGCATGTTTTTTTTTAAAATTAGCATTAATGTCAGTTTTTTTGTCCGAAAGTGATAATAAATAAAAGATTTCTAAAAAAAGGTTTTACTTGCATGTGTTATAATGTGTGAGCTTTAACTATTTTGGGAATCCAAGTACCAGTTCAATATAGAGTAATTTTAATAGTTTAAATTTGATGTTCTTAATAAAGCTTACCCAATATTGCTAATGTAAATTTTTCCTGGTATTTGAGCAAGATATATTTGTTTACTTTTAAGTTTGATAAGATTATGTTTTCATGAATGTAGCTTGTTGTTAATGTTTAATCTGGACCATAATTATATAAACTTAGGTGGGGGTTTCATTCATATCAAAATTATCATATTATTCTATGAAATTGCATCATTGCTAAAAGTTTTCTGAGCTATTGATAATGGTCAAATTAAGAGTAGTAATCTATGATTAAGTATACCCTTGAACATGGTGCAAAAGTTAAAATTTAGAAAAAATATTTTGGAAAAATTACATAACCACAAGATAAAGTAGTTATAAAAGCTCAGCAACTTAGTTGTAAATAGGAATATTCCCTTATATTTTATTCATAAAAAATGTTTAAATAAAATAAATAAGATGGTGGACACAAGATATCAATAATAAAAAACACTAATAATTTGCAAATTAAAACAGGTATAATAGAAAAATATTTCCTCATATAGATGTAACTGGTCTACAAAAAAAAAAAAGAAATCTCAATTAGTGAACAAATAAAATTTGGCGTAGCACAGAAAAGTGCTTGTAGCCACAAAAAGAAAAAAAAAAAAATAAACAAATAAAATGATAGTGAATTCAATTACATCACAACCTTGAGTTAAAATTCTGGCACACTCTATTATAAACATAAGTCTCGATGGTCCACATGTCTCTGTTAATTGTTTTATTTATTGCCCATTGTGATGCAAATATCTTTAACACATATTATATGCAGCGAAGATTATCACAATTTTCTGATTTTATAGGGTCATTTCTCAAACTGCATTATGATAATTTTTCCTTGTAAATACCCCCTCAATTTTTGAAGCATATTAATTTTAGGTATTTTTTCTGTTTCAGGGTAACCCTATTTCCCCCTAACACTCAAAATGTTACGGCGCTGCTCAAAGCATTTACAAACTATATACCGGAGGCAGGGGCAGAGTCTCC
Source organism: Hyles lineata (assembly GCA_030180105.1). Taxonomy (NCBI): domain Eukaryota; kingdom Metazoa; phylum Arthropoda; class Insecta; order Lepidoptera; family Sphingidae; genus Hyles; species Hyles lineata. Next base: position 2,265,678 of record JARJEE010000041.1, read on the forward strand.
GGTTCAAATCTTCAGTGCCCAAAGTCCTTGCTCTACCCCAGACTGCTCGACTGAACCAACCGAAAGTGCTTTCTGCTCACCAGCAGATAGCTTCCATCCACTTTACAAACCCACTCTACGAGGAGCAGGATGTGATGACACCAAGTTTCCCAGACTCTGTATCGGAAGGTGATGTGAAGTTAGACAAGAAGGTTGGAGATGCTGTAGCTGCTGATGAAGTCGTTCTCGAAATTGAAACTGACAAGACTGCTATCCCTGTAATGGCTCCCGGTCATGGTATTATTAAGGAGCTGTATGTAAAGGATGGCGATACTGTAAAAGCTGGTCAGAAACTCTTTAAAATCGAAATCACTGGTGCAGCGCCAAAGAAAGAGGCTGCTGCCCCTGCACCGGAGCCTCCCAAAGCCGCCGCGCCTCCGCCACCACCTCCCCCGGCGGCCGCTGCGCCGCCCCCACCGCCACCACCGCCGCCACAAGCGGCTGCTGCGCCACCGCCACCACCACCACCAGCACCCAAGGCCGCGCCTCCTCCACCCGCGGCGCCAATCTCTTCTATCCCAGTGGCAGCGATCCGTCATGCGCAAGCCATTGAGACTGCTACTGTGAAGGTCCCTCCACAGGACTACAGCAAGGAGATAGCTGGCACTCGCACCGAACAGCGCGTGAAGATGAACAGGATGAGGCAGCGTATTGCGCAGAGGTTGAAGGACGCGCAGAACACCAACGCCATGTTGACCACATTCAACGAAATCGACATGTCCAATATTATGGCATTCCGTAAGAAGTACCTAGACGCTTTCACCAAGAAATTCGGTGTTAAGTTGGGTCTGATGTCACCTTTCGTTAAGGCAGCTGCCAATGCGCTCATGGATCAGCCTGTGGTCAACGCAGTTATCGAAGAAAACGAGATTATTTACCGCGACTACGTCGATATCTCTGTAGCCGTCGCCACACCCAAGGGTCTCGTCGTGCCGGTCATTAGGAACGTGCAGAACATGACGTATGCTGATATTGAATTAACGGTTGCTGGTTTAGCTGAGAAAGCCAGAACTGGAAAGCTAACCATTGAGGAGATGGATGGCGGTACTTTCACAATCAGTAATGGAGGTGTCTTCGGGTCATTGATGGGAACTCCGATTATTAACCCGCCGCAGTCAGCTATTCTCGGTATGCATGGCATCTTCGACCGTCCTATTGCGGTGAATGGCCAAGTAGTTATTAGACCCATGATGTACATCGCTCTAACTTACGATCACAGGCTGATCGATGGCCGTGAAGCCGTTATGTTCTTGAGGAAGATCAAAGAGGGTGTTGAAGATCCTGCGGCTATTGTTGCCGGATTGTAAAATAATTAAATCCTTTTGAATGACAATTGGAATCGATATCTCGTCATATCGAATGATCGATTGTACAAGGGCCGGAATGGCGTAAATAAATCATGTACATTAAACGTTTATGCAGTAGTGTTTCAAACTCCATAAGAGGTGCACGTCGTTTGTTCTCCTTTTTGTCTGTTATTTATTGAACACGTACACCAGTCCGTATTGTATTTATTTATAATGTTTTAAGTAATAATAATTATGTAAAAAGTACATCTCCGTTACGTGACGTATCCGACGTTGTACGTATTTTTCTGTTTTTGTTAAGCATTTAATTAATGCACCCGATTAGGCTTGTACGCTGAAAATTATAGTACTCTAATATAATATTATACCTTAATACGGCATTTTATTTACTGGAAATATTCCTTTTTTTATTAGGAAAGATTTTATGAAAGATGTTAGGGAAAATGTCTGCTTAGCTAATCATACAGTGGCCTTAAATAGATTAGTTTAATTAATAGGGTAATTATTATGTCTAGTCTCATTAGTAAATCAACATGGCTTAGTTTAATTAGTGGGCTTCCTCTAAAGTGCTAAAGTTTATTTTGTGTCGTCTAATATGTTCACGGTGGTCGCGGGTTCAAATCCCAGGGCACACCTCGGACTTTTCGGAGTCATTTGTGTATTGATAGTGTGATTGATAGTTAATCACCACGGACTAAAACAGTGAAGGAAAACATCGTGAGGAAACCTGCATACCATAGCGGTTTATAAGAATTTCTATAGTATGTAAGTCCGCCAACCAGCACTAGGCCAGCATGGTGGAGGATATGGCCTAACCACTCTCAATCGTACTGTAGATTGTAGAGTAGGCCCGTGCCCTGCAGTGGGACGTATATAGGCTGATACAGACAGAATATTGTGTATTGCAATGTGACATTTTGTTACTACACGACACAAATATGATCGAAGTCAGATCTATCATGGATCTATCAGTCTAACAATGAAATTGCTTTATGGTTGAAATTACAATAATTTATCAATTAGGTTTATTCTATACAACACGGCCTTCGTGCTCTTTTAGATACAGTCACAAGTTCAGAATTTGTTAAGTACGAATGTAAATATAGCAATAATATTATATAATCACGTTTCATATGTTAAAATTCGTTAGCATACGTTTATTATTTGTAATATTTCCACCTCAATACCTTCCGAGGTCACAGAATTAGATTAACAGTCGTGACGATAATTTCATTTGTGATGTAGCAGAGTGTTTAAAAATGTAAATATAAAAAATAGGTACTAGGAATCACCGAAATAGCTCTTTCACCACTTCGCCTCACCCCCGACTCTGTAACTTGTGCACATGCGCCTATTTGCCTTAATTTTGTTTGGTTCAGCAAAGGATTTTTTTCGTTTTAGTATACCACAGAATAGGGCAAATTAAAGCCATTGGAAAAAGGCCTAAGAGGCAGTTTGGCCTTCAAAACAATAACTAAAGCTTTTGTAGTTGTTCTGAGGTTTCGCCCCTAGATACGTTGGAGCCATCGACAAGACATAAATAGCCAGTCAGTGTAGCTCTGTGGAAAAGTACCACTTTGGTTCTCATAGCTTGAGCTGCTTTTGGTTTCACTAATATCTATGGCAAAATTAGTCATACCCCCTACGTATGTAGTAACCAAGGCTAAAAGTCTGGGACCGTAGACATGACACCACAAAATACTAATCTAACCATGGAATCTAACAGACACGTTGTTTAGTTTCTCATTCTACGCCATGTACTACGCCTTATCCATAATTTCCAGGGTTTGACATCCGTTACCATGACAACCGAACACTAAACGTCGTACACTACCTACGTATTGATAAAAGCAAAACATGATAAATATTTATGTACCTATATTAAACTGATTAATTATATGTAAATAGTTATTAAGTTAACTAAATCACGTGTATAATAATATAATGTGTGCACGCGGAATACGATATGACGTAATTTTAAGTATGCCAAGGTAAGGATTTGTTGACTATTTTTTTTTGATCCCACGCTAACGAGACACTACCGTTTTTCATTTAGATAGTTTATTAATTTTATTTTAAATAATAAATTAATGTATTTTTTTTTTACAAATGTTACCCCACAAAATGTTTATCTCGCAGGATAGACGCAAGTACTTACTTAGTAAAGTTAGATACTTCTGTCGCAAGACTTGTTTGTTTTTATTAACGATAGGTCTTTCAGTCGTAGATAATGTGCCCTGTGTATTTGTAAACTGCTAGGTAAATTCATTTGTTATTTATTTACAGTTACAATTAGTATTAAGGCAAAATGCAAACTTTAAAGAAGACAAGTGAAAAGGCGAAAAGAGAAAAATCTAAAGAAACGGAAGTCTCAACAAAAACACTACAAGATGAAAAACATAAGAAAAGTGCATACACCATTTCCACTCCACGGAATTACATGCCAAAGTCGTCCACAGCTGATATTTATGGACATAAGAATAAGATTGCTATGCAAAGCGCGAAGGCACCTAGAAAGTTAGCAAGTTCTACGTATAAGCCTGATGATGCATCGCCTATGAAAGATTTACTCAAATCTTCTGCTTCGTCTGTCAGTGTAGGAAGCAAATCTTCTGATATTAGATTAAAAAAAGTAGAAACAAAATTAACGCCGCGAAAAGCCACAAAAATTGAAGCAAATGCGATCACTCGTGCAGGTTCGAAATTGGATGCAAAGCCACGTACATCAAACATTATCGAAGCAAAGGCTACTCCGCGTACAACTAAAAAAACGCCCCGGAGAGAACTACCATTTTCAAATGTAACAGTGAGCTCTCCCTCCGTGAAAAGGAAATTGAATTTAGAAAGAGATATCGGTGATACAATCGATAAAGACAGGAAATTGGTAAGCGAACAAAAGTCTAATAAACCGAGTAGAGACGAGCAATCCGTCAGGAATAGTGGGATGGAAGGTTCTCAAAAAAATATCCAATTGGATTTCGAAAGGCAGAGGTCAAAAACTCGCACATTGGATGATGATGAGGTCAAAATATTAACACCTGAAGTCTTGGACAATAACACAGAAATGATTAATTTAACTCGAAAATTGATAGCTAAACCTAAGGCATTTTTTGTTGATTTTGATGATGAACAAAAGAAGGTCTGTATTTTGTTTAGGTTCCTTTGATTTAATTCAAAGCATAAATCTATCGAGTTTTATTAATTAAAATTTTGGTCGTAATCTGTGTTCAAAAATGTAATATTGAAAGTATGACAAGGAAATAAGTTGTTGAAATAAGTTATTACTCGGTAAATATTGCTTATTGAGTATTTAATATTTGCGCAGGTGTCAATATGATACATACTTGGATGTATTGATGGTTTCACATGGTCTTTTATAATCATGAAATAAAATAAAAATCATTAATAAATATTTACTAACTCGCTTTATTATTATTATGCCATAAATACACCTTAATATTTCTAGGATAAAAAGGATGTGCCGAGCGAGGAGGAAGAAGTGAGTTATGAAGACGATTTTGAAAGCTACGAATCAGATTTTGAGTCGTATCACAGTGAGAGTCCTTCTGGTGATAATGATAAGTCTTCTAATGACACAGAATGTAGTGAGCACGACGATGAGAGCAATGACAAGGAAGATGTTCAAGATGATGAGCAAGGTGGTTCGAAGGATATGAAGGACGACGAGAGGATGTTGGATTCAGGCGAGTTCCTTATTCATGCATTAATGATATTTTCTAATGCATATTAGTTTTTATATCGCAATGAATGGTGCGACGAGCATGCCATCCGCCTGATGGTAAGCGATACGACCGCTCATGGACTGTAGCAAAACCAAACAACATCATGAATTACAAAGCAATATTTGGCATTTAACTGCGTTTGCCATCTTGAGATATAAGAAGTTAAGTCTCAATATGTCCAAAAGTTACGCTGGCTACAATGTCTTTCAAACCCGAAAACAATAATGCATTGCTACATACCCAGGCGGCCTCTCACATATGAGAGACCTACCAACAGTGTTGCTCTCGCAATATACACATTATGTTCTTCAGCCACCATCATTTTGTTTTTTATAAGCCCAGCCATAAGTGGATAGCTGTAAAAACAGCATGAACAGATTTAGGTGCACTATTCATTCCACTCGCTAGAACACTCAAATATTGGGATAAAAATATCCCTATTGCTATAAAAAGAACATGTATAACAACAAATATATTTGAATACTCTGAATGTTATGCATTCCCATTAGGCAGTTTCGACCTGCGAGACCGGTCGGCCAAGTCGAAGCCATCGATTATGGAGGGTATTCGAGAAGACAGTGAAGATGGAGGAGAGAAGAAGGTATCCCTCCCTGATGAGGGTTTCCAAGAGATGAGTAGTTCGAGCGCGGTGTCCAGCTTGAGGACCGATCACGTTGAAGTCTTGGAACGGTAAATATTTCCGTCAATATTGTTTTTACAGTCCATATTTTACATTGACACGACAAAGTAATTACTTTGAATCCGATGGTAATTGAAGTATGGTCTAAATTCTGTATCCACCACTTTCTCTGAAAACTTTATATGTTGATCGATGGTGATTATCACTTGCCATCGAGAGAGTCGGTTACTCGTATTTTTATAACTTTTAAAGTATGATGGATTAAAAAGGAAACTACGTAGTTAATGGTCATACTTTAGCAAGGTATAACACAATAATGGAATGTCTACGTCTACTTGTTTTCAGACCACTATTCATAGATTTTAAGAAATCAAAAGAAGTCAAACGAAAGCGTCGTATATTCGAGCGGTTGAAAAGACGAGCGGAAGATTTGCTCGGTATGATTTCCTTACACGAAATGTCATACTCTCTTTTCGAAATGAAACCAATATCTTATGATTTGTATATTGCTACATTTGGAAGGCAAAATTATTTGCAAACTGGGGTACAAACTTACGATGATGGAATTACAGAAGAGGTGCAATGTGATGAAATAACACGTTCCCATAAGTGGACTCAATATCCTGTGGAGTTTTCAAAAAGCGACGTTTATTTAAATTATGACACATATGCAAGAAAATATAGCGTGGCCACTGTTGATTATTTAACGAAATTCTCCTTTCTGACACAACAGAATGAAGAACAAATTATAAATAACAGTATGCAAATGGACGAAAATTACAAACAGAATCCATTGCGAATATACTTGGAGCAGAAGGATGGCGCTGGACCAACTGAGATGTTGTCGACTGAAACATATAAAGCTAAGTTAGAAAATGTCAACTATGACTCTCATAAACTAAGCAAATTTTTGAAAAAGATTGAAAGCACAGTTAGTAATACTTTAAGCCTCAACATTGGTAATAGTAAAATGGATTTGGTAAAAAGTACAAAAATTCCATTCAGCAAAGGATATGTGCCGCTAAATATAAAAAGTATACCCAGCGAAAATTATGAGTTCTTACGGAATTCAAAAATCACGCAGTTATTCTTTTCCGAAACTAAAGGAAATTTGATGATGACAGTCCATAACGTAAGTTCGATAAATAAATATTTAATGTGTGTGTGGGACGCGAGTATTTCGAAGCAAGAGCCTGCGAAGATTTTGATAGCAATTGACAATGTGATCATCGGGAAATTCAGAGGTAGCACTGACGGCATTCTTGTGGCAGCTTTAGAAGATGGGTGAGTACAAGTTTCAGAGCACCTATAACATAGATAAAGTCGAAACTCAAAAACAGTTATGAAAAATTTAAAGGATTTTCTTTTATTATATTATTTTTTTGTGTCTTCCAGGACAATACACCTTTGGGACTTATCAGAAAAACCTAATTATGTTCCTCTAATATGTAACAAAGCGGAAACTAACGAATTAGTGGATGTGAAGTCTCCAGAGTCAGATCATCTCACCGAGTTTGAGCGAGACCGAGAGTGGAACTCGAAGAATATTGACGTCAAGAATGAGCAGGTAGTAATTTATGAATATACAGCAGGCTTATCATATATATTATTTTATATTATTGTACCCTAATGTCGCTAATGCTGATGCCCGATCTAATCATCATCAATCATCAATCAATCATAATCATCATTCAATGGAATCATCCAAGTGGTGGTAGTGAGTTTGGGGATAAATCTAAATGATATTAATTCCAATACTGACTGGTGGAGGGATTCCTTAAAATTGGCGAGCAGTAGGGAATAAGAAATTTAAAGGTGTAAATAATATTATCATTATAATTTTAATATTAAAATAAGGTGTAAATTTCGTCTTTGTCAAATGGCAGTTTATTCCCGTCACGGACTGCTTATATGATAATTTGTAATCGAAATCATGACTTCGCGAATCGCAGTCTAAGAATGCTGCCAATTGACCAATAAAGAACGATATTTTCATCATGGTTGTATTATTTAAGCTTAATTATTGTGTTTAATGTCTTTGTACCCAGTCATTCAACATACATTGCGCTGTGCAAGCCTGCGCGTATACAAACAGTGCCCACCTAATGAGCAATGGTGAGATGTCAGATCGAATAGTCGGCATGGAATTTTCATTGCCGAAATCAATAACTTTAGAAGGAGGCCGAAAAATCGTGGGTCAGGTTAGTAATTTCGATTTGTGTACTTACTTTCGGTTAGTCCGCTATAATATTGAATGGCTGTATTCTAAAAATTAATTTGTGTCGTTGTAATATTTTTCGTCCAAAGAGTAATCTGCAGGCCATATCAATCTATTTATCTATAACATATTTTTTATGATTTAAGGTAGGTTAGTTCATTATGCAATAATTTAAGACACCTCACAAGCCGCAGCCCCTTCAGTTCCATCCAGTTCTATGTAAATGGATCTCACAACTTTTTACGGTAGAAGAACTGAGTTGCGAGACTTGGTTTTTTACAAGTATTGTTTTCGCATTTATAATATTAGTAGGATTGTAAAGTACGGTTATTCACGCAGACGAAGTTTCCGCAAAAGGCTAATTTGATATTTTCTTCTGTTCCACAGATCGTTTCTCTGCAGCGTATCGGCGTTCTTATAACGTGGTCGATAGTGCAGGAGAAGAACAAGTCCAATGCAGATATAGGAAAAGCTTACTGGTCCAAAATGAAGTTGGAAAAAATGCAAACAATACATTTACTCGACTATGTTGATGCGTTTGTCGGCGAAACAGCTCACGCGGAAACTTTTAGCTTAAATTCGGCTAAAAAACGATTAATAAACAGAAAACAAGAAAGGAGTGTGACAAGAATAGCGCGGCAAAAATCAGCGGCCAGTAAAGGTTTAGGTGATGACAAAGTGAGAGTTGCCAGTGCAAGAAGCAGAAAGGATGCTAAAACGATGCTAATGCATAATGATTTCAACACTAGCATGATATGTACTGATCTGAAAATCTTGATAGTGGATGAGATGGAAAACGTGCTGGTCGCGAAAAATGGCGGCGAGGTGTTGTGCTGTAAAAGGTGTTTGGGAGTTTTTAAAGTTCACAGATTTTATGTTACCAGTGAGTATATTGGAATAAGACAATTAGGCATCTTGCCACTTTCGATGTGGTGTTTTCCAAATGTTTTAGCAGTATACTATACCTATCAAAGTCCCATTCTATTTAAGTGCCTTTTGGATGCAGTTACTGCAGATTGGAATCCTTTAAAGTAAAACGTTTTATCTGCCAGCCTGGCCCTGATACAATCCTCCTAAATTCATAGGCATTTGAAATTATGTCACATAAATTATTATTTACCAGATGAAGCGTCGTCAGTGACAAGTCTTCAGGTATCGCCGCACGGTCTACCACACTTCTTGGCGGCCACCGATACCGGAACCGTAAATCTTTGTTCTTTGCTCGAGAAGAAAGTTTTGCATACGCTAGACAGCAGGTAAGAATATTTTTTGAAAATGTTCTGAAGCGGACGTCAGTATCAGAGAAAAACTATTGTAGCAATAATAATAGTAACAAATTCTGAAATGTAAAATGGCAGGACCCTTTTTTATTTTCAATAAATCCGTGTTATTTTTGCAGAAATGTCCCGCCAGCAAGTGACTCGTCAGAAAAATACTATTCAGACGCCAAGGGCAGGTTCGTTGGAAGTGCCACACTTAGTAAAGGAACGCCATCCATTGAATGCAGAGGAGAGAGTTTGAAGGTAGGTGTTTCTGATTCTATTTATTATGAATTCTGTATGAATTGTAATTACTGATTAATTGCGCGGCTTTTTTATCCTTCGTTTATGAAATTGTAATATAATGATATTTTAACTGTATTTTCCTAATTCATAGTCTATATAACATTGCGGTTACCATAATACGCCGTCACTTCCGTCTTACTAATATAGTTACTTACTTTTACTTATATAGTTGGTGCCCTTTTGCTTCGCCAGTTAATTCTTTGATGACTATTTAATTATTTTACCAGAAACGAACAAATAAGTCATTTATATAGACGAAGAAAAAATATTTTTCAGATAAATGTGTAATATTTAATACCTTGTTTTAGATGTCTGTGAAGTCGGTGTTCTGGTCCCGAGTGAACCCGTGCTGTATATACGCGGTCCTGAGGGACGGCACGATGGTGGCGTGGGACTTGGCCCACAGCGACATCTATGGGAAGGCTGCCGTCCTCAAGGCGCGGGCAGCTGCAGCAGAAGATTCTGTTGTGGTGGGTAGAAGATAGGAGAGAAACCGTAGGGGTTGGCCGTTGAGGGGATGAAATAATTATTATAGGAAATCGGGCTACTATAGATAAAACAGAGATCTTTTTTTGAATACTGGCCCGACTTAATGACTTCACTGCGCCTGATGGTAAGCGCAAATGCCGTCTAGGCAGAGTATCGAATGGCAATAGACGGCATTCCCTTGCCATTCGATACAATTATGCCGGCCTGCTAAGATGCCTCTTCACACTACGGCGGAAGGACCCGGGATCATAGGACGGAGGGAATACGCGTGACGGCAAACAATTCCACAGACTGACGGTGCGGCACAATCATCCTTATTTAAGGGCACAATTATTTGTTATTGTATTATGTTCGGCAAACGGCTCACCTATGCCTATTGGTAAATTATTTTGGTCGCCGTAAATATCGTGATATAAGTAAGTCTCTCAAAACGGGAAGGTAGTAACAGAAAAACGTCAACAAGAGAAAAAGGGTAGCGACGCTAAAATTTGAAATGCTTGAATAAAATGAACTGTAATTTTACTGATTGTAATTATTTTTTTCAGGCGATGTTAACGAGCGATGATGAAGTACAAATACATAGATTTAACGATGAACAAAAAAGCAAAGAGTATTTGGATTTATTCAAGAAATATGTTACGTTGTTATAGAATCTCATGAAGACAACATTATTTGTGGTATTTTTAAATAGATATACTTATAATCCCTTTGGTCTGGTAGTTAGCATGGGTTGAGAAAAGTAAGGTCTGCAGTCATGTACTCAGGAGAAACTTGGGCGCTGCGGCGCAAAGAATATGCACTTTATTTTATACGGAAGCAGATCTCAATTGTACAATGTCTTTGTTTTATAAGTGTTCTTGTTTAAAATAAATAATTGAAATTTATTATCGCTTTTTAATATAAATATATCCATGGTTCCCGTTGGGTTTCACTTCAGATTATTATTAATTTGAGGTTTTGCCTATATATTGTTTGGTGTATACTGTGTGCACATAGACCGAAATTCTACCTTCTTGTAAATTCATAGAAAAATATGTAATCATTCGACTCCATTGCGCCTTTATTCGGCTGTCCAACTAAAGTCGTAAAATTTTATTACTTTAGAGAGCGTCTCATTCTAAAATAGACAATATTATGTGAAAAGCTATTTTACGCTCCAGGAATAAGGTGGAATTTGTGTTAATTTAATTGGAATATGTGATTTCTTTCTTTACATTTTTGTTTTAATGCATCGGTGCCACTTTTTAAAGGAACATTTACAGGGAACTGTGTATCTAGTGTATATTTGATCGAAGACATATACTAATTATAAGTTTCTATAGCTAATATAGCAAATTAAGAGCTCGTCAATAATGTTCAAGTTACACAAAAATACGTGAGCCGGCGCGGCACGGCGCGGTTAATGTAAAAAATCGAAATTAATAAGGGATTTTTAAAGAAAAAAAAGCTTAAGGTTTATTTAATAAACATATCGGTATGTTAATACATCAATCATATAGTGTGGCGACGCATCGCCACGGCAGCAGCCTAGCCGGTTTGAATTCTGACCTCCCGCTATACCCATATGTTTCACATGAAAATTAATAACGACTGGACATGCTGTTACCAGCTGTTAACTGACTTGCTGAAATACTATTATTTGTGGATGACTTTTATTTTGCAGAAATCATTGAATAATGTTTATTATTTATTTAATAATTAATTAAGCATATTTATAGATCTTATTGAAGTGGTTAGTACTTACAGGATCTTGTGGGCATATAGAAATTAACGAATAGTGCGATTTATATCTACTTTAGCCACATTGAAAGCATATCGGGTATGCATTCGATGATTTCCCCCCCAAATAAGTATTCAAGCACAAAAACAACGGCAACATAATATAACGTTGGTACGGTCTTGATTTGCGAACGTTTGGGGGGTTACTCTGTACACCGGCACGACGACATAAGTCCAAAAATCGCACATAAACCTGAACGAATGTGCCTTAGTACTTTACGAAATGTTAAAGAACACCGGCCATAATGGACCATGAAGGGACCAGTTATGAATGGTATATCAAAAAATAGTACGATTTATTAGAATAAAAATGCATATTTCCATATATTTTTAAATAGCCGGATAAAAAAGAAAATCTTAAAATGTTTTAATAATATTGAACGCGTATGAGCGCGTTCCATCACTCATACTTTGTTTCAAAATAAGGTTTTATCTACAGCGTTGAAGGTAGTCGGTGCTGAATTAAAAATAAAGTGTAGGTATTTTCTATGACACATATGACTTCTGAGCGCTGTCATTTGCTTTCTTGTGATTTCCAATTTGCGCCTACTGTTATTTCTCTGTTAATATTTATGACTTGGCTTTGATAAGGGGCTCCGATAGACCCTTGCATTTCTGAAGACCTTGTACGATTGACCATAGGATAATGATAACGCTTTGTGATTTCGTTAAAAGTGCGAAGTATTCTCATAACATGAACCCGGAGCGTCAGTCTGTCCTTCAAAATGTTTTTTGCATTGTGTTCATATAATTCAGCATAGTGTCTCAAAATTATGTTCTTTTTTATGTTGTTGTTTTTGACAATGACATTATAATGTGCTATTTTTTATACGTGTAATCCTAACCTAAAAAGTTACAAATATATGAAATATTTTAATAAATCCGGCTTTTTTAAAACCTTCATCTAATTGGACATAATTCCTCAAGCACTATGCAACAAAATAAACTATATATGATATATCAGCTGTGTACAATATATTTTTTTGCCAGGTCCCAATATGTATGGACGTGACCGATGTTCTTTCTGTATTGTGCGTCGTAATTTCAGACTTAGTTCAAGTGAAAGTTTCATAAATAATAGTATTGATTTTTGGAAGTGGAAATCTTTTATTCTATATTTTCACATTCATCGTTCGAAAATTCGAACTTCGTGTTGGAGAATAGAGTAACCCCCCTGATGATCACATGAACCTTGATTCAGGACCTAGAATCCGTGGCAAACTCCTATTGATATGGATTTTAGCGATCACTAAAGATCTCGTAAGAGGAAATATCGACCCATACACAACCCAGAATCCTAATCTCTGGAGAAAGATTAGGAGAGCCGACCTCAAATAGAAATGAGACAATGCGCGGAAGATGGTGATGAACGATAAATTAGTATAAATCATATTTTAAATAGACCTTTGAATATGAATAATGGCAGGCCCACTCAACAAGTTATTACGTTCAAGGTTATTTTTATACACAAAATCCTCGCTTTGATTTTATTGAAACCAGTTCTTCAAAATCTCGCATGGTAACAGAGTAATTAATTTATGGAAAAAAATTATGGCGTAAATGTAACTGTACCTAGTTTTACTAGCGGGCCGGCCTGTCTCCGCCATGGTGCAGATACACTTGTTTGATAACTTTATATCGCTTATGACAGAGATAATGTAGGATTCTAATGGCGAAAGAGATTTTTCAAATCGATCAATTTCGACTCGTAAATGGTCCCTCGGATATTAATTTTGAGACCAATCGGACCAATAACTAAAAAGTTTAAAATGACTGCAATAGACTCCAATTCTAATCCGTAATTTATTAAAAATGTCGGATCGGAGCAAATGGTCCCTTAGATATCAATTTTAAAACTAATCAGACAAACAACTAAAAGTTCAAAATGGCAGCTAAATGTTTAATTCCGACTCTTAATTTAGAATATTGGAGTCAAATATTGCTATATAAATAATAATTAATATTGGTTTATCAATATTTATCTCTCAAATATCGATTTTGAGACCAACTGGCCTAATAAACATAAAGTGCAAATCGGAGCAAAGTATCTCTCAGATATCGATTTTGAGACCAACCGGACCACGATAATTGAAAAAATTTCGTTGTATTTGCTAGATTTTCACTACTGCTTCCGTTCTTTGTAACATTTTCCTTCACTACTGCTTCCCTCCTATAGGTCATAGCGTAATGATATATAGCCTATTTGAGCCATTCCTCGATAAATGATCTATCCAAAACAAAAATTGTTTTTCAATTCGAACCAGTAGTTCCTGAGAGAAGAGGTAATAAACAAACTCTTCAGATTTATATATTAATAAAGATTAAGTGGTAGAGGACACCGGAGCAGACTTGGACGTCTATTATTATTTCGAAACATTTTAATATTCAAACACGAACCGGTATGATCTGTCATCAGCGTAAGTGCACATCGTATCTCACATCTCAGAGGCTCAGAGTTCAGATAAAGGATATGAAATAATCTTTCATAGATGTTAATGGTGATGATAGACTTTTGAAATCAATTAGTTGTAAGGAATGGGTTCAATTTTGAGTTCCTTTATAAATTTCTCATTTTAAACATGAGTAGGTACTAGATTTATATGTTTTTTCATTTTATATTATTCATGTGTCATAAATATATTCATACCTATATTTGTCCCACTTCCGTGAATTTTGATAAAGTCTGCCTGCAACTTATTCCAATCATGTCCGTGTTGGCTGCGTGTGAATGACGCACCGATAACCTATACTCCATAATCTAAAGCCTGCATATATTTCTTAATATTCGTTCTAAATGGCTACAACCAAAATTATAATGTTAAGATTGTTGATTCTAAAGAATAACGTTGCTTGCTATAACATAGAATATTAATTTGTTTTGTTTTACTTTGCTTGTTACCTTAAATATTTCGTAAGCTGAAAATGTTTGTTTTTAACAACACAAACGCATTGGTGAAACTGTAAGTTTGTGTTGGAAATATAAATAAATAAATAAACAAAGAGAAATAATCTAAAACCAAAAGCTTGACAAGGACAATATCAAAAATGTCCGTAATATGGAGCCCACCGTCAATAACCAATTAAAAATGATTATACTCGTATTACTAATTGGGTCCCCCACTGTAAAATATGAACGTCATCGTGGAATTAGAATGATAATACGGGTACGGGCCTCCTCTAAAATCGAGAGTATGATTAAGAGGGGTTAGGCCATATACACATATCTTTGTTGATTGCAGGTTTCCTCATGTTATTCTTTACAGTTATAGAGTGTGGTGATTGACTATTAATACACATATGACTCCGAAAACTCACAGCAGTGCCCTGGGATTTGCATTCTCATTCACCTGGTACTTGTTGGTAGCCATGTCTGGCCCGTTATCAGCAGACAACCAGTCAACAGGCTCTACAGTGGGACGTTCAGTTAGGAGCTTGAACTTTTTGAGCCTCCAAGGGATTTCAGTGTAATATTAATTACCACCCGACGTACCAACCTGTTTATGATATAAAAATCCTTGAGAGACAGGCTGATGACACTCAAAACCTAATCAAACCTACTAAATTTTTTTTTCATAGACAAAAAAATCAGGATGTAATTCTTTACATATTTGTACACACACTTAGCAATGCCATTCAATCATGAGTCGTCTAAATACATCTTTAATAAGTCACTGGAAGATAAATCGGAAGTTTATCAAGAACAGTGGAGTCTGTTTTGCTACACTTGTCATTCAGGTCGGAGCGGTCGACACCGAAGCTCGCGCGTCGTGCGCCGACATATTCGTTGTCGTATGTGTCTGTGCTTTATTTTAATAGTAGTGTAACATTGTTTATGTTACATTACCATGTAGTCTTCGATGTCGATTGTGTATTTGTAGTCAATTATTACGTTCTTTGACAGTGAAGGAAAACAACGAGAGGAAACTCGTGTTATAGAAGTTAACTACACGAGTATCAAAGGTATGTGATGTCCACCAACCATAAGAGGCAAGTGTGGTTAAGCCACACTAAGCCTTGAAGGCCATTCCCATAAATGATGATATCAGTTGGGCGGTCGGTCAAAATTAAACTAGAATCATTTTTCGAAGTGGATAAAGATTTCCGGCGTGGTCCCATCTATCATCATCAAATAACACTTAATTTAATCTTTCCTCTAGTAGTTAAAGCATATTTAAAGTGTTTTTGCAGCATAATGAAGACTTAGTACCTACCAGAGTTCGGCATATAAAAAGAAATAATGACTCCGCGTAACAAACTCATTATTAAGAATTATCAATGCCAGCCTTACATCAAATTACATAAGTACTTATGGTTAGTTCATAACGAAAAAGATCTCTGAATGTTTTACATAGGTACATAATATAATAACAGTATTTTCGGTTCAGGATAAATATCTACTATATACACAAATTGAATTAATGTAAATTAAGTGGCAATAAAATAAGATTTTATGAATTAATTCAAAATACGGATATAAGCCGTTTATTAAATTGAGATAAATAAAGATAAAGTTTAGTCTTTGGGAGAGATCAGTTTAGGTAACTACAATTTAACCTGCTCGCTCTAATTACAAATATAAAATTTGTTTTTGTCGCAAAAGGATTCAAGACCGGCGGCTCGCCATAATATTCCTCGAATCGAAAAATCACAAGCAAATCCTGAAGTCCCAAGAGCTGTTAACCTACATAATTTATCACTAGATAAATAAGACAATAATGTAAATAATACTACGCCATATCGTTTGCGGATCATTGAAGGACATCAAACGAGGATGCCGGACTGCTGCGGTCAATAAGACAATGACCTCTGTTGTACATGCACTATCATAGCAGCTTTCTCACATCTAAACATAATATATTCTATACATATAAATAATATTAATGTGTCAGTTTGTAAAGTCATAATAACATTTTTTCCAACTTATATAATTATTTTCATAACATCTATACCGAAAATCCATTATCCAATCCAATCAATTTTTTTGTCTCACTGTCGTTCTATTTTTAACCGCTAATTTCAAGAAGGGCTGGACCGATTTTAACGGGATTTTCACTGAGAGATAGCTGCGAGACTAATTTAGGCTACTTTTATTTTGGAAATAAATTAGGGTTCAGCACAAAAGAATAACAATCTAAAATTAGAGGTTATTGTTTCCAAGATCCTATATTAACTCGCGGGTAGCTGAGTTCGTTATTTCATACCTTCAGTTTATTTTGATGGAATTAATATTTTGGGGCCCGAACAAAAAATCTCTTGAAAATTGAGCTCGATGGTATAAATTAAGCCTCGAACAGGCAACGAAACTAATATTTCAATCTTAACTGATTTCATAAGTGGTTCATTGGTTTTAGAACTTCACATTTATGTGGGGGTATGGAGTGTGGGAAGGGTAAGGAAATTAAGTATTAATAATTAATTAACTTTTAGAAATATTAAATTTAATGATGAATTATTTTTGATTTCCGATATTTATGTTTTAAGTGGGAATAAGGAGGGAAACCGTTTTTGATAAAGTAAGTACAGGCCGCATAATTTAGCCAACGGGATAATCACAAATAAAAAAAAATACAAAATTTTCGAATCCTCTATCGTACGTCGTAACCTTAGACTAAGTTCGGAGTCAATGATAAGTTTCATATAGAATAGTTTGATTTTTAAGAGTCGAAAACTTTTATCTTATACGTGAATGTCCAACGTTCGAACATTCGACTTGCGTGTCGAGAATAGTGTGTAGGTACCACCACTATATTTATTTTCACAGAAAAACAGCAATGTGCAGGGACTCCTGTGTTCTGGCTCTAAGGATATTCCAGCTAATGAACCTAATTTAGAGGCCAAATGAGCATACGGTTCACCATGAAACTGAAAAAAACTTTAATAAAGATTTTTTCATTTTCATTTTCACCTGATGGTATGTGATCACTGCCGCCCATCTGCTACACCATAGGACATACAGATGCGTTGCCCGCCTTTAATACTGGATATTGGGTTTCTTGAGGTGACAAGCGCTGTGGAGTGCCATGTTAATAGCTTCCTTCAGATTGATAAAACAAATGGTTCAGCAACAGTATCAGCAGAAGTGATTGGTGCTGAAGTCGAGTGGGTATACTTTAAGATAAGCCTGATTGTTATCTGAGTTATTTATCATGTGTGCGTAAACTGCAGAGATTCAATGGCTGCCTGAATATTGTGTCTGGCATTATTGTCGTTAGGAAAACCACCGGTTTCATCTGTTCTGTGACAACCTAATGTTTGATACCCTGACTTTTTTCTACTTATTCTCCTCACATTTCCTTCTTGTTTGACGTCAATCGTTTGAGAATATAATTAAGTTTCAAATTATTTGTACTTTGTTCAATCGGAATACCCGTATAATCTATACTAATACATAAGACTGAAGAGTTTGTTAGTTTGTTACCTCTGATCTCAGGAACTACTGATCGAGGAATGCTATAGGCTATATATTATCCCGCTATGACCTATAGGAGGGAAGCAGTAGTGAAAAATCTAGCAAATACGGTGAAATTTTATTCGTTTGTCATGGTTCGATTAGTCGATATTGTAAATTGATAGCCGGAATAAAACATTTTGGTCGCCATTTTGAAAAGTGCAGATAGCACCCGGCTGGAGCCGGGCCGGACCGTTAGTGATGAAATAATAATATACCTTTTATTGTACTCGTATTTATGTCATGTTTTCCGGTATTATTTTTAATGCAGACACTTCTTATGTACTTAGTTATCTTCATTGAACAATATTAAAAATAACTTTATCTAAATCACATATACAAAATTGAAATTGATAAGTGGTAGAGCCGCGCTGTTATGTCATGACTCAGCATGAATGGGTAGGCTTGTTCGGGGTAGTACTACAGTCCCACAGGAGAGTGACCTGAATCATCTGACCTGACCTGATCCCAGGTCATACCTCTGACTTTTTGGAGTCATGTGTGAATTGATAGTCAATCACTACGCACTATAACGGTGAAGGAAAACATCGTGAGGATTCCTGCATACCAGAGCTATTTGTAAATGCACTGTTGTGTTTCAGATTGAAGGACATTGTAGCCATAACATCGTATGTCTCAGGATGGCAAGCGGCGTGGAATTCCAAGCTTTGCTTTGTAATTCAAGGTGTTGTTTGGTTTTACTACTGTTTATGAGAGGTCGTATCGCTTGCCATCAGGTGAACGGCATCCTCGTCTCGCCAACGTTGCAAAAAACAAAACAAAAAACCTACACCTGAGAGTTTCGCACAATGTTCTAACCCCACAATATAAAGTAACTCTTGTGTCGTAGGCCGTAGAATTCTATTAGAAACTAGGGGAGGTTTTCAAACTCAGACACAGGATCTTAGCTCACAATGATGGGATATCAACCATTAAAATGAAAGCATAACTAATTTATTGAACCCGGATATGGATAAAGTTCCAAAAACTTTTCAATAGCAATCTTTTTGAAGCAGCCTGCATCTAATGATAGCTTTTTTGAAATATCTCTCCTGTCTGTTTAATATTAGCCTGTATATGTTTCTCTGTGAAGTAAGGGCTTCACTCTAAGCCAGAGTGGTGCATTAGAGCTAATTAACGGCTGTAGGTAAGATCCTTCTTGGCAATGAAACATGTAGGACATTTAAACCGTACGCGTCGCGTCGTATCGTGTTTGTAGAACTATATTGCGCCATGTATTCGTAAACTTGCATTTTCATGGAAACTATTTGACCGAGCCACCGCGATAGTATAATAATATAATCGCATCAAAAATACCCATTAAGAGCCATACAAATATTTGAACATTGTCCTCAAATTGTTATCACGTTTCTTTAAACAGTGAACTGTTAATCATACCTAGTGTTTAAAGTTTTCTGAGCCGTAAGAAAAATGTAGAATTGTCTTTTTGTGACCAGAAATGAATCTTTCGAAATATATTCTCGCCGCCATATTAGGTATAGCCTGGGCGGCTTGAACCTGAACTTGGTAAACACTTGGGTATCAACGTGAATTTTAGAGCTCACTTTTTCATCGTTTATTAATAGATAAAATGAGGTGGTGGTTGGTGGTGGCATGCGTGGCGCAGTGGGTGTGGTGCTGTGCCGGGTACCACGTGCTGGTGGTGTATCCCGTGCCGTCGCGTAGCCACAACAACCTCGGCAAGGGGATTGTCGACGCCCTTCTGCAAGCAGGACATGAGGTGACCTTAAATCGTTTCTTTTCTTTCTTTCTTCATAAATTAGATAAAAAATATATTTGAATCATTCTAAAATACTTTAGGTGTCAGCCTCTAAAACATCCCAGCTTGAAAATAAGCTCAAAGAGGCATGGCTGGCACTAGTGCTATCTCTGTCTTTCACAATGCGGATTTACGAGAAGACGTGAACTTATGTAATTTGGATGTCGATCCTTGAAGTAAAGTCTTTACAACAAGCAATCATAAACCTTTTAAGTTACGTTATTACAAAACATTAGACGTAATGTTGCTGAAGCCCGGCTCGTCTGTCTATATTTCCGAATTAAAAACTCCGTAATGATAGTCAGCATTGAATTCATCACTGATGAGGATAATAAGATTACTGAATATAATTATCAGAATATGTTGTACTTTATAAGGTCTCGTGGGCGACTCCATTCCCCCCAGAGGAGAAGGTGAAAGGACTTAATATAATTGATGTCAGCGTCACCCAAACAGTTCTCCATGGTAAGTACGCTTAAGAAATGTTGTCATGTAAACAAACTGGGATTCCTAATCACTGTATTTGAAACTGGGTTAATTAAGAGCAAAGCTAGGTGTTCATGCGCGTACTTCTCTGGTGAAACTTGCCTTGCGAACCTGCTGGTGAAGAAAATAAAGTGAAGATAAATCACAAAATTATGTAATATGTATAATGTATATGTATGTATGACTGCCTCGATGGCGTAGTTGTACTACGGTACGGTCACAAAGCTGAGGTCTCGGGTTCGAATCCCGGGTTGGGCAAAGTGATAATGGATTTTTCTATTCATAATCAGCCCAGAGTCAGGAATGCCCGATATGGCGATAGGCTCGCCACCTATCACTTTGTGGGACGGAACATACAAGGCGAAATGTGGGTGTCCAGACACCTCTGCCTACCCCTTCTGGGAAAAAGGCGTGAGTTTATGTATGTATACAGTATGTATGTATAATGTAACTGTAAAAAATATCATCATCCCTTAAATTCAATAGGATAAATGATAACAAATAGGGATTGACATTCGAAAACATTCTCCAAATAAAGGTGAGTAGAGTATAAAATTGTACTTGTTTCAGCTATAGACATGACGGACATGAAAAACGTCAATGGTCCAATGTCTTTCGTCAAAATGTTTTCAAGAAACATAAGTACAGCAGTATTGACAGCGCCTGCTTTTAAAGAGGCTTTGTATAAAGGACAGTTCGATGCTGTAGTTACGGAACATTTCTTCTCCGATACAGATGCTGGGTATGTTAACTGTTGCTTAACCTTAATACTACGATACTAATAAATGAGAATTAGATGTGTTTGTAATCGCAATGACTTTTAATATTTAGTTAACTCGTCAGTCCTCACTGATTTATTTATTAATTTAGTCTTAGTGTAGGGTCAGGACTATGTACGTGACTCTTGAGTGTATTTATTTATTGACAGAGAGCTACATATGCTAAGGTCAGGTGTGATTCAGAAGTTGATATGTTTTTTTAAATTACTAACATATTCCTGTTTAATTTAAAGATACGCAGCAGTTCTAAAAGTGCCCTGGATCGAGGTGAATAGTGTTGTGATGCAGCCAAATTATGAGCAGCAGTTGGACGAGGTCCGTAGCATCTCGACCATCCCGCTGCTGTTCAACAGCTCGCCGATGCCCATGCCTTTCCTCAAGCGGCTAATAAACAGTGCAATGTACGCAATTACGATTGTCGATCAATGGTAAGTAAGATCCTGAGATCACTTCATTTTTCTTCCAAAGTGATGAACGTAACACGTCAACCAGCTGTTTCGTAATGTTACTGTACACCCGCTAATTCACTCAGATTCCGAGATAAGCCAGTGTTTCTGTGTCATGAAGCGATTGATGTTTATATATGGTTATGATGGTTGTTGTTTTAAAAAAATACATTTGTTTTTTATTTACATCGTCTCCAGGCTCGATCACGCAGGTACGGTGTCTTTCTATGAGAAGATGTTTGCTCCCATAGCAGCTGCCCGCGGGACCACTCTGCCGCCGTTCGAAGACGCGTTCTACAACGTGTCCGTAATGCTGGTGAACTCGCACTCGTCATACGCGCCGGCTATGAGTCTGCCGCCTAATGTCATCGAGATAGGAGGATACCACATAAAGGACGAAATACCTCCGCTACCTAAAGTAGGTGAAATATAAATGACACGAAAATATTACTAATATGTTTTCGCTATCTTCGTCATATCGCAATTGTTTAATTGCGGCATTGCCCACATTTTATACAGTTGTAGACTTTACTGTGACGCCGTGCAATGCTGCTCAAATGTTTGACCTGTTAGGGAAATTAGGCAGATTAAGTCATATTAGTAATACGAGTATAAAAAAACGGTAGATTATACTCATATACATCAGTTTTGTATATAAGAAAGTTCGCAATAAATGACTGTGAACCGAGACTCATTTTTTTCTTCTTATGGTATCCACATTCGAAAAGGCAATTCATAATATATTATTTAAACAAATTCTAGGACTTGCAAGAGCTACTGGACTCGTCGCCGCAAGGTGTGGTGTACTTCAGCATGGGCTCAGTACTGAAATCTGCCAATTTCCCGGCGCAAACTAAGCAGGAGCTGCTGCAGGTCTTCGGCAAGCTGCCTTACACAGTCCTGTGGAAATTCGAGGAACAACTCGAGGGCACACCCAGGAATGTGCACATCAGACCATGGATGCCACAACCCAGCATATTAGGTAAGAAACACTAAGACGCTAGCAGCGTTTGCCATTGGCAAGGGACTTTGTGGATGCGACTGTGTAAATATTTCTCACTTAATTACAGCACACCCGAATGTGAAGGTTTTCATAA
This sequence comes from Hyles lineata, assembly GCA_030180105.1. NCBI lineage: Eukaryota > Metazoa > Arthropoda > Insecta > Lepidoptera > Sphingidae > Hyles > Hyles lineata. The sequence goes on from JARJEE010000041.1 coordinate 2,288,494, forward strand.
CACACGGCGGGTTGTTGAGTACCCTGGAGGCGCTTCATAGTGGAGTTCCTCTACTGGCAGTACCGATGTTCGGAGACCAGCCTGCCAACGCAGATAGAGCTATGCAAGCTGGATATGCTCGGCACATCACATTCAAGCCTGATATGGCGCAAGAATTGAAAGAAGAGTTGAACGAAATGCTCACCAATGACAGGTGAGAGTCGATACCCCTGCATATACATATATATTTTGATTATTTCAGGGAAGCTTACAGCAATATTATAATTTACAGTAATATTATTTAGTTAATACACGTTAAACCGTATTTATTATTGTACAAAATAAGTCAACATCCAAATTAGGGTCCAATCGATTTTAAATATTTGAACTGCCTATTATATTTTTATTTGCATTTGTGGATGGTGTACATAATAATAGCCTTAGTCTAAAGCTCAGCTGATAGGATCCATAACTTTGAGAGAAGACAGGGGCAGTAAAAAAATTCAACGCTTTTTTGTTTGCAAAAAATTGAGTTGCATTGCATCTGAAGTCACTAAAACTACCACCCGGCTTCGTTTTCGGTAGCAGTCTTGATATTCCCTGTATAAATGTTGAAAATTTCAATGGGCCTAAAATTTATCCCTGTGCTACGCCTGAGGGAACAAACTTTCAATGAGAAGTAAAGCCATAAAAACCACTGCCTGTGTTCTATTATGAATGTATGATGTGAACCATCAAAATAAATCACCATGTGTGTTTGCAAGCATCAGCTAACTGGTATTTCAGCTAATAACTGGTTACTCCTTGCTGAGCATGACAATTTTGGTGTCGTGTTGCAAGAGTTTACTCGTCCTTCATTTCATTTCAATCCTATGTTCTTACTTGTTGTTTACTTATTTTTTGTATTGGCAGCTACCACAAAAAAGCAAAGGAATTATCAAAGCTGTTTCGAACACGTCCGGTGCCACCGAAAAAGTTGATCTCTCACTACGTAGAGCTCGCCATCGAGACTAAAGGTAATGATAATGTTTAGTATATTGCTTTTAAATTAATTACGGCAAAACCAATTCTACCTCAAGGACTTTATTGTGTTTTCCTTATGTGTTATAACAACTAAATCGACCAACAAGGATTAATTCCAGAGGAATGTATGTATTGTTGTTTTAAAATGTATGTTTTTCGGTGTCCTGGCTTGGTCGTGTCTGATCCGAAGTTTCCTACTGCATACCTTTCAATCCTCACGCAAGCTACGTAATTGATATCAATTAATATGTATAACTTTAATCGTATAGTAAATTTGCTTTAATTAAAGGCCAGTCATAGTATCTGACGAGTTTCCTCATTATATTTATGAATATAAACTAATTAGCTATCTAGTTTCGAGACACAACAAAAAAAAGTATAATTGTTCTTATTTTGGCTTAATGCTTCGAAACGATTTATAATTCGTGTGATGTAGCATGTTCAGTAACAAAATTGTGTGCATGTTGTGTGCAGGCGCGTTCCACCTGCGCTCGAAGAGTCAGCTGTACGCGTGGTACCAGCGCTGGATGCTGGACCAGCTGGCGGCGCTGCTGCTGCTGCTCGCGCTGCTGTACGCCGCCGCGCGCGCGCTACTCACCATCTGCTGCAACAGGATGTGGGGAAACAAAACCATTAAACTTAAAAAGCAGAAGAAAAATTAGGATAAACGAAGTAGTTTTTGTATTTTTGTAAAAATATTCGCTAAAAATAAGGTACCTGAAAATGTACTTCGATCAAAATTGGTTAGCGGGGATCGATTGAGTGTTCGTCCTAAATAATTACCCCATATACTATAACTTGATCGATATTAACATATGTGTTTCTTTATTGCATAAGTCCGGCAAACGAGCAAACAGGTCACCAGATGGTAAGTGATCACTGCCACCCATAAACATGATCCTCAAAGCTAGTATGGCTGTGTGGCCGGCCCATCAAATCGAGAGGAGAGCGGGAAGGAAAAAAGATGGAAAGAGGAAACGGGTATTCATCAATCTCACTTACCGAACGATATGCTATTGTAAAGCTGCACCTTCACATCGATTACCCTTGAGACAGTGACACAGACCAGCCCGTCCGAATGCATATGCTGAGTCATGACTAACAACAGTGTGGCTCTACCACTTCCAGTGACCATACTAAGCATTTGACGTATGTCTGCGCTACGGTCTCTGGGTGCCACCGGAGCCTCTACACCTGAGGACCAAAATCAAGGTGGACTAGTTGTTTCGCGACTGCATTTTATGAAAGCAGAAGACCAACAAGCAGGCTCATGAAATATCTGGTAGAGAGTGCTCACAGATGCCTATGAACATTTACATAACTTCGAGGATTGTTCAACCTCTAACTCAGACTGGCAATCTCGCTCTTACTGAAAATTATATAAATATTTTGTATTAATTTTATACAAAATATTTATACTGCATAAGAATAACTATTCATATATTTTATATATTTTATACGACATGAATACCACCGAAGTCCACCAGTTTTATTCAAAGTCTAGCTAAAGTGTGATGAAAGCAACAGTAATGTATCCAAACAGAAAATATGTCATGTTATGATTTGTGCCAAGTATTATATTATGAAAATAAATGTTATTATAACACAGACTTGATTTTAATGCTCTTTTTAGAGTACTCCTTAAATTAATGTACAGTCCCGGTATATATAATAATATATATTTTTAATAATTTCTGTCCGTTGTCTTTTATTCCTATGGTAAGTACATGGCCTAACCACTCTCAATCGTACTGTCGATTGTAGAGTAGGCCCGTGCCCTGCAGTAGGACGTGTATGTGCTGATACAGACAGATATAATATATTCTGATGAACAATACTAGGATGTGATTATCTACATAGTACTCACACGAAGTAAATATCACACTACTATGAGGCATCCAGCAGTTTATCTTAATCGGTAATGACGAATCACTAATCTTCGATAATAAAAAAGGGACATTCGTCTAGAATAGTGGGGCTTGGGCATGGTTTGGGCTTACGAAGCTAAGGTGCGATCATTCATATTGGTGCGTGCACTTGGCCCGGCGCGGTCGACTCGGAAGTTCGCGTCGTGTATGACACATAATATACATATTACACACATATACGTTGTCGGCAATTATAAGTGCTGTGAATTGTGATCTGCGCTGTATTCAAATAATGTAAGTTTTATACAATACCGCTGCTAGGTGTGTGTTATTTGTTTTACATTTTTATCAATACCGGAAGAGGCCGCGGTTTCGAGGGCAAATCAAAATAAAACAGCAATTACCCATTCAGAAATGTGATGTAAGATTTGGTAATATTTACAGCTAGATTTCAGAGTTGCGGTGTGAGTTTGAGATTATATGATGTGAAGACTTAAGTTTGAATTTTGAGGCCGAACAGACTAACCTCTGGGCGTGGGTTCGAACCCAGAGCATATTCATTGTTCGACGTTACGAGTGTGTGTTTAGTTTGTCATTGCTTTTTTCAATGAAAAAGGCAATTATTGCAAAGTTTGAATACCTGTGAGTTCAATCCAAGTAAATAGAAGGTGTGTTATGAGTACTATTATCCAACTGAACTAATAGGTACCGTTTGACGTTTCATATTTTTCAATTTTAACCATATTTGGACAGGCGTAAACTCACACAATTTTGATTTCGCTTGCCATAAAGCCACAATTCCATGGTTTTAGGCAGAATGTTATTGAAATTGTGTAAGTTACGCCTGTAAAAAGTTGAAAAGTATAAAACGTCAAAGTTTAGTTGGATTATGATCGTATTACGAGTATTAGGCAAGCGTGAGAGATTCTTCACTAAATCCGAAAATGTTGATGGCTGGGTTAAGGGTACCTACCCTTAATTATAACTCAAATCATTAAATGTTAAGTTCCGATGAGATTCCATTTTTATATTTTTATATTTGTGACCACTGTGGGATAAAAAGAAAAAGAATGAGTCAGCCAAAGAAATTATATTATGTGTATGTGTATGTATAAATCCCGCTGCTGGGCACGGGTCTTCTCTACACCGAAAGTACGATTGGGAGGGATTAGGCCATATGACAAACTACGTAAAAAACCATATAACATAATATATAAAAAAATTAATCTCTACCTAATTGTACTAGTTACAATGCTAGCCTTACATCAAAAACACCACAATAGTTATTAAAATTACGTGATGAGCCTTTTTGGTTACGTTTTTAGAGTCAGTTTATCGAAATATATAATTATTGGTCTAGTCGTTGTAATACGAGTAATTATTAATAGCCTCTGTAGCCCAGTTGGTTAGAAGCCGCCTTTGAAACGGGAGGTCGCGGGTTCGACCCCGCACCGAGGCAAATGTTTGTGTGATAGACAAGTATTTGTTTCGGGTCAGGGTGTTTCTGAGACCAAAAAGTCAAGACTCGATCTTAGTGTTTTTAGTTGTTTCTCCAATAATAAAATGAATAATTATCTACATAAATCGACCTGGAATTTCAGGCTCTCAAGGTTGTGGGCTGAGTCGTCATCAAGCTACGTACGTAATGTGATGATATATAAAATAGTACGGTGTAAACAGTTCCACGCTTTATTATCTGTTGCGCAACACTCAAGGTTGTTCCAATGAGGCGGTCAGCGAGACAATGATCCCGGCTGTACTCGCACTACTCTCATAATTCTAACACTTAATAAAACCCTGTCACTGTTTGTTCCTGAACTCGTGAATATGATGTTGAGTAGCTTTTTCGGCTTTACGCTTCGCACAGCGAAAAAGTAATACAAAAACACCAAGTAAGCAAGCCATGAGTAAAACTGAATATTATATGCAAGTTGGTGGGCTATTAGACGAGGAATACAAGAAAATTAATGCTAGTTCCACTGCTAATTACCTATCGGTATTTTTTAACTAATTTATTTTCCAGATTTTGCAGAAGTAATTCGTAAATGCCGTTTTCTTATCAGAGTTTGTCTCTAATACTAACTCTATGGTCTCTTTATACTCGGGATCGGGATGAAGTTCATAATGATATGCTAACCTGACCCGAGGTTAAAATGCCATTTTGAGGTGTTTTCAATTACCAGTCTCTTTCAGTACTTATTTCATCATACCACGACAAATACATATATGGCGTTATCAATAAATCGGACTAAGTACGAGGACGTGGTAGATAGGAGGCTAATGTGTAGATAACAATCCATAAATCAATGTTGTAGATAATCAATAAAACCTGTCAAAATATCAATAATAATCTGTTGTATTTGTAAGGATTTGCAGACAAAACAATGTATCGCATCATTGCATCATGCTAAACATAGTAATGTTTAGTCGATGTATGACTAAGCACGCATGTAATTATTATTAGAAGACTGTGCTATTTATAGAAGACTCCATCATCTAGTGGATATCGGCTATTCATCACCCATGTGTTTCATTGGAAGTGCAACAATCAATGACAGTTTGTTAGAGGTTTATGAAATGGTAAACTCTTTTTGTAGCTCCAAAATCCACAGTATTGGTTGCTCCAGGTTGATTCTATGATATAGGATGCCCAATAGTGTCGCTCCATTATCTCACGGTTTTCTGTTTACAAGAAAAGTGAAGTAAGTTTCGCTTTTGGATTTCATTTGGTTAGTTATATCGGTGGCTGTTTCCTCCTCCCTTACTTTTTCGTTTACTTTTCTCTCCCATTTCCAGACGCCGCGCTGATAACGGTATTTCCAGCAAATGACTCCATTAGGCTGAGATGGTGGTCAGTAGGGCAGCAGGTAGGAGTAAAAGATAGCAGCTCCACTCGTAGTCGGAAGTATTGTTGGAAAAAGAGCCATACGTTAATGTTCTTGTGCCATAAGTTAATGAGAGGCACGTGCTTTGAACTCAAACAATACGTATTGTAAATTGATATTAGCATGCCATGTCTAATTTAAGGCACATGCATGTCCAAAAGCTGAGTATTATCATCAATATACAAGAATAGTAAGCAGGTATAAGACATCATTACTTCTCTACCACTTATAACCATCTTCAGTTTTTGATAATTGTTTAATTCGACTGATAATATATATTGCTACAGTAGTATTTATTTTAATACGGGTGGACTTTTTGTGCCAGTTAAAAACACATTTGTATATGTGCGGAGATTAAAGTCGCGGTTTATCATTTTGCTATTCACTGCGTATTTTTTAACCAACTGGTCTTAAGAGCTGTCAATAATTGTAATCCCAGGCTAATGAGTATTGATAATATTTCTACTGTAACTAGCCCAAAGTAGCGATCATTAATCAATCTACAATAAATATAATATAATATCGTAATTAAGTATAGTCCAGATTTTAAAGGACGATGTATCACTTATATCTATTTATTTTTGTACATAAATGATAAGAGATAAGCTGAGGTAGGGAGAACACCAGATTACTTTCGATTAAGGGAATTAGTATAGGTATAAATAACATGTTTACGGTACAATTCTTAAAAAGCCTGATCTTGAAATATAATATAAGGTAGTCGCAAGTTAGTTCAAATAATTTTACTATATTTGGGAACACAATTTAGTCGTTAAATAAAAAGAAACCGCATATGCACAGGCTGAAGCCAGAACCATAAAAGCGCCATACTTGTGTAGGTCAATATCATAAGTTCCATTGTTTAATACGGTATTAACTACCAAGCTTGAAAAATGAAACGAATATTCTTGCCGTTACCACCAAAGATCCAACAGTTATAGAACTTACCGTATACTTACAGATAAAATGAGGTGGTGGTTGGTGATGGCGTGCGTGGTGCAGTGGGCGTGGTGCTGCGCCGGGTACCACGTGCTGGTGGTGTATCCCATACCGTCGCGTAGCCACAACAACCTCGGCAAGGGGATTGTCGACGCTCTGCTGCAGGGAGGACACGAGGTGAACTTTTATAAAGTATTAGTAATAAAACCACTGAATGTATTATACAGGTAAGATTGTCATGGTTTTGATTCTGGTACCCGGCATTTCTATAAGTTGGATCATAATTACATATACTACTGCTAGTCTTTAAGACCTAAAAATTATGCCTCTCTCTCATAGTTCCCATTACTTCTTCTACAACAAAAAATTCTATACTTACTAAATTATTATGGATTTGCATGGCTTTATTAGTAATATCGTTGATGCGATGTCGTATCGCTGAGTAAATATCATTGCTTGTTTGTCTATATTCACAATTGCCGAACTTAGATTTTGATAATGGAGATATCACAATAATCATAACTGAATTCACCCCTTCGGACGAGTTTACTTAGGATATACTTTTGATATGTTTTATTTTAATAGGTATCATGGGTGACTCCCTACCCGCCCGAGGACAAGGTGAAAGGACGGCATATAATCGACGTCAGCATTACCAGGCCTTTAGTTGAAGGTAAGTACAAACTCAAAGTAAACATTGTCATAACATACAACCGCAGGTGTGAAATAATTTGCAGTATTAGTATTATCACTCACTTCGAGGTAGTTTTAAATACATTCTGTATCTGTATCAGAATGTATCTGTATCAGAATGTATTTAAAAATACCTCGAAGTGAGTGATAATACTAATACAGAATGTATTTAAAAAATACCTCGAAATGAGTGATAATACTAATACAGCAAATGATTTCACACCTGCGGTTATATGTTATGACAATGTTTGGTGTGAAATAATTTGAAGTATTAGTATTATCACTCACTTCGAGGTATTTTTTAAATACATTAGTAATACATATTTTATGAACACTGTTAACGGTATTTATTTTAGCCATAGACACGAAGAACTTGGACTCCAGTGCTGGATTGGCGGTAGTCAAAGAGTTCTCTAGAAATATAAGCACGCTGATATTGAATGCGCCAGCTTTGAAAGAGGCTTTGTCTAAAGGAAACTTCGATGCTGTAATCACAGAATATTTCTTCTCAGATACAGATGCTGGGTGCGTATTTACATACTTAAAGTTATTATTGATATGGTAATTCATAACTGCAATTGTATGTTGCGGGTTTAAATGCCTAGATCGGAATTAAGCGTAGACTTGCTTTATTGGGTTTCATTATTGCTTCCTTTTTATTAAAGATATGCGGCAGCTTTGAAAGTGCCTTGGATCCTGGTGAACAGCGTTGTGATGCAACCCAACTTGGAGCAGCAGGTGGATGAGGTCCGCAGCATCTCGACCATCCCGCTGCTGTTCAACAACTCACCGATACCCATGCCCTTCATAAAAAGGCTCATAAATACCGCCTTTTTCGTTCTGATGAGCGCCAGTAGATGGTAAGTCAGGTCCTGTGATTAATTCAAAATATTTTTAAATGGATCTGTTTAATGTTTCCTTATGGAAATCTTGTTTTAGTGAAGTGACTTCTATTATCGGCTGGATTAAAACTTGCCATTGTACTTCACGTGCCTACGGTGTTCTTGCTTTGGTATCAGCCAGGGCATGTAAAGCATAAAGTAGTTTACGTGTAAACAAAATTAACTACTCAATCGAAGGATTACCTTCATAACCTTATTTTTCTCCTTTCAACAGTTGTCCTTAATTAGTATCTTCTTTAGGTTTGAACACTCGGATATGGTTTCGTTGTATGAGAAACTATACGGGCCCGTAGCTGCGGCGCGCGGAAATACTCTGCCGCCGTTCACAGACGCGTTCTACAATGTGTCCATTATGTTGGTAAACTCGCACCCATCATACGCGCCGGCCACGAGTCTGCCGCCTAATGTCATCGAAATAGGAGGATACCACATACAGGAAGAGGTTCCACCGCTACCTAAAGTAAGTGAATCTTAGATGACAAGAAATGCTTTAATGTTTGTAGGCTTACGAAATAAATAATGAAGATAATTTACATAAATGGAAGAACAATTATTTATATAAAAAGAAAAAACTTTTTAGAAAAAAATTCAAAATTATGTAATGTATATAACATTCGAACACATTAAAATAGACTCTTGATAATGCAAACCTTTGATAATTCATACTTCTCTACAATTCAAAGTAACTGCTCTCTAGAAAAACTCTCGATAGATCAAAGAAATTCAATGGTTTTGGTACACTCGGTAACTCGAAGACAAAAAAATTAAATAAAAAAAAACACAGTAATTAGATTATTTTCACGCAAACATTCGACAAATCGAAAAATGAACATACAACCGCACCATATAAACCTCTCAATATTTCAAACTCTGAATAATTCGAATTATCATCGAGGCCTCTTCAACTTCGAAATATCGATTCGACTCTAATTACAATACAACATTTTTTAGGACTTGCAAGAGCTGTTGGACTCGTCACCACAAGGAGTGGTGTATTTCAGCATGGGCTCAGTACTGAAGTCTGCTGATTTCCCGGCGGAAACCAAGAAGGAGCTGCTGCAGGTCTTCGGCAAGCTGCCTTACACGGTGTTGTGGAAGTTCGAGGAACAACTCGAGGGAAGACCCAAGAATTTGCATATCAGACCATGGATGCCACAAGCCAGCATATTAGGTACGAAAGCTGTGTTATGTACATGTTGCGTTGGGTGTATCGTGAGGATACAACAATGTAAATATTTTTTACTTTTTTTAGCGCATCCGAATGTGAAAGTGTTTATAACACACGGCGGGATGTTAAGTTCTCTGGAGGCGCTTCACAATGGAGTGCCTTTACTGGCAATACCGAGATATGGAGACCAGCCAGCCAACGCGTACAGAGCCACGAGCGCGGGATACGCACGAACCATCACATTCAAGCCTGATTTGGCGCAAGATCTGCAAGAGGTGTTGAACGAAATGCTTGTCAATGATAGGTGAGAAGCAAACATACATAAACTCAAGCCGTTTTCTTAGAACGGGTAGGCATAGGTTTTCTTGGTAATAAACCAGCAAACTCACGTTTCGCCTTGTCTATTTCGCCCCGCGATGTGGGGGCTTATCGCCAATCGCCATATCACGAATCGCTAGTCATTTTAATAATAATATTTCGTTGGTTATTGTTGGGCACAAAAAGATTGTATTTTGATGTGATCATGATTTTTATCGTCCTTAAGGAAGTCTTTCTATTTGCAGTTACTACAAGAAAGCTAAGCATTTGTCGAAGCTGTTTCGAACTCGTCCGGTGTCACCAAAGAAGTTGATCTCTCACTACGTAGAGCTGGCCATCGAGACTAAAGGTACCATTTAGAATTTCGCAATGTCTTATATGGTCATAATAAAATAGTTCAGTCAGTTAACAGTGTGCATGTTGCGTGCAGGCGCGTACCACCTGCGCTCGAAGAGTCAGCTGTACGCGTGGTACCAGCGCTGGATGCTGGACCAGCTGGTGGCGCTGCTGCTGCTGCTCGCGCTGCTGTACGCCGCCGCGCGCGCGCTGCTCACCGTCTGCTGCAACAAATTATGGGGAAACAAAACCATTAAACTTAAAAAGCAGAAGAAAAATTAGGATAAACAAGGTTTTAATAAAATTACATTCATACCTGTATTCGATCAATGTCCCTTGTCAGGGATCTATTCTACACTTCACATCTGAAAAATAATTGTGCTTATTTGTCGTAGCAGATGACCAACAAGCAGGCCAGCGAGATGTCTGATGGAGAGTGTTCACAGACGCCCATGAACATCCAGCTATAAGGGTTATTGAACTTTTGTCAATCTCGCTTATTCTTCAAGAAAGTAGTTAACTCTACTATTGTTACTTTGTTGTTGTTATTGCTTTAATGTAAGACATTATTCGTTCTAAAATAATTTATTCAGATTGTAGTCAGCATAGTCGACGGCGTTTTTTTCCGAATTCTAAACTGTAAAATAATGTGTGATAAATTATTGAAAGGATGACCACTGATATTACTGGTGGCAGGTCTCTCATATGTGAGAGGCCACCTGGGTAGGTACCAACGCAATGTCAATTTCTCCATCCAAGTTATGGTTCGATGGAAATTGTAGCCAGATTGCCTATTGGACATAATGATAAGATGTTAATTATGTCTCAGGATGGCGATCGCAATGGAATGCTAAGAATTACTTCGTAATTAATGGCGTTGTATGGTTTTGCTACTATCCATGGGCGGTCGTATCGCCATCAGGTGAATGGCATGCTCGTCCCCCATTCACATACATACATAAACTCACGCCTTTTCCCAGAAGGGGTAGGCAGAGGTGCCAGGGCACCCACATTTCGCCTTGTATGTTCCGTCCCACAATGTGATAGGTGGCGAGCCTATCGCCATATCGGGCACAAATTCCTGACTCTGGGCTGATAATGAATAGAAAAATCCAATATCACTTCGCCCAACCCGGGATTCGAACCCGAGACCTCAGCTTTGTAACCGTACCGTAATACAACTACGCCACCGAGGCAGTCCCCCATTCACTGCTATAAAAATATTTGTATGGTTTAATGTTATATTCGCATCATTTTAAAGTACAACAATAAATCAGTGGAATATGAAAATAAATGTTATATACATCAAACCTATGTTTAATTCTTTTCTGAAAAATCAACATTAATTTGTGTAATTCTACTAGTTAATTCTGTTTGTCTTGTTTTTATTCGCTTCCCGAATTAATTTGGGTTGAGTTCTAACCTACCTGACCTAATACTAGAATAAAAAATCAGAAAATTTTGTCTTCAAATCAAACACAACAAGCTATTCGCTTTAAATAATGTTTTGGATGGTCTATGGTGAATAAGCTGTCGTGCATACACAGAAACATTAGTTTAAAAAACGGCTTTTTGATAAAAGTTGTCAGTTAAATATTGAGACTCAACATCTTATGTCTCAGGATGGCGAGCGCAGTGGAATGCCAAGCTTGTTTGGTTTTTTGTAGTTGGTATCTGGTTGTTTGTTGTAGCCGGAGTAACTACTGGATATCCATCTGACCATCAGGAGAATGGCATGCTCGCCTTGCCGCTCATAGCAAAAAAAAGATAATAACTTGTGTTTATTGTAAAAAATCACTCTTCACTAAGCATAACGTCTTTTGTAAAGGTTTTATTTACTGGCGGGGTGACGTAATTGCACGAAAAATTAAGTCTAGCGTATTTTAATTTATGCGCGGAAGTTTAAAATACTATTTTTTACTCGTTGTTTTTACCTTTGGAACAACTAACAATACTTTACAAAAAAGATTGGAATACCCTGTTGTATTCTTTGTTCTGAATCTTTGTATTTTTAATAAAAAACCAGAAGAATAGGCTATTGATTTGCAATAAATAATACCTATCCATAAATGATATCTGCTGCTGTGTTTTATTTTTACCATCACATTTTTAGCAACTTTGTCATACCTAGACATCTTGGGTATGTAATTTAATTATTAATTCAGGAAATTAAAAAAGAACGAAGTGCCGACCGGCCTTCTCTGAACGGATTTTTCGATCAGTTTTATAAAAAAATATAATCTAAATGCCAAACTATTCTTGTGTTAATTATTTTTCATATGGGATTGAAACTGCTATAAATAGCTTAAAAAATTATGGCATGGCATTTCTTGGAGCAAGCCGATGACCCATTGGTTTCCTGAAAACTGTAAAGTAGCACCTTCCTGACTCTCGTCAGCAGAGCTCGTCGAGAGCTTTTAATGAAAAACTAAAATTAAGTTTGGATGCGTTTTATTTTAGAAGGCTAATGAATTTGCTATAAACAATGTTAATCTATCGATATCGATAACCTGTCAGAAGGGATCAACTCAAAATTATTATTGACAGTTTCTTATTGTCCAAATCTGAGAGGACGCTCAAGTCTCTTTGCTTTAGTTATTGTTCTGAGAATCTTACATTTCGTTTAGGCGTTAGTTTAACAGATGTCTACAATTAAAGTTTGTGTGCAACGGTCTTTACGAGTATGTTGATTCTGTGGACTGATAGCAACGCAGTCAAAACTTCCGGTACTCGTTTGTTAAAAAACAGACTATGGATTGGTCTACTTGTAACTAAAATTCCTCCATCCAACGATGTATTAAAGCTGGGTACTCACTAACGAGCTGTAACTGTAACTTGCATATAACAGTAACGAGATTCTAATGTGCGCACACTGCGAGCGTCTTTTGCTTCGCGGCAATATCCTACAATCGTCGGCTCGCTGTGAGTGTAGCGCTCGTTGCAGACTCGCGAACCACGTACACACTATGTTTTTGGATTACTAAAAAGCAATGGTTATGATTTGCTAGTTAGTACCCGGTTTATGAAGTTTACCAACCCGACTTAGGAAAGCGTAGCGTCACTTATGGCTAGTGTTGCCAGGTTTAGTTTTTGAAAATTCGGGACAGGATATTAAAATAAGCGGGATTATGAGTTCTTCAGCGGGACGCCTATTAAAGAAGAGGGAATTATATATTTTTTTGCTTTCATACATTATTACTTTTCCTCTTTCTAGCAGCATTCACTTATCACATCGAAAAACGTCGCGTCTCTGGAGGTTCTCAAAGACAATAGCCGTTTTTGGTTATTACTATAATAATGGAAGCGCAGCTCAACCAGACCAAGTACCATATATTTCGAGGCTTCAATTCATGAAGCGCCATGGTTTCATACCATGCATACATACATAAATTGACGCCTTTTTTCCAGAAGGGATAGGCAGAGGTTTCTTAACTTACTCCAAATATTTCAAAAATTTTGCATTTTCCTGTAGCGTTTGCTACGGGTGTTCATCGAGTTATTCCTTAAATTCTCAGATTATAACTTTTTCGATTTACCAGAGCGATCTTTATTTCCAAGATGAAAATTGATATATTCCGACACGCCTTTGCACATGAATTCTGACAAATTATGCTCGCTATAATGCTCGTAGAGAATTCAGTGAAGTTAAGATGCGTTTTTCTTTTAAATTACATCTACATGTACATGTTGTGAAGTAAAATTCGCCAGAAATACTCTTAAAATTGAAACTTGAAATTGTTACGAAAGAATTTTCATTGAAGCTAGCTAATATTCACGAAGACATAAGTTCACTAACAAAATAAGAAAGATAGGAATTCGTGAACAAACCGCGAGAACTTATTCAAAGTCCTGTTTTTTTTTTGGAATCAGCCTATGGAAATAACTTTAGAATCGAATTAGATACTAAGTAGGTTCATAATTGTAGAAAAACGTGAAATACAGTACGTATTATAAATAGAAGTGTGTAATATTTAGTTTTTTATTCGTTCTGAGAGGGGTGGTCAAAAAGCGGGACATTTGGCGTCCCGCCGAAGGTTCAATCGGGACGCGTCACCAAACCCTTGAAAAGCGGGACGTCCCGCGTAAAGCGGGACACCTGGCAACACTACTTATGGCAATCAATGGCGAGACGAGCATACCATTTGCCTGATGGTAATGGCATGGCCAGTGGTAAAACCAAACACCATGAATTACAAAGCAAAGCTTAGTTCAAAATGTCCAGTAGTTACTCTGGCTACAATGACCTTCGAACCGGGACACTACAGTGCATTTACATTGCCTGCATATTCAGTTTCTAAAAGTCTGACATTATTTAAACAAATCCAGCTACAAATCTCGAACCTTTTTTTTAACACTAAACGGGTCATGGACGTCCTGATTTCGAGAGGGAGCGCATTCCAAAGAAGAATAGATTGTATGAAGAAGGAAGAATGTAGGAAATTAGAATGATGGGGAGACACTTTAAAAGAAGGTTATTTGAGGAGCGAAGATTACGCTCATGACTAGCGTCAAGAAAATGGAAGTGGGTAATGAAATAAGAAGGTGGTGTAGGAGACGTTACAATAGTGAAAAGAGTTGTAAGGGCACGAAAATTTCGCCGTTGACGAATTGGTAACCATTAATTAAATATTAATTTCATTGGTTAATTGGTTGTTTCAATTAAGATATAAGAAAACTATGGAATAAATTAAATAAATTGTTGGGTAAGGACGTACAGTCATTAGATAGTATATTGAGGAACATGACTGAATATAGTAATATTACAGATATATGTAACAAGTTTGCCTCGTCTTTTGAATGTGAAATTGAACAGATTAGACACGAATGCAGTGAAAAATGGCTAGATAGATGCAGTTATGTAAAAAATATTAATAAACAGATGACATGGGATCCAATCAGTAATGATGATGTCGCCAAGGTAATACAAAACATGTCGAGTAGAAAATCGCCAGGCGCAGATTCAATTCGTATGAGTGATATAAAATTAATCGCCGATAAATAAGCCCAGTAATGACTCATCTAGTCAATCTTAGTGTATCCAAAAAATTTTTTCCTGACAAACTTAAAAAAGCCATAGTAAGACCAATACATAAAAAGGGAGATAGACATCAATTTACCAATTATAGACCAATAGCTATTTTATCTAGTATGGACAAAATTGTAAAAAAATGTATTGTAAACAAAGTTAATACTTATTTGAGATCGAACGATGTTATAACTGAAAGTCAATATGGGTTTCAAAGTGGGAAAAGTACAACATCATTAATAGCCAAATTTACTAATGATATCAATGAACACTTAAACAATAAAAATGTGGTTATAGCCGTTTTCTTTGACTTTAAAAAGGCTTTCGACACCCTGGAGCACGAGACATTACTTAAAGCTATGGGAGAATGTGGCATCGGGTGGCCGCTAAACCAATGGTTCTTATAATTAGGCACTACCAACTAGCAATATATGTAAAACACCACTATGTACTCACAGACAAACCAAGCAATTGGTTTTGTGAGACTAATTGTATTTTATTGTTATTTCTCTGAAATATAATAATAAATGAAAAAAAAATAATTAAAAATTCATTGAATTCTGTAGATGTAATTAGTCAAAACGGCATGACGTCCTGAACGGCACAATTATAATTATTATAAGGGTTTACCTTATGAAAAATGAGTGTGCTAATAACTTCAGTTTTGCCAAATTTGTTTGGTACACGGTAAGTTCATATACAGACAAAGTTATGGAGTTCGTTAAATACAGTGCTGCCGTCCTCAAGCTAAAAAGCCGTTAAGTATTTTTTGCAACTTTTTCAGTTGTGCACAAAAAGCGATTTTTTTTAAATGTGCTACTTAATAATTAGTGGTCATCTTTAACACCTTGGAGTAATGAATAATAGATCGCACGAGGCACTTTCAAACAGCGAAACTTTCAATTTAGAACTGTAGTATCTCTTTTTTTTTGTGCATAACGGCTTTTTAGCTTGAGGACGGCAGAGTGGTCGTTACGGAAATCTTACGAAGTGGCCTATATAGCACATATACCCATAAGTTGCAACATGGAAACATCACATGTGGTTGACTGATAGTAGAGATTGTTGACTTTGTTATAGTAATCAACTTGGATTAGGCTTTATTGATAGAGGTTGATGCAATATTGATAATTGTGAAACTGTGCTTATCGTTAGACGTATGAAAAAAATCATGACGATTGCGTCATGTCAGTAGCTCGTTATTTGTTGTTTCTTAAGCTGCTGATAGTAATAACTGGAGTGAATAGTAATTTACAAACTATTTTGATATTTTTTTACTTACTAGTTTTTTTATTATGTTGACGCCTAGGACGAAGTGATTGATGGCCTGTTGGTAAACGGACCAGATGCGACTGCCAACATGTTCACGGTGGTCGCGGGTTCAAATCCCAGGGCACACCTCTGACTTTTCGAAGTCATGTGTGTATTGATAGTCAATCACCACGCACTAAAACGGTGAAGGAAAACATCGTGAGGAAACCTGTATACCATAGCAGTTTATAAAAATTTCTATGGTATGTAAGTCCGCCAACCCGCACTAGGCCAGCGTGGTGGACTATATGGCCTAACCACTCTCAATCGTACTGTCGATTGTAGAGTAGGCCCGTGCCCTGCAGTGGGACGTATATGGGCTGATACGCCTAGGACGTAGCCATGGGTGCTTCTAGTTGAACCTACGTCTTCTGGAGCACTCCTGTCTCTGTCCTGAATTATGATAGTAGAACCCACACCCATTGAATGCCAACTAATACGAAATGACTAAAATAAAAGCTTAGTTATATGAGATCGGCGTGAAATGCATTTTTATATGTATATGTCGAAGTCTGATCGAACTGAAATTTAACGAATGTCGCTCGTCTGTCACCAAGTTTCTCGGGTGTACGGCTTGCGGATGGTAGATGTCAAATATCTTCAAATTTTACAAAAAAAATATTATATTGAGATAATTGAGTGTCAGATATAAGTAATAACAATATTTATGTTTAAAGTATTGTAGCTACCATAAAGGTTATCTAAAGTGAGATCCGTGATTATAGTCGGAATATGACGCATTTTATATGCATCTTGTTACATCACTTACATGTATGGGAGTTAATCGGAGTCTATTCCCAAACAGTGCGACCACCAAATATATTAATAAAAATACGAGTACGATCCCGCACTCAGAGACTTGCGGTCGCCATCACAGCGCGCGCGTTCTACAAACATACTTACAATTTAAATTATTGATATTACACATCGAGATTGACTGTGTTGTGCTATATTATCAAAATAAGGTAGGTTATATAAAGATCCTGTAAATGTACTTTGGGAGTCTCAGTGATAAAACGAGTCAAAATCTAATACTTTTTGCTCGAATTTTAAGTGCATTCTTAAGTCATAAGGTTATGCTGTATTATATACATATGTACGTTTTATTGGTGAATTCGAATATCATATTTCATACCGGAGTTTAAGAATTACAAAATAACAAACAAGTGCCATAGCGATTTATAAAAAAATCTATGCTATGTAAGTCCGCCAACCCGCACTAGGCCAGCGTGGTGGACTATATGGCCTAACCACTCTCAATCGTACTCTCGATTGTAGAGTAGGTCCGTGCCCTGCAGTGGGACGTATATGGGCTGATACAGAAGAAACAAGTGCGACATTCAAATTATAACACATGGATTGTGATTCAAGGACGTTAGTGTAAAACATGTTTGATTGCCCCGTGGAACTCCATTAAAAAAACATTTGTAGTGTTCATACAAAAAGGGCAGGTATGTAGCATGGCTTAGTGTAAACAAAACCACCTTTTTATCTATTCATGTTAGTCAGATAATTCATGTTAGTAAAATAAAGTGCTAGTTCATTTGAGATTAAACAAGTATTGTATGGTGCATTTGAGTCTATGTATAATAATTCATAACAAATGCTCAAAATGGGTGCTCCTCTGAGGTCTCGTGCATATATTGTTTTGTACTTTGTATAATATCTTCTATGTCTTCCAAGTTCTTAGAGCTCTTCCACTCTTTTCCCAGTTTTAGCAATAAGATTTTATTTTTTATTTTCATCTCATGCTACATTCTTTGATCTTCTCAAATTACATCCATGGAATCCATGTCGTCATTAAATAATGCCCTTAAATTAAAATAATTTAAAAACAGATTTCTTGAGCATTGGAGGATGCACCGTGATATTGTTGTAACCGCATCTTCTTTTTTTTTATAGCCTGGAATGTAGAGACGAGTGTGATAAGCGATACGAGCGCTCATGGATAGTATCAAAACCAAACATCGTGAATTTTAAAGCAACGCTTGGCATTCCTCTGCGCTCGCCATCTTGAGAGCTAAGGTGTTAAATTCCAATATTCCGAGTAATTATAATATCCTTCAAACCGGAACACAACAGTTCATTTACACTGCTGTATTGCGGGAGAAATAGACATAGCGGTAGTACCTACCCAGGCGGTATCTCACTTAAGAGAGACCACCAGCACCTTTGGCATATCAAATAAGTTTTACACGTGTTGCTGAACCAATTCACGACCGAGGCTTCAGATCTTAATGTTTCTGACCTTGCAATTCCAAGCGGCCATAACTTATGTCTGGACGAATATTTTGATAAACTATTTAAACAATACAACGCTTCATTATCTATTGCGTAATGTTCATGGACATCCAACGACGATGTAGTAGCGTAGAGCAGCGTTCTTTTTTGTTATTTCTCAGTTTTGTTTATTTTTTCTTTCGCTCTACTATGTCGATATTAGTATATTATTTATATGTGGTGGCTTGTCATTAGGAATTAGACAACTTAATTAAGCAAACAAATATAATGTGATTAGTCTGTAAGCCTACTAAAAAATTATAAAAAATAAATAAATACAGACTACTGGTCATCGAAATTATGACCTCGTACTGCCGTCGCGGCTCTGACGCATCCAAAGTCCAACATTGACAAATAACGTATTTAACTGACACGACGGGTCTACAAGCATTCAATATTTCACAATGATTTGCAGAGATTCAGAGTACACAAGTCGGGTTTACTTAGCCCTATGTCTAACACCAAATAAATCAAGAGTCACTCAAAATAAATGTATAGTTTAGCACAAAAACTAGAGTTAATGACAAAATCACGTATAATTTTGTCTGCAGCTGTAGAGACGTCGTATCAATAAAATAATAAAGGTTTTGTCTTGAACAGGCCATGTATTTTTTGTGTGGCCGTGTGATCATTATGGACCTGTCGGTTATTCATATGTACATCTAACTTCGATAAATTTTATATGGATTTATTGACGAGTCATATTGAATGTTTCTTGATTAAATCATGTAGTATCAATAAAGTATGACGCAGCCTGCAGCGATGATGGCAAATGCTAAGTAACGTTATCAATATTGGAATACCACACTAAGTATACGAGTTCTGTTGGAACTGGACAATTTCTGGAGGATTTAAGAATTGTCATTCTCAGATATTCGGTGTTATAAGAGGAGTGGTGAGATGGACCTGCTTGGAAGACTAGCTTGTTTGTTATACTTCATTGATGGCTTCCCCAGGTTATCAGCAGGGGATCTTAAATGAGCGCCGCGTTAATAATACTGAGATGGCAAGGTTTAGCACGTGCCTCATATTCAAACAATCGGTTTAAGAACTAATTATCACGCCATATGTAATCCATAGAATATGTAGCCATCAACATCATGTTATTACATATTAATATTTCTTTCCGGCTTATGACCATTGCTGTCACAATATATCATCCATATTTTCAAAATATATGGTTTTCGGTTTTACACCAAAATATTACAACATTTCAGAGAAAATTACCTTTTACAATATTTAAAAATTAAATAAAAAAGTAGGTAGGTGTGTTTAAATAAACCATGTGATGGTACAATCTTTTATGTGACTTGAAAATGTTTTCGCAAAAAACTTATAAGTGTGGACTAGGGATTTCCTTGACCTCCGGGTCGCAGCTCGTGTCAACGACCGTAGATTATTAGCATTACATACAGAGATCAACGACTCTCCCGTTCACGAAGTACTCGCGCGTCGCTCCGTCCGCAGCGGCCTATGAGAAAACAATCAAGTCGGCGACAAGCGCCTGCGCGTGTTGCCCGCGACATGACATTTCGACAACGTTTCGTCAATACGTCAACGACAAAAAGTTGCCGACATACGTCGATCGGTCGACGGCTTTAGTGCGTAGAGCGCTTCAAAGGAAAGTATTAAAAAAGTGTTTGGTGCTGTATGCAAATTTATTTGCTTTATTATGAACCGTCTGGTTGTTTTGCTTCTCTACAAGTCTTTGCGTAAAGTAAAGAAGAAAGAATATATTTATAGTTATTCATTGTCGTACTCTCGATTATACCTAGAGTAGGCCTGAGGTATCGTATATGGGCTGATACAGATTACCCTAGTTTGATGTATTTCGTAATCCCACTCTTATATTATTCCTCAGCTTGACGACAATACTTTCGAGACTTCAGGTTTGTGACCGTACCGTAGTACAACTACGCCACCGAGGCTGTCCACAAATTAAAAGAAGCATTTTCAAATTTACGGAAATGTTTAAAAGACCGGAAGATGCTATCACGGCGAACTCACGAGTACACTCAGTGCCATGTATCGCTTTCGTATCTTGCGATATCAAATTGTTATCGATATTTTTATTGCTGTGTCTGAGTTGCTGTGCTTATGCAAGTAATTAGCATTTATTCCACCCGACAGACAAGGCATGTGTATACTAATACAGATAACCATATCTATGTGAGTTATATTTGTAGAAAATTTCAATGTACCTATCGTTAGTCTGCATTTTCTTCAATCTTTAGGGCCGTATAATATACAACACAGGATGTAGCTATTGTACTGTATAGGTGTATTTTATGATGGACATTACTATACACTAGTGTACTGTGTATAATTCACTTGGTGGTACGTGCAGAGCGGTCTATATGCAGTATATCTTCGCTGTCGACTGTCGAGACATGTTTATGCCTTCTTGGAACTACATTAATACATTTGTAGGTTGCACTAGAAAAGCTCTCTCTTTCTTCCAAGCTATTTATCCCATATGGTGGTGGGGTCAGCTCTCTTCGTTTTTCTTCTCCACTTCGCTCTGTCCCTGATGTCGTCTTCGGAAACCTGGCATTCTCCCATGTCCCTCCGCACTACATCCTTCCACCTCGTCTTCGGCCTGCCCTTGGTCCTTCGGCCGGTTATGGTTAACTGTAGTGCCAAGTTACCTACGTAGTCCGGCGGCTGCCTTTTTACGTAGAAGCTTAAAATGGGTTCGTAAAAAAACTCAACTCAACTCCACAACTCCTTTATAGATTACACGAGATCGTACAATAAACGCAAAATTTAGCTTATTTATATAACTTGTGAAGTTTTATTATCGACTTCACTTGCTATTTGTCATTGCTATTGCCATTTATTTCAATTCTAGGTCTCACTATTCCCTGCTGTGATTGCTAACCATGTGGATGATAATTTCTTGTTGCCAGCAATATAAGACATATCTAACTGTTTACTTGCAGATAAAATGAGGTGGTGGTTGGTGCTGACGTGCGTGGTGCAGTGGTTGTGGTGCTGCGCCGGGTACCACGTGCTGGTGGTGTATCCAGCCCCGTCACGCAGCCACAGCAACCTTGGCAGGGGTATTGCCGACGCCCTGTTGCAAGCGGGACATGAGGTGAATATAAAGTATCATAATATGCCATTAATATTTTATTTCCTATTAGCCACTATTATTATTAAAATTAAATTCACCCTAATTACATGTTCGGAGTTTATACTGAAATGAGCTGAGTGTGAGTGGCACCAATGACATATGTGTAATCCGTTCTAGAATTGATGATGCTTAGGTGATGTAGCCCTTGCTGCATAAAGATATTACCCCTCGCATACTTCGTTCTTCTATCATCTTCATCTAGATCTAAAACCAATGTAGGTACTAGGCTTTATGACGCGAACAGTAGCTAAATCACGTCACTGGTTGTCTGAAACTGTTCTGCTTGTTTGTCCATACTTATTCAGAGAAATGGCGAAATTAAATTGCACAATTAAAAGGAGCCATCTGTAAATTAAATTTTGAGGAGTACGAGGATTGTTATTTATCATATTATATTGTATTTTTAAAGGTGACATGGGTGACTCCTTTCCCGCCAGAGGAGAAGGTGAAAGGACTGAATATCATTGACGTTAGTGGCACCAAGGCGGTCCTCGATTGTAAGTTTAAGAGTAATTTGTTACTAAATTTGATACTCGTTATCAATGTAAATTACATAATTTATAAGATTGTAGTAGGTATAGTGATAGTCGTTATTATCATCCTCCTCGAATGTTTGCTTTTATACTATCAAAGTTTTGCCAATTTATATGGGTATCTTAATTTAAAATTGTTTGTATTTGAAGATCATTGTGTTTGTTCCAGTGATGAATATGACGGATATGAATATGCGCCATCCTGGAATGGCGATGCTCAGAACGTTCACGAGAAATATAAGCTCGACGACAATAAATACGCCTGCTTTTAAAGAGGTTTTGTATAAAGGGAAATTCGATGCTGTAGTCACGGAACATTTCTTCTCCGACACAGACGCTGGGTAAGTATCTAGACACACACAGTTGATATTTTTTTTGTGATACATTTTTACATTTATTAACCCCATATTAATCCAATGACATAAAATGATAAACCCTGAATTATGGGATTAAAATCATATTAAAACCCTAAACGATCAACATTAAAAATGTTATGGATTTAACGTGTTTTGCTTCATGGATTTAACAGTATTTCTTCTTTTGTTTAAAGATACGCAGCAGTTCTGAAAGTGCCTTGGATCCAGGTCAATAGCATGGTGATGCAGCCAAATTTCGAGGAGCAGATGGACGAAGTTCGCAGTATCTCGACCATCCCACTGCTGTTCAACAGCTCGCCAGTACCCATGCCGTTCTGGAACCGGCTCGTAAACAGCGCAATGTACGCATTCGTGACTGTTGATCAATGGTAAGTGTGTTTCTGAGACTGTTTTAATATTCTTAATGACATCGAAGAAAAGCAGCTAATAAAAATATATCTTAAATCTATTGTACCCGTCATGTAGCTACTACTGTAATTAATAATGTTTAAAGGGTACGAGAGTTAAAAAAAAAAGCCAACAGGGCATATTTCTCACAGTCGAACGGTTACTATGCTTGTAATTCGAACTTTATTATATTTTATTAAACAGTTGATCATTATTTGTGTCACCTTCAGGCTCGATTATTCGAATTTGGTGTCTTTCTATGAAAAACTATTTGCACCCGTGGCCGCTGCCCGCGGGACTACTCTGCCGCCGTTCGAAGACGCTTTCTACAACGTGTCCATACTGCTGGTGAACTCGCACTCGTCATACGCGCCGGCTATGAGTCTGCCGCCTAATGTCATCGAGATAGGAGGGTACCACATAAAGGAAGAGATTCCACCGCTGCCTAAAGTAAGAAACATAGCAGAAATAAATTAAAATTACTTAGTAAATTCAGCATAAGCGTCAGAAATATTTACCCTTTAGAAATGACCAAAGATAATTTTATTTAATCTTGTTAAAAAAGAAGAAAACAAATTAGATGTATTTTTGAAAGAAATAAAGATAAACTATTTATTTGTTACTAACGACCAACACGATGTACATGTACAGGTATATAAAATAACAGTAGAAATACATTAAAATTCAGAAGGAAACCGACACTACATACTACAAGCCTGTAAGATAAGAGGATATCATTTGTTGTTCTATATTACTATGTAACAAATTTATGTTTTTTAACGACAGTGAAAAATTTCTAGGACTTGCAAGAGCTGCTGGACTCGTCGCCGCAAGGTGTGGTGTACTTCAGCATGGGCTCAGTACTGAAATCAGCTAATTTCCCGGCGCAAACCAAGCAGGAGCTGCTGCAGGTCTTCGGCAAGATGCCTTACACGGTGCTGTGGAAGTTTGAGGAACAACTCGAGGGCACACCCAAGAATGTGCACATCAGACCATGGATGCCACAGCCCAGCATATTAGGTAAGAAACACTATGATGACTATATAGCTTCTCAATTTGGCGTTGTTGAATGGATCATGTAGATACGACTATATACGAGTAAATGTTGTGTACTTTCCAGCGCATCCCAATGTAAAGGTGTTTATAACACATGGCGGGTTGTTGAGTACTCTGGAGGCACTCCACAGCGGCGTGCCTCTGTTAGCAGTACCAATCTTTGGTGATCAGCCTGCCAACGCGGACAGAGCCACGCGTGCCGGGTATGCACGAACTGTGCCATTTAGGCCTGATATGGCGCAGGAGTTGAAAGAGGTTCTGAACGAGATGCTCACCAATGACAGGTGAGAGTCGATACATTAAAATATAAGATAAAATAACTTAGTAACTACAGCTTTGAACTTTGGTAACATATATAAATAATAAATAACTCCCAAAATTCATAGACATAGTCGTGACTCCGCACTAAGATCCAGTCTGGTGACATGGGTATCAGGTCTCACAAACACCCAGAACTAAAAGAAATATTTTTGGGCCGCACAAACATTTGTATGATTTGTATGGAGGACCACGGAGGCTGTAACAATATTTTACTAGTTATTCACATAATTCGACACATTAATTATATTGTTATCTGATTTAATCATTGAATTTGCAGTTACTACAAGCAAGCAAAGTTTTCATCGAAGCTCTTTCGATCTCGTCCGGTGCCACCAAAGAAGTTGGTCTCTCACTACGTAGAGCTCGCCATCGAGACTAAAGGTAATGTTAAAGATTAAGCACTATTGCGTCGACATTAGACATTAAAATAAATTATGTATAAAGATTTCATTGTTTGGAGTTTATGTTTCAAGAGGTAAAACGAATTTTACATTGTAACCAACGAAGAGTAGCTCCAGCAAACAAAATAGCTGTAGGAATTGTAGAATACAAAAATGTCGTGATAACAATCTATACATGTAATATTTAAGTTTACCCTGTACAATGCCAAGTTTTACAGGACAACGCTCATGCTAGCCACGTGATAGGTACTAGTAACTGGATGATCCATAATGAAATATTTCTCACTCGGTATTAAATCATTGATTTTAGAGTATTCTACGAATATGCTAGAACATTAACACATTTATATTTTTTTCTAATTACTCTGAAATTAAGTTGTTATTATTTGCAGTCTTATTTTAAAGCTGAGGTATAATCATGTGGTGCAGTATATTCAGTTAGTTAACAGTGTGCATGTTGTGTGCAGGCGCGTACCACCTGCGCTCGAAGAGCCAGCTGTACTCGTGGTACCAGCGCTGGATGCTGGACCAGCTGGCGGCGCTGCTGCTGCTGCTCGCGCTGCTGTACGCCGCCGCGCGCGCCCTGCTCACCATCTGCTGCAACAAATTATGGGGAAACAACACTAAAAATATCAATAAAATTAAGAAAAAATAGGATTAACTTATTGGTTGTCATTTATTTCCCATATATATTTTGTTAATTATATTATTCAAGCAGCATTCTCAACCACGTCGGTAATTGATCCCATAATCTTCATCTTTATTTTGGAACAAAAGGATATTTGCGAATTAATGATCAATGCATTAAACAAGCAACCGAGATCTTATATAATATAGTGAGTGATATATGACCAACATACAAATGAATATCCATGACTATGATATTTATTCAAAATCCAGCAGTAGAAGTTTATCGTATTAAAATCTTTTGCCAGTTCCCTATGGCGCCTCTATTGATGACACCAGGGCATCGGTATCTTCTATCGTTGATGTGGTTGTGAATACCGTTGTCTGCTGAGGCGGTGATTCGAGTGAAGATGGTTGCATGGTTGAAGGTTGCTGAGTTGCATGTTTGAAGTGTATTAGTTGTTTATCGTTTGTTCTCCAACTCCGTCTTGAGAAGCATCGCAATTGGATTAACGTCCATTCACATCAAGAACTATATGGCCTAACCACTCTAAATCGTACTGTCGATTGTAGAGTAGGCCCGTGCCCTGCAGTGGGACGTATATGGGCTGATACAGATACAGATACACGTCAAGAAAACTGTGCACATGAATTAATGATGTGTATGGTGACACACGACCAATTTATATGCATGTTTTGTGTTTAATTCTCTTTGATTTCATCGCAACAGATTACATCCTGTGAAATGTAAAATGATGTATATATTTACTACAGTTTTTAGTTTATTTCACTTATAATAATTTTCCATGCGCGGTCGTGTCTGATCGTGTCGCTTGACATCAGGCGAATGATATGCTCATCTCGCAATTCATTGCAATAAAACTAAAATAAAGAAATAATTTGAAGATCAGTTTATGGTACTTCAACTATTTATGCATCATATTAAAACACTAAATCAACTTATTTTTTAATTAAACACGTTATTGCACACAAAAAAATATCAATTAGCGGTGATATCGCTCAAAGGCAATGTCTTACAAACGACCATAGATTTAATAAAAGGGTACATAGAGGGCAGTCACAAGTGTAAAGGATAGAAGCTAACACGGAAAGATATACGAAATACAAATAATTACCACAAGTAATATTAAAAAAGATTCACAACAAAACGCATACAAATTTATTATAAATATTTAATTGAGTAGGTATCATTACATGCAAATAGGAAAGGTTTTCCACATCAATGTACGAGAAGTGTAGTGTGAATGTACGGTAGTGATACTAGACCATTTTTTTGAAAGATTGTAGTGATCGTGCCCGTCTCACCACAACTGGCAGGGGGGCGTTACATGATCAGACAACTTTATCCATAAAAGTCGTGGAGTACACGGGCATTCTGAACTCCAGGCTCTCTGACGACCTAAGTGATCTTGATTGGGAGTCATGGAGAAATACAAATCGATGAGCATTCCGACGAAGCCGCATAAGCAACCACTTGAGCTTAGTACGAAACTCGGAAACATTATAATAATATAGTTGTTTTGAAGATGCTCAAGGTTATTTTATGATGAGTATATAAATGACAATATTATTTATTTGTAAGTACAAAAAGTAAAGCAAATGAAGTTAGGAGCTTATAGGTATACTAAAAAGGTATTTTTAAGTTAAAAAAATATTTATTGGAATACATAGGTACCTGATCAACCTTTCCATGAATTTAAACCAAAAATAGTATAAATAAAGTCTATCAACCCACACTATGTCAGCAAGTTCAAAGTCAACGTCAAAAAACATGATCGTTTTAGGTCTACGCAATTAAAGCAGATTTTATACAGATAGATTAATCTCCCTGTATTGGTATGGTATTCAGCTGTACCAAATAAAAAAAAAAAACTATAAATGATTCACAGTAAGTCCAAATGAATTACAATAATAAAAAGTAAGATTTAATAACATGTAAGGTTAATTTTATTTTTACAAGCCATAAATATTCAGATATTAGAATTATACTTACTAATTACCTCCATCCATCATCCATCCATTAGCCAAAGGAAATCCACTGCTGAACATAGGCCTCTCCCAATGATTTCTACAGTGACCTGTTGGAGGCAGCCGGCATCCAGCGACGTCCCGCGACCTTTACTAGGTCGTCTAACCAGCTTGTGGGTGGTCGTCCTACGCTGCACTTTCCGCTACGTGGCCTCCATTCGAGAACCTTTTGTCCCCATCGGCCATCAGTTCTCCGCGCTATGTACCCCGCCCATTGCCACTTCGACTTACTAATCCGCTGGGCTATGTCGGTTAGTTTAGTTTCCCTACCGATCTCCTTATTCCTGATTCGAAACTCCAAGCAAGTCTTTGAGTGACTTTAAGCCTTCTATTACCTCCACCTAACATAAAACCTAATTGAGTTAATTTGTTTAATATACGTTGTTGGAGGTAGAGAAAAATATAAGGTACTACCTAGGAAACAAGTACTAAACGAGGGAAAGAAAATATGAATAAGACGGTCGTACGAAAAATAATATCGTTTTAGCGATGTAATAAATTGAAATATGTCTAATGGTGCAAATGTTACCAAATGTTACTCAACACCATATATGTAATTTATTTTGCCGTGTTAGGTATGTGTTAATATGGTAACGAGGAATAAAAATCATGTATTTTATATTATTTTCTGTTGTTGGCGGTATGGACGTGAGTGAAGGCTCGAGCAGTAAGTGTGTAAAATATACTCTGCGGCGATCAGTCCAGTTATTTCATAAATGCAATTCTGTCTGAAGCTTAACTTGTATGCATTTTATAAATATAAAAGACGGAAGTGTATTTAAGACTGTATATTAATAAACTTGCTTAACTTGGCAAGATATGTTTAATAACGTATGTTCGGTAGACGTCGTATACAGGTATAGGCAAGTGCAAGATCCTTAAAAATATTTATATAAGGCGTTTTTAACCGTAGGTGAAAACTTTTGGGTGACTAAAGGGACCCCGTATAGTTGCTTAATATCCCGGGAAGGCTGATAGGGCGCTGTCGAAGTCACGAATTATCAGTCAACGAACATCAGGATATGTTCGTATTATGTTGATCACGACGATAATTTACAACACAAATAAACTTTTATCAGTGTTTGCTGCGGCAATTTTCAGGAATCTGAAATAGGCGTTATTTTTAGACGCTTGAAACACATAAAGATTGTTGCGTCATATTGACACGTTTTTTGTGATTAAGCTTTGAGTAGTTGCTGTGTGATGTTAGAAATGATATTATGCTGATAATGACTAGCATATTATGATTGTGATATGCTCACGCATATATCCTAAAAGTGTAGGCAGGAGTGTCATTTTCGCCAACTTTATTACCGTTCTTAATAAAATGATAAAAATGAAAAGGTATAACATTACCAAGTCGAATACAAATTAGAGTCGGGGCATATATTTTTACTGGTGGTAGGTCTCTCATATTTGTGTGAACACTGATGTGTTTCGGATTGAAGAACACTGTAGCCAGAGTAACTACTGGACATATTGAGACTTAATAATATCTTATGTCTTAGGATGGCGAGTGCAGTGGAATGGCAAGCATTGCTTTGTAATTTAAATTGTATTGTTTGGTTTGTCACTATTCATGAGCGGCCGTATCGCTTACCATCAGGCGAACGCCGTGCTCGTCACGCCATTCATTGCTATAAAAAAACCAGATATACTCAGACATAGACATAGTTACTCTATGATCCAAAACGAAATTCGAATTTTCGAACATTTGATGTCCGAACCCGGCCCACCTGAACCAAGAAGTCTAACGCAGAACCTTAAGGCTCACATGACACATCTCATTGACGGTTTTTATACACTAATTAGACGATTAATTTTAGTTATCTTCTCCAACATGATTCGTATGCCCATATCCCCATTTCCCACTCGCTGGCGCAGTTGTATTACGGTATATTATCTCATATTGGATATTAATACTGGATTTATCTATTCATTATCAGCCCGGAGTCAGGAATTCGTGCCCGATATGGGGATAGGCTGGCACCCTATCTCATCGTGGGACGGAAAATACAAGGTGTCCGGATGATGTCAAGAGAATCTCTGTCTACTCCTTCTAGGAAAAGGGCGTGAATTTATGTATAAAATAAATTAACACATTTTAGTAATTGAAATATACATAATATTATAAACTTAGAACCTTATTGATACATGTTGCCATGGATACAGTAATTCCAATTATTAACCAGAAAGCATCGTACACCAAAATTAGCATTAAACATAATAAATTACTCACAAAACCCAGATCTACTCTACCGAATTTATTAATAAAGTCTTTCCCGAAGATATCGAAGTCCGTGCAGAAATCTCAGGAGCTCTCCAACTCTCCCTTGTTTTTCTTCTGACAACCGCCAACTGTCTTTCCTCCAATGTTGCCGGATTCAAATATTCATAACATATAAAATCATGTATAGCAACACAAATACAGTGTTATGAACTTCGGCGACAACATCCGGCCCTCCTGCAAACACATCCGTCCCTGGATGATGTTTTAGTCTGGTGTATACAGCTGCAACAAAGATTAAATGTTAACACATGGTTCTACAGAAATTGGTATACTCGTATCTTCACTCCAAATAGCATTGGTGTAGGGATGTAACCATATATCCCTCCATGAATACCAATGAGCAAAGACGCAACCTGATATCACAACATGACAGTAGCAATGTGTAAAGCCAATACAGGTATTATTGCAAGTTATCCCATCACCGGCCAACTTGTCCGTACCTCATGGTTTAACCAACAGCACCTTTGGTCACTGCGGTTGCATATCACCATGTTGACTCTACCAAGTGACCACGTTTTCAACCATGACGTGTCACTTGTTACAACCTTTGCCATGATGCGAAACCGTGTTGACAGCTTTATACACCAGACATTAATAAAAATATTAATGCTTATATCTAATGAGTTATTGCATTTCAAATATAAACATAAATTAAGTTTGAGAACAATACCAAGAATAAACCTTACTTAATTTATGGTGCTAAATGTCGACAACATCCGTCACTCGCTATCATTGGAAACACGAATCCATGGCTTCATATTCTCTACGCAAGCAACGCCACTATAACTCCTTGAAGACCTCTCCGCTCCTCTCATATCCTCAACGCGATATCTGTCCTTTCCCAAACATTCTTTAACCTGAAATGGCCCTTTAAACTGGGGCATTAACTTTTTGCTTTGGCCGTCATTACTATAGCTTGGTATTTTGATGACAACTAAATCATTGACATTATAAACAATAGCGTCTTTTCTTTTAGAATCAAACGCATGTTTTTGTCTGTCCGCATTTTCTTTGATTTTGGCGTCAACTTTTGCTCTTAATGCGGTTACATCCTCTTCAGGTTCATCTTGGTTTACTATTTTTTCATTATTCATCTTCAAGCGATAGCCAAAAAATACCTCACTAGGAACAGCCGCTGTAGTCTTGTTTACAGTACTGTTAATGCCTTGTTGTATTGTTGAAATATGTTGGTCCCATTTATTATTTTCGCTGTTTGCACCCATTGTGCGCAATGATTCCAATATTGTTTGGTTGTATCGTTCAACTTGCCCGTTGGAACGAGGAACGGCTGTGGCAATAATATGACGCCTAATACCCCTATCGTCACAAAACGAAGTAAATAAACCGGATGTGAAAGAGGTGCCCGCATCACAAATGATTCTAATAGGATTCCCGAAAACCTTAAATATTTTGGTTAACTCATTTACAACACATTTACTTTTAGTATTCCTTACAGGTGAAATAAAAACGAATTTAGTGAATGAGTCAACTATTACCAACAAGTAAGCGTTCTGTTGAGTGGTTTTAACGAACGGCCCTAAATGATCCACGTGAAGCGTGTGAAACGGTCGGGCATATTTAGGAATAGAGAATAGCTTACCAGATTTCTTACCATGCAAATTCTTATAGTAAATACAGTGCATGCAATTTGTTATGTATTTAGTCACTGTTTTTTTTTTAACCGACGAAACCAATACTTAGATCTTATTCTCTCCACAGTCTTATCTACCGCAAAATGGCCAACATCATCGTGATTTTCTCTGATCACCTGCCAAATACACGGCTTTGGGACTACCCAACGCCTACCATATTCAGTACGCCTGTACACTTTATTACCTAATAACTCATAATTATTAAATATTTACTTGTTGGATTCGGCCTGTCCTGACTGTAGAATGTCCCTAATACAACAAATATTTGGATCTTGCAGCTGCACTGAGAGCAACCAGTCACTTTCAGAAATTGACATAACATTAACAACTTGAACATTATCATTGTCCGCTTTAGTAGCTGGGTTCCGGCTTAAAGCATCCACATGCTGCATTTGAGTACCTGGTCTGTGAATAACTTCAAAACTAAATTCTTGAGTTTGTAAAACCCATCTGCTAATGCGAGGAACAATATCTTGTTTATTTAGGGCATGGCGAACCGCATTGCAGTCTGTTATGATATTAAACACTGAACCTAATAAATAGTGTCTAAACTTCTGTAAACCTGCCACTATTGCCAGTAACTCTAATTCGAATGAATGGTATTTCTTTTCTTCGTTGCTAGTTTGCCTACTATAGAAGTAAATGGGCCTCTCTCCAGATGCAGTAACTTGCATTAAGATACATCCCAAACCATCACGACTTGCGTCCGTATACAAATTAATTGGCAATTTTGGGTCAAATATCATCAGGACCGCATCGCTGGTTAAAATAGTTTTTAATTTAGAGAATGCAGACGTGTGTTCCTTGTCCCATCTCCAAGTTTTATCTTTCTTTAAAATATCTGTGAGTGGACGACAAATAATAGCACAATCTCTAATAAATTTCCTAAAGTAATTTATTAACCCGAGGAATTGCCTAACTTCATGAACTGATGTCGATGTGGGATAATTATTAATCGCACTTACTTTTTTTTTACTGGGACGAACTCCATCTGTACTAATATCATATCCTAGAAACTTAATATTATTTTAAAAAAAATCACATTTATCATAGTTAACAGTTAAACCGTTTGCCAGTAAAAGATCTAGAACGCTCCTCAAACAAGTTACGTTTTCATCTAATGTCTCCGTCGCAATCAAAAAATCGTCCATATAATTAATAATTCTACCAAACCTCAAATTACCCAAGACAGAATTCATCAATCTTTGAAAAACGGCTGGAGCATTGCACAAACCGAAAGGCATTCTCAAAAATTCGTAATGGCCATCGAGAGTGATAAATGCCGTTTTATGTACATCACTTTTCTTAATCATTAAATGATGATATCCGCTCTTCAAATCTAATACTGTAAAATATTTACACCCACGTAGCCTATCAATCAAATCTTCAATAAGGGGCATAGGATATTTATCTTTAATTGTGATTCTGTTTAATCTTCGGTAGTCAACACAAAGTCTTTTCTCACCTGAAGCTTTATCTACCAACAATACAGGACTTGCATATGGAGAACTACTACATTGAATGATTCCATTTTTCAATAAATCTTCGATAATCTCTCGGGTAATACAACGTTCGCGATCAGACATGCGATAAGGACGTTGAAAAACAGGTTTATTAGTTGTAAGGTCAATTTCTAGTTCAATACCTAGTACTTTGCCCAAATTACTCAAATCATTGGAAAAACACTTTGAATATTCTATCAAAATATCTGTAACCAAATTATCCCTAGTTATTTCGTTATCATCGCTACTAGCAATCGTCAACTCAGTTACATCGCTTAAATTTTTAAATGTTAACGAATCACCAATTCGACTGTACATTATATTTTCATTTTCTGTAAAATTCCTACCTATTAGTACCTCACAACCCGATAGTTCATCGGCAACATACATTGTTATTGGTAATTCAGTCATCAATTCTCACTTTTACAGATACCGCATTTTCTACAATCATCTTATGACTATTCGTAAAACCTGACAAAGACACAGGGCATTGTAATTTATATGGATTTAACAAATATTTTTCAACAACTTTAGAAATAATTAACGAACAATCACTGCCCATATCAATGAATGCATGACATTTAAAATCATTTATAAGGATATCTTTAAAAAACTTTTTTTTTTATTCTGGTGACCTGATCAGCTTAACTTCAACATCTCTCTCCGGTTTGGCTTTATTTTTGCTCATGCAAGCGAGTTCTAAATGACCTGGCTTATTACAGAAGTTACATTGTATACTACCCTTTATGTTACACTCCCTTCTCTTATGTCCAGACTCACCACAACGAAAACAACGTATATTACTTATTTTATTTTTCAAATCCACAGCATTATTACTTGTGCTTGGAATATTTCTCATATTATAATCAATAGATAGATTTTGAGATCGATTAAGCTGTTTTGACAATATATGATTGGATTTGAAACTAACATTTTTCTTATCCTTTCCGCATTCATAAATTTTTCCATGCAAAAAGAAGCTAATTCATCACAATATTTAAAACTTCCCGACTCCGCCACAACAGACAAGTTTTTCTCGCCTATTGTACCTACAATAATGGAAACGATATCCTGTTCGGAAAATAATAATGACAATTTGTCAATACGACACTTTTGTTGAAAATAAAATTCGTACAATGACTGCCCTTCATATGGTCTAGAATCAAGCAACTCTTTCAACAAAACATACGCATTTCTTTTTACCTGGAACGTATCCGATAAACTATCCCGCCACTGCCGCCATTTCCACGTAGCCCAACGAGTTTCTATCTTTTGCAAAGAATCATACCAAACTTGAGCTGTCTTTCTCAGTTTCTGTAATGCTTGAAATTTCGTCATTTCGTCGGACCAACCAAATGCGCGAGCGTTTGCTTCCACCACTCTAACCCACATATCGACATTATCACATAAAGGATCAAACTCCGGAATCACAGATGAGACAATGGAACCTTGACTCACTACAGTTGATTTCTTTGTATATCGGTGACGTCGACGACGATTTTCCTTTGTCGACACAGAGGAAGACGAACTTGTAGAGGAAGAACTAGACGATGAAGCATCTCGCCTTTTATTCTTTCTGGTTCGCTTGCGACCTCGCGGCATGGCTGCAGGCAGTTCTTGGACCACTTCTGATATAAAATAAATTAACACATTTTAGTAATTGAAATATACATAATATTATAAACTTAGAACCTTATTGATACATGTTGCCATGGATACAGTAATTCCAATTATTAACCAGAAAGCATCGTACACCAAAATTAGCATTAAACATAATAAATTACTCACAAAACCCAGATCTACTCTACCGAATTTATTAATAAAGTCTTTCCCGAAGATATCGAAGTCCGTGCAGAAATCTCAGGAGCTCTCCAACTCTCCCTTGTTTTTCTTCTGACAACCGCCAACTGTCTTTCCTCCAATGTTGCCGGATTCAAATATTCATAACATATAAAATCATGTATAGCAACACAAATACAGTGTTATGAACTTCGGCGACAACATATGTATGTATGTATCCCCATTTGTATGAGGTCGGCAGGTGTGGCAGGCCCTAATGTGGTTGGCACAATTCACATTCCATAAAAAATCAAGTAAGGAATTCGCAATATAGAATTTCTTAGTATATTTTCTTTGGCGTTTATTATTTTATGAAAGTATTTAAGTAATTCCAGAGCTAATGAAAAATACGGAAACTGAGAAATCTATAATTATTGTACATGCTAATAAAAACGTCAAGGAAATATCAACTGCGAATTGTCAAATACTTTTCATAAATACAAAATATGGTTTATGTTGCCAATGTTGCAATTAATTAATTTCAACAGTAGCTAACTAAGATTAAACACATAATTCCCCAAGGGCTGTGCTATTTGTGAGTACTGATTTTTAACTAGCGAACTCCGGCATATCAATTCATTCGTCCACTAATTGAATATCGGCCTAAAATTATTTAAACAAATTACGGACTATACTTTTGAACCTATGCAAAGAACAGATACGTAGATTGTAGCCTGCCTGCGAGGGACCTCAGGTAGTGGACTTACGGACTTATATACCTGCGTATTTAAGATATATGATGCGAAACTCAAGGTTACTACGGAACTCCGCGCCGGTTCAGTTAATCAGTCAGGTTTCTGTGCAATTTATCAATGTATTATGAAATATAGCCTAATAAGCTTCAAACATAATTTCTAGTTAATTACACTGCTTTTTTCTATGGATAATATTGACAAGTTATAATCAGAATACAATAGAAACGTTATTCTGTGGTCACACTTTTTATTAAAGTATGATCCAAGACCATTGTATTCTTGAATAATTACTTTCCAAAGCTTAAACATTTTAAGGAAATACCAGTGTCTATTCTTAGGGTTTGATTTATAAAATAATAATTTAAGTTCGGTATGTATTGTTCTTGTTTATGATTCTGGGCTAATTTGATACACTATATTGTGTTTGTTATTTTGAATTTACATCATACATGGTATCTGTGGTGAGTAATTATTATGACGAATGATGCCTAGGAGATAAATGGAGGCTCAGAGCGCCATCAAAATATATAATACTGGCGCGGGGCAGCGATTCTGCACTCAGACACTCGCAGTCGACATCGTAGAGCGTGCCTATACACACACATACTTACATTGTTGACAACAAGTGCTGTGATTTGTGCTTTCGTTACTTAATATAAAATTTAATATAAAACAAGGTAAGTTTTGTATTTTTACGCCAAACTGTAACGTTAGAAATTATTATCTTATTTAAAGAGTTAGTGCAATACATTCTAGAGGATGCGGCCAGTTAGTTTCAAGAAAAAAAACTATCGATACCTAGAAGTAACATCTAAGGCAAATCTAAAAATGCTCGTATGTACAACTGTTTAGATTCTAGATGTTTGTTGTGTTTATGTATGTCTCGATCACAATCCATTACGAGAGTTGCTAGTTTGTTTTCCAAACTTAGGTTATAAAAAACCGGTAACGTAATGAAGCGAGGCCAGGCACGGCCACAGCCAAAGATCACCCATAATTTTGGAACAAGCTATCAAATTAACTGCGGCGATAAGAGTAGATGTGCTGGACTTGAATAAAGTCACGTTAAGCAGGAAATTTTCCGTAAATAACAGTCTATTTATAGGCTACTTGTCAATGTATGGTTTCGGAAGAACGTCATGATAGGGGTCACCTAGCCCTCTCTTGGATCGCTTCTGGGCAGGGTTGTATACATATTAATAGAAGACGGAGCTCCTTTTTGCTAAATAGGCTACTTTTGAGTTGTAAATCAATTTCTATGTGATATATCCTGATAAGTTTAAATATAAATTAATACATCGTGATAAAACAAAGCCGTAGATAAAATATATCAAGATTGACGATCTTTATTCAACATAAAAATATTACGAGATAATATTTGATTACACGAATGCGAACTTCAACACAACTAACTGCTTTCAAGTTGTATTCTATACTTATTATTCCTAAATATTAATTATTAAAGGGTAAAAAAAAAGAATAACTTTACCTACTTCTCAATTCGTGCGATAATGCACATCATATTTTTTTATACACGGTTCAAAGTATATGACGTTTGCTTGATATAAGTTCATAATATTACTAGAATTACTCGCAATTTCGCCCGCGTGAAAAAGTTTTCTGAGATAGAAGTCCCGATATATTCTTGTGAATAAATTATTATGATTTCCAGTAAATTGACGTCGGCTACTGGGTGGTCGAGAGTAACGTAACGGCATAAGGGTAGGACATGGTCGGACGTCCCGCCCAGGGCGCCAGAAATAGATATGGATGATATGATATGATATGATGATGATAGAGATGGCATTAGGTATAGTAAACTTCTCAGGGTGCCTTAACAATAACATCAGAAGCGTCAACAAAAGATCCATTTAGGACTCTAAGGTCCTATAGTCCTAATACTGGCCACGGTTAGACATCCATGTACGTTTTGACGAGACAAATAGGGCGACAATATAAACAAA
Organism: Hyles lineata; assembly: GCA_030180105.1. Taxonomy (NCBI): domain Eukaryota; kingdom Metazoa; phylum Arthropoda; class Insecta; order Lepidoptera; family Sphingidae; genus Hyles; species Hyles lineata. The sequence goes on from JARJEE010000041.1 coordinate 2,326,051, forward strand.
ACCAAACTATATTATTTGTTGCCCAACATTCAAGGACATCAAAGGAGATTGCTACAGAGCAGAGCGGTGATCAACGGGACAATGACCTCTGTTCTCGCATTATTGATCTGATGTTCGATACTTAACGACACTCCAATACATAAAAAGTCTACTAAAGTAGTTAAAATTATGCTCAAAAAATCGGTGGCGTCAAACAGTCGCACCTACTGATCATCGGGGCGTCTGAAATCTAGCATGGGCGCATTGTATTATTTGCTTATAGTGCTCTCGCGTTAGGAGTAACAAGTGAAGCACATCAGAGGGAATACTCCGGAATGTATAAACCGCGATGACAAATCATGCATTCTTTTGTTTTGTTTTTTAGTATTTCATTAATTTATCACAACAATCTGCGGAAAACATTTAGCATTATCGTTGATACGATCTCATATTCTTTTGTTTTTTTCACAAATAAATCAATCAAGTTCTGATAATGAACAGAAACCTGTCCGAAATGTAAACGTAATCTGTATGTGTGTATTTCCGTATAAGTCGCGTCGATGGCTTACATCACCGTATCACGCAATACACATATGTGTTGCGGCGATGTTTAGATATTTAATACTACTCAGCATTGTCAACTTTGCGAGATTATCAGCCGTAATTACTGATAATTTATTTTAGCACCAAGCGATATTCATCAAATCTGCGCGAAGGGCGGGAAGGGGGGGGGGGGGTGTTACTCTTTGATCCGAAGCGAAGTTTGAACATTCTAATGTTCGACGTCCAAAGAAAGTTCTAAGTTTTCCACATCTATAAATCAATAGTATTCTCTATGGGACTTATAAACAATTAAATCATTGATTATCATTATTTCCGAATTATCTTTCATAATTGATTATCTATATTATCCGAACTAAGTCTATAGATTCGAACATTTTGTGGAGTAACTAGGTACATTTGGAAAGTTTACGTACGGCATCAGGACGTTCGAACTTATCATCATTCTTAGGTTCGGGGCCCTTAAGAATCCATCTAATATTATTTATGTACATACTGATGTATAATTGAGTAAAAATTGAGAAATATACCGCAACAACGCTTCTATTAAGTAGCCACCTGATACTACCCAAATTGTAATTCTAATCCAGTTATTACCTATATAAATCTATCAATTCATATTAGCACTAAATTATGGCTCCAATATAATATCCAGCTATATGTTTAGATAAAAAGACATTTATAACATTATATATGTACATACTAAATACATAGTTATGGCATGGAGTGCCGCGTGTCTGGCACGGAAACAATTCGCGTCGTGAACTGATTATCACGTTACATTTAATTTGTAGAACATCCATGTTGTAAACTAAAGTGCTATTATTAATGTCTTGGTCAGAAAAATATATTTGAAGACAACTACATCGTTTTGCCTGTGAATAATATCAATTACTGGAGTGCGTATTTGTTATATTTTTATTTGATAATGTAATACGTACTTCTATATTAATATTAAAAAGAGAAAAGATTTGATTGCTTTGAAACTACTGAAACGACTTGAAAATTCTTTTACCATCAGAATCCTACATTATCCCTGATGAGCATAAGCGATAGAATATTTTCAAGGTTTTTTATCAGCACCTGGGCGGCTCCGGGCCGGGCCGATACTATCTAGTATTTATTTAGTTGAATAGTTTACAAGACAACAAAGCATAAATTACAATTATAATGGAAGAGATACTCGTTAAACACGTTATACTTGATAGCTACTGACCACAACCGAAAAATATAAACAAAAGAAAAATCTGGAACCGGCTAGGGTGTTTATATAGTATATATACTTGATACATGTATCAAATCAACAATGAAAAATACTCGTAAACTGATAAAAACCAGTCACAAGTTTCTTTTTGTATATATTTTTGCAAATAATCTCACAATGTCTTGATAACCTTGTCCTAGCGCCTTACTTGACCTCTTCGTTTATGACAAGGCTTCTATGCTTATTGAAATCCTTTTTTATTTTAATATTTGAAAATATAATGGTGCATTTGGTCAACCTCGGCCAGCCTACACCAACGCAAGTGTGTAAACGGGGTGTTTGGACCGGCTGGCCTTCGCTTATCGTCGTTGATAGCTCGGAGTTGGTAGACGTTGGTCCAGACTCAGCCAACGGTCGATCGTTGCGTCCGCCTGCTGCATCGTCCGCAGCGCATGGTGGCGCAGCGAATAATCAGGGGCTACCGCACGGTCTCGCACGAGGCGGCCTGCGTATTGGCGGGAACTCTGCCCTGGGTGCTGGACGCCAAGACCCTCTCGTCAGCTTTCTTCCGACGAGAGGAGGCGTCCGGGCGTGGGCAGAGGTTGGTCCCCCGAGAGGTCGAGGCCATGTTGGCCTCCCTCCGCAGGTCTGCTGTGGAGGAGTGGCGTTCCAGGCTGGAGAACCCTAGTGCTGGTACGAGGACCGTCGCGGCAGTGCGACCTGTCCTCGAACAGTGGCTGGACAGGCGCCACGGTGCGCCGATATACCGGCTGACGCAGGTGCTCACCGGGCACGGCTGCTTCGGTGCGTACCTGTGTCGCATAGCCGGAGCGGAGGAGTCCGCCGTGTGCCACCATTGTGGCAACTGCCGTGAGGACACGTGTGCTGGGCGCACACGCTGGAGGAGTGCCCAGCCTGGGACGAGGAGCGCAGCGCTCTCATCGCGGTCGTCGGTAGGGACCTTTCGCTGCCGGCCGTGGTCGCCGCCATGGTCGGCAGCCGGAGCTCGTGGCGAGCCATGCTCTCCTTCTGCGAACGTGTCATGTCGCAGAAGGAGAGCGCCGAGCGGGATCGGGAGCAGACCGATCCCGCCCGTCGCCACAGGAGAAGAAGGAGGCGCCGGGACAACATCTAACCCGGCGCCGCAGAGGCCACATGGGGTCGCCGTCCCTACCTTGGCGGCCCCCGAGACGTGACGCGACACGCGTCGTAAGCCGCGTCGCTAAAGCGGCGGTGCACAAAGAGGCGGTCCTGGCGCGTCCGTTCATCGGTATCCCGGGGCCGTCTCTAAAGTGCACAGATGGTGGCCAACGCGGGGTTTTTAGTCGGTATTTCGGTGCGCAGACTACGATAGGGACCCGACCCAGCTCCACGTCTCGCTGGGCCGGAAGGCGCACCGGTGAGTCCGACACACCCTCGCCCCCTCGGGGGTGGGATGGTCCGTAAAGGGATTTTCCCCGCGGAAAAAAAAAAAAAAAAAAAAAAAAAATACTCAGCCAACGGTAAATGCACCATAACAGCATATGGTCTTTTAATAAATGGATTGAAGAAAAATATACGTTTTTTTTACTTTCAACTGTCAACAGTAATAACAAGCAGGCGTCCAAGGGCACGGGGCGGTTACTAAGCATTTGCCGCAAAACGATATTCTACCTAACTTCAACCATATACCTATATTAGCTATCTATACTAATACATATACCTGAAAAGTTTGTGTTTTACCTCAAAACTCAGGAATTGTTTTTGTTTTAGATAGGTCATTTATCGAGGAGGAGGAGGAGGAGGGAGTATCCTCCTGTATATCGTAGCATGATGATATACTCGTATAGCCTATAGGCTATGATATATAGGAGGGAAGCAGTAGTGAAAAATCTAGCAAATACGAGAAAATTATATTCGTTTTTCGTCGTCCGATTGTTCAATCTTCTAAATTGATAGTAGGATTTGAACACTTTGGCCGCCGTTTTGATAATAGTATCTGCACCTGGGCAGAGCCGAGCCGTGTCGTTAGTATTGTATAATTTGCAACGCACATTTTTTGATAGTGTAGTAATGTAAGCTATTTTGATATTGATATCTAGTCTGAGCAACAATTATTTGTATAAATAGCGTTATCTAAATCACAGCCAATCGCACTCATGTATACAATGATATGCCCCAATTAAGCTTACGAAAATCGTATTTTACGTAACTAAGGTAATTATTATCGATACTTTTATTTCAATACATATTTATTCCACCAAAATGTATATTATGCACATTATCGCTTTAAGATTATATATCATTTTATTTGAGTACTATGTATGTGTCACTTTTAGACATGAGTCGCAACGTGGCGTTGACCGTTGTGCTTGATTTACCAAGCTGGATAATGGTGGTCGGTGAATGCATAGACTTTGATATCTACAAGTATTTAGTGAACTCAGAATTTTCCAAACTATAAATCTATTTATAATAATCAAGCATCAACACGCTAGGTCATGGCTTAACGGGGTCTTTGTTATACTCCCTGCGTATCAATTGAGCTTGTCAATATGGCGGGCCCTGTTGTGAACGGTGGTCGCATTCTGAGCGGATCCGACCATCCCACCATCCCAGTTACCAGATATAAAACTTACCGTATACTTGCAGATAAAATGAGGTGGTGGTTGGTGTTGGCGTGCGTGGTACAGTGGGTGTGGTGCTGCGCCGGGTACCACGTGCTGGTGGTGTATCCCGTGCCGTCGCGCAGCCACAACAACCTCGGCAAGGGGATTGTCGACGCTCTGCTGCAAGCAGGACATGAGGTGAACATACTGATAATCAAATATCATTTGCATTAGAGTCGATTAGTCAGGTATTAGTCCTTATTTAGATGTTACTCGCCAGCATGGCGATAGATTCATCAGATTTCATATCGCTATCATATATATTAGCGAACTACGAGTGGTATCACTCCTCAGATTACCCTTTTGGTAATAAAGACGTTTGACCTCATGTAGGTGCTGCAGGTAAATCAGGATATACTAATTGTATTATATGTTGTATTTTTAAAGGTATCATGGGCGACTCCCTATCCACCAGAGGAGAAAGTCAAAGGACTGAATATAATTGATATAAGCGCCACTCAAAAGGCCAGCGATAGTAAGTAGTCACAAAATACTTTGTCATAACAAAAAGTCGTAATGGCCGGTGTAAATCACAAAATTTTTAAAACCCTTTATATTGGTTAAATTTCTTACTACGAGTATCATCTACTTGTAATTGCTTCGATGTTTTTATACACTCCAAATTCTTGTAACTGATTGACTAAGACTTTCAATGCCATCAAATGTATGTTTTTATTCCAGACATGGCCATGGACCCACATAACGCTAAGAATGTAATGCAGCGTGTCATAGGGTTCTCCAGAAATATAACCAAGTTTGCAATAAACTCACCAGCGTTTAAAGAGGCTTTATATAAAGGTAAATTCGATGCTGTAGTCACGGAACATTTCTTCTCCGATACAGATGCTGGGTACGTATAATACACACACTTTGCACAAGTAACAACTTTTTTTATGATCACAATTTTATCACATATCACAACTAACAACATTGTTATTTCCATTTTAAGGTACGCAGCAGTTCTGAAAGTGCCTTGGATCGAGGTGAATAGTATGGTGATGATGCCCAATTTTGAGCAGCAGGTGGACGAGGTCCGCAGTGTCTCGACCATACCTTTACTGTTCAATAGTGCGCCAATACCCATGTCCTTCTGGGATAGGCTTAAAAATACCGCAATGTACACAATGATGACTGCCGAGCGATGGTGAGTGAGATCCTGCTACTTCTATATAATCCATTGAAACCAATTTATCATAAAGTCCATTGTAACGATTGACATAAATATATTTGGACAAATCGAAGAGCACGTACTATACGCTGTTCCGACGTGGAGCGTTACAATTTATAAAGGTATCTAATGCCGTCAATACTAACAGGAATTTCAACCTCTTCAGCCTATGCTGATGTGGCATTAGGTAGTAAATATAACAATCATAAACTTTTATTTATAAATACTTTATTAATCACCACAAAAAAAAAAAAACAGACATAGAAAATATACACAAAAGCTCTTAAATACATGTAACGAACGGCGGACTTATCGCTGTCGGCGATTTCTTTCAGACAACCTTAACATAACGCTTCATAGTATAAATATTCATTCCTAAATATGTTTTATGTAAAAGTTGTCCTTAATTTGCATCGTTTCCAGGTTCGATCGTCCGAACGTGGTGTCGTTTTATGAGAAGCTGTTCGCTCCCATAGCAGCTGCCCGCGGGACTACTCTGCCGCCGTTCGAAGACGCCTTCTACAACGTGTCCGTAATGCTGGTGAACTCGCACTCCTCATACGCGCCGGCAATGAGTCTGCCGCCTAATGTCATCGAGATAGGAGGGTACCACATACAGGAGCAGACTCCTCCGCTACCTAAGGTAATCTACTATATACATATTCAAACATATATTTTGAAGCATACGACTCATATATAAAACATGTGTTGCTCGTACATATTAATTTTGAAATGGCTGAAATATTTCTAGGACTTGCAAGAGCTGTTGGACTCATCCTCGCAGGGAGTAGTGTACTTCAGCATGGGTTCTGTAATGAAGTCTGCTGATTTCCCGGCGGAAACCAAGCAGGAGCTGCTGCAGATATTTGGGAAAATGCCTTACACAGTGCTGTGGAAGTTCGAAGAACAGCTCGAAGGCAGACCCAAGAATGTGCACATCAGACCATGGATGCCACAGGCAAGCATATTAGGTAAGATAGACTGGATGTCTCCAAAGCTTATCTTTGCGTGGTTGAATGGAGCTCGTGAATAAGACTTTGTTATTATTGTGTTCTTTTCAGCTCATCCGAATGTGAAAGTGTTCATAACACATGGTGGATTGTTAAGCACTCTGGAAGCGCTCCACAGCGGTGTGCCTTTATTAGCAGTGCCGATGTTCGGAGATCAGCCTGCCAACGCGGATAGAGCTATGCGTGCTGGGTACGCACGAACTGTCTCGTTTAGGGCTGATATGGCGCAAGAATTGAAAGAGACGCTGAACGAGATGCTCACCAATGACAGGTGAGATCTAGTATATTATATACCTGCGATGTTTCTTTACTTAGTTTTTGGCAAGATAAGTAAAGTTGTCACTTTGATCTGACTTTTGTAACTAAATTTGACTGGAATTTAATTCGGTCTTCAAGTAATTGCCAACATTAACTGTTTTGGAGTTGTTATTTAGTTACCTTTTAAATTTTTCAGTTACTACAAGAAAGCTAAGTACTTATCGAAGCTGTTTCGAAATCGTCCAGTGGCGCCAAAGAAATTGGTCTCTCACTACGTTGAGCTCGCTATCGAGAGTAAAGGTAATATTTAAGATTTTGCAATGAAATTAAACAAAATTGTTGAAAGATTAGAAGTTTGTCCTTGCTTTCTATCTGGCCTATTGCTGGAGGCAGGATATTTGCATCTACCCAAATAGCGACCTGGGTACAAGATGAAGTAAGACTCCTCCTAGGGTCCATCTCAAGAGCATAAAAATATTGTACATTTAAGGGTTATAAGTTTGTTCAGTAAGGAAATTGTGTGCATGTTGTGTGCAGGCGCGTACCACCTGCGCTCGAAGAGTCAGCTGTACTCGTGGTACCAGCGCTGGATGCTGGACCAGCTGGCGGCGCTGCTGCTGCTGCTCGCGCTGCTGTACCTCGCCGCGCGCGCACTGCTCAGGATCTGCTGCAATAAATTATGGGGAAATAACACAACAAAATTAAAAAAGCAGAAGAAAAATTAGAATAAATTAGGTTAAAATAATGTTTTATTGGAAAAAAATGGTAAAATCATATGTCATTGTTAATGTGCTCGATCAATACATCAGGTGATCGATGTCACAACTAAACTGTATATGATTGTGCTATTTATTTTGTCATAGCGGATGATCAACAAACTAGCAGATGAGATATCTGAAGGTGAGTGTTCACCGCAACCCATGAACATTGTTACAACGATAAGATTTGTTGAGCCTGTGGCAATCTCAATTACGCCCAAATACTGGAACGCCATTCAAATAATAAGTTGCTCTTAACAGCGCACGGCCCACTTAGCCAGTATATTTAAGCGGGATTAACGTACCAGTATTTGGGCGTTAGTATATCGAACACAATACGTACTGTTACTATTACTTCATATCAATACTTTGTAAGATATTGATACCACCGAAGGTAATAGACTCTTTTTAAGAAAAAGTTGAAATAATGTATAACGCGTCTTTCTTAAATCTGAATTGGTAATATTATATTCAAGCGTGTTATATACATTGTTGCAAGGCGCATTAGGATTACTTAGTAAGATATCATTATTATAATGTAAGTAGGTAATAAATGTTTTCATAGATGAAAACTGTGCTTTTCTGAAAGTTGTCCTACACTCAATAAAGACATCACTGTCTGTATTTTCTGAGTATTTTTTTAAACTTCTTAAATACAATTTATTTATGTCCTGATACTTGTATAAGTCCTGCTGGATGAAGACTTAATTCTTTCCACAAGAACATTGTAGTGCTTCTTTACAAATATATACGTAAGTTAGGTGACCTTTTGTATTTTGGAAATCAAATTCCCAATTGAATGAGTACTTCTAGAGACCTATTTTCTGACGGTATGGGTAAAAGCGATAGTGACCATAAAACGTCAGTAATTATAAGCATAAAAAATTCCGGCTAAGCTTGGGTTTCACGAAAACCTTTGAGTACTTTCCTTGCGGGAAATCCTCATCTTAGAAACCGTGTCAGACAAAAGGCTTTCAAAATAACACTCCAAAGCTCGACCGTCCATTAATCGCTACGAACGAAAGAAGACCAAGGAACATTTCACAGTATACCGCCGTTTGCCCGAATTATATTTGCCCTAATATCATTTGCGATGATAGTTAACAGCCATAATATTATATGACGTAATATTCATTTGCCCTACTCTTATCTGCTATATTAGTCACGTGGTAGAAGCTTTGTTTCCCATGAAATCACTTACTATAATATAATTTGTCATAATCATTGTAAGCTCTAATTATCACGTGCCCGAATTATCACATGTCCTGATTACCATATGCCATAATTATCATATGCCATAACATCATTTGCCATCGACATTGGGTGTTGTGGTGGGACGGTTGTTTTATTAGGAGAAACTGGATGCAATCGGGACTTTAAGGCACCCCGACTCGGACAGGTTAGGTTAAAAGGGGATGGGAAGGGGAAACTCTTTATTATTCTCTATGAAACTTATCATTCACTACGAACTCAGTGTAACGTTACTTTCTTGTATTTTATTTATTTATATTATTTTTGATTCAATTAGAACGGCGGACAGTTTACACCAATTACACTAAGTAATAACAATGTTTAAAAATATAAAACAATATATTTTAACGAACATCTAAATTATAAATATAAAAGATTTTTAAAAAAGTAGCTATATTTAAAAAATCTTTATACAATAAAATATCACACAGGAAAACATACGTACATATATGTACCTACCTAGTTACGACGTACGATAGAGGATTCCACTTTTTTAAAGTATTATATTAAGGCATAATATGACATGAAAGGCAAGCTTCCGTCGTGGGCCTCAGACTCGTTTTACGTGAGGGCGTACCTGCTGGAAGTCGATGTGGAGATCCTCAGGGGAGGCCTAAGTTCAGCCGTGGATTTCCTGTCGCTGAGATGATAACGATGATGATGATGACATCCAAAACACTTTTGTCCTCATACGGGCACGACTTACCGACAACAGTGCCCTGGATTTTATGCTTAGTGTGTGCAACGAGCGGGAAACGAACCAAACAATAATTGACCAAATTATGTTCCATCGCACAATAGCTAGGTGGAATTAAATATCCGTAAATAATATGACGGTTTGGACGTTAACCTTCACATTAATGAACTGGAGTTGGAGTGTACCGAAGGTTAAGTTATATTCTTACGCCCAAAATCATTAACAGTTTTAAAAACTATTTTCAGTACCGAATGTTTTGTTTTCTTCGCTCGAACTGAATTCAAAAGTCATGCGAAAGGGACAAAACATACGATAACAAAAATAGATTTTAAATTGTCTATGAATAAGGGCGTGGTGGCCTGTTGGTAAACGGACCAGATGCAGCTGCCAATATGTTCACGGTGGTCGCGGTTTCGAATCCCAGGGCATAACTCTGACTTTTCGGAATCATGTGTCTATTGATAGTCATTCACCACGCACTATAACGGTGAAGGAAAACATCGTGAGGAAACCTGCATAGCGATTTATAAGAATTTCTATGGTATGTAAGTTCAGCAACCCGCATTAGGCCAGATGGTCGACTATATGGCCTAACCACTCTCAATCGTACTCTCGATTATATGAATAAGTTCGTTGGTATGAAATGGTTAAGTTTGGCATCAGAAACATAGGTACCTCTATTATTATGTTCACTCGCTCAACCTTCACTAATATAGCAGAAGTCAGAACTACCAACACCTGTATCTGTAATTCTATGATTTATCCGGTGTCAGAGGGGTTTTATAAAAGGGAAATTAATAACCCTCAAGTCTATAGTTTAATTCTATATTGGATCTGGAATGCGTGGAAACTAACCGCAACGTAAACTTGTTTGTATTGTCATTATTACCTAGTTATTCAATTACTACGTTGTTTGAGTTATTACCTGTAATATCGTTGTACCTACTGTCCTTACTCCTTGTATAGTCGAACTCAGCGCTTCTTTATGGTTGAGATCGATTTAGTTTAGGATCGCAATGCTGCTGGTCTATTGCGGGTTGGTAGAACTTGTGGTAAAACTCATGTACAATTCCTAGAGGACGCCCAGTTTTAACTTTGACTCATGATATATTCGTGTATCGGTAAAGAAAGCAATAATGAATGCAAATAAACATATAATTGTACTGTAAAAGGTACGTGCGAGGCTTTCAGTATTTATAATATAGAGGGAGCGCTGTTATACATTCGCGTTTTGAAAAACGTACATATTTACTGGTGGTAGGTCTCTTATATGTGAGAGGCCATCTGGGTAGGTACGATCGCAATGTCTATTTCAAACCGCAGTGTAAATACACTGCTTCGGATTGAAGGACATTGTAGCCAGAGTAACTACTGGACATATTGAGACTTGACATATTATGTCTCAGGATGGTGAGCGCAGTGGAATGCCAAGCGTTGCTTTGTAATTCAAGGTGTTGTTTGGTTTTGATACTGTTTATGAGCGGTCGTATCGCTTAGCATCAGACGAACGGCGTGCTCGTCTCGCTATTCATTGCAATAAAAATAAAAAAAAAAACATATTTTCTTATTCGTAATGTTGGTAGCGCTTCTATATGAGTGAAAATTGAATTAATTTATTGCTATAAATTCCTTTGATAACCGAAATATTTAGCTAATATACTTTTAAAACGAGTTTGAGTGAAATTAAATAGCCCTAAACTATTTATTTTTACTTTTCATTTTCAAGTAATTCATGTATTTTGGACAACCTGTCAAATATAAATAAATAAATAACACCCAACAGTCACATACATAGTCCTGATCCCACATTAAGATCGAGTCTTGTGTCGTGGGTATCAGGAACTACGAGAGACTATTCGGTCTCACAAACACCCAGACCCGGAAGAAATATTTGTGGGCCGCACAAACATTTTTTTTCGGTGCGGGGATCGAACGCGCGGCCTCTCGTTTCACAGGCGGCGTCTAACCACCTGCGCTACGGAGGCTGTCAATATCAGCCAATAGGAGGGCAGAAAAAGGTGTCCCGGCACCACCGTTTTTATCTACGTTTTTTGAAGTACCAGCGCTCCCTCAATCTATACTAATATTATAAAGCCTCAGAGTTTGTTTGTTTGTTTGTTTGAACGCGCTAATCTCTGGAACTACTGGTCCGATTTGAATGATTCTTTCAGTGTTGGGTAGTCCATTTATCGAGGAAGGCTATAGGCTATATATCATCACGCTATGACTTATAGGAGGAAAGCAGTAATGATATTTCTAACAAATACGAGGAAGTTTTGTTCGTTTTTCGTGGTCCGATTGGTCGATATTCTAAACTGATAGTCAGAATTAAACATTTTGACCGCCATTTTAAAACGTGTATGCACCCGGGCGGAGCCGGGCCCGACCGCTAGTATTATATATACTCTGAGGTGCCAGGTATCAAACCAGTGGCCTTTATCTCGGCAGTCCAACAAGCTATCGCTGACTGTACCCAATATGATGTAACAAAGATAATATAGCCGACATAAAGCTGATGAAAACAGATCTGACGCAATATTACATTTTATGTTGAAGGCTGTATTTTAAAACTTATTTTAGCCATCGAATATTTTGTCTTCTTCATTCATACTGAATTGAAAAGTCGTTCGCAAAGGACAAAAATTTGATAACTTAAATAGGTTTTCTGACGGATTGATAGCATCCGTGGCGGAGTTGGTTAGACGCCGGCTGTGAAACGAGAGACTGCGGACTCGATCCCCGCACCGAAACAAATATTTATGTGAGCCACAGGTATTTGTTTCGGGTCTGGGTGTTTGTGAGAGCGAAACGTCTCTCGTAGTTCGTCCCCATCAGGGTCAGGACTATATAATGTGACTGTTGGGTGCTGGTGCAAGTTCACTTGTAGTACGAGCCTTACATCTACGGCGATATGCAAAAAAACAAATACCGTATAGTAGGCAAGTCAAGTCAAAGATTTTGGTTGCTTTACATTTGGCAATTTTTTTTCATCTCCATGGGTGGGCAGCTGCCCCTACCTGCCCCCCCTTGGCGAGACGCCCTTGCAGCAGTGCTACTAACAAATCAAATTAGGTAACGGTTTTGGAGCATAAAATGTCTTTATGATTTTTCATTTTTTTCTATTTATTCACCAAAATATAATAAAACCAAATTAGGTAGAGTTAAAATGGAAGAATTAAACAATATTATTACTACCAACAAGAGATCATAAAGATATCGTTTTGGAACCATTTTAGTGCCCTTACCGGCCTTTGGCCTTAATGAAATATGGTTACCTACTAGCTCATATTCTAATTGTACATAAATAATCCAACGTTTCGATTTAGATATACCTCACCAAGACCCCATAGATAGGACAACATTATCTCGTAAAAGCCGATAACTAAATTATACAAATGCACGGCTTATCATATCCAAATATTCATTACAATTTGTGGAGCAATAACAAAGGTAAGTTCGAAATGTGAAGTGTTGTGTCAATATATAATTATACATATATTAAACTTCATACAAATACAACATCATACAAAAAAATAAAGTGTGGTGAAACTCGGAATTACAAAAATAAAAGTTAACATTCAAACAACGCATTTGGATTTAATCTTAAAAATAATATAAGGATCATATTGTAAGATTTTTTAGCGTCCGAATGATTTGTTGTCAAACTATTATTAAAATATAAGAAACAGGGTGGAAACGGGTTTTCTCTCTTCACAATTCATTATATTGCAAATATTAATATTATTAGATTATGAGTATGTCGGGGTGTTCTTATGTAAAGCCCATATGTTAAATAGTTGTAAATCGGCCTTTAGGAATCTACGGGTAGTTGTAGAAGTAATTTTATTAAAGGAAACCCTGTTGTTATTCTATTTCACTACCCACAGTCAGAGTAAGGGTGGGAGCATGACAGTTTGCAATATAAAGCGCCTCCGGACCGTAGTCAGGGCATTCGAGATTCAGCAGTCGGCGGTGAAGCATAGACATATGCGTGTTTCGTATAAAAGTAACAAGTTGTCGAAGATATTCTGATAAATTGATAATCCGTTAATTATAACGTGTCGTGATAGTAGTAATTATAAAATAAACGAATACAGACCGGTGACGTTATCACCGGTCCATAAGAATTTAACTATACACGCTTGTAACTTGCGACTCCAAGATAAATGTCACTGTAATTACATAGAACGAGTAGAATCTATTAAGTACCTTGGTGTAATGGTAGACCAAAACTGCAATTTCAAAACACATATTCTTTGCTTGTCAAAACGCATAAGAAAAACAGCTAGCGTATTAAAAAGACTAAGAGATTCTGCAAGCAAAGATTTACTTAAGTATATTTATTTAGTCATCTGTCAACCGCTCATAAACTACTGCATTGTTGTATGGGGTAGTGCAGCAAAGACAACTCTATTAGAGGCAGAAAGAGCGCAAAGATCTGTTTTAAAAACAATGCTTAAAAAGCCGTTTAGACACCCAACAAACGAACTATATGATGAGGTGAAGGTCCTTACTGTTCGCCAACTCTTTATTTTCCGAATAACACTAGGCACACACAAAAATTTGATAGGCACGCACTTACATAAAACAATGGTCAAGAAAAGAGTCTATAAATTTACCTTACCAACCATACAAACATCTTTTGCTCGAAAATTCGGGACTTTCATAAGAGCTCATACCTATAATTCTGTAGTGAAATTCTGCGACATTAAACACTCGTCCGTGCACCAGGCTAAAAAGAAAATCAGAAAATGGTTACTTACCTTATCTTATCATATACCAACACAGAAACTCTACTAGATTAATATTACATTATTTAAGTTTTACTATTGATCTTAAATTAAGACCGTCGATTAAGTCTTTCTTTTTTTAGTCATATATACCTTACTGATTAATTAATGTTTTAGGTACTTGTTTTTAATTATTATTATTTCTTTTGTTATTAATGTTGTTATGTTTTTAAATGGTTAAAATTACATAATTGTGTGCATATCTTTGTTTTTAGAGGATTTTATTTTATGTTATATTTTTTTTATTTCCTGTTATGGAAGGTCATGGTTTTTAGAATTTTGTTTAGTTTAGGGACAGAAAAATAAAAAAAAACAAATAATAATAATATTGTAATAGCAATAATTGTTCCATGTTCAGATTTCTCTCTCCATGTTTAATTTTATCTTTTATATTTTTTTTTTAATATTTTTATAGAAGCTTCAAATTCTGCATGTTTAAAGTTTGTAATGGTACCCCAAGATACAAGCCTAGCTTAGTTTGGGGACCCCTGTGAAATATTATTTGTAACTCTGTTTTTAATAAATATATTTTTATTTTTTTATTTATTTATTTATTTATTAATAAAACACTTTAAAACAAAATCAAACAGAATTTAATTCGACATAATGGTACAATATTCAGTAGCAATTTAAGGCGTTGTTTGGTTTTGCCACTGTTTATGTACTAGCCTTATCGTTCGGCATCAGGCAAACGGCATGCTCGTCTCGCCATTCATTGCAATAAAGAAAGTGGAACTCCATATGTACTCACGCCGTAGTCCTTTCTGTGTAAAAAGACGGTCTTGCGAACTGATGCCAAAATGTCCTCGAGGAAAGCGGTTTGTGCTTATTTTTGGGGAATTATATATAGCGTATTAATTTATCTGCAGAAAAATGAGGTGGTGGTTGGTGCTGGCAAGCGTCGCGCAGTGGGTGTGGTGCTGCACCGGATACCACGTGCTGGTGGTGTATCCAGCGCCGACGCACAGCCACAACACGCTCGGCAGGGGTATGGTCGACGCCTTGCTCCAGGCAGGACATGAGGTCAACATAACAATTAAATATAGTTGTATAGGAACGGTGTCCATGTTAATTATTCAAGCAATGTTGATTTTATTACATTCTAGGGAATTATGTTGTGTCCTGTACCACCCATGTTCAGGTTTCGGATTCAATCTGTTACAAATTACCTAAAGCGTCTATGTAAATATATAGCAGGACGAAAACTTTCTATAGCCAGTGAACTCTATATTTGATTTGTTCCAGCATAAGGTGCTTTGTAGGGATTGTTGTGGTGGTAGTTTAGACGCTGTGGATAATTTGAACATACACAAATTTCACATAAAATGACTATTTTAAAGGTGTCCTGGGTGACTCCCTACCCTCCAGCTGAGAAGACGAAGGGGTTGAACATTATTGATGTCAGCAGCGTCCAGGCCGTTTTCGCTGGTATGTATATTGGTATTGTATTATTATTATGAAGTTACACACTTGGAAAATAATGGAAGGATATATGGAATTAATAAGAAAATCAAATTATTTACAAAGAAAATAAAGAAATTAAAGTGAAAAAATCCTTTATGCTGCTTTATTTTAGCACTGGACACGAATTACATAACTAAGTTAGCCGCCGACTTATCATTCATCAGAGAGATGACCAGGAACATAAGCATGACGGCCACACAGACGCCTGCCTTCCGTGACGCCTTGGTTAAGGGACAGTTCGATGCCGTCATCACTGAGTATTTCTTCTCCGATTCCGACGCAGGGTATGTGCAATATCACTTATAAAATTAAAAATATTATTTTGAAAATAAGAAATACGTAAATTGTTTTTTGTAGCATACCATTTCATTATCACACGGGTTTCTTTTATATGTGAACAGGTATGCGGCGTTGTTAAAAGTGCCTTGGATCCTAATGAGCAGTGTGACGATGGAGCCGAACTTCGAGATGCAAGTGGACGAGCTCCGCACGTTGTCTACTGTCCCCATGTTTTACAATCCCTCACCAACCCCCATGTCGTTCTGGAAGAGGCTACTAAACACTGGATTCTTCGCAATGATCACTGCGTCAGAATGGTAAGTGGTTTCCTATTCTATCAGCCCATATGCGTCCCAGTGCAAGGAAGGTTGTGTCGTCTACAAACGAGAGTACGATTGAAAGTGGTTAGGCCATATAGTATATCTCGCTGGCCTACTGCGTGTTGGCGGACTTTACATACAATAGAAATTCTTACAAATCGCTATGGTATGCAGGTTTCATCACGATGTGTTTCTTCACCGTTGAAGTGTGTGATGATTCGCTATCAATACACACATAACTCCAAAAGTCAGAGGTGAGCTCTAGGATTTATGACCGCGATCAACGTAAGCATGTTGGCAGCCGCGTCTGGTCCGTTTACCAACAGGCCACCTCGCACTTCAATCTTGTAAAATGAATTCCCTTCGATCATTGTAACATAACATTTATATACGCAATGCGGATTTATGGTCAGCGTAAGATAATAGGGAATATGTATGTATCAGCCCATATACGTCCCACTGCAGGGCACGGGCCTACTCTACAATCAAAAGTACGATTGAGAGTGGTTAGGCCATATAGTCCACCACGCTGGCCTAGTGCGGGTCCATAGGGAATATAGATTTGTTCAAATTAGTATAGGTTTTTTATTTTATTGTACTACAGTCATTTGTTATAATTTACTATATTTTCAGGCTCGAATATTCCAATTTGGTGAGATTCTATGAAAAGCGTTTTGCCCCGCTGGCGGCTGCGCGCGGAACTACTTTGCCATCATTCGAAGACGCTTTTTACAACGTGTCTATATTGTTCCTCAACTCGCATCCGTGTTTTTCGCCAGCTACGATCCTGCCTCCTAACGTCATCGAGATCGGAGGGTATCATCTCAAAGATGAGGTTCCTCCGCTGCCTAAGGTAATTTTACAGTTCGCTATCTACCTTCTATATTTTTACTAACGTAGGATTTTGCTTAAGAGGTAAATTAATAAAGCAAATGCGAAATTTCTTACTTTTAAACTAAATTTGTTACTGCTAAAGTTCAATTATGTACCTACGTGCTTGCTACATTTTGTTAAATTCTCATAAGCGAATGAGTTTTTAGGACTTGCAAGATCTGTTCGACTCGTCGTCGCGAGGAGTGATGTACTTCAGCATGGGCTCCGTGGTGAAGTCTGCTAATTTCCCGGCTGCGACCCAAAGGGAGCTGCTGCAGATGTTCGGCGAGCTGCCTTACACTGTGCTGTGGAAGTTCGAGGGAAAACTCGATAACATACCCAGCAACGTCCACATCAGACCTTGGATGCCACAAGCCAGCATATTAGGTAAAAATATTCGGAATTGCACGTTTAAATTATCAATTGGTATCATTATTTAGATGCTTATTAAAACTAATTTTTAGCGCACCCGAATGTGAAGGTGTTTATAACACACGGCGGGATGTTGAGTACTCTGGAGGCGCTCCACAATGGAGTTCCTCTCCTGGCAGTACCAGTATTTGGTGATCAGCCTGCCAATGCAGACACGGCAGCACAGGCCGGTTTCGCACGACGCGTTGATTTCAGTCCGGACATGACGCCAGAGTTAAAAGCGGCGCTACTGGATATGCTCAGTGATGAAAGGTTTGATACCAAAGCAAATTGTATATCCTATGTCGGTTTCGGACTGCTAGATTTCATTGCTTTGTTTCAGCTTCTCCAAGAAGGCGAAGTATATGTCTAAGTTGTGTCGAACTCGTCCGGTGCCACCAAAGAAGCTCATCGCCCACTACGTAGAACTTGCCATCGAGAGTGAAGGTATATTAACAATAATGTTTCATTACACTCTGTGATTAATTACCTACCTTACCTACTACAGGTAGCAATCATCACAGTACAAATGTAGATTCTTCTTTTTCTTTTTTTATGGCAATAAATGGCGAGACGAGCATGCCATTCACCGTGAGCCCTACTCTGAAAAACCGATACAAAGTTCAAATCTTCGGACGATCGAAGTTTATAACGATAAGAATGTACCTACATAGGCTTATGGTGGTTATTGCCTTATAGTCGATGTATGTTATACGAATCCGAACATTTACAGAGCAGGTTCCATTCGTAGCGTCATAAACTTCGATCATCCGAAGATTCGAACTTCGTTTCGGATTTTCAGAGTAGGGCCCCGTGTGGGCAGCGATATAACCATTTATGGACAGTATCAAATCAAACAAAGCAATGCTTAGCATTCCACTACGCTCGCCTTTATGATACACAAAATGTTACGTCTCAATATGTCCACTAGTTATCCTGACTGCAATGTCTTCAAACCGAAACACAACAGTGAATGACAAATTCTTGTTTATTATTTTCCTAACCTTTTGGACTTGGAAACTCAGCGATGATTATGCAAATAATTCATGTTTTTACAAACAACAAGGCCTGCTTACTGTCTGAAAAGCTTTTTGGCATTTGATCTAACAATCAACAGTTAAGTCATATCACATATGACGTGAATGAAATGTTTTTTGAGGTAATTACTCTAAGGTTTTTTGCGTATCCCAGTGGATGAGCAAAAAATGCGTATGCTTAGAGGCACATCTTGACCATTGAACGACACCGTAATTTGAGTGGTCTGCGGAGTTGGTCACCTTGAACAGTTCGTAACGAACTTTTTTGAAACATTACAGTCAATACTGTTACATGAACATGATTAAAATGCAAAAATCATACGTAAAAAATCCAGGTAAACTGACAATAATATTTCATTCAAAGTCGAGGATTTAAAATAAAAAACATTTTCAAAGTATTTAATGTCAAACGCAATTTTGATGCGATGCGTAATCATGCAAGATCATTTGCATGTGGATGTTATTGAAACAACTATTGGTATTTAATAGTGTGCATGTTGTGTGTAGGCGCGTACCACCTGCGCTCGAAGAGTCAGCTGTACGCGTGGTACCAGCGCTGGATGCTGGACCAGCTGGCGGCGCTGCTGCTGCTGCTCGCGCTGCTGTACGCCGCCGCGCGCGCGCTACTCACCATCTGCTGCAACAGAATATGGGGCAACAAAACTATTAAACTCAAGAAACAAAAGAAAAATTAGGATAGGGCATTTGGTTTATTTTATATTCTAAAGCTTCTTTTAATGGAATATGAGATATTTAGAATTATTTTTACTTAGAATTATATACTTACATATTCACTCCAAGTATTGCTCATTGTAATTACTGCCATCTAGCGTAGAGTAACCATAATTATTTTTTATTAAATACATTTCGAAATGTTTTTTAATAGGTATTAATGCAACGAATTTAATGCAGTTTTCAGTAGTTATAGCGCAAAAAAGCTGAAAACATCTTTGATTTGTAATTTATGATGTAACAAATATATTTTCGTGCGTTTGAATGCAAACGCAGGCTAAACCTATCTAACCTAACTAACGGTTATACCTATTTATAGATCAAATTAATGTAAATTCATAGTCGAAATTACTAGGGTAGCTGATAGATTTCGTTTCATAGGATAGGAAGAAATGTGAAGACACGGGATGAGACGGGATACTATGCGACGAGAAAGGAAAGGAAAGAAGGTATATATGTATCTCGTGTGGAGTACAATCAAAAAAACATATCTGCACCAAATTGAAGCTGGAACGGGCCATGTGTAGTAACCAACCTAAATATATTTTATTGGTAGTAGAATTAAAACATCGTTTAGCTCAACACAAAGATTTAATAAAATAATTCATAGGCATCTACAATACTGTAACTATAAGTGCATCTAATATTCTGTGACAATACCGTCTTATAACGAACATACTGTATGTTTGTAAGTTGTAAGCTTCGTATGCTGCAAGAAAATATTGTATCAACATAAAGTCAAGTCAAACGATAGATGGCGCTCAAGTTCCATAAAATCAAACCAGCAAAAGACTTAATTCAGGATTAAGTCAAGAGATGGCGCCACTTGAAATTTGCATCGCGGTGTCAAGATTCTTCCGCGATTCTCGAGACTCGTCAATAATTATCACATATTTTCTCACCCACTTCAAATGAAAGGGCCCTGAGGGTCCTGCACTGGAATGCGGTAGGTCTCAGTAAGATGACCAACCTCCTCCGAGTGCTACTGCGTTCCCAAGATATGGACGTAGCCCTCATTAACGAAACCCATTTACATAACGCAGACAACTGCAAACTCCTCGGTTACCTCCTCTCCCGTCAGGACGTACTCCCGTCGCAGAACCCTTTCGCAGGTTGGCAATAGCTGTCAAGAAGCGGATCCTTCATCAGCCCTTGCCGCCGCAGCAGCTCAGTTCCATGTATGGCCTGGGAGTGGAGGTTTGTGCTGTCAGCAATCCAGTGCGCCTGTGCCTGGATAGGTCTCCTTCGGGTGCACCCTTCGAGGTGTCCGATATCCACAATTTGCTGGATCCGGCACACGTCGCTGATTGCAGGGGACATGAACTCCATCCACCCGGCCTGGGACATGGCCGCTGCGAAGGAGGGAGGCGGTCTGTGAAACGTGAGGGGTTCGATCCCCGCACCGAGACAAATATACTTCTAACGGAAAATAATAAACAGCAATATATTTTTCACCTTCCGCCTTGCATCATGATGTAGTAAAATGGCAAAGCTACATATTTTGGCTAAGTCATAGCCTAAGTGATTGTGAGGTTAAGCCTTGTAACCATGATAGCGTTTGTGAATTTAAGCCTTATAGAGCTAGGGCATGGAGAGTAAGAACTTTTTGACAGCGCGAGTCACATGAAGATACCATAATTGTGGTCTCATACTTAAATGAAAAAGTTTTTGGCGTAATTGTATAGTTCTAATGTCAATAAATAATCAATTGTCAGTTTGTCCGGCTCCCTTGCTACACAGGGCGCATACACGGTCAGCAACCCCGCTACAATATTTGTTTATGAGATAAACTGAGTCGTATTTAGCAGCCTGTTCGATCTTCTCTGGATGTACCTAGGAACAAAAATTACATAATATAATATGCAGTTTTGTGAAAGTTGTGTTGTCTTTTTATGTCTGATTAAAATTCTTAATCCATAAAACCTTGGACCTTCGCTTTAAATTAAGTTAGATATTAGAGTTACACTTCCGTGAAAGGATCATTTACACAATAAAATGAACTTCGGCGCTTTGAAAAATTGCCGTCTATGGCATAGGGTCTGATAAGCTAAGGTAAAACGGTCCTCTTACGGTCATTCTATCTATACTATCTATCTTTAACAAGGGATAAAATAGCTACCATGACTATGTAGTCATGGTAGCTATTTAATTCTACTCTTCATTAAACAAAAATAGACATCGATATATATTTATTTAATCTAGATAGGTAAAAATATATACACCATAACTATACCTCTCCATCTTTGTTAACTGAAACATAAATTCTATCGAAATATCAATAAAATCTCTTGTTAAAGGTAGATAGATTATTGAGAAGACTGTGAACCACACCACACCATCTCGGCACGAACCAAAAGGTTCGCAAATTCTTTTTTGTGCTGCACCGTCATACTATGTAATTGTTTGTCGACTCGTGTGTTCCCTCCTTCCTATAATCCTGTGTCCTTCCACCGTAGTGTGAAGAGGCATCTTAGCAGGCCCGAGGCCGGCATAATTGTATCGATTGGCATGGGACTGTCGTCTGATGGACGGCATTTGCGCTTACTATCAGGGACAGTATGGTCGCTATGCCGGGCCAGAATAATAAAAAAAAAGAAACCTCTCGAGTAGCATGATGAGGGTGGCGAGCGCGCAGCCGGCGGCGAGCAGGATGAAGGCGGGCGCGGCGCCGCCCAGCGCCAGCGCTCTTGGCGAGCTGCCAGCACACGCCACCGTCGGAGAGTCCGTGCGCTGCTGGATGCATGATGTCACGCCACGCTCCGATAGACGCAGGAGACTGATGTTAAGAAAACAATATTTTTCGTTTTATGAGATTGTATACTTGTTACTATAGGGCACTAAACTACACTAATATTGAAATGATGTTGTGGTAGGTCTCTCATATGTGAGACGCCGCCTGGGTAGGTACCAGCGCAGTGTCTATTTCTTCCGTCCAACAGTAAATGCACTGTTGTGTTTCGGATTGAAGGACATTATAGCCAGAGTTACTATTGGACGTATTGAGACTTAACATCTTATGTCTCAGGATGGCAAGCGCAATGGAATGTCAAGCATTGCTTTGTAATTCAAGGTGTTTAGTTTTGCTACTGTTCATGAGCAGTCGTATCGCTTACCATCAGGCGAACGGAATGCTCGCCTTGCCATGCATGGCAATAAAAGAAAAAAAAAACTCTTTTTTTGTTCCCACAAGGCTTGTAGCATTTTACCGAAAGGCCTATAGTTTGAAATGGATTCCTAATTAAAAAGTACAAAGCTTGGTACAGTGGTAATGATGTTTCATATTAAATTTCACCTTTTTTCTTGGTTATTTGATGTGTAAGCAAGTATGAAAACAGGTGGGTACATGATGTGTGAGAGTGAAAGTGGTTGTTAAGTGTGACCTCCAGACGAAGAACTCCTTGTAGGGGCTGCGGTACTGCACTGCGGGGTAGAGGTTCGTCTTTTCCATGGACTGCAGCCAGCCGAGCTCACACAGCTCGCTCTGCGTGAACGTGCGGGAGATTATGTCGCTCGCGCGGTCTGTCTCCGTGTGGTACGCGTACCCTGACACATACATGAAAAATACTATATCACTACTATTTATTTATAAGTAATCTTGTGAAGGGGTTTGTAAAGCGGAGCCCCAAGCGTGTAGCTTATGGAATATGATGGGAATATATCAGAGTACAAACATAGATAAATACCAACATAAAATTTGTATCTTCTTCAGGAAACCTTTTGTTGGGTTTTCTCAAGGACTTACATATATTTCCAAAGATGGTATTCTAAAAATAAGAGTGACTCGTCATCAGCTTCGATAAGTTGGCCAATATACCAGTTGGCTACAATAAGTATGAAGCATCACCTCCAGCTTTGACCATGGCGATGCCTTCCTCCACGGGCACCAGCAGCGGGGAGGAATGCCCGCGCCTGTAAACTTTCTTCCGTAGCTCGTCTTCGATTTTCGCGTTCCTTCTGTTATAATAATAGTTAGGTGTCTGAAAAAGTAATTTTAGATTTAATATGGCAAGAATAAATTGATTATCAATTTATGAAGAGTTCAAAAACCACCCTTATTTGTCCTTCTCATAAATCCATCCAATGGTTGTCTGGTAGAGATTGCCTTAGTGCGATAAGACCATCAAGTCATTTGTACTTTTTTGTCATATTATCTCTTTATACCGTTAGATTTATTGTGTTCAAGAATAAATAAAATCAATAAAAAACTGTTAGAAAAAATTACATAATATTTTTAAACCGGTTGCATTTAATAAAAAACATATAAGATTAGTAATCGATACACTGAGTATTTAATACCAATTCCGGACCAATTAGCTGATGCATTTCAACTTAGCAATGGAATCAACAATAAACGGCAATCATGCGATAAAAAATGCCCTTGAGATTAATAGGCTATATTGTGTAGCTGTTGACCTGTAGCCAGGACCTGGTGTAGCCGACGTCCTCGAACATCAGGTCGAGTGGGCTGTCGAGCAGCTCCTGCAGCGAGGTGATGGAAGGCGGTGGCGCGCTCAGCAGCCAGCTGACCACACTGCTCGTGTAGTAGTTGTAGATCAGCACGCACGAGAGGCCCGTCACCAGAATCGTCAGCTTGCGAGCTGACAAATAATCACTTTTGTGGTCTTTGGTCATTGATTTAAAAGGAGATAGGTTCGGTATATTTGGATATTCAAAATGATGAACGTGAAAATTGCGCTAAAATAAATATTGAATTAATTTAATAGATTTCGTTTAGACCTGGATTTTTTTTAAACTTTCTTTCATAATACATGCAAGAATTTTCAAAATTGTTTCTAGAGACGTCTAATTTCAGTAACGCTCCACTAGAGATGCATTGGAGCGCGCACACCACTTAATTCGAGACGCTACGCGCTTTCCGCCCGGACCATATATTTATATCAATGTCTTTGGTCGACGCATTTTGCTGAATATTATAATTGTGAAAGTGTGGATTCGACAAAATGAAACATACACGAATTTATATCTCGAAACGGTGTATTATCTCGAAACGGTGTATTATTAGATTTGGAAGGTAGGACTTCAATACAACACTGAGATTTATTACCTGCTGATGATCTTATGCTCCCGTCATCAACATCTTCAAAAACTGAAAGAGAAATGTAGAACTTTTAATTCCCCCAAATCCATTGCTATATATCGTTACAGTAGTTTATAATGAACATACATTTATTGGCTATATATGTACCATGTCAACCTGCATTCAATTGCCTAGAGTTACTTACGATTTTGAGATATCTAATTTTGATACAACATTTACTTACGTTCTTATACATACACAATTTAAATACTCACTTTAGCCATCGAATGTTTAGCCTACTTCGTCCAAATTAAATCCAAAAATTGTTAGAAAGGGATAAAAAATCCGATTAATAAACGATTTAAAATTTTATGAATAAGGTCATAGATCAATGCGGCTCTACTATTGACTACGTACACTGCTGACAAATGGAAGCTATGACGGAGAAGACGGCGTACTGCGCGCTCGCGGGCCTGCTCTCGAAGGCAGCCGCCAGCAGCAGCAGCACGCCGCACAGAGCACACACTGCCACCACACACAGCCACGCGCCCTCACTCAGCGGCCGCAGGAACTGGTTCTCGAACTTACCAGGACCTTTCGTTGGAATTCTGTAGTAGTACCTTGTTCTGAAATTGAAATTCAGAGTCTTAAAGGGAATCTATTCAATTGATAGTTTAAAGCATTAACTAATCATTTGATTGATAATAGCGTGTATCTCGAGTTAAGAATGACTTCAAAGTAATCTAAGGGAGCTTAAGAGTTCGTTTACCATTAACATTTTATAATATATGGATTCGACCAATTGTTTTGTCACGCTAAACTACACGAACTTAAAGTTAACTCTAGATTACTGCTCTACATAATTTATTATATTAACATAATTTATTAGTTAGGTACTTTGGTTTTGACCCTTATTGTTTGGTTAGTTCTAATAGTTGGTTGATGATCACTAGTATAGCTTACTCGAGGCTGGTGAGCGGCGGGTACACGATGTCCAGCTTGGTGATGAGGTTGGCCTGATAGCGCAGCACGGGCGAGATGTCCTGCTCCCTGAAATACAGCGAGTTGGCCACCACCTGCAACACACTTTCTTATTTTATTGCGCCCCTATTCATCCACTAAATACATTCTTTTAATTTTGTAATTCATGGTATTGTTTGGTTTTGCTACTGTCCATGAGCGGTCGTATCGCTTACCATCGGGCGAACTCACTGTAATAAAAAAAATCAAACGAAATCGATGAGAAATTGAAAAGGTTATAATAAGTAATTATTATACCGACATCTCCCGATTAAAGAGTTGCATGAAGCGGTAAGACAATTTAAATACAAAGCCGATATACTGTATACTTCTTGTTCTAATTAAATGAATGGTTATTAATGTTTACCCTGGTGCTATTTATTTCGTAGGTCCCAATCCATCTGTCGGAAGCGGTATATTTGAATCTGAAAATATATCAATTTCATTCATTCTTACCACATTTAAATAGTCATAAGCACAGCGACAGCAAATTATGTAAAGCAAACAAAATAACAGCTATTCTAATTTGTTTAATTGACGCATATAGTATTTAGAATGTTCAGTACTTACAAACTTGCGCATTGTAATTTGTAGGTAGGAACATAGCCTTGCCAGTACAAACCAGTAATGCGACAGCGGTTGACTCAATGCCATGAGTCCCTAAATCCCACGTACCTAAAGTTATGAATCTCGGAGATAGCATGGAGCACCATCGCGGCAGTCTTGGTGAAGGTGGTGATACTAGTGGTGGGACGTCGGTCCGTCAGCACGCTCGGGTCCAACTTGTCCGGTATTGGCGATATCTACACACAAACCCTCAGCTCTACAGAGTGTTTTCAAAACTATTACTAACTGCCTAATGTAGTTATGTAATCAAAACTGTAAACTTACACTTATACTTCATTATAGTATAATAAGGTGAAATCTAAACTGAGAATAAATTGTGTGACGCAAAACAACGATTTAAATCCCGGGTCGGGCACAGTGATATTGGATTTTTCTATTTACTATCAGGTCAGAGTCAGAAATTTGTACCCGATATGGGGATAGGCTCGCCCCCATTATATCAGTATCAGATCGTGGAAAAATATTCGTTAATATATAAAATATTCGACGTAAATAATGTGTTTTACACAAGACAAACGTGGATGCTACGAGAATGAATGGAACAAGGCATCAGTTTATGTATGTATATACTCGTATGTTATAATAATTATATGTAGGTACGAATACTTTCGGAAAAAGAAATATAAATGAGTGGTGTTTCATTTAATTAGGTCTATCAATTAATTAATAAAAATTTACAACCAACCACAAATATCATTCTCATTTGCCACTGCTGGAAATCCCATCTTCTGTAGTACTTATAACCGTTTATATCGACGTCTAGACCTAAATTAGACACACATTTTTATGAAAATATCCGCAGCAGTTTAGATAATAACATTAAAATAAATCCAAGACAGATAATTAAATAGCGTTACAGTCAAAAACGCCCATGTCGCTGGGATCTGCGATCAGTATCTCACCTATCTGTCTGTTCCACGATCCTATTTGATTTATAATTAAATCGCCTCCTTGTATTCTTCCAAAACTATATATTTCGTGCAAAATGTATTGTTGAGGAGCTGAAACAAGGTGTAATATTCTTTAAATATTTCGCTCCAGCCTTAGATAGTGTATACTAAACATATGCTTTCCCAAACCTGGTAAATTCGTAGCTTTCAAAATGCAATTCCACTTACAATTTGTCGTCGCCAAGACAATATCAGCGTCCACGCTGATATTAAGACTGTTTATTCCATCGATGGTGGTACTGAGGGTCACATTTACTTCAGAAAAAGTATTCTCTTCAATGATCAGCCACGTGTGTACTTCGTCGAACATCATTTTTTCAGAAGCCTGAAATATGCGATATTTAGTCTGTTCCACTGCCTCGGTAGCGTAGTTGTACTAAGGTACGCTTGCAAAGCTGAGGTCTCGGGTTCGAATCCCGAGTCGGGCAAAGTGATATTGGATTTTTCTATTCATTATCAGCCCGGAGTCAGGAATGTGTACCCGATATGACGATAGACTCGCCACCTATCACATCGTGGGACGGAACATACGAGGCGAAATGTGGGTGTCCAGGCACCTCTGCCTACCTCTTCTGGGAAAAAGGCGCGAGTTTATGTATGTATGTATGTAGTCTGTTCGAGCTTCGATACTATATTTTCTGACTAGGAACTTCAATATTACAGTGTTTGTGTTTAATAAAATACTGCAATATTAAAGTGTTTAACTGTATTAAACTCGTGGTAGGCCTCTCATAGGTGAGAGGCCATCTGCGTAGGTACCACCGCAATGTCTATTTTTCCCGCTAAACAGCAGTGTAAATGCACTGTTGTGTTTCAGTTTCAACAAAATTGTAGCCAAAGTAACTACTGGACATATTGAGACTTAACATCTTAAGTCTCAGGATGGCAAGCGCAGTGGAATACCAAGCATTGCTTTGTAATTTAAGATGTTGTTTGGTTTTGCTACTGTCCATGAGCTGTTATATCGTTTACCATCAGACGAATGGCAGGCTCGTCTTGTCATTTATTGCGTTATAAAGTATAACATAAATACATAAAATAAATAACACCCAACAGTCACATACATAGTCCCGAGCCCACACTAAGATCGGGTCTTGTGTCGTGGGTATCAGGAACTACGAGAGACTTTTCGGTCTCACAAACACCTAGACCCGAAAGAAATATTTGTGGGCCGCACAAACATTTCTCTCGGTGCGGGGATCGAACCCGCGGCCTCTCGTTTCACCGGCGGCGTCTAACCAACTGCGCCACGGAGGCTGTCAAATCAAACCAGACTCACCAGTAGGAGCACGTCCCGCACAGCATCGCAGCCTGCAGTGAGCACCACTCCGACAGCGGACAGCTCCTGACGCAGGCAACTCTCCACACTCGCTGTATTGTTGGATGCGTCTATATCCACCATAGTTACGAACATGCCAAGCGAATTTACTCTTTTCGTAAACGCTGTGTTTCCTGAATTTAATTCATATTTTCAATGGATTTTAATCGGGAGGTTCGCATTGGGTGTACAAGCAATTAAGGACTCAGTAATCACTAATCACTAACTAAAATAAGTAAAAGTAATCGTTTCAGACAATGGTGAAAATATGAAGTGCCTGCGTGTATAACTTTCCAAATGGCAAAATGTGTAATTAAGAATCTGATCAGAAATATTTTAATTTTACGCCACAAATTCCGTTCCGTAGGATAATTACACAGCAAGACAAACCATATGTTTAATTCCTAAAATAACCTAGATCTGCATTAGTTTATAAAATATTTAATAATATTACCCAGTATTGGCATCAATACGAGTACGTATTTAATTTTAATAAGTCCAGATGTTTTGTGCCCCTGTGAATGCTGAAAGGAAGTAACAAAGCTGGGATATTTTTTTTTCATAACTATTGTACTCACCGAAACCAATAAAACCACAGTCTAGAACACAAATCAACTTTACATTTCTGTACTGAAAGTAATCTATGCAAAAATCAATCGCCTCATACTTGAACCCTGCGACAGCAGTTATTAGTATGAAATAAGTCCACAGCAAATTCATATTTTCAGCAGGAAATTCATAGGTTCTAACTGAGAAGAATAGAAATCTTCAAATTGTAAATTTTTCAAATACGATTCAAATTATATACGATCTGAGAGCGATTTTTACAATTAATCATTAAAAGTGTACCGTCTACAGAAATATCAGCATGGAAGTTTTATATATCTTGAGCCAAATGAAAAATTTGGCAAATCTGATAAGATATATTCAATTAAAAAAAGATAACAAAATTTGTGTAAAATGAAATTGACGTGTTATTGTTTATTATAAAGTGATATAGTCTGGTTTATTTCCTTAAATGCATAAACAAACAAGGCATTATAATAGACTGTGAATAGTCATTATCTAGAAATTTCCCACAGTTTACTAAGTTATTAGTTATATTAGACAGCTCCCTTGTTTTGGAGCGGCCCTCTGGGTGGATATTTTTCCGCGAAAATGCAGTGTGGATGCACTTTTGACTTCATTTCATACTGATATTATTTTTAAGAAGCTAGTATGCTTATCAGCCTTATTTGGCAGTATTCCAGAAGAGAGAGAGAGAGCTGATACATATAGAGTATGCTTATTGGTTGAAGTAGGTTGGAAGTGGTAGAGCCAAGCTAATGGCATGACACAGCATAAATCCTTCCCGCTCTCCTCTTGATTTGATGGATCAGTAACACATCCAAACGTCGTAGATATTTATGGACGACAGTGATCACTTATCATGATGCTTAAACGTTTTAATTATTTTTAAGTTAGCAATAATGAGACTACAATGCACTTGAAGGGCTAGCAGTCCAGTTCAAATGGCTAATACACCGGTAAAAGAAGGTAATTTCATTGCGTAAGTCCTTATGACGGGGTTTTCCCCTTTAGCTGAGAATGGGAATGGACAAATCGATGGAAAAGTCAAGCACCCTAGAATTGTTCATGCGAATGTTTTGCTGACGATACAGACTTCTAAACAATAATTGACATGATTCGCAATAGGAATACGAAAACACAGCCGTCACAATTACGATGTCGTACTGATATCCTTTGATAGTCTTTGTTTGTACGAACATAAAAAGAATTCATAAAGATTTTTCGATTTATACCCCTTTACTTTTACTTCGAAGTGACCTTTATTCTGAATGATTATAGTAATTGCTACTCTAAGACACAATAGTAGTTAGTTAATGTATTTTGAATATAAAAGAAATCGCAGATTTGGTTGAATTTTATTAAAATTTCATCTCTTGAAATTTTTACTGGCGTTACTCTACATAAAACTGGACTGAAATTACAAAATATTTTAATTTTAAGCTTCTATATCTGCTAGAAGTACCTTAGAGTGATCGGACAGTGATAAAATTAAAAAAGTACGACTAGTTAGGTAAAACTACTAGTTCAAATTGAGTAAAATTGGAAATATACCGTGTTTACACAATTTCATTAACCAAGTATTAATGAAAATTCAGGCTTCTGGTTTTATTCACAACGAATTTAAAGGGGGCCAAAATGGCCTGAAATGCTTCGAGAAAAGGATGTTATAGCCGTGCTGGTTTTTTGCAAGATTTGGCGGGGGCACTGCCGTGCCCCCAGATAAATAAAGAAATGCATGCCCAGTGTAGGCCGCTCGCCTAGCATTCGCAGTAGCTGCTGCTTGGTCGCCGCTGGCAGGTTCACCAACTTTATCACCGAGCTAAAGTACACTACGCCCTGTGGCGATGAGTCCATCAGCTCTTATAGGTCCTGTAATAGCATTCTTTATAACACTTATCCGTTAATTGTGATGAATGTGGACACCGTTTGGTGAATTATTGATTCCAATGTTTTTTTTTTCCAATGAATGGCGAGACGAGCCTGCCGTTCGCCTGATTGTAAACGATACGACCGCTCATAAACAGTAGCAAATCAAATAACACCTTGAATTACAAATCAATCCTGGGAATTCCACTACGCTCGCCATCCTGAGACAGCATACAAGGTCCACCCGATTATTTTACCCGATTTGAATTGTCACTGAAAAAAAAATTATTTTATAATTTGTAGAATTTTCTTGCAGAGCCATCTATTGAGATATAGGAAAAATAAATGGCATGAAAATATTATTTTCCTCTTACTAATAGATGACGCTGTGCAGCGATTTTTATAGATGCGTATATAATTTATTTATCTCACTTGCTAAATAATTTTACAATATCCTAAACTCATTTCTTAAACTAAATAATATGACACACCTAGTATACCATGGTTTTTAATGTAAGTTCATCAGCAATGTGTCACTACTGACTCAAAGGCTCCTGGGCGGGAGATTTTCGGCTTAAAATCATGACACTGTAGTCTGCACAGCTGTCTGAGTCAGGTATGTGGCAACACTGATATGACGTGAGGATATACCTACAATAGAAAAACCTGAGAAAGTGGTGGAGCATCGCTTTTGAAATGATTTTTTTTTTATTTTTTATTTTTATTTTCGTTTTATTCTGATTTGTCTTAAGATAGTTATAAACATATATTGTTTGTTTGACGCCCGTGACATCACATCACGGCCACACGGAAGACCAGCGCTGGTAACACCAGCACATGCTGAGTGTGGTCCGTTTTTGTAACGAGCACTATTTTGTCATTACTTATACTATACTATTTTGTTTGTTTTTGTTACTGCTACTTGTTACAAATAAATCATTCATCATCATTTCTTTCTTTCTTTCTTTCAAATGAAATCCCACTATTTCAACAAATTCTGCCGGTGCCAATGCAGGATGGGAGTTCACCAAAACAATAGAAATGTTGTAGTAGGCGTCATAAAACTGGGGAAGAGTAACGCCTCGCGCTGCTGCTAAGGGACCAAATTCACTCTCGTACGATGACTTTCAAATGATTCACCCTAAAAAATCAAATATTATTAATTAAGTGGTTTGAACATGTAAGACATATACATCAGTTATGTTACAGCCATTGCTTAAGTTTATTACTTTTTTCACTTCATACATATGTCAGTGCTTTAGAAGAAATGGTTTAATGCCATCTATGAGCGAATAGCGTGGTTATTTATTAATAACTTTGCCACTCTTTGATAGATGACGCTGAACTACGAAAATAAAGACTGCCTCGTACCGAATACCGAAAACGAAGCCGACTAGTAGTTTAAGTTACTTCAGACTCATTGTAACTTAAAAGTAGTAATCACAAGCATAAAAGTAGCAACACCCGTCGCCAGAAACTCATCAGTATCGTCGCATGGTTCATGAGCATGGGCACTGTGGAGAGACACTGTCGAGATGATGCACGGCAGCGTGCTGAGCGTGGCGAAGGCGCTGCACCACGCCGTGCCGCTGCTCGTCATCCCCGTGTAGCGACCAGGGGTGTTACTCTATAAATACGATACGAACATCGACTGTTCGGACGCCGTACGTAAAACTTACTACTGTGCCTAAATACTCCACAAATTGTTGAAATCCTCAATCGTACGTCGTAACCATGGACTAAGTTCGGAGAAAATGATAGTATAGCAGAGAATAATATTGATTTTTATAAGTGGAAAACTTATCTTAATCCGAACGTCGAACATGCGAACATTCGAAGTTCGTATCGTTGTAGAGTAACCCCCCCCCCCCCCAAGCCGGCTCTCCTGACCCTCCACTACAAACACAACATGGCTGCCACCTTGCACACCGAATTACACGAGATGATGAGTAAGACAGGTACGTTACATCACTTTACTTACGACTGTACTGGATACAGTGAGCGAAAGGTAAATGTCGCGTAGTTAATGTAAATGATTATGGATGTTATGAAATTTTTATTTTGGTTCAATCGACCTTATTATACAGTTAATGGATTTTTACATTAAAGTTATGGTAACTTTTAAATCAAATGTTACGTTTCAGTTACGCCAAGGAAGTCACGCACAAATCAGTGGTGGTAGGTCTCTCATATGTGAGAAGCTATCTGGGTAGGTACCACCGCAATGTATATTTCTCCCGTAAAACAGCAATGTAAATGCACTGTTGTGTTCCGGGTTGAGCCACATTGTAGTTAGAGTAACTACCGGACATATTATGGAGACTTAAAATAGTATGTCTCAGGATGGCCAGCGCAGTGGAATGCCAAGCATTGTTTTATAGCAGTTGTTTGATTTTGTTAGGGTCCATGAGCGGTCATATTGCTTACCATCAGGCGAACAGAATGCTCGTCTCAATCATCATCATGACCATCAGCCACATAGGTCCACGGATGAATAGGCCCCTTCAAGGGACTACTAAAGCGATCTTCTAGAATCTGCACGTATACATGAACACCTTAGAAACAATAGAAGAATTTTAAATTACACAAAACTAAATAATATAATTGAAACGATAAGTTGGTAGAGTCAAGAACAATTACAAGACGTATGTACCTACATACATTAATCGCATTCTGCGAATGTCGTTATTGACCAGTAGTGATTATTTTCAATCAAGTGGCCAACTGCACCACGTGTTCGTCCGAGTAATGCCATAACTCAACAAAATTATTAAACGGTAAAGTATAAAAGTTTGGTAAAATATCAGACGAACAAGAGTTGATATGATATCGATGAAATATTGTGCTATTACTGATATTAGCGTACACAGCTGATTTCTCGTCGCAGTATAAATTATAGAGCACAAGGTTTGAAAGCACAACGGGCGAAAACTAGCACATCCAAAAGGCCAATATTCCTTCGTTCTGTCAAAGCAATAGACACGAAATGAAGTGTGGCGCGGCGCAAGGGGCGCAGGCAGCGGCGGCATCACCCCTCCCGCTCCCCCGGCGCCGCTCTCTTTCTCTCCGCCTGTCACAAGCAGCAAGATGCACAATTGATGACGTCACACTGCATCGGATCTAGGGTTGCCGGCTGATTAATATATTTTTCATATTTAATTACTTATATGATTATCTTTATTAAATACTAGAATGTCATAAAACCATCTTGAGTCATGTTCGATAGCTTAATTTGGCGTACAATATTATCAATACGCGCTATTTTTAAGCCATATCAATACGCACATTGACTCTGTTTAACTTGAAGTCTGTTTTAATTGCTTCCAGCTACTCTTCGCATCTAATCGTCTGATGAAAAATAAAAACCATTAAGAAGAGGAGGAGGTTGATTATTAATCGTAATAAACCTCCTCAGATAATCTTGATACATTAGTTCGCTAATGGATTTGATCACGCGAAACATATCCCGCAATGAATATGTCATTGATCGGTTATTATAAACATTTCCTTGCAATTACGCAGTTTACTCGCGATACTGGGAATAAGAGAAATGCGATTTAATTTGCTTTTGATGCCATAAAATTGAGTCTTTGAGACAGCCCTGTTTGCTTTTGGGAAGCATTTTTTTGGCGATTTGGCACCTCGAACCGCGACGCGCACTACACCGCGCGGCACAATCTACTAGCGCACCGCGACTTTATAGTTGAAAATTTTCAATAATTCTTCTTCGTATATTATTAAAAACCATAACATGCTTAGAAAGGTAAAATGTGAATCGAAAACTAAATATTAATCAATCAAAATATTAATGCAAAAGCCACTATTTACGCTATTTGCTATCATATCTTCTCTATAGTTGAACCAGACTAGCTCAGATATTTGTAGATCTCTTATAAGTGAGACGCCGCCTGGGACGGTACCACCGCAATGTCTATTTCTTCCATCGGACAGTTAATATCATGTTCTGTTCCAGTTTGAAGGACATTATAGCCAAAGTATCTATTAGACACAGCCAAACTTAACATCCTATGTCTCGGGATGGCGAGCGAAATGGAATGCTAAGTAAAGCTTTGTAATTCGTGATTGTTACTGTCTTAAGCATTCATATCGCTTCTATCAGGCGAATGGCGTGCTCGTATCGTCATTAATAGCGATAAAATTAGTGTAATCGCGTCCGCTATTGGCTTGTGCGTCAGCGAGCTCAAAGGCGATCGGTTGCAGCGCCCGTAGTGATATATCCAGCCACTTCGCTCGTTATAAGTGGGCCCATAACATTTCACTTCTCCATTCTTACGGCGACGCGACGCGACACCGATCTTAAGTTTTATTGTCTTCGGCTTACCTTATTCCAAATAATATAATTTACGTACTAGACGCACCTCTGTTTCTTGAACATTAAGGGTATTTTCCTGCCACGAATCTTCTTTAATACAATAGAAAAAATATTGTTCTGCGCAAACCGCACCGCAATGTAGAGTTGTAAAAAATCGCGTCATAGCAATTGTTGTCACTTAACATTTTTTTGCGATTGCGAGAGTCTAAGCGTTGCTTTGTAATTCAAGGTGTTTGGTTTTGCTACTGTTCATGAGCGGTCGTATCGACAACCATCGGGCGAACGGCATGCTCGCCTCGTCAATCATTGTATAAAAAAAGCGTGCGCTTTTTGTATAGATCATGAATCTAATTACATATTATAGTACGTTATTTGAAAAGATAAGATACCTGCTCCAATTAATTAGGAATCTAGGGCTTCACTGTCTTAGCTATTATTTGATATAACAAGAAAAATGAGAAATTTTTACTCTTATATCATAGTTAGACAAGAATTTTGATAGAAAATGATAGAATCTAAATAGCTATAAAATAACTGAAATAACAAACAACTGAACCACCTTGCTGCAGATCTTAAAAATTTGAACAAATGAATACATCAGTCACATAAATAATCCTAACCCCACATTTAGATCAATTAAGTATTGTGTCATGGGTATCAGAAACTACGAAGACAAATATTTGTTGGCCTCAGTCCTTACAAACATTTGCCTCGGTGCACGAATCGAACCCGCGATCTATCGTTTAACAGCCGGCGTCTAACCAACTGCGCTACGGAGGCTACCATGCAAGTTTGTAAATGTGCGGCACGTGGTGTGTACTGTGTTGTGAGGCTAGCGCTCAGTGTTCATTTTACATACTGAGATAGAGAAGTCACTCAATCAATTCAAAGTGCCCTCTGGCATTAATTAACAAAAACAATATAGAAATAAGTCTATAAATACGTAGGTACATTTATCTTCGAAAAGATTGAGAGAGGCTTGGACCCAAAGAGTATAACAATATATAGGAAACTTGGACCTTATTACCTACATCTAACAGCATAGACTTGGATTTCTTCATGTACGTAAAAAAATAAAGTATTAAAGTACCTAATCAATGTTGTTAAAAGTAATTCAGGGCTTATATTATGTGCGTAAAAACAATCTGTGTAAAATGGAGAAACCCGTAAAGCCAAAATATATTTTTGCCCCTGGTGTTAAGTGAGTCAAACCGATGATTCTATATCAGCCCATATACGTCCCACTGCAGGGCACGGGCCTCCTCTACAATCGAGAGTACGATTGAAAGTTGTTACGCCATTTTATAGTCCACCGCACTGGTCTAGTGCGGGTTGGCGGACTTACTTGCCATAGAACCGATGATTATATTAATTCGCCGTCGTTTGTTCTAAGTTAAACCACCGTGGGCTAGCGTTCTCCGCCACCCTCTATGCTCGCACGCAAGCTATTATCACTCTCCAAAACACTTTCTCCTGGTAATTACCGCTGTGCGCCATTGGACTCGCCCACTAGCGTATACAGATCAATATGGCGACCACCTCGCATGAATTGGCAACCGGTTACCGTCTTGTTCCATTTAATTTACAAACTCTCTTACCTTATGAAAAAAAAAGATTGGTCTTTTAAAAATAAAGTTTCTCTTTTAAGGAAGGAAGTTAAAAAAAAAGTAACAATTCATTGACTTATATTCTACTGATATCGATGTAACAATTAGTTTTATTTCAAGGCTTATTTTTTTACAATACTGTGAGATAAAAAGATCAATCTACTATTCCTATCTCCTTATTGTAACTAAATACTATAAAAGTAACTGTTTTTACTCACAGATATGAGTACCCAACACTCTTATCTTATAGATCTCTTAACATTGTATCGGTCACAAAAAATCTGAAACGAAATTGGATCCCACTAAAAAAATATGCGACAAAAATCTTATTGTTTTTTATGAGTATTACAATAATAATTTAACTTACTACCCAGCTTTTACCAATAAATAAAAACAAAACACGCGTCAGTGTGCGCATTATTATGAGTGTTAATAATATTTGGACGTGTCGCAGCAGGCTTTTGGCGCGGGGCGGCCGATGAAATAAGTTCGGTTGCAGACGACAGACATGTGAGCTGTGATACGACACCGCTGTTGTTCCGAGTGCTTGCGAATGGTCGGTGTTTTCATTTAGTGTTTACATATTAGGTTTATGACATGTATTCCATTGCACGAATTATTATTAGTCTCATTTAAGTGTATAAAACTTCTTGTGTCCAAAAAAATATCGGTGCATGTTGTCACCCCTGTAAAATGGTTGTTCTTTATTCCTTATCCATTTTTTATCACTATCAGAATAATAATGCTTAGTGGAGTAACTGGTCACCCTAATCGTTTGTATGCATGGCCGAAAAGTTTGCGCTAAGAAAATATTAGACGAAGCTAAATTACAGCAAATTGACAGCGTCCGTGGCGCAGTTGGTTAGACGCCGTCTGTGAAACGTGAGGCTGCGGGTTCGATCCCCTCACCGAGACAAATATTTGTGTGGTCCGCAGGTATTTGTTTCGGGTCTGGGTATTTATGAGACTGAAAAGTCTCACGTAGTTCCTGATACCCACGACACAAGACTCGATCTTAGTGTGTGGTCAGGACTATGTATGTGACTGTTGTGTATATTTATAAAAAAATAAAACTGATACTTCAAACCTACATTCAAACCAATGTCTTTCGGTGCACCAACGGTACACAGCTGTAAGTCAGTCATTTGTTCGCTAACTGCCTACTATCAACGTTTTTATCTGTTTTATTAATGTACAAGAACCGATTTAGGGCAGCCTTTGTCGAAGCGTTGTGACTAAAAAGTTCGATTGAATTCCGACAAAACGAAATGTAAACAGCGTAAAGCGAAATGTTGGCAGGCCCGAGTGAAACACGACCGACGACGCGCACAAAACAATTGTTTAGTCTCCGTTGCGCGGCGTTGAGTGCCCACTTTGATATATTTTATTTTTTTGGACGAAAATGTCAAACAGTATTGTGAAAACTCGAACATAAAAGTAGAATTTAGTAATAAAACTTAAGCGATTTTCATTCAATGTGATTAATAAATAATTGTACAGAAAGATGGGTCATTAACTCACAGCCGATAGCGATAACCGCCAATTGTACCGTAAATATACGTTAAATTTACAAGAAAGTGTAATAAAATAAAATAAAATAAGTCTGTCTTAGTCATGTATATTTCAAAAATTGATACTTTTCTGTAGACATAAAACCAATACGTAATAAGAGCCGATAAAACGTCAATTAGTTTTTGCAACCACCATTTTACTGTATTTGTCTGAAATCAATAAAATATTTAAATTTAATTATTATGTACACCAAAACAATTAAATTGTTAAAATAATCACTATCATACACTGAAGCCCGTTTCATTTCGGTCATGGAAAATTCTTGAAGACCTTTCAAAATGTCATTATGCAATAAGGTCCCTCATAGCATATTTAATAATAATTTATTATAACACAAACGAGGACACAGGGCAAAATATAATGCGATTATAAATAAATTAAACAATGCGTTCAATTAAGTTTTATCAGAATTGTAAATATTAAAAGCCTATTAAATTGAAAAAATCTGCGAAAGATATATTGGTTTTGGCAACACTTTAATTATTTTTAAGAACACTAGCGGCCCGTCTCCGCTTTGGCTTGGGTACAGATTTTTTTTAATTTCTCTTCACATCATCTACATAATATATATCTTTTATACAATAAACCTTTCTCTTGAATTACTCTACCTATTTAAGAAAACCACATCAAAATCCTTACCGTATTTTTAAAGATCGAAGCATACATAGGGACAGACAGACAGCGGGAAGCGACTTTGTTTTATGGTATGTAGTCATCATTATGTTAAATCAATATTAATTAATGTACTTCAAAATGTAATTTTGCACACCATATTTTGGTTAAATATGGCTATTCTGTAATTCTTTGTATATTTATCTGTTCTTTACCCATATTTGCAAGTATGTCTGAATGAATAATAATAAATTCGAGGATGTTATGGACCACAATCGAACTCCTCTACAACAGAGAGTTCGATTGACAGTACTTAGGCCATTAACTACCAAACTGGCCTGAAGCGATTTGGCGGACTTCAAATATCATAGCATTTGTTGTAATAATCTCTTGGGTATGCCGCTTTCATCACGATGTTTTGCTTCTCTGTTATATATCAATTATCGCCATATATTCTAAATTATTAGTGAACTAAAACCTCTCGTCACATTATGTGTAAGGCTTATGTAATATGTAATGGAGATGTTAAAGTGACTGACCTCGGGTAGGCGAGTGCTAAAAACATTTAGGTCACATCTGGCATGGCCGCTGGTGTCGAAAATTGACTCGCTTCGCATTTCTTTTTCTATTTCATTACAATATTTTACAAGTCTGGCCCATCGAATACACTACTAACTAGAGATATTTAAAATATTAAGTTCCTTTGTAATAATTGTAAGTTCAATTTGTACGGGATTCCAGAAAAGTTAAATATCATAAATTTATTGAATTTGCCACTCGTTAACAATGATGTCTTAATGATGTGTCGTTAGCAATGATATTGATCTTCAAAAAAAGTTGTCCGTAAATAAATATTAATCAGAGTACCAGACCAGGCTGTAATACCAGACAGTAGTCATGTTACAGTAACCAGAATAATATTAAGTGTAGGTACGCCTAATATTTTATTTTTCTTATTCGATCGTTCGTTATAAGTACGAACTCTATTCTTAGGACAACGTCGTTGATCCATTCTTCGCGACATTACCAGTTCATGCACAGTGCCAATAGATACAAATCGAGAAAATTCTATTCCTCTTTTATCTAATTTTTAGTTCACACGGCAGGCATCCTGACTCACGGCAACCTTATAAAGTATGCAGATGTGACGGAGATAAGCGATCCGGAGCGAGTAACAGCTAGCCATTGTACGGCGGCGCGTGGCTTGACTACCTGATTCCAAGTAGCTATCAAGTATTGCAATTATTATTATCGAGATACAGGGTAATAGTTTTATTTAATTAACAACCATTCTCCACTTTTTCCCTCCTTCCTATAATCCTGCCTTATTTTCTGTCCTTCCGCCGTAGTGTGAACAGGCATCTTAGCAGGCCGGCATAATTGTATCGATTGGCATGGCATTGCCAATCTGATATCACTATGCCGGCCCA
This sequence comes from Hyles lineata, assembly GCA_030180105.1. Taxonomy (NCBI): domain Eukaryota; kingdom Metazoa; phylum Arthropoda; class Insecta; order Lepidoptera; family Sphingidae; genus Hyles; species Hyles lineata. The sequence continues at coordinate 2,366,434 of JARJEE010000041.1, forward strand.
GAATTAAAAAAATCTTTATAACGGAGGGAAGTGGACAATAATTTATTTCCAACTCCTCTTATTTATTAAACTTTTTGATTAATTTCGTTACGAGTTAAACACAAGTTAAACATTCCCGGAGACTCGCCGAGCTTCAATGCTCGTTCTCACCACAATGCGTGCCACTGTTGAACCTGGCTTATACGAGTTGCAGTATTGAGTGTGAGGGCGAAATAACAATTATCCAATTGGTGATATAGTAAAAGTGACCTAGACCAAAAAAATATAACTAATTAATGTTGTCCTGAAATTGATCTCATATGGTAAAGGTTTTGGTACCTCCTATAAAATTATATTTCTTCCGGGAAAAATATGTGAGTTTATGTAAGTATGAATCCATGAAAACCATCAACAAAACGTCACAAGTTCTCATAATTATAGTAAGTTAAGATCATGTTTTATTTGAAAATAGATCAAAATCCCTAATAAACCACCGCACTGTATGCACCTTTCACTCGATGCGGATCGGAAAGTGCAGCGAGCTCACGATACGCTACATTCAGAGAATCGGCTATTCTCAATTGGCAATTCATTAAAATTGTTTTGTAAGTTACTGAATGAGTGTAGATGTGATATCGGCAACCCATAGTAGTGGAGGATATATTTATTTCATTCATTTCGTAGAAGACTTACAGGGTAATAACAATAATAGATATATAATATAAATATAACAACTGTTGCTAATAACAAGCCTGGACATTTAAATATATATGCGAATATGAACAAACAATATTATTATTTTACTAGATACAAGAAATAATAACGAAAAAAGAAATTAAACATGACAAGAAAAATATGGTTATAAATTATTTACAAAGTATTATGCTGTAGTATTCAATGGGTACAATGCATGTACAGTACCTACTTTAAAAGTATCTTTCAATTTTGTATGTCATTTAATTTAATAATTAATGTATCTTTACAGAAGGAACACATTAAAAATAATGTAGAGATTACCAGAAATGAAAATAAAGACATAGAAATAGGTCTATGGACTCCTGTTGCAGATGATTTGTACAAAACAATATGACATACCAAATATTATGGTCAGTGATGGCCTAGAATAGATTTAGAAATAAGTAGTACAGACAACTCAGTGATTTCGAAAAAGGTCAGAGTTAGTGCACCATAAATCAACCATAAATCTGTAGGCGGAGTTATCACGACTCTGTCCCGATGCTACAATGTGAGAATGTCGTAATCTATTACTCTGTAAAGCATTTTATTACATGTTACATTAGGATATTTTATGTCCGTGTCAATTTTCGTTCTAGCTATATTTAAAAACTTATTAATAAGTCCCATTGGGTCAATTGTATTTATTCTAGAAACATTCCAGAGTTTTCAAGATTCTGTGCAATCTTCGATTTTTACTATGTGTTTTGGAGTAGGAAATCATAACTAATGGACCTATTGAGAGTTAACAACGTATGTCTCAGAATGGCGAGCGCAGTCGAAAGCCAAGCATTGCTATGTTATACACGGTGTTGTTTGGTTTTGCTACTATACATGGGCGGTCATATAGTTTGCCATCAGACGAAAGGCATGCTCGTCATACATTGAAATGAAAAAATAAACATAATATAGTTTGTTGGCAACTCGTGTCAAATTATTTCTGTGACATTAACTCTACGTAATAAATCGTTGAAAAGAATCCTTAATTAAAATGCAAACATCGTCTCCATGTGTCTTATGGTTCATTTTATTGTTACAACATAAACTATTGTAATAAAGCTATGCTTGTTTTAACAACTAAAGTGAAAAAATATATATAATCACGGATCGTTATACCACTGTTACTCATTAAAGAAATTCGGGCAGAAGGTTATCCGTCGCGCCAAAATGATTCTATAAAAACTGCAATATTAATAAGTTCGACAAAGTACCGTTGTATCAACGTCAAACAGAGCCCATCTGTCCACAATTATCTTAATTGGATTAACTCATCATATCGAAATAGTATGAAAGATGTGTCTTATTAAATGTAATCTTTTGTAACAGCACGAGAAGTAAAGAGTAAGGACATTGAGACAGGCGTTAGGTAAGTTAGTTATGAGTATCAAGCAAATAAACCAAATATTCTGCAGGTGTAAACTGCAATAGTAAATGGTTTTTAATAGCATATGAAAATGCGTTCCAGAAATCAGGTTTCGGGTACGATGCCCGGGTTCAGCAAAGTATTATTGAACTTTTCTATTCATTATCAGCCCGGAGTCAGGAATTTGTGCCCGATATGGCGATAGGTTCGTCCCCTATCACATAAAGGGACAGATCACACAAGGCGAAACATGGGTGTTCTGGTAACACCTGTGCCTACCCCTTCTGGGAAAAAGGCCTAAGTTTATGAACGTATGTATGTACGAGTAAGCGTTGAGACCACTTAATACGTATATAGATATTGTATGTTATGGAAGAATATAGTATCGTCGGAAACGTTTTACTGAACAAGCTAATGATTGTCCAAATGTGCACGACAACAACTCCGAAATGAACATATTGGCAACAACCAAATCAATTACGTACAGTCTCACATTTTATTCAAAGCATCGCAACTACAGGCAGCTGTCACGGCCAATTGATATTGATTGTCAATGCCCGTCTGATGGAATGATGACCAACAATTTGCGCGGATAGACACTTGTTGCTGGCAACCCTGATAGGCTCAATGGGTTTTGATCTTTGCCCTGTTCGTCTGTCACTGTCTATTACTGTCAATGTCACGGTGACAGATTTTGATGAAACTAACAACAGTTGGCGACTTTGCTTAAATGCGTTGCCACATTCAGCTAATATTAAAAGGGGAAATTGAATTGACAGAATAATTATTATACTTTCACAAATAATTCAGCTGAATTGAATTATTTACCTTAATTGAAAAATGGTAAATATTATATTATACTTACATATTCTATGAGTCATTGAAGAAGTTGATTTTTTAGTTTTATAAATTGTGCGCCAGGGCCTTAAAGAAAAAAATGTAATCAAATATTATTGTTTTTTAAAGTAACCATTTTCCGAAAACAAAAATAAACTTTGTCTTAATGTAATTGAACATAATATTTGATAGATGTTAAGTAATCTATCCTCAGGAAAATTGATTTAGCAATAACTTAAGAGAGCATACAAGAATCTGAATAATAATTGATTGAATTGAAGAACATTACAAAAGAAAATTTAAATATAACATATTACAAACGTGTTTCTGAAATAAGCGGTAAGTACTATTCATTACCTATTAATTCAAGTGCGAGGCGGTGTGCAAGCGAGCTCGGAGGTGTTGACTCGAAGACAACGCGCGAGTCGCGAGTCAAGTGGAGCACACAGTACGCGCCGGCTACCTGTGTGTCCCGATACAGGGCGATGTTGTTGTACACAGGGTGTGGCGATGATGATCGGCCTCTGAAAACGATGGCTTTTGGGATTCTTGATGACTAAGGTTAATGTGCAAATAAAAATCTGGTTTATTTTTAGGCAGTTTTTTTATTGCAATGAATGATGAGACGATCCTGCCTTTCGCCTGATGGCAAGCGATACGACAGCTCAATGAACAGTAGCAAAACCAAACAACACCTTGAATTACAAAACAATGCTTGGCATTCCACTACGCTCGCCATCCTGAGACATAAGATGTTAAGTCTCAATATGTCCAGTAGTTACTCTGGCTACAATATCCTTCAAACCGAAACACAACAGTGCAATTACACTACAGAAGAAATAGACATTGCGGTGGTAGGTGGCCAGACGGCCTCTCACATATAAGAGACCTACTACCAGTAAGAGAAGATACAGAAAATACGTTTTTTATGTCTAGAAGAAAGCTGTAAAGATTTCCGTGCCCCGGAGGAGGTCAGAAGGGATATTTCAGTGGTATTAGCCTACCAGCCCGGCACACAAAGCCCGGCGAACAAAAACTTATACCAGCATACCGATTAAAACCCCTCGATGGCTGTCGCGCGCTTTTCGGACAGCACTGGATATCTCAGGGCGAGAAACGCTCCTATTCCTTCCCAGTGATCGCCCGGCATAGAACCAGGACGGAATCTGATCTCTCATAGGGAACAAAGGTGGAGGGCAACAAGTAATTAATATTGAAATAAAACGATTATTTACGGATTTTATCGCGGATTTGGTAATTTTTTACATTTTTTAATTTCCCGACGTTTCGATCACTTTACAGCGGGACGGAGTCCTCCCCGTGACCATGAAAGCTTGCCGGACATTAGCGACCACAAACCGGGGTTACTCTACACTCCAACACGAACTTCGAATGTTCGGATGTTGGACGTCAACAAATAAAACAAAAAAAAAACCACTACTAAAATCAATACTATTCTCTATGAAACTTATCATTCAATTCGAACGTCGAAAGTTACGACGCGACGTACGATACAAGATTCGAAAATTTTGTAAAGTATTTTAGCATATTCGTACAGTTTTAAGTGCGATATTCGAACATTGGACGTCGTGTCGGAGTACAGAGTAACCCCTCTTTTACTTCATGTTGGTTCTCTGTTGCGTGAATAGTTTGGGTAGAGCTGGACCATATTCTGAAAAGATTACAAAGTCGCCCTTAAAAATATCAAAACCCAACTCAATCATTATGCAACAGTTGCAAGTATAATTATCGAAGTTATAAATTTCATTGCGCCTATTCCATGAAGTTATTTTTATGTGTTATAGTCATTTGCAAAGCAATAACCTTCAATGGTAGATACTTGCAACATTACTTTTGTAGTTTTCCTGTGATCACACCATTTAATATTTTCCTTATTCATAATATCCCTGCTAAAATTGCAATTGCATGATGTAAGTGGTTGTAAAACGATCATGCAGAACTTTGTATTTACAAAGATCTACATAATTTAATATTTTATTCTTGACGTTCACACTAAAACCTACCTGGTATAATACATACTATCATAATATACACTGTTAATATTTATTAACATTATAAAAATCATGGAATGGATGGAGGAGGCATCTATCCAAACGGGGGTCTATATCTTATAAACAATACTAGCATTATTAATATGTATTTTTTCTTAATTTTAAGCTATAATTTACAAGTACTAACACTGTTATGGTTAATTAAATTGAAAATATGGAATAAATGGCTTTATTATTATTAAAACATTATTAAAAATGAACAATTTGTGGAAGCAATATAATGAATTCAAAGACATTCATAGTTCGGCAAAATTGATGATGTCAAGTGCAGTGTTTATCGTTCTCCTGAGTACAAGATGGAAGAACGAACTGAAATTTGCAAAAATTAACATTCCTGAAACCTTTTTCTTAAGATCTGTATCAGCCCACATACGTTCCACAGCAGGGCACGGGCCTCCTTTACAATCGACAGTACGATTGTAAGTGGTAGTAGTATGGCAGTAGTAGTTTTATTAGAACCATGTTGGGATAAAAATGGCGGGCTGAGGATGAAAAGCAACGATATCAGCGTGAGGTGCGTAGTATTGGAAAAAACTGCTCGAAAATGATGATACGAACAAGTAATTTAATATTAAATTAGTTTTAACATCAGCCTATGAACAGTGAAGATTCCGCCGAGTCATTTTGCCAACAAAAGGTTCTTCGCGTGAGAAAAAGGTGTCAATTCTATAATAATGTATGCTCTCCTTAACAGCGACTCTACAAAAAACGGCCAAGCTTGGCTGCTAAACAAGCAAGCGAAGGATTCCGTACGTCTTTTTGTTGCAATTTAAAGTAATTAAAATAAGCGCATTACAATCTGAAATCGAATCAATTAGTATATATGGAAAACTAAATCAATAAAAGACTATTAAAGTAAATAAAAAATATATATTCAAAAGTATTTACATGCATTTCAGAAAGCGTGCAAATAAAATAAACTGTACTTCAGTATAGATCCATTATTTTGATTTCGTGCAAAATTTCAAGATTTGTCATAACCTATTTCGAAATTTAATGTTGACGATTTATTTAATAGACTTATGAACAGATTGTAAGTTTTGGTTTTGTAATTTGAAAGTTTCCGGTCCAGATTTTAGTGTTTTTCTGTTATTGTTAAAAATCAGCGGATAATAAATCGCTCAACAAGGTAAAGATTGATTCGCTGTGTAAATAGATTACCTAATCTTAAATCCAATGGTGAGAGGCTGTAGTGAACCGAGATCATTAGAAGAGGCAAGATCTCGTTTCGGCTGCAAAGACACATTTAGGGTCACAATTGTCTAACGTGCACACTAATCATATTACGTCCACCACATGATAATCCTCCAGTGACGCAATAACAACACCCTTGAATGTAGCAGCCTATGCACTTTAAGGCAATATAGGCGTAAAAAATCAAAATATTACAAATACTAAAATTATGTATCAAACAATTGGTTTCTTTGAAACGAACCCCAAACCCCAGACGGCCAGTTAAAAGACGGTTGCCGTTGAAAAAACGAGACAATGCGGACGGCGCGCGCACTCAAGTGTGTCGCCATTGATACCGGCAGCGGCCAGATGGACATCTTTTGGCGCGAACAAATAATTGTTGCCATATTGTCTATGGACACCAAAAAAATAACACCATTGTGCTCCATTAATATTTTAATCATGGCGGCTGATTACAAAGGAAGGGTCCGTGTTAGGATCATTTCTTGTGTACGAATATCGGCTCTGTGAATGAGTAATTTTATGAATGAAGTGTACTGGCACCGACATGTTTTAAAATATTTAAATAAAGAAAAACGTTGGCAGTTCTTTCAAAAGTCGTTTTCTCAACACAAAACATATTATGGACATCACGCGATATTATCACGATGGCTATTTATTTGTGCATCATCTGCAATATCTATAATTTACATCCAAAATAGATTCTAAGGCTACCAATTAAAAGTTCTTGACTAGACATTAACATACTTTGAACTAGTTTTGAGCTTGTATTGATTACTAAAGGTAAATATTACATTTAAAGGCAAATGTTTGTTGGCTTCCTAAATTCCAGCACAGAGTAGTAATGCCTAAACAAAGAACAAGTAAAATTACACGATTGCTACACTGAAAGCTATCTATAAAGGTTTCCTCTAAACAAACTAATACGCAACCCTAAAACTTAAATATAATATTCATTTCTATCTTTTCTCTTAAGTAATTATTATTTGTACATGCATGTGTATACTAAGTAAGTAAGTGACAAGCTCTGGTTCGAAAAAATCTTTCTCTTACATTCCAGTGCATCGCGTACGAGAGCTTAATTCCGCTAACGAGACGAATATAGTAGCGGCACCGCCTCCACGGCGCTGCGAGTTGCATTGCCGACTCGCTCCAGGCGCAGCTTGCATGTCACTGCTACACACACCTGCTGATTTATGTCCTCCTGGTACTTTTGTTTTAACCTCCTTGCACATTAGTGTGACGCTCTAGTACTGACCTGTGCTCTCCTGGTAAGTATGTGAAATTAAAATTAGTTTCGCACCTCGTACATTAGTACTAGACTGATACAATTGAATGGGTGTTGGATTTATATTAACATACAGATAGTCTATCAACAAGCTCTGAACCCCATACTTGAACTAAATATTGCTTTAGAATACAGTTTTTTTTTCGATATCAGCGATATTGCAAGCTTGATGCTGGTATCCATGGTGATAAGCAGGAGGATAATAAACTTTTCCCTGCCGTGTCCGTGTCCTTGTCCTGTCGATATTAATAAAAGAGGACAATTAATGCTTGAGAAAATTATGAGAGCCTAAAAATGAAATCGATTTAAAAATACTAATAAAGACAAAAGAAGTCGATACATAAAACTGCCTCCAACAGGTCGCAATGGAAATTCTTGTAGGAGATCAACAGTCAATCCGATGACGATGATGACGCCGATGAATACGGCGTTGATAACCAACAATAAACTGTGTTGTAACCAGGTGCTTCCATTACATAGCTGAGATCGGAGACCGGGCGTGTTCTCTGAAGCGTGGAGAGCCTTGAGGTTATTACCATTTAAGCACACAATTACTCGCTTTTTTAAGCGGTCACTATAAATACAACTGACGGAGGTGCTGCACTAGCCGATGCGTCGCGTATGCGTGTGCGCAAAAACCCGCCGCGCCAAAAGCCCGCGCGTCGCCGTCGCTCAGCTGTCGCGGCATACCGTATGTTAATAATAGCACCGCTATGGTATCGATCGCATTCTGTTGGCTTCCTTTTGTTTATTCTATATTAGCAACAAGCAGCCCAGTGATTTAATGCGCTAAACATTTTGACATTAAATTGAAATTCTGTATGTCGCAATTTGAATTTATACGTATACAAACACCCAACAGTCACATGAATAGTCCACACTAAGATCGTGTCTTTTGGCGTGGGTATCAGAAACTACGAGAGACTTTTCGGTCTCAACACTCAGACCCGAAACAACTACTTGTGGATCATACAAATATTTGTTTCGGTGCGGGGATCGAACCCGCGGTCTCACGTTTCACAGCCGGCAACTAAACAACTGCGCCACGGAGGCTGTCAAAAATTAGCCACATTGTCCAGTTCACCTGACAAACTAGCAAATCTCACGCCCGTCTCAAGCAAGTGAATGATAATGTTATCAGATACCAGATATCTGATCAATCTATTTTGCTAATAATTGGATTAAGATGTATAATCGCGATTAGCACTTCCATGGAAACATTGCAGATCTCTACACTCAAGCACGAAAAACTTTTCGGCGTTCGCTAGATCAGCTGGCCGAAGCGTCTGTATATTTGTAATATTTATGCTTGGGAAACCCCGGACCAATGGTTGTATATCAAAAATTACGTCGCTATGTACTGATGCATAATAAAAAATGTGATATTCCTGATATAACACTAAGTGAAGAGAAACTGTAAGGGTATATGTAATTTTTCCTGCATATTTTAAATTCCAATTTCATACCTTATGGGCGCAATTATGGGTTAAACTCAATGATATTTAAAACATCATTGGTGAAACCAAACAACGACATTTATCACTAACATTCCCTTTATTTCCTTCTAGTTTCAATTACGTGATAAAGTTGGATTATAAAAGCACTACTTATAATAAAAATAAAATAAAATAAAAATATCACCCAACAAACACATACATAGTCCTGACCCCACACTAAGATCGAAACTTGTGTGGTGGGTACCAGAAATTACGGGAGATTTTTCGATATTACAAACACCCAGAACCGAAACAAAAACCCGTGGATCCCACAAATATTTGTTCCGGTGTAGGGATCGAACCCGCGGCCTCGGAAAACTCGTCATAGTGCTATATAAACACAGTTATTTATCGCACATGAGGTTCAGCTTATGTATATCCAGTCTCGAAGACGAGAATTGACCATCGCTTGCCGACGGATATCTACTCTCTGTTAATTATACTTTTCTCAAATATCTGAACTATAGTTATATCAATTGAAAAAATACACATTTTAATCACATACAAAAATTATACCCATGACGATATGGTAGAGCTAAAAATTACAAAAGAGATGAAATATTCGCGCTGCAATCAGTTGTCTCTCCCTGTAATTCGGAGAGTCTACTACACAAGTTAGCAAGAGCGAATTAATTAAATATACTAAAACTTAAGGTACTACGGATTAAAAAGTAACCGTAAAAAGATAAAATAATTAAATCTATGCTGATAGCAGACTCTACATTTGTTAATTGCTAAATGACTTGTGTTTTTCTTACAACTATTTTACACAAAAGATTATTTATTTAATGGTCGCAATTACTTAGACAATTCATTGAAAGGATATTGTGCTAAAATATACATATTTATTGGCTCTTTTTCTTTATAAATGTCATCATCCTTGCATCCGATGGCGTACACGTTGCACGCATATTTCCTCACATGCATCTTTTGATAAATCTACAATATCGTATGATCATTGACAAAATTATTTTGCGGCTAATCGGTGGCGCCACTGTGCTTATTGCTTCTTCAGTGAGTACCGATCTCATTAGGGCCCAAGTTTTCCGCGCGCAAACATTAAGTTTGCATGCACTTACCGGTGCCGGTGATTCTTTCACAATTCACTGTTCAGTATCGGGCGATTGGCCGGCTGGTCGACACGTGGGGTCATACCGCTCGGCGCCGCGCTCCCGCCAAAACTATACGCGTTCCAACACTTTCCAAAGTTGCATTCAAAATTGGATTCTTTTTAATTCGCATCAAGTGACAGTTTTAAGTGAAGTTTATTTAAGTGTTTATTTTATTGTGTTTGGTGGAAATATAATGGATATTATTTAAGTGCGTCTAGAATTGTGGACAGGTAATTTTTTACTTATTTTTTTTTATTTTCCTACCTTATTTACTTAATATAATATGAGTACGAAAAACACGACGTATTTTTTTTAATTATTATTTTTTTTGTTTATTTTTTAAAATTAAAATGGATAACCATTAAGAATTTAAAAATATTTTGTTGAACGAAACATTAAAATATCAAACTATTGTAAAAAAATATATGCCCAATATAATCATGGACCGGAATTATATTTCGAATAAATAATAATAATTTAATCTAATTAATCAACAAGATAATACATTTATAATGATATTTGAAGAAAGCAGCGACATAATAAATTGTAGGACCTAATTAGTATAGGCTAAATCAATTAAACAATATTTAATGCTAATTGGTTATAAACAATGTAAACATAATTTTTAAATTTTACAATATTTTGAACTGCATAATACGGTCGATTTTTTTACGTTGAAACATATATATTTCGTTGAACGGCGCGCCGGTCATAAAATCACGAGAAAATATAAAAATAGTGATGAAAAGTCATGTACCGCTTACTCGATGTAAATGTGGTATGAGACCTGGTGGAAGACAAAAAACCAGCGCTAACTGTTAGGCTCAAGGGGAAGAAAACTCCATTGAATGTATAAACTTAAATGAAAATTCATTATTCTCAATTATATAAAAATATACTTCCCATCAGGAAAATCGAAACATCTTGCAACTTTATGTTTTGTTAGTATTATCAGAAAATGTGTATATTTTAGGAATATGAGATTTTCAAATCATAATGTTGATGTTCTAAATTCAAATTTTTATACACATTTTTCTGATAATCCTTACAAAACATTAACTTGCAAGAAGTTTCCATTTTTCTGATGAAAGTTATGTATATAAATTAATAATATTTCAAAAACAATAGGGACTTGCGACTGGGCGCGTGGTGCGTCTTCTGCGAATAGTACATTTACGAAGCACCGGTACATTCATACACTTTTTAATTTTATTAACTTGTGTAAACCGCCTTAGCCGGTCTATTGAGAAAAATCAAGCAATAAATTAAAACCTCATCTTACAAATATTGAAGTTGTTACATATCTATTACATATACGTTGCACTCGTCATAATATATGTATAGCCCAATGAATAAAGGATCGTCATGAAACATAACACATTTAATTTTATTTAATAAGGTTTGTTAACACTTATATAATTATTGCCAAATTTTACAGGAACTACAAACAATAAAATTATCCTAAAACATGTTAATTTTCAACCTAGTTGGCTGCCTAAGAAATTACTTTAAACCTTATGTAACATGTGCAGATAATCATGTTAGAGACCACTTGATGGTAAAACCGCCTTTCGTGGACTGTACCAATGCCATGCGATGCAGAAGCACAATTAAGATGTCGACAATCACATGGCAAAACATTCCTACTTCATTCTCACGTAATTTCATTTAATGTGTAAGTTTAAAAAAATACTTACAATAGAAAGTCCGTATGGTAAAATAAAATAAATTTACGATTGTAGTAACAACTACAGACAGATTATTTAATTTTACTACTCTTTATTTTGTCCATGTAATATTTTGTATTATAATATGAATGTACTAAACTCAACGCTATATCCGAATTCCGAAGTTGCAGACAATAGGCAGTTGAAAATACGCTGTCCAACCACACTGACACCACTAGAGGACGTAAAATTAATGTATAATTATCTAGGAGCTGGAAATCTCCAATACTTCTACACCGAAGTCAGTTGAGTCTAAAACGAATGCAACTTGCTTCCTACATAAAACAGTAATCAACAAAATTATTTCTATATGTAGTGACTACATTTTTTTTAATTTGAGTGCGAGACAATCAGATTGCTTTGAGTGCAAGACAATCGAGAGAATTGCCTAATGGTAGCGATCTTACCGCTCATAAAACCAAAACTAAAACCACCGTAAATCGAAAAAACACCATGAATTTCAAAGCAGTGCTTGCCATTCCACAGCGCTCGCCATGCTGAGACATACGATGTTAAGTCTCAATACGTGCAGTAGTTACTCTGGTTGCAATGTCCTTCAAACCAGAACACAACAGTGCATTTACACTGCTGTTCAGCGGAAGAAATAGACATTGCGGTGGTACCTAGGCGGCTTCTCACATACGAGATACAAGTGAGACGAAAAAACAGATCAAAAAGTTCAATAAATTATGTTTATCATTGTATCTATCAACTATACGTATAAAAGCAATATTTTGTGCTGTCGTAGTAGTAAAAATGCAAATGAACTTTAAGTTATACGTAAATTGACCAGAGTGAATAGTAATTATTAAATATATTTTTAAATAGCAAGTGCATTGGATGTGGTGTGGTCGTGACTTCACAATAGACTGATCATTGCGGTTAGAGCCGTACTACGCTATTAGGTGAACTGTGCTCAATATGGCGTCATATGCGCTTACACTATTTTGGGAGCGTGCGGATAAAATACATTAATAATTTGACTGCCTCGGTGGCGTATTTGTACTAGGGTACGGTTACAAAGCTGAGGTCTCGGGTTCGAATCCCGGGTTGGGCGAAATGATATTGGATTTTTCTATTCATTATCAGCCCAGAGTCAGGATTTTGTGCCCGATATGGCGATAGGCTCGCCATCGTGGGACGGAACATACAAGGCAAAATGTGGATGCCCCGGCACCTCTGCCTACCCCTTCTGGGAAAAAGGCGTGAGTTTATGTATGTATATATGTAATAATTTGACCTAATCAGTATTATTACATTGCAGTGATTACAGCTTTTATATTCAGAATATTCATGTCCATTCTAGTCGGTGTATGAAACAGAACGCCTTAATCAAAATCTCTCTTGATCAGACGTAGAGCGCAGCGTATAGAAAATATCAACCAACCGATAACTTTAAATTCATCAAATAGCCCACAAAACTACAAATTCTAAGAAATAATAATGATGATGTATCTTGAACTTACTACATCCGTCGTTTGGACTATATTATCTTTATCTATACTAATATTATAAAGCTGCAGAGTTTGTTTGTTTGAACGCGCTAATCTCTGGAACTACTGGTCCGATTTGAATGATTCTTTCAGTGTTGGGTATTCCATTTATAGAGGAAAGCTATAGGCTATATATCATCACAGTATGGCCTATAGGAGGAAAGCAGTAGTGATATTTCTAGCAAATACGAGGAAATTTTGTTCATTTTCGTGGTCTGATTCTAAACTGATAGTCAGAATTAAACATTTTGACCGCCATTTTAAAACGTGTGTCAAAGCAATGAGATGGAAAGTATAGAGTACGACAGTAACTTTGAGTTTGAATATTTATAACAGTTGTTACAGGAAAGTGCGTGGTGGCCTGTTGGTAAACGGACCAGATGCGGCTGCCAACATGTTCTCGCTGGTCGCGGGTTCAAATCCCAGGGCACATCTCTGACTTTCCGGAGTCATGTGTGTATTGATAGTCAATCACCACGCACTAAAAACGGTGAAGGAAAACATCGTGAGGAAACCTGCATACCATAGCGATTTATAAGAATTTCTATGGTATGTAAGTCCGCCAACCCGCTCTAGGCCAGCGTGGTGGACTATATGGCCTAACCACTCTCAATGGTACTCTAGATTGTAGAGTAGGCCCGTGCCCTGCAGTGGGACGTATATGGGCTGATACAGTACAGTACAGTTACAGGAAATAGTTCCTGCGTTTCCAAAGCGTATTGGATTAAAAAAGTATCTATCTGCACCCGGGCGAAGCCGGGCCGGACCGCTAGTATATTTTAAATAGGTAACTTGGTTTTATTTTTTCTGTTGAAGTTATTTTTTATTGAAAAAACTACATATCTAACAATTAGCTTAAGTTTGGACAAAGTTACAGCAATTTATAATGAATTAGGATAAGAATAGAATATCTAATATTACAATAACGTTTTGGCGATAAAATGCAACTGGCTCGAACTGCCGGATGGTCACCTAGTCTGAAACGATAATGAATAGTCGTCTGGCTCTTGGTACGTAAAAATGAAGCTGGATGGCGGTGTGACGTGAGCAGGTCCACTCGTGGCGCGAGTGTCAGCGTCAACCGCGAGAGCCCGCTTCAAATGAATTCAGAGCTATCGACATGTATGTATGTAACTTACACTACTTGTATGTGCATAAGGTTTCAATCCCTGTTATCTGTATCAGCTATATACGTCCCACTGCTGGGTGCAGGCATCCTCTACAAGCGAGAGTACGATTGAGAGGGTTTGGACCCGGCCGTATAGTCTACCACGCTGGCCTAGTGCGGGTTGGCGGTCTTTTACATGGACATTCCGAATTGCTATGGTATGCAGGTTTCCTCTCGATATTTTCCGTGACCTTTATAGTGTGTGGTGATTGATTAATTTATCAATACACACATGACAAGCCTTATACTTACTAGTCCTTTTCCAACATCCGTGTGAGTTTTTAAACTATAATTTTATGCAATTTGGAGTTATCGCGAATTTCTAGATTGTATAAAACGATGCAGGATACCACGGTTGAACGTGTTAGTGAACTGTTTTATTGTTTGTAGACTGATGATAATTTAAAAATAATTACCTGAAATAGCTCGCGTATGGCGTTCCCTTAATCATTCCAAGCTGCTAATCTAGTAAAAGACGAATAAAGAGTTATTTATAGAACAAATATAGAATAGAAAAACATATGATCTTCTAGGTATTGTACTTTTTTTGCTAGACGCATTCTTGTAATGAACAACCCTCACGATAATTATTTAAACCTCTGAGACAGTAGAGGAGACTTAGACCGCTTACGGTTTTGGACTAACATTCGTAACCATTTAATTTGGATCACGCTACAAATTGATTAGAGGTACATGATTTAATATTAAGTTAAAATCCATTTAATTTCGGGCAATTTCGATTTGGTTTCTTACGTATAATTGCCGTGTCACGGGTAGTCGCGGCGACCAATACTCGTAAATGCAAATAAGTGACTACTTAATGAACTGTTCCACTATTTCTGTGCAATTAGTACTGTCATGTTTCTTTTTACATTTATTTTGGACCTTATCCAAGCCTCGGACACGGGATAATTGTAATGCTGTTCAATACAAATATTGAAAGTTGAATATCGAAACACATTAACGTGAAAAAATATATGATACAGAGCCTGTGAACAGGCACAATATATTTAAGATGCACTCTATAAAATTACACGAAAGGACACTTGACACATAGCGATTTTGTATACTAATTAAGTGAAATTCCGCCGGCCCTAGGAAGTGTTTGAGTCTGCAAAGCAACTGTCGGCAGCACAAACTACGTAGCACTATCACATCAGCAGGTTTGTGAACACAGCGTTAATAAAGTACAATTAAGTTAATTTTCAACTGCCACAAACGAATATTTTTCGTATAAAATATAAAACCGCTCCAATTTGTAAATCGGTCACTGAAATAGAGCAGGGCCGGGTGTATGTGTGTGTGTGCATGTGTGTATGTGTGTGTGACGCGCGGGTGCCGTGTCGACACCTTTCGATTGCTTCACTTCAAGTTAATTGTGCATACGCTATACATTACCCGATCTGTTAAATAAACTACACAATCATTACCCACATTATGAATGGAGAGCCGAGAGGTTGCATGCCTTTATGGTAACGTTATGTTACTCACAAGTACACCAACAAATCTTTCTAGAAGTTTAACAGTTGCTCGATCCAATTTCCAACGATTGGGGTTGGTATATTAGAAACACATAAGAGATAAACACAAACCATATTAATATACGTAGACGCATAATTCATATTGGGATATATAGATAACAATTGGTAAACAAATCCAAGAAATTGCATTGAAAACATAATCAATCATAATACAGTTTTCTTTAATAATATTATTATAATTTCTCAGTGCGTTGACGTCACGTCATTATTTTCCACAAGACAATTTAACATTTAGTAGACTAAAGCCCGACACACACTGACGACTGTTATTATCCATATCAAATTAAATGCGATAAAATAATATAAATAGTATAGATGCCATGTAGGTTGTCGAAATAGTTCGAAGAGTGTAGACTTAGCATAATTAGCTGGTTTAGATGTGGTGGTATAAAATGGTAAAACAATGTTCTTTTTTTTTCAATGAACGGCTAGACGGGCATGCCATTCGCCTGATGGTAAGCGATATGAGCGCTCTTGGACAGTAGCAAAACCAAACAAAAACATATATTACAAAGCAATGCTTGGTATTCCATTGCGCTCGCCATCAAGCGACATAAGATGTTAAGTTTCCATATGTTCAGTAGTTACTGTGGCTACAATATACTTCTAATCGAAACACAACAGTGAATTTGCTGCTGTTTGGCGGAAGATATAGACTATGCGGTGGTACCTACCCAGGCGGCCGCCAGCCTCTCATATATGAGAGACCTATCACCAGTCATCTTACGGGAAGTCAGCTTCGTATTATTAACATTTTCGAAGTCATAACTCATACTACACTTTGACACTTCTAAATGATAATTTATTTTAATCAAAGTATTTTATAATTGTATTCAATCAAATGTTAAAAAGTATGTAGAACATATTAGTAGTTGGTGTGTGCAACAAGCCTAACCATGTATCCAGCAGTTTAGCAATTCCGTATGACATTATTTTTTATCGTGATTGATAACGGAGATAATATGGCCGGACAAACATACGCACTGGTAACACGGTCGCGTCGCATTCATGCTATTTATATTGTGAATAATTGATATACTGTTTGTTTTCTCAAACTGAATTAATTCATGGAAAATTAATTGCATCAGTAGGTACATCCGTCCTCCTATCTCAAATCAAATCAAAATATTCTTTATTCAAATAGTTTTTCACAAGATCTTTTGAATCGTTAATTTCTGCTACCATCGCTTCCGAACGTGTTGTAGCTGTGAACAAGAAACGGTGCAAGAAACTCCCTCAGCAACACGAGCTGTCTTCTTATTTCCCTACTTTGTTCTACGTCCATATAAATTACCACGGTTTATGTGATAAGTCACAATAAAGTCGGTGTATAACATTATAATGTGAATTATTGCAATTTAAAAATCACCTACTTTGTCTGACCGCTAAACGATCTTGCTATGTGTAGCAAACCTGGCGACCAGTAAGAGGTGCGCAATATGCTGAAGTAATTAATTGTTTAGGTCCTTAACTAATTACAAGGGAAAAGCTAAGAGTAATCACTTATTGTAATCTGACGTTTGGAAACGAAAATATTACATTTTGTAACACCAATGAACAAAGTATTCAACAATACATTTAATCTAGTAGTAGAGTTACAATTGAATTAGCAGATAGAGACACATCTATTTGCTCACATTATTATTGAATCGTTATTGCGCAGAGGAATAATGAATATCCATTTCAATTGATGTGTCTAAAGTAATGCAATCTAAATACCGCTGAGCTGTTGTTATGATCATTTAAGGTGTACACGAGTGTTAAGAATCCTAGATGGTACACCGCTGAGTGTGCATTGATCAGCGGCGCCAGCACAGTGGGGTTACTCTCTACTCCGATACGACGACGAATGTTCGGACGTCGTACGTAAAACTGTAAGACTATGCCTAAATAGTTTACAAAATGTCCAAATCCTCTATCGTACGTCGTAACCTTAGACCTTAGACTAAGTTTGGAATAAATGATAGGTTTAATAGAAAACAGTTTTGATTTTTAGAAGTGAATAAATTTATCTTATACGTGGATGCCGAACAACCGAACATTCGAACTTTGTGTCGAAGTATAGAGTAACCCCCCGACTCGGCGCGAGTGGCCGCGCACACTCACTGTAACCAGATAGCGTTTTGTTGTGCACCGGCGCGGCGCTGCAACTGTAACCAGAGACCGTGTTACCATGTCCTCATCTTCTCGGAACGATGTTGGAGGTGCACGGCCTCATCCTTTACAATTACATTATTATGATAATAATTAAAAAATGATAGTCTTTACTGATGATCCTGCCTAAAAAAAGGCTCTACTATTTTGAAATAAATATAAGATATTTTTTAACTTCCCGTCGCGACGTTGCGGTTTGTACAGCTTTAGGTCACGGGACGGACTGAGGTACGAGTATTAGTCATCTGCTCAGTGACTTACAATTTAACTATCCTTATTTTACAATTACATTAAAAAGTTAATTTTAAAAGTTACGCCTATCCGCAAGTAACTAAATCCGTGATACAATCCGTAAAAACAGATTTATTTAAATTTGTAACATTCGTGTAAATCTAAGAAATCATTATGGTCTATAATTTTATTCAGTTGCTTGTTAAACAAACTATTTTGATGCAGTTGGTTAGATGCCGTCTGTAAAACGGGCGGCTGCGGGTTCGATCCCTGCAACGAGACACATGTTTGTGTGAACACAAGTTTTAGTTTCGGGTCTAGGTGATTGTGGCCCGAAACGTCTCTTGTACATAAGAGAGACACAAGACTCGATCTTAGTGCGGGGTCAGGACTATGTATGTGACTATTGGGTGTATATATTAAAATAAAACATACTGACTACGCGCGAAACCATTACATGTGCTAAGTTTGATAATTGACAATACCCAGCGACTACCTTCCAAGCACGCGCATCTACTCATACAAAAATCATTTAAGAGGTTTTTAAAATATTGTTTCAGATCAAAAATGGAGTTGAAATCACCAAAAGCGAAGAAAAAGTCTAATATCGCTAAACTGGTGTCGTGGGGCAAATTGTTCCGGACGCCGATTCTCATCTTGTTCCTCCTGGGAACCACCAACTGCCAGGACGACGAGGAGGTGCTGCCCTTCAGCCCAGTGCATCTGCGCCACAGGCATGCCAACGAAACGCTGAGGAACAAACTCAGTGAGATCAAACATTTAAGAAGGCATTTAAACAAAGAGATCCTGAACTTCGTGATGACGGACCACCTGATGGACGGCGAGGTGGAGAACCGCGTGCACTACAACGGCATCACGGCCAAAGAGACTTACGTCGGCGCTGACGGGTAAGCTAAATAACTGTCGGTTTTTGATACCCACCATTTTTTAACCTCAAACTTCGACGATCATGTTAGTATATTTTATTTACTTTTATTCTTAACTGCACACAAAAAGAAAAAAGCATACAATATTTTACGAATAAAATTAAAGAAGACAGTTGGCAGTGTTATCGCCCCAAGCAATTTCTTACAGGCAGTCTTTGGATGGATATAATAAAAATATAAGAAGAGATCTTTCTTATTTAGTTCCGGTTTTCTTTAATTAATTGTACCTTGATGTATTAATACTAACGCAATACAAATATCACAAAAAAAACTTGCCTACTAAATTCAAATTGTTAGAGCCGTTCTAAATAGAAAATATCGAATTCAGCATGAATGATGCCTACTTGATCCAATTAGAATTTCTGTCTCACATAAACCCAGGCACAAATTGACAGTATTTGGTTGCAGTTTCCTTTTCTTATCATTCTGTATCCATCTTATAGCCTGCAACGAAGTACGATAATTACTTCTCGTCAAGTGAGACACCTAATGTCAGTTAGCCATTTCTAACCTTAAAATAATAACACTACAATTAAATAAGTAAGAATACTGAACTAACCGCAATTTCAAAACCGCCAATATATTTTATGCGTCATAATATAATGCTTTTAACATTTAAAAACCTTCAAGTTATGGGTCACATTTCATGTGGTTTAAAAGCCTCTAATTAACGCCGAAATGTCGGCAGCATTTCTCATCGCCCGCCATAACTTGTTTCGAAGCAGCTGGTGACAACTCGCCGGGTCGCGGTCGAATGCAACAGCATAATATTGGCACATTACAAAAATGTTGGTAAAATCAATAAATGAACTTCCACTTTGTGATATGGCTTGAATTTAATTCCTAGACATTGTTATTTTAACGGGTGTTAAACGCACAGGTTCAATGTCATACTTCATCAGTGTTTTTGCACCAGCGCAGCATTTTCTAAAACGAATTCATTTGCACTCATGTGACCATAGAAGTTTTATTAAAGTGCAATCATTAAAGTGGTCAAGGATGGTGGTATAACACTTAAATAATAAAAATCGAACCCGGGCTTGATCGATATAAATCGGATATGAATATATCAGTATTGTACACGGGGTCAAGTAATCTGAAAACACAAGTGGAATGATCCTTCCGCCAGTTCGAATGTCGTAAAAGGTTCCCGAGACTCACCTATAAACAAGGTGTAGTAGATTTCACATTACTTGTAGTACTTCAGCGTAGCAATGTGTACGGAACTCGTCCGTTAACAAGTGCCGGTTAAATCGTATTAACACGTGCTTTTTAGGGATCCGTCGAGCCTAATGTTTTTTATGAAACGGATAAATATCATTTCTACTGAATATGAATCATGTTTCAAAAATGGAAAACAATGAGACCACTGAATACAAACCTTTATGCAAATATAACCATCTATAATCGTTTAATTTTTACGGTGATCGCGAATTTAAACACCAATGCATAATTCTGATTTTTCGGAATCATGTGTGTATTGATAGTCAATCACCACGCACTACCTACAACGCACTATATACGAGTAGTAGTAGTAGAGAGTATACCTTCAAACCATAGCGATTTATGAGAATTTCTATGGTAGATAAAGTCCACCTACTCGTACTATGCCAGCGTGGTAGACTATATAATTAGTAGAATAGAATAAATCTCTAGGATTTATCTGACTAGAATAAATCGCTTAATAGAATTATATATTATAGAGAAGATCCGTGCCCTACAGAGTTACATAATATATGGGACATACGTGGTAGATAAAAAAAAAATGACTGAATCTAAATGATGTTGAACATTTTAATGGATTCAATAAATTATTTTCATTTTCATTTTCATATATTTAAGACTTTATTGAGTACTAGCTAAGAAACGAATGGATAATAATAAGTAACTTTCGCTGTCAATTACACCACCTTTCATGCAGCATACACACCCAAATTATTCAAGTACAAATCCATATGAGAACGCAGTGGAAAGCACAAAATAAAAACAATTCCAGTGACATGGCCATCAAACCCTCATTAATCTTATTTATATTTATTACGACGGGCCGACACACAGACGACAAAGGTTTTGCTTACGTGAGGACATCTCCTAAAATTCATGAGTCGCTATCTCAATTACATATTTAAAATGACTCGCCAAAATAAAAATGCGAATTATTTATCTCAGTGCAATTCTAAAATAGAAAATTATTAAGACTAGCACAGTATAATATATCAATTAATATAATCAGAATAAATATACCCAACAGTCACATACATAATCTTGACTCCACACTAAGATCAAGTCTTGAGTCGTGGGTATCAGGAGCTTCGAGAGACTTTTGGGCTCACAAACACCCAGACCCGAAATAGATACATGTGGATCACACAAATATTTGTCTCGGTGCGAGGATCGAACCCGCAGTCTTTCGTTTCACAGGCGGCGTCTAACCAACGGCGTCCTGCATATTGAATTGGCAGGATTATATTATCTAACTTCCAAAAACGGATTTTTTAAAATAAATTAACATACTATATTATTGTACAGAACCACAGAGACTAAAAAGTCGAGCGTACTTACCACATTTCTTCACTGCATTCAGAGTGCGCGGTAAGTTCATTAGGCTCAATGCAATGCGAGCTGTGGCGCTCCGTACACGCATGCACTCACACAAACACACACACAGGCAAATAAACTTCAATATTACCTATGTGCAGGATACTCAAAAGAATAAATGAATGAAGTCACACACCAAACAAACAGAACCTATAACACGAACAGCAAACGATAAAATTAAAAACAAAAGAGTAATAAATGATTTATTTTCAATGTGTTTATATTTATTTAGTCTCTCTTGTACATGATCTCATGGTCGGCAGCATACAACGGGTTTGTAAGCTACAGTAAAATATTTACCTTCCCATAGTGTATCAGCCCATGTATGTCCCACTACAGAGCTTGGGTCTGCTCTACATTCGAGAGTACGATTGCAAGGGGTTGTCAAGGCAGTCCACCACGCAGACCTTATCCAGGTTGGTAAATTTTACATACCATATATTGTTTTACATATTTTCCGACAGTGTTTTCTTACACCGTTATTGTGCGTGGTGATTCACCATCAAGACACACTTGATCCTAAATAGTCAGGGGTGGGACCTAGGATTTAAGGATATATTATAATTAAAATTAAAATAAAAAAAAACAATTAAGGCGGTTTCAACTAGTATCCAAAAGATGGGCATAATTTAATGTCATGTCCATTAAAGAATATTTAATTTTCCCATAGTAATTAACTCAAGGTCACTGTTTCGCCGACGGCTTCGTATGTGTACTTGGTAAATATGAATGGAATAAGTTCCGATGTCGCGGGTAATTATGTGCAGCGTTGGGTTCGGCCTCCCTCACCTTTGCCCCGGGTGACTTGTGTTTTCGTGAGTCGTGGACGAATAAGTTAATATTCCCGGTTGTCGTAACTCACTGGCGAATCAATATTAATCAATTAGGTCGTAAACTTCATCCTTTTAATCTTGACCCTAGTTTATTTATTTGTATTTGTAAAGTTTACATTGTATGTCCGTAGGTACGCACACCATAGATTACCATTTGTAAGAATTTCTATAGTATTGATTTTCTTTTCTTAGTCATATCATATAGGCAATTAAATAGGTCTTATGACAAGTCAATACACATAGTATCTGTATCTGTATCTGTATCAGCCCATATACGTCCCACTGCAGGGCACGGGCCTACTCGACAATCGACAGTACGATTGAGAGTGATTAGGCCATATAGTCCACCTCGCTGGCCTAGTGCGGGTTGGCGGACTTACATACCATAGAAATTTTTATAAACCGCTATGGTATGCAGGTTTCCTCACGATGTTTTCCTTCACCGTTTTAGTGCGTGGTGATTGACTATCAATACACACATGACTCCGAAAAGTCAGAGGTGTGCCCTGGGATTTGAACCCGCGACTACCGTGAACATGTTGGCAGCCGCGTCTGGTCCGTTTACCAACAGGCCACCACGCACTTTTTAACACACTTTTTATACACATAGTACTTAATCTCTATTCACAAAATATGTTAAGTCCGCCAACACGCATTAGACTTTTGATTGTTGAGGAGGCATGCGCCCTGTAGTGGAACGTATAACAGTACATATTGTATGTCCGATTTGCTATCTCTTGCAAACATCTGTTAAATACTTAACGCAGTCAAAATATTGATAAATAATATCTGCAAAATGTATGTCTTATAGTTGGATATTCGTATGCTCCCGGACTCTATCTGAAAGTCTCCACCTCACATCATATATGGAAATTCGTCACAATGTACCACAGAAAAGTCTTTCATTTCGCATTCAGATTTTGTATAATAGTTATTTTCGACCTGACAGATATGATTTTGTCCAGAAATGGTTCTTGTTCATATATTTAATTGAACTACACTTACACATGTATATAATATAGGTAGATTATAATCCATCCAGTTGCAGAAAAACAATTAATATTTAAGGAGTCTTAAACAGAAATTCCGTTAATCGGCATTGTTTCAATTGACTATTTGCCATTTATCAAAGATATATTATGACATATTCAAAGCGAAACACATCACCCAAAACACAGCGATACTTCATGCACGGCTGTCGCGATCTGCTCACCTTTTCGCGAACACTTCCGCATCCAAAAACATATAGGTCAATAGTTTACAATCAATGAGTTAAAATTAAACCAAGAATCTCACGCCACTCTTGGCACTAGACGCTGTGTCGCTGCTCGACTGCCGTCCAACAGACGCACTTCACAAGTCGATCACGAACGTAGGGACAACGCCGAGAGACGAAAATGTATGGATTGACCAAACAGCAAACTGTTGACAGTAAACTTTCATTTGTTATTTGTATGACGACAGAAAATAGTTTTGCATGAAGCCAAAGTTACAAATATATGGTGCATAACAATTCTGTGTGTATTTTGCGGTTCTCAAACTAGAATTGAGCTAAGATTGAAAAAAAATATTTCCAGCAAAAATATCTTGGTTTTGTAGGTTTTGTTTTTATTTTGTTATGCAATAGATGAAGTGTGATCATCAGGAATCGTAAACAATTTTACTGGTCACATTAAGATATTTTTATTGCAATTTGCGCGGAAAGTGCAAAACATTAAAATGAAAAGTAAAGTACAGTTGGTACAATCCAAACGTTTGCTAGTAAAACTAGTCAAATATATTAGATTTTATTGTGCACTCACGTATTATTAAAACTGAATTGTTTTGTTTAAAAAAAAAGACGATTTTTATTCCGACGTTTCCGTCACCAAAGATTTTAAAGAGCCTTTTTAGTAATTCCTTCATGACGTAGGCGTAGGATATGCAACCGATACTTGAATAGTGACATTAATTTGTTATTCTCAGTATCAGCTCATATACGTCCCTGTTCAGGCCACGGGCCTTCTCCACAATCGAGAGTACGATTGAGAGTGGTTAGGTCATATGGCCTAACCTCCAGCGTGGTGTATAGTCCACCACGCTGGCAATTCTTTCGGTAGGGACAAAACGTTTGATAACTAAAATAGATTTAAAACTGTTTATGAATAAGGTTGTTTATGTTTATGACAATTTTATAACTAATGTCAGCTGGTGTCAATAGACAGTAAATAATACAGACTACGAAAACCTGTGGAAACACTAGCTACTCAATGATTCTATATCAGCCCATATACATACGTCCCACTGCAGGGCACGGGCCTCCTCTACAATCGTGAAGACGATTGAGAGTGGTTACTGGTTAGGTCATATAGTCCACCACGCTGGCCTAGTGCGGGTTGGCGGACTTACATACCATAGAAATTCTTATAAATCGTTATGGTATGTAGGTTTCCCCACGATGTTTTCCTTCACCGTTTAAGTGCGTGGTGATTGACTATCAATAGTCAATGATTAGTTTAAAATATTCTTTATTCAAACCCGTAGCAATCCAAGGCAGTAATTGAAATCGTGTTAGCAACTGAACTATGAGACCCGATAAAACCGTACATAAATAGTTATTTATGGCAGTAAGCGCGTAAATCTCGGACGGCCTTTACAATGTCAATGGACAAGATACACGCATGTGGCACTCTAGCCAAATACAGAGCCAATAAATAAGTGCTCGGGAAATCATAAATATCGGTATTCTTATTTATGTGAACATTATTCGTTTTATCCGGTGCTCAGCACTGCATTATAGTCTCCCAAAAAAGCGTCACTATACATTCGACATGATATTCATAAAATTGAAAAACAACATTAAAAAAATATAAATTTACCTTGTCCCAGAAAATGTGTATTTTTTAAATGTTTTTTCTTTAGATCTTTTTGGTTACCGTAAAAGTTGACAATTTTGCCACACAGCTTAACATTGCCCTAAAATCATTTTTTTAACAAATCTGTTAATATGAAAAAAATATTTAAGTTTATGGCATCATTTATTATTTGGTAGGAAAGTTGATTATATTTGTGATAGCACTGTGAATCGCAGTTATTCCTGAGTTTATTTAGTAGCTTGTGAGAGCTTGTCAAAAAAGGTATGTCTTTTGGCGGGCCAATTTCGTCTGAAAAATATTCGTGGATTGTGCGTCATGACGAGACCGCAGATAGATTATTTTAATGTACGTCATAGAATATGAATTATTAAGTTTTTTAATAACAGTTTAGTTATCTAATCGTTAAAAAGTCATTAAATTTCGGGATGGGCAATTTTACCCTGACTTTTTCAGACCTGTGCTTGACAACATTGCCCATCATCAAAAAGTACCTAGGGTTGTCAATATCTCGATAAATTAATTTGATAAAATCTAAAAACGTTTTGACGCCTGTTATTTTAAAGATCAATCGAATTTAGAAAGGTGTCTTTTTAATCGACTTAAAAAAAGAAGGTATTTATTTTATTTTGATTGCAAAATAGATCAAAACTTAAGTTGACATTTTGTTTGTAGCATATTTTAAATTTATTTAAATAAAAGATTTCTATAGCGTGCAATGCTTGATTTAATTACCACTTTCATATTATGAAAAGTAAAAATGTGAGAAATTATATAAAGTAAAATCAATTTACTGTAATGTGACAGCCCTAAGAGTTTTTCACCATTTTCCAGAGTTTGTATGGAAAAAGTAAGAATCGCTAGGTAAAATTGCCCATAATTTTTTGTTACGAGTATCTGTTAACTTTAAGAGATTTTTTCTAAACCATTGCTAAGATTATTTTTTATACTTATTTCATTTTTAATTGTGTAATAATAAGGGTCATATTTTGGCAGATATCAACATGGGCAATGTTAGCTGATAGCCACATAACTTTGCCCATCATTAAAATAATAAAAAATAAATTGAAAATATTAATTTATTTTAAATATAACATAGCTAATAGTAGCATATGGTTATGTAGTTGATTTAAATGAAAAAATATATATAGGTGGTTATAGAAAAAATATGAGATATAGCAGATTTTATCAAAAAATCGGGCAATGTTGTCGCCTTTTACGGTACGCAATTGTAAAGCAGAATAAGAACAGCAGTTTTGAGTTAATCTTCTAACGCGATCAATGCACAATCAAGTCAGATATATCGGAAATCGAGTACGCTTATCACGACAAAGTATAAAACAAAGTCGCTTTCTCTGTCCTTATGTCCCTTTGTATGCTTAAATCTTTAAAACTACGCAACGGATTTTGATGCGGTTTTTATAATAGATAGAGTGATTCAAGAGAAAGGTTTATATGTATAATATGTACATATTATTGTACAGAAATCTATTTGTACCCGGGCGAAGCTGGGCCGGGCCGCTAGCTAGCCGCTATTTTATAATTTGTCTAAAACTATTTATGACTTTTCTATTATTAATTCACAAAATGTTTATAAATCAATCACTAATCAACGCTTAATTAACACCTAAACCTAAACTATTAGATACAATAGCAATACGCAATCGTTCCCGCCAGAACTTATTCGTTCCGATTATACCAACTATTGTCATACTTACCTAATTTATGGGTAAAAAAATTCCCTTCCGAAAATTAAAAATATGAATTTTAGTTCTTGTATTTTTTTTAACAAGAAACTTAATATTATTTTTACAGCCAGTATTTTGAAAACCGAATGTTATTTATTTTTCCACTCTTTATCAAATTACTTTCGGTCAGTATCACATGATAAAATTATAACTTTATTCTGTTTAATCTAAATATCTACAGGTTTTTTTTTTTAAATAATGCTAAATATCGTATCTGGCGACCAATATTTTTTTCTCTCTTCTTGGCGGCCAATACTTAAAGAAATTTTGAAACACCCAAAGTATATTATTCTTCTTTTGAAATTCAATTATCTATTCAGCCAGTAGGTTCCTCAGTGTGTGTATTGGAAAATATTTTTGATTGCTATTAGTATTGTATAATACCCATATCATAAAATAAAATCAGGTAGTATAACAAAATATGCTGTCTGCAAAAATACTAGGATTATTTTTAAAATGTTTCGTTTTTTTACTGGTGTTGTACTACTTAGTTTAATAAACTAAGTATATTTTGTCAATATTTTTACACCGCTCCGCATTTTAATCCTTTCATAAAAGATTTCACCTATATTGTAGGAATTGACGAAAAGATTGAGGACATATTGCTTTTTTCTCTGTTTTTCATTTGTAAATACTAAAAGTAACTATTCTCATATCCGTATTCATTCTTCATTACCATATAAGTAATTGGCAATATAGTATTTATGTATATAAAACTTACATCGCACAAAGAAATATTGTTTACGAGATATAACATGCTTGAACTGCCATCTTTGATCTATAATTATGTAATTATTCGATAACAACAGTGAATTATATATACACTGCGTAGTTTAATGACGCCTTCAACATGCAGCTCGTATAAAAATAGTGATGTACATAAATAGATTATTTGTTAAATACAATCTAAACACTATTTACTTTAATCAGCATTAGCCAGCTGTTAGTATAGACGTTACACAATTTCGAAATATGAAATCTCTTTAGATGGTCTAATCGTCATATCCCACAATACTGCCAATATTGGCACCAAATACATGTTAATCCAAATAAGTATTATATTGGTGTAGATATTGGTGAATTTGTTACTTAATGAACTGAAATGATAATAATTTATTGAATGCATTAAAATGTTCAATCATTCAGTTCTCTTTTCAAAACCTGTTTACAATATACTGAGTATTACAAAAGTTACAAGTAGCATTAAATCAGAGCAGTTCATTAACACATTTTTATAATTTATAAGCAATATTAATAACATTTCCCACTAAATGATTGAATAATCTGTATTTGTAACAGCCCGTAAATCACCCACTGCAGGGCACGGGTCTCCACTACAATCGAGAGTACGATTAAAAGGGATTAGGCCTTTAAATCATTAAATTAGTAGGAACTAAGATAACTAGTTGCAAAATGTTGCCGGTCTCCATACAAATATGTTACCAGCAGGGCGCGTGAATATTAAAGTCCAATATTCAAAACGAAGTATTTCAAATGTAACATTAAAAAATACGCGTCAATCACATCAAAAGCAAAATTTTCGTAAAAAATGGATTCCACTCAAAATATGAGTCACGTGGAGATCTGTGCCAACATATGTTTCGTGTAACAACCGGCATATTTTTACATACACACGCAAGAAAACGCATTGTGCACGACTTTTCTTCGTACATAAAAATAAACCGAGAAAAATAGAATATTACGCGCTCGGACAATTCGTGTGCAGCTTTTGAAGCCTGCCTGAAATTACGAGTTAAACCCGTTGTTCAGCCTTATGTGCTAGTGGTCCTAGCGAGAAAGAGAGAGAGAGAGAGAGAGAGAGAGAGAGTGCTCTTTCTTAGTTTTATACCCATAATGCAAATGTTCACTATATGATTGTACAAACATAGATTTGTTTCTCATATTTCTATCATTGTTCATAACTTGTATTAGGGGAGACCAAGGATGAACACAACGATTGGCAATATTTTTTCCAATATCTCTCTGAACGTGTATGATCACAAAATATTAATTATTACACCCGATATATTGGTCTTTTGGCTCTCTTTTAACACCAACATGTCGGAACTAGTATAGTTAAAGATTTTGAAAAAAAATCCAGTTAGTAAAATAGTGGCATTTATTACAATCAACCCTACCTCTGGGGTTACAAATAACTTGCAAATAAAATTAGAAATTACTTATTTTCGTCATACAGCATATGAGAGTAAATAACATATATTTTTGAAAAAAACATTTGTTTCTTTCATCCCGCGTTACATTCGGCCCTGATCTCCACTGTATACTTTTAATTTCAATATATTTTCGCTTAGACAAACATAAATGTTATGAAGAGTTATCTAACATCGGAACGACATAACAATCAATATCATGTAAACAATAAACTGAATGTAAACTAACCTTTCTTAACCAAACATGAACTCCATATTAATTAATTAGTCTCATATCAAGTAATATGACGTTTGAAAACTGCATAATGTAAACAAATTGAAATAAAGCGGACTCAACATAAATACGCAACGCAAAATTACATAGATTTCACATTTTATACGCATTTGTTAAATATAAAAATATTGTACCATCCAAGTTAATTATCCACGCGCTCTTTCCTTAAAGAAACCGCAGATTTCGCCCTTTTCTCTTCCCATAGTTGTTCTTATTCTGAGAAATTAAAGGCAATTGTTTACAGTATTGCGAATCACTACTTAGAAGTGAACCTAAAATAGAGGTTATTGGAATAAGCGCACAGTTGTTTAGCGAATAGTGTGTGACTGAAACTCTTGACCTTCATAATGCGCTGGCAACACGACACGCGACGGATCTTACCGATGTAACATCCGTCCGCGAATTTATTATCTATTATCTTTTATCAAAAATAAATCGTCTCATATTTAAATTACCATATTGTTAACCGTGACCTCTTAAATGCAATTTCTGTACTGAACAATATCGTATTGAATAAAATTTACTAGTCTGACAATATTATTTCGCTCTTCACTGTTTGGATATTCTAATGTACTCGCGCTGAATTGAGATGATCCTATACTTATTGCTTTATTACTTATCATACACATAATACAATAATATTACGTATTATTCTGTGAACTTAAACATCTTCTTGGCAATGACGACCTAATGTAATGATATTATACATTTTCACGTCCAATTATTTAATTATTACTACAACACTCCATCAAGCAATTACATGTCAAACGACTTTCAGTTCTTGTAACGTTTACATAAGTGTAAAAAGCTAATTATAAGTATGTTAATAAAGCGGCCTACTGCTTGTGTAATTACGAGAGCAAATAGAAATGTCAGATAACACCGAAATAAAGAAAGTTGAAAAATCGTACGTGGATCGAATCTCAAAATAATTTTATTTAATTTTAGAGAGTTCTAATTATGCAATAGCTCAGTTCTTATCAAATAAACATATACAAAGTTAGATAAATTGAATTTTAAACTCTGGAATATATACGTGTAATACCTATATCTACCTTCCTATTTCTAATCGCTAGCGTGTCTCAAGCGAGTAAGCAACCATCCCGGATATCACATGCTTTAACGACTTTTCGGAATTACAGAATGAGTGCATTCAGAAAATGAGCGATTGTTGTGAATTGCGTCATGCGCAGACATAGTATAATTATAATATTCATAATGTTAATTCCTGTTAAATCCGCCAGTACTCGTCCTGTGATGTCATCTTGCCGTTTCTAATAATTTTATGCACGTCAGAAGGAAGTAGCGTATGTCTAATAACGCCATCTGTTGGCGATTCCAAGGAAATATTGTTAGGGAATAGAATGAACATAAACTTAATTCTATCGGCGGAAATATATTACATTACAAACTTTTACATTAAACTGACAAAAAAATATCCATAAAGGTTATAGAAAATGGTATGTACACCTTACCGAATTACTAAAAAATACAGCTACATTTCAACATGGATCGACCTCGGTTTCACCAAGCTTCCTTACTCTTTTTCTGTTTATTTTTTGAGAGTAAGATAACCGAAGACAATACAATGGAATTTAAAACAGCTGCTAAAGTGTAAGGATAAACTATACTAAGAAATCGCTTCTTGTATCCGTTTGGATAGTAGTTCACCATATAAATCCACAACCTTTATTTATTTTTCAGTATTAACAAACAATTACACTTTTCTAGACCAACTAACCTCTTTGCCCACGAATTAAATATCACAGTTAGATAAGGCCAACGAGGACATAGATGAAATGCATCCTCCCTCGCCCAGGCGATTTCAGGACAGTAAGAAGTATTACTCTACCGACAAGTTACTATGCTATGCAATTATTAAAAAGTACCTAAATAAAGTCACAACGACTAGTACAGCAGACTTTTATTGGCTCAATTATTTAATTCGAACAGGCTAGACATAAAGAAAAGAAGATTACAAATTAAAAATATTAAAATGTTTAATTACAATGAAATAAAGGTACAAAGAAATGTTTAGGTTAAAAATAATATTATTTACGGTTTTTTTAAACAATCTTATTCTTTTTTTTGATTACTTATATTCCACAACCGTCCGACCGCTTGCCATCAGGCATCAGCCCTCTTCGGAATAGGTCTTTCTTTATCTGTATCTGTATCAGGCCATATACGTCCCACTGCAGGGCACGGGTCCCCTTTACAATCGAGAGTACGATAGGTCTTTACATTCGCCATATTAGCCCGAAGCGCGTTGTAAACGTAAGCACCCGTTTCTCGAGAAAAATGCTTAGGTGTGTACGATATTTTCACTTATACTATACAAACATGTAATTATAAATCATTAATACACAACACATAACTGTCAAAATCTTGTAATAAAACTCGGATATGCAAATGTTATAGCACATTTTCTCTTATACTCAAAATAAGTGATTTTTAAAAATCAATATATAATGTATATAACTCATACTTTAAAGTTCTGATATATACAGAGAGTGCGACTGAAAATGAAGCCAGGCGGTAGTTTAGTTACTTCAGACTGTGCTTTAGACATAATGCAACTAAAAAGCGACGTTTTTTTTTGCATTTTTTTACCTATTATCGTGTTTGCGCAGTAATACATAGTTTTTTTAAAATAATAGTTTAGACCCAAAACTACATTTTTTTAAAGACGCAAGAGTACGCTAGGATTTAAATTTAATTATTTTAGAAAAATCTATGTAAAACAAGATTTTCAATATTTTTTTAAAAATCATCGATTTGTTATGCAAAATCTTAAGTTGCATTGTCTATCTGAAGTGTGACGTGAATGTGTGTGACTCGGAAGTCGCCAAAACTGCCACCTAGCTGCGTTTTCGGTCGCAGTCTAAATGAGCCCGGTATAGTCGTGTTATTTTCTTTAGTAGGCCGATATAATTGCGTCGATTGGCGAGACGTGATTATGCTCCGCTATTTAGTACATTGTATGTATGAAATGAAAAGTGCGTGACTGCTATCTCCCATTAAAATGATTTCATTTTAAGCATGCGTTTAAGTGAGTGGAACTCAATAGTGTGAAAATGTACAATAACACGAGATGCTAACATCTTGTATCTCTACACTGTTTATATTTTATGCTACTATTTTTACGACACTTATCGTATATAAAGATGATATACATATAGATAAGTACCTAACAAGTTTCAGGGAATTTGTAGTTCTTTCTTCTGGCAAACCTACTGAACCTTTAATGACAATTTCATAATAACACACCGTTCCCTCTTTTTTTTTTCAAATATAATATTTGAAAATATTGTTTTCAACATTTTCATAATAATTGATATTTTCAATTAGGTTTAATAACCAGAGAAAACCGGAATATAGGAGACCCCCCTAGATAATTTTTAAACTTATCCCCAATATGATAACTTAATAAAGGCTCATAGAAGTTATCAGAAAAGCTGTTTCTGTGCTATGAAATTACTCAAATATTATAGGCTGATATTAAAGAATATTTAGTGTCAGTTTCACCAGTACCTAATAAAGTCCCTGGTAGCTATCTGGCACTTTATCAGGAACTGGTGAAACTGCCCCTTAGCCGTCTATTGGCAGCCCTATTTACACGGAGTACAGGTGGCGCAGCCCTGGCGGCGCGTGTGAGTGCACACTGCAGGCGGCGCGTGACGCCCGTGCTCACTCTCATTACAGCGCCACTGCCGCCGCGCCGCGCCGCCACGCAGTGTGGACCTCACACATCTTATTAAATACTTTTCCACTAAATGCTAAAATCACCTACAAAAGTAGGTACATACATTCGCCTCACATCTAGAATGATTTGCTAATAGGATAAAGTTGCAACAACAACGCAAAACATCTCCATGCCCTAGAGTGTTACAGATGTTCATGGGTAGCGCCCTATAATATAAAAAATATGTTTTTGAAACTAATTTAAAAATTAGGGCCTTAACATCAGTGTTGTACTTCTTAATGTACATTAACTTTCATTTTAAATTATCAGGCCCTAAGCGTCGCTTGTATGATACTTAAAATTGCGACTTGCTCTTTCAAAGTTTTTCTTCTTGCTAAATATTATTTCAGCGTCAGGAGATTGCCATCCAGATTAACCTTAATTTTTTGGTGTTTCATAAAATCTCTAGATATAACAATATCCACTTATGTAGGTATGTTAATAATGGGTAATAAAAGCTACGTATCCACTCTATGCCACGGGCTGCATAAGGCGGTCATCGCGCCGTGACTCGAGCTCTTTAAGTAAGAGCGCACAGATCACTGCGCACCCATAGACCAGAGACACGACGCCCGACACTCGCGCATAGACAATACGCGCGCAGGCTAGTGAGGCACAATTATTTGGCATAGACAATCGCGAGGGGCGTTTTTGATACTGATTTACGCGACATGTTGACGCGGGTTGATGAAGTGGCATCGTTGTTCATACGGATAATCGCAAGAGGTAGTTTTGTAATCACCAGGATTAATATTTTCCAACTCCCGAATTTAAACCATTTGCAGCGTCCTCGGCGAATAGACAATTAATTTTAAATATATGAATTATTGAGTATGCCTATTGCTTTTAATAAGGACATTTTCAATATTTAATTTCAAGCAGATCTAATGATCCCTGCAAAATATCCTTTACAAAATTCAGTAATTTGGAGATGGTATTTGATTTATTTTAAAAATGAATCCCTATTATGTGGTGTTTACTCTGAATTTGTGTTATATTTGCGTTTTCTGTTAGTTTTCGTTAGTCTGTGTGTAAAATATTGTAGATGAATAGCTACGTAATGCGAATCGAGTGCAGAATTCAAGCCCTCTTCACGTACCTACTGCCTGCTATCCATTGCATGAAACGGATCATACGTGGAATTAAAATATGAAGACCTCTTACAGGTGACCTTAATTGGCCTATATCATAAAAACAGACTGTATGTTTTATAAAATTTACACGGTGTTAGCAAAACGCTTCTGAAAACGAAAACAGACAATTTGTAAGACGCAATGTAGGAAAGGCAAGGATTTAATATAAATACGATTACATAATAACGATGATACTAGAGTAAATTTACTTGTATTCATCTGACTCTTTTGTTCTCAGTTTTTAACTCATAATCTGTATCTTAGACAAAAACATAAACTAGATTGCTAAACACAATTTTGTCAATATCGCGAACTCTAAAAAAACATTTTTCTGTCCCGACATGATTCCGCTCACCTGGCTCGCTCCTAATCTAGCTCATTGTCTCTGCCCACCCGGCCGTCGCCTTTGAGACGTAAACAAAACGTCGCTGACACTCTGTACCCATAGACAAGAATAATAAATTATCTGTGTGACAGCTGGTGGCGGGAAAATATCTTTTTTATTTATTGGGAAATGTCCGATGAATACACAGGTTGATGGAGACCCATGGGAGACTTATCTCTTAAAAGTGATGGCGATAATGACCTTTGTATGAATTAATTAAAGTTGGTGCCACTTTTCTGTGTGTTTTTTGCGTCTCTATTATTAATTTATAATTATACCAACCATAAAACGATTATACAAAAGAAGCTGTAGTTAGTCTTTTCAGTCTTGCCTACTAACCACTGTATGTATTTTGTATAAGCCTATATACGTCCCACTACAGGGCACGGGCCTCCTCTACATATAGCCATATAGTCCACCACGCTGGCCTAATGCGGGTTGGCGGACTTTACATACCATAGAAATCGCTATGGCATGCAGGTTTCCTCACGATGTTTACCATCACCGTTATAATGCGTGGTGATTGACTATCAATACACACATGACTCCGAAAAATCAGAGGTTTGCCCTGGGATTCGAAACCGCGACCACCGGGAACATGTAGCGCTTGGCCGCGTCTGGTCCGTTTACCAACAGGCCACCACGCACTTCTACTAACCACTAATTTTATTATTTTCATTTCATGGCAAGGAATTAGGCTTTACACGTAAATATCCTTTAACGCGATTACCAGAGCTAATCAAATATCTCTCTTTTGGGATACATAATATATTTTAGTAAAGTGAAAATGTCATGCAGTGCACCGCAATTATATTGTAAGGATTAATTAAAAACGAAACGATTCAAACTGCGTTTTGTATTTGATTAAATCGATTACCAACAGCGATCAGTAGGCGTTACCTACACAGCGGAGTATTAAAACGGCCGCGCGGCATCTTAATGAAAATAAACCACGAGCCTCCACGAGTCCACACACTGCCCACTTCCCATTAGCTGACGTGTCAATTTATTCCGCGGCTAATGAATCGATTTCAAACTAAGATGCAATCACCCGAACAATAAGCCCACCATAATTCTCCGAAAAAAAACGGGATAGCTCATAAAATGCACGTGTTAATCCCTACTGATGTGTGTATTACTATGGATAAATCGCTGAATCACTTCTGCTGGAATTTGCCGTTACATTACTGAAATTCCGGATTATTCTTTTTCGGGAAAATCCTTGGTTCAACAAAGATATCAAATCATTTTTTATCAGCCGTGTCTGACTATCAGTATTGGTACTTGTTACAATGATACATATTACTGCAAACTTGTTCATATAATTAAATTTGTAATATCTCAAAAATATATCTAAGATAAGATGACGTGAAACGTGAATGATACTGTTTTTACGAGGTCGTAATATTTAAAGCAGTAGTAAACTCCAAAAACACAGATAACTACCTACTCTACCATTCCTATAAATTCTACTTGCAACAATAAGTACCTACCACATTCATAATTTTATAAACAAATTATGTCTACTAGAGAACATAAAATATGGCTACCCTACACTGCAAGTCTACTCTGTGTCTATCACAGACATCCTCCCACACCGAGGCACTCAGAAAAAAATAGAAAGTATCGGCGAAAGCTCCGATGACTTGCACAAATTAAAACTTTTGCAACGCCATCTTTTATTAAAGCACCGTTAACTTTTAGGCCGACTAATGAAAAACAGGCATTAAGTGTACGGTAATGAATGACCAAATCACATCGTAACACCGATGGGGCTAGTTATATTTAATAAGTTTTTATTTTACACTGCCTTGATCATTTTTATCTACAATCGTTCAACAAAGCACACTTATGCTGTTGTTTTATCGTTTCAGAATCAGAAAATTATTATATTTCAATAAAGCGTACGGTTAGCTCGCTCATAAGAAAGTTCTTAGAGGATATTTCAAAGATGCTACTTTTGAAAATATTTAAGAGGATATTAAAGAATATTAAAGAGATTTTTTTCATTAATAAAAAAATGAAGCTCGCGCACAGTAAATGCCATTTGGAGCTTCGAATTCGTAATTTGAAAAGATTGACGGACCGCTATGATGGCTGTCGATACAGAACTGTGTCGCGCGAGAATAGAGCAATTTTTATGTTGGGATTTTTATGTGCAATTTTAATGTTATTGTAGGTGTTTCATAGTTCTCAACTCTGTAGATAAAAGATAAGATTTATGTTAATAAAACATAGAGTTGTGTGAAATTTGATACTTATTTATTTGTATAACGGTATTTTCTTAAAAACTGTACATAGGTACATGGGTAATAAACCCTCAATGCTTAGATACAATAATCTGTTACGACATATACCCACATACTTATACTACGCTGACGACATGTATAGTGACGAATCGATAATCAAATTGCATTAGTCGGAAATGAAACGAGTTACTCCAGGTTAATCCGACTTACACGTTTAATTAATACTAAGAAGCATTTTAATTAAATGAGCTAATGTAAGATAATAAAACCGCTACTTAACCATAAATTAAATGTTAGCAGAGGCGCCATCTATAAGAGTCGGTATTTCAGTTCCAAATATTTTTCCTGTATTTTGCCATTGCTTACAATTAATTTATACATCAAAAATGAGTACCTACAACCTACAACTAGTCATCTTGTTGATGCCAAGACCAATAAGTAATGTTCTAACCATAAAGGCGGTTTAATAAAGGTTGTATTGCGTGTTCCGGTGCGTGATCTCCCCACGTATCCACGAAATGTAAACAAATACAGTTAATGATAACAGTTACAATGAACGCGGCACGATATGTTCGTGAGCTCTCCCATTAGTACCAATACTGGTCGCAGTTAGCGCCCAATTCGCGGTCACGCCGTGCGCGCCTACACACTAGTTAAGTTAGGTACGTCTCCGAATGCATCGTCTATGCCAGTGGTTCTTAACCGGTAGTCCCTGGACCATTAGTTATCCCTGGAAGAATCCTCACTGGTCCGGTGAGCCATCCTAAAGCCATCCTCAAAATAATTTAAGATTTTTTTATTTATAAATCTCAAGAAAGGCCCTTTTTATTTACATTTGGCCCTGTATTAACTAACAACCAAACCAGTCAATCAACCGGGTGGTCAATGGCTAAAGTATTAAGAACCACTGGTCCATGCTCTATATGTCTGTGGGTTGTCTATACATTTATTTCTAAACGTAGGCAGATTACAAATATAATTGCTTTGTTCGGTGTCTTAACTGTAGGTGGTAGCGTTGGCACAGTTTTTATTTTTTTCATTCATTACTATAATTATTGATCGAAATAAGCTCAGCGATCTGTGGGTGGTGTGAGTGGTACCTCTGCTTACGTTACTTAAATGACGCAAACTCCACCATATAGGTTTTGGAAGCTTTTGTCAGTCATATCTTGGCATGAATAGATGGGCTCGTCCGGAGCAGTACCACTGCCTTACAGGAAATCCTAATTAAGTGATAGCTTTCGTATTTCGATCGATGAGTGAGATTTCCGTATGCCCGATACCCCTTTCCTGTTCCCATGCTTTTTTTTTCTCTCTCTGATGGATGATGACCCTATCTGAAGTTCCAGATAACATCTATGATCTTAGCGTTGTTGATGTTCATGGGCGGTTGTGATCACTAACTATCAGGTGACCTATTCGCTCACTTGCCGGAGCTACTGAATAAAAAACGTGGTAGAGCTCTGCTTTAGGTCATTAAAGCTCCAATATACATGGGTTGATTCGACCGAAGTGATAACGCTTTCTCGCTGAAAACCGACTAACAGAAAACAAATTTGTTAACGTACGTAACATATTTGCAGTTAAGTTTAATTCAATAAGTGAAACTGTCGGCGACCAAAAAGCTTGAGATAGGGTCTACTTATCCGCGCAGATAGCGCCCAACACACACTATGATGGAACCATCATCAAATTGACTGAAACAATTGTATCGCGTCCTATGTGCGTCCGCTTTCCACCACGCCAGCAAAATTGTGATATTACTCGCCGGTGGATACTGTATGCGTCTGCTCTACACTTGCCATGAGTCATTTCAGTCATTTTGTCGCGACAGGATAATCTAATCAAAGGAAAATATTTGTATTTACCACCCAAACACGACGATAGATAGAATATTAACAGAGTCTTTTATTAGCAAATAAAATTGTAGCATTGTGTCTGTAGTCACTAAATTACTACTTGGCTTAGATTTCGGTCATAATCCTGATACACCCGTTATAGTTCAATAAATCAATAGTAATTATATAATGGCGAGCAAGCCCTATTTCTATGAAGAGGCTTAAAAGAGCTCGGTCCCACGAGACGTGTAAGTGAGCCGGCTGGTACTACCACACCGCTCCACCGCTCCGACAAACTCAACAACTAGCCAACAAGATTAGCGACCGACGCGACTCCATTTGCGGCCGCCATTCTGCCGAGCACGTCAAACTAACAAAACGGATTCCCGCAGGCATTGCAGACACTGTTTTGTTTTTAGCTGCATTCAAATTATATCATCAATCTTGTAATAAATGTCATATTGTAATTGTTACAGTCTACCCTTTGTACAGACATATGCTATATTCACCACTCTTCAAAGGGTCCGTCTACACTCTATTCCTTTAAAAAATCAATTAACACCTGCAGACTTTTGCATAAAATAAATGGATATTCTGCGTTAACACAGTAGTCTTTACATATACTCTAATTACAAGTACAATGATGTAGTGAGTTTAATCTTTGTTTCAACATTAAAAACAGTTCATTTCAACAGATTACACGTTCACGGCTCTATAGAGGTTATTAAACATTAGCCGCCAATCGTAGAGAGCTTGTGCAGTGATCCCGCGAACAAAAAGCATTCGACAAAAACTAAAGAGCTTTGAACTTTTCGACGCGAGCTAAGACGGCGCGCCGCGCGCTGCCGCCGCCCCGAGCGGCTGTCTGTGACAACTCTCTGACCTGGATAACATGCCTTGATTGTTATTTCCAACGTGAACTTAACTTCTATATTGCAGGTGTGTATTACACTTCATTAAAAACATACCTTGGAAGGGCGCAAGAGTCATTTTGATATTGATAGAAATTGTGACACCCTCCGTAGCGCAGTTGGTTGAGCGCCGGCTGTGAAACGAGAGGCAGCGGGTTCAATTCCCGTTGTGAGATAAATATTTGTGTGATCCACAGGTATTCGTTTCGGGTCTCGGTGTTTGTGAGACCGAAAAGTCTCTCGTAGCTTCTGAAACCCACGACACAAGATTTGATCTTAGTGTGGGATAAAAACTATGCATGTGACTGAATCTTCAATGTTGCTAAAGAAAACATTTGATCAAAAATGATATCGAAATTAATATACGAAAGTTGAATTCCATGCTGGTCGATCGATATTTTCGGAACATCACTAAATTAGCACAAAGAATTCTGTAAATAAGTACCTATATATTAATGTCTATTTACGTCTTGTATCATTCATAGTTCGTACTTACTACTACAACTCTAAATAGGCTAAGCAGTCTGTAGTGAATATTAACGGTACGATATTTCGAGGTGGTTCATGTAGGCTGCCAACGGTCCGCGGGAGGTTTTTTGCGCGTCGATTATGTCGGTGAATCAATTCCGACAAAATTATCGACACAAAAAGCAACAAACGCCATTGTTCTACAATCACTACAAATAAAGTCCGAGAAACAAAAACATTAATCGTTTATGAAACGCGAAACCACTGCCACGGCAATTCTCTTTATTTGTGGAAATCGTGAAACCGAACGATTTAAAAATACTTTCCTTGTGAATATTCGAACAATTATTTTTTATATTATTCTTTGGGTCTCTTAATTTATTACTCTTATAATTTTTGAAGAGTATAATACGTAATTACTGATGAAAAAATAAAAATATACCCGTATTCTCACTACCCTCAGCGGTCCAAACCCTGGGTTGACCTAATAATTTTTAAATAACTTCTAAAAACAGTATTCATAAATTATGAGAAAAATATATTTTACTGAGAAGATAATATTTAAAGTATTTAAGTTTAAATCACTTAAAATAGTCGTTTATTAGAAGATGCACCGATTTTTAAACTTTTACCAAAAAAAATATCTCATTCTACTCAGCTGACTTTGTCAATGCGATTACTAAGTTCAGTTATTATTTTATTATTTATGACTTATACTTTACGGTAGTGGCCGATTAGTATTGCCGACACCGTCGGCAAAATCGGACATAATTCTAATATCTGATGAGTTATAAGCCAATATTACGCGAGTTTTTAAGATTACCACGCGCGGGTGCTCTTTACCATCTCCGTGATAAGCAGGTAAATAGTGTACTACGTTACTGCATTATTTGTTTAATTATTTTTTTATGCGTACATAAATAACTTTATTAATATTAAGTAGACTTAATGCTTATTGTTAATTAATTAAAAATAAAAATGATGTCAATCCTCATTCCATTCTATCTCATTACCAGGAATTCCTCTCAGTTTTATTTCGGACGGTAATGAGAGTGTATGGAACGTAATGAGAAAAAATCAATACTTATTTGTTTTGCATTATTTTTACTTTTGTTTTAATTTCTATCAATTATTTATATATATTCACAGACTTCCACATTATTTAGAATTAATAAAATTGTTGTTTCATTAATATTTCAGCAATGGCAAAATCTAAAAAAGGGATCAACAACGAAGAAAAAATGGAAAAGGCTAGACTACAGAAAAGAAAAATATATGCAGGAATAAAAAGAGACCCTGAAAAATATGCTCAACAATAAGGATAGATTACGTCATATAAAAAGAAAAAAACAAAAAAATATTAAATTAATTGAAGACATGACGCCACGCCGAAAGAGATCTCAATTGATATTGGTGCAATACATTATTCTATCATTAGAGCATTAAGTTAATTCAAAGACTGTATTTAGGAATATCTCATATTATGATTAATAAAGTTGATATTTTTTATATGTATTATAATACTAGCGGCCCGGTTCAGCTTCGCCCGGGTACAAGTAGATTTCTGTACAATAATATGTATGTATTATACATATAAATCTTCCTTTTGAATCACTATATGTATTAAGATAACCGCATCAAAATCCGATGCGTAGTTTTAAAGATTTAGGCATACAAAGAGACATAGGGACAGAGAAAGCGGCTTTGTTTTATACTATGTAGTGATAAGTACTTAAAGTCTGATTTTATGTTTCTAATAGTTTATATAAATGCAAGTCAATGAAACTTTTGTTATTTTCAACATAATTTCATTTGTTACTAAATTGTTCAATAACATTATTGTATTGACTACATTTTTTGTTATTTTTCAATTAATAAACACAATAATAGTCACTTAAGGTCTTTTATTATTAATTAATTTAGTTTTAAAAATGCGAATTATTAAATTTAATAAATAATCGGTGGCTTATTTCATTACCGTCATCAATACTTTCATTACCGTAAACTGCCATTCTCATTACCGTTTTAAACAGTATTTTCAAACTTAATTTTCTCAAAACCTATGGAAGTTGTGTATGTAGAAACCACATTATTGTATTATTATACATCCATACTATATGAATCAGGCATAAAAATACAATTTCATGATATTCTTTCCTGATTCAAAAAATCTGCTCAATTTCCACAAATTATGAGAATTACCGGTCATCATCTTAGTAATTCTACTTGTATATTCGTACGACTATTTTTTGTTTGCACATAATACTTAATAGTTTTGAGTAAATTGGCTCGTCATTCAGTGGCTTAGGAACTGAGTACACCTTTACTAACCCATTATATTATAACCGAACCGAAAATAAAATCTTATATTCTTGTTAAATCCTCATTTGAAGAAGCAGAATTTGTTCGACAGTTGAGTGCTATACTAAGAATAACAAGTGTTTTATTAAAAATAGCCAATTCGGAATGGCGAACCGTAGATGGATACAATAAGTTCCTCGGCAAATATTTAAATTTGCGTGGAGTGGCGGCGCGAGTGACACGCATCAATACAATGCCGCTGTTACCAGCGACTGGTGACTAATTGTTCTTAATGTATGCAATGCACATTCCTACGAACTGCTTCATTATTTCCAAGCAGGCTCCACTACGCAAATATATCTCCCTACACTAGGCAGGAGGTCTAGGAAACAAGGTCTCAAGGATCTGATATTTTTCATTTTTTAACTTAATTGAACGGCGAAACGAGTATTCCATTCGCCTGATGATAAGCGA
Organism: Hyles lineata; assembly: GCA_030180105.1. Classification (NCBI taxonomy): domain Eukaryota; kingdom Metazoa; phylum Arthropoda; class Insecta; order Lepidoptera; family Sphingidae; genus Hyles; species Hyles lineata. Next base: position 2,409,751 of record JARJEE010000041.1, read on the forward strand.
CATAACCGCTCATGGACAGTAGCAAAACAAAACACAAGCATGAATAACAAAGCAATGCTTGGCATTAAAGTTAAGTCTCAATATGTCCAGTAGTTGCTCTGGCTGTTAGGCGGGAGAAATAAACATTGCGGCGATACTCAGACGGCCTCTTACATATGAGAGACCTACCAGTAAAAATACTACATGCAATACAAAGTTCTTATTATATAAAAATACTAATGTTTTATGCTAATGCACAGCTATTTACGTGGTGCCTAATAGAAAATGTCGTTATTAGTTATGTCTTGCCGACGATCACATATGGCATCGAAACGTGGCCTTTCAATATCAGCCTGATAAGGAAACACAAAGTCACTTAACGGGTTATAGAGTGGCTATAGTAAACTAGGCATTTTCCTATAGTCTGTATCATCCCATATACGTCCCACTGCAGGGAACAGGCCCCCTCTAGAATTGAGAGGGGTTGCGGACTTTACATACCATAGAAATTCTTACAAATCGCCATGATATGAAAGTCAGAATTGTGCCGTGAGATTTGAAGCCGCGACCGCTGTGAACATGTTGGCATCCGCGTGGGGTTCGATGCCAATAGGTCACCAAGCATTTTCTTATAAGACCTTATCATATAAAAAAATCTGTAGGTAAAATAAATGTACCATTATAACCGAAGTTGTACTGATAGTGGACGAAACAGATTACGCGAAAAACTGTTGGCCGAGGGCCCGAAACGTACTCGACTAGACGCCACGTACTACCAGCGTCCTCCTTAAAGTACCTAGAAGGACGTCCTCATGATATATTATTTAGAAGTAGATGTATTTAATCAAACAACGCCCTTGTGAAAAATTATCAATATTCTAAACAGCGCGACGCAGTCCAGAGCAACGTCTCGAGCGCCGGTCAACATGTGAGGAGACTTCTAATTACCAGTATTTCCACTTATTTTTAGAATTATCTGCAATAAAGTATTCATTGCGTATATATTTTTTATACAATACTTGTAGTTAATATGATAGTTCTTGCTTGCCTATAACAACTTAGAATAAATAAATAAAAACAGCCGACAGTCACATATTTACATAGTCCTGAACCCTCACTATGATCAAGTCGTGGCGTGTTTATATAAACTACGAGAGACTTTTTGGTCTCATAACCTAGACCCAAAAAAATACCTGTGGATCACGCGGCCTCTCGTTTTACAGCCGTGTTTTAACCTACTGCGTCACGGAAGCAGTTAAAATTAGTTAATAACAAAACGTGTGGATACCCTGACGCGAGTTGCTTGACCCATGTCCTCCCACTTACTCACCTTTACGTTTACAAGCACTCATTTCTTGTGCACTCAGTGCCGTAAAGAATAATTTAGGGATATTTGGGTTGTTAGCATGAGATGAGAACCGCGAGATTCGAAGTTCGATTTCGATATCTAATTTAAGTGCGTTTTTTCTTTCTAAAATCTTATATGTATTAGCCGGCACTGATGTTTGTTGTCGGCATAGAGATAGTCTCTCTAAAGTCTAAATTAGTCATAGTAGTAATTGAATGGAACTTTAAAATGAACCTGATTCTCCCAATCAATGTCAATATTTTCTCTCTGAGTTGAGATAAAATCCTGTCTGGATATGCACACACCCGTCCCTACATTAAGTGTCTAAGTACCAGGAGCTCATAGCACGTAAGGCGTGAATCCGCAACGCGCGGGACAGACGCCGCGCCGCCCGCCACAATCCGCTCGCCGGCCGCCTGCGGTCGCCTCGCTCGCAGCAATAAAGATTAGCCCTCCTTACAGACTCAGCGATTGTATGTGATGTTTATTTAAGGAATGGATGGTTTCTACTTTCACCCTACAGTTAGTTTTGTTTGATACCAAAACTCTACCCAGTTGCATAAACCAATTTTAAGGATAACTTTAATTTTGACAATGTCATCGCTATACATATGAGACGTATTTCTCATTGCAAATCGTATGGGATTGATATTTTCCAAGTCAACATTATGGGCAAGTTTAGATTGCAATTGTGCCTAAAAACTTAAACGAAGACAACAATAACACACACAACCTTTGGAATTTTAATTATGACAAGTACAGAATATACACAAAAATCTCTCACGCTTACGACGCGTTCCGACGCTCATATGTCAATATCATCATGTCTCTCATTCATTACAACTGTGAAGATTTATTACTAAATTCGTTTTAAATTAAAAACAAAGTTATAGTTGCCATGGTATAGACCTCTACCTAGTAAAAATAACTCTTATTTTCGAGATTAAAGAATTCATTGTTCATTAGTCTTTTATCACAAACTTTGTCGGAACGCGTATCGATGTATCATTAATTCATTTTATTTCAAAAATGTAACGTTTTTTTTCACCGTATACCTCAGCTCCGGTACAGTTGCTTTGTTTTTTTTTAATAACGCGCGAGGAAGATACTATCAGTTTAATTTGAAAAAAATGTTGACAGCCAAACTGATAACTTGACTGATAAAATCGAATGTCAAGAAATATTTTCTATCCTCACGGCTAACTGTAATAAGCATATTTACAGCATTATAGATTTATTATTTGTTGGAATATTGACTTTAAGGTATAAGTTATTTAAGAGACAGGACATATACGTCAGCTCGTCCGGGGTGATACCACTGGCTCCCTGAAAACCCTGAGTGAAAACCAACATGATATAAAAACGGTGCTACATTTAGTTTGGTGCGTGAGATTTCCGAGAGCTAGATATATTATCGATATACAGGCTATATCGAGACTGCGAGTGAAAATTATGCCAGGTCGTAGTTATAGTGCCTTCCAAACACAATGCAACTAATAAAATTGCAAAAAATCGCGTTATTGTTATATTTTTTTTCTATCGTCGTAGTACATAGATTTGCCTAAAATAATAATGCACACACTTTTATTTTTAAAGACGCTGTGGTACGCAAGGGTTTTAAAAATATTTTTAATAATAACTGTAGACTTACATTTCTCCTGTCACACGTTAGTGCATATTCACTTTTGTGTGCCGGTTTGACGGACATTGTAGCCACAGTATTAACTGGACATATCGAGGCTTAACATCTTATGTCTTAGGACGGCGAACGCATTGCAATGCTTTGTATTTCATGATGTTTTTTGGTTTTACTACTGTCCATGAGCGGTCGTATCGCTTACCATCAGGTGAACGGAATACTCGTCTCGCCATTCATTGCTACAAAAAATGTTAGGATTGAAAATAATAAACCAATAATTTCATGAAACGTTTTTATATTGGAATTGGGATACATAAATATTTAAAAATGGAATGAATCTTCTACAATCTCTGCCATTGTCACAATATAGAGTAAGAAAATACTGAACATTTGCATAAATTGAGGTTCTCCCACGCGAATTAAGAACTAGATTCACTCCTATAATATCATACTTGTCGAATTCTACATACTTTCTCTCATTTATAACTTTTTCGAGAATATATTTTACAATATTTATAGTTTATACTAAAATATAAAATTAGATATCACAGGGAAGCAGAAACACGAATTTTATTTTATATATAAATTGCAGTCAGAAAACAATATAGTTTATTCAAATTGCAGTGCATTTAAATATAGTTTACTCTTCCCTGTCGCCGTATTATCGTGGACTGTATAACTACAGACGGCCTCTATGGCGTAGTTGTACTACGGTACGGTTACAAAGCTGAGGTCTGGAATTCTAATCCTGGGTCAGGCAAAATGATATTGGATTTTTGTATTCATTATCAGCGCGTAATCAGGATTTCTTTCCGATATAACGATAGGCTCGCCCCCTATCTCATCGTGGGAAGGAACATATAAGGCAAAATGTGAGTTTCCTGGCACCCTTGCCTACCCCTCCTGGGAAAAAGGCGTAAGCTTATGTATGTATGTATGAGCACAGTAAATCATGTGTACACAGGCAGAACTCAAAACCCTACTGTCTACACTCTATTACGGGCTTATCAAAGGTTTTATATTTTTATAACAATGCTTGATAGTTTGTATATTAACTGATTAATAGCATTGATAGAATCAATAGACTCTCAAGTTGAAAAGGTCTATACTGATTTTTATTGTCGGATTTGGTACAAATTATTATCGTTTGTTGTATGAACTGTTAGCGACCTTGCTGATATTTTCGTGGACTGTAAAGTAGAAGTTATTTGCAAATACTATAACTCTCTGGAAGTAGGTTGAGACGGGAAACAAATCGTCACTTACAAATTGATGGTAGAGCCCCGCCGCAATCAGTTTGTACAATAACTATCTACTAATCCAGTTCGAATGAAAACCGACTTAACATAATGTCGTTAATGTTCCTTCACTCCTTCTTTTCTTACCATGTCTCGTCTATTTTCCGTGCTCGACAATTCATTTACATTTCCTAAATATTGTGGCTGATTTAGATAATTTGTGACCTACTAGCTATTCTCACAGACTTGTAGCATAAAGAGACGGGGAGTATATCCCAATGGTCGGACTGGCAAGGCATTAACCAAATCAAGATATAAATGGAAGTTCCTAGAATTCCTTCTCTGATGGTAATATGATATTCATATCCACTGGATAGTAACCACCGTCAAAGTGAAGAAAAAGCCATAGTGACTCATGCTGATGACGTCTTTTGGGTTCAGCCGACCATTTTATCGAGCTGGTATAAAAACTAGACCAAGTAATTGAGGTACTTTTATATTATACTTAAGACTATATCGATCAATAAAGCTCCTTATAGATTGCACCTCCCTTCTTGTCGAATCGATTGCTCAAAGAATCTGCGAGCGTAGCTCTTTGTGTTTCACATTGCGAACGATTTCTTACATCCTTCTTTAACTCGGCGTGAGGCAGCGAGGGGGAGGGACTACGAAGTGGAACGCCCTCCCACGGAGGGCTGGACTTATTTACATACACTTGTTACATTATATACTTTTCAACTCTCTATATAGTTCGTGACCCTCATGTACGAGTATGGGCTATATACAACAGTCCACAACAACCGTGGCCCATCAAATGGTTTCGGCTTTACATTCGGCGACCCAAGAAATATCATCACTACGCTATCATTACAAAGAGTGTAATAAATGACATCCAAAACAAAATTAGAATTTTAATCTATTTTTGTTGCGAAATAGAGTTTTAATTTCACGGTTAATATTATCTAATTAAAGTCTATCTTGAGTCAGGTTAACTATTTAGCGTAAATTTGCTTTATAAGCATGACTCACTAATTCGTGGTGGATACGAAACCATGAGATTCCATTTAACATCTCCACCATATATATATTTAAATATGTGTTACAAATTGCATTGTACTATTGTTTGTTATCCTAAATAAATGGAAAAAAAAAAAAAAACATTACATTTAGATTGGTATGACTAGTAACAACTTATTATTGTAAGACCCTAGTTTTATTGAGGGATGTAACTTAATAATAAACATTTCTATCAATTTGTACAATACACAAGCCACAATTCCATTAAATATTCCCCAGAGAGTGGTGTGCGGCGCGGTGCGTGCGCGAATGAGAACCCGCGTGCGCCGCTCTTAAATAATTTTCATCTCATCCACCCTACATGGTAGTTCCCGCCTGCATATGTAGAAACAAATACATCATAGACAACTATCAACAAATATCTAATTTTATTTCCGCGTCTTAAAATCTAAGATGGATGTCCATGTTGTTACAACTGTATACCTAGTGGAAACTATGATTATAATCTTTGTAATATATTAAAGAAATGTGTAATATATATATTAATATACCCCAATATAAAGTACAATTAATAATCGGAATGGATTAATTGATTCAAAACATACAACGGTTTCGAAAGTAGCAAAACAAATGAACAGCTTTAAAAAACATTACACTGATTATTTCAACTTAATTTACATAATAAATTGATCTATAATTTATGTATATCAAGGAATTCAAATCTTTCATATTTTCAGTATGTATATTAGATACATTTTCAAAGCATTTAGTGCATCTGACGTGGCCTAATGACTGCTCCAGTTTGACGGCAACCCGAACCGACGGCTTAATGTGTTCTCCGACGCACCACGTAGGACGCAGCGCGCTGCTGGCAGTTCAACTCATTGTAGTTATACAACACTACCATCCACTAATTATATTCAGTGTTTTTTAAATCAGGAAATGACTATTCATTAGTATTTAATGAATTTGCTAATCGATTTAGGTCAGTCACGCCAATACCTTGGCAATTTAAAAGGCATATTAGGATCGTCATTAACTGGTTAACGGGACATTAGGCGGTACCGTGTAAAAATACACAGCCGTCTTACAATAGAATCCAAAATATGTACAAAATAGTTACACTACAAATTGGAATTTACTTTTAATAAAACACGTTTTAATTACTTAAGTACTTGTGTGTAGCTCAACGCGAAACACATATAAGTATTTAAAATATTTTACAACTTCACCTAACACTGCAATTATTTTTTATACATACTAGCGGTCCGGCCCGGCTGCGCCTGGGTGCAGATACTTATTGAGCATCACTGCGACACTTTAAACTGCTCATCCCATTCCTATGAGTTTGATAGAGTATCGAATATATTGGAATTCCTTGCACATCCCACGGGAACACTTCATTTTGTCGGTATAAAAAGTAGGCTATGTGTTAATCCAAGGTGTCAGCTAGCTCCATGCCAAATTTCAACGAAATTAATCCCGCGGTTTGGGCGTAAAGAGGTAACAAATACACATACTTTCGCATTTATTATATTGGTAGGATTTACGGCGTATTTTTAACAAATAACGATGGTTATGTTTTAAATATAGGCACGGATCTTGGTCTTAGGTTTACAGATTTCATACCCAACGGAGAATTTTCACACATGACCAAGTTTGTAAATGGCAAGTGTGTAATGGCTATCGACGGTAATTCGGCATCCCTTACGGCTCATATAGCAGATCACCAACAGAACTTAATTCAATAAAATCTTTATTACAGCACTTGTTATGTGTCTATTAGTCAAAGCTCTCGGGTGACATCCACATTCGCGGGAGTGTGGATTGGTTCATGCCATTATAACAAAGCTTATACTGTTTGAAATCAATCAATTAGTAATGCACTATGAATGTACTAAGACATTAAGGACTAAACATTTCGAATATATCACCCAAAATGAGATAATGTTTATTTAGGGATCTTTTAAAGTTGTAATCTATCTATGTACTATTATTAAAACTCGGATAGTGGTTCAGAAACTAGTGATGATATATTTATTTATTTGGTTTAACCATATACATACAATGGTATGCTATGTAGACATACAATAGACAATATTGATCTAAGGTTCAATATCTCGTACCTCGATTATATTTTGATATTAATTCTAACAGATATGTTGACGATATTCATCATTATTATAACCAGCTCTAGAAATTCAACTATCTTACATAAACTAACCCAAATATTGCCACAGCGATCTGGGAGGAGCTGCCTACGAACAGATACTACCGGTCTTCTAAACACAGAACCACTTCACTATTTTGCAGTCAGAATTTTATGCACGACTTTATGAAACGTTGCAACCAGTGGAATTCGGCCTAAGGCTCTTAGCATATTCGAATTATGAATGACAGTGGGTTGGCTCTTTTGAAATTTATGATTGTTTTCCTCTACATAACACTATCCCCGGTTTAACTAAATGAATCGGCGCGTGTCGGCAGCGCGGGGCGCGGCACGCTGCGAGGGTGACGTGCGGGACCCGCCGCCGCTGTAACCGATATCCTTTGCATTATAACGCATCCCCAATGCACAATCGGATTAAAACTAGTTTTTAACTCCATATCAAACGAAATGTCTAACCCTTCTATATCTCTATTTTTAGGAAGAACGAAGAAAACAGTAGGTCACATGCTGGCCCGTAAACAATAATTTATTATCAGAGCGTGTAGTTACTAAGCATTGTATGGTACCGTACTCCGGTTATCACCCTGTGGCATTAAATTTTGAGGCACAATCCAGTAACAAATTTAAATCTATTAAAATATTTTTCTTCTTCTTGTTTCTGCTTCTTAGTCTGTCTGAGAGCACAATCGTGGTTGACACGAACGTTTGCACATTACTTATCGTTAATCTTTGAGTTTAGTCTGAGTTATTAGTAATTACTCGGCGGTCCGTTATGTTATTTAATGATTATATTTCGTCTTACAAAAGAACACGGTTGAGGCGTTCCTCGAGTCGTGATAAATCTAATATCTAATTATGGTTAGAAATGCCAAATTGTATTTTAGTTCACATGTAGGGTATTACAACCTGTTGATAGATAGAAAGTTCATCCACAATGTGGAATCACGGTAATTCATGAGTCTCTAAGATCCGAGGGACTAGAACGAAAAGTCTTTCATAGTTAACAACAATGATTTTACATTTTTGAGGTGCAAAATTATCAGAGCTATAAGGTTGTAGAAACATATTACCAATAACATATTTTTTATTGTTACAGACTCGGTCTAAAACTGCGTCAACTGACCGACGGCCGCCACCTTGTCCAAGTGATATACTCACAAAATGGCGACATACAAGACTGCGAGCACATCACGCAAACAAAGTCGGCGCGAAACTTCTTGAAAACATTGAGGAAGGAGTTGAAACTAGCGCTAGACGAAGAGAGCTATGTGCTGCAGAGGAATCCAAACAGTATTGAAGACGAAAAGTTTTTTCGTCACTACAAGAATGTCAGTATAAAGTTATTGAAGAATGGTGACAAGCTGCCCCCAGACGTCGCCGTTTGGTTCAACTACGATAAGTTAAAGTTGGAGTGTTTGAGGAGGCACGAGGAATTAAAATATTTATTAGAGAGCCAGAATAAAAAGTCAGAACTATCTGTGACTAGGTACGTATTCATTGATCACATGGGGATGCTTTCACCTGGTTAGATTGATTATATGTGGTTCCATCATTTTTAAATAGAATTCGATTATTCTAATACGCATTACACAGTTGAATTTGTTGAACACGAGTTTCGGGTAACTGCGTACACGTCAAACGCATGGACCTTCTCCCAATTTATTACTTTGCTTTAAAGCAAATGTAGGTATGTGTTTGTTACTGCGCTGCATATTGGGATAATCCATCGATACTGTGCATATAAACTCTATCTGTTACACTCTATCCATTGTGTTAGTGAGGCAATCCGAAATGTATGGAAAAAGAGCAATGATTACTGCTGAAATTCACTTTTCGTGTGATAACATGTCGTATATTATGTTTATATATACAGGTCGGTATACAGGTCAAAACAAACAATAACTCGTGACCGAAGTTTACCTACCTACATGCTTTTCGAATTGCAGCAATAACCCAAATATCTTCAAAATGTGAATGTCCAGGAATGAAACGACCTCTTCCTTTTTCTAAAATTTGACTTCGAAAGTTATATAGAAATAAAGTATTCTCAACCAACACACGTTTCACTTTTATTGCTTATCTACTCTATATGATTAACTAAATGTACTTTTTAGTAAATCAGTCATCGGTCAGTAGCCACTAACACTTAAAAAGTTTCGTATCGACAATCATTCATCATTCATCTCATTCTTTAGCATTCAGTTATGATTTATTAACCGTATCCATTCCATCACTTACTGCGCCATCAATAAAAATATGCCATTTTATGAGAAATTTTGTCACATAATTAATTTACTTACATTATCGTTATTTTAATTTCTTTGAAGTTGGGAAGACAATAGCCTAATAGCCCAATAAGTCACCTTCATTCCTCATTTTAAACGTTGGCATTATTTAGTCAAATTAATTACTATATGACCAATATGTATAATGCCATTTTTTTTGATACTTTGGAAAGGAATATGTCTAAATTTATCTATACATATATCCCAATAATTCTCAGACAATGTAGACATCGGGTTAGTTTATCAAACTAAACTATTTCTCAGCTAGAGCAACCATGAAAAATACTTTAAAGTTGACCATCGCATCAGTAACATTGGTGACGAGGAGTAAAAGCAACCAGTCAATGGCGCTTTTTTTAAACATACTCGTCGTAGTGTTTTCATCATCATCATCAGTCCAAGTAAAAACAGTGATTGGAAATGTCATCTTAAGTTTGGTGATTCCTTCGATGGACCAAATTGCAATAATTAATTGATGGCTGGGGAACCCCCGACCTAATTAATTCCACGTAGAAGGAAGAAAGAATTGTAGCTGGCTAAATTGTGATCCTAAACTCCAAAGAATCTGTCAAAAAGAACAATACCCAAACCTTGACTTGACAATTTCCAGGAAGTCCCTTTATTTTAAATTACAAAGTTGATGGTAGTCCGATTTACGAAGCATCACATTTGATAAATGTATTATGTATTACTATTTATAATTATGAAGTAGAAGTAATTGAATTTAAAGTTAAGTCGCGAAATTTAAAAATCAGACACATTATTGCATTTCTAAATTTACATATTTTTGGCACCAATTATTGCGTTGATAAGCTTGTCACTGATTTGGGTATTTTTCTTGAACAAACTCGTAATATAGTGAAACTTCTATGGGTAGCAATATTTTAATTATAATCTTTAAATAATATGATTAAGTCAATATTACTTAAAGAACTAGGAAATCATACGTGACGGGTCTATTAACTTCAATACCGAAATAAATACAACTTTCACAAAACAGCTTATTATTTGAAACCTATAGAAGTTTTACTGAGACTGGCCTCTGATCTGGTTGACAACACATTTTGTTTTTATTTAATTCTACGTCTAATTTGAAACGGACAATTCCTTACAAAAAAATTATTAGAATATCCTTTTAGAAGGCATAGTGCCTGTGGAATGATGTGTGCAACTATATCAGGCCGATCGCACACACTTCACACATTATTTTTTATTAACTAACAAAATAAATATATTTTTGTCTCTTTTACTATGCCATAAAGGGCCTAACGAATATTTTCCCTTAAAAGCTAGTCCTTTATCCATTTTGCGAATTGCTACTTTAACAAGCAATGAAATTCTCTCTATATAAACACTGAACAACAAAACGACAGGTCGCGGAGATCATTCAGGGAGAATTTCATACTGCCAGGGACGAAATGGTGCGGCGCGGGGCAGCTGGCCGAAGAGTACAACGAACTGGGCATGGATAGGACTGAAGACAAGTGCTGTAGGGCGCACGACAATTGCCGAATGAATATCGGTCAATTCCGCCAAAGATTCGGCTATTTCAACTTTAGGCCGTACACTATCTCGCATTGCCGATGCGATAGGAGGTTGGTTTCGTTGCTTTTATTATATTTTGCTCATTTTCAGCCCGGGTTGTATTATTTTTATACATTTGGTTTACGGCTATAGACGTAGCCTATATAGTAGGCTATATAGACGGTATTTTCAAGTGACCGTAAAAGGGATTGATTTATGCACTTACATTTTACACAAAAACGCCAGAAACAGGTCCCTTTATTATATATTTTTATCGCTTCATCACACATTATCATTTATATAAAACAGCTTAAACTTATATCACACCCATTATAACGTTCACAATTACAATATTTTTTCACACGCAATAGGTAATAGGTATGGTTAGTTTTCTGTTTGAGTATTGTCGGGTTGGGTTTTGTTTTAGTGTGACGTGTGGTTTGGTGGTGGGGCGCTTCTGTAAATACGCGTTTATTTTTTGTTTATAATAAAAATACAATTGTTAATAGGTATAACAAATAATCCAGATGAGACAACAACAAAAAAGTATCCATAATATCAAAAAGTAAACCCCGTGACCATAAATAATATTTATGAAAAGCCAGATTTTAATATAAACAATAGATTAATTGAACGGTTTCCGGTCATAATGCCTCGAAGAAAATGTTTAAATAAGACTAAATTATAAATCCGCTAGTATTTATGTTTACTTATTAAGTAATTAATAAAGTTTACGTTTGTCGTCAATCACGACAACCACGCATAATGACATTCATTTTAATTAAACTAGCTTTTTTGCTGTATAAAAAAAAATATGAATAAGTATTTGAAAAACAATAAACGAACGGTAGATGCATTATATTGCTCAAAATAATTTTATTTTTCAATTTCTTGTGAAGGTCGTTAAAATGAAAGTAGTTATCTTCAAAATTTTATTTGTCTGTAACTTATAAAACAAAAACATGAGAGCATACTTAAAATTAATCGGACAATTAAAATCACATCAGTGATGACGTTAAAAACCAACATGTTTTCCTGCCAATTAATCTTGTATACACGCATATTACCTGAAGGCTGCTGGCAATAAAGCTATAAAGATGCGTGATGTATGGATCGTCGCTCCGCGCGGCCGCGTGACGCGTACGCGCCATCGATCCCTCACTACTTTATAGCACATTCCGGAATCTATGAGGGATTTACTACGCGCCACACATTTATTATTTTTCAATCATAAAACCTCCGGTGGTCTATTTAGCGTCGCGTAGGCGAATCGAAACGGAAGAGGTCGTTGCGTTCCGGCATCGCGTTGTCTTTGCCGTGAATGTTCAAAATAAAACAATCGACAGACCGAAGAGGGACGCCATGGAGTTACTGAGAGTGCCGGGTACGAAATGGTGCGGGAAGGGTTTCTCAGCGACGCGGTACTCGCAGCTGGGCGGGTACACGCGCACCGACCGCTGCTGCCGCGTGCACGACCTGCGCTGCCCCTTCTGGGTGGGCGGCATGGAGAAGAAGTACGGCCTGTACAACTGGCGCGTCAACACCTTGATGCACTGCCGGTGCGACGAAAGGTTTGTCGCCACCTAACAAGCTTTATACATCGTCTGCAATGCAATTCAATCGAATTGATGTACTCGCTAATGTGGATATTTCTCCTATAAAAATATATAATTAGCTGTTATATTTTATTTAGGTACAATTTGTATGCTATGCATGTTGTGTGCCTGTGGTGATGCTTTTTTTTTGTTCAACTGTGTTATTTTTTTATCGTTGCTATAAACTAGTCCAAAAGGACCAAAGCTCACTTAATGATTTTCATTTATATTAATAGAGCTATATCAAAGATGTATACGTTTTAATTTAGCTATATTGTAGCCATCATGAAGTGTCCGCTCGTAATGAGCGTGTACAATTAATAGAGACGTTGAGCGAGAGGGCGCGGGGTTCCGGCTCCACACAAAAACTATAAAATAAATGGGTAATAAATGAAATAAATAAAGGCGCATCCTCCACGCTGTCGTCGGAATAGATTAAATCCTTGGAACAGGGAACGCAACGGATCTCTCTAGAGACCCACTCCCATTAGGAATAATTAGCTATTTGTGATATCAGTAAATTATTTCAAAATATAATATTTTATTATGAAAATACGGTTTAAAGCACTAGAATGTTTCTTTACGTAGGATTTCTGATTGATGAATGATTCTAATACATGTAAAGTAGAGACAATTATATCATCAATGTTGAATCGACTAAATCAGATGTAGATGAAAAATGGTTGCCTGTAAAGTCGGTTTTACGGGCGAAGATTTTACGTGACAACGTCTTTTTCTCGGTAGAATATTTATTGATATGAATATAATTAAATTAATCACTCAACTATAATTAGATCATAGTTGAGTGGGAGAGAGACGCAAGGCATTCGGCGGGCCTCTCTCTCGTTCGGTGACTCATCGTAACGTTACCGGGCGTTACACTTTTTCATAAGTGACTCCCAGCCGCAACCTAATTTAAGACGTTGTCACGTCAAAAAAATGTATTGTATTAATTATGCTTAAAAGTAATACTACAGTGAGTTATAATAATTTTCGCATAACAAATATAAATATACAGTTCCAAATGGTGTGAGCAAAAGCGTTTAAAATTAAGCACCTTTAAATTGTTATTTTACGCTCCACTTAAAACTTCACTGCGATTAATAAGATTAAAGTTATCGCCGTTTTAAAATAAATTCCGGCACATATCGTCGCGGTTGGCTAACAACTCCACGCATTCCGTGTCCAAAATGCACAATTACAAAAAATCTGATCGTATCGCGCTCTCCTAATTGGTGGTCGTAAATTAAAACCTACCTTATTCTCGGTCACACGACATTCGAGTCTCACTCTTGAAATCATACGACTCTCTCATTCTAATAATTATTCACTGCTTTAGCGAAAAAGAGTATACTGATTCTTCGTTTTGGGCGACTTCGCTTCACTCAGCCATATTTATTATAACGTAAATATATTCGTATTAAAAATATTTATTGTAAATTTACAACAAATTAATTATTAATAAACTGCTCTGATTTAAACCAACTTGTAAATTATGTAATAATCACTACATTGTAAACTAGTTTTGAAAAGAGCAACACTAGAGTTTCTTGCCCGTTCTTCTCTAGTGAAAACAGGTTTCCGAACCGGGTGGTAGATAAAAAAATGACTGAATCTAAACGATGTTGAACATTTTAATGGATTCAATAAATTATTTTCATTTTCATTTTCAATGGACCAAATTGTATAACTGTATACGAGATGGACGCGGTTGTCGAAAGAAAATATCGAAAGCATCAAGAATCGGAGTCGAAATAGGAAAAATGTCTGTCCTAGCGGTATCCACCCGTCTGTCTGTTTGTTTGTATCTCAGTGGGACAGATAAGGGAATGGGCTTCATAAAAATGGTAGGTAATGATGTTATTAGAAGTAATTTTGGGAAACTAGCTGCCTACGTAGGAGGCCCGCCAGAGTAATCGTAATCTACAAAACGGTGGACAAATCTTAATGTATCAGTAAACCATAATTATTGTAAAGTCAACTATGATTTTATGTGATGGTATCAACCCATATGCGTCCCACTGCAATGCACGGGCTTCCTCTACAATCTAGAGTATAATTGAGAGTGGTTAGGCCATATACCATGGCCATATAGTATGTACCAATAATTTGTTAATAAATAAGGTTTATCCGTTTGTTAAAATAAATCTAGAATACACTTCTTACCAAATTGGATGTACGAATATGTCAAACTTACAAAAAAAAAACACTTATTTCGATTCAAACCCAATACATAAAATGAAAAACTTTGTATGTCTATAGAAATTGCGTGTTTCTTCTGGTGTTAAAGCGTCACCGAGCCTCTCTATTACCACTTTGAGGGTTTTTTAACAATAGTAGAATTAAAAAACAACACTAAAGTATTTTAACTAGGTGTTTATGAGCCGCCATCGAAAAAAAGGATTACACTTTACAACATCCCGAGAATCCTGTACCGATTGTATCAGATTATTCGAAAGATCGGCCCGACCGATACCGCTGGCACACATAACATGACCTCTCGAAACATCTCGCGACATAACATTTAAAGATCATTTTAAATTTGTTAAAGCGTCCAAATATGGTTGATACCTGAAATTATAACGCACTATACTTTTAACAAGTCTTAATAAAGTAGATATTAACCAAATTGTAAATATCTACTTAAAGTTGAACCTTACAGGCATTTAAAGTATACACTCCTCGTCGAATACTTTATATTGGACTCCTTACCAATAAACCACTGTCTTTGAGAGCCAGAGGTGTTCACAGTCGTCACGGCTCAGGATAAATTGGACCTTTATAAAGTAAGCTATCATTGTAATGACCCAAAAGTTATCTTTTTAGTTAAAAAAAATAGGGGCTGATGTTGGAACGAATGGTTTTTTTAGACTATTGAACGAAATCTTTTGACGGCATCGATGTAATTCATTTATTATAATAATCTCTAATACAAATCTAATTAGTTAATAAGAGACGCGCGTCAAGGCAATGCGTAGAGTGGCGCTCTACATAACCACGATGCAATTTGAAATTACAAAGCAATGCTTGGCATTTCACTGCGCTTGCCATGCTGAGGCATAGGATGTTAAGTCTCATTATATCCACTATTTATTCTGGCTACAATTTCCTATAAACCGAAACACACCAGTGCATTTACACTTCTGTGTAAAATAGACATTGCGGTGGCACCTACCCAAGTACTCACATATGACGAACCTACCACAAGTATAAATAAATATATATAAAACAAAACATTGTTTTTTGTAACATAAATAGGGCTCAACCAGAATTCAAGTTTTAAGTGATAACTTAGGTGCATGTATAGATGACGTAAACACGGAAAATAAAATGTTCAATATAGGTAAGCTGAGCGTTAATTTCATAAAGTTTAAATCAAAATTAATTAAATAAATTAGTTCATTAAAAAAAATGTAGAAGAGGTAGAGTCATATAGTAAGATCGTTAAAAGGCGAGCTAACAAAGCTCTACCACGGTGCTACATTGTATTACACGTATGAAACCGTCAAAGAATATTATAATTATTATCACTACTCGTCCAGAAAGTAAACTTGTCAGAAACCTCATAACTGTATATTTATATATTAGTATCCACCCAATAAGCGGCTCTCGTAGAAAACGGTCAAAAATTACTCAGAATGACGTTCACACGTTAGTTTGTCTTGTCTCTCCAGGTCTGTATCTGTATCAGCCCATATAGGTCCCACTGCAGGGATCGGGCCTACTTCACAATAGAGAATATGAATAAAGGTGGCTAGGCTATATATTTTTCGGGTCTGCGGCCTTTACATACCATAGAAATTCTTACAAATCGCTATGGTATGCAGGTTTCCTCACAATGTTTTTCTTCACAGTTGTAGTGTGTGGTGATTGTTGATAGTCAATCACCACGCAGTACAACAACACACATGACTCCAAAAAGTCATCATCGTGAGCATATGGGCAGCCACGTCTGATCCATTAACCAACAGGCCACCACGCTCTAAAAGTCCATACTACAAGCAATAATAACTCATAACATTTATTACAAGTAATACCGTTACTATAGTTCTCAACTTCAAAAACAAAATAATTTTAGCCCAATATCCAAATACCAGCGTTAACAATATAACAAATGATTGTGCGAAGTATAAACGCCGCGCCGTCGCGCCGCGCGCCCGGCCCGCGCGTCCCGCTCGCGTCGCCATTGTCGCGCACAAAAACGGACCTTTCCATTCCGATAAACAAGAAAATAGTTATCTATCGTCTGAACAAAGACGGAGCACGCACCTTGCCACTCTAGGGATGCGCACCACACCGGGATATCACTCCGCGGGATTCCAAAAATCGCATATTTAATATCTAGCCGTAATTAATCGATTTGAAATCATCGAACCTAATGAAATATTCTGCTTAAATTTGATTTCATAAGATTTTGGACTACAATAATATTTAACATTTACCACATTCATACATTAATAATATTTTAAATATATTCCTTCTTTAAATATTATATATTAATTCGAAATATTTTACACCCAAAAAAAGACTATGGATGATACTGAAAATAAGTTACCTAATTCATTTGAAAAAACTGCATTAATCTATATTGTATTATTTAACGTATCATCATCATTAGATAATTTCAAAGTTACCTAAATCGTGACATAAGTCGGCTCCCAGACACACGGTCATTCATACACATTTCACAGCTAGTGAGGATAAGGCCTAATCCCGTATATCCCGGAGCTGTCCCGTCCCTGGTTAATAATTTATGTATTGTCAGACGACGTATTTAACCTGCGGTCGCATTATTCACACATTATAAATCCCGCGAGCGCCGATAACCGCGCCGTGCGCCGAGCTCGCCCTAACGACAACATGGCGACGCGTCACACCTATTGACAGCGGTTTGGGCGGGAAATCGTATAACTTTTTTGTGCGTTGTAATATTGGCTCAATGAATGTTTAAGTATTTAATACATAAAAATGTTATGGGAAACATAACTTGAGTCTTTTTTAATTGTGCGATATCCAATTAGATTTAATTTCTTTTCCCTGAAAAAAGCTGAATATACCTACATAATATGTATGTTATTTAAAATGAATAGAAGTTAAAAATATTCCCATACGAATCGCAATCCAACTCTTGGTTGGAGACGAGTCCTACAATCAGGTACCCATAATGCTCATGATAGAGGACATTAGGTACAGTAAAAACATATACCTACATACAAACATACATAAACTAACGTCTTTTTCCGAGAAGGGGTAAGTAAAGGGGCCAGGATGCCCACATTTCCCCTTGTATGTTCCGTCCCATGATGTCATAAGGGACGAGCCTATAGCCATATAAGAAAACTGTTTAGAAAAGTTGTGTAAATCAAAAATAAGGGATCTTATTTATATTGAAAGTTGAATTTTCAAATACAAAATAATATCTTGGCAGAAGGCAGGCCACCTGTTTAGTCTATGCTTTCCGCGCCATTACCCACCCATTGAATCGAACTCGCGATTTTCGAATTTCGAACGCTCCGCACGAAATGATGCCATCTATCGACTACTCTTGATAACTGACACTGTAAAAAGTATAATACCTACAGTTTTGTGTAAAATTAATTGAATCTTCAGCCTATTTTTTCAGATATATGCACAATGAGCATGTGGCGCCTTATCTCAAATAGACGTGGGATAAAAATTAGCATAAAAAGAAATCCTTGACTATTCTTAGACCGATTAATCTTACTTCTATTCGGCGTCATATAAAAATAACTTTGTGCTAATATCGCACGGGTAAAAAAATCAAATTCATGTATTGTAATAACTTGATGCAGTGTTCTTCTTACAAGTCAGTGAGGAAATCCATGCTGGGCCCTGTTCGGCAGTTCTCCTCCTGAGACTAAATAATATGATAATCCGAGATTTAACTCTATTTTCATTAGCTTTTATTGCAATTGTGTACCACCCAAAATATATTAGATAAGTAAGTTTTCATTCAGTAAAAAGAGCACATTATCAAAAGTGGGGCATTTAAAAACTAGCGCACAACATAATATGAATTTATAAGCAAATCTTCACTTTCTCATCTACCAAGAAAAATAACAATCTCCGTTTAAATTGGCTATGGGAACACTATAATCTGCGCATTGTCTATTCCCGAGGCATAGAGATTATTGTCTATTATCCAGTTAGAATCTCCACGAAGCAGACAGATCGCCCACGCAGAATAACGGTGTATAGAAACTAGCACTTAGACATGTCTGATCTGCTCTCGAAATATTTCGCACTACGATCTGTGCAATAGAAAGTTGCCATGTGTACTGTACTGCTCTTGTCCACTGGAGACTGAGACCACTGCTCCTATTTATGGGATTAGGGCTAACAACGCGAAGGTTGCGGGTTCTTCCTTCCTTCTCATGAATATTGAATATAATTTTGCGAAATATATTAAAAATAATGAAGCTTGACGGTAGCGCTAATGTTGTAAAAAAACCAAGAAATATATTTTTATAAAGACTTACTGAGACATTAGGATTTTTTCTTAGTAGGTATATCAAAATGGTCTTGGATGACAGTAGGAATGGACGGGCCCAACTGGGATGGTTCCCTTGTCTCATAGCCATGGTGAAGGGGTACACTGTAATGTTTCTACTTCTTAATAATATTGTCGCAGGCACAATACCGCTTTTCACTTCCCCGTCTCCTCTATTTTAAAAGACCGGTAACCTACGAGCCAAGTTTTGTAAATTGTCATGGGCAGTAATCACTTACTGCAGATCAAGTTGAGCCGTTTCTTCACGTGCCAAAGCCAATAATAAATAGGCCAGAATTACCGGATCAGCTGGGTATATCATGAAAAAATTATAAGACAAGGAAATATAATTACAGTACTACAATTTGAAATTACTTGTTTGTAGAGCAGCTGCCAACTGCGTGGCCTAGAGTTATTTAGCCAGATAGAGCCAATCCTTATTAAGCATATATAAATAGCGAGAAAATATATAGAAATACTACGCTGAATCCTGGTGTATTTTGTGGGTAAAATCATTGAAGTTTTTGTTCTTTTGCCGCATTTTCTTGGTTGCGAAATAATGTTGAAATTGTACACCTCAACAATTGTGGCGGTGTTGACTGTCGAAAAGAAATATAAAACTAGTTAAGTGAAAAAGAATGCAACAATGAAAGCTCAAATAGGGGCAGTTCGCTGACGTCGCAATAGTTCGGCTAACGACCGACCCCCTCTCCCCTCTTTCCTACCCCCTTCCATGCCTACCTCGCCTCATGCCAACGAAATACAGTAAAGCAGTGCTAATTCTTGGAGTGTTCGCGTAATCCTTCTTTTGTTCTTAGCCCGCATGCTCGGGCCGCACTTACCCTGTAACTAAGCCACTTACGGGCTACGGCTTACCCACGCGAATAGGGTCCAGCCAATGTCGATGTCGATACATTAGTAAAAGTAGAGTGGTTCTTTCCCTCGATTATAAAATATATATAAAGCAGTATTTTGAATGACTCCATAATACGTATCAGATTTCAGAGCTATCTATCGATGAAGATAATCCACCAAACATATGTACTTAAAAATAATTGAATAGTATTTACTTATATAATTATTTGAGCATTTACTTATTTCCGATTCAAAGAAAGTAGTTATCTGTATTCACATAATGAAAATACAACAAAATATAACAAAATTAACATTAACATTCCGACAATCCGTTTTTACCTACATAAGCGATGTACAACATTGCGATACGGAATTTGATCGACATCGACAATCAGCTGAGTGTTTTGTCGTGGCATCCCTACGGTCCGCACCGGCTTGACCGCAAGTTTGGCAAATGAAGCGGCAGAGAGCGCGACAAGCCCCGCGCGCCGCTTACAGACCCACGCCTCTACACAGAGACTTACAAAATCACGAATTGTTTTTTTATGATGAAGTTTATTCTTATTGTCGAATTAATTTCGCAATTTCATCATAGTTATATTGTAATTTAACTAGAAACTATATTTAACAAAGAACGTAATATAATATTTGGAGGAGAATTAGCCAGAAGGCGGACCCTTGCACCTGCCGGGATAGCGCCACGTAGAAGAAAAAGAAGATAATATACAATTATATACTTTTTTCGTTTAAAGTTTGGCAAAACCTACAATTATTAAAAACACAAACACACAATTTAAGTTCCGTGAAAATAAGCTGTAGTCACAATGCGTACAATAAATAAATGGAATGCAAATGCGATACTGATAGAGTTTAATACTTATACAGTAATAGGTTCCATTAGGATTTGTCGGAGGTGCATTGATGACCACATTTTTAAAATGCAGATATGTCCCGCTACGGAATACGTAGATCTACGCTATTTCAACATAATATAACATCAAACCGGCAAGCTAGTAAAAAGCAAACAAATTGCTATAAAATCAAGTATATTGGGCGCAGCAAGCTTACCACGAGTGAGTTATTCTGATGTGGCGCAATCTGCTTGGTTATAATAATGCGCAGTCAAGGCCTAGAAACCTTACGCGCCACGCGATACTCATCCGAGAGCAGTCTAATCCGGTGTTAGTTGTCAAACGACGACAAGTACTAGGCCGCCAGAGAAGCCCTACCTCAACTTACCATATGCTGCTTTTTACTTATTAATTTTTCCTTCGCAATTGCTTAAATATAAAGAAAGACATTAATAATATGGAAATGTACACGTGTCCCAAGAGGGAACGTAAATTTATGATCCAACACAGCATTTTTGTCGCTCTTCATTCATGTTTCTCAAATAAAGCCCTTGGAGTAACATTGTACGGCGACGGGCACACTTTATTTTCTAATTCAATTAGAATTTAGGTAATTATAATTTTATGTTAATAGTATTCAGTTACAATTGTGTTAGACACTTAAATACTACACCCCCCAAGGCATAACTAAATTTTTTGTATCAACCCATATACGTCCCACTGTAGGGCACGGGCCTACTCTACAATCGACAGTGCGATTGAGGGTGGTTAGGCCTTATAGGCCACTACGCTGGCCTAGTGCGGGTTGGCGGGCTTACATACCATAGAAATTCTTATAAACCGCTATGGTATGCAGGTTTCCTCATGATGTTTTCCTTGACCATTTTAGTGCGTGGTGGTTGACTATCAATACACACATGACTCCGAAAAGTCAGAGGTGTGCCCTGGGATTTGAACCCGCGCCCACCGTGAACATATTGGCAGCCGCGTCTGGTTTGTTTACCAACAGGCCACCACGCACTTCTAACTTTTAATAACTAAATTACACAGTTAGAATAAATAAATAGAAAACTCCTGGAATCAGCACCATTTTTATTAACTAATAAATACACACATGTTTCAATACTACATCAATTCGTTTTCTAAATTCCCAAATCCCCGCGGTCTCTGCAATCATGGTACCCTGTAAGCGACCTGTGGCCGAACAAAGCGCTCACAAAGAGCGCTCCGAGCGTTCGTTAAACGCAACACTCACAGCAGCTTTGTCAGCCACTATCGGTGTTGCCAAGCTCACAGAATTTTAACAAATTTATGGAATTGATTGAATCTTTTCAAAAGTCATTGGGCATAGGATATTATAGTTTATAATTGTAAATTGCAATTTAAAGCATGCAGTTTCCTTTATATCTTTTAGTTTTAAAACACTCAAATTTGAACCACATTTGTCAGCACCAATGATTTATCTTTAGAGAGAAACTTGGTAATTTTTGATACATAATACCAACATAGCCTAATACCCGCCGCCACATGACGCTAATACCTAAGATTAACTGGAAAACCATTGGCCATTTTGTATTTCTTTATCCGGTGATTTTCCTTTCTACCGTGGCAACATTGTGGTCAATCCAACGTGAAACAATTCGTGTTTTTCTTACAGCTGCCCTTTTACGGTTGTTAGAGGATTTGAGCGAAGATTAGGAGCGGCCGAGCGGCGGGAAATACTTTACAGAGAATAACGAGCCCATTAGTGTTGTAATTAGACGATACACCCGGGACCGTACACAATATATAACTTAAATAATTCTATAACCAAATAATTTATAAATAACTAGGTACCTATAAAATTTATTTAAGTCTCCAGGAAAATTACTGTAAAGTTAGTTATTTTGAAATAATGTTGGTCAGAAATGTTGTCTTTAAGGAAAAATTAAGTTTTCCCTACGGTCGCAATACTAAATGACGCGTAAAAAAATCTCAACGCCAATGTTACCATCATACTGTTTTTACATTTTGTAGTTTTTACGGCCATAAAGCAAAGACATTATCCAATATAGTGCATCCCTGTAAACGTCAGTTGCTCAAGCAGTTTTCCCGCCAATTTATGACACGCCGTAAACTCGCGCCAATATGCGCGCACTGCGAACTAACGCACATTATCAAAACTCTTATGGCAATATTTGAATATTATTTTATTATTATATTTTATGAAGGTATTCAATAAAGCTGTTTTCTTACAAAATAATATCTTCCTAGGGATTTATAGAAAATTCACCGCAGTTATATCTAGATACAAGTACAGTTGACTTAACATTCTTACAATAGTACCCAGTACTCATTCCATTGACGTAAAATATAGTTTTTAAATCAATGACTCATTCATAAAATCTTGTGTCCTGAAGCCTTGCTATAATATATAGTTTCTATAATTAGTGATATTTGATTGCCAATTGTTTTTCCCAACATTTTTCAATGTAAAAAATTGCATTCTACTTCAAAAAACAAAGTAACTATGTATATTCGCCCATAATTTGATCGAAACCGCGACCTTCGCGTTATGAGCACGACGCTCTGGCCAACTGAGTTAATGGGCCGATGTTCTCTTAGCCTTACAAGTCTCAAGTGTCAGTACATCACTATGTCCTGAAATAAATCCAAAACCGAGATGAAGCTAGACAGCTAAAACTAAGAAATTGCTCATTAAGCTTATTTTCAAATTGATTTTTAAATTTTTGTTTTATTTAAACTAAAGTTCCTACCTCTTCAAGTATATGTTTACCTAATATCAGATGACAATTAGACTGTTGATTAAAATTCAGGCACAAATTACATACAACTGTAACTTTTCGACCCTTAGGCCTACCCTATCCCGTTTATATTTTATTCGTCACTTAAATATTAATAAAAAAAATGAGACATAAAAAGCATTTAAAGTGCAGATCCCGTATCAGGCTGGACGTTCGATATGGTGTGCCAGGTTTGGAGCGTGTGAGTTTTACTGCGCCGACAGATTTCAATATGGCCCGTTTATTGTAATTTTTATTGCGCGTTAAGTCGGCTTTCTCGGCGAAGGCTGCTTATTGGAAATGGCATTAGTATGTCTGTAAAAGAAAACGCTATACGCACAGCCAATTCATGAAATAACACTTTTGACAAACTATAAAAACGAACAAATAAAATTACACTACAAGTTATAATGCATTTTTATTTTATACTTATTAAAAATGTATTTTTGGATAGCTTTATATATTTTGTAAGTAGGTAAGTTCTTTGTGTTATGCATGCTTTTATATAGGTACCAGTTTTTTTATTTCAGCCTTTCTGAGCTACATAGGTAGTTTTCAAAGTGCGTTAAAACCGTAAACAGAAAATCTTAATTATTTTATGTACATATCGTAACATTTGTACATTATTCTAGTTCTATTATCTGGCCGCAGTCAAGGGTGCGAGGCTTGCTCGTCATCGAAAACAGAAAGAATATATTAGCCAAATATCTCTACATATCATGACGACATCAAATTATTCCTTATAAACTCAACATTAATGAATTTGTACGACTGCGTTCGCAGATTCCGCGCGTGCCTCAAGCTGGCGGACACGCCCGTCTCCAACATGGTGGGCAAGCTGTTCTTCAACGTGGTGCAGACCAAGTGCTTCATCCTCAAGCCCGTGAAGATGTGCACGCAGCGTTCCTGGTGGGGCAAGTGTCTGCGCCGCGGCTACATGAAGCAGGCATTCCTCAGGGACAACCTCCCATATTAACCCTCACAGCATTTGAAGTTGATGATTGTAGCAGACCCAAATTGTAGCTTGGGGTAATGGATATCAATGCGTGTTGTAAAACACTTGTACGTGAAGTGTCTAAATCTACCATCAAGGGGCCATTCAAGTATTACGTAAGCAGATTTATTACAATTATATACCTCCCCACCCCCCTTGTCAGCAAAAGTAAGCAAAGCTCTTACCCCCTCCCCCGTGCTTACGTAAACATTTTTGAATTAATATACTTTAAAGTTTTTAATGATTCCTGAAGAAGTTATAATTCTAAAAATAAAATAACAAAAACTTTTTTTTGTTGCATTGTTTCTTCTACTCACCAAAACTACCACCCGGCTTCGTTTTCGGTGGCAGTCTTGATATACCCTGTATATAACATATATCTTATATTTTCTAACTTTCTTTTCATTACATGCCTGTGTTTATCTGGGCAACTGCGTTTTGAATCTTCCTGTTAAGATTGTTTTGATGACGTAATCATCATCTAGACCCCCCTACCCCCCATGTCATCCAAAATAAGCAAAGCAAAGACCCCCCCGCCCCCCTATGGTGCTTACGTAATACTTGAACGGCCCCCAAGTAGTTAACTATGCTACCATAACTGCTCTCAACTGCAGCACCTTGTTACTCGCATTCCTTCCATCAATTACAACAATTAGGAAGTCAAGGAATATCTTGACGGCCGCGGCTAATTTTAACGCCACAGGTTACGTTCAAAAATACTGCTGACCGTTCACGTCAAGCAGCAAATAGGCTGATTTTTTATTCCTTTAACAACACTCAGCTACTTTTTTCCCCTTTTTTGGTCAATACTGGTCTAGTATTGTCGATCATAAATGCTAAAAATGACATAAGAACTCTGTTGGATTATGATTTGCAACTTAAAACAATTATCAAATAATTATGATTCCTGTTATAGTTTCATTTCAACTTGATTAATAGCATAAAATTGATAGGAAGATGCAACACAACACGAGTGACAACAGTCCTTATTAAATATCACAAGATTGTTTATTTATTATCCCTGCTTTAACTTATGATAATTGCGAGATACCTATAATTTGTACTGTAACCATGGTTTTAGAAGTAAACTTGCAAACCGTTGGTGTTTAAATAAATTTAATGACGCATGTAGTTTCCTGCACCGGACTATAGAATACAGTCAGGTGGGGAGTGCCTGTAGTGTGGTGTCAGGTGTAGTGTACTTACGCCGAACTTTTCGGCTACTAATTTCGTTGAATAATAAATAAGCAATATTATCAAGATGAAATTCGCGAATTTAACTCTATTTATGAATATTATATCAAATAAGTAAAATTATTATACTTTAACAAAATTTAAAGAATATGTTTTATTACAATAAAATTCAAAATACTTTTTTATTTTGAAATCAGTGAATAGATTAATTTGAAGATATTATAATTACTTATATTACCTATAGATACAAATATTGAGATGTCTCGAGGACTTGTCCCATCAATAACAGTTAGAGTAACTGTTTTCTGTGATTTTCTGTTTATGTTAAGGATATTTCAGCAAATAAAATATTTATACTCACGTACTCGTATGTATCGAAGCAAATATTATTTATTTTTGTAATCTCTACAAATATGAAATTCCGTTGTCCACTGCCAGTTTTGTGAAATACTGAACAATGCATATTATTATGACATTTTCAACAAAATTTGCTTGTATTTCGCAAGTGTATAAATAAAACGTGTATTAGTAAATGATTGATCATTTAATAATTACAATTTCTTTTCCAAATCAAAATTGAATGTTTAACTATTAGGTACCGACTTACACATATATATATACTTATTGCAAAATACAAGCAAAAACAAGTACAAACGATTACTTTATTCCCATCATACCAGTTGTAAATAAAATAAATGAAATATAATAATTATTATTTATGTATAGTTCGTAAGTTAGTACACTAGTCGTCGTGTTACGAGTACTATAAATTACCCATAGTTTGTAATGATTCCATTTTATAGAACTTAACGCCATTTTGATGACGTTAATATTACCATTATCTCACAGAACAAGATGCCGCAGTCGGCATCTTTACTGAAAATAACTTTATAATAAAGATGTAGGACAACTGAATTAGAGATCTGAATCTTCAGCAAGTATCAAGCAAAGCAATCATAATTAACTAATTAATTATTAATCAACTGCTCTGATTTAAACCACTTGTAATTTTTGTAATAATCACTAAATTGTAAACTGGTTCTGAAAAGAGCAACACTAGAGTTTCTTGCCCGTTCTTCTACAGTGAAAACGGCTTTCCAAACCGGGTGGTAGATAAAAAAAATACTAAATCTATTTGATGTAGAACATCTTAGTTCATCATCAGTTCATTTAGACCTACACCTTTAAGGTCTTGTATAAGCGATATCCGAATACATATGCGAGGATTTTCTTATTATATTGATGTCATTTATAAAACTTACCTAAGTTTTGCAAATACGCTTAGAGTATTTATATATAGAGGGAGCGCTGTCATACATTTGCAACTTCAAAAACGTAGATATTTTCTTGTTCGTAATGTTGGTAGCACTGCTATATTAATGTTACCGATAAATGACTTTTCCACGAAAAATATATAAATAAATAAATAAACGGAAATTAACATATTCACGTTACATTGTTTTTAGCTATCATAATACAAAATATTAATAATAAATGAAAAATAAAACTCACCCTTGGCTTATTATAATTTATTTCGCTCCAAATTCAAATATTTTATATTTTTTACCTAAAAATTATTCCGGAACTTTTTCGGAATTTCAACAATTTAATTACTTGCAACATTGAATAAAAAGGCGTTCGAAAATTCAAAAATATGAATGTTTTTCTGTAAAATTATTTAAATTATTTCTTGTTAATTAATAAGAAATTGGATTTATTGTCGATGATAAATGAATACACAGTTAATAATTAACCCCTAAAGTAAATTTGGATGGTATTCGATAACGCTAAACCACATTTTTTGATTTTTCTTTTTCACGAAATCCATGCATATTCCACGCTGTCACAATTCATACTGGATGTAGGGAAGAAAAAGGTGGCCCCGGCACCACCATTTTTATCTACGTTTTTGAGGTACCAGCGCTCCCTCTATATATATATACTCTAAGCAAATACGTCATACAACAGCGTAATTTAGGTAAGTTATTCAAAAACATTGAAAATTTAATTCCTGGTGTTTCAAGTTGTAAAACTCTATACTACAATAATATAAGTGTAAGTTTATACAACAAGCGACGCGATGAAACCGTGTCCAATTGTTGCTTCTTCTGGATGAACTTTTAGCGAACGGAATGAGATGCAATGAATTTACCACTATAATCCAACTAAACTAATAGGCACCGTTTGACGTTTTATACTTTTTAACTTTGCACAGGCGTAACTTACACAATTTTAATAACATTTTCTATAGAAAGCGAAATGTGTGTGTTCTGGCACCTCTGCCTAACCCTTCTGGAAATAAGGCGTAAGTTTATGTATTTTCTATAAAACCATGGAAATGTAGTTTAACGGAAAATTTTAGTGTAATTGCATGTTTTACGCACGTACAAAGTTGCTTCAACTTGAAAAGTATGAAATGTCAAACGATACCTAATAGTTTAGTTGGATCATAAGTCTACCACCTACTATATGAATGTAGGATTATATCTTAATAAACTCCCAAATCAACCGTCAGTCTTAAAAACATTCACTGGACGCTAATATGTTACCAGTACTTTAAAGAACGCGGGACTCCTTAATATGAATAACTTCTTCGTGTTGATTACGCGTTCCACTTGGTATTCTCAATCAACTTTATATCTTTTGAGGGCCATTAAGGTCCATATTAATGAATACCTTCGGCCAAATTCATAGACAGTTTTAAAACATATTTTAGTTAAAAATATTTTGTCCCTTTCGAACGACTTTTGAATTCAGGTTAAACGAAGAGCACTAGCATTGCATTGCTAGGAAGAAAAATAAAATAAACACAAAAAATTCGATACCGGAAATACGTGTTAAAATATTATATGAAGGTTCTAACTGTCGCTCGCTTTTAAGTTCTAATAAAAAATGAGTAATAATATAATATGCCTATTGTTATTTTAGCCTTTTATTCGCTATATCTATGAATGTACGTAGAGCCAAAGCTTACTACATGACGAGTTTAAGAGTCTGGTTGTTTGCTTCCTTGCAGGCAATAACTCTTTATGACTTTATTGACTTTACTCTTGTCTCATTTGGACGTCTTCATTCTACGCGACTAAAAGGCTAAGAAACAGAAAATGTGTAGTTTTAAATTTAGTACTAGAGTTTAAGTCTTAAAGTTCCTCTACAGACAATATATTATGTGTACATTAAGTTAATGTGATCGTACTTAGTATGGTAGGTGTTTTAACTAATGTATTGTAGAATGGCGGAGGTGTAACAATACAGATCATGTGCTACCTCTGGTATCATCGAGATCTGTAACAACCGCGCTAAGTTTAATTTGAGATATAAACAACAGGACTTCGTCATAAAATTCAGAGATAATAGAGTCGCACTGTGTTGTTATGCCTCTGAAATTAAGTCTTTTAGAAAGGCTTGAGAATGTTTGTAGTGGAAGATACCCTTAGTAAAAATTGTTATTAGTAAGTTGAAATCCTGGTAGCAATGTTCCTACCTAATATTCAATTTCTAGGAGTAACAACGCATTGCAAATAATTGTGTTTAAGCTAATTCCTTTTTTTAAATCAATAAGTAATTAAAATATAGTAACATTTTTTTCAAAATAGGTAGAGTCGCATGTGCTCAGCGCCATCTGTTAGCCAGTAGCATAAGCTAATTTAAAGGTATGTTCCACTATAAAACACGTATTATTAGTAATAAAATGTACATAAACGTAGAAATCAAAACGTGGTTGTGTTTATTCCATTACTTCCATTATTTGTGAACAATTTGTAACAAATAACTTCCATATTTCTTTTATAATTCAACAACAACGACTTATCAAGAAAATAAGCATATCTTGTTAATCGACATTATTCGTTCGTTATGTTCGTGTCGTTTATTTCAATATTGCAATTATGTATTGTACCATGTCATATCTGTATCCAAAAGTGTAAATGATTTAATTATATCTTAGTCTCATCGCTCCCTACATTCAACCAAGTCTTCCATATTGCCAAAGAGTCAAAAAGATTTATTTTTATGTACACTTCTAAACTTCTGAGAAATATACTGGCCCCGTGTGTAACTTCGTAGAACTCTGCATATACGTGATTAGTAGAATAATAACTTGCAGAAATGAAGTAATTTTACAATAAATATGTTATTATGTTATATGTACTAAAACACTAAAGTCTTCGCATAATTCCAATAATCTAGATATAGAAATCGTTTGCTAAAAATCAATAACATGTTATTAATAAGTGCGAGGAAATTGATACTATAATAAAATCGCTCCTGTCCTAATACACGTCCATCTACAAAACTCTTAGGAACTTTACAACAAGTACCTAACTTTTACTATTACTACTACGATATCAAGCTCATACAAAAAAGTTTAAGCTGTGATCAAAGTCACTAGATACATCTGGGCGGTGGGCCCTAGTGTCGTCATAATTAATTTTAATTATAATAATGTTCTACTTCATTAAAAATAACGCACTCGACTCCAAAGTAATCTGAAGAAAACCAAGAAAAATCTGTCTCTTTAAAATATTTTTAAATTCTTCCCCAGTTATAAGTGAAACACAAAAATTATAATTAAAGTACCATGGGAGCACCTATTACATCTATACTGTTACAGCGATTATGTCAATAAAAATAAATAAAATTCTAAATAATGATTACTAATTTATTAGTATTTCCATTTCCAACACTCGTGTACGGTATTGGCAACCACTGTATTGTGTAGTGTAAATAGTTTAGCGATGTTCCAACATGTTTTAATATTAATAGAGAATTTTTATTTTTGTTCTGTATTTGAATAAAATGTCGTGTAAATACCGACCGTGTATTTATTTCACAACTTCATACATAAGTTCCTAACATTCCTGACTAAACACACCCGAAGAAAACTGCTCGAAGCTAAATTATATTATCCGTATAAAGTAGCACAATCGTTATCATTATCTAAAGCCGAATGAACCTAGCCAGTTATCCTCCAACCCGCAGCCTCTCCTTCATATAATTTTGCACAGTATGACTTAATAAAACAAACTTAAAAATACAATAGTAATTTATTTTCCATAACATTACACTGAACGTAATATCAAACAAAGTCAGAATTGTTTTCACCTTCACAAGGAAACAAAATTGCAAAGCTATACCATTTCTAATCCAAAAAGTTCCATTTGACATTTCATACTTTTATCATAAATAACTTTGTGCAGACGTAACTCACACAATTTCAATAAAACTTTACGTAAAACCATGGAATTATGAAGCTATTCTTATTTTGTCACAGGATTTACAATCCATAATAACTAAATTTAAATTTAAATCCTTTAAATAAAGCAAAATAACCATTTTAAACAACATACTTTTTTACTAGACGTCATTACAAAGTCACGTCGTTAGGTCTTCCATGTGTAGAGTGGAGACTATGCAAACGGATTTGTATACGCATAATCGGTAAAAATATAAAAATAATCGAGCAGTTTTAATCCAGTTGTTTTCTAAAAGTACTGAATTATCAGCTAATACCAACGAACAACCATCAATAAATAATGTAATGATAATTTTAATAAAAGGCAATAATTTGACAATTTAATAATTTAACAATAATTTTGTGTATGTGGTGGCCTGTTGGTAAACGGACTGCTGAGACGCGGCTACCCACATGTTCACGGTGGTCGCGGGTTCGAATCCCAGGGCAGACCTCTGACTTTTCGGAGTCATGTGTGTATTGATAATCAATCACCACGCACTAAAACGGCGAAGGAAAACATCGTGAGGAAACCTGCATACCATAGCAATTTATAAGAATTTCTATGGTATGTAAGTCCGCCAACCCGCACTAGGCCAGCGTGGTGGACTATATGGCCTAACCACTCTCAATCGGGCTGCTAGTAATAAATAAATCATTGCTTTTGTTCCTTAATGCTAAAGTGACTTATGCAATTGTGGATGTCTCATTAGTCTCATAAATATGTACATAAAAAAAACGAAATAATGTAAACTAAAAATATAAACTGTAATCGATTAAGAAATACAAACAAATGGTATCGATATCTCGCTAATAATCGGATATTGTACTAACCGATTTATTTGACATCATCCCTATTTCACAATTTTGATATATGTCAAATGGAACTTTTTAAATTAGAAATGGTATAGATACAAAATACTTGATTAACTCGGTAGGGGTGTGTGGGTAAAATCAAATAGTCAATATCTCTAAAACTTAAAAAAAATAACGTTCAAAGTTCTAAAAATCCTTATTATGCGTTGTGGATACCTCCCTGAAAAGACTATTGAAAATGAATGCCCCTTAAATAGCCAATAACATTAATGTATTTTACACAGTACACAATTACTCAACATCAATAAAGAACTTCTTCCACTGCATAAGAGATGGCACTAATACTCATACACTTACAATATTCGATAGCACAGTTAAGGGATTCCAACTCTACCTATTGACGAGTAGCTTAACTAAACATCAAACTAGGTTTAATAAATCGCCAAGAGATGGCGTTAAACTCTACATCTCAATATATTAATTGTGACGATAACCATGCTGTTTTTTTTATCTTAAGCCAAACACCAATTTTGATAAACTAATTAGGGCCGGCGTTAGGATCCGGTGTGGTTGGGCATCGAACCTAGGGCGCCAGTGCAGAAAAGACGCCGAATGTCGGGATTTACTGTAATCTATAGGATGTTATCTATGATTTACTGCATTTCCCTTGGATATGAAGTATGGTCCACCAGCTCGCACTGGGCCAGTGCAGGGTGGTGGTCTATATAACCTAAGCACTCTCAATCAAACACTCGATTGTAATAGGCCCGCACCCTGCAGTGAGACGTATATGGACTGATACAGTACAGCTTGGAAGGCGCTGTAGAAATCTTGCCCAGGGCGTCGTTAATGCAGAAACAGGAACTGCAACTAATTACATTAATAAAGCCAAATTTGTCTGTGGCGTAGTAGACAAGAAGTCGACGCAACACTGAATCGGGTGTCTATAGAACTCCGCAATTTTCAAACGCATTGTTTCATGTGAGGGCGTTGTGATCCGAAATTCGAAAATACTCTTTCTCTCTGTGGATCTCGTCCTTTTCAGGCGCCAGACATCTCTCTTTATTTACACCATGAAAACATCACAGTCCTGATTTTTTATCAACAACAATTCTCCTTCTTTGATTTCGTATCTCACCTCCTTCATAATATCAACTTTATCTGCTTGATCATCAGAAATATTTATATTAACAAGTTCTGTGCACTTGTCCTTCAGCGAATCTTGCTTGCCCTGTTTCCCGTGTTTCGCCGCTAGATGTCTCCGCAAGCCCCTAATGCGTGTATAGGTGGCGCCACAGTGTTCACAAGGATGAAGTTCAGTTCTTTCATGGGTGGACGAGACATGTTCATCGAGACTTATTTTGTATCCAAATTTCTTGTCGCATATTTTGCACTGAAATAAAAAGAAGCACGTAAAAAAAAACATTTTATTCTAAATAAATTTATGTTCATCTGTTCGGAGGACCAAAACTCACAATCCTAAAATATGTGTTAACCAGCCGCGATTTTTATAAATGCTGTTTGGAATAACTAATCATTGTGGTCACTAGAAGCATCCCCAGCGGTCCAGGGAGCTATCCTAAGACTATTCTTAAAATAATTTTTGCTTGTTTCATTTATAGAAAGACTCCTTATTTATTTACATTTTGCTACTGCATTAACTAACAACAAATCCAGTCAATCAACCAGTTGGTCAATGGGTAAAAAAACTGGTCGAATTGTCCCTTGTAAATGCCAGTTTTAGAGTACATGCCTACACTGGTCGACCCCTATCACGTTTTACGGCATGCACGTCATCGGCCCATTAGCTCAGTTGGTTAGAGCGTCGTGCTAATAACGCGAAGGTCGCGGGTTCGATCCCCTCATGGGCCACGAATGTTTTTGTTATTTTTTTCCGTTTTTGACATTACCATAATTCTAAATACACAAATAACAATTTATTATAAAAAATTGTGCGCATTTCATTTTACAGAAAGGCATTACTGTATATTTTCAAATGACAACACAATATACCATTATTAAGTGTGAAATTAAATTCAAGATGGCAGTGTGACCTGATTTGAACCTGATGAAGGTGTACGTCTCATATAAACAGTATTATCTATGGGTGTAGGTATGTGTGTACGTGCCTGGAACTTCTTGATGTGCAGGTGTCGGCGGCGGTGCGCGCGCAGGTTGGAGCTGGACACGCAGCGCTGCGGACACAGGTCGCAGCTGTACGGACGCTCGCCAGTGTGCTTCCTGCGAACACACACACCAACAAACATTATTTTTATATAGCTCCGGCAAACGAGTAAACATTTCACCTGATGGTAAGTGATCACTGCCGCCCATGAACATCTATGAAGCTTGAATCATTGATGTATTACCGACCCATCAAATCAGGAGGATAATGGGAAGGAAAAAGAATAGGAACAGAGAAGGGGTATTCACATCATCTCATTCAATGAAACCCAAAGCTGAAATACTTCCATGCTAGAAAATACTTACATCTGGGGATTCCTGTTATAACTTTTTGACACAGTCCTCCTAACTTTTGGAAAGTCGCAAGCCATTATTAATAACTTTCATTTCTCTTCTCTTTTGATCATTGATGATGATTTGGCATTGTAATTTGTAATATTACATATTTTTGGGAACATCGCAAGGTGAATAGAATTTATATGTAATAGTATTTCAATAACCTTATGTGCATGGTGAGTGAAGACCTCTGTGTGGCCTTGAAATCGCAGTGCGGGCAACTGTGGCGCTTGACGCCCGCGTGCGTGAGCGTGTGCTTGTACAGGTAGTCCTGTCGCGAGAACACGCGCCCGCACGACTGCAATCACAATACTCGGTAACACAGCCATCATGCCAAGCTGGCATCACCATTCCTTAACACAGCCTCCGTGCCAAGCTGGCATCACCATTTCTTAACACAGCCACCGTGCCAAGCTGGCATCACCATTCCTTAAAACAGCCTCCGTACCACACTGGTATCATCATTCCTAGCATCCATGCCACAATGAAATGGAACTGAAACACTCTATGTTTCTGATATAGTAAGTATGTAGTTACTGGACTAAATGATTTTATATATGAGCAGCTAAACATGGCTTAGCACACATAAAATGGATTGATCTGTGTACCAAGTACCTATCCATAAAAATGAATCTATGGTGTAGATTGTAGAACAAGTTTGTAAAAGTGTTAATTTAAATCATTATTTTATTTTAATGTTAATTGTAGTTCTACTTGTAGAGATAGAAAACAAAATATCTTACATCTTATTCATTGTGGCTAACATATTGAACTTTTCCAACTTACCGATACAAATAAAATTTTATTAAAATAATTAATTATTTTGTAAAGTATACTCATGGAAGCCTTTTTATTTATTATAAGTTTTTTATCTATTAATTAATGTGAAAGTTTGTGATAGTGCTTTAACTTACTTCACAAACATAGTTTTTCTTGACCTTGTGTTCCCTCATGTGGTTTAACAGACATTCATTAGTTTTGAACCGACTGAAACACTTGTTACACTTGAAAAGGTCTTCAGGCAGGTCCACCTTCCGGTTCTGTAGGTGACACCGCATGTGTTTCTCATGCATGTTACGCTTCGGTAGAAATCTTTCACAAAGGCTACACTTATATCCATCCTTTAAATCTTTACAAAAGTTTATTTCATGACTGGCACGGGTTTTTTTACTCTTAAATCTCTTTTCACAACCAAAACATTTGAAAATTGTGCCATTGTTTTCAATACCATGATAATGAGCATTGTGTTCGGAGTATTTGTCCTCACTGCCACAATCGAAGTGACAAGCACTACAAAATGTTAAACCCTGTTGTTTGCTTTTACTTTTAATTGATTTAGGAATATCAATATCATTGCAAATACTTTCAGATTTCTTTATTTTTCCTTTTTTAACTATATGCGTGCCATCAGGAGCATTTTTAAATTTAATATTTTCTATGGTTCCTTCAGACATTGGGAGTGTATCATCTAATAAAATATCATCATTAGATAATTCAGATGTAAAATTTTCAAATTTCTCAATTTTGATGTCCGATTCTTTTGGCTCATTACCACTCTGAATTATCTGGTGAAGCCTCCTCTCAGTTTCGCGGCAAAATGTTTTAAAATCGTAAAATTTATCAATCTCCTCCATACAATCACAACACAATTTGTTCAGCCGACTATATTTGTGCATGTCTATTTCTAAGCAATAAATAATTTTCTCGTAAAGGGAAGTCTTTATCTCATTTCCTGTATCCTTCGTTATTTCTTTGCTGGCATTAGGAGTCCAACATATTCTGCATACGTTATCCCCTTGAAAATATTCATAGTTATACTCATCACTATCCGACAAAAGAGTTTTCCAAGCCATCGTGGGATAAATAACTTGTTTTGTATATCTACCAAAAATCAATATTAATATGATTTGTAGGACTCTTCACTCTAGCATATTGTTTTTAGATTGTTTTCAATTCAACTTTTGTTTGTTGCTGTTGTCATAAAATTGACGTTTTACGTTTTGTCAAGTTGACAGTAAATCATTTTTATTTTAGAAATAGCTAAGGAAATTAAACCGTTCAGACACATGCTATCATCTAACTAAATAAGATAAGTAGAACTTATTAAAAATAGTTAATATTCTCAGCAGTCACAACAGCTATATTAAAGACGGAACCCTGGTACTTCAAAAACGTAGATATATAGTAATGATGGTGCCGGTGCGCCTTTTTCTCCCCTCATAGTATTAGTGTTGTGTTCTAGTTCTAGTGGCTAACATTTTACAGGTTGTCCAACATTAGCGAATTATTTGAATAGAAAAATTTAAATAAATAGTTTAGTTTTAGGGCTATTGAATTCCACTTAATCTCATTTTAAAAAGACAATAACTAAATACATTTAAGATTACCAACTGAATTTAAAGCAATACTTTCTAAATAATTCGTATAACTTTCAATAATATAGTAGTTCTACCAGCATTATAAACAAAGAAATATTTTTATTTTCAAGACTCAAATGTACGACAACACTCCCTCTATATTTAATTATAAATGCTCCCAGGCCACGACCCACCTTACCTGTATACCATGGACGTAGAATCACTCTACACACATATTTGGGTCATAGCTAAAGCAAAATAAAAATTTTATGCGACTTTCGTATCCCACAAATCACACTACTCGATTTGAAATCACGAAACAACAAAATGTATTCTTTGTTATGTATAGTCAATGGTTATTTCTATAATCGCGCCGGCTTTCATTAACTATTGAGAGAGGTTTGGCAATATAGTATATACGTCTACCACGCTGGTCTATTGCGGGTTGGCGGACTTCACATACCTACCATAGAAATTCTTACAAATAATAATTTAAAAAACATCCAACAGTCACATACCTACATAGTCCTCACCCCAAGGGCGGATCCAGGGGGAGGTCATGGGGGTCATGACCCCTGGGTGGCTCCAGATTGGCAGAATTTATTTATTACCTTGTTGACAACATTTATAAGCACTAATTAATTCTTTATGTCGATAAATAAAGTAAAAAGCGTGGGTGGTGTATTCACAAATAACAGCTGTAACAAACTTTTAAAAGTCCTTATTACGAATTTGAGTATTGAAATTCGACCCCGCGTTCTAGCGACAAGAACTATATGACCCCCCCCCCCCCCCCCCCCCCCGGGCGTAAAAGCTGGATCCGCCCTTACCTCACCCCACACTAAGATTAAGTCGTCGATCAAGTGTCGCGGGTTTCTAGTTGGTCTGTGGTCGCGGGTATCAGGAACTAGCAAACTTTTATTCATTTCTCTCGGTGTGGCACAAACATTGCTCTCTGTGCGGGGATCGAACCCGCGGCCTCTCGTTTCACAGGCGGCGTCTAACCGAATGCGCGATGGAGGCTGTCAATGGATATGGTATGCAATTTTCCTCGCGATGTTTTCCTTCACCTTTACAGTGCGTGGTGATCAATACCCTAATGACTCCATAAACTTAAAGGGGATGGGATTTGAACCCGCGAACACCGTGAAGGCGTGTATAGTGAACAATATACTAGGATGGAAACGCATACTCTCAGACGCCCGCGGAATATATTTTGTATGTCAACAAAGACAAATAAACTCGGTGCTCTGGCCTATATAAAAAAGCAGTAGAATCCCTGCTGATTTTTTTAAAAGACAATAAAATATTTCCGTTCGGTTTTTCTATATATTGTCGTTGTTAGAAGTGGCTAGTGCGTGGTGGCCGGTTGGGAAACGGATCAGACATGGTTGCCAACATGTTCACGGTGATCGCAGGTTCAAATCCCAGGGCCATGGCCAAAAACATTGTGAGGAAACCTACATACCATAGCGATTTCTAAGAATTTATCCGCCAACTCGCACTAGGCATGCGTGGTAGACTATATGGCTTAACCACTCAATCGTACACTCGATTGTAGAGGAGGCCCGTGCCCTGAAGTGGGACATATATGGGCTGATACAGTACAATATACAGTAGATATGGCTCAAGAAAAACGCAGGCCTGCCAAACGTGCCTACTTACTGACGCCCTAACAAAAGTATGTAGGAGTAGACTTGTGCTGAAGCAGGATTACATAAGGACTTTTGTGGGCTATTGCTCACATTCCACGGATCATGTGATTTTGCGTTTGATGATTCGCACCAGAACGTGCGTCGTAATATTCACAATCAGGGTGATCATAGTATGTTGCCCATTGCCCACGTAAACCTGAAACCTCGTCTCTGCAGTTTTGCCTATAAATAAATTCCCCGACCTACCGATAAACAGGTTTGGTTTCAAAACTCAGAGGACAGAAAAAAGCAATATTACCACAAGATGTAAGTATAAATTTAATGCTTAACAACATAATTCTCTTAGCGTATGTAAATAAAATCCATACACTTAACATATACTTAATCTAAACAATTTATTTTACACTAAGCTGGTGTCAGAGATAGTTCCGATTATCTACTAGTAAGAATATAAACAAAAGCTGCTTGTTTACAAACACAAAGTATGGAGTCCAACCGACATCTCTCCTACATGGCGCAAAACAAGATTTTACGTCACAATATCAATTAGGTAATATAAACATCTGTAAAAATCGAAAAGCAATATTTTTATACAACTTATGGTGCCTGATCAGAGGTGGAATTTTAGGTATTTGTAAAGATACCTACATCATTATGTATAAATGCAATATTTTTTTATCGCACAATACGTTGAATTGCTGTAGCTGAACACTGTAATGAAGCTTCAACGTAAAGCTGTTGCATGTCGTTGAAAAAGAAAAGAACTAAAATAAGATACCTCACTTATTCCAAGGGGTTTGAGCACGGTATAGAAATTATATTACTTTAAAAAGAATATATCTATGTGTACTTCCAGTACCGGTCAAAGTATTTAATACATTCAACCATTTCCTGTAAGTTCTTCGTCTTTTCTACTCGAGTTATTTTAAGCCCTTAACTCTAGCGCCTCTCCCTACGTCATAATCTAAATCTGCTGGATGTTTACTTTGATCAGTCAATTTTTTTACCTCTCTTTTAAGTGCTTATTACTTTACACTTTACAGTGCTCCAACTCGTATTGTCTCGTGAACAAGCAGCTCAGAACTAGGCTTAGAAATTAGCCCAAGTAAAAACTCGACCACTTAACTTTCAATCGTGTCTAATTCGGACTATATCGACCTATTGAAATGATCCTTTGAGCTTCTTATTATTTGGTATTACCTCAAAAGTAATATAACGCCAAGGTTACATGATTCCAATTTCTCAAGTGACAAATATTTGTGAAACAGGAATGCATCATTAGCTCATGTTGTAAATTAAAACTGACAGAATGTTAACACCCGTATGCAAATATAACTACACTGAAAATTATCACAATATTACATAAACATAATTCCTGTTAATTTGATTCATTAATGAAATTAAGTTCATGAGTATTGTCAAAGGATACAAATATATTCCACATAATATATAGGTTTACCTTAACATACTAAAATGATTACCTTAATGACTCTTAACTGCAAAGTATGATATTGTAAACAGACACCTTCTACCTTCTTGTCCACTTACGTAAATAGAGCAACACCAAAAAATGGGATGTCTTATATTCAATATCTTCTCGATACATTGTTTCTGAATTGCAAGTGTGGAAAAAAACAGGTGGCAGCCAATGATCCAACAAGATATTCACCATAATAAAGTAAACAAAACTTAAACATTTTAATACATAGGCACATCAACAAACACAAACTTTTTCATTACATCAGTTGTATATTTTTCAATCTCTTAAGCCCACAGTTATTTCATCACAAATTGTTATTACAATCTTATAAAGTAAAATATGATTTGAAGTGAAGCAACAGAAAAACAACTGAAGAATATCAAATACTTCTTTGAAGATTATATATCATGAAACCTGTCCGACTTATGGCAAGCTTTATAAAACTTCACTTCAAAAACATAATTCAACACACTGCCGCACATATCATGATCTCCTTAACTATTATAGTACAAAAGTGGTGACACACAGTCACAGATTTATTCCTCCTGCGGCTCTTGTTTCTCCTTCTTCTTCTTTTTCTTTTTCTCTTTGCGTATTGTGCTTTCGTCTGCCTCTGCTTCAACCTTCACTTTCGTATCATTGCCATCTGCTGTCTCCATTTGTGAGTCACATTCTGCCCTGTAATGATAAAAAATATTCCCATTATTATATTACTTTCAACCAGATATTAGTGTTCCCAAAACATAAGTATAGCATGGTGTCCTAAGACTATGTAGTAAATGCCTTCTTGCTATTTCAATTTGATGATGATGAAGTTCATCCCAAAAAGTTGTTTAAAAAGCATTAATACATAAAACAATAATTTATAAATTCATGCCATTTAAGATTTGCTGTACTGTTATCAAAATGCAGATTACAAGCAAGTTGTTAGCACAATGGTGAGGTTTTTGACCTAGTATGTATGTCTGATAAACATACAGACTATGCTAGTTTACATACACACATGTTTGTAAACAATACATAATAACAAAGTTCTTTATTCACTTATCATTAGCAGGTACCAGAGAAAATGGTTTAATGGATTTTGATGGAATTTAATCAATAAATATCTGCAACATTTAAAATATTCTGTAGTTGAAAAGGGTCAACAATGATCAACAACAGATTCATTTATTTTATTTCAAAATATTTATTATACTGGGTATATCAAGACTGCTACTGAAAACGAAGCCGGGTGGTAGTTTTGGTGGCTACAAACACAGTGCAACTAAAATTTTCGCAAAGAAACGTATCAATTTTTTTTTAATGATTTTATACTCACGGTGCCTCACTGTCCTTCTTCTTCTTTTTCTTTTTCTTCTCTGTTTTAATTTCTACTGAGTTATCTGGGTCATCAGCATTGGCCGTGCTAGCTGTTCGTTTTCTGCTGCCTTCCTCTGCAGCCGCCTCACCATTCTCAGGAGCTGCCTTGGGTTCTTCTTTGTAGTCCTTGTATGTACTGAGCCATGCTGCTGGTGTGTTTTCATTGGGTTTGCCAAATTTGTCTAGCTTTCCTTGAGATATGAGCATCTTCTTCTGTGATGCTTTGGGCCCGAGCCCCCATTTTCTAGGATATGTGTCTCGTTCCATAATCACTCTCTTTAGCTTTGCCGCTACACCATGGTCACAAGAAGCCATTGTAGATGTTGTCATCAAAGCAACAGCTAAAGCTACAGCTTCACCTTTTGTTGTAACAATCACTATCTCTTGGTCTACTTCAATACCATCTTCGTATCGGAGAATGCCAGGCAGTAGCACTTTGGCTCCATAGCAGACAGCATTTACTGCACTGTCTTTAATGAATATTCTCTTATGAGCAATTAATAATCCTTCTAAAGGTTTAATAACTCTTCGTAAGTATGTTTCATCTTTATGGTTTTCAAATGACCACTGGGCGTCTAATATATCATGCATAGTGACCATGCCTTCCTTCTCACCCTGGATACCAGATCGGACTCGTCTCAGCTCAATCATCTGTCCGCCAACTCCGAGCAGCAAGCCCAAGTGCACGCACATGGTACGAATGTATGAACCGGCCTCACAACTCACCCAAAACACACCAATGTTACGCTCCTGGTCAAAATCAAGAAGTTTACTGTCATACACTGTCCGCACACGCAACTGGCGCTTCACCGCCGATATGAGAGGCGGCCGCTGGAACAGAGCTCCGCGCAACTTCTCCAATCCTTGCGTTATCTTCTTGATACCATCTACAGCCGAGTGCAAACTGAATACTGCAACGTACTCTTTACCCGCATTCTGCTGAGATTTAACCAGTCTGGTAGCTCTGTCTATGCAAACAATAAGGCAACCTGTTACCTTAGGATCCAGCGTGCCGGAATGGCCGGTTTTTTCAACTTTTAGTATACGTTTTATCCAAGAAACGACTTCATGGGAGCTTGGATTGCTCGGTTTGTCCACATTTATGAAGCCAGACTTGATGTATTCAGTTATGGGTCGCTTCAGGGGCGAGTGGCCGAATG
Source organism: Hyles lineata (assembly GCA_030180105.1). Classification (NCBI taxonomy): domain Eukaryota; kingdom Metazoa; phylum Arthropoda; class Insecta; order Lepidoptera; family Sphingidae; genus Hyles; species Hyles lineata. The sequence continues at coordinate 2,452,317 of JARJEE010000041.1, forward strand.
GCAAAGGCGTGTAATGGTTAGTTCGCACATTGAGACGGTCGAAATTTTTCAGCAATAAAGGCCAATATGCCGTGTCCAGTTTAGTAACGCTCTCAGATGGTTCTATAACGAAGTCAGTCATCTTCTGAAACGTACCCAGTGTTACTCCATCCTTAACTTTTTTCTTTTTCTTCTCCGAAAACACTTCGGCGCCCGGCTGCAGGGCTTCCGTCATTTTGATAATTTAAAACACAAATTGATATAAGACACACGATTACTACGCTGCGTAGACTATTTAGAACCAAGATGCCCTGATTCGGGCACTGTTTGTATAATAAACGTGTTATAATTCACACAAAGCACTGTTCTAAACACGTGCAGCGTTTTTTTAAGGTTAGCTTTAAACGCTTTTGCGTAGCTTTACGGGCAGATGTCGCACACGCGCATTATCATCATTTTTTTTCTACAAATTATGTACCATCTACCAACATAACAAAAATAATCAATATAAGTTCGGATACATATACCCTAGTAAAAAGAATGTAGGTGATATTTATTGTTTACATTTTGTGCAATTTATTATGGAAAATTAGATTTAAAACTTTTTTAAATTATTTATATTGGAATTTTCTATGAAACAAAAAAGCGGGTTGAAAAAATAACCAGACAAAAAGTCAATTTTAAACTTTTACGTTATTGCTCCTGACTACTCATATCTGAGAAAACCTTTCTACCGACATTCTCAATTGATAGAAGTGAACATTTTAGCCGCCATTTTGAACTTTTTAATTATCGGTCCGATTGGGAATGTTTGTCAAACAAGATTTCAGGCATTCTTGCAGGCATTGCTTTGTTTGACATTAGGGAGGAAGCTATTCCCAGTATCCCCAGCATGGATAATAATACATTGAATATGAAATGAATAATTAAAAAAAAGTGTTTGAACATAAGTACACACAAAATAATTTATACTATTTTTTAAGAAAAGAGCTATCGTTGTAGCCCAGTAAATGGTATTTGCTTAAGAAATATCATATGAGATAAAAAAAGGCCAAGTGCGAGTTGGACTCGCGCATGAAGGGTTCCGTACCATCATCTATAAAAAAACCCTAAAAATTACGTTTGTTCCTGTTTGTTAAGATCGAGTAAAAAAAAATTAAAATTACTTTTGCTGTATGGGAGCCCCCTTTAATATGTATGTCGGGGTGTTCTTATGTAGAGCACATGTGTTAAATAATAATAAATAAATAAATAAATAAATAAATAAATAAATAAATAAATAAATAAATAAATAAATAAATAAATAAATAAATAAATAAATAAATAAATAAATAAATAAATAAATAAATAAATAAATAAATAAATAAATAAATAAATAAATAAATAAATAAATAAATAAATAAATAAATAAATAAATAAATAAATAAATAAATAAATAAATAAATAAATAAATAAATAAATAAATAAATAAATAAATAAATAAATAAATAAATAAATAAATAAATAAATAAATAAATAAATAAATAAATAAATAAATAAATAAATAAATAAATAAATAAATAAATAAATAAATAAATAAATAAATAAATAAATAAATAAATAAATAAATAAATAAATAAATAAATAAATAAATAAATAAATAAATAAATAAATAAATAAATAAATAAATAAATAAATAAATAAATAAATAAATAAATAAATAAATAAATAAATAAATAAATAAATAAATAAATAAATAAATAAATAAATAAATAAATAAATAAATAAATAAATAAATAAATAAATAAATATTAAACATATCTAACACTAACCAAAAAAAAATGAAGTATCAAAACTATTCGCTCCGACTTACTTGTTAAAACGAGGTCGATTTTAAAATTGACGATTTTGTTTAAATTTGACCAAATTATTCACGGATATAGCGATAAACCTTGTAAACAATGTGTCGCACTTGTGATTGTAGAACTAATTTGTATCTTTTCGCTAAGAAAGGATAGAAATCTTAAAATATTCACATCGAATGACATAATTCAAGTTTTGAATCAGCTGTTCGTCGATGGTATTGCCACATAAAAATCATTGTTTTATTTTTAAATTTTATGCCATGAGATTCTGGTAGACCTATACACAGTTTTACATCGGAACATACACTGGGTTAAATTTACTCTAATTGACTGGATATTAATTCAAATTGTTAATTCCGTGTGTTGTGGACAGATATCCAAACGAATATGGGAGGCAACATTACAATATTAAATGTCATGATGTCATTGTGATGTCAACTGTCAATTGTCAACGTCAAATCAGAACGCTTCTCCCTGAAAACAGTGTAGAAAACACATTGTTATTTTTACAATTTCATATGTTAGCAAAGCTAAAACGATGGCGGGAGTCTTATTCGAAGATATATTTAACGTGAAAGACATGGACCCAGAAGGAAAAAAGTTTGATCGTGTTAGTAGATTACACTGCGAATCGGAATCTTTCAAAATGGACCTTATTTTAGATATAAACTCATGGATTTATCCAATGGAGCTTGGTGATAAGTTTAGGCTGGTACTGGCCACGACACTAAGAGAGAACGGTTACCCTGACGGCGGTGAGTGGAACCCTTTGGAGACCGAAGGAAACCGTGCCGACAGTTTCGAATATGTTATGTCTGGCAAAGTGTATAGGTTAGTTTTACGTCCATATTACTATATTTTCTAATCGACAAAACACTTTATATCAGTGATTCTTAAACTTTTACTCGTGAGGGAAATACAAGGTTTTCCTATCTTTCCATTAATGAAACATACATATTATTATTTTAAAGAGTGCTCCACGGACCTCTTGGGGTGCTTCTAGGAACCACTAGTGGTCTGTGTCACAATCACCAGTTAAGAACCACTGATTTAAATCAATACAGATATAATTTTTAATGTTATGTGAAGAATAATTAAACATAAAACAACAAATATGGGATACACCAAATTTTCATTGTTATACTGACACTCGTACCAGCAAGAAATCTTCATTAAATAATAAAATGGTTACTTTTTGCCTTATTGCAACTTCATAGTGGTTCCAAAACAGATAACAAAAGTTACTTGTTTATTTTTAATAAAATAAGGTTATTTAAACAGCATCCTGATGGTAAATAGTCCCATTACCTAAGAACTCCTACAACACAATATAAACAATTACTTTTTTTATCACAAGACAAACTTATTACATGAGCATTCAAATATTTAAAACTTTTTTTATATTTATACTCTTTAAATTTTATTTCTTTATTTACAAAACATAAAATAATAATAATTGTAGGATAGAGGGTGATGAAGCAGCAATGGAGCCAGCGTCCCGTCTAGCAGCATATGTGTCTTTTGGTGGGTTGTTAATGCGGCTGCAGGGAGATGCTAACAATTTGCACGGCTTTGAAGTTGACCAGCACATGTACTTGCTTATGAAGAAACTTGCGTTTTAACACAAACAGCGCAGTGACAATATGGATTATAGTAAAATGTTCATGCTTTCAACATTTTATATCTTAATATTTTCATAGGCATTAAAAAAATAATAAGAGTGTTCCAAACGATAAAAAAATAGTATGTAAGTTATCATAAGAATAAACTTTAAGTCCTTAATATTGCATTTTTATTCAACCCCATTTGAAAGAATAAATACAAATCTAATGAAAGTAGTTTTATGCTAAGAAGTAATTTAGTGCCATCTAGCGGTGTACAGGTTCATTTTTGTAACTCCAGTTTAATACGAAGCTACTATTATTTTCCACTAGATGGCAGATATTGCAATGAAATAAAGTTATTTAAACCGACTTTCTAGATCCTAAATGAGGCAAAAAATACAAGACACATAATGAAAAGTTAAATTTACTGAAACTGAGACAATTAACTCCTATTTTAAACAAATTTACATCAACTTCATTATGCCACAATTAGAGCTTAAAACTATGGTACCGATTCTTTGACAGCCTCCGTGGGGCAGTCGGCTAGACGCCGCCTGTGGATCGAGATGCCGCGGGTTTGATCCCTGCACAGAAATAAATGTTTGTGCAGCCCACAAATATTTATTTCGAGTCTAGGTGTTAAGAGACCAAAAAGTCTGTCGTACTTCCTGATGCCCACGACCCAAGACTCGATCTTAAGGTCAGGACTATGTATGTGACTGTTGGATGTTATTTATTTATTTATAATTTTAGTACGACTTCAAAGGACATTTTCGTAAATATTTTAATATTTTCGCCAAAACGTTGATAATTGAAACTAAATTAAGGTTCATTTCTTTGTGTATATGTTATGGGCCAAGTGATTAATGCGGGCAGTATTCATAATGCCCGGGCATTATGAATATGGCTACATGATGATCGGGCAATGTGATTAATAGGTGATTTTTTACGTGTTGCGCTGCCGCATTGTCGCATCTGTACCGGTAACGCACCATTCCTGAGAAATATCTATTATAGCAACCTAACCCTTGAAACACTTGTTGTCAATACAAATTAGCTTATGCATCGTCTCCGGCGCTACGGGAAGTTCAGCCCCTTCGCCCTTGCGTAACAAAAGATAGGCACCCATGCTCACCTCCGCAGCTACGGCTCGCGCGGTTGCCTATCCTTCGTTACAGCGGGCGGGGGCTGCTCTCCCTCCGCGCCTCCGGCATTTTATATACACTCTAGGGTCGGTAACCAAAAGACTACGTGAAGTCGGGGTGTTCCGAGTCGGTTTTGGGGCACAGTCGACCTAACTGATCCTTAAAGTGGGTACACTAATTTTCTTCTGAAGATAATGTTTCGGACGTTAAAAAACAACTAAACATAAGCAGATCAACCTTTCTAATTTATAGATCTATCGCAGATGCGACAATGCGGCAGCGCAACACGTAAAAAATCACCTATTAATCACATTGCCCGATCATCATGTAGCCATATTCATAATGCCCGGGCATTATGAATACTGCCCGCATTAATCACTTGGCCCATAACATATACACAAAGAAATGAAATTTTATCCGGGTTAGCGCTCCTAAATATATTTAGATAAAATTTATTGTGTAATTGAGGCACGCAACTAAGACTTTACTCTGCGAATTTATTATATTGATGATATTTATTAAGGCATTTGATATAATATTATTATGAGTCTATCGACCTGCCTCGGTGGCGTAGTTATACTACGGTACGGTTACAATACTAAGGTTTCGGGTTCGAATCCCAGGCCGGGCAAAGTTATATTGGATTTTTCTATTCAGTATCAGCTCGGAGTCAGGAATTTGTGCCCGATATGGCGATAGGCTCGCCCCCTATCACACCGTGGGACGGAACGTACTGGTGAAATGTGGGTGTCCTGGCATCTCTGCCTACCCCTTCGGGGACAAAGGCGTGAGTTTGTATGTGAATGTGTGTATGAGTCTATCGAATATCGAGAGAGAGATACGATTTCAGCGCGCCCCCCTGATCCTCGCACCCTAGGCTGCAGCCTAATTAACCTAAGGGTTAATCAGGCCCTGTTTCTGTGCTTTAGCTTTCGATTAACAATATAATTGATCAAAGACTAGCCGTCAGACTAAATACTCTATAGCCTATCACTCAAATGATATAAAAAATGTTTCCTAATGTATTGGGTGGGGGAGCATATTTTCGACTTGACAGTAATGTTATCGTCGAACTCGTTCCGGGGTGTCAATGTCCCTGGGGATCATTATAATGGAGTCGGCACCCGCCGGGAGCCAACATATTGTGCGCATGATACAGCGCGCGCGACCGCCGCACTCCCAGCAACACCGCTGTGCGCACGCCGCGCCGCGCCGCGCGGGATCCTGCTGATTGTGCCTGTGGGATCATTGTCCCACATCTTAAACTTGACAATATGTGTGAGTTGTGATGAAGATAAAAATAATGGTTAGACTGGACGGAGTTTGAAGATTTGGTTTACCTACTTATGATATTAGACAGGTAACTGAAGAATGGGAAATCTTTGGTAAGTATAATTAAAGCCGGAGTAGGAATCTGCTTTCTATTACTAATTATAATTGTAAATGGGACTAAAGAGTATACCACTATATTCAGCTAGTTATGTTGGATGGCCTTGGGGACGATGCGATAAGTAGCAGTGTTGTTATAGTCGCTGCATGGACCACATTAAGTCATGGTAGATTTATTCAGCTCCTATTTATTTAACTTTATGAAAGATTTTGTTGGGGATTAAAGACGAGTAGATATTCCCGGAGACTCGCCAAGCTCGGTGTGATTATAATGCGTACCACTGATGGTCCTAAGTCCTAACTTACAAGAGTTGCAAGGTGTGTAAGGACGGGACAGCCTCCTAAGCCATGGTGGATGAAATAAAAACATCAATAGAACAATAATACTAGCTATAATCAGGTGGTAGTGTTAATGAGTGTGCTACGAGGCGGGCGGCACGCGCGGCGTCACGCGGGGCGGCGGCTGCGCGGGGCGGGGGCGCGGCGCCACGTGGCGGTAACGAGCGCGCGCCGCTCTCTGTGCCTCGGCGGACGGCGCGGCCAAGCACTAATTGTTTTTACATTTTCCCAAATAATTGACAGACTTACAGTTGATTTGCCATGAATAAGGATGAATAGGAATGTTCTAAGTCGAGTGTGTAATTGGTAAGTATACAAAACGTATTTCTACCTTGAAATTCTATAAGTAAGTTACTTAAGCTTTTCAAAGAAAATTAATGTATTTTTTTTACTAGGTCTGTCTTTTGGGCATTTTTTATTGCGATGAATGGCGAGACGAGCACGCCTGTTGGCAAGCGATATGACCGCTCATGGACGAAAGCAAAACCAAACACCATGAAATACAAAGCAATCCTTGGTATTCCACTGTACTCGCAATCTTGAGACATAAGATCTTAAGTCTCAATATGTCCAGTAGTTACTCTGGCTGCAATGTTTTTCAAATCGGAACACAACAATGTATTTATACTGGAGTTTAGCTGGTAAAATAGACATTGCGGTGGTACCTACTACCTACCCAGGTTGCCGCTCACATATGAAAGACCCACCAGTAAATAAGTCTATGCCATTTCCAGCTCAATTTCTTCCTATGCGCCCAGACATTGACGACTATTTTGCGGTTTTTGGCCGTCTTTGGCATGTTAGCTCAGCTATTGATACATATCCAACAATATAGTACTCCTATGGTTTCTGCGATACGTGCCAGGTAAAACAAATTATGTGGATATTGATCGTCACAATGCGGATACCGAGGTTGCCGTAGATATGTCAGTACAGTTCCTGTACGAGTATATTCCACTGCAGGGCACGAGTCTTTTCTACAATCGAGAGTAGGTACGGTTGGGGGTTAGGCCGTATAGTCCACGAATACATCAATTCAATATATATGTGTATGTACATAGATTACCACCGCGAGTGTACAAGAAGCATCAACAAATAAGATGAGTTGGGATTGGATTTGCGTTGTGCTTACTGATGGGGCAGCTGTGTGAGGGCTGTGACGTTTATTGCATCAATAAGAGTAACCCCTACAATAATGCTTTCCTTTTTTTTACTAATAATGAATTTGCATTTATGTAGGTAGATGTACTGTATTAGCCCATGTACGTTCCACTGCAGCAGTGCAGGGCATGGGCCTCCTTCACAATCGAAAGTACGATTGAAAGTGTTTTGAGCCTTATTTTTGCTGGGTCCATAAATTTACCCAAAAAATTGAATTAAATATTTGGATTTTTCCTGAATACTTTTCGGATATTTTTCCATTTGAAATTCTACATTTGATTTTTTACTGAAATACGGGGTGAATCGAAACTGAGGGACATGTAGAAATAAATTGGACGTTTTCTTGTTCAAAAATCAATTTGATTAACTTTTATTATAATGAAGGATAGATAATAATTTAAGACTCTTTTTGTTCAAAAAGCAGCTACGAGATCTGAAACCCACCGAATTTACACTTTGCAGCACCTACGGATGTTGACTTTATTAAGACTTAATCAAGAATATAAAAGGATAAAAAAGAGCTTTACACGAATACAAACAACTGTACTAAATAAAATGGTTGCCTGTAAAGTCGGTTTTACGGGCGAAGATTTTACGTGACAACGTCTTTTTCTCGGTAGAATATTTATTGATATGAATATAATTAAATTAATCACTCAACTATAATTAGATCATAGTTGAGTGGGAGAGAGACGCAAGGCATTCGGCGGGCCTCTCTCTCGTTCGGTGACTCATCGTAACGTTACCGGGCGTTACACTTTTTCATAAGTGACTCCCAGCCGCAACCTAATTTAAGACGTTGTCACTTCAATAAAAATTATAAGCTCCAATAACGCTTAGAAACTGAAAATTTCCATTATTTTTCCATTAAATTTATTTCCGATTGTTTCCCGAAAAATAGATTTTTTTCGGAAAATTACACGCTGTCCTAGTGCGTGTAAGTAAATGTAAAATTCACATATTTTTTTACGTAATTGCGTACAAAATACAAAAGAATGAGCTCGAAAACAATTTTTTATTGCATGTTGAAACTGGTTAAAATATTTATTTTATTTTATTTAAAAGACACACCAACGACAGTAACACAAACCTTACAAAAACATATAACATTATAGCTTTGGACAGAGTGTACTATCCTTACAGGTGTATACAACATTCATTATAACTAGCTTAAATTAATACAATTTACTTATACTAAACAAAATGGAAATAAACAATAAAAATGAAGTGGGTAATGAAAAGGTACAATCTAGATATTTAATAATAATCATTAATTTATGAGGAATACTATCAAAATAGAAAACAGAAACAAACAAAAAACTGAACTAGGCAATGGACGACTAAGGTGATCTAGCTCAATCACGTTTCAAAGACCTTAGTAAGGTATTTAAGCCTTAAGACTTTATTAATACCCATTTTTTTAATTATTCAAATCCTTCTTGGTAAAATTATTATCTACGGCCCATTAAATCAATGTTACGGACAGCATTCTAAATTCGAATCATTCGTATCGAATGCACATGCACAGCATTGCAGTTGCGATTATCAATTGTTTCTTAAGGCAGTTAATTAAAGCAGTAAGATAGTACGTGTATGAAAAAATTATTGACTTATAAACTGCATTGAAAGTCAACAGAGCTTTATTGAATACCTATCATATTGAAGAATGATAGCGCACATAAAGTATTGTGTCTTTAAAAATTGTGGCAAAATTGGCCAAATTAAAAATCTGAAAAGGTATCTTAATATTTCAAACAGCCAATATGCTGGCGAAGTGCAAGAGAACAAATAAAAAAGTACGTAGATGTTTCGGAAAAGACAACTTTAAAAGCTAATTTAATACGGACCGTATATTATTTTACTTTATCTGACAGAGCATGACACAATATTCTAGATAAAAAGGTGTAGAAGATATCTATTAGTACGAACCAAAAAGGCTAACAGCGGATTCATTGGCAAGCTGTTATATTGCGAGTTGCGATCCGGCCAGGAAAGATTTGCAGAAATGAACGAGATGCTGACTGGCAGAGGACAGTGTTGTGCAGTAATTGAGTGCGCGTCGTTAGCGCGTCTCGCCGCCCTTTCGCGACAAATTGAACTAATCTGTCCGGAGGGCGGCGTCCCCTCCGCCGCGCGCAGGGCCGCACTCCACGCTGCATGCCAAACGATTTATAATTTAGAATAACCTTATGCGTACCGGTATATGAACCCGTAGAGCTAGGAACTAATATATTATTATATATTAAGCTATGCTGTGGAACATGACAATCTGGGTTCACCCCTATCTCGAAAAATTAGTCGGTATAAGTTGTGATTCCTATTACATCATTTCATCAATTGCATTTACATTATAAATGAAATCTTGTCTCAATATACAAATGAATAATATAGCGCTTGTGTTTTGTCAGGGCAGAAAATGGAAAAATAGACAGAACAGCATCAGAACAGCGATATTTTTTTACTGAAGAACATCAAAATGAAAAGTTATGCCATTGACAAAACGAAAAACATTGCATACCGCTTATTTATTCTGAGTAGGTACTTAATAAGAAAATGCTGTTCAATAAACAAGCAAGGGATAAATGAGCACGAAAATTCGTCAATACTCACAATTTAGAAATCAGGATGTATTGCCGACCTTACAAAACTGAAAAAAGCGGGTGTTACTCTGAAAGTAATATTTTTTTAGTATTTAGAAATTTCACTCAACTAAAGTTACGCCACCTGAATGCTATTGCTTTGCTTGATTGCCAAGCAGACTATCCGGTCCTTTCAAACTATACGATGTTTAATACCTACTTGTAAGTACGCTTAAACAAGTAGATACAGACTAATCCTTTTATTCTTAAGGACTTAACGCAGTTTTCAAACGCCGTTAATATGAACTGACTCAAAAACGTTATTCATTGATGTCAAATTTTAGTATATGTACTGCCGAAGCAAGTACAATGTCAAAAATCAGTAATCAGTTATTGTACAGCTCATTAACTTTTAAATGGCCGAAACCCTTGTTTAAGCAAATTTTAAACATAAAAAATGGCGGCTGTCTTTCAGCTGGATGTTTGATATTAAAGTCAAGTGAATGAAACCACTTTATTCTATGAAATGGCAATATAGTAAAAATGTTATGAATAGTAAAACTTAATGAATGTTTTATCTACTCTTAACATGATTTCACTATTTTATGTTTATGTGGAGGATTAGCCGTTTTTTTTATGAATTAGAGGGTACAACTCTACAAGGAGACTCTACCACGTATCTCTGAAATGTGTGCAAGGAATAGAGTTCTCGAAGTAGCTTCTACATGCCGCCCTGTGCTCCCGGGAGCACGTCATTAATTTACGTTTAAACTGCTCCGATGTTACGAGATTTAATAATATTTTGTGAAATGGTTAAAAAGCGATTGTTATCGCACGCACACATTGTGAAAATAATGCTCGTTTCTTGGTCATTTTATTCTTTACTGATAGGGAAACTATAAATCTAATTAACAGTGACATGTCATTTTACTAAAATTTTAATACCTAGAAATAATTAAATTTAAAACCCTTTATGGAAAAAACTAACCTATCCGGAGGTAGAGTCAATGACTCAATTACGTTGTTTATAAGTATTATGAAATGAAAATTAACGATTTTAATATCAACTGTACGTAATATTAAAGTTTTCTTAATAAGTGGTGTCCGTTCTTTAAGTAGATGTATGTACAAAGGTGTTAAAATGACATTGAAGAAAAGCTACAGTTTACATTGTTATAGATAAATATTATATTGAAATAATATTCATTTGTAAGATTCCTCGTGTTTTGTCGTATTTAATGTTATCGACTATTATGTTTAGTTAAGAATATATGTATATAAGATTTGTGACTAGGTAATTCACAACAACGTTACAAAGTGTATTCTCTTTAACCGGAGCACTCTTACTTTACCATTAAAATATTTTTATAAGTATCACCGATAAAGGAACATTAAAAATAACAAGCGCATTGTCAACATCCATACAATAAAGATACCAGTTTTAACCTCAATTATAAATTATTCGAAAAAAGAACGCCCGTCCATTATTATATCAAGTTTATTCTCATTGGCCGGCAGCCAGCCAATCACAGCGCGCTATTCTCGGAGGCGGGAAGAGGCAAACGTCAAATGCTAACGAGTTTTTTTAAGCCGGTTGTGAGCGCGCCTCGTTTTCTGTTTGTTTACTGCCCGTTGTTCGGAAACGGTTATTTTGTTCTGAATTACGGCTGAAGGTTATGGGCTTTAAAATTAAAAAATATAAATCTTCATGTAACTTACCTACACAATACGCCACGATGGATTTATTATGCAGTCCTAACTGACGGAACAATTGTTTTAAAGATGGAAAACATTAAATGACACTAGATGCTCAATATATTCATTATGTTTTTATTTTAATATGTAGATGTAGATTTCTATAGAGGTTAATCAAATACGTTAGGAAAATTAAACAAATATTCGGACTAATGGAATAACATGATGAATGATAATGAGGCCTCCAAATGATTACCGACACATTATACTTAAACACCGCACAAGTGAAACTTATGTTTTACTCAGAGAAAAAATCAGTAATATTATTTACACTAAATATTTTAATTAAGGACGAGTCTTCTTTCTCGATAAGAGTCTTAAAACAACCCATAGAGATTACTATCTCCAAAATCTTTCTTCAAGCTTTGACGTTTATCATTGTATATCATTTTCTTTATGTAGATTACCACTCTCTTAGTCTAAATAACTAATCAAAACAGTGGCAATACGGTAGTCGGTACTTGGTGGAGAAACACAGAGATGTTTACTTAACTTATAATTTTTAATTTACATACGTACATACAGAAACTTACGCCTTTTTTCCTGTAGGTGTAGGTAGAGCTGGTACTACCAGGACACTTATGATAGATCTTGTAAGCTTAAAGCTTGTATATTCCGTTCCATGGGAGTGATGTGACTGGGTGGAGCCTGGGGTGATAATAAATAGAAAAATCCAATGTCACTTTACTCAACCTAGGATTCGAACCCGAAACCTCAGTGTTGTAATCGCACCATTGTACAACTGCATCACCGAAGCAGTATTAATTTAATTTTATAGGACTGAGCAGTACTGGTTTGCTGCGAGTCAAGAATTCAACAATATTGTCAAATGATATGACCGTAGTAATCCCTAAATAACTTTAGTCACTGCCAGTATTCCCTCCCATTAAAATGGTAAACAAGACGAAAGGTGCCATAAAATCAAAAGCGTTAACAAAATGTCTACCAAAAAGTATTAATCTCCCATAAAAGCGAGCACAAAATGGCTAAACTAGAATGACGGTACGTGTCGTTGGCACATTATCGCGCGCCACAGCCGGGATTATCCCCTCCGCCACTCCGTCCCTCTGGAGCTCCCTCTGGACGCGAGGGAGGTCGCCGCCGGCCGCCGCGCCAGTCACCACGCCGTCCGCCGCCGCGGCGCACCTCGCTGCTCCATATCGAGACGATCAATCAGTACTCACCTTCACAGCGTTCCATATTCAAATTGGAATCGGCGAAAATGTTGCAAATCTATATGAACCCTTGATGTTTACACGCCACATTTAATTTAGAATTGTATTTGTGGCAAGTGTTCAAGTACTTAAAGGTAGTGTTGGATGTTTTAATTTCATGATGATGAGAAAAAAGAATATATTGTGACATATAGACCTGGTTTCTGTTCAATATTAGTGTTGTGGTGCGTCGAGAACGCTTCATGGTGATTTTTTGAAAATAAAATGTTAAGTAATGTTGACGGAGGTTGACGGCGAAGTTTTCTTACTGGACTCTCATAAGGTTTGGATATGCATTTATTTGTAATAGTATTTAAGAATCTATCACAGGTGATGTAAGTTTAAGTTAAAACTTATAAGAATTATGTCAGTTTCTTTTGTTTGTAAGTAGGTGTACCATGTATCTATCGAATAGGACGTGTAAGTAGAACTAAGTTACGAAGATTCTATCTTGGAATATATTTTAACCATTATTATACATTTAATTATAATGATAATGCATAAAAGGAACCTTGAATAAGAAATGGATGAAAATAATTAAAACTGTATTTGCAAATTAATGATACACATAGATATAGAGTACACATTAAGCATTCCTGTCCAGGTGTAAAGTAAAAGTTACGCGAAAATATGACAGAAACGAAGTGAAGATGCGGCCAATAATTGTTACAGAATAACAACACAAATAAATGTTCTCTTTTAGGAAGCGGTCTATTAGAGGCTGTATTGGGAAGGACAGGCTTGCATAGAGCTATAGACATTTCTAAAAAAACGCTTACTTGATCTGAAAAAAAAAAAATATTGAAGATATTTTGGACCTTATAATAAGTTATTCAATTTAAATTTAAAAAAGATATTAATTGATAATAAGAAAAAAATCTGCCTCGGTGGCGTAGTTATACTAAGGTACGCTTGCAACGCTGTGGTCTCGGGTTCGAATCCCGAGTCGGGCAAAGTGATATTGGATTTTTCTATTCATTATCAGCCCGGAGTCAGGAATTTGTGCCCGATATGGCGATAGGCTCGCCACCTATCACATCGTGGGACAGAACATACAAGGTGAAATGTGGGTGTCCAGGCACTTCTGCCTACCCGTTCAGGGAAAAAGGCGTGAGTTTATGTATGTATGTAAGAAATATTTATAATTTGACTCATGGCTGCTCTATTTTTTTATTTGTACTAATATGATCTCTACCGTAGTAATTTCTCTTGGCTATCTGCTTTCTATCTTACTATCGGCTTCTCCAACGTTATAACTTGTTTTTCAAGCACTATTTGGGTAAGTAATTATATTAGAACTAGTTCTCCAATATCGATATATTTAAAGTTCATGTAGTTTGGTCAACCTAACGTACTAACCAATAGCAGTTGATATAACTTTATTCGATCGTCAATATACGTGGAATGCTGTATTGAATGACTGCATCGGTACTGCGTCGGTAGTACTACGGTATCGGCAATGCTGAAGTATCGGGTTTAAGTCCCTCGTCGCGTCGGGCAAAGTGATATTGGATTTCTCTATTATTCGTGATCAGCCCGGAGTTAAGAATTTGTGCCCGATATGAACATGATAGAGCACACAAGGCAAAACTAGGATATTCTGGTTGCACATCTACCTAACCCTTCAGGGAAAAGGTGTGAGTTTATGTACATAATAATTACTCACACCTTATTTGCAATACTTTTCCTTTCTAAGTAGGTTCTATCCTTTACGCTTTAGACTGCCCTCTGTTTATCCTATTCTTAAATCCATCCCATGGTTGTCTGTAAGACATTGCCTTTCGGCGATAAGACCGCCAATTGTACTTTTTATGTATTTTATTACTGTTTTTATCTGTTTTTCTTTTGTGCAATAAAGTGTTAATAAATAAATAAATAAATAATTGAAATATCAGTCGATGCTACGCGGCGTTCGCCGAGCGGCAAGCGACGCGACGCGACGGGGCTTTAGCAACCAACACAGAACACCGTATCGATGACATTACTATAATATTATTCTCACCGATGTAGCTCGAAAACGTAATACATTAACACCACGCTAATTGTCAGTAAAGTATGTCTTAATATATATTATTAATCATTAACAGCTAAAGAATTGTAAAGAAAAGTACTTTTCTATGACAATATAATTTCCTATAACCTAAATAAAATGTTAATGGCGTGTTCCTAATGCTTATGTACATATATCCAGATATGCCTATTCAGAACTAACCTTTATCAATACACATAATATTTTATCAAACTCCATGCAAATAGTTATGTGTTAGAACCAAACTGTAGTGGCCTCTATTTGGATCCGACGGGGTTACAGTCTGACTATCTCTCGAAAAATCGACAAGAACAGACAAACGACAGCTCTACCATGTTCAACTGTCGACTTTCCGGAGGGCCACTGCCTTTTCCTTCCCTTGACTTTTTTCCTGCCCTTTTTCCTTCCCTTTTTTTTCTCATTTTAAGATGCCGTAAACCATATATGATTTAAACGTTGTATATATACGCACACAAATAATTAGTTTCGTATATAATGCCAGCTGGCAAATGAATACAGCGCTGCGTAATTTTCACTTTACAAACAGACACTCCAATTTTATTTATATGTATAGATTTTAATATAAATTCAGCCTACTAGTTGAGATCTTAATATAAAATTCCGTTATTAGATTCATTGCCTGATACAGTTTTAGAGAAATATAATCATAAATGGTTCATTGCAAGAGTTTCTAAATATTCGACAATTCAAAAGAGCCGGTCTAAATGCTCTACGTACAAAATACAATAAACCAATGGCTGCAGTTCTTCATTTAGGGCAAATTTGTAATTATTTCATGTCATATAATGTTGGGAGTACTTTTCACTGCATTTTGCATACATATTTTTACACGACTTACTAATTCGTAGCTGAAAATATGTACATGTGTCTTAACCGTGGAGCCTTTTTGGCATTCGTAGGTAGGCCAATTTCTTTGTGCTTGTATTCAATGATTTATGAGAACCTAACTGGATTGTACCCGATATACCGATCCTCATTTACCAGGGACTGAAATAAGAACTATGTATTCTAATTCATTCATATCGTCTCTACCTTCTACTTAATTTTTTCGAAGTATAAAAAAAACAACTTAAAAGTAACTGAGTGTTATATTTTTCCTTACAAGGGAAACCTGCAATATTTCAGCTGGCCACGATATTTCCAGTTGAAGTCACATTTTTAAAAACAATAAATTCAAATATGGAACGGGTTCCCGTCGGCTGCGTTCGGCCGTAACGTCAAAACAGTTTCGAATGTCGAAGGCGAAAATTAAACACACGCGCTTTGTTCCCGCACCATTGATATATAGCTTATAGCTTTTGTTCTTTGTTTGAATTCTGACCGTTATTGTAAATGTATGACCGTGTAAGAAAGGCATAAAAACAGGATAATATGCAACTACGAGTGAAACTCAATAACATTACGATTCGCTCGAAAAATATAATCATAAGTACCTATTTATTTTATTATATATTAATGGCAACCAGCTAACTGATTAAGAGAAATATTATTTGTCAAAGGGTAGACTGGCAAAGGTGCAAAGTTTATTGTTTGACCATCGGGGCAGATTTAAGAACAGTAAAGGAAAAAATATATGATTAGTGAACTGTGAAGTCCTCTTGTCCATTCTCTACCTAAACAATCCACTTTGTGTGAATTTAGTTTCACAAATTACATACGAGTTACTTGAGGGTAGAATCTGTGCCCAACGAATTGATCAGCTTACCTTCTAAAAATCTAAAATCTCGGTGAATTTAGAGTGGCGCCAGGGGCACTTCTGCACATCTCTTTGGGAATCTAACTTTAGCTACCTATACTTGTACTAGTGTTATAGGTTAAATAGGTTAGTATATTGTTATCGTTAGTATGTTGTTCAACTCATAGTTGAATTTCGGTTCGGTTCGAGAGCGTTGAAGGACTCGTACTGGTTGAGGCTGGCATAGAAAACAAAAACCAGTACTTAATGTTTTATAAAAAAAAAAAGGATTTTTTTTTCAATTTTTGTACATAAACTTGGTTGATGTTTCGCATATGTGAGTTAAATGAATGCTTTCATATAAATACTTTCGATAGTGAGGAGGCGTGGAGACGTTATTTTTGTGTCAAGTATTTGAATGTTTGTCATACAAGTAGCTTTTAAGTAATTATGGTCTTAGTTTTTATAAAGCTCCAGGTCGACATTCACATTATCATTGAGATCGTATATTTTATTCATTCATGATAATGGGCAATAACCGAGCTTGCTGCATTGAGATCTCTACCATCAATTCAAAGACATATCACCAAAGTAAAAAAGACGCAAAGATTTTTTTATTTCCTTTCAATGGCTCCCATTTTCTAATTATTATTTTTCAATCCAATTTTCATCTTTATATTCATTAAGTTAATAGATATTTCGTTTCTTTTCAAGCTTATGAATTCGTTGCTGTTTTATGTTACATTACTTGCAGGACGTATTGTAGTCTGTAGTATTACGGCTGACTCAGTGTATTTTTTTCCGTTGTGTTTTTGAGGTCATGTAACGTATTGTCGGGTTAGGTCATCATTATAATAAATTGAGTTGACATAAATTTAATATTAAAATATATATCATCATTGTTCGTAACATTCTGTTTATTTCATCAAGATAAATTAGGACTATAAAAATATGTAGTTCATAACAAAGTTACGAAATAAATTTAAAATATTTACCTGCTGATAAATAATATATGTTTACGTGATAGAGATACACTGAATGTATGTAGTTTTCTCATGCCTTAGAACTCTCGGTGGAATCTCAGCTGTCCATCAATTTTAAACCCCATTCAAAGGTACATTCCCCATCGATGGAGCCAGCGGGGGCTCCGCTCCCATTGGATGGGGGTGTCGGCGGCGCGCTGTGATTGGTCGGCGCAGGGGTGTATGTCGTCATCATCAGCCAATCAGGCGGCAGCAGCAT
The DNA here is from genome assembly GCA_030180105.1 of Hyles lineata. Taxonomy (NCBI): domain Eukaryota; kingdom Metazoa; phylum Arthropoda; class Insecta; order Lepidoptera; family Sphingidae; genus Hyles; species Hyles lineata. Next base: position 2,470,293 of record JARJEE010000041.1, read on the forward strand.
GACGTGCCGTATCTCTGCCGCGGAGTGTAGGGAGTGTTTGCGTTGCATTTTACTTGTTTGTCGATTTAATTGATGTTCGTTTTTTTAAAGTCGGCTCGAGGGCTCGAGTGGCTGCAATGTCTGAGGGCGGCGACGGAGCTCGTTTCTCTGTAGTAACTCAAATCGGAATAGCCGGTTTTCTAACTGCGGAAAGTAAATAGTCCACCAATATCGTCGCTGTATACCTACCTACAAACTACAAAGCAATCTGTATAACTAAAAAGCAATATATTTAATTAACCACGAAACATTGGTATTTCAACAATCTTAGTACTCATTTGTTACACACAACACGATAGTTATGTGACTACTAAAGGCTGAAAGAAATGCATGATCCTTTGACAGCCGCATTGCTCCACAGTCCACGCCCATTGCGTTGGAAAAGGGTCTGACATCCGCAATAGACTACAATCGGCGATTATAGATGGATTAGCTTATTTGCTAAGTCTAGTTAGATTATGATATGATTGGGGTGGCTGCATCAGGGTTATACTATTATCTTATTGGAATTCAAAGTCAAATACATACGTAAATTCAGGTCTTTATCCCACAATGGGTAGGCAGAGGTGTTTCCGGGACACCTACGTTTCTTTGTGTTTTCCATCCCCCAAGGTGATAGAGACAAGCACATCGCCGTTTCAGCACAAATTCTTAACTGATAATAATTATTATAAAAAAACAAAATCACAGCTCGACTAAGGATTCGAACCCGAGACCTTAGCCTTGTAAAGTTGTACTACGGTAACAACTGTACCAACGAGGCTGTCAAGTCATTATAACCGTAGATAATTTAACTTTTTGAGTAATAATGCTGGAACCAATAACTACATACCGTTCTAATTCTTTCCTCGTTGATTTTTAAAGGCCAAAGCATCTACAATTCTCAGTTATTCATTGTGTCTACTGGCCATGATGTTTACGTTAGGTTATACTTTTTTCGGATAATGTTATCAAGCTCTGAGATTCTTCAAATACGGTTTCATACTAATTATAATATTCTGTTTTCATTAGCAAAATGAAAATAATCGTTTAGAAATCTGCGCTTAACCTTAGTAAATCCGCGGCCCTCGAGCGCGCGCGTGCTGTGAACAAACACGCTGCGCGCCGCGCCGTGAATGACGAACGTGTTGTTATTATAAACAGCTACTAATCTTTATCTAATCTCGTTTCCGAATGCAGGGGCGCTCTGCCAACACTGAACACACTACTCTTTTGCTTTCACTGCTGTGTGGACGAATGATTGATGCGATGTATGTTGACTGAATGCATGCTTCATGGTCTACGACACAATTTTAAAAGTTCTGTTTTAAATATAGATTTATATTTATAAACCTCGATAATAAGTGAGAGTAGTAGAATTATTAGGTCTCAAATTGATATTGTGGATCAACGCAGGAATGTCGATGGTTATAAAGTAAGTACTTACTGAAGAAACTGACGTAGTTCTCCACGAAAACTTATGTATTAAAAGGTAGTATTTAAATAAGGATCAGTAAACATAACCTTAGTCTATGAAGAGGATTCTGACGCCCAAAGGACGTGTTTATAATTTTCAAATCATTTATCTGTCCTACTTAATAATATAGCATACCTACTTACTTATACTGACACCTAATATTGGAACATCTTAAAATGTTTTCATTGACTATATATTTATAGGATATTCTGAAAAATATTGTGGAAGTGCTAAATGCCAACACAAAACGCCAATCCCAGTTCAAGAAAGGCAGTTACTATTTTATTATGTAAGTAGTACAAGATCTATGCATTTGAAAAATACAAATTGGGTAATTGAATACTTTGATAACAGTTATTTTAATTATGAACAACATCGTGTGTAAATATAGAATTATTAAGCTATCCACATAAGGTGGACTAATTGACGGCATTCCGATACCGCGGAAATGTTGAAACAAGTGATGACACCCGCGCGCCTTCTCCGATAACTACTGCCATTCCGTTCACAATATAATTTCATAAACTCATAAGTTATCGTGGACTCGACAAAAATGCAATGTGGCGTGGTGGCGACCTACACCAAATTGATAAACTTAGGCTTTTTATGAAATAAGTTGAAGCTATTAATTTTTAACGAATAGGTTCTGGATGTCTTGCTCTGAATAATTATTATTTATTGAAGTAACAAATAAAAGTTATAAAAACGAGGCAGTAGTGATATAAACGTGGAAGCACAATAACACCACCAGTTTTACAGATGTTTGTTTAGTACTAACTTGACAGAATAGCCTTATTGGTGAGGTATAGACAATGATTATATAAATAAAATACATACCAAGTAAGCATATAGATTTATTTCTGTCCGCGACTTACTACTAGAATGTCGTAGACAGAAATGAAAACTGGGCTACAACATTTAACTTTTTATGTCACATGGACTCCACTAATATTTTAAACTTTAATAGGTGTCTGGATGTAGAAATAAGTAATTGGAATGAATACATCACATACCGTTCTTTCACAGTGATAGGATTTAATTAATTCAAAAAATAATGTTCGTCAAAGCCAAAAAACGAAAATAAAGTTCTATTATAATTTACTAATTCAGTTTTTTTGGCAATTTTACCTTCTGATGGGTCTCTTTTCATTGTCCAGCACTAAACAACAAACATCTTAGGTCTTTATTTGCCCTGATAGCGGCTTTACACATGCGAAATGTTCTGATAGAACCTGTTTTAATTCTCATCGCTCACAGGTTTCAATTTCTCATGAAATAATCGAGGTGTACAAAATGTATTTTGATTGACATGTTACATCCCAATGCTAGATAACTTGACACCAGCTCGTTAAAATTTCTTGTGGCTTTCGCTTTTATGATTAATGAGAAAATTAGTAACAAAGTATAGTTTTAAAATATATCCAAGATAATTTCCCTACGTCATTCAACTTTTCTTTAAATACTGGATTTTAAATTGTTTTATGAATTTAGTCTAGTACCTAGATATAAAAAAATCGTAGGCATCTATCACCTTAACTTTATGTTATTTAGTACCCCATTGTAGAATACGTACTTTAGATATCTCTATCCTCAGGTAGAGACACGTTGTTTTGAATATGTGATGTCACCGCCACAATTTTTATGAATTTTTTCTTAATGTTTGCCCGTTACTTCAACCAGCCGGCTTCGTTTTCGGCAGCAGTCGTAATAAACCCTATAATCAAAATAAAAATACATAGTTAATTTTACAACTATTTACTCGCGAGCGTCTCTATGCGTTCATAGTCATAGTACTTACACATATAACCAGTTAACCACATCACAAAAAAATGAGTGCGGTAGAAACAAAACTACTGCAGTTTACTCGTATAAATCTACTACTCAGGAGGGTTGGCTTGAACAGTAGTAATTAGTAAAATATTTCACGATCTATTTTTTCCTATTCGTTATCCTGCCTCTTCTAAGAATTTCCATAGTGACTTTTAGGAAAAAGCTTGTATCTAAAAAAATCTGAAAAACTTAAAAGGTAACAATCTGCCATAAAGTTTATATAACACGGTAACATTAAAATGTGAAAAAAATCTCAATCCGCCAAAATAAATGTAGCAGGGCAGGGACTCGGCGGCGGCGGCGGCGGCGGGGGCTGGATGGGCTGCGTCGCGTAATACGCCGCTCGCTTTCCGCGTCACGTACCCCGCACAATCATATAATGGCAGCTTTTTGTTCCGACGTACCATTTAACGTTGTCGTTGGATGTGAATCGCAGGCCGTGATTTATGAGAGGATGTTGCTTCTATTAGCCTATATACTAGTTTCTCTGCCCCTCGGCTCATAAATGAAACGAGCTCACGTCAAAATCGATTATGTAACCGTCGCGTCGTGTTGGAACAAAATCGGGTGCAATCGATTATGCTAATATTTATAAAGTTGCATTAGATATCAGACTATTACCTACATGGGTATTCCATCACTTATTTAATTTACAATTAATCAAACAATAGGTATATTCAACAATGCATTCTTTATGTTTTAACTCGTAACCCCAGTCCAAGGGTAGCTTACTTTTACAGATAGATTGTTAGTGACCATTTTTACATAACCATACGACTAGTTGTAATAAAAATCAGTAGTGTGGCTGATTCTTCACTGGCTAAGTTTTTTGATAGAACATCTGTGCGAATGAAATTTAAAGCTATTTAGAATATTGCTATAGTGCTTCCCTTTTATAAAGTAATATTTATACTCGTATATCTAAAATAATATTTAAAAAGATTCGTGGTCGCGATAATATATAGAAATTTATTCAGATTATTGAAAGCCTCCGTGAATCAGCTCTCTGTGGGATAGACACCGACGGGTTCGATCTCCGCACCGAGACAAATGTTTGTGAGGCCCACAAATATTTGTCTCGAGTCTGGGTGTTTGTGAGACCGGCAAGTCTCTTATAGTTTCTGATACCCACGACAAAAGACTTAATTTATCTTAATGTGGGGTCAGGACTATGTATGTATGTGTGTGGTGGGTGTAATTATTCAATATTATCTTAAAAGAAAAAAAGTAGGGCAAAATAACGGAGTCCTCGAAACCGACGAGCATATATGAAGCGATAGATGACAGTTGATGAAGCGATAGAAGTATGTATGGACTTGCACTTGATGCTCAATAGTCTCTGCGAACCCAAATGGGACATAGCCGTGAGTTTATTTATAAGTAGAAATGTCGCTAAATTTCCCTTAAGGTCCTGAGTTATCCTAGTTTCCGGTAGTATGTATGTATGTATGTAGTAGTTAACTAATAAAGTAGAAAAAACAAAACCAGTTTTTTGACTATGAGCCAATTTAACCAAGAGTATAGCAGAGCTCTACCGCAACTTGCATTCGTAGGTTTACAATTGGTTCCTCTTGATTGGAATTATAAATCAATATAACATTGGCAAAGATTCGTCGCTCGGTGAATGTATGTGTTTAGATGATTCTAAGGTTATTGTACGAGGCTGGAAGTAGAACACCAACGGTTGCTAGCACCTCTTAGATTATACTATCGATTCCGCCCGTTTGCATTTGGCAATTGTAATAGTTTTTGAGTAACTTTATGCAAAGCTATTTCTTTTTTACTTTAACACGTATTGCACTACCTTGCTTCAGGCTAGCGTTAAGGATAAACAGACGAACTTTCATTAAGTGGATGTCATCAATCTAAGCAGTGGAAACTTAAAATTTAAAATGACGCTTCTCTTTTTAGTATGATTATGAACAAGCCACTTGACTAGAATATTACTAAAGTCAAAGTAATTTGTTCATATAAAACATTTTCTAAATGTATAGGTAATGCTTATTTATTACACACGTAAAGGTCACTTGAGTTGCCCAACAAAGTTCGTTAATAAACGTTTTAATGTCTAAGAGGTACTCATTCCATTGATAGACATTCAAGCTCATCTGAGATGTTAATAAAAAGGTTGTAATGTCACAATTCGGCCATCGGCGCGTGTGAGACAAAGCCTGATTATTCGTGGTCACGGCGCGGCGCCGCCATCTTGCGCCGCTCTTTTGTTCGGCCGCGCCTCGACTCGCGTTATGGCGCTTTAACGGCCATCGCGTAAGTAAACTATTATTTTATTATAATAGCAAATCTTTGTCGAATGATAATCATCAATAATATATTTTAAATAACCTAGAGTTATCTTTCGATAGCCAACAAATTGAAATAAGGAGGTAGAGTCATAAGATGAGAGTTTTTAAATAACGTCTGAAATCTTGTAGTGCTCACTCAGTGCTCAAGGGACTCTACAATACCCTGGGCACAGACAAGATGCCATCTAACGTGGGGTGAAAACTCTCTAAGACTAGTTTGAAGAACTAGTCATAGCGCTCGGGAAACTCTACTGCGGTGGCGGGTGGTATTATGGTAAAAAGGCGACTGTCTTTTAAACGCACTTCTAATAGCACATTGCCAATATATCAATATAACATAATAAACTTTCATTAATACAATATGATTCTAGCCTAAACTAAACCACAAAACAGTTGTGTGAAGCAAACCTTTCCCTAAAGTAATCAATAATCATAATTTGTAAAAACTGTTAATAATGAAATAGAAAAACCTTGATTGAAAAGTATTGGATTTAAAAGAAAACATTGTTATTAGGTACTATTAGTATAGTTAGCAAAGGAAACACGCTTCCACGTGCAAGACTCAATAAGAATATTTCGTCAAACATGAGTCATAGGCCGAGAGCATAAAAACTAAGTCAAACAAAATTGTTAAGGTCGAATGATTATGCAATGCAATCGTTTATTGTAAGCTATAATATTATCCATTTACACTAATTATATTTTGTGAGTTCGCTTCGCACATTTTTTTAATTTTAAACAGGTAGGTAAATATTTTAAATAGGTCGTAATTAATAATGCATGCAATAATAGGTAATTCATAAGATGTAGAGTGCGTGGAAGTGCAAGTGCGTGGTGGCCTGTTGGTAAACGGACTAGACGCGGCTGCCAACAAATTCACCGTGCTCGCGGGTTCAAATCCCAGGGCACACCTCTGACTTTTCGGAGTCATGTGTGTATTGATAGTCAATCACCACGCACTATAAAGGCGAAGGAAAACATCGTGAGGAAACCTGCATACCATAGCATTTTCTATGGTATGTAAAGTCCGCCAACCCGCACTAGGCCAGCGTGGTGGACTATATGGCCTAACCACTCTCAGCCGTATTTTCGATTGTAGAGAAGGCTCGTGCCCTGCAGTAGGACATAGATGGGCTGATACAGAAGAGGTAGAGTAACAATATAGTTAACTTCATTATTGTCGGAGTACGCCAGATTTGATACAACTGTGTCATAAGACTTGTAAATGAAATTGCCAGAGGCTCAATCATTGATTTAAAAACTAAGGATAGGCCCTTCAGTACATTGGGTACGTCAAAAAGATGCCTGTAAAAATCGCGCCATCTGTCAGATTTTTACGACAATGGCGGCCATGAAATCGTTTTTCAATAATGCTAAAATAAATGTTATATTTACTTAAAGTAATATAACTTTTACTTAGCGGTGGTAAGAAATATTATCTTTTTTTTTTGTTAATTTTCGGTCATCTTTTTTGCACCCACGCACGATAAATTAGACATTTGTCAACGACTTACAAACCGGTGCCCTGTGACGTCACAACCGCTGCACTGGTGTTGTAAACCAGTTTCGTGACAACACTTTTCCCGCTCTCCGCCCCGTCCATATATTTTACGTCAATGGGCTCAATGCACCTTTCTTCTTTCCGTTCCTTTTAGATCTTATTTTGAGAGACTAACCGCGGACCTCTTTTTTCGAGGGTAAAGCACTTTATGCTACCCTTACAGTAAATATCGAAGTATTGTACTTACAAGTTCATGGGTGGCATTAGCCACTTAGCCGTTTCTTTCAATGCCGGGTCTATGTTATAAAAAAAGTGAATAATGTTGTGTCGTTTGATACGGTGCGTTTACAAGTTTATGTGGGAGATGGGAATTTGAACAGTTCGCTATATTTAAACCCTACAATCAAGTATCGACATAGGTCCCGTATTACAACTTTGGGATTCGAAGTTCCAAGTTCTTACTTTAAGTACAACACATTTAGTACATTCTTTAATATTACACAACATGATGAATTACAATGAAAAACATGAAGATACAAGTTATTGAGGGCAGTGCCGTGTGGCGATGTGTGCCGCGTGGCTCGCAGCGCGCCGTGTCACCGCGCGGAAGGCCGCCGCTGCGCTGACTCCGCTCAACTTTGACATTGACGACGAGGAAGTCGCAACTTGGAAATATTGCGCTCTCATTACAAAAACCCTTGTTCCGCCATCTTGACACTTACGTTCGCGCGCTTTTTCATGTCACCGTAATGCCAAGAGGTGGCAATTAAAAAAATATTTCGGAAAATTGTAGCTCGGGTATCTAAATGATTTTTAAAGATATAAAACATTTTAGAATCTTTATATTATATTTGATGGTTTAAATAACTAAGTTGAGATACCTTTATTATATTTATGATAAACTAGTAGTAATTACAAAATGTGTGTAAACAAGACGTTAGTGAACAGTTGTATTGTGTGATCATTGTGTTGTTTCCTATCGAGGAACGGATATTATTTTTCAAAATGAAGATGTCAGGTGAGTTAATATTTTTTGTTAGAAAATCTGATGATAATGATACGAAATGGATAATTTTATTTATTGTGAAGCATCAAGCAAGAAAAAAATAATATGAGTCGCAATATTATCAATAATATTAAATTTTATGATTATGATATTCCAACGAAAATCATCTTATAATATTATGGAAACTATTTGTGGCATTAAAATAATTTATGCTTATAAGAAAGTGTTTAAGTAAGTAATTACTTGCTAAAAAGTTTTAAATTTTTCCCTCACTTTTTGTGAGTCCCCGTTGCTTATACGTACTTAGTTTAAACAATCTAAAAAAAACTTTAAAAAAATATGTATTGTACATGTTAATATACTTAGTTGTATGTAAGTAAATCACAAATTATGATTATTTTTTCTTTGTTCTAATTAATGCGTTATAATTATGTTTGTAGATAATTTAATGAAATTATGTCAATATTATATTATTCACTGCTATTAAAAAAATTATTATATTGGCACACATTTCGAAACGAGGTTGTCTTAAAATCACCTCTGACTACGCCTTCTGGGAAAAAGGTGCAAGTTTGTGCATGTGTGATTATATTGATGGGAATATTATTGATGTACCGAAGTAATAAATCGGGGTGCTTCACTTAAAAGTTGAATGGTGACGGCTAACATGAATTGCTATTGCAATCAACTTATATCATCATCATCAGCCTATTCGCGTCCACTGCTGGACATAGGCCTCCTATGGCACGCCACTGGGCTCGATCTTCAGCCCAACGTCTCCAACCGCTACCAGCCATCCTTCGGATATCATCACTCCACCTCGTTGGAGGGCGTCCTACACTACGCTACTACTTATCTACTTATATCTTAAATCACCCAATCCCGTAGAATTCCACACAGAAGCACGACAAGACGCCACATGAGTAGATAAACGGAATGTGAAGACGCTACAGGAATCAGTATACACCTAGTGAGGAAACACCAATGAGCAGAGCCGTCGAATCAATTTTAGGAAATCACGATAATATAAATCGTATAGGTATTCAGTTTTCTTCATTGCATAATACCGACAAAATAGTCTACGAGTCTCCTAATGGTAGGTCCCACTCGCACGGACATCAACAATACTTGGGTGTATAGCCTCTCAAATAAGTAAAGGGAAGGCAATAAGATAGGTGCTGAAGGGTCTTTCATCGCCGGTAATTTTACTCACGGAACAAAACGCGACGGCGAAGTCTTCACGACGATTTTCTGAGACAGTGGTGTTAACCCGGTCGAGCCCACCCATACATCACTATCTACAGGATTCTAAAGGAATAATCTGGCTCTACCACTATACGATTTTAATATTTTAAATATTATTATTTTCTTTTATACTAGGTAAGTATTACTTATTAGATAGACTTAACTTTTGATGTCCTTTCTGTATGTAATATATTGTGTCAATAGTAAAGCCATTGACACATATATCTTCCTTAACGCCATCTAGCCAGCGCTTCTTTGGTCTATTTCCGGGAATATTGTGACTAGTACATTGTCGACATACTCCTGTGGTTTTCTTGGGACGTGGCAATACCATCGCAAGAGACATTCTTGGAGTTTATCCGCGACATCGCGGACACCATGGACTGCCACGGATGTGCTCATTACGGATTCAGTAATTATAATTTTAACTATTTACCCAGTATATTACTACTTTTTAACCAGTATTAATATATTATTATTAATTTTATAGTTATTTATAAGTGTTTTGATAACATGAGTCCATGATACGCCAGCATAATTAGAAAAATTATGCTATTTTCTGTCAGTGATTTTTAGACACATATTTACCGTTTTTCTTCTCCTCATTTTCCTAGTCAATCTGCAACGTTGGCAAAATTGCGTACATAATAGGGTAGTATTTGGGATCCTCGTGCACAGAGGCAGTAACACTCTTTCCATCAGGTGAATAGTTCCCTCACAAGGAAATTCTGTATCTGTATCAGCCCATATATGTCCCACTGCAGGGCACGGGCCTACTCTACAATCGACAGTACGATTGAGAGTGGTTAGGCCATATAGTCCACCACGCTGGCCTAGTGCGGGTTGGCGGACTTACGTACCATAGAAATTCTTATAAACCGCTATGGTATGCAGGTTTCCTTACGATGTTTTCCTTCACCGTTTTAGTGCGTGGTGATTGACTATCAATACACACATGACTCCGAAAAGTCAGAGGTGTGCCCTGGGATTCGAACCCGCGACCACCGTGAACATATTGGCAGCCGCATCTGGTCCGTATACCATCAGGCCACCACGCACTTACACGAGGAAATTACACGCTTCAAATATATTAAACAACAAAAAGGATATTGTCCAATATTTTGAATTATATTTATTATACATGGAATTAAACTATAAAGTAGTTATCGCATTATTGCATGTTGGATGACGTAATATTGTTTCATCATGATCTTACGATAGTTGTTATCTACTTCATTATATTGCCCAAAAATATAACTATCTTTTATTTAGTAACCGAAAGAAATAACATCAATGTATAACTGGGAAGATAAAATAGTATAATACGAGTTTTAAGATTGCACTGAGGACCTACCTTAAAATGATAAAGTAATAATGTAATAATGACAAATACCAGCAATATTATATTCTTGGTAATTTAAGTATCATGCCTATTGGATTCTTCGGTATTCATTATACGTAATATAATCAAAGACATTTAATTACACCTGTCCTAATAAATTCAAACAACAAAAATATATTAAAGTTTCACTTCAAACCACAGCACAGCAACTTTAAATGTTCACTCCTATAAATAAATAAAAAACGATTGTGGACTACTTTATTGTACGCCACACAGGTTTCAATAAAAGAAAAAAAAAACATAATTCGTAGAAAGAGAGTCTGGGCCGGCCATTTTACGTTGTTTGTCTACCGCCAAGATGGCTACCGTGCGCTCGTGTTGCGCGAGTAAATAATATTTTGCTTTTATTTGCTGGTAATAAATATAACGCAGGTTCTGTAGAATATGGTAATTTGGACATATTGGCTTATACATATATTTAATCTTTCATTCGCAGAAATTACTGAAAGCTCTTTTAATGTTAAGTGACGGTAGAGCCAGTAGTTACCTACATACATAAACCTACCCTTTTCTCAGAATGGGTCCCAACATATGATAGGGTGCGAGCTTATCGCCATATCGGGCACAATACCTGGCTCCGGGCTGATAATGGGTAAAAAAATCAATATTTCTTTGCCTGACTCGGGATTCGAACCTGAGACCACAGCTTTGCAATCATGTCGTAGTACAACTGCGCCACCAAGGCCACCCAGATATTTAACCAGTAAATGTAATTACAGGTTAGATACTGTAATACTGGCTATTACAGTTTCACTAAAATCTAATAGGTACGAATGAGAAATTTTCTGCTATGGGGCATTTCTCGCCGCCAATGAGATCACATGCAAGACAAACACCTGAAGCATGTCCTCATCTACCCCTCTTTTTGTTTTCAAAGTTCAGCAAAGCATTTCTGGTGCTCCAGCTTTGTCAGTAACTACATACCACCATCCTATAATAGTAATTAAAATAATTTGGGGCGGACATACCCTCGACGTAGTTAATGTACATTTACTCCCGAAGGGGCAGACGAGAACTTATGTATGTTATGTCATTAAACGCAGTATTCAAACTTAGATTATTTTAGAAGCATCCGTATTCATTATCGTTACTCTCTGTTCGATTTTAATCTTAAAATTTTGTAAGAGAGAGTTTTTTTTTCCTTTTTGTGTGTTATCACATGTTTGGATCTGGTGTGGATTATGGCAAAATTCAATATCGATATATTAATTTTACGCTTTTGGATACACAAACCGGATCAACAGAATTTTTATGGTCAAATCTACATCATTATTTTATAGATATTTTATACATTGTAACGAAAACCTGCAAGCCACATTCATTGTAACGAAATTTAATTTAAATAGCTACTTGACAGTTTATTACTATAAATAAAAATAAAGGAGATTATGTTTTTAATTAGAAAACCCCAACAGTACCCTAAGTAAAAGACCCGAAGTTATTATTGTGATCGCGGTGCTAATGGCTAGAAATGCTTTGTAAATATAAGCCGAGGGCCGTACCGACCGCCTGTGTATTGCAATTCATACTTAAGTGTTTAACAAATAAGGATCATAATGTCTCAGCATACTTTGAAATGTACAAAAAACATGGTATGACGCTAAACAGTTGGCCGTGAAAAGTGAAGTAATGAGCGCAAGTGAAAATTGCATCGAATTGGTTTAGTTAGGCTAAGTGCAGCTTTGCCGACCGCTTATTGACATTGCCAAGATGCTGAATAATTACTTATTTCCATTATTTATCTACCAACTGACGTATGTATTCGTACCAGCTTTAAGTTAAAGTCACGTTTTATTTAGTAGACTGTTGATCTCGATGCTGTTTCTGTATCATTATTCTGTTTATATAGCTTTAAACTTATTTAAAATATCTTAATTTATATCGTAATTACGTACGTATATGTACTTACATTTATCATCCAATCAACATATTATATACGGAAATTATCCACCTACAACCTAAATACGAGCAATTTAGTATAGTAAAAGCCACTCGCCAGTCACATCCGAAAGGTATGACTAAATAAACACTTCCGAATCTTGAATGAAATTTTTGGAGTATACCCGCCATATGTAAATTCCTTAAAGAGAAGAAACGTGTCCCGCAAATAGATCATTGATCATAATTTGTTCAGAGAGGAGAAAAAATACGAAGTGCGGCGCGCAACTTGGTAAAAATTCGACGGACGTCACGCACCAAAACGATCTGTTAGGATTTGTGTGGACGTACGTGCGCGCGCGCTGCCATCGGGCGGCGTTTTTCATAAACTTTTTCTATTTTATTTGTTGTATTTAGTCGAATATTTGTTTTTATTGCACCGGGATGCATTCTGGTAGTCACGGATTCGCCATTAGACGGGATTTCACGGTGACAACGTGATTTTTATTGCATACCCAATTTTATGGGCGGAATTGCGCGTGTGATTATTTGGCTAGCCCGACTTAGAAATAATGATCCATTTTAAATGATTCAGATTTTTAAACAATCACGCTTATTATGTTTGACAATTACTGAAGGTTTTAGGATTGCCTGCAGGCTAGGCGATATTTTGAGAGCACCTCTCTTCTGGCAACCAACCCAATAAGTTAGAACTAGCATTCATATATATGTGGACCTGGGCGGTCGCCCTACCGCGCCCTACCTACCCGAACTTCGGGGCCGCCCTTTAGTGAAAACCTGCTGATAGAAGTAATTACTTATACAGACTTCATTAACACCAGTAGATACAAATATGAAATAGTTCTAACGCTACTACTGGTCATACTTAAGTCAATATACTATATTATACTTACAACACATTAAACAGAAACTTTCATTTCCAAGACCTAAGACGATTCCCCTTACTTATTCGTTTCAAAGCTCCATCAGTGTAACATTTCGTTTGAAACAATAGGCTGATAAGCTTAAACACTTAGCAATCCATATTAGCCGCTGTGTAGTTTAGTTTACAATGTAAGCAGTCATTAGCGCGTTAGTTGTGGCGACTAACAGCACTGCGAGCGCGGAACGTGCCTCGCGAGCGCCTGCCTGCTATTTACGTAGCCAGCACGTACCGCGCCGCTCCCCATCGCACACATTGTTGCACCAAACTGCATGTGCTCACTCCAAACTCTGCTGTTTGGATGTCGACGTCATCGATCCGAATTACTCACCTAGATCTAAACACATGTTACGTTTATATTCGTAGAACTACGCCGATTTCAGCCATGACTCAGCACTAATGGGCAGGCTCGTCCGGGACGGTACCACAGTTCCACAGGAGATTGACGTAAAGCGACAGCCTAGCTGTCGCTTTTTGTTCGGTGAATGTGACCGCCGGATGCCCAATACCTCTTCCCTCTTCCAATCATTTTTCTTTCCCGTTCTCCTCCCGATTTGCTGAGGCGGCAACACATCTATAATCCAAGTGTTATGCATATTCATTGGCGGCAGTGATCACTTACCATCAGGTGACCTGTTTGCTCGTTTACCGGACCTATTTAATGCATGTATAAAAAAAACTAACCACAAAATTCTATAGGCAAATTATACTAAGCTGGTGGCTAAACATGAAGCCAATTGATTAAAACGAACTTTCCTAATGATTGGTGATGGGGAGAGAAATAAAAAAAAACGGACTAAACGTGACACGTTTAATTTATTTCATTTTTAAGACTATTTGGATGTTAAAGATGAATTTATTATACCTTACAATCTTATGCACTTTTTATTGGACGCAATGACGTATAACGTTTAGTGTTGCCAGATGTTCGGCGAGGATTAACTCCCCCCCGTCGCCATAACTCTGCGCGCCAGTAACACGTAATCCAATAATCCTGACGGAACTATAGTAAAAAACAAGCCAAATGTGATGCATGGCTGTTTCCTTTAGTTTATCCATTGTTTTCTCACCTTTACTCTGGGATTACTTGTACACGTCTCACTTAATTTATGGATGATACTGAGAGTAACATTAGCATCAAATAATTTTCTTGGAATATAGGTCACATAATTAAATTATTTAGAGATACATTGGCTAAAAGCTTTTAGATTTTGTATCCACGTGTGTCTTACAGTAGCATTTTGGCAGTTAGTTCCATGGAAAATGACCCGGTTAAAAAAGAGATCTGTCTACTATGCCACAGTGTTCACTAACTACGGGAAAATCGTTATTACAATATAGTATTTAGCAGTTTAATGCTCTCGATCATTGCCAAATCTGCTTATGATACATGGACTACACGCCTCAGGTATTTGTAAGTTGATAAACTACGAAAGTACGCGGAGTTGTGAAGCCTATTTACATAACGCTCATAGAAGAATTATAAAGAAAAACAACTACAAACAATTTACAGCGATATAGAAAAAAACACAAACAATGGAGTATAATTGTTGTGTGTACACGCAGAATAAAAATACAATACTTCTCTCAGCATCAGCATTAGCATAATCTTATAAAGAAAATCCAAAGTAAAGCACAAAGAGTTTGGTAAACATCTTAATCATTGTAAAACATGGTGTAAAAGTTGAAATAAGTAATGACAGTTATTTGATCGATGTAATTATTTCGGGAATATTCTAACCTTTTACAAAGAGTAACAACTAAGGGAGATATCACTGTATGTATGTGTAGATTAGGTGGTATTTGGCAAATTAAATGATAATAATTAAAGATATACCGTAAAAAAATATCGAGATGTCAAAAATAAATGTAACTAATTATTTTCAAAACCACATGGCGACGTTGTAATTATCTTGGTCTACACAAGGAAGTTTCCGGCTCGAACAAGATGGTACCACTGTGTCACAAAACATCGAAGTGGCTACGCTATCATCATTCTTTAGGCCAGTGAAATTGATACGCAATATCCCTATTCTCTTCCCATCTTTTTGATCCTGGATCTGCAGTAAACACTAACATAACCACCAAAATGTATAAGTAATTTACGTATTTCGTGTCTGAGGTTATACGAAACCCCCAATTGTTGATAGCATGCGCAGACGTGGGAATGTGAATAGGTTTGCAGAGAATGCCGCGCGCCCCTGCAGCGCGTGGGAGTTGCCGCGCTCTGACTCATTCACTCGTTTTCCCTCACATTTTAGACCCAGCACTTCCGCTTCTTTCCAAGCCTTTTCTCTGTATAATGTTGAATAATAGCCGAAATTAGTAGCCCCATCTATTAAAAATATTTTCTTTTGAATTTTCGTGATGTATCCAGCATTTACTACAATTATTTCTTGCCTTCCTTTTTTGTACATATGAAATGAAGTAAATAATTTGAAAATACATCCTTCATTGGGGTCTGCGCCAGTGTGTTAAGTTTTGGAATCAGCATATTAATGTTTGGTATCAAGCAAGCCCGCCATACTTAAGCTTAATGTCTAAGCAATTACAATTAGCAACAAGGACGACCTAGTAAATACCAATACCAGTAGAATACCTGTATTAAAATGTGTAATATAAAACTGTCGAATACTACGTTCTACGTAGTAACAATTTGAATTATGATATTTTATTGTTTTACGGGCTCATTCATGCTAACGAACAATAGTGTCACCGGAGTCCGTTCCCACGGAACACGCAAATTGCTGCATGATTACCTCACGAAACTTATGAATGACACTACAGGTGCCTGCAAAAAATCGTAGTAAACAAAACGTTCCGGGGCCCACCATAGACACGTGCGTCCGTCTTTTGCGGCCAGAGACAATAGCATTATCACGCTTCCTTTGCCTTTAGAAAAAAACAATGCCGTACATGTTGACTTTTGGCGCGATATTTATTGACTTGTTAGTCGGTGCGTTCCCACGTTTGAATAAATTAGGCGTGTAGTAGTAAACTGCGTACTTTTACGCATTCCTATGTTTATTCACATTTTCTTGATGCAATAAATGTTGAATTTATTTGCTATTTAATCAAAATTCACTAATTTACAAATTATAACATTAATTACCGATAACCACTATATACCGATAAAAACTACGAAGTACATACTTAGATATTTAGCAACATAAAATTGTAATCAAGCATACATATGTAGGTACATACATTATGTATGACGAGAGCGGACCAACCAACACCTCTGTTCGACGTCGTCACAGGTACATTACCACTTTGTATTATTCTATTGGATTGTCTGTTTGTTCGTACTTTAATCCTTTGCAGATGAGTTGTTATCCGATTAGTGGGGTACAATAAGGGTTAAGCGAAAGTTATGTCAGTTATCTTACAAATGGTTATTGCATTTAAGGTTGAGTAAAAATTATTGTTTTGTAGATATTACTTTTCCTTTTGTTGTTTAAATTTATTGATAATTTAAACAGGTGGAACATTAAAAAAAAAATAACTGTCAAAAATACTAATAATAAACAAATAAATAAACATGATTTTCATTTACACTCTAGACTGCCCTATCTTTTTCATATCAATATAATATCCATCACATGGTTGCCTGTAAGAAATTATCTAGAGTGGTAGGCCAACACTTATACTAAATTATCATTATGTAATTTCTTTATTGTCTCTCGATGCAGTGAAAAAAAGGATTAAGTAAATAACATTATTTAACTTTTAAACCAGAAGTACTATATTTGGACCAGCTCAGAAAACTCCAACGTCTATTATTTATTGAGTCTCCATCCAGGATCTTGTTGTTGCTGTTCTCATATACCCGTTTCCCGAATAATCAAACGCCATTTAAATATTAAGTTGCTCTTAACTTCACCCGAACCACTTAGCCAGTACATATAAGCGGGATTTGCGTAATTAAGTGCAACATAATATTTAAGTCGCGTTTGAGTATTCGGGCGGTGATACTTCCAAAGTAGAGTTCGTATCGACTGAAATATACATCGACTCTACCACAAGAAGACTAGCATGTCATGTATTTCTGTGTTGGTAACAAACACGACGATATTCCCGATTGGTAAAGCACTCGCAAAGGGTTCTCATGTAAGCTTTGCTCGCGTTCCCATAAGACAATGGTGCGGGTAGGTCCGCGACCCGCCACGTCGCGTCGTCGCGTCGCGCCCGGATCCTACAGATGCGGCGCGCACGTGTGCCGCGCCCCGAGTTTTTGTTCCTCTCTCGGATTTAGTTACAAGTTTATGTCGAAGGTGAGATGCAACAATATTAAAAAACTAATACCTACAGAATACACTGCACTGTGTCAGCTCATTTACGTTCCACTGCAGGGTATGGGCCTCCTCTACAATCGATAGTACCATTGAAAGTGGTTAGGCCATATAGTTCAACACGATGGTCTAATGCGGGTTGGCGGACTTTACATAATATAGAAATTCTAACAAAGCTCTATGCTATGCAGGTTTCTTCACGATGTTTCCATCTCCTTTTTAGTGAGTGGTGATTGATTTTATCAATTTGACTCCGAAAAGTCATTTGTTAAGTATACTTATTGATATAGCATGAATTTACTCAAAAGAAAATGCTAAAAATGGATTTAAATAAAATATGTAAAACGAATAATAAAAGTCAGTTTGTAATTAATAATACATACATAAGCTCACGCCTTTTACCTAGAAGTGGTACCCACGTAATGGGGCAACAGGGGGCAACAAGCCTATCACCATCACCAACCCGAACTCAGCGTTGTAATACTACCCTACTAAAACTTAATTATACTTCCATCTTCTTACAAGAACTATTTTCATCTTGTAAGCAGTTTTATATGACATAAAGCGTACATGCGTATGTAATTAAGTATATATTTTTAATTGGTTTAAAATAATCATAATTTTTAAAGTCAGTGATTTTTAGCATGTTGGAAAAAATATTTTTGTTAGCTCTACAGCAATGCATAAATTATCCAATGACGCTATAGACCTACACTAAAAAATCTTTGACAATTCCAGGGGTCCTTTCTCATTTTTATAGGTTTAATAATACCTGGAAATGGTAGGTGTAAGTCTTGTGTAGAAGATGTAAACAAAGTAACAGCTTGGTCTCGCTATGTTCAGACGAAAACAAAACTTATGTGTTAGACGCGATCTTTGTACTGAGATCGAACCTATGATCCGTCATTACACTGTCGGAGTCTTAATCCATTGCCAACCGGAGGCTGACATGTCATTGATATATTTGATCCAAACGAAAAGATACAAACATCGTATTCTTTCAATAAATCCAATACATTTTTATCTTACTCAAATCTTCCTTTTATCTGTACACGCAAATAGTTTCATATTTCCAATTGTGTGAATAAAATCGCAAAGCCCCAAGCAGACAAGATGGCGGCCGATATGCAAATCACCTATTGAACATGTGTTTCTATTGATTGTGGTGCTTTTGAACGCGCGCCTAGTCGGAGTGGCGTGTGATCTCGCATAATTAATGCGTTATATCAATTTATTCATTTTTAATTGTATTTTTATAAACATTAATACACAACTGGTGGTAGGTCTGTCATACTCGTATGTGAGAGGCCATCTGGGTGGGTACCACCGCAGTGTCTATTTCTCCCGTCAAACAGCAGTGTAAACGCACTGTTGTGTTTCGGATTGAAGGGCTTCGTAGCCAGAGTAACTACTGGACATATTGAGACTTAACATCTTATGTCTCAGGATGGCGAGCGCAGTGGAATTCCAAGCATTGCTTTGTAATTCAAGGTGTTGTTTGGTTTTGCTACTGTTCATGAGCGGTCGTATCGCTTACCATCAGCCGAACGGCAAGCTCGTCTCGCCATTCATAGCAATAAAAAAAAACATTAATATTATAGAATATTATGCTATTATAGCGGCCTAGTAGGGAAAATAAATGATTTCGATATGGTAGAGCCCCACCGTAAGTAGATTAGACGCTCTACCAAAGTGATATCCAAGGAATTTATGCTCTTATAGAATATAAGTTCATTGCCTCAGCGAACATGTTTTTGTTACTGTCTTATATAATTTTTGCTTTTTATGTGCAGTTAAGAATACATAAATAAATACTCGTAAACATATAAAGTTCTTAGTGTGTACTATTACTGATGAATGTGGGTTGAATTAATTTACCTTTGCCAAATGTAGTTCCCGGGGGCCCAAAATTCAGTCACCATTACTTCGTCCTTTTTTTCATTTACTTAGGCTAACAATACTCCTCCTTTCTCATAATTCGTGGATATACATGGGCCACGGGTATCTCTCATCAATACACGAGTTGTTTGCGCTTATATTGGAAAATGATCAGAACTTACTAAGTTACTGGGGCACTTACTAAGTTAGATTCAAGGACATAATATAAATATGATAATATAAAAATTATATTCGGAAAATATCTATCCGTTTTGGAGGACCATTTAAAGTTTTAAGGATTACGTTTTTGCATAAAACCAATTGGAATCGGTAAAGAACAAGATTTTAACATACTCGTATTTTTTTCATTTCGTCGTAAATTACATGGTTAACGCAATATGAAAACTATTTTATAAGCAATAAAACTTTCTTCGACTACCCCTTAACATTTTTTACAAATAGGCAAGGTCGTCGACTCTCTGAACTTTGACGTGATATGTTAAGGGGAAGCACGTGTAACGTTATTTCTTGATTTCTCGGCATTTTTGTTATTATCAGAGTAAGCTACGTAAATTCATCCTAATCTGGACGCAATCACGATTTACTTATATGTATATCAGCAGGTGCGCCATATCTTTGGACACCCTGTATATCAAGATTTTAGAAATAATACTTTAACGCAGATGCAACATATTGTAGGGGATGCAGAACTAATAACACTTGCGAATACACGATTACTAACCAATTGGTAGCTTCAAATGGAAAGTCGATTGACGTAATGCTATGTAAGTGCTCCAAGTACCTAAGTAAATCCACAAATTTTAAATGACATTCAGAACAATAAACATATAATTGATTGACACAAACAGTAAACACGATAGAAATATTAAATAAACAAATCCGTTACAAACCAATCGAGATAACAATTGATAGACAACTGACAGATACGGGCCCTTTTGTCGACGCCCATTGACAATTGGCATTGTTGTACCTGTTGCCGTTTCCGAAATGGTCATAAGGTGTTCAGTTTGTTTTTAGAGCTGTCCGCGTGAGGTGCCCGGGGTATTACAACTGCTTCATATTGTACAAGTGTCAATAATGAAATATCCGTGTAGGAAATATTTTAGGAAGTACACTACTCAAATTGATATGGATTTTCGTGAGTACTTTTAATGGAATTTTACTTTAAAAAATTAATTAATTATGTGACGTATGTATATTATATCTTCTTAATTTATAATTATATTAAAATATAGTTATTTAATTGAGTAATATTTTTTTCTTTCATGAAAACAATTGACCATAGGGAATTTTGACTTAGTGATTCATTAGTTAAATTAATTTCGGTATCTACTCACATTTTATTAACAGATAATTTATTTTATTATACATTGGAATTGCTGGTATTTTTTATATACATTTATGCAGATATGCAATGCAGTCGTATTAGATTATTAGTATTATCGTTTAAACAGAACCTAGTATTGTTATTGAGAAATAATAGAAATTAATGCGGCCCACTAGTATTTTGAAAATTGTGTATGAAACGCAGAACAGATACAGTAGTTAACAAGGAATCGATTTTCCTTGACCACTTCAAATTGGAGACAACTTACATGGTTAATACAGTGTATCAAGTGGAGCGCACAAACTGTTTGCAACTCCCACATAGTGTACGCTGGCCACGCCTCACGCCTTCACACCAGCTTAGAGTACCTACGATCGCGGAGTACCCGTTGCTAGTGCAGACATCCCCTCCTAAACGTGAACTGGACTCTTGCCAAATTGTAACACAAAGTATTTACAGCAACATTGTACTCTATTTACGGAGCCTCATGTACATCTAATAGTAATCATTATAAATGATACATGAGTAAGAAAAATAATAAACTGGGAGGGACACTAAGATCATATTCTTAATACGAGCAGATATAATGTTTTTACGTGTGAAGACGTTATTATAAAAGAGTGGCTATTTACCTAAAAACCGTATAGTAACAAAAAAATATCGTTCGTTTTTTAATCCAAAACTTAATTAAATCATCACCGATTGCATAATCTTCGATATAAAGTCTGTTTCAGCCCATATACATACGTCGCACTGAATAGAACGGGCCTCGTCTACTATCGAGAGTACGATTGAGAGTGGTTAGGCCACATTATAGTCAACCACGTTGGTTTAGTGCGGGTTGGTGGACTTTACTAACCATAGAAATTCCTATAAATCGCTATGGTATAGCGAGGTATTCTTTTACCGTTACAGTGCGTGGTGATCAACTATCAATACACACATGACGCCGAAAAGTCAGAGGTGTGCCCTAGGATTCGAACCCGCGAACATAGTGTACACTCAAATGTACATATTGGTAGCCGAGTCTGTTTCATTTACTGTTTTTTATAGTGAAAGTATTTTTACTAAACGCTACACAATTTCCAATTTAAACTGTTTAAAGAATGTAATATGTTGGTTTAGCGTTGCAATGGCGGAACATTGGCGTGATCGACGCGGAGTACGAGTTATAAACGAACAAGAGTTGTGGTGTTTATTTTTGTTAGCATTTACTGCACGCCACTTGCATTAGGAATGGTTTCCTTTACACCTCCATTAGCTTTGACATGTAGGTTTTTGATTTGTACAATAGGTACATATCGATTTATTTTCTTTGTGTTTATCGAATTCCTAATTTAGCTTGAGTTACAAAGTGTTACATTGGTGCTAAACTAGGGATGAATAAAAGGTGAAAAAATTACAAATAATATGTAATTCAATTTAAGAAATTCGATTATAAATATGTCTAAAATTAATTATAGGTATATGGTAACTTAAAAATATTTCTCACAACCAATAATATTTGGAGTACATCCAAATAAATTGAGCTAAAGCTTTGTGAGCAAAGATTCGATTCGTAAGCATTAGGCAACTGAATTATTCATTTGTGTTGTTGTTTTCCCGCCAAATATAACGCTTTTGTGTGATGGCGGACTTTTGTGTTTTTCTTTTTAACGCAAAGGCGTTCCGTGCGCTTCATAATTTTTATTATGCATGCGACTTCGTTACGTGGGGCAGAATGTATAATGTATTTGGGGTAGGTCATGGAGGGCAGGCACTTGGTGCTAATTTAATATATAAGTCTGCGAATTGAATTAATTATAATTATTGTATTCATTCGTTAGGAATTTCGTTGATATTCGACGCGTACTTTTATAATTAAGCATTATTTTATGATGATATTTCGGGACTATTGTAATGTAATGTAATCTGATAAGTGAAAAGTGACGTGTACGAATTTTGCATCGATTACAAATTCCAATTAGTTGCTATGCAGTTATACTAACTATTGATTTTTTATTAATATTTTTTTTGGTATTCAAATAAATGACTCGGAACAAGTGAGACATGTTTGATACAAAACACCTGAACGTCTAATATATTACACTATTCACTCAGGTCCTGCTTTATGTGATAGTCTCGTTCTTTGTATAATTCGTAGAAGTATCCTCAATTTGATTACATAAATTGTAAACACATATTGTGGTTCTAATGTGATATCGTACGATGTATGGGAGAGATTGTAGCGTACTGTGTGCGTTAGTTGTACGTTGTCTCTATCTGTTCAGCTTGTCGCAAGGAGAGTGCGCGCGCGGCGCTCGACGCGGCCGCCATAATGAAGGAGAAGAGCAAGAACGCGGCGCGCTCCCGCCGAGAGAAGGAGAACGCCGAGTTCCTGGAGCTAGCCAAGCTGCTGCCGCTGCCCGCCGCCATCACCTCGCAGCTCGACAAGGCCTCCGTCATCAGGCTCACCACCTCCTACCTCAAGATGCGACAAGTCTTCCCTGACGGTGAGTACGAGCCGGCAGACTACCTGTACATTGTACATTCTTATTATATCATGAGTGCTATCTCTGCATGAAAAAACTATGTCATTATTAATACATTTTACGTAGATTAAAGAATCCGCGTTCTTAACAATAGTCCTAACAGCCTATTGAGGAGCAAGCTGCAAGTGATATATAAAAGGAATATGTCGTACGGCAGGGCTGGGCGACGCGTGGGGCGCGGCGCCTCCGCCCCCGCAGCCGCGCGAGCTGTCCATCCGGGAGCTGGGCTCGCACCTGCTGCAGACGCTGGACGGCTTCATATTCGTGGTGGCGCCCGACGGCAAGATCATGTACATCAGTGAAACCGCCTCGGTGCACCTCGGACTCAGCCAGGTGTGTGTGCATACTGCCTGCGGACAGTAGCTCTATTCGCACGAACCTTGTTTGCAGTTCAGTATAGAACAAGGTATTGTGCTCAAGTAAACTGAGTTTTAATAGTGGATACTCAAAACTTTTCAGTCAATCTAATCATCCATACCAAAAGTCTTGACACACATCTGTATTCTGTGTTTTCTCTAATTTTGTAAGTCGTTGTTCATTTCTTAGCCGCGGTGTATACTTCACATCGGGTGCGCTGCGACGAGCAAAATATGAAGCGAGAATGGAATAAAGTAATTGTTGTTGCAGGTGGAGCTGACGGGCAACTCGATCTACGAGTACATCCACCAGGCGGACCACGAGGAGATGAGCGCCGTGCTCAGCCTGCACCACCCGCACTCCTACCACTCACACCAGTACCCGCCGCTCGGGTAACTTCTCTCCTCTACTTGCCTACCACACTTCTCGACATTTTCCATACATGACCGCCCTCGTGGCACCTTCTGTGAAACAAGAGGCCGTGGGTTCGATCCCCGCAGACGCGACCGTGTTGATTTGACCCGCAGGTATTTGTTAGATCTGGGTGTTTGAGAGACTGAAAAGTTTCGTAATTTCTGATCTTATAAGATCTCAGTGTCGGGTCAGGACTATGTTTATGATGGTTGGGTGTGTATAATTTATGAATGATTTATTATATAAATTATTCGAAATGGAGCAGGTACGAGTGGGAGTCGTAATGGATGTGAATGTGTGCAGGTACCCTGTGGGCGGCTCGTGGGGGCCCAGCGTGGACGTGGAGTGCGAGCGAGCCTTCTTCATCCGCATGAAGTGCGTGCTCGCCAAGAGAAACGCCGGCCTCACAACCTCCGGATACAAGGTTCTTCATGTTTGCTATCATATTTACCACCTAACTTGTAATAGGTACAAGAAACAAACGCTTATTAAGAAAATTCATTATGTAAAACTATACTGAAATCGATGAAACAGTTTCTGCCATTCAATTCAACAGTAATGTTTAATGATGATATTAAGTTGTAACACGGGCTAAAATTGTTTGATATTTCTTACTGTGGGTAGATAGCAAAACATTGCACTTATTGCAAGAACAATATTAGTAGTTCAAGAAGAATAGGAGTTGATTATTTCTTATCATGAGACAACAGTAATGATTTTAGAAATTTTCTAACGCTACTAACTCAAAGTATGCCAACTTTTTTTTCTATATATCTATAACTATCTATAAGACCATTTCGTAAACACCTATGTAAACAATACGTTTAAACCCATTGAAATATGAAATAATTGGTTGGTATGATTGAGGAGCGGCACGCGCGCGCACTATTAGCCGAGGGTAGTTGAACACGACGCGGCGCACATCCACTAATACTGCAAATCCTATAAACCTGCGCACAACATTACCGAGCGCGCTAAGTGTTTGTGTTATTGCACGGACCTCGGATCGAGGGGCTTTACCCTCCTTGTGCACGGTGTATATGTAGATCAGTGTGTTCGCGTACTTTTATTAACGACGGCTACATTAGTCCCTTGGGTGATTGCTCTAATATGTGTTAAGCAGCTATTATAGGTGTTTTTAAAATTTTGTGACATATCGAAACGCTCGCACTACTGGTTTTTGGATTAAGTACCTAATACATTAAGGGGCTCCATTTGTATGAAATTTCTTTATTGTGGAAGGGGTCCTTGAATTTACCAAACTAGTTCGATTAATAACTTCATGGATTTCATTTAGGGCAGGTTCAATTTGAAGTCAGCCACAGCCCGCAGATTACACTAGAATAATTTTGCTATCGATTCTGGTATACAAAACGAGATCGGAGTCCTTTAAAATATTTAATAGCTCTATTAAAGCGGCTAAAATGTAAGAGATTTAATTTGAAAGGTAATTCGATGAGAATAACTAGAGGGGCGCGGCGGGGTATAAAGCCTGTAATCCCATAGAGAACAACAATGCGTTATTGTGAGCTGAGTGTTTGTGTACTGCGCGAGGCGGAGGGTGGCGCCGCGTGGGACCCGCCACTACAATTATACAACGCCTAATGTTAGCGCCACCACAGACCGCAGACCGGGCTCTGTGGTGTATCTTGGGAGAGGCCTATGTCCAGCAGTGGACTGCAACGGCTTATGATGATGATGATGATGTTAGCGCCACTTCACACTAGCACAGTTTGTACTCGGATATAGCTCATGAGGTAATGTGAATGTAATGTAAGGTGCGTGGGTGTGGGTGCAGGTGATCCACTGCTCGGGGTACCTGCGCGCGCGCCGCTTCGGCGAGGGCTCGGCGTCGCTGGGGCTGGTGGCCGTGGGGCACTCGCTGCCGCCCTCCGCTGTCACCGAGCTCAAGCTGCACTCCAACATGTTCATGTTCCGCGCCTCGCTCGACATGCGACTCATCTTCCTCGACGCCAGGTCAGTCCACCATACACACGCACACACACACACAGAGGCACACACACACAGAGGCATACACACACACAAAACCCACACCAAATAGTTTTCCCTTCAATCAATAAAATTCCAACACTACTTAATCAATACCTCCTCTTGCCGTCCGCAAAGTCAAATACTCGTACCAGCATAGTACGCTTATATCTTCTCTTGGGTGTTGAGGTATAGCTGTGAACATGTAATTGCTAGCTTAATCGCGTGCTTGCCTATTGTTTATGATTTAAACGAACTGGATTTCTTAATGAAAAAAATACGCCGGTATGAAACTGTATGTGCTTCACGGCCAAAAAAGGTAGCCATGAAACCGATTATGTCATAATATTAAGGGAATTCGAATAATCCCATGCTTGTGGCACGTAGATGTTGGAGTTGAGTAATCAACTAACACACAGCAAAGCGAATAAAACAGTAATGTTGCGCACGTTAATAAAATTAGCGCACTCGCCGACACCGCGACCGAGACCGAGCGATTTCACACTTTCACCACGCCGCGTCGCACACACGTACTGCGGGAAGGTCTCTCATATACGAGACGCCGCCGCCTGAGTAGCTACCACCGCAATGTCTACTTCTCCCGCCAAACACCAGTGTCAATGCACTGTTGTGTTCCGATTTGAAGGCCAGAGGAAATACTGGACATATTGAAACCCAACATCTTATGTCTCAGGATGGCGAGCGTAGTGGAAAGCCAAACATTGCTTTGTAATTCAAGGTTTAAAGTTTGGTTTTGCCACTGCTCGTGAGCGGTCGTATAGCTTTCTATTAGGCGAAAGGTATGCTCGTCTCGCCATTCAGTGCAATAAAAAAACATACCACACCACATACTACACATGCCGGCGAGGTGCCTCCACGTAACACATCACTGCATTCATTGCCACGATGCTTACCAGATGCTGTCGAAACCTTTCGCGGAAGTCTAGTTCTAGTTGAGGTCATCCCGTGCTTGACGATGATTATTCCATCATACATTACTCAGTTGGAAGTAAACCTCACCCGTCCACAATCGTACAAATACTTATTACAAGCGTCATTGTGTGAAGTAAGGAGGGAATGTGCTTATACTAAAAGGGAATTGTACATTCCAATATCAAACGTCAATGACGCGCCAAGTCCATACAAACAGAACTTATGTGGCTATAAGAAGATTAAATTATAATAAATTAATATGTATTTTGAAATAATATGGAAACGTAAAAAGTTAACCAGGTCCTGGCAAGATATCCTAATTTTATTGGCATAAAAGTATAGTAACATAGAAAAATATGTAAGTTTATTGATAAATTAAAAAGCTGAGAATGAAATGTCCCCTCCCTGATATTGGGCGATAGTATAATTTATATGGCATTCGCAGAAACAGCATAACTCCGTATCGGAGGGAACAATGCGGCGGCGGGCCGCGCGCGCAGCTCCACTGCTCCACGCATATTGCATACAGATTTAAAACCTATTAAGTATCGAATATTTGGTCTGCTAGGGTCAAACTGAATCAAAAAGTCGTTACATAGGGACAAAACATTTGATAACTTCATGTATCAATTTCATGTTACGCAGAATAATTGGTATTTTTAACAGTCATAACAACGCATAATATCATCAGGTATAGACTATGGTTCACCTGATTCAAATCTATTTTGATTCCTCCCTCTAAAAAGCCAGATGGCCCACACGGGTGGACCTAATCCGACTTCTTGGACTCGAAAATCACAGGCGATATTTAGTTTCTCTTACATCTTTCAATCAATCCGTTATCTATTGACATAATCGTGCTAAGTGTAGTTTGCTATGAAGACGTCGAGGCTGGGTTGACGGGAGAGAATGGAGGCGCGCGCTGGCCGCAGGTTCAAAGTTTATTAGTTCACGGCAATCAGAGCGGCGTAAAGCTCGCGGTTAACAATACCGCCGTTAGGGCTTCGTGGAAACATTACCCGCGCGCACACCACCACGCCACCACGCCACCACACCAACACACCAACACACATGCACCTCGAAAACATAATAATAATCAAAACCAACATACTCCTCGCTCAAATCATCTCTCAAGGTCACTTTTGAGAGGTGAGGGAACACTATGCAAAATGACAGAAGCAGGAAAGAAACACTGGACCTCCAGCAAATATTACTCACTGAAGGTGAACTCACGAAACTCGACGGCTAAGTCGGACGGTAATACAAATACTGTCTGGCCGACCTATTCCTCTTGTAGGCCAAAGTAACCTTTTGTGGCTGTATCACTCTAAATATATTAAAAGCAATATTTTTATTAATTTTTCTGTCTTAAATCATAATACAAGCAAGCATTTTTAAAATTGTTGAGAGTGACAACTAATTTCAGTAACGCTCCGCTAGAGATGTACTAGAGCGCACGCGCCACTTACGTCAGAACACTTCACACACTTTCCGCTCTGTCCATATATTTATGTCAATGGCTAAAATGTTTTTTTTTTAATGTTATTATTATCAGGACATTCTATAGCTTCTGTCCGAATTCTATGTAAAATTGCACCTAATGAATATGACCGTTTATCATCTTCTCAAGAACTTATATTTGCATAATATGCAGCGTGCCAAGCTAAATGTACAACGTAAGAATTGACGTTGACGAAAACCTTACCACTTATTTTTGCATATTTCATACTCAGCCCTCGTGTAGTGTTGAAGCTAAACTTTCTTCTACTAAGGACTAGTTCTAATTGAGATTATCGGAAGAGATATCTGTCTCATTACAAATATCATATTTGGCGACCCGTTTACGGTTACGCATATACTATAATATAATTTGTTGGCTTATCAAGAAAAAAGCAAATTAAGCAACATTTACAAGTACAAATAAATAGATATTATTTGTTACTTTTTAGGGAGAACTCCTTTTTTGAAGTCGCTTAAAAATGGGAATACTCAGAATTCTTCCATTCGATTTTGAGTAGTTAGTAGTAGAGTCGACCGAAAATGTTCCATCACAAAATATTCCCAGTCTCTATGCTATCTTAATACCCAGTACAACAACTGAGTGTTTAGTTTGCGATAACCTACCGCAGTACCAGGAACCTAGCAAAACTAAAGATATCGATTTACAAAACAATAGAGAGACGCGCCACACCTGAGCGACAGATGTTGGCAACCTGACACCGCGTGACATCACCCACAAACATTATACTTATCTATTATATTTTGATTTTGACCCGATTTACTTGGAATGAAGGCTCACTTTTTAATAATCAAAAGATAACTAAAAGAAGTTTACATAGTACGTTGTGGCCATTCATCCAGTTAGTCTGTGACACTCAGACAAGTGGCGTTACCAATTAAATCTTCTTATATTAGATACCTATATTTGGAAACGGGCTACGCATCTGATACTATCAATTTACAAAGAAACTCAACGAACATTACAATGGGTAATAATTATTATTCCTCGTTCACTTCTTTAAAAGTTATTATTTTGAGTTAATTGCGAGTGTTTCGTATTATATTAATAGCCAAATTTGATGAACTAATCTTGCCCCGTGAAGATAGTACAGGAAATTTGACGAATGTCGGTACCTACTTCACACCGAAGCACCTAAAGTCTCTTTTATCAGTCACATTATAATACGCATTCTATGGTGTCTAGAAACATAATATCAATCAAATTATTGCTAGATATTTTTATGAGCGGTGTAAAAATAACATATTGTTGTAGGTTCAATGAAACGTTAATTCCCCCAATCTTTTTACACATTACAACACCAAACAGCAATATGGTAACAGTTCCGGCAGTTGCCAAGCGATTTGCACCGAACGTGCCGAAGTGCGTTCCGCGGAGATCGCTTCCGCGCGCTCAGCGAAACGGCGCCCGTGGAGCCGCGCACGCCAACAATTATTCACTAATCAGCGAACATTTGTTATTCAAATGTGCTTGTGCGTCCAATGTCAATGCGTATTGACAAACTCATTTTCAATACTTGTATTGATGACGTGTACGGCTACTCAACCGTGCCTAGCGAGCACATTTGATGAACTTTTCGAATTCGTTACGTATGATGTCATCGTAGTATTTCTATGAAAATAGTCACACGGCGCCTTTACTGGACGTACAGATAACGCTGTACTATACTGCAACGTGACTACAGCGTATTAAATTATATCTACATAATATATTTATAGAGCTGTCTCTATAAAGTAATATATCAACAGGCTGGAGATTTTGTTTCTGGAAAATGACAAAGTTATATCTGCCTGCGTAACTATTTTGTCTAGATGCCCAAAAATTAATTTCATTTCATTATTTTAGACTTTCTGTATAAATAAATGACATTTGACCGGTCCGAATGCGGTTGTGCGAAGTAATTTAATAATGGAGGAGAAACATCCGATAAATTATTAATTTAATATTTGTAAAAGCCTGCTGGCAATATGTCTGCAGGCAATTCGAATATTAATATACAAATAGCGACAGTAAATAAGGTTCTAGTAGTCATTACCAAGAGTTAAATAGTTGCACAACAGCATACAGCCATGGGAGTCACCTACGCGGACAAACTAACGCGTAGCTATACAGGGTATATCAAGACTGCTACCGAAAACGAAGCCGGGTGGTAGTTTAAGCGACTTCAGGCACAATGCAGCAGCAAATGTTGGAAAAAAAAGCGACAATATATTTTGTATTTTTTTTTATATGGTCGTATTTGGGTGGTAAATACATTTTTTTCCGAAAATATTATTGTATACCCTTTTATTTATAAAGACTCTAAGGTATAAAAGAGTTTAAATGATTATTTTAGCAAAAACTATGGATTTACCACTCAAAAATGACGACATTTAAAAAATTATAAAAAAAAAATTGTCGCGTTTCTTTGCAAAATCTTTAGTTGCATTGTATTTGTAGTCACTAAAACTACCATCCGGCTTCGTTTTCGGAAGCAATCTTGAGATACCCGGTATTTTAACGAAGAATATAAATAAATGTCCTATATTTGCTAATTTCCTTATTTAATCAATAGAAGTTTACTCTTTAGGATTTTTTCTTTTTATAACTAAATTGTAAAGATGTGGAACCGTACTACCACTACCATACAATTTTGCATATCTCGATCTCTCGTATCAACGAGAGATACCTAAGTCGTAGAGTATTTCGATACTCTACCTCAACAGTACAAGTGCACATCAGCACATTGCAATGATGTCATTTCATTGTGCCAGTACCAAAACTGCGTTGTAAAATTGTGCAATATTTACCATTTGAATTACTCGTAAAATCAATATGGCGTCAGGCCTTACACGAACTGTAGGTTTGATTAAGTTCCCAGTAAAAATAAACTAAAAACCCATCTCCATAGCTTTCGCAGTGCAATAAAAGTGCGGTGCTTGATAAAACAAGCGGCGGCGCGCGGCCATCGCCACCCTCGGCCGCCCTCCCGGCCTCGCGCCCTCGCGCCCTCGCTCGCGAATAATTGACACTTTCAACTGGCAAACAGTATCCGGTGGCAAGCTTTTTGAGCTGCCCTCTTTGTCTTGAGGGTGCATTGATTGCTGGTTAATGGAGTGTAAAAAAACTCTAAAATTGTTCACGGACACCGCTGATCCCTCGTTTATAGTTCTACCGATCAAACTGTAATTGATTATTGTATATTGTATAAAAATCTTTACAACCATCATCTCATAAGTCATAACACTTTATTGAACTATAGGGTACATAGACATAAAATCATTTGTAACGGTTCAAAAGATTGTATTTGACGGTTGAATTATAAAAACACAGGACAGCAATATCCTCCCGATGCGGTGAGCGCGGCTGAGCGGCACCTCCACACACGGCCGTCAAACAAACTCACTCGAGATAACAAACAATTGATTTTCCGCCCCATCAAAGCGCGATGCTTACAGCGCAAATTAATTATCCCTTAACATGAAGTGGTCGCAGGCGAGGGTCTGAGGGTCGCCGGGAGTGCTCGGGTAATTGGCGGAAGCGTTAGTTTTTGTGTCAACACTTTTTACCGAACAATGAGGATCAGGTGACGCGTCGAGAGGCCTTGAGCAAAGTAAAAAAAATATATCAGGGGAGAGAACAAACTACATGAATCAGCATCAGCAAAAAATACGGATATTATTATTTCCCATGTCTATTGGAAAATACTTTTCATTACTGAACTTCTTTAAAGTATAAAAGTGTAAGATATTTTTGCAATTGACAGTGTCCAGTTATAGTGTATGTGTAATGCAGCAGCGTGTGTTGTGTGCAGGGTGGCGACGCTGACGGGCTACGAGCCGCAGGACCTCATCGAGAAGACGCTCTACAACTTCATCCACGGCACCGACGTGCTGCACATGAGATACTCGCACTGCACGCGTCAGTACCACCCTTACTCACTCGCACTCCTACTCGCGCTGCTACTCCCATACTGACTAATGTGTGTGTTGTGACGCAGTGCTGACCAAGGGGCAGGTGACGTCGCGCTACTACCGGTTCCTCACCAAGTCGGGCGGCTGGGTGTGGATGCAGAGCTACGCCACCATCGTGCACAACTCGCGCTCCTCGCGCCCGCACTGCATCGTCTCCGTCAACTACGTGCTCAGGTACATAGCTAACATCAACAGAGTGGCAAATGCTTTCTTTTTGGTTAGCGAGTCAATTCTTTTTGTTACGCAAATTCTTAATTTACTTATCGCTGTATTTCCGAATGGTGACAGTGACATCGAGGAGAAGCACCTGATATTAAACATCGACCAAGTGCCGGCCAAGCTGGGCCACGAGGCGGGAGTGACGCACGCGGCGCACGCGGCCGCGTCGCCGCAGCTGGGGCCGCGCCACGCCGACAAGCTGCCCGCGCTCGACAGCGAGTTCAGCGGAGACTCGAGCGGCGGCTACCCCTACCCCGAGTACGCGCTGCCCGCGCTGCCCGCGCCCTACGACGCCGCCGACGACTACCACCACAACTACGACGTCTTCTACGAGGCCTACCCCGACCAGGACGCGCACAACTACGCCGCCTACCCGCAGGCGCAGCGACCCTTCTCCGCCAGCTCCTCCTCGTGCAGCTCCGTCGAGGGCTCCGACGCCAACCAGTACAACTACACCAACCTCATCTCCTTCTACCACGAGCAGAACGGCCGCCAGCCCGACGACTTCACCGGCGGCGCGGCCAAGCTGCCGCCCGCGCCCGCGCACGACCCCTACACCAGCGTCATCGTCGACAACACGCAGCAGTTCCACCACCACGGCGGCGGCGTCAACGAGTACGTGCACTGATGCGCCGCGCACCACGTTCCGGACGATACTCCGCGCCAGTGCACTCACTGCGCGCTCACTGCCTCTCGATGAGGCAACATCCTCTAGGATGGCAACGCCTTCTCCACTTCAACCTATTCATTAGGTACTTGTCGAATGTACAGTTGATAGTCAAACAAGTAAGATACAGTTGGCAATATTAGTATGTCACTCAATAAGCCGGCACTAGATATTAAAATTGCAAATAACAACCGTTGCATGTGACAGGCAGGAAATGACGCACGGCACCATGATCTGTTGCCGTACTCCAAAGAACTTGTGTCATTGCATATTGTGATTAAATTATAGAAAATGGTCCAAACATAGGCTGAAGACTTGACGCTACCTTTTCTAAAATTTTCAAGTTCTCACTTTCTGATTGAGTATATAAAACTCGCCGAGACCCTTGGTAGGCGTGTTACGAAGGAGCCTATACGACGAATAAAGGGTGGAAAGATATTCTAAAGTGATTACTACGTGCTGGTCCACTGTAGTAATCAGTGAATACGAGTGGTACAGGAGACCCCGCGGGAAAGTCTCCTCTCACCACGCCGGGAATTATCCAAACAGGATACCAAAACTTTTTTGAGAATCTCGACGCTACGAGTAAAGCCACATTTACATGAAGGAAGTTTCTCGCGGCGAGAATCGTATGCCATTATCACATGACAAAACCGCCATAGATTATGTGTTATTATTGTGTTTGACAAAAGTACACTACACACCGAAGCCACCGACCCGCCGGTACATGTCGACGACTTTTTGTTGGCGGCCTAGTCGGCGGTTTAACCCGTTGCAGGTTCAAAAACTTTGTTGGCGACATGTTTGTGGCTTGACATGACATAAAGAAAATTTGAATGACGTTGTTACGTGTCGCTGGGCAACTGAGCTCTAGACATGCCGCCGACATGTCGACGGGCAACAAGTGCGGGCGTTTGTCGCCGATTTAATTAATTTCTTATAGGCTGCCGAGTTGTGACGGCGGGTTGTGTCGCCGGGCTGACGGCTTTGGTGTGTAGGGCGCTAAATGTTTACACGATGCAGCTGTTTTATATGACAACCTCCGTGGCGCAGTTGGTTAGACGCTGGCTGTGAAACGAGTGCCCGCGAGTTCGATCCCTGCACTGAAACAAATATTTGTGTGAACCAGAGGCATTTGTTTCGAGTCTGGATATTTATGAGACCGAAAATTTACTTGTAGTTGCTGATACCCACGACACAATACGCGATCTTAGTGTAGAGTCAGGACTGTGTATGTGACTGTTGGGTGTATTTATTTATTTATTTATATACTTACGATAATCGTATCTTCGAGGCGAGAAACTCTCCCCGTGTGAATGGGGCTTTATACATCGTCGACACTAAACTTGTACAGTGTAACATAATTTATTTTATAATTTCTATATAAAACTTGTAAATAATTATAAATATAATATATGGAAGTTGAAGTGTAGTTATTGCGCCACGCCCAATCGTGCGTGTAATGTATAAGCATTCTAAATAAATATATATTTTCTCAATAACTGTACGTAATGTGAATGAAACTGCATGATTTTATTTCTATTTAAGTTCCAATGGTTCTGCTTTAAGTTCAATTATGTTTACATAATATACAAAAAGAAGTGACGCAAAACGGTAGCTCAGAACTCCAAAAATTCAAATTGTTGTCGGATTGATTTATCCCAACCCGTACATCAAAACATACCGGGTATCTCAAGACTGCTACCGAAAACGAAGCCGGGTGGTAGTTTTAGTGACTACAAACACAATGCAACTAAAAATTTCGCAAAGAAACGCGACAATTTTTTTTATAATTTTTTAAATATCGTCATTTTTGGGTGGCAAATCCATAGCTTTTGCTAAAATAATAATTTAAACTCTTCTATACCTTAGAGTCCTTATAAACAAAAGGGTATACACGATTATTTTACGAAAACACTGTATTTACCACACAAATAGGACAATATAAAATAAAAAACAAAAAACATTGTCTCGTTTTTTCCCAAAATTTTCTATTACATTGTATCTGAAGTCGCTTAAACTACCACCCGGCTTCGTTTTCAGTAGCAGTCTTGATATACCCTGTATATAAATACTCGTATATGTATGTATGTGTAACCACTCTCAATCGTACTCTCGATTGTAGAGTAGGCCCGTGCCCTGCAGTGGGACGTATATGGGCTGATACAGAATGTGTACATGTACATATTTCTTTTTAAAATTATTGTACAAATCTGTTCTAGTTTGAGTTATCATTTCATAACTCTCGTAATAGAAGTTTGCTGCTAGAATTTATCGAAGCACTGGGGCTACTTGGCATTTAAGTTCATTTTGTCAATGGGACCAAACTTGAAAATATTTGTAAAAAATGTTATTAAGAAAAAACGTAATACTTTCAAAATTGGTCCATTGATTTATATATCGTTTGTATGAACATCAGTAAAACATACATACTTATTTAATATTGTAATAATGTTGTAACCTATTAGATATTAATTTCTACCACGGGCGGATTCAGAGAGGACACCATTAAAAAAATTTTAAAATATTTTTTTTCCATAAATACATACATACAAGTTGTTTGGAAATCGCTATCGAAAACAAAGAAGACGATAGTACTATTGGTACCTTTGACCATGCGTCAGAAAATCTATGAAAAATATTTATCTATTACAAAGTTAAGAATTGACAACTTCCATCATTCTTAATTTTCTTTTTCGTTGTTACTTTTTGTTTTGTTTAGCATAGTAATGTTTTTTTCATGCAATTATCATTTTAGTTGTCTGTACCAACTACCAACATTACAGAGCGGCAAATATTGTTAACAAGACGTTGTAAAAAGATGTATCTTAGGACTGTCGCCTGTCTTGGTTTCCGGTAACGTTTCCCTAACACCCTGTATGTTGTGTGATATAGATATGGACATCATCTACGCGTGGTCGAATGTCCTCTGGTGTGGTCCGCGGCGGCAGCTGCGAGGCCGCGATATCAACGCATAGACAATAATATTGTACATAACCTACTTATAAATGGTATATATTAAGGTAACACTTTGTACATACGCTGAATGTTTGCCCGCTCTCCAGATACTGAAGTTTTGTTTTCGAACTTATCCTTTTCCGAACAAATACATCAAAATATACGTAACTGTAGAAAAGACTTTATTATAATTTTCTCCTTTATTCAATATTAAGATTTATTATTTGTAGTGATTGTGTAAAATATATTGTATGTCGATACGGCTATGACTGACGCTTTAAGTTTAGACATTTGCGGATAATTTTAGAGGGGTATCTTTAATATTTTTTTATAAAGTAAAAATGTGTAGGTACTTTAAATTGATTTTATTATTTGTAAATCTTTTTATTCGTTTTTCGTATAATTAAACTTAGTTTTAAGTGTCAAATGCAAAATAAAGGACATTAGGAAAATATGTTAAGTTCGTTTCCGTTTCAAAGATTGAAACACCAACTAATTTTCTTGTTTTTCGTTAAGCTTATATACAATTTCAATGAAATCATGATACTGACTCTTGACTGTTATTTTCAGATTCATGAAATTATGACAACTCTTCAATTTGCGCTACAGAATTTAACTTTTTTAGGATAAATGGACTTCTATGCATTGAGATAATATACTAGAGGGGACACTGCATACAAAATTTTTGTAACAAAATGAAGGGTACATTATATTTCTGTCTCTGTTGCGCCTACGAAATTTTTTTTTTTATTTTATTATCTTTATATACCAAACAGTACACAGGCGGACTTAATGCCAGGGGCATTCTCTAACAGTCTACCTTTGGGTGAAGCAGAAATGGAGTACAGCAGGTTTTAATTTACATTTAGATAGGGGAGAAAAAAAAAGATAAAATATTTAAATGAGTGTACATTGAACTAACAAAATGAACATACATATATTATACATACAACATAATATACATCTACATATATATAAATATATACACATACATACATAAAACAATATATAGAACTTACTTAATCTGTCAATTTAGCAACTTTTCTTTGAAGAAACAGTTCCCGAACTTTTACCTTAAACACATAACGGTTAGTGGCCGCTCTAATTTCGAGTGGGAGGGAATTCCATAAAAGAATGGATTGCACCGTGAAGGAGGAGTGTATAAAATCAGAACTGTGGGTTGGACATTGAAGAAGGAGACTATGAGACGAGCGGAGATTTCTATCGTGGTTAGACCCTAGGTATTGAAAGTGATGTGTTAGGTAAGATGGTGCAGTTGGAGATGTTAATATAGAAAAGAGCGTAGTGAGAGCGCGCAGGCTGCGGCGTTGACGAATGGGTAACCACTGAAGTTGGGAACGATAAGAAGATACATGATCATATTTGCGAAGATTGTAGATAAATCGAATGCAGTTATTGAGAAGGCGGTCGAGTTTGTTGAGAAGATCTGCATTCAGGTCATAGTAGTATATCACAGTAGTATACGAAATAACATTATCTTCCCTCTCGCTTCAGCGTGTACCCGTGTGTACGCACCATACGCAGAGATTTTGTTCCCGATGTCCGCTCTAGTATAATACCTCAATGCTTCTATGTTTTGTTTCTTGAAATAGCGACAAGGCAACAGTCTTTGCAAACATCTGAGTGTGCGTCTTAGCAGCTCTGTTACTATTTTTCTGACTAAAATATACTTACAAAATTTATTTAATAACGAATTATATAAAGACTTGTGAATGTAGTGCCATGGTCGGAGTCTCCTAGTCGGTAATCATACAATGTATATACTAGTAGAGGAACGGAGAGAGGTGCCGCTCCGCCGCGCCGCGCCTGCGCGGTATCAATATTCATTTACGCTATTTATGTAGGTTTTTTACTCAGTTAGGTTTCGTTGCTGCATCACGCAAAAGTTTGAAGAGGTAATGATGTGTTCATCAGCCGACCAGCATGTCCGAGACAATGAGTTGGAATGATGCCGATAAGTATTATTTACGATTGTTTGCAACAACGAATTGTATATTTCGCGCTATTTTGTGTTGTATTGTACTTTCTCGTTCAAATAGTAATAGTTTGTATTTGGTCGAACAATATGAACAAACAAATTGTGATATTCCAAACATATTACCTATTTATGATATGAATTAAACAATAATACGTATTCATACATGTTGTTTTATTTTATGCGGTAAGACCTACTTGAATTCCGCCCTTATTTCTTTATCCTTACCTGACATCATGACTGCCGGGTACCTCATACTACGTGGAGTACAAACTAAATAGGTACAGCATCACACTTTACTGCAAAATGTACTGAAACAGTCATGTTTGCCACGCAATATATATAAGATTATTATATGATATTTGATATAAGATAAGATTCATGAATACTCTTTACAATTGCTGATCCATATCAATACCGTATACACTATAGTAGTGCATCATGCCTTGTTGCTTAAGGGCCGGACGCGCGGTTGTAATCCCAGGGAATATCTCTGATGTTTCAGAGTCATAGTGTGTGTAGTCAATTATCTACCACGCACTTTAACGGTGAAGAAGAACATAGTGGCGAAATCTGTATACCACAGGGAATTTAACATGATTTTCTATGGTATTAGGAATCAGTCAATCCGCACTAGGCTAATGTGGTGGACTATGGCTTTAGCCCTATCAATCGAACTCTTGCTTGTGTCAAAGCCCTGCGCAGTCAGCTACGGCGATTAGGGGCTGACATTGTGCGGTACGTCTCGAACTAAGAGGTGGGAGAGATTACTATAAGTAGCAATCACGTATTATAGGTATTTATTTATTAATATCACAAATAATATCACAAAGCGCTAAATATTTGTAACAAAAGCCGGTCTAATCGCCTAACGGAAGAAAAGGGTGATATCAATATATGCTACACAAACTATAATACATATGACATAACCATAAAATAATAATTTAGGAGAAAAAAATAAATAATGAGTAATGTGAATGTGAATGTGAGTAACTACGACGCTTTTGAAATACGTTAGAAATTTTTCTGTTCTAGAGAGCTTTTACTATGATAAGTGGCTTTCAAAGCAAGGCAGGCAGGCAAGTCTTTCCACAAGCAGCCTGTATGGACCGTAACCGAACTACTTAGAAAAGAACTACTATGCTGAGGAATTGCAAAAGTCAAATTCTATGATGACCTATAAGTCTACGACCTAAGTGAACATAGGTATATCGTATGCCTACCTAACCGTATCTTTTTTTCGGCAGTTTGAAATGAGTAAGTAACGCTTAACTTCTGCATTAGTGGGAACCAAAATAATTAACGTTCTTGCCTATTTTCGTACTGTAAATGTCAATGTTTTCTTCGTATACAGACAGTTAATTCAACACGGAAATGTTTTTCTTACACACTCGACATCTATTAGCGAGTAGAAAAACTTTGATATTCAAACTTTTACTTTTCCCCAATAGATGGCGCTTACTTATTACACTACTCGTCAATAGAGGGCGGTTACTAGCTATCACATTTTGTACCTTAAACATTTACCAGCAGATGGCGCTGACTTTATTCTCTACATTTCGTAAATATAACTACTCACCAAGAGATGGCGTTTAGATAAACATACTTTGCTACTCACTAACAGATGGCGTTATCATCCAATAATATATATATAATGTTTACAATATGTTTCGCTAGATGGCGTTACCATTGTACGCTTAAAATTTTTAAATATTGCTCCTACCCAAAAGATTGCGCTACCTATGCACCATCATCATAGTATTATGACACCATTATAAAGTGACTCTTACAGTACTGATTATTTTAAGGCACTAGGCATTGCTTAGATCGGCCCTGCATTAAATTTGCTACTCATCAATAGATGGCGTATAAATACTTTATCTACCAACTTATATGTATTTTGTAATTCCTTGAGCAACTCAGATTGAGCAATAATAGGTAGTTATTATTTCTCATCGAACTACAAATAATGCTTACATTCCGTCAATAGATGGCGCCAAAATTTTACTCCAGTACGTAGACGGAGAATACATGAACAACTTTTAGGCCACGAAAATCGATAGTGCTTGTGGGTAGTGCGCTGGCGCCGCTGTGGGACTTTGTCACATAAACGTCTATGTAACTTCAGCCACTGCCATAAATGGCTAAGTACCATTTACAAGTGAATTGCTCAAGTGGGCCTGGATTGCCCAATCCGAAACTATGAGGAATAGCGAAAATACTCCAAGCGGTCAGAATCCAGATTTGATAAAAACGAAAGCGACATACTTGGATTATTGATGAATCAACAATCCTAGTGAGGAATCGTATCCGATGTTTTATTTTAACACGTTGACTGCCATGTCATGTTGACAGACATGGCTCCTGTTAAGGCCATGTCAGTCCCGGGTGACTGACGCAACAGTATGTAATTTAGATGATCTCAGGGAACTGTCCGGCACGTTTAGCTCATTATTATCTATTGAAATTGACAAATAAAAATATTCATTTAATGTGATTTAGTTGCATATACAATCAAAAAACAAACAAAAAAAAATCTCGTCCTAAAAATGTTACTATGGCAGTTAACGTGTTAAATAACACTCGTTGTATTATTACACGATTCGATAATATTACTAACTAGCTGTACCCGCGACTTCGTCCGCGTGGAATTTAACAAAAACTTTATTTTTCTAAAATTAATGTAGCCTAAGTTACTCCTTATTATATCAGCTACCTGAAAATAAAAGTCCCGTCAAAATCGGTCCAGCCATTTCAGAGATTAGCCGGAACAAACAGACAGACAGACAAAAAAAAAACCAAGGTCATTTTCGTTATAGGTATCGTGTATATAACGATATGTAGTTGGACATTATTTTTTATTTTCACTTTACAAACAGACACTTCAATTTTATTTATAATATGTATAGATATAGATCAAATTCCGGAAAGGAATGATACACGGCAAACTAAAGGATAGAGGACGTTTTCAGGAAAGAGAGAAGAGAAGAGAGATAGAAGGCGTTTCCGAACACGACTCGAGCACAAGCGTAGCCGTTCTACTCGCGGTGTAACTTTCAGAAGCCCATAAATTGGTCTACAATAAACTTATTTGTGCTCGCCTGCTCGGCTCGTGATCCGCCCGCGCTCAGCTCCTCCAGCCATGGGCGTAGCCAGGGTGGGGCAGAGTGGGGCAGAGTGGGGCACTTGCCCCACCCTGGCTTTGAACTGTAAGGTACATAACCAAACCTACAAAAATTAAATTATCTCGATAAAGTACTATCTATAGGTAGATATACACCTCTATTGACTGATTAACAAACTGGCATACGCCTAGAACTCAAACGGAGTAAGACCGCGGCTATAGTTTGCTAGTTGCATATTATTGTAGACTACTGCCCCACCCTGAGCCCATGGCTGGCTACAGCCATGCCTCAAGCGTAGTCCAACTGAACTTTATTTTAAGTTATGAACGTGAAGTGATATTGTATCTATTTATCATGCATACATAAGGACATTATTATTGGTTTTAGGTGGTTAAGAAGTTGTCCTCTTTAAAGGAATTATTTCTCAATTTCTTTATGTTCAGTAAACAACTTTTTCAAATAAAATTAATCACGCAGACTAAGTTTGCGGGTAAAATGAAAAATGAATAGAATCGATGTAAACGAAGAAATAAAAGTCTCAGTGCAAATGCTGGTCAGGTATATTATTTAGTTAGTCGAGTTCGAACTCGAGGATGTCGCCGAGGTCGATGTCGTTGTCTCCGTCGCTGTCGCTGCTGTGCCGCTCGGCCGCCTGCGACACAAGGGATGGTGAGTGGTTAGTGACGTGTGGTGAGGTGTTGTGAGGTGTGGGGAGGTGCGGGGGTGTGTGGTGCACGTACCCGGCGTCGCGTGCGCATGCGTCGCCGCGGGGGCGCGGGCTCGTCTCGCTCCTCGCGCGAGGAGTCTCCGGAGCTGGCGCCCTCCGCGAGCCCCATCACGGCGTTGCGCAGGATGTTCGACGCCACTGCACCACATTCACAACATTTAAAAGTTATATGTGCTTCCTGTTTTTTAGAATTTGTTAGATATGGCAATTTGTGTAATCAATATAATTCACAAGTAACTAACTGTTCCTAAAATGCATACAAGTATATACGAATTGTGTACAAGAAACTGTAAAACTTACTAGGTGACTGCCGCATTTATGCTTAAGTACAAAATCACTTGTATTTACATTACAAGTTATTTGTTTATCTCATGTTTACGAATACTGTGGGATAGATACTATTTCATATGTTCTATTAAAACATGTACGATTTCATTCAAACAGCTAGAATGTTTCACGAGGGTACAATGTTTAAGAGCTGTGACTCACAGTCGTCGTCGTTGTCGGAGCCGGAGTCGGTGCCGTCGTCGTTCTCGGAGCCTCCCGCCAGGTCCTCCTCCTCGTCTTCTTCCTGTGGGAACCGACACCAATATATTACCATTAACCCAGCTCCAGATATATAGAGAGATAGCGAATCAGTCTCACTCGTTTGGTTACTAACTAGTAACTAATTTAACGGATGAGAGCGACATCAATGTTTTCTTTATTGTAGGTGAATATTTTTGTGTTCCAAAAAAGTAAATTAAGAAAGTGTATAGGATCAAGTGTATGCTGATTCGTGCTATACTGAGTAGGTGTGTGTGCGTGTGCGTGCGCGTGCGTTACCGCGTCGTCGTCGTGGTCTCGCTTGCGGCCCACGTCGTACACCTTGACGCAGGACTCCTGCATCTGGTCGTAGTCGCCCTGGTTCTCCACCAGCGAGATCTGCGTGTCGTACCGCGACACCGCCAGCGAGTAGATGTTGCGCTTCACGTCGATCGTCGCTAGTAACAATAACACAACATTATTACATGTTGCGATGCTAGTACCAACTGTCTACTTCCAGACTGCCTCGAACGATTATGCGTGTGTATGATGTGGGTAATTCATATTTATGTAGTTTAAATTGCATTATTGCGTCGGAATCATTATTATCGGAATAAAAATCTCATGGAAAACAAATCCCCGAGCCCGAACATAGTATTTGGGAATTACGGTTTGTGTAGTGCCCACTACTTTGTAAATTGTACGATGCCAATTAACAATTGACTCGATACTATATTAATTCCGAGAAATAATGTGACACTAGTTGTGATAGAAAATATGAGCAGGTACATTCGGACATCGTGAAGAAACCTGCATACCATAACGATTTATAAGAATTTCTATGGTATGTAAGTCCGCCAACCTGCACTAGGTCAACGTGGTGGACTATATGGCCTAACCACTCTCAATCGCACTCTCGATTGTAGAGTAGGCCCGTGCCCTGCAGTGGGACGTATATGGGCAGATACAGATTTTACAGAGGTACATTCGGTGGATGTAGGTGAATTGTGTAAGTACCTATACTGGAGTAGTCGTAAGGGTCGAGCGTCTTGAAGCTGGTGTCGAACTGCGAGCGGTCCTCGGGGTCCTGGTCCGAGAACACCGCGTACAGCGCCGTGCACGTCGGGTTGAACGTCACCTGCACACACACACACATTACACTGGCAACTACAAACACAATTAAAAACATATCTTCCAACTATTCTGCGATCC
Source organism: Hyles lineata (assembly GCA_030180105.1). Classification (NCBI taxonomy): domain Eukaryota; kingdom Metazoa; phylum Arthropoda; class Insecta; order Lepidoptera; family Sphingidae; genus Hyles; species Hyles lineata. The sequence goes on from JARJEE010000041.1 coordinate 2,514,539, forward strand.
CCATATTTTTTTACCTACTAGCTTTTTCCCGCAAATTTGTCTGCGTGATTAACTGTACTTTAGAATATGTTTTATATACTTAAAAATCGATACTGCTCTAACCCTTATTTCACCCCCATTTTTCCCCTCAAAAGGAGAAAAACGTAAAGCCACGATAGAATGACGTTATTATTTGTGATTTTTCCGTCTTATTCTCACTTAATTAATGTAATCCAGTCCCATCACATCACTTTGAGTATAATAACAAATATATCGAATTTTCTTCGTCATCCCACGGGAACGCTACATTTTTTGGGATAAAAAGTAGCCTAATAAGCAATAAATTTAACAATAAAAAGAAACAATAGTACACTCTCTCAAATAAGGAAATAGTCTATACTGTATACAGTGACATGGAATAGAAGGGTACATAATAGGAAGGCACTCACTTCTGATTTGTCTAATGTGGGCACTGTCCTCAGCAGGTGGAATGTTCTTAAATCCCATACTTCTGTGTTTGATATGATCTGCAAACCAACACTTATATTATTAAAAGGTTCATCAATAAGTATGTATAATGTGGAGGCACGAGGGCGGCGCGTGGTTACCTCTAGTCCGTTGGGGTGGAACACGCCGCTGTGCGTCTGGTTGAGTTTGTCAAACTTGTGGATCTCCTTGCCCGTGTTCACGTCCCACAACACGCCATCTTCAACCAAAACAAAACTATCAGCGATAAGAAAACTATACCTTGCCATCAATAAATAACCTAAAATGTATTTAACGTAACTAACAAAAAATAACAAATGGACAAAATAAATAATGTATCCCTTTTCAGTATATGATTTATACACTTTTTTCATAACCGCTATGAACTTTTTTTTATCGAGTAAACATTAATATATTAGTTGATTTAAGTTAAATATATGTTGCAAATATAATAATGTGCGTGTGGTAGAGGCAGGTGTGATTGAGTGAGTGCGAGAGAGCGACCTGAGAGCACGAGTTCGTCGGTGGGGTTGAAGACGGCGCGGTTCTTGGCGTACTGGTTGCTGATGGCGGGCGTGAGGGTCATGAGCTCGCGGCCGGTGCGGCAGTCGAAGATGGTGGCCGTCTCGCCCTTCGTGCCGATGATGCGCTCGTCGGACATCTTCGAGAACTCCACGTACTCCTCGTTGTCCAGTTGGAATCTGGTGATCCGAACAAAACACATTACTCCACATTCAAGACATACATTTAATTGATAACTTCACAATTTATAATTTAAATTGTTTATCACCTACACTAAAATACAAGTTGAGAGGTGGATATCAGACACGACGAAAGTTTTTCGGTTTTATGCTCAAAATGCCCATGCTCATAAAAAAATATTTATGGGCAATAAGGAACTTTTTAATCAACATTATTATTTTATCTAACAATTTAATATAATATCCCATATTATTACTCACAATAACTCGAACTCTTTCATGTTCCATAGCGCTGAAAGGGGTCTCCAGGGCGTCGTGGCTGATGCTAATAATAATAATCCTTCTTTGCTTGCCTGACGACAAAAAATTTTTTTTTTTTTCATATTAACCAAAAATCATCCGGCTCGAAGGATCAAAAAACTACATGACGCTACTCACCTGCATATGATATATATAGGATTCATGCACTTGGTAAGAGTTCTCTTCGATGCCAGTAAATAGATTGAATATCCTAATGTCGCCCGATGACGTCGCCGCTAGCAGTTGTTGTTGCGTTGGCTGTTGGTAAATGTTGTTTAAACTAATTTATATATTTCATAGACATTGTACATTCACAGTGCATTTAGTTCAATGAAATCAGCAAGCAATTGTTTACGAATTATAAAAATATATTCGATTATATAAATAGTTAGTTATTTTTGGCTTAAACAAAATGATGAAATAATAGTGTGAGATTAAGGAGGTGCGGTACTGACGTGGAAGATGGTGTGCGTGAAGAACGCGTCGTCGTCCTGCAGGCGCAGCGTGCGCGCGGGCGCGAAGTGCGCGTGCACGAGGCGCTGGTGCGCGCGCCGCGACGTGGCGCCCACGCCCAGCTCGCGCCGCACCAGCCGCGCGCACACGTTCAGCGCGCCGCCGCCGCCGCCCGCCGCGCCGCTCCACCCGCCCCACCCGCGCGGCTCCGGACACTTGTGCGGCCTGCACACAACACACTAGTACTCGCACCGCACACACACACACCTCGCTACACACACCGCGCCACACTCACTCGAACAGGTTGAACTGCGGACACGTGACGACGGGGTTCTTGCAGGTGGCGTGCTGGTTGTAGAGGTACTCGGTGACGATGGTGTGCAGCGTGACGCGCGGCGCGCTGGAGGCGGGCGGCTCGCCGGCGGCCGCGCTGAGCTGCTTCTGCAGCGAGCGCTTGTGCTCCGCGCCCGCGCCGCCCGACGCCGCCACCGCGCCGCACCCCGACTGCACCTTTCTAACGACATTACACATTCAATGGCTTCATTCATTTTCACATATTTTCACGCAAAATTTTCGCTTTTTCATCTGATAAAGTAATTAAAATATAAACCTGAGTTTGATGACTGTGGGCAGGGGACTGTTCTCGTCGGTGTGCATGGTGTGCGAGTTGTTGAGGTCGACGCTGTCGCGCAGCAGCGAGCTGGTGCTGCTGGTCCGCGACACCGACAGCCGCGGCTGCGCAGATATCACACATATGATTGTATTGTACGTGGGAGGGTAGTGACGTGTGCGTGTGCGTGCGCATGCGTACCCGCACGGGCGTGGAGGGCGTGTAGACGGGCGGCGGCGGCGGCGGCGGCGGCGCGGCGGCGGCGGCGGGCGGCAGGCCGGCCTCGCGCTGCAGCGTGGCGGCGCTCTCGCTGAGCCCGCGCGCGGCCAGGTGCGCCGCCACCAGCTGAAGCAGCTGCCGCTCGTTGTAGTTGATGCGCGTCTGCGCCACCACGTTCGCCTGCACCAACCGTCTACTATAAATATCTCACTCAGCAGGTTAAGCGGATGACCTGGCTGATTAGGTAATAGCCAATTTTGTTTTTTTGTGTATAAACAGGACAAGACCAGACTGAAAACATTCAACGTCATAGCTCTGTATTTAACATCATCAAAATATACCCTTAAGGTGCAACCATTCTTCACTGATAATGTAAATATAGCGTATGCGTGTGCGTTACCCGGTGTATGTTAGCGAGCGAGGTCTCGAACTCGGCGCCCATGTGCTTGCTCTTGCCGGAGATGCGCTCCAGCAGCTCCAGCGCGTACTTCTGGAACATCACGTGCTCCTGCCGCTTCTCCTGCAGGATCGGGTCGCGCATCAGCACTGCAACACACGCAATAATCTTCATCGACATCTATCAACACTGCTGAATAAATATATTAGAAAGATATGTTTACGATAATATTATTGTAAAATTGGCTTGAAAAAGGCCGAAAAGGTGCTCGTTTAATATCGTTAAGGAAGATTGAGAGTTAACTGTCTAATAATGGACGATGCCAAACATGCCATTAGGTAGATCAAAGACTGAGAACCAGTCAAGGTAAGGTTGTAGAATGAAGTATGGTGGTGACCTTGTATCTGTTCGGTGGTGAAGAGCGGCAGCTTGGAGATGATCTGTCGCACGGTGGGGCAGCGCGCCAGGCCGGCCAGCGCGCGGCACGCCAGGCCGCGCAGCCGGTCCGCGTCCGTGATGGGAGACTTCACCATCATCAGCGCCAGCAGCACCTGCACCACACGCGCACCAGCATTACTCACATGCTTGCTCTTAAGTACTCTAACGTCCCGACCTTTATAAAGGTTTGTCCATGTTATGTAAACTTAATGTCAATTGAATTAAGGTATATTTTAACTGTCAATGTAATAACAGCCTCAATGATATTAAAATTTGTATATTTAAAAAAAATACAATGGTAGCCCGGCGGTGGGTGGACGTTCAACTAGCTAAACTTTCAGGTGTGTACGCTCTGTCTGTATCAGCCCATATACGTCCCACTGCAGTGCACGGGCCTACTCTACAATCGAAAGTACGATTGAGAGTGGTTAGGCCATATAGTCCACCACGCTGGCCTAGTGCGGGTTGGCGGACTTACATACCATAGAAATTCTTATGAATCGCTATGGTATGCAGGTTTCCTCACGATGTTTTCCTTCACCGTTTTAGTGCGTGGTGATTGACTATCAATACACACATGACTCCGAAAAGTGTGCCCTGGGATTTGAACCCGCGACCACCGTGAACATGTTGGCAGCCGCGTCTGGTCCGTTTACCAACAGGCCACCACGCACTTGTACGTGTGTACGCTCTATTAGCAGTATATTTCAAGCGTGGGGTATGTTTTTATATCGTACCATGATACCGTTGTTGGTCCGCACGCTCTCCCACACCTTCTGTATGACGTCCTCGTAGGACTTGAGCGCCGTCTTCTTCTTGCTAGACCCTGTCACCGAGAACCGGGTCGTCGACGATCCTGCCTGCAACACATACTCCGTTTGCACGCTGACAACATTATGCACGCCATCGACACGATTATCGATAATAATCTGTTTTAATTACGCAAGGTAATTCACATACAGAATTTTTTTTAGGCCAATTCTTTTGTAAAATACGAGTTATATTACCATTTGGATATATGTAATTTACTGTATGAATTGTAAAAAACTAAAATATTTGAAAAGGAGGTGACGATATCCGAAAACAATATCTGTGAGATGAAGCCACGTGTTGTGAGATCTCAATTTGAAGAAGATTAGTAAATGTGTATGTGGTCGTGTGCATGGTGCGATGTGTGCGGCGCGTTACCCGGTGCACGGGCGCGCACACGCAGTTGACGAGCACGTTGAGCGCCGCCTTCTGCACCTCCGGCTCCGGCACGATGTCGCCGTCCGCCGCGTCTGCGCCACACATACACCTCATGTTATATACCAGCTCTTGGAATATTTTACCCAAATTGATTTGACTAACTGCCATCGACATACATACGAAAACTAAAACGTTACTTTATGTCCAGTTTTCTAGACGCTCACTCGACGTTGCATTACCCTATTCCTTGAAAGAAAAGCTAAAGCTCGATATTTGGGTAGCCAATTTATTTAAAATTATTCTGACTATTATTTTTATAAATAAAAGGTCTAAAATATAAATGAAATAAGGGTAAGAAAATGTAAGAGGAGTGAACACGTACTGAGCACGATGTTGACGCCGGTGGTGAGGTCCTCGTCGCGCATGTCCAGCTTCTCGGTGAGCAGCAGCTGCACGCGCGGCGCCACGCAGCACACCGACACCACGTCCAGCGCCGACCGCACCGTCTCCGACCTGCAACACCACGCCACCTCAACTCTCGCTCAACCGTGCCGCACTAGCCACACTAGCTGCAAGCGTGCGCGCGACCTGCCGTTGAAGTTCCACTCGTACGCGTAGCCCACCACCTGCAGCAGCAGCGACACGCCGCCCAGCTCCAGCAGCTCGTCCACGGGCGCCCAGCGCGACCACGCCACGCTCTGCAGCAGCTCGATCTGCTCCTGGATCTCCTCGCTCGACGACTTCGACGCCTGCACAAGCACACGCACACACACAATTCATGTCAATTCAAAGTACAACTACTTTCAATTTGTAATTACTTAGAACACTGGTTGTAAAAGGAAATGCCTTGACTTGATCCGCGCTTCGAGACGAATGTGTATGTGCTCCACAAGTACTTGATTCGTGTTTGGGTTTTGCGATATTAGAAACTATGTAATGTAAATAACGGAATGGAGCTCAGCACATACCTTGTAGGAGGGCGGCTCGGGCACGTTGTCTCCGTGCTGGCGCGCCACCTGCGCCGCGCGCAGCCGCAGGTGCGCCTCCAAGTACCTGCGCACACGCACCAACAGTCGCTATTAGTATCCGAGTAGGGGTATGCCGCGAGTGAGTGGTGTGAGTGGTGAGAGTGTACCTGCGCAGCGCGACGCACACGTGGCGCACGATCTGCCGCGCGGCGCACGTCTCGTCGTCCGACACGCGCGACTCCTCCTCGTCCGAGCCCAGGATGGGCAGCGTCGAGATCACGTTGTACAGCTTGCGCAGCCCGTCCTGCAACACGCAACATACACACTAACTCACATCTAACTATTATCATTTAAATAACATTATAACGCAATTATCTTATTGCAATAAATGGCGATACGGGCATGCCGTTCGCCTGATGGTAAGCAATACGACCGCTCATGAACAATATGTCCAGTAGTTACTCTGGCTACAATGTCCTTCAATCCAAAACACAACAGTGCATTTACTCTGCTGTTTGGCGGAAGAAATAGACATTGCGGTGGCACCTACTCAAGCGACCTCTGACATATGAGAGATCTACCAACTATCAAATATCTATCAAGTTAAGGTGTCAGATATTTTGGGTGGTACTGACCTGGTTGTCAAATTCCTCCAGTATAACCCTGAACTGGAAGGACAGGCCGAAGAACATGGTCGCGTGGCACCGGCCCGAGTCGTGCGAACACTCCAGCAACCATAATGCATATCTGTAAGGAATGCGGCACATGACAATATAAACAAGTATACACGACCGTACAGTATGATACCAAGTATTATGATGCGGACAACAGAAACAACGACGAGTTTTTTAGGTCTCATTACACCAAAAACCAATGATACCTTTGTGAATCACATACACATTTGTCTTGGCACAGAGATCACGCGGACTTTCGTAATGACTATTTGAAAAACAGATAGTATTGTTGGTGTAAAGGGTTCGAATGCGTAACTAACTTGACCAAGTCTGCGAGCGTCTTCCTGGGCAGCAGGCACACGCGCTCCATGGCGTCCTCGCAGTAGGCCAGGTAGTACAGGCAGATGGACACGCCCGTCGCCGCCACCGACGGCCGCGGCACCTCCAGGAACTTCTGCGAACCACAACCAAACCCTTGCATCATTATGTGTGTCATTATCACACTTAAGCTGTAGTAAGCTTTTGATGTGGTAGTAACGCTGATGTCAGTCATGATTCAATATGGACAAGCTCGTCCGGGGTGATACTACCGACTCACATTAGATCGACGTAAATTGATAGATTTGTTGCGTTTCGTTTTGTGAGTCAGTTTACCGGATGCGCGATACGTCTTTCATCTTGCCATCCTTTTCGTTCGTACTGCCCTCCTCATTTTAAAAGGCCGGCAACACATTTATAATACAAACGTTGTGGATGTTCATGGGCGGCAGTGATCGCTTACCTGTTTGTACTATTGTCGCACTTATAGTATAAAAAAGTAAATGGTAACGTGTTTTGTCCATTTGTTTATATTTGTTAGTTAAGGGTATTGCTGCCGTCCTCAAGCTAAAATGTCGTTAACTACTAAAACCACTTTTTGAAATATGCACAAAAAAGCGATATTTTTTTTTTAAATGTGCTACTTAATAACAAGAGGTCATCTTTAAGACCTTGGAGTACTGAATAATACATCGCAAGAGGCACTTTCAAATAGCGAAACTTTCAATTTAGAACTGTAATATCGCTTTTTTGTGCATAACTCAAAAAGTGGTTTTAGTAGTTAACGGAATTTTAGTTTGAGGACGGCAGATTGTGTGCAATGTGTATGCGTACCTGCAGGCCGCCCATGTTGATGAAGTCGATGGAGAACTTCTTGTGGCAGAGCAGCGCGGCGAGGTACTTGAGCGCCTCGAAGGCGAGGCGGGAGTCGCGCGACTCGCGCACGTTCAGGTAGCCCAGGATCAGCCCCAGCGCGTTCTGCTCGAACACGTGCGACAGGAACTGCCACCAACAGAATATTTATCAATATACAGCGGCTGTTTTTAGTCGAATTACTTATTTAAACACATGACAGGTCATGTTAATATCATCCATTTTTCCTAAAAATTCTCATTACGTGTGGGTACCCTTGTGTTACCTTCTTGTAGCAACGTTTTTGCGTAGACTGTAGAGGGAGCAGGATGCGAGTTTACGTGTTGCCGACGCTTTGGTGACAAAATATAAGGGACAGGGCTTAGGCGCCAGATGTTCTTTATGGAAGAATCGTGTTTGCAATGTCCGAAAATAAAGTTTTCAATGGAAATTCCAGTAACAACATAAGGTCATATAATAAGTATAATTTGGAATGGGGATCAAATACTGAGTGGCCTCACTCAGATCGAGTCCAAAATCGTATCAGAAACTACGAGAGACTTTTTCGGTCTCACAAACACCCGAAACAAATATTTGTGAGCTGCACAAACATTTGCCTCGGTGCGGAGATCAAATCCGCGGCCTAAAAAAACTATTTGGATAAGAAGTGACATTATTATAGTGATTTTGTCTAGGGAAAAAAAATCTTATGTGAAGAGAGTGTGGAATGCGCATTAATAATAATTACCTCTTGATACTCTCCCATTGGCGTTAGATACCTCAGTATTAGCATCTGTTTGGTCGCGTCTGTCGGCGGATGAATTTGTATGTTGCCTGCAATCATATTCAACACATTGTTTTAAATAAGTTAAATCCTCATTCAATGTTTATTATTTCTTTTTCTTCTAACAAACGATCGTTTCTATGACTTCATTTTCGTCAAAAAGGATTGGTCACTCAACAAAACTTATTTCAATTGACGCTATTTATATTCACATTCAGAAAATAATTTATGTAAATAATTTAACATTTATAAAAGACTGTAAAACACCGTAGCAAAATTATGCGTATGATTATTTGCAAATATGCAAATCTTTAGATCACAGAGAAAATCACAGGATTATGTTTAGAGAAATGAACAAAAATTGGTGAATACGAGAATAGAAAATTGCTTTAAGCGATAAAACCGCCATTAGTACTTTTTATTTTTTTAGTATCTGTATCAGCCCATATACGTCCCACTGCAGGGCACGGGCCTCCTCTACAATCGAGGATACGATTGAGAGTGGTTAGGCCATATAGTCCACCATGGTGGTCTAGTGCGAGTTGGCAAATTTTGTATTAGAAATGTAAATAAATAGAAGTGGAAGGTGTGAGTGGCAGTGGGTACAGACCGATGACGTATGTCTCCATCTCGGCCCAGGAGGAGTTGGAGGAGGGGTCGTGCAGCGGCGCGGGCGGCGGCGGCGGGCGCGGCGGCGGAGACATCATGCCCCACGGCTCCGGCGGGGACGCCGCGCTCGCTGCACCACAACACAACACAACACATAACACACGGCTACACTTGTCTGCACTACACCTCTTAACACGAGTGATCTGTCTATAGTCCATCATTGCCGTTCAACACATACATATCGCACATCTAGATCTAAAGGGAATTAACTCAAAAATTTTTTTTTTTTGTTATAAACAGATCATCGAATTCATTATTTCACTGCCTATCGACCAATAAAAGATATATATTTTTTTAATTTTTGAGTTATTTCCCTTTAGATCTAGATGTGCTATATATTGCTTGAGATAAACTATAGATATTATTAAAAGGTATATCGGCAATATGTATAGCCAGTTAGGATATATCCGCTGTCGGGCTCATTCATAGACAGTTTTAAAACCTATTCCTACTATCGATAGTTTTATCTTTTTCGCTCAAACTAAATTCTAAAGTCGTTCGAAAGGGACAAAACATTCGATAATTAAAATAGGTTTTAAAATAGCCTAAAAATAAGGTCGTTTGAGGATATACCCTAAGTAGAGTAAAAGCATAAAGTGTTGTAGGTCGGCTATAATGTTGTGAGTCACGGACACGTACAGTGGTCGTTCTTGACGGGAGTCTCGGGGTCCTTGGCGATGTGGGGCGGCGTCTCGTCCACGATCATGTCGGCTCCCCCGCCGTCGTCCTTCTCGCGATCTGTAATATTATACATATTCCATATTTTACTACTCGCTCCATTTAGTCTAAGGCAGTTCAATGGGGGGATGCTCTTTTTCGTCAATAAAATGGTGATATTTAGTGAATTTTGGATTTATCCGCCAGACATAACATCCTAACTATAATACTTATATCGATACGCAATGGAATAAAAATATAATGAATGTGAAAAAAAACGAAGGAGTAGTCACAAACTTAAAAAACGTTGCGCATTATTTTATATTATAGTCCATTATTGTTACAACAGGAACATTGGCACAAATTCAATGCCAAACAAATTGTCTTCCGAAAATATCGATAACTCAAATAAATATTTGACGACCTTGGAATATACAAAACTACACAATTTAGCTGTGTTTTAGTAGCGTTTAAGTACGTAATTAGAGACACAGAACGAGAAATACAATTATTTGCATTTCTGCTCTGATAAGAGTATTCACGAAACCGGATAAACACACGCCGAAGTCGTTGTATACACACAAGGGCGGCTGTGACGACCGGCCGGATATCAATATCCTATCTAAATATAAGGTATTTGCATGCGATGGCGATACCTTTCTTGTCGTTAGTGGGTCCGTTGGTCTTGTTGTCGTGGTTCCTCTTCTTGTCGAAGCGCGCGAAGTGCCGCGTCTGGTTGGGCGGCGTTACCGAGTTCTGGTTTGTTTGCTGTCGACAAATTACTTGTTAACATCTCACAAGATTTATAGGACATGGATTTTTCGATAACTGTGAAGACATGATGCCCTACGTCATTACATATTCATTTTATCAAATTAAAATCTGTCCAGATTACAAGAAATTGAGATAGGATGAGGCCTCTTTCTTGAAGTCCCTGCGGAAATCCTTGGAGGATGCATATGTCCAGCAGTAGACTTCCTGTGGCTAAAGATGATGATGATGATGGCGATTAATATACGCCATCAAGGATTGTCGGCTCTGCGTAGGCTATTATACCAGTATCCATTCATAGAGCATAATATATAAATTACCACTTTACTTGTCTGTCTGTCTTGTATGTCTTTTTTTTGTATTTTTTTATTCCTTTGCAGTCATTGTGGATTTGTTGTCTGGTCATTGAACGTAAAACGTTAAAAATGTAGCTTACATGTTACAAAGAATAATTATTTTTTCCTCAAACAAATAAAATAAAATATCTCACTTTATCCTCCATATTCTTATTTCTCAGTACGTGTAGCCTCCTCAGCATCAATGGTACAAGCATTGCGTTTAAATCTCTGGAAACAGAAAAAACAATTCCATTTATTTGGAGCAGATATTTCTTTACTTATTTACGTGCAGTCAGCCTGATTTCATTGCCGGGTACATAAGTTTTGAAGGTGAATCAGGCATTTTCATAATATAACATATTTTGTCCCCATTTTAGATATCCAGCAAAACTCCGCCAAGATAGTTAATGCCCTTGTTTACAGTAATAAAGAGAACTGACATTACTGTCGATAAACTCGATATAGCTTGGCTACGATATTGCTATGTTGGTCAGTACACGAGGTAGAGTGTGAATAGTGTAATGAGTGAGTAATAATAGTGAGTACCTGAAGTACTCACTCACTCGACAACCCGCATTAGGCCAGCGTGGTGGATTATATGGCCTAACCACTCTTAATCGTATTCTCGATTGTAGAGGAGACCCGTGCCCTGCAGTGGGACGTATGTGGGCTGACGCAGTACCTGAAGTTGGTGGCGATCTCCTGCACCTCCATGGCGGCGGCGAGCAGGCCGGTGGCGTAGCACTGCAGCGGCTCCGGAGAGTTGCTCGCCCAGTTCACCAGCCGGTGGATCAGCGCCTCGTTGTCCTGCACGCACACACACACACACACACATTATTACTTCACACACGTCCCGAGTCTTGAAGGAAGCGGGGTCTGAGTGTTGGGATTTTTTGATTCGTAGTTTCTGACACCCAAAAAACAAAAACTAGTGTATGTGTTAGAAACGGGACTTAGTGGATGATTTGTATAAATAGTATCAAACAAGATTAAACGAAATTATTTTATTCTTATTTTTTAATTATTATTTTTGTATACCTAAAATAGTTCAAATTATGTGTTATTGAAAGCACAATAAGACCCTGTACATTTGTATGAGTGGAATGCGTGCGCACCTGGAAGACGACGCTCATCTCGAGGCCGGGCATGAGGTCGAGAGTGAGCCGGCACGCCGCCACGTTGAGCTTATGCACGTCGCGGCCCGTGATGTTCTGCCGCGAGTAGTACGTGTCGCGCACGTAGTCGTTCACCAGCTGCCGACAAACAACCGAACTCATCATTAGTACCTATAATCTACAATCTATGTGAGTCCGCCAACTCGAACTAAGCCAGCGTGGTGGACTATATGGACTTACCACTCTCAATCGTATTCTCAATTATAGAGTAGGCCAGTGCCCTGCAGTGGGACGTATATGAGCTGATATAGAGATAATCTACGAGAAAAATATCTATGACATTTTGTATGGAATCTACGAAACTTACTTACTTTGTGTAATATAAATACATGATACACAAATGCTGAATGCAAAATTGTTTATTTACATGAAGAGTACTTTAAATGCCTGATTGTAATAAATTCTGTGATAATCAAGATGGTATGCAAATAATCGTAGATTAACTATTACCTGACTAAATTTAGGACGTCTCTAAAACCAAGTAACGTACCTTAGTCATAAAATTGTCTTTTTTGAACATAACTTTGAGCGCGTGTCCGAGGGCGCACTCCGGGTCGGTCCGCGACGGGTGCCGCTCATCGAACGGGTCGGGGTCTTTCTTCATGAAATTCTCTGTCTCCGCTTCTATAATCTCTGCTATCCTGCAATATACAAGACAACACTCTTATACTCTATGCTATGCCTACTAGCGGGCAACGCAACGCACCAACGGTACATCCGGTATTGTAAGAATTCGTGGCTGGCAGTGACCATTTATTAGGCACCTTATCTTCTCGTTTTCCTCCTATTCTATTCTACTATTCTACTCTACTGGTAGGTGGTTGTTCATATGCAAGAAACTGATAGGTGACATCAAACAATAATGTGAACATGGCTCTACCAGTTCCTAATACTCCAACAAGTCGAGCTAGCAGTGGTTGGTGTCATTAAAATGCTCACCACTGTTGATCTTGGCGTACAGAGGTTTCTCTAAACGCTCCACGTTCAGGAATTTCACCAAAATATAAATAAAGACAGTTTTCGCCTCGATCCCCAGAGTCAGTCAGTTTACTGGTGGTAGTTCTCTCATATGTGAGAGGCCATCTGGGTAGGTACCACCGCAATGTCTATTTCTCCCGTCAAACAGCAGTGTAATAAAGTCACTGTTGCGTTTCGGATTGAAGGGCATTATAGCCAAAGTAACTATTGGACATATTGACACTTAATATCTTATGTCTCAGGATGGCGAGCGCAGTGGAATGCCAAGCATTGCATTGTAATTCAAGGTGTTGTTTGGTTTTGCTACTGTTTATAACGGCATGCCAGTCTCGCTATTCATTGCAATAAAAAAAACACAGTCAGGAGTTTATGCTCCATATAGCAATAGGCTCCCTATTCCTCACTATCACATTGTGGGAGAGTAAACACAAGAGGAAATGTGAATGTCTTTCTAGCTTACTACCTTTGCCTACCGTTTCTGGGAAACAGGCGTGACACTACACATTACATGGGGGATATGCAACAAAAACATCTAATTAAAATAAAATTTGATTAGCACATACTAACAAATTTAAAATGTCACAGTCTTTTTATTCACACCTTGTGAACAAGCACGAGGCTAAAAGTGCTATTGTAAAGTTTTTATTCATTTCATTGTAATTATACTATTGTACTTAAAAGTAAACATAAACATAGTCTTATTCATAAACAGTTTATAAGATAAGATAACACATTTTGTAACTAAAATAGGCTTTAATATTATCTATGAATAAAGATGTTATACAAAAATAAAAAATGTGGTAATAAAATAAACCCTGATGGCCTGTTGATAACTGACAAGATTTCGGCTGTCAACATTTTCACAGTGGTCCCGGGTTCAAAATTCAAGGCACACCTTTGACATTCCTGAGTTGTGTGTGTATTGATAGTCAATCCTAACGCACTATAATGATGAAGGAAAACATTGTAAGGAAAACTTTAGAACATAGTGATTTGTAAGAATTTCTATGGCATGTAAATACTACCAACACACACTAAGACAATGTGGTGGGGTATATGGCCTATTCATCTCTCAATTTTATTTTCCACTGTGGAGGATACCCTTGCCCTGCAGTGTGACACATTATATGGGCTAATACAGACAGACAAAACAACAATCTTCCAAACAATAGAATTGTCTGAACTGTTATGATGTAAGAAAATTTCATAATCTTTTACCTAATTCAACCTTTAGGGCAGCTAAAGAGTTGTTAAAGATGATAAGTCTTCACAAATAGGCATACAAGTTCATATTAAGTACAAATTAAGCATAGTTGTATAAAGTTAGCCATAGTGTTAGAATTATTGCTATTTCAAATTATCATCACCACTTTGTTATTTTTGAAGCCGTAGCATGCTCTATATTTCTGCTTTTGCTAATTGCCCCCGTCAGAATTTGTAAACAAAATAACTGACCATATATTATATCCATTTTTTAAATTTAAACTAACACACACAAAATTGACTGTTCAATTTCTTGGTTAAATGTGTTTGCTAAAAAAACTCACTCCTTCCTACATTACACGAGATTGCACAAAAATATAAGCTTATCGGCTTTGTGAATCACACTCGCAAATCACAAAATTTAGTTTATTTAAGTAGATAACTTGTGAAAAGTTATGATCGGTTTCACTTGCTATTTGTGATTGCTATTGCTATTTATGCCAACAAAAATTAATTCATTTATAAATATATCACAGTATTAAGAAAAGTGTATGGTGGCCTGTTTGTAATCAGCCATACACAACACTATGTACTTATAAATATTTGAACAAATTGGTCAAATTATGAGGATCATTGTTTATGTTATAATCAGCCACCAAGCACTTCTTAAACCCAGGCAAGACCAGATTGAACCATTATCTACTCCTAGATACCATATACCAACTGCTTATCATTAAATTTATTTAAAGCTGTACAATTTGCAAAACAGACATACCCATTGTTTGTAACATGTCACTTCTTTATTTAAACACTTTACTCATATATTTTTAATGATAAATTTCACTGCTATCCACATACTATGGACATGGATATTTGAATATTATTTATTTTAGATAACATATATGAATGTAGTAGTCTATGAAAGATATGTTTTATTCATTACAGATGCTAGTCTCTTAGTTCATTGACACCACATAGTTAAAGAGATTTAAGTGTTAAAAAATATGTTGATTATTTTATAAATATCTTAATCATAGATAACTATGTTTGTTCTTTTACCTGTTTATTGGAATTGCAACATACAATTATTGAGAATTAAATAAATAAATACAGAAACAGTCACATACACAGTGCCGTCCCCATGCAAAGATCGAGTCTTGTGTCATAGGTTTCAGAAACTATGAGTGACTATTCAGTCTCACAAACACCCAGACCCGAAACAAATACCTGAGGATCACACAAATATTTGTCTCGGTGCAGAGATTGAGCCCACAGCCTCACATTTCACCGCCAGTGTCTAACATTATGGAAGCGGTCAAAGATTATAAATGGCATGTTTGGTATGGTATTATAGTTAATGTAAATATATATGCATGAGTAAAATAATATATTGCACAATGTTACAAAATAAAAATGAATTCTAATTAGTTGAGTGGAGTTGTAAACATTATCGGATAATTAGATATTGGTATATTCAATAGTTTCACAAAATTAAATGTATTAATGATAACGTTGTTATCAAAATGAAAACCCTGGAAATCATTTAATTTAATATAATAATCAGATAATTAAAAAAGTTATATATTTTAATTACAATGAAAATCAACTTGCAATTTTTTTCCAAAATCATTAAATAAATAATCGTAAAATCATTGAGGATGATGATGATTGTATTTATAGCATAGCCACATGTGTTGCATACGGCCTAATACCGAGCCAGTGTGACATTCTAATATAAATATGTACAACATCGCGTTTACCTCGTCAAAGTCTGTATAGGATCGTAGTTGGGTTGTGTGTGCTGCTCCTCCCATTGTTTCAACAGTTCAGTCACTTCTTGAGCTGGTGGTGAATCCATTTAATACGATAAACTATAAAAATCACGATTATAACCTCATCCACCAAGTATTGTCATTGGCATCCGACAACAAACAGTTATTCACAATACTTAAACTATTTTAATAACAATAAGTTCATTTAATAATGTACACAATAATATATAAAATTCATAAGGGAATCACAATTATATTTATTTCACGGAGCTTTGTGTCTTAAATACCGCGCACTCAAATTTTTACAATTTGGGATACCACATGACAAGTGTTTATTACCCCATTCACCATTGATATTAATATGTCATCAATGGCAATGGATTTAAAATGTGAAGTTTAAAACATATTGATTATAGCAATACATTTTATTAATTAATGAATGAATAGACTAGAGTCTTGATGTTTTACGTAATATTTTTGTTATTTTAAACGTAGATATTGGTAGATAGGTTAGGGAAAATATATACCAGATTTAATAATACTATCCAACTAAAACGATAGGTAATAGGTACCTTTTATGTTTCATACTTTTCAAGCGTAAACTACTTTGTACAGACATAACTCACACAGTTTCAATAACTTTTTCCATAAAAGTACAATTCCATGGTTTTATGGAAAACATGAAACGCCATATGGTATACCTATTAGTTTAGTTGGATTATAGCCTTATAGTTATAAGACCACTTGGTTACGAGATAAACTATACAAATGGACTTAAAGGAAAACTATATATCAGTAAATAAGAACAAAACCAAGCATAAAAAGTAATATTATATTTGATATTATAATATTTAATTGAGTTTACTTGTGGGTAACTGATAATTATTGCAAGAATGTACTGGTTGGCTCACTCGACTCGGTTGCCACATGGCGTCTTAACTCTTAGTTTGGGAAAGCTTGCCTGGAGTAGTATAGAAATATATCAGCTCGATTTGTAAAAATGTCCTATCAAAAATTGAGGTGAGGTAACTGCTTCGGCTTTGAATCGGAAAGTAAGATTGCTGCAGAAATGAAGAATGAACTAAAAGTCATTTTCATTCATTGTCGCTCGAAAGAAAAGGATAGCAGGCAACAGCAACGTCATTCAAGGTCAAATTTTTGTGCTTCACTTTTATATACGGAATGCAATCTCTATTTGGGTATAAGCTTCTTGGTTCCAACTATTATCTAAGATACAGGGAAATTCAAATTATTATTACTCAATTTTAATTATGTTTTAGAGATGTACATAAATTCTCTAATGATAACAAACATATTTACTTAAAAACCTAATATCATAGGAAATCTTAAAATACTCTCAAAATTCATTTTCGTTGATGACCGTTTAAAGATTTAGCTGAAAGTTTCAAAATGCGATCTGTAATTTTACTTAAAAACTCCTGAACAATTTAGACTATTCAAAATTTTAATTACTTGCAACACTAAATAAAAAGGCGTTCAGAAATTAAATGAAATAATTTGAATTAAAATACTAAAATCACAACTAAAATCTATGATTAAAATACCGACTTCAAAGTATAAAAAAATACTACTAAAAAGTAATAATTAATATCCATTTATTGTTAGTGTTATTACAATACCTGTTTAGAACAAAAATATCTCCGACAACTTCATGCCGCTCTTTCAATATGCGCGCGGATCATAATTTACTCTCTTCTTTACAAACGTAAAGTGGACTGTGGAACGTGACCATACAAATATAATTGACAGCAATTGACAGCTGACACTCGACCAAGTTTTGAATGTGGTTTTGAATGAATTTTGAATTGATAACAATGGTCAATAGTTATCATTTTATCAACTCTTCTTTGATTATCAACATAGACTCTGTTATTAAACACTCACATTATTAAGTAAAACGGGAAAAGTTGCTAATTGTTTCATAAATAATGTCTTCGACACAAGGTTCTCGTAGTAGCTACGGCAGTAACGACAGAAAACTACGTTATAGAGCATTACTTCAAGATTTGTGTACTCTTGGTATGTTTTCATGAATTTTGACTATTTGTTTACATTTTAAATTCCTTAAGACAATACGAACAAGAATAAATAAAATAATATTATTATAGAGGATGAAGATGGCAACAATGTGGACAAAATGGAGAGGACTAGCAATGTGGTGCGAGAGGCGCAGACACTGTTAGCTGAAGGAGGAGTTGAGGAGCGCGTCAAGCATCCAGGTGCTCTTTTATGAAATATAGACAGTGAAATATAGATAGTGGCAAGCAATGGTAATCATTTGTATATACTGGCCACGTCCTCACCATGACTTATAAGAAATTGTTTTAGATAGTAATTAGAAAGTGTTTCCCAATGCAGAATGTGAGTGTCCTGTTAGCACCTCTGCCTACCCCTTTTGGGAAATCTTTGTGAGTGTATGTAGAAATTGTTTAAAAAATTATCTCTTTTGCTAAAAAATAAATAAAATTTACAATAAGTTTTAGTTTGCATTAAATTGTGCAGGTATTTACTTACCAAAGGTTACATGAGGAGATAGACCATACTATGACGAAACAGCACCAACAGAAAAATATAATCCCATTTAAAACATTTAAAAAATCTTTATAACCAGTGGTATCCATAATTTATTATTGTAATTGACATTTTGCAATGTTAAATAAATACAATTAAAAACTACTGAACAAATTGAATCAAAACAAGCATATTTTTCAAGAAATATCAAATATCACAAAAAGATTTTTAAATGATTTATTGATCAACTCTGATACATTGTACTGAAAATAACATGTACTATAATCATTGATTATAATGTCCATCCTCATCATCCCTTTTTTATTTTATTTATGGTTTTAGAAATATTATTTTGAATTAATATGTGCTTTCCTTTGGAAGTAACTCACAATTGTCATGGTCATTATCTATTATTATATTTACTCCTAAATTTAGTGTTGAAAGAAGTTAATGTCTATGAATAAGTGCAACTTCTTAAAACCTATTATAGTTATAAAAAAATGTATTGTTTTTTTCCAATTACTTTTAAATTCAATTTGACCAAAGAAGTCAAAACATTTGATAGTTAATATAGGTTTTAAAACTACCAATGAATAAGGCCGATTATGTTTTGTTTACATTTTTAATCTTCACTTCCTGCAGCGGAAGGCTACCTGGATTCACAGGTTCTGCGTGCCACAAGCGACTTGGCCGTGCGATGTTCTGAAGCAGTCACCGGCAATGCTTATTTATACGACAAACATCAATTGGCCCAACATATTGTGAGTATGAAACATTTGAAATATTTATGATCTCTTATCTTATGAAATTATATAATTATTTAAGTATTTTTTCAATACCTTTAATTCTTAAACATATAATGTAGTTATATGAATAAATCTACACATACATTTACATTCATACATACATGTATAGTATGTACCACATAAAGCTACACTCCTTAAACAATAACAATTCTTCGTAATTGTTATCACAGAATGGTGTGGTTTATAGATTAATGAGTTTATATTTAATTTTGTTTTTGAAAATTGGTAATTATAATACAACATGAGATAAATTTCATAAACTTACATGAAATAGATTGTGTATTATAATATAAATTGTTTATTGTCTCGACATACTAATGAATGTTGAATAATCTACACTTTAGCGTGAAAACCCGTCGTTCTGGGAATTCATGTTTCCGCGAGAGGTGCCGACGCAAGCGTATTTGTTCGGTACGTTTGCGCCGACGCCGCTGGAGCAGCGGCCGCGCGCGCCGCGCCGCCGCGTCGAGCGCCAGCAGGCCGCCGCGCTTAAAGCGCCAGAGAAAGTGGACAGGTGAATGCACTTTATGCTTATTATTTTGTCGCCCATGGTTAATTTATTTGTATGAAGGGTTTTGAAGCAGAGAAATGTAACACTTATGTATTCTATTTTTATTATAAAACAATAATTATAGCCTATTTGGGTAAATATGAATGCCATGCTGGAGAATTTCTGCAATCACTAAATTCTTTTAAATACGGCAGTATATTTTGCTACAGTGGAGATATTTTAATACTTTTAATTTAAAAATCCTTAAATAGCTGATCCCACTGTCTAAACCATTTGTGCAGTTTTGTAGAACTTAAGATTAGAATGTAACTTCCAAACATTTAAATTTTAGAATAAATACATAATAATAAACTCCTTTCATCTACATACCAATTTGCATGCCGTCTTTGGTTGAATCAGATTCCTTTAGAAAAAATAGATACATAATATAACAATTTAGTGATTATCGGGATTCTCCGACATTCGGATTTACACGAATAAAGACCTTATTCAAGATTCGGATATTTCCTAACTTAGGGTCAAAATTAAGTGATTTCCTCACGGAGACTCTTCTTTTAAACTTAACATTTCCGATGTGGCGGTTTGTCTAGATTGGAAAAGGTAGAAGAGGGCTCCGAGATGGTGAGCCAGGTGAAGCGGTTCATAAAGTCGACGTACAAGAACACGGGGCAGCGGCCGCTCAGCTACTTCCACGCCGTGCTCGACCCGACAAGCTTCAGCCGCACCGTCGAGAACATCTACTATCTCTCCTTCCTCGTCAAAGATGGAGAGATCTCCGTTGAATTAGGTCAGGAGTTATTACTGTTATCTCTTACTAACATTCACTGCGGCGTCAAAACACTCAATTATTCAGCCGGCTCGGGCATTGTACATACTTACGTAGCATGCTAGACGTTTCATATCCGCATCCTTGCTGCGCAATATTATAAATGGTAGCCCATAGTGTTAAGAAACAATGTTAGGAGTAATAAGTACTTTACATTTCGTTACTATGAAGAAATGGGTCCTAAGTGCGTTTACCGACACTAATACAGGATGACATGTGTACTCGCCACGCTTCTGTTAATTATATGAATTATTTGCTGGCTCTCGATTCTGACTAAGTGGACGGAAGTAAATGAGTAAGTGTAGTGTTGTGTGGTCAGACCCGGAGTGGGAGTTGCCGATGGTGGCGCCGGTGTCGAAGGCGGCGCAGCAGGAGCGGCGCGCGGCCGACGACCACCAGTTCATCGTGTCGCTCGACATGGCGCGCTGGCAGGTACCACGCTCACCATTATTACCCTACTACACCGGCAGCGACCCTCTCCTTCTCTCTCTCTTCAGCTAAAAGAAGTCCACTACTAAACGTAGACATCCCCGTATACATCGCGACATAGATCTATTGGAAGCGGCCTGCATCCAGCGCCTTCCTGCAACCTTAATCAGGTCGTCCACCTTGTGGGTGGGCATCCGATACTTCGCTTGCTTGTACATCCTCTCCACCCCAGACCCTATCAGCCCTAGCGGCCATCATCATTCTACGTGCTATGTGCACATTATTATCCATACGGCATTGACTATAACATCATCTTTAAATCTCATGGTGCGTGTGCCCCGTAGTCAACGTAATAGAACAAAGATATTTCACGAACACGATATAGGTCGACAACGATCTTCTGTTACTAAAAGCGCTGTAGTCAAAATAATAAAAAAATTTCCCTCTTCTTTAATACTATTAAACTATGAGTATAAATAATCGCTTGTTGTACATATAAATTATGATAAAATATCTCAAACAATACGTTAAATGTAAATAATTTTAATTTGTAGTTACAAATTTCGCCACCCGCCAATATATTATTTATACATTATTAATTCATTACTATTAAATATATATGAGTGCGCCAGTAAATGCTCATGACGGAAATAATCTATCAGATATGAATGTAGCCAGTTTTGGCGATATAGCGAATATTTATACGCATCTGAGAGTTTCGAGAAAATTCCAACTTTTTAAAATAAGTAAATATACACACGTGTATTCATGTTACAGGCACTAGTAGAAGCTTTTGACATCCGCAAGCCAATGATGGTTCTCCAGAGAAAATAGCAGGAGAATTTACTATAAGAAGTGCAGGGTTGGCGTGTGTTCGTTACTGAAGATAATCATCGCATGAAATCACCTCATTGATGTGGGGGCAGCGTATATACTGCGAACTATGAGCTCCTGGGTTGGATACCTATGTTGGAAAATTCACCGGGTGCAGGATTTTTAATCGATTTTCCGGGAGCAGAATTTGACTCCTGTGTGTTGAGCGGACGGCCCGCGGATAGCGCTGCACAACAGTATAGCGTGAGGCGTCGCGACTGTTGGCTGATGGCGATTCGACATGTAGCAGCGCAGCGCTGGAGATTATTGTCATCTCTCACCAATCTTACTTTTATACTGTACGTACTTAAATAATGACAGTTTTTGTTAAACATTGTGGTTTTAATAATTACCCGTTTAATTTTTATTTCGTGAGACAACCCTATTATCAAGTAATATTTAAGTGTTCGTGGCTGCATTTTGTTTTTTAGTTATTAAAGGTTTTAATGTTTTGTAATTTGGTACGCTACGATGACGTATAATAAAACACGTAATTGAATGCTCAAAATATATTTCATAATAACATAACCATTTGTCGTAGATTAAAATTCCCAGTTCACAACAATATAATGATAATCTCTTATTAATACATCAGGTTAGTGTCGCATGCGACGAATACGTACACGCGTATACTGGCACTGTAATAGTTCACACGTTACAATCAGGGACCGAAACCGGTTGTACATAACGGTACCGGTATCGACCAATTTCGGTTACCTCTAAGATTTAGGTAACCCTTATGACGGTAACCAATGCAAATTATAAAGGTTACCCTTATATACGGTAACCGATTTAATACCGGTAACCTAAAAAAGACCTTGACGGTAAAAGAGAGCGCATTGGAGAATAGTTACTCATTTCCATATTGCATACCAAATAAAATATATTATACTTGGCGTGTTGTTTACGCAATATCCCTGGAATCGTTTCATTGTGCTTTGCGATGTAATTGTGTTGAAAAGAAAAGTAAATGAGTAAAGGCAAGAATTTGGTGTAATGGGATACTTGTATAGTAAAGACATTTTTATATCTCAGTATATTTAATTTAATAAATAAATAGATAGATACCTAAATTCACATAAATAATTTTATTTAGTACAAAAAACCTATAAACCTAAAAGATAAACCACGTCCCGAGCAAATGACCTTGAGCAGTTACGTCTTTCCAATGCCTTCTATACACGACGTCGTATTCGGTTGCGTCCGCCGACGTATAAAGGAGGTGATTTGTGCGTCTGTTGTACGTATTTAACGTCCACAGATGCGTCCGCCTCGAATCCGATTGTTGTCGGTTTTTGTGGGACGGATCAAAGGGTTTTGGTGCGAACGTCCAACTTCTGTCCACAAGTCTTCGCTTTTTTTACCATCGCACCACACTTTACCGCAGTAGAGTTCATTCGAGGGGGATTACGTCACCCGCGTCCGTAGGCTTGGACTCTAGATTCCCTACACTTGACCCCTGGGTAGTGGCAAATGAGTGACACAGTTCGTGGTGGTTGGACTTAAGTGTCCGCCCGGGTAGCAACCACCGTCAACGAGGCGTAAAGGCCGCCATAGTGATCTCCATAAGAGGATCGCGTTCCGGGATCAGCCCATGGTTTTCCGGTTTTTTCGAGGGGCTTGAGTCCAGGCATGAGGTTGTACCGTGTGGGTATTTTCGGTCGTTTGTCGAAGGGAGGAATTTTGATCCGCCGGCCAGGGAGACCCGTAGAAACGGTTGTCCGCTGGCCGCCCGCGGTATAGTACAGGGGCTAACCACCTCGAGAGGCTGTCTAACCATGCCGCGCATAATCTTGGGTGGGTCCGTCGTGCCGGTTGGTGACCGGAAGTGGGGTCCCGGCGGCCCATCCCGGGAGGGTACGGGGGCCCTTCCGTCCGGCGGATCAATTCGCTTCCTACCGATCCTTTCGTACCGGTGCCCATTCGGCCTTCTTAGTGCCCGAACTTAAGCCATTCGATGCCTCTTCACCAATCCCATCCTTTCAACCATGACAGTGCAATTAAACAGAGCAGGTCCTTCAGTCGTGCATAACCCCACCACCGCGTTCACTATGGAGTTCACTAATATCCGCGGACCCCATACGAACCTCAATGCCGTCCATCTCGAGACGGCCTGGCCTGCTTTGCTCTTCCTAACGGAGATGCATATTCGTTGTCCGGCCGATGATTCTTACCTGTTGTATCCCGGTTATTCGCTTGAAGTAAACTTCAAGCCTAAAGCCGGGGTATGATTGTGTGTTCGGTCGGACATCTGCTGTCGCCGTTTGCACTGCATGGAGGACCCCTCCTTCTCCGCTCTGTGGGTGCAAGTGGATCTAGATTCCCTGAGCCTTATCTACGTGTGCCTTTACAGCTCTCACCACGGGGACGATGAGGCGACTCGGCTGTTCAGGTATCTTAGCCAGGCGGCTGATGACGCGCAGGCGCAGTTCCCGTCGCCCGAAATGGTGGTCTTGGGGGATTTCAATGCTCATCACGAACTGTAGCTAGGACTGATCATGCTGGCAGAGCTGCCCATGCATTCGCTTTGACTCATGACTTGACACAACTGATGAACTAGCCCACCAGGATCCCAGATGTGGCGAGTCATGCGCCTTCTCTGCTGGACCTTCTGCTGGCGAGTCACCCAGCCGGGTATCGTGTGACCGTTAGTGCGCCTCTAGGCACTTCCGATAACTGCCTGATTGGATCGTCATTACTGTTCGTATCACCACCACAATCCGTGCAAATTAAGCGGAGGGTCTGGCATTACTCGTGGCAGATTGGGATGGTATGCCGGAATATTTCGCATTCATCTCTTGGAGGCGGCGCTGCTTTGAGGTTAAAGATCCGTCAACGAGTGTCAACGCTATTGCTGACGAGATTTGAGATCGCCATCGTAAGGGCCGTGGACGCTCCTGGTTCAATCGTGCATGCGCCGATGCTGTCAGTGACAAACAGGTGGCGTACCGTGCTTGGATCAGGAGTCGTGCCATGAAGGATCCCAATATCAGTTCCCTCAAATAAGCCTACAACCAAGGCTTGCAAGAAGGCCTACGTTAAGGTGAATGCCCAGCGCGTTAGCAGGATTGGGCGTGCGTTGGCCAATCACCCAACTAGCAGTCGTGCTTATTGGAGTTTGGCCGAGGCCGTTCAATCTAACTTCTGCCGTCCAGCGTTGCCACCGCTGAGGTACCCAGAAGGGTCGCTGGCCCACAAGCCGCAAGAGAAGGCTGCCTTGCTGGCAAATCTCTTTGCGGCTAATTCCCGCGTTGAAGACCGTGGTTCCCAGACGCTGCCCACACTGCCTGATTGCGGTTTCTCAATGGCGGATATTCGCATCAGGCAGTGTGATGTGCAGCGTGAGTTACGGTCTCTCGATGTGCGGAAAGCCAGTGGTTTGGATGGGATGGGATACTAGCCGTGGTTTTAAGAGCTTGTGCAGCCAAGTTGTCTCCTGCACTGACTTGCCTCTACCGAGCGTCCTACCGCACAGGTGTTGTGCCGGAATCTTGGAGGGAGGCCAATGTGCAGCCGATCCCAAAAAAGGGTGATCGGTCGGACCCTACCAATTACCGCCCTATCGCTATCACCTCAGTGATGTGTAAGATCATGTAGCGGATCATAAGCGCTCAATTGGTCCGCTACCTGGAGGATCACTCGTTGATCAGTGACCGACAATACGGATTCCGTCAATATCGATCGACGGGTGATCTTCTAGCGTTTGTCCTACATCGCTGGAGTGAGGCGATTGACCGGTGTGGCGAGGCTCTTGCTGTGAGCCTCGACATAGTAAAGTCATTTGAAAGAGTCTGGCACCGTGGTCTTCTTTCTAAACTTCCGGCATACGGTCTGCCCGGCAACCTGTGTTCGTGGATTTCCGGCTTTCTGCATGGGCGTAGAATACGTGTAGTCGTCGACTGACACGCTTCGGCGCTCATGTCGGTAAATGCCAGAGTTCCTCAGGGCAGACAATAATAAATATTAACAATGTGATTACCACAAGGCACAGACATCGTATTTTAAAATAGATATGGATTTGTGGTGATTACTATTACTTTTTCGTTATTAGTGTCAACTTTATTACACCCTTGTACATTACATTTAGATGAATTTGTTTCTTTTTGGTAGGTAAAATATGCATAAACATGATTTTTTCGCTTTCGTCCCATTTTCAAAGTATATAGGTAATCCGATTCCAAACCAAACAAATAATTCAACAGTCCCGTGCGACGTGCGTACTGAATGAAATATCAATTAAGAATCTCAAAATTCAAAAATCGCAAAGAACGCGTCTGCGTTGAATCAGTGCAAGTTACAACATGCACCAACCGGGGCGACGGCCTTGAGGTCGTGTTTGGTCGACGCACGGCGCAGCGACGCTTTGACTTTTGCCGACAACGCTTGAAACATAGAGGTAATCCTTATTTCGGTTACCGGTATGATACCGGTTAAATTCTAGGAATCTAATAAAATTGGCGTATAGGGGTTACCTTTAAAAATACCGGTATTATTTTTTTCGGTTGATACCAAAAAATACCGGTATTTTCGTTACCGTTTTCGGTCCCTGGTTACAATATTATAAATTATGTTTTTGTTTTCATTTGATTTTATTATGCATATAATCGAGATGAGCTGACTACTAAATTCAACAATGTAACAATATATTCTGATACAAACTATAATTAATTAAAATATCCCGTGTCCTGCGTAACACCGCAATATGTACTCGTATCGTGTGCACGTTTTCGTCCCCAGTAATACTATAAATATTTCATACATATTACAAACAGAAAATTTTTGTTCGACTATTGACGCGTGTGTACATCAACATGAAGACTGCAATACGCTCGTTTCTCACTCGTACGTATATTCCGCGCACTAATAATAATTAATGGCACGCAATTGATCGCTATTCATACTGTCAAATTGGTTAAAATCTATTGGGATTTGTAAAGTTATGTCTAAATATTAACAAATTATAACACCAAGCAGAATCTGTAACTAGAGCGGCTTACGAGCAGATTCTTAAACATCCTCACACTCAAATTCTTGCAAAAAATACTTTACATACTGGAATGCGTTAATGCACCGCAAAGATTTACATCATTAAAAATGCTTTAAGAGCGAAAGAGCTCATAAAGCAATAAATTCAAACACTTAAAAAGATTATAACCAAATAAATTTAGTTATGCACATGGTGAGTTTACATTTATTTTAATCCCATGTTTAATAAGTATTTGAATTTTGCTTACTTATTTAACTGGCCATTTGGGAAATATCTTACGCCCGAATTCTGGAACGCAACTTAAATTTAAATTGCGCTTAACTACGTTAATCCCGCTTAAATGTACTAAGTGGGCCGTACGCTGTTAAGAGCAACTTATTATTTAAATGGCGTTCCAGTATTTGGGCATTCATTTACCAATAATTTCCAAGAGGCTTAGTCAAATCCGCATTCGGAGTATACTCACACGCTGTCTATACAGTAACACGCGCTAACAACTTTATAAAACTAATAAGGCAAAATAACATGATATACTGAATATAATTCCGAAGCTAACAACAATATACTTTGCTAACCAAAATTTATAATACATTTATACATTTTTATAGATGGAATATTAATTTTATTGTTTGGTACTCCCGGGTCTCGACTCATTTGTCAATACTGTTTTAGGAGTGGAATTAAATTGCGTTAGATATTTGACTATTATGGCAACATTTTCGCTGACTAAAATAAATAATCTTTGAAATGTTGCCTACTTCGTGATTGACGAAGATCACGAGTTTGAATGCCAAGCCACGCATTTCAAAGTTGTGTTTCTTCAATATTAATGACTACGTTGTGGAATAAAGAAAAATAGGGTTACGATTTCTGTACACATAAGAGTTATCCACAATAATTGAGGAGATATGTGAAGTGCTATATTATATTAATATCCACTTAATGTTAGTTTTATATTTGTGGAAAGAAATATTTTATTTAGAACATCAGTGCTTGTTTATTTTACATACATTATGATGTTTACAATGAGGAGCGAATCACTGACCTTCACAGTATTAACATCCTGTGTTATATTTACAACTATTTCCTACGTAATGGAAGGAAGTTTTGGCAAAAAATATATTAAGTTCCTTTCTCACATAAAAAAAAACAATATTCAGAGCTATCCATAGACAAAATGTTTAGGTATATTTTTCTCACATATTCAGAGCCTGTACGTAAGGGGTTACCTTATTATACTTCATTATTAAATAATAAGGAAAAACAGGCTTCAAGAAGGTTAAGTTATGAACCTCGTCGCTAATAATTTCAATGAGGCTACTTCGATTGAAAAATACTTTTTAATAAATAATTTAATATACAGGCAGTATTTAGCGCCTGGAGATAGTGTACCGAAAAATAACCTCCCTTGTTCATAAAAAGCCGGTTATCAGCAACATGAACGTAAATTAGTTAAATCATATTAAGTGGGAATACAACGTTCATTATATTATGTACTAATATTGCCACTTCACAGAAAATAGTGATTTCATTCACTTGAAACAAGGTTCTCGGCCATTTTAAAGTTAATGAGCTGATAATAACTGATTAATGATGTTTGACGTTTATCAATAACGTGTTTGAGTCAGTTCAAATTCACGACATTGAAAACTGCCGTTAACTTCTCCTTATGAATAAGAGGGTTAGTCTATGCTTCTTTTAGATCAAAATCTATATTTCATGGCGAAAATATTCATGACAGCTGTAAGCTGTGAGCAACATACAGACTGGACACACACACGTTAGAAACCACGTACACTAAGTTCAACATACACACTCACAGAACTATCTGATATTTAGATATATGATTACAACTCCAACCACTTGAGAATATTACTTATCGTGTAATTAAGTACATGTTACAAATAACCTCGATATTTATATAATATTTATTCATAATTGTGGAAATGTAATATAGGAATGTGAAGGACGATTTAGTGCGTGAAAAATGAAGTGAAGAGTACGAAATGACAATCATTATTTTGAAGAATTAATGTGTATTTTTTAAGTCACATATCTGTGACTGTATTGACGGACATTCCCATCTATATGATTTGTTAATAATTGTCAAATTCCATATTATTCTTGGAATGAATATTATTTATAATCTATGTTACAATATTTCAAGGACGTCTTAATGTACTGGGCATATCCAGACTGCGACCGAAAACGAAGCCAGATAATAGTTTTAGTGACAACAGACGCAATGCAACTTACTTCCAAAAAAAATACGTCTTTATTTTATTTTAAGTACCATCGTGTTAGGTGGTAAATAATAATTAAAACCTCGCGTACCGTTGCGTCGTTAAAAATAAATGGGTGTTAATTATTACTTCATGAATGACTACATATGCAACACCCAAACACGACGAAACCTAAAAAATATTTAAAAAAAATACATCACAATACTGCGTGAATTGTGTGTGCTTTGTGTCTGAAATCAATAAAACTACCACCCGGCTTCGTTTTCCGTGGCAGTCTGGATATACCCAGTATATTTGAAATTGAAATAGGCAGGTTTTTCTCATGAACCTCGTTATCAGCTTTTATTAATTTTGTGCTTTATACCAAGGGACTTTATTGTAGCCAATCCTGCACAATAGTTTTATAAAAAATCATTTACTGCATCAAATATTTAGCGGATCAAACCACTAATGCCTTGTTTAATCCATTCATACATTCCAACAATTCCGAATATATCTTTAACGTCTATAATTTTCTTTAACTACTCGACATATTTCAATCTATACAATTGTAGACAATAATACATTCTTTGTAGACAGAAAAAGATACAAATTAATATAACGGCACCATAGGACAACACCAAGAAGAATATCAATCAACTGCTGTTACAGTGACACAATTCAAACGTTACATAAAAATAAATAGTGTTTTATAGATTTGTGAATCATGAATCATCGCGCGTTCTTCTAATGGTACAGCCATAGAGGACTTGAGGTATTATATTAGATAAGACATCACAAACGAAAGTCTGCGTTTATCAAGCACTTCGAAAACAAGTGAAAAACGAGGCAAACACAGACAAACATAACGGTACTGGACTGTTAGTTTTTCGCGGTTTTTGTTCTTATACAATGCTACAATGCCCTTTAAAACCGTTTGATGTGAGCAATAATTTGGTCAATATCTCCATTGCGCAGCGCCGGCCAAGAAGACTCCGGTAAAATGGAATATTAAACAAAAACGGTTTACAACAGCGGCTGCCAAAATGCCAGTTACATATTAACATGTTGTCTAGTGGCAAGGGATGATTTTGTCTTGTTTCTCCTCGATATAACGCTATTTATGTATGGTAATACTGGGCGACGATATGCACTTTTATCGAATATGTAATGAAACTTGTTTATCGATAAAATCTGATTGTTTATTTCAATTACACTTCCCTAGTAGAATGTAGACATCATGTGATATAAACGCTGTATTACCAACTATTTTAGACAAAGATTAAAATAAAATGAATTGTGTCACTTTTAACGCAGTAGAACATTAATAAAAATAATCGAATAGGCGGTTAAGAGATCGTAATAATATGACAATTGATTATATTAGAATAAAATATATTATGGATTCAGCAGCATTTATTAAGCCATAGCATTTTTGTGGATTACGACGATGAATAAAATAATCACAAGATTCATTTTTGTTTTGAGTTGACGATAGGAAGGATTCCGATGAACACAATTTTCGCTCAGTTTTAAATGTAATATCACATCCACACTTAACCTTTATTTAAGGTAATAAAATGAAGTCAGCTGTGGCATACGTACATTTAGAACAACTCATACCCAATCAAGAGTCATTTTATATTAATTAGTCACATTATTACGACCTTATGTTAAAATGCCAATTTGGAATGATTAAATATTACGTAATTAATGAAATTAAATACTTTTATACAATAACGTGATTTACAACTTATAGTTTAGGATCATTTTGGTTCAGCGTTTGTTTTGCATTGTTCTTTTAGCCTCGAGATTTCTGCGCCCAGAGTGTCTATGTTCTCCTGTGAATTGTAAAAAATATCTATTAGTAATGACTGCAGTCATTAGGTCTCCACAAAGATATCTTATATTTTTTTATAAGATGATAAATGATGAAGTTATATAATAACCGGTGTGGGGTATTGAAGTACAGGATTGGAACACCCATAATGTTGAAAGACTCTATTCATATACAGTTTTAAAATCTATTTTAGTTATCGAATGCTTTTTACCTTTCGAACGACTTTTGAGTTCAATTTGAGAGAGGAAGACAAAGTATTTGATGGCTAAAATAGGTTCTAAAATAATCTATGAATAAGGTTCAAAGTGTGTTGCGTGTTGCGTGGTGCCAGGGCGGATCCAACTTCCAAGCCAGGCGGGGCGGGGGGTTCTGGTCAGAACACTGGGTACGATTTCAATACTCGAATTCGTAATTCTATTTTTTTTTAATATTATTCGATTTTTTAAAGTCTGTTACAGCCGTGATTTGTGAACACAAACACACTTTTACTTTATTTATCGATATTTATCTGTACTTATAAATTTTATCAACAAGATAGTAAAATTCTGTCAATCTGGAGCCAGCCCAGGGGGGGTCATGACCCCCATGACCTTCCCCCCTGGATCCGGCGTTGCGTGTTGCGCGGGTACCTTGAGCGTGATGTTCTTGAGCAGCGTGTCCTCGAGCACGGCCTGCAGGCGGCGGTTCATCTCGAGCGACAGGTCGGCGGGCAGGCCGCCCGGGTCGCCGCCCCACAGCGCCGCCATCGCGCCGCCGCCCAGCCGCGCGATCTCCTTCTGCACGACACAACGACACGCTCATCTCACCAAATATGCTTACAAACACTCTAATATAACAGCCAAAATCTTTTATGTTTTAACGAGAATTCACAATGTGCGGAATCCCGACTTGCTGGACCTATCATACTTTGCACCGATCAAGCGCGGATCCAGCCTTCAAAAAAAGTTGTAGTCATAGCCATCCGAAAATTGGCCTAGTGTGAGTCTGCTTGGTCGATATGGTGCATGCTTACAAAGGAGATTATTATAAAATCTATACTAATATAAAAAGCTGAAGATTTTGTTTGTTCGCGCTTATCGCAAAAACTACATTTATCGCCGAATGCTATAGGCGAAATACTAATATAAAGCTATTTGGGGTGTGAGCATGCCCATCGACCTGCGCTTGGTGCCGATGCCTATATGCCTATATCTACTGCGGAAAGGGAAACTCCCACACAAAGTATAGTCACTTGCCCGCACGACGAATCAATAACAAAATGAGACTTATAGAGGTTTGCGTTAACGTTATCTAGACATGTATGTAAAGCGAATAAAAATATCACTTTGTATTAACTTGTCGCCTGGTACGCCGGGCAAGTTGTCCCGCAATCAGATGTTTTAAGTAGCACACCTTACTTATGCTAACTGTGCACGAATTACTCACAAAAAACGCAGCCAGTTGGCGGAACTGAACAATCAACATATTAATAGTTGTTAATTTATTTTGACGTACCTTAGTTAATTTCCGTTTTGGCTGGAAGGTAGCATGCGTGGAAAACAAGTTATTGCCACATTATTGTAACTTAACGTTAGCCAAACAAATACGTATAAAAACAATACTCATATAAAATTGAATTTGTGTTCAATTGTACAAAACACAATGGTTTCCTTCTCTTTTTAAAAATAATATAGTATTATAACAAGGTATATTCTTTAAGACAAATACACGCGGGTAATAGGTAATTACGTAATGGCAGGATGCCAAAATACCTAATTAGTAAGTTGCGCAGACGGCGCCCTCTTCGCTGTTTGTAAGCGAAGAGATTTTGTCGCCGAGATGCTGTAGTGTCGCCGTGCGTGCATGCGTGTGTATAGTATGTGTTCGTGTGGCGCAGTGCGGTACCTTGTTAGCGGGCAGGTCGGCCAGCAGGGAGTCTCGTGTGTGTGCGTGTGTGTGCGTGCGCGTGCGGTACCTTGTTGCGGTCGGTGTGCGGCGAGGCGAGCGCGCCGGCGGGCAGGTCGGCCAGCAGGGAGCCTCGTGTGTGTGCGTGTGTGTGCGTGTGTGTGCGTGCGCGTGCGGTACCTTGTTGCGGTCGGTGTGCGGCGAGGCGAGCGCGCCGGCGGGCAGGTCGGCCAGCAGGGAGCCTCGTGTGTGTGCGTGCGCGTGCGGTACCTTGTTGCGGTCGGTGTGCGGCGAGGCGAGCGCGCCGGCGGGCAGGTCGGCCAGCAGGGAGCGCAGCAGGCGCGCCTTGGCCCGCAGCTCGGCGGTGAGCTGCTTGACGTGCTCCTCGAGGAAGTCGCAGCGCTCGGCGCGGCGCGCGGCGGCTCGCTGCAGCGACACGATGCGCTCGATCAGCGCCTGCCGGTCCGGCTCGCGCACCTGCCCACGCACACAGACACCATGTGCCTATACACATTGCAGTATCCCTTCTCCTCTCGTGTCTCAATGTTTCTAATAACTGTTTTCGGATCCTCTGATAATGAACTTAGAAAACTCACGTCACTAAAGATTGGAATGTGTACCGGAACACATATTTTTTAAAATAGTTATTAATAAAAAAACATGTAACGGGCTCACAATAACTACAAACAAGAGCAATCGACATTACCAGTACGTACATACTTAGCTCTAACTACATTTAACGGTCAACCCTAAAATCATACCCGACCATGCCAACGCATAGTACCAGGGAAGAAAATATTCTAAAATATGAAATACTATGGAACACTAGTGAATAAATTGTTACTTTACTGAGCAGAACGCGAAGTACTATCCAGTACAGGATATTACCGCAACAAGTTACAGCAATGTTATAGTATTCATCATTCACAAAGGCTGATATGATTGATAATGGCACAAAAATTGCCCCAGAACGATATCTTGGTGATCTTTTGATAGTATGTTGGGGCTCATAAGATTCTTTAATTCTTTAAGTTTCAAATTTCTACCTAATTAATCGAATTCGAATATATCGAAATAAAAGGTCAAAATATTTTTTTCTAGATAACGGCTAGACAAATCGGTTTATTCGAACAAAGGATGCGTCAGATATCGATTTGGAGACCAATTGATTTTTTTTTTGCTATTGAAAGGTGAAAAACAAAAAAAATAAAATAACGGTCACTAAAGAGAAAGCCCATTTTAGTATCGGTAAAAAATATCGTTGAACCCGATACCAATACTGCTTAAAATCTAGAGATTTAAAACTTTCAGAATTAAAGAATCTTATCACTGCTAACAATCAACATACTTCTTCTAAAGCATCTAAAGACTTATGGCCTTTAGATGCTTTTTAGTAAAATGAAAACCACCGCCGAGTTTTTATAATACGGTGTGGAGACGTTTGCACGTTTACAGCACGGTCGAAGTATGGTACAATTCGTGAACTCATCATGAAAAGAAAAACGGTTTTACACATTTATTCAATGTAAAAATTACAGTACATGACGTGTGATCAAATAATTGTGATGAACAAATCAAAATACTAATTACTAATTAATACATAATATTATTAAAGAGATGAAATAATCTAACCTTAGGAAAAAGTTTTGTGAACAAACTTGGATATTTAATCTGTAAATATTTACAAGGGAATTATTTTACAACATTCATACCGTGGATGAGGAGTCCTGGCAGCGTGGAACAACATAATACTAATTTAAGACAGATATTATAAGTCATAAGTTATGGACAAGACATTATATTATTTTGAGAAAATGACAAATCATTCAAATGTTGTAATAAGGGTAATTGTCTAATAATCGCTTATACACACAATATAATTGTATCGTCACTATTATCATTGCAATAAACCTTGTTTGCCAAAAGTATGTTTAAACAAGACAATTTAGAGTAATTTAATTTGCGAATTTGGCGAGTTTAATTCTCGTCACATTGCACCTGATGGTAAGTGCATCGATGGCATCACATAACATCACAGCATCGACTGGAAATAGGCTTTTATTTGGTCGTTCAAAAGTTGGCTAAGACCCAAACTTAAGGCCCCATTTGCACGGGCGCAATTTCAACGTGCGTTAATAAACTTTGCAATGAAACAAATCTCAATCCATTAGTTTGCTCACACGAAGGCGATTTTAAAACGTGTCGCTTTTTTATCGAGCGCTGTCAGATTTTCGCCGTTGAGCGTTGAATGTAAAATTTTCATTCCATACTAATGTAAATATCGGGAACGGTAAAAGACAGTCAAAGTTGACGCTTTTTAAGTGGCCCTACGAATGTGGCCTAAAGGAGGCATGGTTATGGGCGAGGTGGGCGGTGCGTACCTGCACGTCGGGCAGCGCGTGTCCGTTGTGCAGGCGCTCGTCGGGCGCCGCGCACTCGCCGCTACTCAGCGACGACACCGAGCCTGCCACGACCACAACAACCAACATTCAATATACGGGATATATCAACACTGCTATTCAAAACGAAGCTCGGTGCTACTTTCAGTGACTATAGGCACAATGCAACTAAAAATATCGTAAAGGAACGCAACAATTATTTTTTTGTGTGTGTTTTTTTTTATTGCATTAAATAGCCAGACGAGCATGCCGTTCGCCTGATGAATAGCGATACGACCACTCATAAACAGTTACAAAACTAAACAACACCTTGAATTACAAAGCAATGCTTGGCATTCCACTGCACTCACCATCCTGAGATATAAGGTGTTGAGTCGCAATATGTCAAATAGTTACTATGGCTACAATGTCCTTCGAACCGGAACACAACAGTGCATTTACACGCTGTTTGGCGAGAGAAATAGACATTGCGGTGGTACCTACCCAGACGGCCTTTCACATATGAGAGACCTACCACCAGTTAATCTTTCAACCACTTTAACCAAGGACTAGTTAGAGGCACACGTCGAGTACTCGGTCCTCAACCTCAATGCGATAAAACCAATGACGTTTTACAAATAGACGCGTCATACACTAACATAATGGCACAAAAAAATGGCGCGATGCGATGAAACGCGATGAATACACATCGCCAGTTACGTAACAATAAGTGCCGCACTGTTATTGGCTAAAGCGCGTGTGACGTAGCACCAAGCATCAAGTACGGGATGACGTGGCGAGAGTTGTCAAACGTCGCCATGAGAGCGAATTTAATAATTTTATTTCATAAAAAAATAAATTTGTGTGTACTTGCGCACTAAATAAAATATTTATTTTGTTTCACAGTTTCAGAATAATTTGTACGTTATTTTAAATCAGTCTAATCTATTTTTCCGCAATTGGTTTTGAGAATACAAATAGTCAGAGAAACGTGTATCCGCGCCACTGGTTGAAGCGTGACTAATTGCACGTGAGGCAATTACCTCCAAACGTCGTTGCCATTATAAAGCTCGGACAACGCATCTATGCTTTATAAACATCTTAGGATAAAACCTTAATTTTTGACGTAATAATACAAATGTGTATAAGCTATAAGCATTGGATACGGTATTATATTGCGTACCAGTTCTAGTGGATGGAGCGTCTGGCGGAGGCAGCTTGGCTTCCAGTTGCTCACACCGCTTCAAAGTGCGTTGTAGTTCGCGATTCAATTCCTAAAAATAATTCATTATCCTTTTGGTTTAAAGCTAAAAGTTACAGACACATTCAAGCAAATATGATGTAATGTGTACTCACTTTTATGGCACTAGAGTGTTTTTTCTTGAGAACTCCGTTCTCGCCCTTCTCCCACTCCAACTTCTTGTTCGCTTCCGCCACTTCCTCGGTGAGCTCTGCCACCTGTAGGTTATTACAATATGTATATCAAAATGACGCCAGATGCAATCGCTCTAAACCACCTGAAATTTTAGTAGTTACTATCACAATGTTTCTATTCCTGTGTAATCTGAATAAATTATAACGTATTTGGGTATTGTTTTGTTACTCTATATTTTTCAAAATCTGTAAACTTTTTGGAGAAGTACTATGAATAAGAATAAGAATTTATTTGTATCCAAAATGTTGGGAACCAAGCTATATAATATTAACATCAAGCGAGATGACTACATAGTTAACGGGGTCCTGTAAGGTTAATTATCATAGACAACATTCGTATGACATGTACTGACCTTAAATTATTTTTCAAAAAGATGAATTAAAACTAATATAAAGCGTGTAAAAAATAGCATACAAAAACAAAATAAAATACTGAATTAACTACATAACGAAGCCACAAAAAAAATCTGGCATTTTAATATAATTTTATGTGGTTATTAACATTTAAAATGATAGATTTTTTATCATTCGTTCACATTGAAGTCCTTGTACGTATACAAGGAGTCGTACCTTCCTGGCAAGCACGCGGTTCTCCTTGTTGCGGCGCTCCGTCTCCTCGGCCAGCGCGCGCCGCAGCTCCGAGCACTCCGCCTCCAGCGAGCTCAACTTCTCTCTCAATGAAGCGTTGTCTACGGTCAAGGCTTCAGCCTGCCGTTTCAATATATTCAAATTGAATTTATACTACTAAAAAACTGGAAGAGACGAAATAGCTAAGATTCCTAACAAATAATAACAAAAACAATGTAATTATTGTATGTTGTATTGTGTGTAATTACGGAAGTTTTAACGAAAAATTAACATGTTCTGATTGGTTAATGATTTAATATATTATAGGTTTATTGTTTTTAGATTTTCCTAACTTTTAATAAAATAACCTATTCGTACAGTAGTTGTTCACTTGATGATACTTGTGATATTAGGTATTAGGTAGTGTGAGTGTTGTGGAGGTGACCTTGGCTTGGTGTGTCTGCGCGGCGGCGCGCTGCGCCACGTGCTGCGCGGTGAGGCTGGCGGCGTGCTCCAGCGCCGCCGCCTCGCGCCGCGCGCACGTGTCGCCGCGCGCACGCTCCGCGCCCAGCGCCTCCTCCGCCTGCGCCGCGCGCGCGCTCTCCCTGCACACGCACGCGCACCATGTACTCACCCGCACCGACACAATACACTAAACTACACGCTACACGGTACCTCTGCAGCTGCGCGGCCAGCGTGTCGGCCAACGCGGCCTGTGCACGCAGCGCCGCCAGCTCGGCCGCCTCCTCCTCCAGCCGCAGGTTGCTCGCTTTCAACTGCTCCACCTGCACGCGCCACATAGAACACATGTCACACTCACTCCCACTACCACTCTTCACTGATATATTCTATGTATTCCAACATAAGAATACATAATACAACTAATAAGTATCGACTTAAAGACCTCGGCACTGATGCGATGCAGGGAGCTAATGGCGGCATCTCTCTCTCTCGTGCAGATGTCCAGCTGTGAC
Source organism: Hyles lineata (assembly GCA_030180105.1). Classification (NCBI taxonomy): domain Eukaryota; kingdom Metazoa; phylum Arthropoda; class Insecta; order Lepidoptera; family Sphingidae; genus Hyles; species Hyles lineata. The sequence continues at coordinate 2,552,732 of JARJEE010000041.1, forward strand.
GTCACTGCACTCAACCGCTTGTCCAACTCGTCCTTCTCATGTTTACACAGGATCAGCGCCGCTTGCGCTTCTTTCAGCTCCGATTCTGGAACATAAAGTATTTCACGACTAACATTACGAATATTTATAAGAACGAATTACGAATATTTATTTATAAGTGTAACAGTATGTGTTTGCTAACAAATGGTGATAATTTATCATCTGTTGTAGCCGATTTTATGAATCTTGCACAATTAAAGCAATTAAACACTATAGAAAATGCAAATCAGAAATTTCTCGACCTAATTTTTTCCAACACTTCCTGTAACATAACTCGTAGCTCCCATCCTTTGACGCCTGAGGACGGACACCATCCAGCTTTAGATATTGACTTATCTGTGCCCTCTAATAAATCATTCAATGCGAATTCAAAGTCTTGTAAACGTGCATTTCACTTGGCCGATTATCATAAAATTAATTTAGAGCTTGAAAAGATTAATTGGTTTAAAGAATTCCAGTTTCGAAATGATTTAGAGTCTACTGTAAAATACTTTTACTCCGTTTTAAATAAATTAATACAAACATATGTTCCACTCAGGCAAATAGTTTCAAACACCAGATATGCACCTTGGGTCACGCGTCCTCTCATAAAGTTACTAAATGAAAAACGTACATATCACCGCAAGTGGAAACGTTACAAAAACGATATGGATTATTATACTTTTTCTGTCTTAAGGCGTAGAGCTCAAAAACTTGAAAAGTCCTGTTATGAAACCTATACAAGGCTAACCGAAGAAAATATTAGAAGAAATCCAAACTATTTTTGGACTTATGTTAAGTCTAAGATAGGTAACTGTAGTATGCCACAAAAAATGTGTTTTAATGACATTACCAGTAGTGATAGCGTAGCAATTTGTAACTTATTTAACAATTACTTCAAGTCAGTTTTTATAGAACCTAGTGTTCCTTTCAATGATGATTCAAGCTATGGTTCGTCTACCTCTAGTCTAAATACAATATTAAACGTTAATAATATACACATATCTCCAAGTTTGGTATTAAAGGAATTAAAAAGTGTTGATGTCAGAAAGGGAGCCGGGTATGATGGTATCCATCCTCTGTTTATATCTAAATGTGCAGATAATTTATACGTTCCCATTACACATATTTTTTCTCTATCTTTAAACACTGGTCATTTCCCAGATATATGGAAAAAGTCTTTGATTACTCCCATCCCTAAAACTGATAAAACTAGCGATATTACTCAATATCGACCGATTTCGAAACTATGTGTTATTGGTAAAATATTAGAGAAAATAGTGGCTGAGCAGTTGTCTTTTTTAGTAAAAAATTTTATTACACCATCTCAACATGGCTTCATACGTGGACGATCTGTGGACACTAATTTGGTAACTTTTGTAAATTTTTTGTTGAAATCTATGGCCAATAAACATCAAGTAGACGTAATTTATTCAGACTTCTCCAAAGCCTTTGACAAAATTAATCACAGTATGCTCATTAATAAACTCTTTAAAGCTGGAATACAAGGCGATTTGCTACGCTGGGTGAAATCATATATAAGTAATAGATCTCAGGCCGTTTGTATTAAAGGTTTTCTCTCTGACTTTCTGAATGTACCCTCTGGTGTGCCGCAGGGCTCCCATCTGGGGCCCTTATTTTTCATTTTATATATAAACGATATTGAAAACTACCTCTCTAATAGCACCGGTCTTCTTTATGCAGACGATGCAAAGATTTTTAGGGTTATAAAAGATGAAACTGATTGTATTCGGCTTCAAGAGGATATAAATAACTTAGTTAGCTACTGCTTTCAAAATCAGCTATTCTTGAATCAAGATAAATGTTATGTTATGAGTTATACTCGTAGACGTAATCGTGTAGAATATACATACACTTTAAATAATTATATACTTGCCAGAGTAGATCATATTCGTGACCTTGGAATTATCTTGGATGATAAATTATCTTTTAAATACCATTATGATCATATGATTAAAAAGGCGTACAGACAACTTGGATTTCTTCTTAGGGTGTGCAAACCTTTCAAAAATGTTAGTACTTACAAAATCCTATATTACAGTTTAGTAAGATCCATACTGGACTTTGGCTCAGTCATATGGAGCCCATATTATTCATGTCATATTAATAGAATTGAAAGAATACAAAAAACGTTTATCAGGTCTCTTGAATATAGAATTGGATCTCAGTTTGTCTCTTATAATAATTCATTGGTAAAATATAAAATGCTATCCTTGTCACTCAGGCGTCAATCTCAGGACATAATGTTTTTATACAAAATTGTTAACAATATTATTGATTCCCCTAACTTGCTTGAGCAAATAAAGTTCAAAGTACCCACCAGATCAATGCGTAAAATTAATAATTTGTTTGTGGTTCCGTGCTGCAGTAACAACTATACCTCCAATACACTTTTTTATCGTGGTTTGACTGTTTATAATAAACAAATATCTCATATTGATATGTTTAACAATTCATTAGCACAATTTAAAAGAAAATTAAAAGAGTTCTTCTTGAGTGAATTATAAGAATTTTGTTCTAGACGCATAAACGCTAAGTATTATATAAAAGTACACTAACGATATGTGTGCATAGTTTATATTGTGATCCTTTTTATTTGTAATGTAATATCTAGCTTTATAATTTAAGTGTTGGCACTCAAAGTCTGTAAGTTGTAAACATATTATAATCTTTATTTTTTTTTTGTTGATGTACACGACTGTTTGTTGTCCAAAATAAAATAAATAAATAAAAAAAAAAATATTTCTAGATGCATGGAATTCTGTAGGTCGTTATGGCGTTTTACTTTTTACTTCAGACTGTATATTATATTATTCGACAATAATTGCACGTTCAGATTCAAAGATATTATTTATCTACCTCAAGTGATGTTTAATCACTGCACTTAGATGACTCATAAATATACAAGATTTGAAAGCAAGACAAGAACGATAAGTGTGTGTAGGTAAGTGTTACCGAGTTGTTTGGCTCTGATGGAGTCGGTGGCGTTGGCGGCGGCGGCGTCCTTGGCCGCCTCCAGCTCCGTCACCTGCTGCGACAACTTCTCAGCGCGCTCTGAACTATCCTGTAATAGTAATTAGTTCACAATGAATATTTTATATACATAGGGGAGACAATGAATGTTGTTTACTTGTGCATACTTTATAAGCGTCCATTTCCATGCGCAGTTTGCTCTGAGTCCACTTTAGCCGGCCCTCCAGCTCGCGCAGGTCCTCGCGGAGTTTGGCCACGTCGCGCTCGCTCTTCAGCAGCTCGTGACACTGAAAACATTCAATTATTCTTTACTTTTCTGCTGGAACCTCGACTTATAGAACTTTTACTAAAGCACACGTGGATTGCTCCTTATGGGTAGCATTGCAAAACAAAAAACCTACGATGTAGATATATATTTTTTGTATCAGCCCATATACGTCCCACTAAAAGGCGCGGTCGTCCTCTACAATCGAGAGTAAGATTGAGAGAGATTATGCCATATATACCTTCACGCTGACCTAGTTCGGTTTGTTAAGGTAAAGAGGGCAAACTTTACACTTTGGTTACTCATTTAAAAAATAACTGCATACTTTGTTTTCTCAAAATGAATCCTAAAGGAGTAATGTTATATGGTTATTATATACAAAAATTAATAGAATGCAACGTTGGGAAAATAGCATTATTGGAGTAAATTATTACGGAAATAAAAAAAATTGGTATGAAGGCAGCCGACACACAAATAAGCTACTTTTAACCCGAAAGTAAATTATGTTGTGTACAAATATATGTCTCGACTGCCTCAGTGGCGCAGTTGCATTGTGATTGGTGATGATTGCAAAGTTGGTGTCCCGGGTCCGAATCCTCGGTTGGGCAAGCGATATTGGATTTTTCTATTCATTATCAGTCTGAAATCAGGAATTTGTGCCCGATATGGCGAAAGGGTCGCCTCCTATCATATCTTAGGATCACTATAAACAGATTCTATTACGAGGTTTTATTGGTTTTCTCTTTTTGAGGGGACTAATGGGGATGAAATAAGGTGTAGAGTAGTATCTGACGATTTTTAAGTATATAAAACATATTGTAAAGTACAAATCACGTAGCTGACATTTCAGTCAGCTAGTTGATTATAAGGATAGAATATTGTATTTTAAAATACATATATCATTAATTTCTTATTAAGACTGCAGATTTGTATAGCATAATGGCCTTATTCAAACACAGTTTATAAACCTATTTTAGTTGTCAAATGTTGTGTCCCTTTCTGATTTTTTAATTCAATTTGATAGACAAAGCCAAAACATTAGATAGCTAAAATAGGTGTAAATGTCTTTAAATGAGGCCATTAGTACTTAATGACTAGTGAGGTATTGATTAAACAAACATAACAACAAACCTTATCATCATAGAGATGGCAGATCCTCTGCTTCTCAGCGTGAGCAGACTTGAGTTTGTTGTTGAGCAGGTCCAGTTCGTGTGCGGCGTTCTTCTCGCTCTTGGCGGCGTGCTCGGCGGCGCGCTGCGCCTCGATGCGGGCGCACTCCACGCTTGCGTAGCGCATCACCGCCGCATCCTTCTCGCGCTCCGCTTGCTCCACTCGTTTGCCCATCTTAAAAAGATACATTTCATGCTTTCGTCCATTGTACAATATGATACTAAAGATTAGCACTAGTTTATATTTACATCTGCATAATAAGTAATATTATGAACTCATCTATCTAATAAAATTATTCAATTGTCAAGAATATACATGAGTACCAAATGACATAATACACTCTATATGTATATGAGAAAGAAATAGCTGTTCATAAGAAAACCTTTATACAAATGAATCAAGCAATACCAAAAATATTGGTTGGTATTATATAAACATGTTAATTTTATAGAAAATGTGTATATTAACATATTGGCTGCAACTTGGGCTTATAATGTATGGAAGTAATTTGCAGTAGCTGTGATAGCTGCAGTCAATGTGTTAAAATGTTAAATGATCACTTCTCAAAACCAAACAAGCTACAAATATAAAAGCGTGAAAAGTGGATGGTGATATTCTAATGTGATTTTTGTAACTTAAGAGGATGAAATGAGATAAGAGAATAAAATTGTTATAGCTATGTCAAGTGTAAATCTGAAGTACACCAAACTGGAGCTTCACCAGCCCTCTGGTGGTAGATAAAGAGTACTGTTAGACTCACCATATCCAATTTGCTTTCTAATTCCCTAAATGTTTGATCTTTTTCTTGTAGTTGGTCAACCTGCTGCTTCACTCTCTCTCTCAACAATGCATTTTCTTTCCTCTGTTCTGCTAATACCCTCTCTAATGTCTCCACTTGCAGCCTCAACACATCCTTCTTTGGGTCACTCTCTACCTCTCCATTCTCTGAACTGACACTGTCAGAATTTAAATTTGGAATATTTTCCAGGCTGCCATTTGTTTTGTCAGGTTTCTCTGCACTTTCATCTTCAAAGATGTCACTCATAATTTTACCATTTGGTATTGCCTTCAGTGGTTTTGTTGGCTTCTGTGCTGAAGCTCTATTTGTGTATGCATGCTTGAGGCTTCCACTGACAGAGGAGAAAATACCATGCACATTCTTCACTATACTGCCAATGTCTTGTGAGAGGACCTCTTTAGAGAGGTGTGTGTACCGCACACCAGGGCCAGATGGTATTTCTGGTATTTTTTGCACTGCTGTTACTTTGTTTTTGTGGGATGTGAATTCCGATAATATTTGTTCAGTATTTAGATCTTTTTCAATAGAATTAATATTTGTTTTAGTTGTTTGTTCAAGAGTAAATATATTCTCAGCACTTCTGCTGTGTGCAGATTTACATAGTTCATTATTCAAAGTATTTGGCTCATCCAAACTGACAGTTGATGTAGTGAGACTACTATTAATATTTTTTAAATCAACATAGTTCATGTAGTTTTGTGAACAATTTGTACTAACTGTATTTGTTGCACATTCTTTGGTTTCTTTAGGTACACATTCATTTGACAATGAGTTTGGCACTTCAGGGTCACCAATAGATGGTTTTAATGTGGGACAGGAAGCATTATTTTCGTACTCTGCATTAGGCTTAATGTTATTGAAGCTGACTGAGAAGGGAATTTCCATACTGTTAGTGGGAAGTGGCGATGATACATCTGATTCACATGTTTGTACAATACAATCACCTGTGTCCACACCAGAATCGCAATTTGTATCGCCTGTTGAAGCAGATATATCGACTTTTGGTTCGATTTTCTCCAGCTCTTCTTCCGAAGGCAACAAGGAAGTGGGCAGCTCGAAACTGACTGTCGTATGGGGTTCTGGATATGAAGTGAAAGGCGCTGAGTTTGAATCAGAAGACTCAGCTCCTGAATCTGAATCTCTCTCGTTACTCTCTATAAACCTTTCGCCTGGATCGTCAACGTCACCCTTTTCAATATGGTCTACTACCACGTCAGGTTCTCCGGACATTTTAATTTTTTCACTTATTATTTTAAAACGAGAATATTGAGACTTGTTACTGTTAATACGCAAGCCATGAAGAAATTAAAATTGTTTTTATTTTTCAACAAAAAATAAACATCGGAAGAATTTGACGTTTGCCATTGATTTTGACAGAAGGTAAACTTTTTTCAATGATTGGTGTTAACATGTTAGAAATATTAATAAACATCATAACATCTCAGGTCAACATAATATGTATTAAAAACATATTCTAATATACATTACCTCTGCTACGTAAATAAGTTAATTATATTTTCTCTATATATAAATAAATACATATTTATGTATTTACAAATAAAACCACGTAAAATTAGTATTGATCGTTAATAGATATTTCTACTATTTGGTAGTTTATTTTTTACTTAGAATTGTCTCCTTTTTATTGAATAGATATGGGCTGAATATTAATATTTACTCAAAACATATTTCCATGATATAACAACTGTGATTTATCAGTCGCGAAATTAAAAAAACATATGTAATAGTTATAGTTATACTTCATTGGCGGTTAAAAAGTAGTAGTTTTTCAAAATAAATTATAGTAATAGTATACGAAAGTGTCATGTCATTTCTATTTCGCTCCGCGCTTGTTCCATAGAAAAGTAGGTCGACAATATTGATTTTTTTAATATTCGTCAAACAAAAGACTTTACCATTGCTCAGTGCAACGATTTATTATATATTTTGTCATAGAAGCGGCTGCGAACGTGCAAAATGCCGGTGAGTATCCTTATCATGTGATTTTCGGAAATATGATCTAATAGTTTCGAAACATTTTAGCGAATTTGCTAGATTTGGCACTTTTTTTGTTACATCCGAACAACGTAACAGCAAAGAGGCAGTGATAATGGTGATTTCTTCTAATTCTAATTGAAACAACGCTTAGTCAGAGTGAGTCATTATTTTCATGGTCATCCGCCTACTGAAGTTATTGCTGCCTACGTAGATAACTACGCAATCACATTTCGTGCCATCTGTACGTTTCTAAAGCGCCTGTGTACACAACTGATGGCGTTCTAAATCATTAGTTGGCAATTGTGTAACTCTTCCATTCTTACATTCTTTAGACCCGCCCAAATAATCAATAATTATGTTTCTAACTAGGCCAATTTTTGGTACTACGTCACATTTGTTAAGATATGTGGTCTTATATCTTGAACAGTACAATATGTATGGTGATGTTAGCTGCAGTATTGCTACAAAAATATAATGCTCTGTAAAACTTGGCCAAGGCCGCTACCTTAACACATTCTGTCTCTGTCTTGCCTGCCATAGACAAAATGATATTGATTAAAATTTTAGACCATCCATTTCATGCTATGACCTATTTTTGTGCTTGCCATGTCAGTATATACTATACAGTAATGTGTTGCACATAATGATATCAAAACTAATTAATAGCTAATAGCTTATAAACTATATCTGTAGAATTTATGTCCTAATTAATGTGGTACAATGATTGAAAAATGCATGTTTATTTGTTACTCTAATGGTATGATACAACAGTAAAGTAACATCCTTTGGTAAAAAAATAACCTCTTACATATATGACATCAATGAACCTAAATAACAAAACTATAAAATAAAAGCTTTAGAAAAAAAAATATTGATAATTTTAATTTAGTCTTTCACAAAATCTTTGGTGATATTTTTACTATATTTTTCACTCTTCAGAATCTGATACAGTTGTAATAAAGAGAGTCCCTCAGTGCAAAGAAATAATCATCAAAAAATTCTAATTGGAATTCTACATACAAAAATATTTTTATCATTTGTGTTCAATAACAAAAATCTTTTATAAATTTTATAAATATTTACAGCAATCATATATTGTTCAAATGATGTTGTTCCTTAATTTATTTTATAAGTTATGGCTGTCCACTCATAGTATGCAGAAAATACTAATATAATAAGATTATATGGAGAATAAGCGCTGAAACCAAATATAAGACTGAAATACAAGTTGTAAATTCATTAAATTCAGTTAATTAAACAGTTCCATCATATATGTATATAACTATCATCATCAGTGGATCTAACCAATACAGTTTACGGTAGCCAATATGTTATTGGAGGTTGAGTATTCCAGGAGGAAGTGAAGAAAATCAATGGGCACATCTCTGACTAATAGTTATATGTTTGTTAAGTCCCCAACCTGCATTAGGCCGACGTAGTGGAGTATATGGCCTAATCCTCTCGGGCTTACTATTGATTGTAGAAGAAGCTCGTGCCTATTGTGGTACATATATTTGAGAATCGAGTCTTTGGGCTTGTATCGTAAAATAATAAATTGTTTTTTTTTTTTTTACCACATAGCAAGTTCGATTTCAGCTCACAAATATGCGATTAATTAAAAGAAATGCAGTTTAAATTGTTTTCCAAATCAAAACGATAGTCTTCTTTCAGTAAAATTGTCTATCTACAATTTTTAAGTAACCTTCCGTTCACATAGCATTGCCGTGGTACAACCTATATACATATCTACCTAATATACAGGAGAGACAATTATTTCTTTGCTGAACTTCATGAAAATTGGATGTTAGCTTTATTTACTAATACTGTTTTATGCTATCAATTAATTCATGAATAGTCATATTTTCGAACTGCAGATATATTTAGGGTAAGTTTTAACGTGTGTGGTTTAGTGGATCACATAGTTGTTAGTAGTTTTGTATAACTTTCACCTCTATTGATTTATGATGTAACTGTGTGTAGGACGCGGAGCTCGCTGCGCCGACGGTAGAGAACGTGCGGGTGGTGGTGCGCGTGCGGCCCATGGACCAGCGCGAGAAGATCGACGGCGCATACAGCTGCGTGTCCGTGGACTCAGTCAACAGCACCGTGGCCGTCTCCCGGACCAACGTGACGCCGGCCGAGCCGCCCCGGGTGTACGCCTACGATGCCGTGTTCGACAGCAACACCACTCAGGTATGTTGCCTACAATATTCAGTGCTACATAAACACATAAGGTGTAGCAAGGAACATTATTGTATGGAGGTCCGGCCATTATCGGCTGCGTAGTTTATCTTTTGAATATAACTAAGTTCTTATGGTTTATAAGTGTCAGCCAAAACCGTTAATTTGTGGGCATTCTGGTGCCCCATTAATAGTGGTAGAGACCAAGGTTCCAAAGTGCCATCCTTTTTTCGAAGCCATTTATGACATATTCGACCTTCGTACCTTGACCTGTTCCTAGGAGCCTGAGTGCCTTTTGCCATGTGCGATTGCCAAGTCATTCTATGTGTTAAAGTAATTTCTAATATTGGTAAATGGTGTTCATTTACGTATTAGGTAAGAATGTATAACATAGTTGTTCGATGAATTATTACATATATTATTACTAAATAATTAGCTGACTTGGTATTACTTTAGAGCTGAGAGCCTAAAACTGTTTGCGACACTAAAACTGCTTTGCGAGACTTTCATTTTTATACGTGTTCTGCTTTTCGTTGGATACATTAGATAGTGAAGATTAAATGATAATAAATCGGAAGTGATCCCAATGATTTTATTATTATTAAATATTAATTCAAATATAATTTTCGGCCTATAGTCTCTGCCTACCCCTATGGGATATAGGCGTGACGACTATGTATGTGTAATTTTCGATCACTTAACGAAGTAGGACAGAAAAGTCTATACATTATCAAGGTGGTTGTAAAGGGTGGCGTATTCTAAATCGTCTGAAAGAACAACAATAGTTGATTTATTTTAAACTAGCGGCTCGTCCCAGCTTGGTCTGGGTGCTAATATTATATGATTCCACTCCACATCAGATACCAGTTATTATTTGTACAACCTCTTCTATGTCTAAACTCAACTTAGTTTATCCTACCATCCCTTTTCTTTCCACCAAACCCGCCCTGCCTCGTCATTTACCACCCCCTCACATTCATCTGATCTCGTAAACACCCAAATAATGTGCCTTATGATTATGAATTATTGACATCAAAAACATCAGCGATATTGATTTGCCTTACCTTAATATTTCATCCCTTATTTCATCCCATAACACTGTTTTAGTTATTTTAATTATCAAATATTTTATCTTTTTGCTCAAATTGAATTCAAAAGGGATTCTTTAACTTGAATAGGTGTCTATGAATTAGAACGCAAGTACATAATTAATGCCGTGGCAAGTGGCTTGATAGTTGAACAATACAAAAGGCAAGTACTATTGAAATAAAACTATTATTTACGGACTTTATCGCGGATTTGGTTTAGTTTTTACATTTCTTAACTTTCAGACGTTTCGATAACTTTACAGCTTTCGTGGTCACGGGCCGCACATATAATACTAGTTGATTAATGGCCATATTTGTGGCATATTCTACAGTATAACGTATTTTTTGTCGTATAAAAATGTCATGAAAAATTAAGCAGTATGTTTTATTTTGGATGTCGCAAAAGATGAAAATATCTAAAGTATCATTGCGACGTACGCAAATATTGTAGAGCAGTTGTCAGTGGGCGGGGCTCGTAGTTTGTACACTCGACGGACATTGGGGCGAGGAGGTTCTCGGCGCGACCTCGTTCCACACGCAGCGCCACCACCGCGCCGCGCCGCGCCGCGCCGCGCCGCGCTCCGGATACGTCAATAGGGAATTACAAGTTCTTCCCTCACAATAATTTGTTATTTTTAATTTATTCATTTCTACTTAACTACATTATTTGGTTCCAAATTAGGACGAAATTACTTCTAAAGTTTGGTGAAGTGATATAGGTGGCCATTCATAACAATGTATTGATAAAAATATATTAATTATATAGTCCATTAATAAACTGTTACGCGGTTACTAATTAATGCGCTATGTTTTAACTTAGAACACAATAAACTGATTGTTTTTGTAGTTTTGCTACAAAAGCTACATTTTACTTAGAGACAGTAGTAACAAATGAAAATTAATTTGTCACCGATGATACTGTAGAGCGATTACAATAAAGCATGTAGCTATGTGACAAAATGTAGATCTAGGTATCGTTAGTTGCACCTATGTGCCGTGTTCGGCTGAAACAAGGTTCGATGTTACAAAATAAGGCCGGCCCCTTTACGGCAGCAGTCGGTAGTGTCGGCAGTGTCGGCGACGTCGGCGAGTACATGCAGGTGGGTCGGCGCGGAGTGCGGGGCGCAGCGGGCGGTGCGGCGCTGTAGCCCGGCGACACTGGAGCGCGCCTCACGTGCCGCTCGCTCAGTGCCCACTGCTCACTGCTCACTCTGCTCTACATATAATTCAGTTACAAGTGCTAAAACCGTGTGCTCCGCCATCACATAGCTCAATCAACAAAAGTTTCGTTTAATTATAGTGCAAGTGTACACCATTTTCGTGTTGAATGGAGTGTGATCGAAATTATTTGCAAGACAGATGTCTGTGTCGCGGGTCGAACTGATCTTTGCTGTTCAGCTTTTCAAGAAATATTATAAATTGTGAAAAAATATTTAGTGCCTCATAGTGACGGTATTAGACAATGATAATACTTTAAAAATATTGAAGTTATAAACAACAAATGCACTCGACCCGTGGCTGAAAATATTGAAAGAGCGTTGAAAAAGAGCAGTGATGGTGGTAGCTTCAGTCCGCAGTCGTCCGCGGAGCGCCGCCCGCCCGACCACCACCCGTTCGCGTAATATCGATTACGACAATATTGCACCCGTGTAACTCGCCACTAAATTAATGTCTCTGTTACTCTAGTTAGAATTTTAGGATTGTATTCGCAACAGATCTTGTAAGGATTGCGGTCAAACAAAGAAATATTCTTATATGACGTTGATAGTTCATTGGGTTAAAAACAATAGATCAGTATTTTCATTCAACAAACGATCTGTTACTTATATAACAAAGAAAAATATGTATGTTAGGAATAACTATAAACAGTTCTAGTTTAATATGCAAACATCTGGTTTATCCCCTCATGAAATCTCGTGATCCAACTTAACCCCCCCTTCCCCATCTCACCCCTGTTTGGTTCTTCTCCACTCGCCCTACTTTGCCCTGATTACCGCGGCCCTGCACATCTGTACACTAATGTCGGTCTGAATCAGGCGTAAATTCGGTAGCTCTTTTGTAAAACCATTAATTTTAGTATATTATCAGAGTTGTCGGTGTGTTCATTGAAAAAAATCTTTATTCAATGTCCGAAACACATACTCGAACGGTAACATTATGTATAGTTCGAATGTCTTCATCATCATAATTGTGATCCTGTAATGTGAGTCGACAAACTCATTGCATCACGTTATTCATTTCTCATTCACGTTGTTTGTGAAATTAATTTTGTTCGGTCATGATGGCTAAAAGTTTCAGAGTATTGATCGTGGATGGCCATAGTTCAGTTGTGAGGAGAGTCCCGTGGCGGACGGTCGCGTGCGGAAACGCTGCATCAACATTGTTGTCATGTGGCATATCATGGAATGTTATCAAAATAATTGCGTCATTTGTGATAGCCTACATAGATTGAATTGAGCTCTTTTAATGTCAGTGTAGTGTCCCTGACCAGCTAGTTACTTTTATTGTATACAAGTGATACAATTTCATTGTTGATTACGGTTTCCATTACTTTTTTAATTAGTGTAAATGGTGTAATTTCGTGACGTCGTTATTATGATATTAGTACTCAAGCTATTTTAAAATATTTGGTGCAATTTTCAATGAAAAGAAGTTGTTAGCGCGTGTTTATTTTGTTAACACGATTGAATGATATGCGTTATTCAAGAAGAAACATAATAGTATGTTTTATTGAACAGTATTTGTAGCACAACATCTTTGAACTCAATATACTTTAATTGAAATTACTGAAAGATAAATATACGTGATAAACTGGCAGGAAGTGATAATATTTTACGATGTTGACTCAATACTAGCTCTATCTTTTGGATGGACACATACATTGCTGTAGGTATAAATAAATGCTCCTGCTGTGACGAGCTTAAAAAATATTCTGGTAGTACTTGGCCATATATTTAATGCATGAATAGTATGTATTGGTTAAGAGGTTTTGTATACAATTTATTTTTGGCTGGCATGTTTACAAAATGTTGAGACAGCAATATCAAGAGACGAAGAATAGCAGACGGCGAAGATGAAGAAGTACAGACGCACTACTCATCCACCGTTCGTCTCGACTGGCGCCGTCCCACGCATCAGTCTTGTCGAATGGTGGGTGAGTGCTGTGTACCACAACATCACCAATAGAAGAACAAAGAACAAAACTTGTATATTGCATTTATTTTCAGGATGTAGGCTTATGTGGAATCTTTAATCAACGTTTTATGTTCACTTAGAACGAAGTGTAAAGCGCTTCTTTTGATTAGCTCTAGTATCTCTAGAAATAACTGACCTCATTTGATTTGTTGATATGCTCAACATTCATAATTTTTCAGCAATTTCTTGTTGCATTTTTGTATAAAGTATATCCTTTTAAATGTATTTACGATAAATAAATCTGCTGGCATGGCATTTAAGTGTAAAAAATGTCTTGGTCACGAACTATTCGAGTAAAACAGTATTTATAAAGATATTACAATTGGGTCATCAAAGAGCAATTGAGCTATTTTGTTCGTCCAAAAATTCCACAGCAAACCCAATGAATTTGAAAGTATATCACCCGCGCCCAGCTATTAGCCAATTGACCTCGTTCTCATTCCGCAAGGTTATATTCGGCCAGTTTTCCACAGCCCTGACCTGGATACGAAGAGGAAGTAGAAGAACAGATGACGTAACATTCTTAGTGCATCTTGCTACGTTTGGACTTCGGCTATTGTCGAAATCTGAGTATTGCAAGACATTAAGAAATTATTGCTTAGTGCACAGGGAATGTTGCGTCTACACTCAACTCATTGAAGAGCTGCCGATTCGATCAATTTGTACTTTGTAAATATATTCTTATTTTAACCATAAAAATGTGTATCGTTAGTTAAACTTATTTTAAAATGTTTACTCTTAGTACATTTGTTTTCTCAATGTTGTATAATGTTATTTACTAGGTCATTTGGACACGAAAGTTATATCCGTGGATCGTCATTCTTATGTAGGCTCTTCATAATTTGTTAAATTTTTTTTATAATATAAACAGATGTGCATCAACTGTAATTAGAAGGTCCTATATGTCTTTAAGGCTATTTATGTGATATGTTGACCTCGAACGTCATTATTAAATTTTTACATTTTATTGTGATTTATTTTGTATTTCCCTCCCCATTAATGTTGAAACCACTGTATGAGTCATTTGTATGAATTTCATAAAAATTGGACATTGTATGCAAGTCTTAAAATAAAGCCAACTTTTTGGAGCTATAAAGATCTCAGTATTTAGTAGTTACAATTTGGGTGTGTACTATCTGGTTAATAGTAGAGTAAAACCTCTTATACATTCTAAGTAAGAGTTATTTTTATGATATTGTCACTTTATTTACGTTTTACATTGAAATACTTTCGGTCGGAAGATATAAAAAGACAAAAAGGCGGTTGAAAGATATATTCAAAAGATATAGTCCTATGAAATATTTATTTGAATTGAAACTATATATATGCAAAAATAGTTATTTGAAAACCATACATACTATTTTTTAAACCGGGGTAAAAACGACAAAATTGTCGGCACGTATTATAATTATTACAGCACAAGTAGGTACGCTACCAAGAGCGTGGAACGAATTTTAGAATCGTGACTGAGTTACTGTAGCTTTACACAAGTCATATGTGCTCTGAAGTGATGCAGAAACATTTCCACGCTCGCAACATACGTACACGCTTCTGTACGTGGGTAATGCCCGGAGCTAAATATATTGCAGCAGATTTAAGTTTTATTTATACATATGTAGGTTGATCGTGTTAACGATGGATGTGGAACTCCTGTTACATTTCGCATCAAAGTCAGTCTTGAAATTTTCAGTTTACAGCTACAACAAAATTACTATAATAGGTGTATAAGTATAAACATCAACATGTGGATTTTTTTGTCTCTCGATAGTCGACACCGTTACACTTCATATTTGTATTAAATAATATATTAAACAAAATTAATATTTCCCTATAGCAATCGTTGCTGTCTTAATAACTGGGAGTATAAAAGACTCTCTTATTAATATGAAAAACGAGACGTAGTTCTCACAATAAAAAATGACAATCTAGATGGGAACATTGAGAAAAGAAACAAGTCAATTACACATATATTTAGTACACTTTATTGGACATCAAACCTTGTGAAAAATATACAACACATAACCTAGGGGATATTTAACTGTCCATAGTAATTTTGCAAAAACTGCTACTGATTAAAACATGGTGGAAAATATTCAAATTTACACATAATAAGTCATTTAACTCCACTTCATAATATCCTAATTAAAGTTCAAATTATTATTCATTTTATTTTATTAATGGACTATATTCATGATTCTGAACCTCCTATTAAAATAGGTGCACTCAAATCAAATAATAACCCTGTATGAAGAGTACTTTTGCCATTCTTATGGCTGCCGGTCGAAGGTTGTCTGGATATCTTCCATACAACCTTCGGGTGGACTTTCATGTTTCTTCAGCCATACCCAGTGTTTATTTCCATGTGTGTCGCCAGCCCGGCATTATATACGGGGTTCTCGTAACCCCAGCAAGTTACTGAGGGTGGGCGTAATTAGGAATGACTAATTATTAGACATGACAAATTCAATAAGAAATAAAAAAACTCTTGTTTCTTGTTCAAACATAAGTAACATTAACAACACAATTTCACAGGAATGGCGTTCTAGATGAATCGCGCATAAAATCGCCAGTACACAATATGCGCAATAAAAATTGAAACGCAGATCTCACAGAACACGTCTGCACAAGTTATAAACTTAAAACTCAAAATCTATGATGATCTATAAAATGTTGATGAAAAAATTGACATCGGTAGACGTGGCCGTGGTGGACATTTGACCGGAATAATTTTTCATATCTAATTGCCGAAACTCATTCTTTCCAATATATTTATTTATTTATTTAAACACTTTGTACAAATAAATAGTACAGGCGGTCTTAATGCCTAAGGGCATTTTCTACCAGCCAACCTTAAGGTAGTGCAGTGAGACGGAAGCAGGTGCTTATTAACTTACTTAATTTATTCCAATAAAATAAAAATGATAATTATTTTTATTTAGATTCTTTGTTTAATTTGTTTTAATTAGATTTTTTAAGTTATAATTGCGCCTGTCTCCGTAGACAATCCAGGGAAACGGATAGGCCACGATGACCAGGCTATGATGGGTATTGGGTATTCACTATTCTCTCTAATTTACCGATAGCAGCTGACAACAGAACTTTCATACATTTTTTTATATAACCTCTTTGCGGGTATCAAATTCTATAATCATACTACAATGAAAAAAATAGATTATTATAATTTTACCTACAATTTAAACAAAAATAAAAAATGAATCACTGTACAGCTGAAACCATTACCAGTTCTTGAAAATGTAACAATACATTAAATGAATTACAAGTTTATTTTACTATGCATTTTATTCGACAACGCCTTTAAAACCTTTCAGTCTTTATAGAAGATTAATTGATTTCGATTATTGACATTTGGGAATGCTACTCTGTACGTATTGGTCACACCCAACATTTGGAATTTACAAAATTAACTTTAGCAACACTGCTCAACCTGCTGTGACGTCATGTGAAGATAGCCGGCCAGCCGTCTCAGTCCATAGTAGCTGATGCTGGACAATTCTGTGTACGAGCTATAAGAAAATTCGACCACAGAAGTAATTGTTCTTAAAATTAATTGTAATGTATCGTTGTGACGCGATTTTATAACTTTTCTTCTTCATAAATTGATTACTGATCACGCTCTATAGAATTATAAAAATGTTGCTTCAAACTCAGTAACACATCTAACTAACTAGAAGGATAAACTGATTTTTTCCCATGCTAATGGAAACAATTATGCCGGCCTGCTAAGGTGCCTCTCCACACTACGGCGGAAGGACTCAGGATTGTAGGAAGGAGGGAATACGCGAGAAGGCAAACAATTCCATAGCCTGACGGTGCGGCATAAAAAATAATTTGAGAACCGTTTGGTTCGCGCCGGGATGGTTGGACCGTCAAGCCATGGCTTCGCAAGCCAGCACTTGTGGTTCTTATTAAAATAAGAAAATCTTTAATAGAATACTTTTTATGTCGTTACAAATAGTTTCAATTTTATAGACAATATATGCCTCGTATCAGGCATCTCTATGTTATAAACGAAGTAAGTTATATCCTTCGAGGAGCTAACATCGCATGGCGAGTGTAATCTCTTGTCTAGTGTCTACAGACTACACCAGCTAGGAGCGCGCATGTTGAGCACGTAGCGTGCTAGTTATGACACATGAGTGGCTTCGCGACCTTGCCGACAAATTAACATCTACACATTCTGTATAGAAATTTATACAAAACAACAGCTGCGTTATTTAAATGAACTTTGTCAGAATATCAGCGCATTTGGGTACTTGTACAGTAAAAATGGACATCGAATTGGCAACGACTATAAGTGACAGGTTAAAACTGGTAAATAAATAATTTTACAACGGAACTGTATTGTTGAAATAACAACAGCAATCTATGAGTAGGCCTGTGACTTCTAACCAATGCAACAGTGTCGCTGAAAGTATCTACTGTAATTAGACAATAACATTTAACGGTGAGACATGATAGAATTCTTCATTCTTCACACACGGGGCTTGATCCAACGTCATTCCAGCGCAGTGTTCGCCCTAATTGTATGTTAACCACTGATGCTCAACTATCATGCCACCGGACCTAATAACTATGAGCGACCTAGTGGCTGTTCTGACGTAGAATTGACGTCATAGCTAAGTTTATAGTGAAGACATGACCCAGTTTTAGATATTTATAACGTCGATGAGCGCTCCGGTCGTCGGGAGATTTCAAAGCAAAGGAGATGCGGCAATGAAACCAATCTATAATGGTTTCTTATATTCCAATGTAAAACAATTAAACGATTATTTTTACATGTTTTTGTTATTTTCCAATATGTATATTCTTAAGTCATCGTGACGGCACTGATATACATACAGACATACATACAGAATGTAATGCTGATATGAAATGGGGCAGACAAACTACGAAACTCCATTTACTCGATCCGGATAAATATCCTTAACATATTTTTTAGTTCTATCCACCCATGACTCTCTTAACAATTTTTCGTCGCTTCAGAAGGTCCTTGTAAATATTTTTTAAAGTTCTACTAACTAAAATAAGAAAAAAACAAAGTTTATCAAGCTCATCATGCCGCTCTTGATAACGCACTATTTGTAAATAGATAACTACATGCTGTAGGGTTATATTAGCCAATCGGAAGATATAAAGATTTCGGAAGATTGTGCGACACTTGGGTTTTTATTGTGAAAAGATAATAGTGACCCAGTGGAGTGTATTGCTTGTGGCGAGGCTACCCAGCACCCAGCAGTCGCTCGCAGCTGCTTACTCAGCACAAGCAACGCTCAGAGCATCTCACTCCGCCCTCCTGACCCGGCGGCACCCGCGTCTTCCCACCTACTAGCTAGTGGCTTTGTTGGCGCTTGACATACTTAGACAACTTGTTGCCCCCGTTTATACTACTCGAATTATAGGTATAGTTAAGATGCACCAAAATGAAGAAGTAAATGACATCTCTTATAAGGTTTAAAATTATGTAGTTTAAAGGACAGCTGAAAATTGGGGAGACGGCACACTGTGATTAATTATAATGAAGGTTCTGATAAAACCATACTTCTAATTACTTCTAACTTAGCTCTTTAGCCATTAGAGTCCTAACTTTTATAAATATTATATTAATTTGTTTTTCCTGCCCGAAGAAAATACTGGCAATAAACTTCACTATATGGCACGTAAAAATACCTACCCTATTGGTTTAATTAACTTGACCCAAAATTAAAAGCCGAAATAGCTTGAGTACTAAAACGTGTAAACAAATATTCTATGAGTCACTTTCATTTTACAATATAATTTATTTTTCAAATGTATTGTGTTATAAGTAATAAGGGTAATGTCTGTACAATTTTCACAATTAAGGGATCGAAAAAGGAGTGAGCTCTTTTCTAAAGTATATCCATAAACTTAAAGTAAATCTATGAGCATACTAAAGACAACTCACAGTAACTTTAAATATCTATGTAATATGTATAATGAAATGCATAATAATATAGCGTCTGTAGAACTGACAGCAAATCTTCATTATCATGTAATTATAACTACTTACTACTCGTATAACTTATAGTCAGTAGTCATTTGTTTATTGACCCTTATTCCATGAAAAATATAATTGTTTTAAAAATATTATACATAAAGGAATTGCATGATAGCTTACTGGCAACAATTGTTGAGTTATTACAATATTTTATAATTTATTTTATCAGGTTAGGTGGCTGTGAAATCCCCTTTTATGTCAACATTTTCAGTCACTTTATTTTAACTCTTCGTGTATATCATCACATGAACGTTCGAAATATGAATGAATTGAATTTTGAAATAAAATGAAGTCACGTCGCTCGTGGGAACTGCTCACTGAAGCAACGGCCGTGGTTTCAAATGTTATCGCAACAGATGCGAGTATGTATACGTTGCGAAAAACTATACGTCGCGTCGCATGTGCTATGTCGTAACTATTACTGCTGAGTGCTGACGATTGCATCGAAACTCGAAAGTACTAAATCTACTGTTACTCCTACCTGTATAAATATTTATGTCAATACCATGTAAAAAGAATAGTAGTAAGTAAAAAGAATGACGGACCTTCTTTAACTCGTCATCGCATTACTACACCCATTCATTGCATATGCGAAGACATATGACGTTGCATAGTTTACGGTACTGTACTGAAGTTAAGTAAATACATTAGAAAGGAATGTCTCAAGTGTAGAGCTTAGAATTTTCTTTCTAATGATCTGCAGGTAGCGCCGAGCGTGTTTTACTCCTTTACAGTATGAACTACTAAAGTCTAAACTGTGGAGTTTAATCCCAAAATAACTGTTAATAGGTATTGTAAACCTATTTTTATATGATTTAAATTAATATAAATATTTATTTTCGTTTTACGTTTTTCCAGATTTGTCTGACAAAAAGTTTGAAATTAGGTTAATCCAAGGACTTTGCCGTAATATTTGTGTTTTATTATGTTGCTATTCTGTATAATAAGTGTAGAGGAGGCCAGTGCTTACTCGTCACCAACCTGATAGAGTCACCTATCTATGCGAATTCAATATGATCGCTTATTTGGTCCTATTTAGGACAGGGAACGCCTAACGCGCCGGCCCACGTAGGCAAATGTACGCTGCTTCGAGCCACCAGCGGCCATGTGCCACACTATATCGGTTGCGGTCAGCCTTTGATGCAGTATACCTCAAGGCTCGTTAGTCATTTCGATGGGAAAATACATCACTAAATTTTAGACTGCTGCTTTCCCGAGCCGTTGGATAATTCTATTTATTTATGTTACACAGTATACGATTCTGTGTATAGAAAAACAATTATGTTAATTAATTAATTTGTATTTGATTATACTAATTAGTTTGACTCTACTCCACAATTGAAATTTTAGTGCAACTTTGAATCAGGTATAGATATTTATAATAATAATAATAATAAATTTTTATTTCCAATAAGTAGTACAAAAGAAACAACACATAAGCATGTACATACAATATGGCTGCACAGAAAAACTTGTACAAGGCATTATATACAAGGTAGTCCGATTCCTAAACTGAGTCATGCTCGTACTATAGGAATCGGTTTACATCCGTTTTACATTAGCTATTATGTAGCATCGACAAGGTGGACATTGTTGTACATTTAATTTCTATAAAAGTAACAATTACAATGATATATGTATTTTTAAAGTGGAGTTAATATCAGGATAAAGTAATAATTATGAAATAATATTAAAAGTAAGTTAATGTTAATTACAATTTTTGTTTAGCACTGTATCAATTAATAATAATCTAGTTTTGCTGCGTGAGTTTTTATTTTAAAACCTTCGATCAAATATACACTAGATACACAGTTCCCTGTAAAAGTTCTGTTAAAAAGTGGCACCGATGCATGACATTAAAAAAAGTAAACAAAAAGATCACATATTCCAAATATATTAACACAAATTCCACCTTATTCCTGGAGCTTAAAGTAGCTTTTCAAATAATATTGTCTAAAGTTTTACGACGTTTTAGATGCAACGGTCGGTGCGTGACTGAAGGCGAAAGAGTGCTTAAGCACTCTTTTTTGGTGCCATTTTCTAAGCGCTCATGTTGTATCTAGTGTATATTTGATCGAATTTTAAAACCATTAAAAGGTTTTCAGTTTCATTGTAATCTAAAGATTGTAACCAAGCACATAATTTTTGTTTTGCTTTATATTTACATAGTTTATACAGGGAAATCTTGCTGTTTATTTTATTGTACAGTCTAGAAGTTAGGGCACTGTACTGTCGGCTTGCGAATGTAGTCCGACATTTTACGGGCTGGCAGACAATAGCACCTAGTCTTTTTCTTGCCGTGTTCTTATTAAAGGGGAGGTTAATATGTCTTCGCAGAAGGGCACGGAGAAGAAATATCTGCCTCACGGTTAGAACTTTGCTCTCCTTATATAATTTGGTAGTGGGGTACAGACGTGGCTTGCGATGCATGACCTTGAGGATGTATCTCTGTGCTCTCTCTAATTGCAGAAACAGAGTCTTATGAGCTCCACCCCAGGCAGGGATACAGTAACTGAGAAGAGATTGGCAAAGAGCTACATACACTGTCTTCATAATGGTAGGATCTGCAGAGTAACGGAGATTTTTGAAAATGTAAATAAGCTTTCTTAGCCGCTGTGTGAGGGTGGTTATTTGTGGTCGCCAGTCAAGTCTTTCATCAATTAAGATTCCTAAATACCTTATGGAAGTAACATTTTGCAATGGCATGCAGGTGCAGTTTGTTTTACTATTATTCGTGCATTGGTGAGCGATGAGAGACAATGTTACGGCAGGAGGGATTTTTGTATTTTGAATATAAAAACATATGTACTTGGTCTTTTCTACATTTAGTGTGAGCAAATTTGAGGATAACCAAGAGTTTACTCTTCTCAAAATGTCTTCACCAAAAGACTTGGCCTCTAACCAGGTGTCACCATATATTAACAAGGCTGTATCATCAGCATATGCAAAAATTTCGCAGTTTGTGATTTTCATCTTACACAACTCGTTTACGTACACCAAGAACATAGTGGGCCCAAGGATACTCCCCTGTGGCACACCGTAGTTAATTTTTGCCTCTTCACTTACTTTGTTATCAATCTTCACCGCCTGGGTGCGATTTGTCAGATAACTTTTAAAAAGATCCAAGGTCAGTCCACGAACTCCTATGGCTTCCAATTTTGATAAGAGGATAGGGATAGAAACCGTATCAAAGGCCTTCGATAAATCCAAAAATACACCATAACACTTAAAACCTTTATCTAATTTGTCAACTACAGCCTCGGTGAAATTTACGACAGCATCTTCAGTGGATATACCAGCTCTAAACCCATATTGATTCTTAGATATAATTTCGTATTTTACGAGGTAATCTGTTAGACAATTGTTCAATATCCTTTCTAGAATCTTTGACACACTACTCAAAATTGATATAGGTCTATAATTTTGAACCTGATCTCTATTCCCATCCTTATGAATAGGAGTTACCAGGGCTTTTTTCATGCTATTGGGGAATATCCCTGTGGCAATAGAGGTATTACATATGTGAGTTATGGGTGATATCAATTTATTGCTAGATAGTTTAACTATTAGGGGTGGTATATTATCCCAACCTGCAGCACAGTTTCTCCGAAGTGAGGCAATAATGGTAGCCACTTGCTGTTCAGTGACCGGTGTGATAGCTAGAGAGTTGCAAGGTGGAAACAGTTCGTTGTGTGGACTTTGTATGTCTGGAAGTCTGATTTTGGAAGCCAGCTTCTCTCCTAGGCCAACGAAATACTGGTTTACGCAGTTTATAGATGTGTGCTCATCAGCTGACAAGTGAAGTAGTTCCGTTGGAGGTGTTGTCTGACGTTTTCTGCCTGTGATTGAGTTTATAACATCCCATATGGCTTTGGTATTCTTACCAGCATTAGTAAACTGTTCCTTTTCGTATTTGCATTTGAGTTTTCTGAGTAAATCGTTACAAAAGTTGCGGTATCTCTTATAGGTTATAAGAAGAATATTGTTGCTGCTATTTTTCCTTACATCCATATGCATTTTATCGCGGTTTCGAATGCACCGAAGAAGACCTTCTGTCATCCAGGGTTTTAGCAGGCGACTTCGTCTTGTAACAGTCTTTTGCGCCGTGTGTATACTAATACAGTTCTTTATTTTAGAAATCAGTATATCAGTTGCTAAATTTGCATCATGAGCTTCCATAACTGGTCCAAAATCACATTTATTGATGTCTTTTTCAATTTCAAGATAATTCAGTTTAGTAACATTATGCTTTGTAAAACCATAGTAGTTAGTTTTGCGCTGTTAGAGAAAAAATAATACTGGTTGGTGGTCTGTTATATGCGTATCCAATATCACGTTTTTTGCCGGAGCATCGGTTTTTACTAAAATATGATTAAGGCAATTTTTGTGTCTCGTAGGACGCGTATGCGCTGGAAGTAGTCCCAAGGAGGCCGCGACAAGAAGATATTCGTTACAATTTCGATCACAATTATTCTCCTTTTTAATGTCAATGTTCATATCACCTATGACGACTATGCTTTTGTATGTTTTTATTGAACTTACAACGTTTTCTAGACTCGCGTAAAAATTTGTAAGGTCCAGGTGTGATGGAGATCGATAGAGCCCAACAATGGCTGTAGTACCAATAGTACATAACAAGCAGTTTGCATCCAAAAATCGTGGTTCCGATACGACACAATTCAGTGAATTTTTAACGTACACTACGATTCCATCGTTTTGATTAATATTATGTGTAGAAGTGTAACATGTATAATTGTCAAGAACTGGAGCATGATCTAGAGACTTTAGCCAACATTCGGATAAAATGATTACATCTACATCAAAGTTAAATGTGGTCAACATAGTTGCAAATTGATCAAAATTTTTATTTATGCTTCTAATATTGAGATGTATTATCTTGAGTTGGTCATTAGGCCTGGGAATTAATCCACAAACCTCTAGAGGCGTACATGTGTGGGTAAAAGCTAATTTACAGTGGTCTATTTCATTATACAAACAACTATTTTTATTGTTCATTATATTGTTTGTACAACTCTAATAAACCAACTCAGTAAAAGAGCAATTTATGAAGCTGAAGAAACACAAGATAAATGTCAGGCATGTCCTGAAAAACCGTGATATTGCGAAGAGGGTTACAGATACATAAATGTACTTGGCTCCTATGTGGTAACGGTCATCAAATATTTTAAGAACAAGCAGCTCTAAAGTATTCTTATGAAAATTATGTTCATATTTAAAACAAGTGAATAAACATAGTATAAAAAACAATTGATTACTTACAAAAAAAAGATAGCTCGGTAATTTAAAGTTGTGGCGCGCGAATAGAACTACGACTAATTCTGATAATAGTCATTGCTTTGTCTCCAGATTTTGTAGGCATTGCTCAGTTTTTACTAAGTATGTTTCTTTTGCATCAGTACTTCTACGCAATAGTATTTTACCGTTCGATATCCAACAGAACATAAATTTGTTACGTTTTGCAAATTCGCGTGCTAAATAAAACAATCTTTTGACTGTTTTAGAGAGATGTTCATCAATATATAGGGGTTTTGGATCGCCTGGTAGACCTATGTTTCCTGTGTTCAGTTTTTCTGGAACTGGGCGCTTCTTGTTGTGATTTCGCATGGCTGAAAGGAATTCATTTTTGAGAAATACTGATGTGAATTCAATAAAAATCGACCTTGGGTGACCAGGTTTTCCAGGAAGCCGGTAAATGTCTCTAATATTTGCACTTGAGATTTCCATTTGAACAAGTCTCCCCAATTTTGCAGCGAGCTGGAGAAGCGAGTTTGTGGTTTCGTTTGGGGTTACAGGCATGTTCCTAACCTCAATAGCTGATGGGCGATGTGTTTGCTGCAGATCTTGTATTTGGTTTTCTAGGTTGATGATGGTACTATTTAGGTCTTCACGTAGCTTTTCCAATTGTGATACTTTGCCAACGATATCTTCATAGTCCTTATACAACGATTCAATTGACTGTTCTATTTAAACTAATATAAGGCATAGGTCCTACATGTTTGGTACTTGGCGTCCCGCCTTCAATACGTTACGCATATATTTTGATTTGTTGGCATTAAACAAATTAATCAACACGCACAAGTTGCATGAAATAAATATTATTTTTTTGTTTGCAGAGGTACTTATTATTTTTTGGTTTTTAGTGGTTTTGTTTTGAAGTCGGTTATTATTTTTTTATTTAATTAAATTTAAAATAGTTATAAAGAACCAGAAAAAAATAATGTCAGCCGATACCTACATTATAAAAAAATGAGGTATTAGTAAAATGAAGGTAGTAACGAACAACTGTGCGATCTGTTTATTAATATGCTAAGTGCATGTGGTGTGCGGTGTGCAGTCTCTGCGCAGTACTACAGCATG
This sequence comes from Hyles lineata, assembly GCA_030180105.1. Lineage (NCBI taxonomy): Eukaryota > Metazoa > Arthropoda > Insecta > Lepidoptera > Sphingidae > Hyles > Hyles lineata. Next base: position 2,578,855 of record JARJEE010000041.1, read on the forward strand.
CAGGGGGAGTGGCCGGTCTTACCTCATCCAAAGGATTCACTGTTTCTACTTCACAAATACCTATGCTGATACCTGCTCTCTTTAATACCATAATTCGTAATTCGCTGTCCATATTTAATTCTGCCGCATCTTCAAGTAGAACCATATCTTTACCAGCTGATATATGTCCCACTTCAGGGCACGGGCCTCCTCTATAATCGGGAGTACGATTGAGAGTGGTTAGGCCATATAGTCCACCACGTTGGCCCAGTGAGGTTCTACTGAAGCAATATTCATTTATTGAATGAATATATGGTATAAATGTGCGGAATCAATGAATTTATGCTGTTTGTTTTTTCCCATTGCTGCAATATCTAGGATAGAGCTGACCGCTTTTCTCCAGAATGTTATATAATTTAAAATTTAAAATAGGTATAGTAATATTTGTTGCCATATTGAGTTTAATGTTTATCCTTTTTATGCTTATTATTGATATTTATTTAACGCTTAATCTTGATATTATTTTAACATTGATACCAAAGTATAAACTAGCATTAAGCTTTGATGTTTTATTTTGGACTGATTATGAATTTATATTTTATGGGTACAATCATATTATAGAAGATTCGCCATCTTGGCGACAAGACGTCGTGCTCGTCGCCATGATGGCTGCAGCGGTGCGAGCGGCGGCCTGGCTCCGTTCCAGATAAATCGATAAACACAAGTACAATAAATCCGGCGTACGTTTTCCGGGTCAATCTTATTGCCGTGCTCTATGCGACGGCCCTAGCCAAGGTCTGTGGTGTGTAGTGTGTGGGTACCTTCTAGACTCGCCCTTGTGCTAGTTGCATCCAACCTTGCTCTGACGGGAGCGTTTTAAGCGCTCGCTCACCTCGCTCGGTGAAGCTGCGAAGGCCGCCTAACACTAACGCTGACATATTTCAAATATAAAGCATACTTTACTCTTGAAGAAGGTAGATTCACTAGTCATTCAAATGCTGAAAACAGAGTACTGATTAAGTGATCCCTTCGATGATCACGTCTTTCCTTAGTCAATACTCGCAAAGAATATGAAAATATCTTCTAAATATTGGATTTCAAAATGGAATTATTTGTGATAAAAAAACCCAAATTAGTTTGACGCAGTTTCTGAAAAATAAATTTAGGTAGTATATTCGTGTAACGTATTTTGCACACAAAGAATTCAATACATTCATCACATTTGTTCGAGAAAATAATATTATAAGACTATAATTTTAGTTTTTCATGACGTGCTCGCTGACCTCTTTTCATTATGAAGTATGAGCGCCACTGAAACGCAAAACGAATTCTGGCGCTACGCTGCGTATAATCGAATCACACGTAATCTCGTTGTGTGCAGGATGGAGCTCGTAAAATTATCTGACATCGCGTTTTATGTACTGCGTTCAATATTGCCGTAGCTCTGAATAAAGAGCAAACTATATTCGGAATTAAATTATAAACTTATAGTTTACACATATACATATTATTTGCAGCCAGATAAATATTCAAAATATGGATGTTTAAAATTTATAACGTAAATGAACCAAGAAAAGAAAGGGCTTAAACAAAGACAAAGCATGAAGACAACTGACATTGTCGCTTAGGTAACTAGCCGGGATACTGAGATCGGGAACGGAGAGTGGAAAGTATATAAACATTTACTACGAAAGCTGCGCTCCAGTAAATATTACATGCTCATATTAAACGTGATTTACTAAGATAAAATTATTCGCGCCTCATTTATTGGTATTTAAATCGTTATTATATTATATTTAAATTAATGACTATGTAATCTTGTGTATATAAACATCTGTAGTAAGCAGTTGATATTTTCATAACAAACGGCACAAAGTTAGCGTCGACACGGCAATATGCGAGTAATGAATAATGAAGTCGCAGTACGCCGCGTACTGGTGTGATCGAAGCAAGCCTTTGTTCTTGAAGTACGCCAGATATAATCGGGTGTAGGGCGGTACCTGTAACGATATGCATCTCGAGCCGAATCAATATCGGCGGCGTGCAACGCGCATCGAGGTCGCGCGGGTCGCGCCGCGTTGTTCCAGTGACCCGGTTAGCGTCCCCCTGCCCCCTCGCCGCACCGTACCGCACCGCCCCTCCCCGCCGCGCCGCCCGGGTGCCAGCCACGCCTTATCTCGGCGGATAAGCTAAATAGCGTATCGCAGGAAGTATGTATTAGTGTGGATGATTTAATGATTGATACTATTATGTACTAGCACGACGTTTAAAGACGTTTGGTGTTACGATACTCAATACACGTCTTACTCACATTCATAGGTAATCGCTACAGATTTTTAATTACGAAAATCTGCAATGATTTGTACCAGAAATAGACGTAGGTTAAAGGTAGGATTATTCACGTAAGTCGTGAATATATTACGGACTATAATTATAGTTATAATGCCACTACGATTAGTTAAGATTTCTTTGTCTCTAATGGCAAATCTGTTTCGCCTTGTATATTCTGTCGCATATTGGGCATCAATTCCTGACTCTCCGGGCTGGTTATAAATAGAAATATCAAATACCACTTTGCCCGGTCCGGATTTGAACCCGAGACCTCCGTGTTGTAATCGTATCGTAATTCAATTGCGCAACCTAGGCATTCAAGAGTCGATGTATAAATCTAGACGAAAGATAAAGGAGTTTGCCAAAAGATATGTACTTACATGAAACATTTCAATGACTTCTACATTTAATAGTCTCAAATATTGGGAATTAAATATCTAACAAAAGAGATAACGGTGAAGAAGAGCTAGGTTTACTGAGATTTTCAAAAGTTTTCTTCATAGGTAATACAAATGAATAAATAAAATAGAAATAGTACCATATGATGCTAATCAATTTGATCTCACAACTGCAGAACTGTAATGGTTAATTGGCAAAATTGCAAGCTTCTGTTTGCTATGCAAATGTTTTTTTTTTGTGGCTGATGGACAGCTGCCGGTATGGGAACAATAAGACGCACTGATAAATAGCATGAGTATTCTTAAATTCATCTTTTCATTGTACCTGGTGGATGCGACGTCTGCGTGGGGTTGGCGGAACACGTTTTCTTTCATAGATGTTGCAGAACGGTTTGGATTATAGTTAAAGGATCTGTGGGGCGTTATTTTTTTCCGACACGAAATACGAATGTTCGAAGTCCACGTATAAAGTAAAAGATTTCCACTTCTAATAACCAATACTCTTCTCTATTAATTATTCCGAACTTAGTCTAAGTTTACGACGGTACGATAGGGCATTCGAATATTTTGTAAAAGTATTCAGGCATATTCCTACAGTTTTACGTATAAGTACGAACATTCGTCGTCGTGTCGGAGTATACTCGTAGAGCAACCTCCTTGATTTCAATCTCCGGGTATAATCCAGTATTGAATAACAGGTGCTTTTATACATACTAAAATATTTAAAAACACGAATTGGCCCAATCCGACTCAAGATTCGAGAATTTTAATACACTTTAAGAGCAAATTAATATTTGAAAGGCGTTTGAGTATTCAGTATTCGGCCGTTATACACACAAGACCCTCAACAATGTTTCTGTTGTACATCTTTGTCCAATATAAGAATGTATCTACTCAATACTTACTGTTGATACTGCACACTATAGTGACTTTTTGGAGTCATGTGTGTATTGATAGTCAATTACCACGCACTATAACGGCGAAGGAAAACATAATGAGGAAATATGCAAAAATGTTGTGTCGTAGGAGGCCCGTGCCCTGCAGTGGGACGTATATGGACTGATATAGTACAGTACAGTAATACGTAAAAAAATTGTAGTCGTAGTTTTTTCAACCTGGTAAACCATTGCGTGACAAAGATGTTGATGGCATTCATGTAGGTGTTAGCCCCGGTAAATAATTAATACAAGTTATTATAGTTAATTCCGAGACCCGATTTCTCCATTGGTTCGGTAATATTTGTATACGTTTTAGACCTTTTGTGTCACAAATCTAATACTGCGCTGTGCGGTATTTCGCTGTATTCAATAAGCACATTGCAACTGTCCGGAGCAACCAATATTACGTTCCACTTAATCATGTGCCTCCTGTGTACGAATATAAAAATATATCAAATACAAATAAATATTTTATATTGTTTGTCTATAAACTTATACTATATCGAAATTCGGCAATAGGTTAGCCTGGGAAAATAATTACTTTTTTCTAGATTAATAATAATCTTTAAGGAAACTGAGAGGTAGTAACCAGAAAGTATCAATGTGTATAGAAAATATACTTCTGGATAAGAATATGATTTTGTATTGGGAATATATTTTATAATTTTTTTGCATAACGGTTTTGCACTCTTTAAAGCCAATACACGAGAAACTGACCAATTTCACATTCCTTTAATGTCAGTTTTTAACTAGTTATGATGGCACTCTATTATTTATTTACCTATTAAATTTCCTAGGTGCGTTGGAGTAACAACGCAATAGTTATGAGTGATAAGAGATTACGTTCTTACTCCTTCCATCCTAGTATTACGGTACCCTAACACACATTATTATATTATTATTCTTCTATTAAATAATATTATTTCTTGTTTTTAACTGTAAAAAGTATTTGCGTAGACTCGACATCCTGGTATATGGAATCTGCAATATATATTCGTTTGCCCTGATTATTCCCTCGGGTATGTGACGTGGACTGAGCTAGTTTCTCACAATGGTTCAATGCGGCCTGCTGAGTGGATATAATTTATAAAAATGGAGGCCAGTGATGCGTCAGTTTCACTCTGTCATAGGGTTTCTTCCTGACGCGGCTTAAACGCTGTTACCATCGTCACATGGTAATTATTGGGGTCGATGGCTTAAAGTTTCTACTTAGGAATGAGTATAATTGTGTTTTGAGGCCTATATTGGCATCAAACCTTCAATAGTGGCAGTGCATTGGCATTCTTATGATTTTCAATCAGATCTGATGGACTATGTTCACAGTTATCTAAAACTATCAAGCTTTATTCATAGAGAGTTCTTGGATATTAATGTTTCGTAACTATACGTGTTTATTTAAATTTTTGAGAGTATCACACCTATTTGTGATTTCCATACTGTTCAGAACTGATGTCCAGAAAGAGTGCTCATTCGCAACAAGACATCACTCTTGCCCGTCGGCCGTCGACATTATCATGCCGGAATATTCGCCTACTTCTTCGTGCTGCGTATAGAAGTAGTTTTCATACATAATTCTAGTTATGTACATATGTACGTAGATATAATAGATATATAACGGTGAGGTCAGCGTGATGGACTATATGGCCTAACCACTCTCAATAGTACTTTCGATTGTAGACGAGGCCCTTAACCATCAATGGGCCCTATATACGCTGATACAGACTAATGACTACCTATGGACGTGCTGTTAAACGAACTAACGTTGTTTTCAGATGGATATCTACGTGCAGACGGCGAGCCCCATAGTGGAGCAGGTGCTGAAGGGGTACAATGGCACGATATTTGCGTACGGACAGACCGGCACGGGCAAGACTTACACGATGGCGGGCAGCAACTCGGCGCCCGAGCTGCGTGGCATCATCCCTAACTCCTTCGCGCACATCTTCAGCCACATCGCCAAGGCGAAGGACGATGAGAAGTGAGTACTGCAATGCCTAATACTGCCCAGTATTACGGTCGTTTGCACCACCGACACCATGCTCGCGGGTTGGAATCCCACGGCATACCACTGATTTTCAGTCATGAGTATATGAGTAGTAAATTACCAAACAATTTACGGTACATAATTTATATGGTAAGTATCTGAAATGAAAAATCCGTAGACCCGCCATATGACAGCGTAGCAGACTATAACCAAAAGTATTAGGTTATAGAAGTTGAGGTTAAAAGCAGGCGTCCCTATATTTGCATCGTATGTATCGGACGCATCGCATTAAACGGATCTTAGAATGCTTTGTATAGAAATTTGTACAAGTGTGTCCACTGGTTCCCACGTACACATCGCACAAATTTACCCGTCGGCAACGCCGATGCTGAAGACCTGAGAGGCAATCCAAGCAAATCCGATCACTGCTGATACTATGGATGCATTGTAAAAAGATAATCCGTTAGATGCCATGCATCCGGTGCGAATACATCGACGCCTGCCATGAATTGCCAGTTAGTTAAATTCAATTGTAATTTTCAGTTGTAAAAATAAACTTTATAGCAATGTTATAATTACGCAGGCGTATATTTATAAAACAAGCTGAAACGTTACTGAAGCGTAGTGTGTAATGATATTATGTTTAAATGCATTATTCATGTAGTCGGTCAGACAGAAAATTAATTTCAGTAAACGTAATATGTATATTTTGTTTTTCTTCTTTCCTTATTCCGCGTAACCTGCTTCATCGTAAAATACTACATTTCTTAAACCCTTATGGTTTTATTCATACACAGTTTGTAAACCTATTTTAGTTTTTTTGTCTTCTTGTTTATCACTACATGGTATAAAACAAAGTCGCTTTCTCTGTCCCTATGTCCCTTTGTATGATTAAATTAAACTACGCAACGGATTTTGATGCGGTTTTTTTTAATAGATAAAGTGATTCAAAAGGAAGGTTTATATGTATAATACGTACATATTATTGTAAAGAAATCTATATGCAACCGGGCGAAGCTGGGTTGGGCCGCTAGTAAATAATAAACAAGAAAACTACCAAAAACCTAAAAAGTATATAAATAATTATATATTCTATTTTTTCTGTAAATAGTGAGTAAGTATAATTTAAATTAATAAATAACAAACTATTCGATAACTAAAATAGGATAACAAACTGTTCATGAATAAATCCGTAAAAATTGGTTTATTATAGTGTATGTGTATTGTACGCATACTACGAAGTATATGATGTAGATTTGTTTAGTGGCATTATCCAACGCTTGTATAGAAAGTATATATTTACTTATGTATAAATAGAGACTGACACTTCAGGTTCCTGGTATGCGTGACGTACCTGGAGATTTACAACGAGGAGGTGCGCGACCTGCTCGGCAACAACCCGCACCAGAGCCTCGAGGTCAAGGAGCGACCCGACATCGGCGTCTTCGTCAAGGACCTTACAGGTATATCGACTGTGCACTATATCACTTGTTTACAATACAAAGCGAATCCTTTATTTCATTTGAAAACAATCTCTGTTGAGAATCAGTGTTGCCAACCTAAAGTTAGGTGTGGTAAATGAATGGGAATGTAGAATTGTGCAAACACAAAGTTATCTAAGCGAGTAATTTTATAATACTTTGTTTTCTGTCTGCACCATCTAAATGTCGACTGACAGAGAATGCCTCAGCCATTAAGTCCGCGTTTATACAATATTGTATATAAAGCATAAATAAAATAAAACATAATGTTGTCGCGTCAGGCTACGTGGTGCACAACGCGGACGAGCTGGAGAAGATCATGGCGGTGGGCAACAAGAATCGGCACATCGGCGCCACCGCCATGAACACGGAGAGCTCGCGCTCGCACGCCATCTTCTCCATCACCGTGGAGAGCAGCAAGCGCGCCGCCGACGGCAAGACGCACGTCAAGATGGGCAAACTGCACCTCGTCGACCTGGCCGTGCGTACTTCACCACCCCCCACCACACCGTTACCCAACGCGAATATTGCCTTATCATTTTAAATAATTCACTATAGGAATTCCCTGACGGGGTGCAATTTAGTGATACAAAAGGCCATAGCCACACGCTTTCTTCATATTTTCCCTAAAAGTTACTGGCGGTCTCTCATATGTGAGTGGCCGCCTGGGTGCAAATGCACTGTTTAGTCTGAAAAACATTGTAGCCAGAATACCTAACTACTGGACATATTGAGACTTAACATCCTATGTCTCAGGATGGCGATTGCAGTGAAATGTCAAGCATTACCTTGTATTTCAAGTTGTTGTTCAGTTTTGCTACTGTTTATGAGCTGTCGTATCGCTTACCGTCAGACGAACGGTATGTTCGTCTCGATATTTAATGTAATATAAAAAAAACAGGCAGAGGTGCCACTAATATCGGCTATCGCTCCTAGTTCAATTATTTTTGTCTCAAAAAAGTCAGATATTAGAAAAGCATAATTATGAATACACTTGACGGCAGGGTTCCGAGCGACAAAGCAAGACGCAGGCGACGGGCACGCGGCTGAAGGAGGCGACCAAGATCAACCAGTCGCTGTCGGTGCTGGGCAACGTGATCTCGGCGCTGGTGGACGGCAAGAGCACGCACATCCCCTACCGCAACTCCAAGCTCACGCGCCTGCTGCAGGACTCGCTCGGAGGAAACTCCAAGACTGTCATGGTAACGCTGCACTCATCTCTACTTGCGTCAATACTATAGTTAAACATACTTACACACGTGTGTATGTCTCATTACATAGCTTAAACATTCTAATCGCCCACTTTGAACTTTTTATCTCCATTAAAAGGTAGGGAATCGAATAGAGAAATAATATGACCTTCCGTCGTTCGCTAGAAGTATGCCATGCTATTGAATTGCTGCTTAATGCTCTTACTGGTTGACTCGAGATTATACGAAGTAGGAAACTCGTAAGCCGGCTAACTGTGTAATAAGAATCTCTCGTTTCGGGTCAAGAAATTCGAGAGCATATAATGAATTTGTAACAAGTTATGTGTACATAAGTAAATGTAAATAAATATCTGTGCAGATCGCGACGATCGGTCCGGCCGACACTAACTACGTGGAGACCATCAGCACACTGCGCTACGCCAACCGCGCCAAGAACATCGAGAACAAGACGCACGTCAACAGCGAACCCGGCGACGCGCTGCTCACCAGGTGACACACATGCACGCACACGCACACATACAGACACGCACACATACACACAAGCACACGCGCACGTACACACACGCACACGTACACACACGCACACGTACAAGCACACGCACATGCACGCACGTAAACACACACTGCACGACATATCAGTATCAGCCCATAATCACTCACTGTGGACCACGAGACTCCTGCACGAGCGAGAGTTCGATTCAAAAGTCTACGATGATAGACATAGACACTCTCCGTGGCGCATTCGGTTAAACGCCGCCTGCGAAACGAGAGGCCGTGGGTTCGATCCCCGCACCGAGAGAAATGTTTGTGCGGCCCACAAATATTTTTTTCGGGTCTGGGCGTTTGTGAGACCGGAGAGTCTCACATAATTCCTGATATCCACGACACAAGAATTGATCTTAGTGTGGGGTCAGGACTATGTGTGTGACTGTTGGGTGTTATTATTACCTATACATACTCGGTGCACTGAAACATTGACCACTGACGCAGCCTACTAATGCTGCCCAAAATGCGCTTATTTTCTTGGCTTGGGCATTTCATATAAGATATTAAATAATTGCCCGACCTGGGTGTCAAACTCAGAAACTGACTAGTCACAGTTCATGCTCGAGCTGGGTTACGTTCGTTTTTAAACCATAATTTGATTTTTACGGTTGTATTTTAATTTTTAGGTTTCAACAAGAAATCGATCAGCTCAAGAAGCAACTGGAGGAATGCAACGGTGTGTATTTTGATATTATAGTAACTTAATTAATTAATAATTAGCTATAGCTAATATTAAAAGGGATTAATATTAATAGATGCAGGCCGCTTCCAACAGGTCGATGTGGAGATTCTTGGGAGGCCTATGTTCAGCAGTGGACTTCCTGTAGCTGAAATAATGATGACGATGATGAATATTAAAAGGAGCGGTCCGTAAACATGCTATGATTCATTATTAATGTTATATTATAAAATGTGACGATTACCCACGTGAATTCTTTAAAATAACCTGGTTATCCTGTCATTAGTTATAATTTGATTACAAAGTAGCCTAAACCCTACGCTACTTAAATTTTTAGTGTCCTAAGTAAATACAGGAACCCGCGTCCATATCCCCGAAATATAGGTAGTACCTACCACCATTAGTTCGCCGAGCTTATTGTTTTCAAGAGGTGGGCGTGTCTACCGGGCGAACTTACTTCTGGACGCAGAATGCGTAGTAATACATGGAGTACATAATTGTTTGTCTCCCTTAGACGTGGAGGAGGAGGAGGGGGAGGAGGAGGAGTTGTCGGAGGGCTCGGTGTCGGACGCCACGCTCACCGACCCCGAGCTCGACTCGCTAGACCCGGAGGAAAAGAAGATCCGCAGGAAGATGCGCCGGGAGGAGAAGGTACCCCTCACTTACCGCACTTTTTTATTTTAAACCGACTTCAAAAAAAGAGGAGGTTCTCAATTCGACTGTATGTTGCTTTTTATGTTTGTTACCTCATATTTTTTACGCATATATTTTGATTTGTTGGCTAGTCAAGTCATTAAGCAAATTAATCAACATGCACAAGTCCAATTAAACAAATATATTTTTTTGCTTTGCAGTGGTTTTTTTGTTGTTCATTAAATAATTAATTTATTCTGTTATGGCAGTTTGTCTTACAAATAAGCATAGGAGGCGATCAAGTTCATTTGTTTCATAGAAAATATTTAACTGACCGGTGGTAGCGACCGTGTTTTACCGCGTGTGGTGGTTTGTTGCAGGAGAAGCTGAACCGCGAGAAGGCGCACCAGGCGCGTAAGGTACTCGAGGAGAAGAAGGCCGAACTGCAGAGGACCAAGTGCGTTAAACCAATTTTTATGCAATATCTATATGTAATTCATAATGTTATATTAATATCATATTAAAGCCACAGTATTTTAAACATGTTATACCGAACGTCGAATATAGGTAATTGATCATATTTGGCTGCTAAATATCGAAATTGCCTCCCAACAAGTGACAAGAAGTATGATGATATGGAGTCAGGCGTATTAAATTTACAAGGACCCGTAGTAAGGATGGTATGCGGTGAATCGCTTTATCATGGTGAAGTGTGTGACTATGTGAGTTGTGTTGCGCGGTGCGGCAGGAAGCAGCAGGAGGAGCTGAAGGAGAAGCTGCAGCGGCTGGAGTCCAAGGTGCTGGTGGGCGGAGAGAACCTGCTGGACAAGGCCGACGCGCAGCGCCGCCTGCTGGAGCACGCCGCGCGCGAGCTCGAGCTGCGCCGCCTCAACGAGCTGCGCCTGCAGGAGGACCTGCACAAGAAGGAGGTACGCACACCTACATGCACACACCTACACGCACACTCATTATGACAATATTGTCACTTGCAAACTTGATACGCCTAACCACCATTTTTGCGGTGACTAAGTGTGTGTGTTGCGTCGGCAGGCCGAGCGGCTGGACCTGGAGGAGCGGTACTCGAGCCTGCAGGAGGAGAACGCGGCCAAGACGCGCAAGCTGAAGCGCGCCGTGCAGCTGCTCAACTCCGCCAAGGCCGAGCTCGCCGACCAGCAGCGCGAGCAGCAGCGCGAGATGGAGGGCATCCTCGACTCCATCCGCGCGCTGCAGCGCGAGATACAGCTTGCCGACCTCGTGCTCGACTCCTACATACCCAAGGAGTACCAGGTACCATACACCCACGCTTATACTCAATTTACAAATAAGCGAGTCGAGTTGCTAGCGATAGGTTGAGACATTGTTTTGCGATTATATTTTCAAAGATTTTTCTGTTTTTATCAGTGTTGTTTTCGCATATATTCCTATTAGTTGTATAGTGTACGCATGGCGCTATCGTTTTTTAACAAGTGCCCCATATGTATAAGTCTCGTGCGCGTATTGACAGGCTCTGATCGACAAGTACGTGCACTGGAACGAGCAGCTGGGCGAGTGGCAAGTGAAGTGCGTGGCCTACACCGGCAACAACATGAGCGCGCCGCACCTGCAGCGCCACTCCGCCACGCACGCCGCCCACAAACACGTAAGTCGTCCCGTGCCACCATTGCCTTGTATTGCCTCTTACATTCTATTTTACTTAAAAACAAGGAAAAGGTCCCCTTTTTCCTTCTATCCTAATATTATATTTAGAATTCAATGATTCCAAGAATTTATCGATGGGTGTCGGGATCGTATTATAAAAATAAAATACGGATAGGGTAAAATAAATATTTTCATAGAATGACTTCAAAAGTGATAATGAGTGGTGAATGTTGTGGTGTTGTGCAGGTGGAGCCGGCGGACTTGTCGGACCGCTACTTGTCGTACGCGGCGGTGTGCGGGCGCGGCGCCTCGCGCGCTCTGCGCCCGCACTCCGCCGTGCCGCGCCCGCACACCGCGCTGCGACAGCGACAGTAGACACGCACGCACGCACACACACACATGCTACTGTCTCAACTACTACTACATAACAAGGTTCGCCCAGGACCTGTTAACATCCCGTCGCAACCCATTCAACTCTCCATTCCTTTCGTTCTATATACATCCCTTCTCCATTCCCTCCAATTGATTTATTCGTTCCGTTATAAGCCTATTCATTACCTTTCTCTTGCCATTTACATATAAAATAGAAAAAAAAAGATAAAAAGACCGGTAAAGACAGAGAGGGAGAGTGTGCATCGTAGGTAATAAATAATCTAATTTGGAAAGGGGTTTAACTATTATAAGTTGTTAGTAAATCTTTGATCCATAAATTGATTCCGCGTAAGCTTTTTGAACTTTCTTAGTGAAATAAACATATATTCCAATTTTAGTCAGTAATGTAGGTCCAGCTTCCTATACTGCTTGATTTTATCTAACCTGGGAGGTTCAGTTATTCTTAGGCAATGTAAAATAATATTTTATTCGATCGGCACTTCAAAGTCACAAGTTATTATGCGTGTTTAGTTGTTAGGAACAAGATACCTACCCATTAGAAATATTTCAGTGCAAGTATTGCAGCTATTTTTTTTTCTATTATAGGGCACTAAAATAATCTTGTGTTGAGTGTTTTTCTATTTTCTGTGTTAATATTATATAAATATCTTGGATAAGAGAACGCGTTTTTAAGATGAGCTCGTACTTCAGACCCCTACATACCAAGATTATTTAAAAAAAAACATGTAGCTCGTTTTTTTTCAATTGATATAAAATACTCACTAGTTATTCTAATAACAAGTTGACGCAAAGAGTATCTTGAAATGTTTAATTATAACAACTTGTGTTAATGAATAAGGGTCGACTTATAAACTCTTCGACCCCCAAAATCAGTTTCGTTTATGTCGGCTCTTGGGAAACCGATTTAAACCCCATAGCTACCCCTATGGGGCATAGGGCATATCAACCACTTTGGGAATCCCTGATGTAGAATATCAGTTCTCTCTTGAACATGAGAGATTTGTAGCCAACTTTGATCCATTTTGAGACAGTATAGATGTCTAAGAGTGACGTATTATGAACATTTTTACTTTGTATATCTGCAATTATTGATGTTTTTGATCTCATATTTTTCTTATGTAGTTGGTATTTTATTTGTTTAATTAACATTTTAATTGGTTGTTATTGTTCTCGTTTATTTATCATCCAGAAAGACAGCTATTTTTGTTTGTTGTCTAATTTCATATTTGGATTTATATTAAGGCACAAAGTTATGAATTTATAAATAACAAAATATTTTGTGCAAAATTGTAAAGAAAAAAACAAAGAATTTCATTTGAAATGAATATATTTTTGGACAGATATTACATATATCTACCATAAAAAATATGTAACATTTGGTTTTTTTATACATGTTTTATTTAAGTACGCAAAATTAAATTGACGTTCATAATGAGATTGCTAACTGCAGGCATTTTTATGAAGTTATTGTTTTTATTATGTGTATAAAACTGTGCTAGTCGCATTCCAAGGTATTGTGAATGTTTTGCTTCAGTATTATATTGTTAGATTCAAGTATACCAAGTATTTATTGTGATATCCGGGCGTCTGTATTAATACGATTTATAATTAAATTTTTTTACAAGTACATGACGTGTTTTATTACTATTTTCCCCATAATATAAAGAAATATAGTTTTAATTCTGAACAAACAAACATCGCTTCACTTATCATTTATTCATCATTTACTGAAAATTTGTAACGATTTCGGTTTTTTGAACCAGTATGTTTTTTTAAACTAGACATACCTATTACTGTTTATATGGGCAAAGTAAGGTTTGTGAGACCGAAAAGTATCTCGTAGTTCCTGATACCCACAACAAAAGACTTGATCTTAGTGTGAGGTTAGGACTATGTATGTGACTGTTGGGTGTATTATTCTCTTTATTTTATTTATCATATTTTATTTTTATATTATTAAGCATCGAAACGAGGAATTATAGCAATGATGGCTCCAGAAAAATGAAAAGTAAAATTGCTTATATATAACCATATTATTTAATATAATATTGTAAGTCCATTGCTGTTATAAAATACTATATAAGACCTAACTTCTCATCCGCACAGAGGGCGCGTATCCCTCAGCTGGACTTGTTAGTCTTCAAATTATTCATAATTGCAAATAGTGCCTATTAAATGACGTTAATTGAACAATGCATATAATTCTTACAATACGCCGAAAGGTGCAAATGGAACGATCAACGAACCACATAGATTTTGAATAAAGTATCCTATTGAAATATAAAAACCTAGTTACCGATTTGACAAGTTTTAAATTTTCGTGTTTAAATAATATTTTTCCATTAAAAATGACTTTGTTACAAACAATTTTGAAGAAAGTGACATCACACGAGTCAGTGGCGAAGAAATATTCTTCTCCACCTCCTGAAATTAACGAAAATTTCATAAAACCCACCAAAAGAAAATGTGTCGATAAAGTATGTGAATGTTTCGTAAATAATAAATTAAGAGATTACGATATACCTTTAGAAGAGTATTGTTTTGAGTTGCAGATATTTTTTTTCTTAGTGTTTAGGTGCCGGCGAGCATGTGAGACGAGAGGCTGCGGGTTCGATCCCCGCACCGAGATCAATGTTGTGAGCCCCACAGGTATTTGCTTCGAGACTCGAGTCTCGAGTTTAATTGTTTTTAAAACCAAAAAGTCTGTCATTGTTTCTAATGCCCATGATACAGACTTAATTGATTATAATGTGTTGTCAGGACTATGTATGTGATTGCTTAGTGTATTTATCAATAAATAACTTTTCTCAAAGTTAATTATGTACCTAATCATTATTTATGTGTGCTGTAAATAATGCTCTTCTATAAACTTACTAAATCAGAGAAATTTATTTAGAATGCGTTTTCTTTTTATCGGATTAATATATGTAAGTATGTTTTCATTAAATGAATTATATTAAAGACATAATAGTATGTAAATTCATACATTATGAAGTCCTAGTTTTGCGAGGACACAAGAAGAAGTAGGCAGTAACCATAGATGTAGTAAATAGTATAGAACATATGTGATTGTAACGGAATATATATATACTGTTGTCTGTAATCTGTATCATTATCTACAATGCAACATTATGTTTATAGCTTACTGAACAATGAAGAGCTAGTGATAGGCTTATATTTATTACACCTTCATCCTTTCATTTCTCATTCATTAGATAATGCTACACACGACGAATAAATAATATACGAGTACATTGTTAGGTAAGGCATATACACATTTTTATATCAAAGTAAGTATATAGATTTGTTTAATTTAAACGACTAGACTGATTTTGCTCTCAAAAATGAAAATTATATGAATATTGATAAGTTGGTACCATGTTTCAGTACAGTGGCGTGCGTGCGTGCGTGGACACGTCGGCGCCCGCGCTCGACGCGTGGCGCTTCCGGCGTCAGCTGCGGCGCCGCGCGAGCCGCGCCACGCGCCTGCACCGGCGCAACATGCAGCTCGTCATCGCCATCCGCCGACAGTTCCTACTGGGAGCCAGTTGCAATGTTTTCACCTAAATATTACTACTTACATTTTCATTAATCATCCTCGATCCCCGCACCGAGACAAATATTTGTATGAACTACAGGTATTTGTTTCGGGTCTATGTGTTTGTGAGACTGAAAAGTCTCTCGTAGTTTCTGATACCCACGACACAAGACTCGATCTTGGTGTGAGGTTAGGACTATGTGACTGTTGGGTGTATTCAGTTATTTATTTTATCCCGATGTAATAAGTTATTAACTAGTGTGCGTTTATTGCATTACAATAATTATGTTTTTATATATTTGGTTATTAATATCTTAAATAGTTTTGTTTTCACAGGGCCGTGTTGATAGCCACTGGCACAAACGCCAGCCGGGTTCCAAACAATATTACGAGAGCCGTGTGAATTTTCTGAAACGAATTGAAAAAGAAAATGATTATTTGTATAAAAGAATCATAAACACGGTAAGTCGTTGCAGTTACACAGCTATGGTAGAAGCACATTTTTTTAAGTCAAAAGTTGGTAAAATTTTCTCTGCCAAGTAGTGGTTAGTCGGGCCCTCACAGAGAAAGAATCGGTGGCGCTTCTCGCCCTGAGATATCCAGTGCCGTTCGAAATGCGCGTGACGGCCACCGAAAGGTTTCACTCGTCGGTACTGGTGTAGATTTTATTAGGGACCTGGCTCGAAGTTAATATCTTCCAGCTTGCTGGACTGTAAGGGCAGTGACACTGGCATACCTCCTCCGGCCTCCTTCGAGGTACCGGAAGGCGAACTTAACAGGTTTCCTCTCGACACAAAATGGTTGTCATGACTGTTTATAATAACTTGAATGTTGTGGTGTAACATTATTTACCAATATTTTCCAGGATGCCAGGTTGACCACTGCGGCAACACATCGTCAGCACTGGGCGCGGAATCGCCACGATATATTGATTAAAGCGCAGCGCCCGTTTGTATTGTTCCCTCCAATACCACAAGAAGACATAGAAGACTTAGCATTTGTACCGCCACTCGGAATTAAGCGTCCCAGGTAGTACCTTAAATGTATCGGCTTCGGTAACTATATTACATTTTATCGCAGAAAATATATTAGTGTGTCCGATAAGAGTCTAATACTGATGTCAGCATAAATACATAGGTACTAATGATTGTATAGCGAGTGTGCATGGAAATATTGCGAGATTATAATTATCTATAGCTGCGACTGGCCTGGTCGCTAGAAATGAAGGATAGGATTTTGCATGACAGAGTTATCGCAGTCATAACTAATATTGTTGTCGAGAGCGGCGTAAGCATCTCTTCCTGAGTGCCGGTTTTCTGGTCAGAGTGTACTTGACGCTGCGCATGCGCGGCGGCGCGTCGCTGGGCGAGCTGTGCGTGGAGTTGTTCTCGGAGGTGTGTCCGCGCGCGTGCCGCCTCTTCGCTGAGCTACTGCTCGGAGACGGCGTGGGCTACAGCTACGTCGGAACTTGCTTCTACCGGTCAGTATACTCGTATACATACTTATAGGCAATATTCTACACAAATATTTTTTTGTTTTATACATATATTTGTATTACTAACCAAACCATATATCTACACTAACAGAACCACTAGGAAGCGCAGGACTCTTTTACAATGCAGAGTTCAATAAACGCCGATAGTTTTACTTAATTTTAGATATCATGCACGGGTTTATCCACCGAAAATATAGCTATGAATGTTGCATTGGCTATAATTGCGTCCCAATTTTTAAGCCGATATATTGGTTTATAGCTTGACAAAAAGGTATGTTTTTAATGAGGACACTGAGATATTATTTTGTGTTAATATGGCAACCCGATATATTCGAAGTAAAATGTTTAGATATTTTATTTATTATTCAATGCATGCAATGCTATTTTTAATAGTGTTATAATAATCGTTTTTTTACTGCCTATTGTTGCCGCATCGTACTCTTTCTTGCCAAGTTATATAAAATATTATAACCTATGTAACGGCACCGAAATAATTTATGCATAAAACTTTTTACTCAATGATATCAACTGACATTATTAAACATTAAATAATATAAATAATAAAGTGTCACAAAATTATGTTAAAACTTATATGGTTTCTTACATCTTTTTTCATCAGCATATTTTTTTTTGTAATATTATACTACAACGGGGTCTTTGATTGGGGCGATCATCATCATTTAACCATACCAACGATACAAAATGCTTGTTTCGGACACTGGTATAACTGGCTCTCATGAATTACTCATCAAAGTTGTAAGTCCTGAGGGCCAAACGTTTACTGCTTTTTTCTCAGAAGACACGCTTATCGAAGAAGTAAAGAATCGAGCTATTGACTACTTCTATCCCAATGGAGAAACTGGATCTGGTCGTTTCAAAGTCGTTCGAGTTTTCGATACTGCTACTTTGCACGACTTTCTATCTTTGTCTCAAGAACAAGTGGTGAGCCAAGAAGAACTCTTGCTAGTTGAAAGAAGAATACCCGAAGCAGGAACTCTTTGGGATCTTGGTGCCGTGCGAGCTCCTCAACCAGGAACGATCGCTGCCGCAACGGCATCTTTACCTTCACCGCAAAATGCTGTCAGACAACCCAACCTACAGTCTTTACTGTCAACCAATGAACTATCTTTTGAGCTGAGAAAAATTCTGATATCCCTTATAGAAGCTGGAGCTCGTCTGGCTGCCTCTGGACGAAACTATGAAATGACCCTAGCACAATTATCTGCTGCCTTAGACGAACCCAGAAGGACTCAACAGACCGTCATTCAAGTCATTACTCCCGAGGAAATAGCAGCTAGATTAAATCCAGAACTGCGTTTAGTCTCTGAAGATGTGTTGCCGACGAATAAACCCGATGGCGAAGAATTGTTCCGGCGTGCGGAACATTTGCAGAGGTTTTTAGAGAAATTTCGCGAATGGAGAACGAAAATCGCTGAACCGCCGACTCCGGAAGCAATAACTGCTTTGAAAGATCTTGGCTTTTGTCACGAAGATGCCGACAAAGCGCTACGGCACACGGGTTGCAATGTGCCCGCAGCAGCCTCCTGGCTTATCGGGGAAAGAGGCTCGAGTATTTTTGAACTAATCAATGGTTTGCCTGACGGATTAATTTTGCAGACTTTGCTTAAACAGCCGCAGATACAGCGTGGTCTCTTGAACACGAGAATGTTGATTGCCTTCATCGCAATGGTGGGGCAAACGGGCAGCGCGTCTTTGTGGTTGAATTCGCCCCATGGAAGCCCTTTGTTGTCACAGATATCAAGAACCTACCACTCAGAGAAGTATTGTCTAGCTGTTAACCAATTTTCTGAAGAAAGACGTGAGCAGGCTTCCAACCCTTCTACATCAAGACAGAGGAATTGATTTTTGTAATAGAATAGGTACCTAATATTTCATTCATGTTTTAAATATATTATTATTTTATTCTGCTCTAGTTCCGTTTAATAAATTTCATGTGATTGTTAAAAAAATGTATTATTGTAGTTTTAATTTAAACATGTACTACTTATATCCTACTACTTGTATCAATATAATTGATGATTTTGAAGTTTATATGACAGTTAGCACTGTCGGAAAGAATAATTATAGACTGTCCCGCCCTCAAACCCACCACTGCAACTCCTGTAAGCCAGGATCAAAAGTGACAAGTATTATAATGACACCGGGCATTGAAGTTCGACGAGTCCCCGGGAATGTCTAACTTGTCTTTAACAGAAATAAACTCATTTGCAAAAAAAACGGGCACCTAAGCAATGAACCATTTCAAATGTTACTATTGGTTTGTTTGATAATTATAGGTAGTTTTACTTTCACAATTTTGTAAATTAATAAGCAAATAATCGTTTTCGTCAGTATTATCAAAAAAATTTGACAAAATTTATGGATTTTAATGCTAAAGTTCACTAGTAGTGTATGCTCGCTAGTAGTGCATATGCTCGTGAAGTAAAAGTTAACAAAGATTTTTGTTTGTTTTTTCTTTAATAAAGTAAAAGCAGATAAATGTTTAGTATCGAGTGTGACCCCCTCTAGCTGAAATCACAGCTTGAATTCGTCTGGGTATGCTAGCGAGGATATCCCGGATACTTGCTTGCGGAATACGTTCCCACTCCGCGGTAATCACATTCTTCAGCTCTCTGATGGTCCGCGGAGCCGGTTGTACTGATCTCACGCGTCGTTTCAGAACGTTCCAGACATCCTCTATAGGATTGAGGTCGGGACTTCGAGCTGGCCAATCCAAACGACGAATGCCGACCTCTTGCACATACTCTTCCACATCGCCAGACCGGTAGGCGCGAGCGTTGTCGTCCATAAAAATTGAGTCTTCGCCTAAAGCGGCCAATGCGGGTTGTGTATGAGAAATTAGAACTTCCGTTATGTATCGATGTCCAGTCAGTGAGCCGTTTTCAATGAAGATTAACTCTGTACAATCCACTGAATTTATTCCTGCCCAAAACATAACAGAGCCCCCACCATAAGGTGTGATTTCTTCAAAACAAGCCTCTGCACAGCGTTCTCCTCGTCTTCGTAGCGCTCGCCGACGTCGATCTTCACCGAACAGAGATATCCTGGCTTCATCGGAGAACAATACCCTATTCCAGTCTTCTTGAGTGAATGACTCACAATTTCGAGCAAACCTAAGCCTGGCAACTCTGTGCTCACGGAGTAACTTAGGGCCGCGGGCCGGGCGATGACTGCGTATATTGGCCGCCGATTGCGTATATTGCGGAGAAGCCTCCTCCTGACCGTCCATAGACTAATATGCACATTTCTTACTTCTTCGAGGTTGTTCTTAAGGTCCACATACGAAGACTTGCGATTTCTCAATTGCGCGACTCACAAGAAAACGATCATCCCGTGGTTGGGTACATGGTTTTCTTCCAGATCCAAGCTCAATCCTATAGAGCATGTCTGGGACGTTCTGAAACGACGCGTGAGATCAGTACAACCGGCTCCGCAGACCATCAGAGAGCTGAAGAATGTGATTACCGCGGAGTGGGAACGTATTCCGCAAGCAAGTATCCGGGATATCCTCGCTAGCATACCCAGACGAATTCAAGCTGTGATTTCAGCTAGAGGGGGTCACACTCGATACTAAACATTTATCTACTTTTACTTTATTAAAGAAAAAACAAACAAAAATCTTTGTTAACTTTTACTTCACGAGCATATGCACTACTAGCGAGCATACACTACTAGTGAACTTTAGCATTAAAATCCATAAATTTTATCAAAATTTTTTGATAATACTGACGAAAACGATTATTTGCTTATTAATTTACAAAATTGTGAAAGTAAAACTACCTATAAACCAATAGTAACATTTGAAATGGTTCATTGCTTGGGCGCCCGTTTTTTTTGCAAATGAGTTTATATTGACCTGCAACGAAATTAATCATAAAATCCATTACCCTCCGTGATAAATCGAGTGACAAAACAATGAACTAAATAACCTCGCAAAAAATCTTTTACAACCGGAGAAGCCAGCTATAAAGCACCACGGATCAAATCATCATTACATTAAATGGAACCTATTATGAGAGCTGTTATACTTGATTCCAGTATAGCAAAAATGCCGGAAATGGCGGAAATTCTTTCTAGCTATTAACAAGGTCCATGTAGTATGAAAGTCCAGATGATATTTGCATACTATCCAGCATGGATTTACACTCATTATGCCAAAAACTACACCCCAAAGTAAATAATTGAATGTTTACAGGAAAGTGCCCAATTTGTACTGGTGCGGCGGTGACGTGGTTCATAACAATGGATTCGGATGTTACGCTCAGAAGGGATTGAGGCGACCCATCGGTGCTGAAAACTACCACTTCTCACATTCCATGCCAGGTAATGTTGTGATATCTGTACATTTGTCAAATCTCTATTGTGTACTGAGTAATGACGCACAAGATTCGATTCCCGATTTTGTCATAGATTTTTGCTAATTTCCACTTGAGTACATGATATGGTATACTTGGAGTTGATAGTGAATGATAACCGCAAAGCATTAATTGGATGTACTTAACATGAAATACGAAATGAATTATACCGAATAACATGCATGAAATATATGTCTGCATCGGTGGCGCAGTTGTACTACGGTATGATTGCATGGAGCTCTCGGGTTCGAAACCCAAGTCGGGCAAAGTAATATTTAACTTTTCTCACCATTACCAACCCGAGGTCAGGAATTAAAGCCTAATATGCCGATGGGGACGCCTATTATTACATCTCGAGACGAAATACACATGACACAAGCCGAAACATAGTGTTTCTGATAGAACATTTGCCAACCTCTTCTGGAAACAAGGTGTGACTTTATGTAAGCAATATATACGTACAATGTTACACCTATAGGTAGGTATTATGATATTAATCATTGTTCTAATTTAGAAGCCATTGTGTTATTTTAAATATTTTATAAATGCTTTTACCTACCTATGCAATAGATTTCTGAGAGCGTGACATTTGTGAGTGTGTGTGTGCATAAAATAAAGAACAACAACAATCACATGTATGTAATTAGGTCGATAGAATTTGTACAATCATAGAAGAATCTATTATCCGTTCACAATTTTTTTTATTGCTTCGGTCGGCAAACTAGCAAACATGATCATTTGATCGTAAGTGATCACTTTCGCCCATCGCTTGACTCATCGATGAGCTGCCGGCCTATCAAATCGGGAGGAGACAAGAAGCTTCTTGGGAGGATAGAGTGAACGAAAAAGGATCGGAAGAGGAGGTATTAGGCAATGTCACTCACAGAACGAAACGTGACAGCGAAGCTGTCTCTTCCCGTTAATTTCCTGTGAGACAGTGCTACCACCCCGGACGAGCCTTCCCATTAATTGTTATAAATATAAATGATATTAATAATAATTAATAACACACCGTAATTTTATTTTTAAGTAGCAATTTGTTTCGTTATATTTTAATATTTATATCTATTACTTACTTCGTGTATGTATATCCACAGCTTTTCTACCGTCTGGTATGACTTAACTGTTTCAGGTTTGCTTTCAATGCGCGTCACGCCAGATGACGAGATTTGTGGATCTTTCAACATAACCTTCAAGCCGCTCACCCAGTTCGACTTACAAAACGTCGTGTTTGCTAGGGTTTGTATCACAATTTAAAATCACGCTAATAAATTAAAAAATCTAGATCCCTTGGAATAATCGTGCCTTGTAACAAATTAGGAGCTGTGTTATTACCTAATCACATTGAGGTGTAACCCGATTTCTGGATCCGTATGATTCTCACAGAAGAGTTATTATATAGGTAGCAATATTTAATTAAATATTGATAAGCGTACGCAGATTTTTTTTATTCCATGTCAATTGCTTATTAATTACTCGGTGATATTTAAAATTTAAATTATTAGCAAATTGAATGCGCAGAATGTGGAACGTTATTTCCGTGTGCAGGTGGTGAGGCCTTCGGATGTGTTCAACAGCATCCGGCACATCGGCTCGGCGCTGAGCTCGCAGCCCGTGGTGGAAGTGGCGAGCTCGCGGGGGCGCGCGCGCGGCGCCTGGGCGCACGGACTACCCAACACTAAGCTCTCTTCACTTGCTAATCTACGGATGCGTTACAGAAATATTCGTGGATAAAAAAATACAAAAATTTGTTTTAGTGATGCATGTTGTTTTCCACTTTTATTCTTGTATATATAGCATCTTCAATCTCTATGAGAGATAGTGATGGAATTGGTGGAAATATTTTATCAGATAATAATATAACATGCTGATTGTATGATATACACGTTTACTGGTGTTCACACTTTACAATTTGTACTCAAATCGATGTTAAATTAAATGTGTATGAAATAAATTATAACTCAAATTGTATCAGTATTATTCAGGGTTAGTTTATAAACCTATTTTATTTATCGGCGAATGTTCTGTCTTCTTCTCTCAAACGGAACTCAAATCGTTCGAAAGGGTATTAAGAAATAAGTCATTTTTTTTAACTCACTTCAAAATTGTCAGCTATTCGACTATAAGACGCTGTATTATAAGACTAAGCCCTCTTGTCCACACAAGGTTTTTTGGCGTAAAAATCTACGGTAAATTTGCCGTACGCAGGCACGATTGTCAGTGTTGTATGGATCACTATGAGAGTTTGTACACGGCTGTGAATAGTGAATACGGCGACGGCGCCGTGACGTAGCTTTGCTGTGCCACGTATAAGCTTGCACGTTTTGTTAATTATACGACTATCCCGCCATACGGTGAAAAAAACGTGTCATGGACAAGAGGCCTTAAGACGCCGAGACAAAATAGTAAACGTGTGTGCACCGCGGCCTGAAAAAGGTTTTACACCCCTGTTGAATCTCAAAAACTGTTGAACCGATTTTCATGAAACTTACACTGCTTTGTACTGGACTGTACTTAATCCACCGCAACAAGATCCGACGTACTTTTATGTAATTTGGCACACGTGTTCAGAATCTAGTGTAGACTAACATATCCAAAACTGTGCAACTCTGACAATATTACATACATATTTGACAGCCTCCGTGGCGCAGTTGGTTAGACGTGAAACGAGAGGCCGCGGGTTCGATCCCCGCACTGAGAGAAATGTTTGTGCGGCCCACAAATATTTCATTTGGGTCTGGGTGTTTGTGAGACCGAAAAGTCTCTCATAGTCCCTGATACCCACGACACAAGACTCGATCTTAGTGTGGGGTCAGGACTATGTATGTGACTGTTGGGTGTTATTTATCATTTAAACACATCGAATTAATATATCCTATTGTTTGCAGTCGATTAAATACATAAGGACATATATGTTACTTTGTAATTAATTAAAATTGTGCTATACCAAATAATCACAAATGATTCATCCAAAGCATAAAATAAATCAATAAAGAAGTGATGCAAAAATTTTGCACATTAAAAAAATAAGTTAGGTACTACAGATAAATCGGATAAGTAGCACCCAGCTTCTTTGCTTAAATATCGTAGGACGTAATTTTTGCATAAATAAAGCATAATATTATGCCTACAGTATGATATATAAAAACACACTGTATAAAAATGTTATGGTAATAATATGGATATTCATATTCACCAAATAAAATAACACCATCGGTTCACAAAATTGACTTATATTTTCATTTATCAAAATACTAAACAATATAGTTGTAAAAATAAACATAGCATCTAACAATTGAGGAATTTTATAGTACACTGAAAAATAGACGAAAAGCAGTCACAGAGAGCGACGCATGGCACCTTACTCAAGTATGCTACTCTGGCGAACTAAAAAATCAATTCAATAAATGACAAAGTATTTTTCACTCTTAAAATATGACAAAATAAGGTAATTTCAACCGCACCAAATGAATTAGCGAAAACATCCGCCTTCTTCTGAGACCGCCATGTATATTATGTGAGTTACAAATCATGAAAGAGATTTACATTAGATATGTATTTTCAGTCTATTTATAAATTACCATTTTTAAAATCACACTGACACTGCGTCCTCTCGTGGCTTTCATTAAGATATTTCTCGCTGAGTTATATAATTGCTAGAATAACGATATCTAAAAGACAATCGAATGATATACTGCGACTAGCACAGGTAACACTTAAAAACTTATTACGTCAATTATTTCTCAAATGTATCGGTGAAAAAACGGTTTAAAAAGAATTAATATAGCCGAACAGTGCGGGCAATTATATACAAGTTATAACAATAAGATAGTATTGGCCGTTCACTAGGATTCTAATTACAACCCACAATGGAACGCTGCAATGTCAATGTGACAAAAACCGTTTATAAGCTAATATTAACGTGGGTGCAGAACTGTGTTAAGTCGTCGTAAGCAATATTTTAGTTAATGTTGTTTCAGCATGCTTTGGTTGGAATCTTAATATGCAGTAATGCTCTTTTCACTTAATACTTATTTGGCATCAAATAACTAATTTTGATAACTATTGATGTAGCGTTGTTTTAAATTAATAGTTTCATAAAACATAATATATGGAATTGTATAAGTTTGGCTTTTGCAGGGACGAATCACTTTGTAATAATTCAGTATTAGCTATTATAAAAAGTAGCTGGTGTAGGAATAACGTTATTTCTTATTAATATTCCAATCTTTACGCACCATAAAGATTTGTTTTGTGTTAAATCTATAAAAGTCTTCCATACACAAACACTTAGCCAACTAAGTAACCTTAGTGTGATCATATTATATTTCAGCGGAACTGATATCAATTCATGTTATTCACTTTCTAAATTATACTCTACAAACCAACAACGAAAAATTTGAGCCGATGTGACGTCACGCAGTGAGTAACTCGTCGTCACGCGTCATGTTCTTCAGGTACTTGAATATCCTCCTGCAAAACAAACATATTATCCTCAATTTAGTTTTGAAGAAAATTGTTATGTTACGTTTTATAATATACTAGCATTTTACCCGCGACTTCGTGCGAGTGTATATGATCCCACCAACAAAATAAATATGTACTGAAAGCCCGAAACAACTGTTAATAATCGGGAACAATATATTATGGCGTCGATTCGGGACAAAATAGAAGCACATATAGCACATAAGAACTCACAATACCAAATCGGAGATTGCTATTCAAAAGAAACATTTAAGAAACACGAACAAGGGAGCGAACAGAGTGGGGAGAAGCGTGGCAACTGACCAGATGGTGCGCGGCACGTGGCCCCAGTCGTGTGGCACCGACGCCAGCGCCGCCCGCAGTCGCGCCTCCGCCACGCGCCACTCCGACACCACGCGCACCACGCGCACCCCGCCCGCGCGGGGCCACGCCGCGCCGCCCGCGCCACCCGCCAGCTCCAGCTGCATGCGCACCTCCCACACCGAGCGCAGCGGGATGTTCGCCACCTGCACGCACACGCACGTCACTCCACCTCGCACACACGCGCCGCGCACCGCGCACAGGGCGCCGAGCACTCACCTTGAGCGCGAGCTGCCCGTCGTCGGTGAGCGTGTAGGCGAGGCGCGCGCGCGCGTCGTGCATGGCGCGGCCCCAGCGCGCCGCCACCCGCGCCGCCGCCGCGCAGCGCCGCACCAGCGCCGGCACGTCGCCCGCGCGCGCCGCGCCGCCCGCGCACACGTGGCGCATCGTCTCCGCCGCAAAACGGACGCACGTCGACGCCACGGAATTATTTTTGTCTGTGGTGCGACATACCGAATTCATGAACGAGGTCGATATCTTATACGAAAAAAATGTATCACTGTTGAATCGATATAAAGAAGGGCTGTCCGCAGAGACGATCCGGCCGGGACCGGCGTGGTCGTCAGTCCGGCGCAGTTTCCGTACCGTGTTGCGCTATTTGCACGTCGAGCGCGAGCACGGGCGTGTCGGCGCGCACGCAGGTGCGAGCGGCGTTGTCGTGGCGGTGCGCGAGGCGCACGCACAGGCGCAGGCGCGCGTGCAGCAGCCGGAACGACCACGTGTCGCCGCACGACCACTCCCATTCGCACTCGTGGCTTCTGCGCACCCACCGAATACAAACATTAATACCAACGATATCTATTGCAAATTATGCGTGAGTCTTAGTCATGTCGTATTTATATAATATGTACCAAACACAATTATATAGTACCGAGGAGGAACTGTCGAGTCCATTAATATTATAATTTTTTTACTTTAAGTTTTTTCCTAATTCTTCTAATATTAAAAATGTGGAAGTTGCCGAATATTGATGGATGTGTGTTGGCTTTTTTAATGCAAAAACTTCAATGCAACTTTTGATGAAATTATGAAATGCACTTAACTATGTTGTAGCTTGTACATGAGAAGATCATAATTTAAGCTATAATTTCCAAAATGTAAGTGTAGGTTGGCGCACAAAGCCGTTAGAATTACATAAAAAAAATCGAATTGTTTCTATTATGATTCTTATGAAGTTCTAAAAAATATTTACCGCGAACACATTTTTCCATATTCGAGTCAAAATTCAAGGGACATATTTTTATATTTTAATTGAAGTTTATACAAATATCATTTTGCAAGAGTTATTGCAAAATAAACCATTAAATAATTTATAAGCACTGTCGGTTACGGCAGTGTATAATGGAGACACAGATAAGCGTGGGGAGTGACATTGGTAATTTTGATTTGTAGGGAGTAGAGCGCGGTGGTGAAACAATTTTCTCCCGGACAATGCGGCGTCGGTCCGCTAAAATAAAGTAGAAGATAATATATGCAAACACACATACACTCACCCCATAAACGGAAGCATGTCAATCTTGGCGACGACATTAACACTCGAGTCGCACTCGCACGTTGGGTTCTTGGTGCTGATCTCACTGATGAGTTCGGGTTGCCAATTGACACAGTTCATGCTTTTCGTGCTGCACTCAGACAGCGGGCGCGGGCTCGTGCTCGCGCTGTGCTCGTCTTTATCCTGAACGTTGTTGCTACTCGTAAAAGAGCACACTCCATCAAGACTCTTTGACTCCTCCGATTTTGCAGTGTTTGCATTACAAGATTGGTTGGCTAGAGCTTCAACGATTTGCTTGTTAAGTGTACCTTGATCCATATTCGTTTCTATGTGGTATTCAGTAATCAGTCTTTGAACGGTTATTGTAGTTCCTGTTTTGTCAGTTGAGTTTCTCCGTGACTTCCTTTCCACTTTGTCTGGACTTGGCATTTCTTCGTCCATCACGTGTACAACTTTTGGTGATGCCGATTTATTTTTATCAGGTGACGTGCGGTGAAGATCTAATACAGTTTTGGTCATATTTTTAGGGGTAGTTGACATTTTCTGCACCTTGCAGATAGGTTTAGGAGTCACGTCAACGTCGGAAACAGTGGCCTCCTTGTGTTTTATCGAACTGTAATTTCGTTTTTTCCTTTTATGGTCTTTATGTTTCGTTGTTACCTCTCCATTCGCAATAACCTCTGAGCTGATTATTTCCGACTGAACTCCACATTCATCAATTTGATTAATTATTTTTACTGGGGATTTTGACTTGTTTGTTGTAGAACTTTTTGAAGTCGTAGTATTTGTCTCTATATCAACATCGAAAACATTCTGGGTAAGAGCGTCGTCCACTAGTGTAAGTGAAGAGCTAGCTTCGAGCAACTCTCTATTTCCCTTCATTGTAATTGATGTGTTGACCTCAATGTCCTTTACTTCTATCGTTCTGACATCTATTGACTGATCTATTGAAATCGGTTTACTTATCGTAGACGTTAGGCTTTGAATGCCAGCTATTTTGTCAGCGGAAACGTCACCGTATTGTTGACGCCCGTGAGATAGCACCCCTCGGCTATCTATGTTGAACTGCATCGCGACTCGCTCCACTTCAATTTCTTTATCATTGGATGTTTTTTGGTCAGAATAAGTCCGTTCAGAATCACATAACGTCTTATTAGATTGTACTGGGTTATATTTATGAACGTCTACACAATCAGTCGGCGCAAAAACAATATTATTTAATGGATTTTCGTGGTCAAATACAAGTACGTTCCCATGCACTGGAGGTCCTTGTAATGGATGTAGTTGACGCCCAAAATCATCAGCCTCGTCGGTTAGCTCAGTTTCAGAAAATTTATCTGCCAATGTTGTTTGGAAATATTTAACTGGGCTTTTGCAGGGATGTGAAATCACCTTATCACCTGCTATCGTCATTTCATTTGCAAAAGCAGCTTGAGTTTTAATATCATATGTAGAAGTTGGATTTGAGTACAATTCAATATTAAGATCAATTTGACTCGAGGCTATCAAGTTGGCTTGTATTTGCGTACTACAAGTTGAAGGGTTTTTCTTTAAACTTTTGTCTAAGCCAATGGCTTCAAATGGCATTGTCTCTGCTGTCGGTTTAACTAAGTCGTGCATCAGCGCCTTTATGTTATCAGACACATCTTTCAAATAACTCGGAATTACTTTAGCTTTGCACTCTTTCATGTATGAAGTTTCGCCGAACGCCGTCTTTCTAAGTGGGGAAATTTTATCAGATTTGATACTCGTTTCGCTCGCAGTATCGTCTTCTTCAAAATTGAGAGTTTTGACAACCTCGTTGCTCATACGCACAGCGTTTTTCTGAGGTGAATCTTCTTCGATAGACGAGTCTTTTTCTGTATCTTCTTCGCTTTCAGTTAACTCAAATCTCGACTTTTGCAGAGCCGCTTGAGCTAAAGATAAATTGTTTAATAAATCTTCCCTATTAAGTGCTAAAGACTGTCGTTTCGGTATAAAACTGGAACGTCTTTTATCAGGTATTTCACTTTTGTTTTCTAACGCGATCCGTCCCTTTACTATAATTGGTTCTTGTTTTTCTTCTTCCTCTATAATGTCGGAAACTTTTTCTTCAGTGAGATCAGATAACATTTGAAGTAAGTAATCAGTATCATCGGCAGATTTATAACTTTTTCTCTCTTTTCTAGAATTTAATATTTCGCTTTCAGATGTGTCTTTTTCATATTTTTTTTCTTGTACATCCGAACTTATAATTTTTTCGTAATACCTATTTTTTGGACAACAATTTGTATCATCACGAACGATTTTTTTGATTTCCACTAACTTCTTTTGTAGATGATCAACATATTCATCTTCTTCTGCTTTTAGTGATGAGGAAATTAAAACATTTTTCTTGGTTTCTTTATACTTTTTTTCAATTTCGTCGTCTTTGGTGATATAGAACATACTTTCAGTTGAAATGTTACAATTTTCATCATTTCTATAATTTTCTGACAGTTGCTGATTTGATGCCACTTGTGCCATTATATTTTTATCATCAATTCCACCTCTCATAGACTCCTTCGATATATGTGCATCACTTACACCCTCCTTAGTGAGATCATCATTAGACTTTTTTAAATCCACAGTTTTATCAAATATATTTGTTGTTACAACCTTGCTTTCATCTAAAACAGATTGATTTTTCTTTAAAGTTTCCTTATTCGTCAATAGCTCAATATTATCCTTGGCAGTCGTGTGAGACACATTTTGTTCGATTACATCTAAAGCCGTGTTTGTGATAAAATCTTGTTGGCTAGATGTTTTTTCAATTTTACGGTACTCCTGGTTTGTCGTTTTATTTCCTAAGATCTCACTATATTTGGTAGCAACTTGGTACAATAAAACATCTTGACTCACAGGTATAGTTTCACATTCCACCTTTACCTCTTCGAATGTTTTAACAGCAATATCGCGTTGTATCGATGACAATGTTGCTGGAATTGGTTTAGTTATTGTCGCCTTTCCGCAATTGTCTAAAATAGACGGTTTTTCTCCCTGTAAACGCATATCGAATGTCTGACTATCAACTATTATAGAATCCTCTTCATTATTAATTTCATGATATGGATTTGATATATCGTCTGGCGTTTCTGCATCTACTTTTTGAGTTAAGATACATTCTTTATCTATTATATTTGACTTAACTGCGCATTTCTCAATCGACAAATGAGATGGTTGTAACTCATCCATCAAGACATCGCAACTGTCATATGTTTCTTTATTTCCATTTAAATGTCTAAAATTGATATCACTAAGTGTTGTAGAAATTTCTCTATTAATTTCATTTGTCTTAATTTCAGCTTTATTTACAACATCTTTGTTTCTCATTATTAAATTATCATCATCAAAGTGATGCTGCTCTCGATAATTTTCGAAGGGTACGTTCTTGGTCGTATTGGTTAATATTTGGTTTTCAACAACATTGTCTAGTACGGCTTTTGTTCTAGAGATGTTGGATTCATTATTTTCAACTGCAGCCATCTGCTTCTGTTCGTATACTATATTTTCACTTTGCATTATATTGGCTTGTATATTTTGCACCTTTGACTTATTATCATTTTCTTGCAGGAGCGTATCATCATCAATAGTTTGCTCAACAGAAATATGACATTCATTTTGGCAATAAATAGATTTTTTCCCTTCTGTAAACGATTCTTTTCCTTGAAAAATATCACTTTGTTTAACTTGCGCGGCGGAAATATTTCCTATATCATCTTTCGAGCGTACTGTTTTTTTCTTTTCAGGTGATTTATCTGGCACAACCATGTCATTTGAAGTCTCTTGAGTGAATAATATCGTATCTGCCAATTTATTTATTTCTTGTTTGTGTGTAGTATTTTCTTGCACTATGTCTGTGAGAATAGTTCGTGTTACTAGTATATTTCCTGCAATATCATCATTTACTATTGTATTTCGCAACGATGGCCTAGTATCAATATCTGGCAAAATTAAGTGAGTGGCACGAATGGCTTGCGTAATTGATATATTACTGTCGTCATTGTCATAGACAATCGTATTTCGCCTTTGTGGACGAGTATCCGTCTCTGGGACAATTATGTTGGTAGGAATGGCTTGCGTGACTGGTATGTTGCCTGCATCATTGTCATAGACAATAGTATTTCGCCTTGGTGGTCGAGTATTCGTCTCTGGTTCAATTATGTTGGTAGGGATGGCTTGTGTGACCGACATGTTGCCTGCATCATTGTCATAGACAATCGTATTTCGCCTTGGTGGTCGAGTATTCGTCTCTGGTTCAATTATGTTGGTAGGGATGGCTTGTGTGACCGACATGTTGCCTGCATCATTGTCATAGACAATCGTATTTCGCCTTGGTGGTCGAGTATTCGTCTCTGGTTCAATTATGTTGGTAGGGATGGCTTGTGTGACCGACATGTTGCCTGCATCATTGTCATAGACAATCGTATTTCGCCTTGGTGGTCGAGTATTCGTCTCTGGTTCAATTATGTTGGTAGGGATGGCTTGTGTGACCGACATGTTGCCTGCATCATTGTCATAGACAATCGTATTTCGCCTTGGTGGTCGAGTATTCGTCTCTGGTTCAATTATGTTGGTAGGGATGGCTTGTGTGACCGACATGTTGCCTGCATCATTGTCATAGACAATCGTATTTCGCCTTGGTGGTCGAGTATTCGTCTCTGGTTCAATTATGTTGGTAGGGATGGCTTGTGTGACCGACATGTTGCCTGCATCATTGTCATAGACAATCGTATTTCGCCTTGGTGGTCGAGTATTCGTCTCTGGTTCAATTATGTTGGTAGGGATGGCTTGTGTGACCGACATGTTGCCTGCATCATTGTCATAGACAATCGTATTTCGCCTTGGTGGTCGAGTATTCGTCTCTAGGACAATTATGTTGGCAGGAATGGCTTGCGTGACCGATATGTTGCCTGCATCATTGTCATAGACAATAGTATTTCGCCTTGGTTGTCGAATATCCGTCTCTGGGACAATTATGTTGGTAGGAATGGCTTGCGTGACTGATATGTTGCCTGCAACGTTGTCATAGACAATCGTATTTCGCCTTGGTGGTCGAGTATCCGTCTCTGGGACAATTATGTTGGTAGGAATGGCTTGCGTGACCGATATGTTGCCTGCGTCATTGTCATAGACAATCGTATTTCGCCTTGGTGGTCGAGTATTCGTCTCTGGTTCAATTATGTTGGTAGGGATGGCTTGTGTGACCGACATGTTGCCTGCATCATTGTCATAGACAATAGTATTTCGCCTTGGTTGTCGAGCATCCGTCTCTGGGACAATTATGTTGGTAGGAATGGCTTGTGTGACTGATATGTTGCCTGTGTCATTGTGAACTATTGTCCTTGTTCGAAGTGGTCGATTATTATTTTCTGGCGACGTTGCACTGGTAGCATCAGCCATAATTTCAAATACATTTTCTTTATCGTTTTCACAGTGTTTAATACTACGTTTATTTGGTAAAGTATCATTTTGATTGGCAATCATGTTATTAGCTTGAGTCATCGAAACATTTGTGTTATCATAAGTAAAAGTAGCAGTTTGACTTTTACAGTCCTTTTGGGCATTTCCTAAAACACTAGCATGAATATCTGGTATGACAGGGTTGGTATTTTCAGACATG
Source organism: Hyles lineata (assembly GCA_030180105.1). Classification (NCBI taxonomy): domain Eukaryota; kingdom Metazoa; phylum Arthropoda; class Insecta; order Lepidoptera; family Sphingidae; genus Hyles; species Hyles lineata. Next base: position 2,612,453 of record JARJEE010000041.1, read on the forward strand.
ATAATACTTTTCTTTTTATTATTATTGTATTTCTTTGGAATAATGTTTGTAGGCAAGTCTTGAATTACAGATATTCCATCATCTTCATATAAAACCATTTTTTCCTTTTCTACTACTTTCTCGTCAATTATGTTACCAGGTAGTGATTGAGTAATGGAAATATGACCCATATCTTCTTCAAAGAGCATAGTCCTTTGTTTATCAGTACTAAAGGATGTTAATAGCATCATATTAGAAGGCACACCCTGTGTGACAGACACATTCCCATCACCACTATACAAAATCGTTTGACGTTTTGTAACCTTCTCTTGTATTATTTTAGCTGGCTGTGCTTGAGTAATAGATATGTTACAGCTATCATTGCCATATAGTAATGTTCTGCTTTTGTTGGCAACATTTTCTTTTACATTATGCAATATAACTCCTTCATTGATAGATACATTTTCTTCGTCATGTATAGTTCTGTTGGTATGTTGAGTATCATGGTTGTTTGGTAACTCTTCATGATAACTTGATAAATTTCCTTTAAATGTATCATTTTTAGAAATTTGCTTCTCTTCTATAAAATTAGGCAAATCATCATTTAAATTGAGTACTATGGTTTTCCTTTGTGGAGTTTTTACACCTGGACCATTTGGAAGTAGTGTTTGGCGATAGTTTTTATTATCTCTTTCACTTTCCAATGTTAATCTCTTGCCATCAAATACAAGAACTTTATCGGTTTCTTCATTTGTTGCGAAATTTACCGATTCGCGCGGGGTTATATAAGGATTTAATGCAATATTCTCCTTATCAGTTACCCAATCTCTACTCTGATTCAATTTTTTATCAATGGAAGAACTTTTTGGCACATCCTGAACTTTAGGACTATGTATTGTATCAGTAATAGACATATCTGACTCCTCATTCCTCACAGTGATGTGAGTTGTATTCAGATCAATCTCGATGTACTCAGACATATTTTGCCTATCTGTGAATGGCCCCGTACACATTATGTTGCTTTGAGCTCTTTCTAGATCTCTCTGGATTTCATCCAAATCATCATTTCCTTGGTCAATAACTTGTACGTCTGAGAAATTAATAGCGATTCGTTCAGACATCTCTCCCATTGTTGGTGCAGTGAGCTCATCTCCAAAAAGCTTACTGTGGGTTTCTGTAAATGTGCTCAATTCAAAATTCGTTTGTGGTGCTGAAGGCTTAATGTTATCAGTAAATTCCAATGCAGAAACTTGTTGATTCAAATTAATATTGGTTATAGAAGTGTTAATATTTAAACTAGGATTCGTAAACTGGCGGAGGAAGTCGACGGCCTCTACTTCTTCAAACTGCTGATCGAAGATGCGTTTACCAATGTGGCCGATTGTTTGGCGAGGCGGTTTCACCTCCAAGTCATTTCCGGACGACTCCAGCGACTTGTTATGTTCTTCATAAAAATTCTTCCATGTAGTTGTTGCCTCGTTTGTGATAAATTCTCTATAAAAGACAGTCAACATTAATTTCAAAAGGGGTGTTGTATGTCGAATTTTAAATTATACTATCAATTACAAATGATATTACTGTAAATATGTATACCTAAATTGTTTAGCAGTGGATTATAGCATCACATATGTACGCTAGATTATTTGATTTATATAGTTATAATACTATAACACCATTTAAGTTAGTTGTCCTTCATTCGACCCTGTACTGACGGCATTACTACGAATTCTGGCATCTTTGTAGGTTTCGATTTCTATGCCTACCTCTGTGCTGCATTTGTACTAATGTACTATTAAAATGCTGATGTCTCGAGTGACAAACACAACGCAAGTAAAAATTTCGCAAAGAAAAGCGTTAATTTCCATCCAAATCCATAGTTTTTGCTCAAATAATAATTACAACTCTTTTATACCTTAGAGTCTTTATAAATAAAAGGGTTAAACTATTATTTTAGGAAAAAAATGTATTTAACATCCGAATACGAACATAGGAAAAAAATCCAAAAAAATCGACGCTTTTTTTTGCAACATTTTCTATTAAATTGTGTCTGAAGTCGCTTAAACTACCACCCGGCTTCGTTTTCGGTAGCAGTCTTGATATACCCTATAGATATTGGAAAGCAAAAATGGAAAATAGATGTAGATTAAGCAGATCGAATTCTTTACACCAACAAAATTTATATTTAAAGCAGGATTTCCTTGCAGACTAGTGTTATTAGCCTGGAGTTTGGAATTTGTGCCCAATATGGCGATAGGCCCGATCCCTATCACATAGCGGGATTGGAACATACATTGGTGCAGTGGCGGCGTAAAGGGGGGGCGGGGGGGGGCGGTCCGCCCCGGGTACCAGGCCTCAAGGGGTGACAAAGACAAGTCACTCGAACACCCACAGAATTTGAGACTATCCGCTTGCACGAGTCTCGGAGGGGGCAGGTAGATGTCTCGATCAGCTCCTGATGAAGTATGTTAGAGTTGTCGTGTATAGTCGTTGGAATGTTCATAGCCATTGGCAGCAGACGCATTGTCTAGCCTAGGGCTTCCCAAATTGAGCGTCACGAGGCCCTGGGGTGTCGCAGCATTGTCCCAGGGGCGACCGAGTTGAGTAAGCCAAACTGGAGCCCTGTTTATGGAAGCTATGCTCAAAAAAACAAGCACATTCTTCTGTTCACATTTATCTGTTCTTTTTTTGCTTTTTTTCTTATTAAAAAAGAGACTTTATGTTAAATTAAGAGTTTTTCTGATAATCTGTTATTAGGGTCTGAGGGAATCGTAAAAAAATGCCAATTTCTTAAGGGTCTGAAAATGCTACCTGTCTGTGAACAGTACAAATAACTTGGGGAAGTCCTGGTCTAACCTACTCAACTTCGAAGGTTCCGGCACCCCTTACCAGAAGCTGTACGCAGGAGATGTGCGATCGATGGCCTTTTACGGTTTTTTTTATATATAGGTAGCAGACGACCATACGGTTCACGTTATGGCAAGTAATCACCGCCGACCATGAACATCTGCAACACCATAGAGATGCGTTGCGACCTTTAGGCGAGAGTACGCTCTTTACTTGAAGGTGGCCAAATCGTATTTGTCCGGAAATGCTGTTGTCGACAATTGGTTCTCGGGATTTGTTGTACGTAGAAGAAAATGTTGGGAGAAAGATACTATATTGGTATTTAGAGGTTTGCCGTGTTGTATGTAGGCGGAACTCAGCAGCAGAAAAAATTCCGAACATCAAAAACAACTCGGTCTTCGATGATTCGACCTGCCCGACGTTGAAATAGATCGAAAGGGAAAAGTTGGTTCTGGGGTGCCCTTGCCCAAAGATGGGTGCAATATTCCACGTGGGGCCGAACCTGCGCGTTATAACGCTGCAGACCCGACGTGATATATCGCCTCGATCTGTTGAGCATACTAAGCTTCTTTGAGGCCAATTCGAACATATCCCGTTTCGGTTGAATCTTTGAGCAGACTGTGCTGTTCTCTCGCGTGGTGACGCAGCGGATGATCATTATTCAAGGGATATCATACGATATCCCATGAGGCCGCCTGTTTTCTGGCTGGTTTCTTTCCCTAGAATATTGACGCCAAAGTCCTTTCGTCGTCGGTTTATTACTAGCGACTAGAATCGTCACGTCAAGGGGAGCCACCAGCCCTTAGAGAGAGAGACTGGCCGTCTTGGAGGAGTGGTGATAGACAATCATCCCAGTGCTGGTAAGTGGGCCAATCTGGCAGTGCGTCTTTTTTTTACCAGTGGCCGAACAGGCGCCACGGCATGTTGCGGTCCATCTGACATCGGCACGGCTGCTTCGTTAGATATCTGTGGTGGGTGGCGAGAATGGATGAAACCGCTGTGTGTCATCATTGTGAAAATTAACACACACGGAGTGCCCGGCCTGGGGTGGCGAGCGTAGAATACTCCATGCAGCCATCAGAGTAGACCTCTTGTTCTCGGCCGTGATTCCCTCCATGGTCGAGATTCAGAGGTCTTGGCAAGCAATGCTCTCGTTCTGCGAGATTGTGATCTCGCAGAAGAAGACCACGAAATGGGATCGCGAGGTGAACGATCCCGCTCGCCGCTACCTGCACAAAAGGGTTGCCGAGCGATAAACGGCTGAGCCGCTGCGACCCCTCTACCCTATCGTAGAGTGTAAGAATTCCGTCTCGGTATTTCTTGCCCGTCATAAGACACGATATAACGGGGTTAACGGGGACGCTGGGCATACTGTCCAGGGGGCGGTGCGCACTTATCTACAACAACTTGGATATGAGCGACAGGGTGCAGGGCCTCATTTTATACGTGCACGATATGTCCGTTGTAGCCTTGTTTAGCATTGGGTGTTATGTTCTATGTGGGAGTGCTCAAGACAAAACCGCCCCGGGTGCCAAACTACCTTACGCCGCCACTGCATTGGTGCCCTGGCCTACTCTGCCTAGCCTTTCGGGGGAAAGGGCATGAGTTTATGCATGTATGTTTGTGTGAATTTATATTATAAAGCAAACAAAAAATGTAAGTCAAAATTAAACACTGAATGAAACAAAAAGTAATACCTATAAAGATACAAATAGAATTTTACTTACGCAACACCTGTGCGACGTGAGAAGCTGACGCGGCGGCTCTTGACCGAGTCGGTAGGGGTGGCCACATTAAACTCTAGCTCCGAGAAGGGGGTCCGAGGCGGCCGTTGGCTTTTGAGGATCGACGACCTGCGCTTCCTCCTACAAATCACAACATATGAAAGAACAACTACCTTTATTTAAAATAATAAAAACTATACATTTGTATTTTCATAGAATGGTATATAATATACATCTTGAGATCAAAGCCATTTATAAATATGACTTATTTCTTCATTATGACTCCTATTTAAAATTGTTAAAACGGGGTATTGATGTTAACACACACTGGCAAATTAATTGTATCATCTCTCACCAGACAATAAATAATTATTTGTGACACTAAATATTTGTAGTGACCCAAATTTCAAGCCTGATGGCTCATGCTTTCTAACAATAAATTGAATCAATTATTTTCCTATAATGCATATTGCAGCCATCTTATTTTTTTTTAATACAATTTACTCATATTATATCAATTTACTCATATGTAATAATGGTAAGAGGATTTGGCTATTTGTCTTGTACAGCTATGTATTGTCCTAAGACTACTGAAGGAAGTTTTTTGAATGTTAATTCAAAAGCTGGCCAAACTTTGATTAATCAAAAAATATGTACAATTTAACTTTATTCATAAACTGATATGCTTATTGTTGCATTTGTATGCTAATCAGCAGACTTTAATCGATTGGAGACAATGGGCGGAAGATCGAACCCAGTAGCATGCCATAGGAAAGGCTCATGTCCAGCAGTGGACCCGAATGGGCTGATGATTATGATGAATCAGCAGATTACAGCTATAATACTGCAGGATATACTAATGTATCATGAAATCAGAAACAAAATAAGCTGGTGGTAGGTCTCTCATATGTTACAGGCCCCTGGCTACCACTGCAATTTCTATTTCTCCCACCGAATAGCAGCTTAAATGCACTGTTGTGTGTTGGATTGAAGGACATTGTAGCCAGAGTAACTACTGGACATATTGAGACTTAACATCTTATGTCTCAGGATGGTGAGCGCAGTGGAATACCAAGCATTGCTTTGTAATTCAAATGTTTGGTTTTGCTACTGTTCATGAGTGGTTGTATCACTTACCATCAGGCGAATGGCAAGCCCATTTTGCCATGCACTGCAATAAAAAACATTAAAAAAATACCAAAGTATAACAGGCACCAACTAAATTAATTAATTATCATCTAGAGGCACACTAAGTGCACTGCTAAACACAGACATCCTCCAAAGATATGCAGAGTGACCTGTTGGGAGGTACCTGAATACAGCGGCTTTGAGTACACATTAGATATTGCACCAATCCAACTAATAATCAAATTGAAGCTATAGTATGTAATGTGTATTGCACATAGTATGTCCATATAATGAGTGATGGAGGAAACATTAGACAGGTTCAATATGGAGAGCAAAGTAACGCATGATCATCCATATCAACCAATAACAATATTACACCTTACACAAAATAGAGTGCACATAGTTAACATGGGAAACATTATTTTTATATAGCAGAGGTATTACAAAGAATGACATAATGAGGAGAGGTCAGCAATATAGCATATTCTGACTAATGACTGTCCATTTTATTATATCAAATTCTAAGGCGAATTCATGGAAAATATTCATTTTTACATTTGGCTAACAAAGGTATAAATAAACCTGAAAAATGTTAATTTGTGAATTAAATATTTCGTTTCAGGGGCGAATACAACAGTAATACTGTTAATATGCTTTGAGATAAATTATTTTACGTGAAAGTTTTATTAACATTTAATTATACACATATAAGATTACCTAATAAAATGAATATTCACAATATATGAAATAACCATTAGGTAATCTAATAAGCAGTGATGGACTTACGTTGTGTTTGCATCCGAAGTACGACTTTTATGTGTATCATCCATGTTTATATTCCAAGATCATCGCATTCAATAAGAAATGTGTAATTCTAAAATGTTTTCAAAACACAACGGCTCACAAATTTAAATTCTGTTTGACGCACAACCATGAACCAACGCAAAGACCACAGACTAACAAGAGAGTTTGACGTTCTATAATATTATAACCTCCGTTTGTCTGTAGAATGTAGGCCTATCGTGAAACGGGGTGGATAGATACAATTTTGATTTTCAAACTCAATTTAATTTTTATTTGATGCGTATCCTCACTTTGCCGTTTAAACTAACTTTTAAAAAGACAGATTTAAAAAGTATCATTATTTGAAATTTGGATGGTAATGACTATTTACGATCCAATAGCTTTTTTAAAGAATATAAGAAAGGTAAATAATTTTAATTGTAAAGGCATCTATGGAATATCACAAAATAACAAAGAAAATCTTACTTCAAATGAATAAGCCCAACATAAAAAAACAACATAGGCTGTAATGGGTTTTAAAATTAATTATGACTAGCATGCCGTTCACCTGATGGTAAGCGATATAACCGCTCATGAATAGTAGCAAAACCAAACAACACCTTGAATTACAAAGCAATGCTTGAGTTTCCACTGCGCTCGCTATCCTGAGACATGACATGTAAAGTCTCAATATGTCCATTAGTTACGATGGCTATAATGTCCTTCAATCCGAAACACAACAGTGCATTTAAACTGCTGTTTGGCTGAAAAAATAGACATTGCGGTGGTACCCACCCAGGCAGGCCGCCTCACATATGAGAAAGCTACCACCAGTTCTTCAAAAAGGACCTTTAGGCCTTAGTGACTACGAGCTCTAAAAATCTCTGGGCGCCTGGAGGCTATCTATACACATTGATTTTAACCGGTAAGATAACAACATTCCTATAAAATTTAAAAAATAAACAAAAACATACTTTCCTACCAAGTTTACCAAAAAAAACAAGTTACAAATAAGTTTGACACAACATTGTTCTCGTAAAAGTTATTATTGTACATATAATTTCCCAGATATAATTATATTTTATAGCTTGGGTTTAATCTTATCTTGTAAGGTTAAACACAATATGTTACTCTGTATAAAACTCGTTTAGAAAAGAAAATTAGAGTTTTATGTACAATATTTCAATGTTATAAACTTATTGGCTAAAAGTTATTGGCTTGAGATAAATAAATTATGCTATTTACAAGCTCTAAAAAATCTCAAAAATTGAATTTTTGCATTATTTTTCAATCTTTTTAAATATATTTTTTTGGAAATATTTCAGGAATAATAAAGTAAACACCCATACTGTAGATTCCAAATTCACGGTGGCTTCAAATCTCATGGCTGCATTTGAATAAAAACAGTCACAAACAGTAAAAACAGTCTTAAATAATTATTTATCCTAATTTGTAATAAAAGTTAGCCAAATTGATCTTTAAGCAAAACGTCCAGTTTATTTATATTTTTCCATGAGTTTCGATTCACCCCGTAATTTAATAAGTTTCAAATATCGATTTTTAATTTGCAAAATATTCGGATTTTTTTCTCTTATTCCCGAAAATTTTAAATTTTTTGGATAATTTTAGTTACCCAGCAGGAATGATTAAAGAATAATAATCATTGCCCAGCAGTAACGATGGTTTACGTCGTTTGGTTTTTTTGGTTTGGTTTGGACTTACGTCGAAATAGAAATCACCTTATTTGCTCGCCTGTGATAGAAATACTCAAATACAATTTTTAGCAATTTATCGTAATAGATTTTGTGATGAGAATCATTATATTTATTTTTGCTAAACTTTCTGTCTTATAACAAACAAGCATTTTCAAAATCGTAACGCTCCACTGGAAATGCACTTGAACGCTGCTCGTACCACTTGCATCCAAAGAGTAGAATAATACTACGAGTATATGAAACGAAACCTAGTGCCTAGTCTGCTCTTTGGTCGAAACATTATAAACGCGCTCTACGTCCTGACCATGCATTTAAGTCAATGCCCTCTGCTATCAAAATATGTAAAACTGTTACCACCACCACTTACCTACCAATGTTAACTATGTGCACTCTATTTTGTATATCTATAGTGTAATATTGTACATCTGTATCAGCCCATATACGGCCTACTCTACAATCGACAGTACGATTGAGAGTGGTTAGGCCATATAGTCCACCACGCTGGCCTAGTGCGGGTTGGCGGACTTACATACCATAGAAATTCTTATAAACCGGTATGGTATGCAGGTTTCCTCACGATGTTTTCCTTCACCGTTTTAATGCGTGGTGAATGACTATCAATACACACATGACTGCGAAAAGTCAGAGGTGTGCCCTGGGATTTGAACCCGCGACCAACGTGAACATGTTGGCAGCCGCGTCTGGTCCGTTTACCAACAGGCCACCACGCACTCCAAATATTGTACATATATTTTGTATATTGATTGATATGGATGATCATGAGTTACTTTGTTTTCCTTATTGAACTTGTCTAATGTGTACTCCTTTTTGTTTTTTTTTTTTGTTATTGGTCATGTATGTTTTTATATGCACTCATTATATGGACTAGTCCACAGACTAAGGAGTAAGACTGGTCTATTCTTTGACATGGGTATACCGGCACAATACACAATTAATGGATTGTGTTGGTGGGTTTTATACTTTTGCTTATAAAAATTCTTATTCCATGATATAATATGTCCTTCAGAAGGTACTAAAGACTTGCTCTGCTGACTAGCAGATCGTGTATGCAACAATAAGCATAGTATCTGTTTATAATATCAGGAAACCGTGATCGAAGCTTAGAAACTGATCTGTCAGCCAGTGTAATTAATCTATTTTGGACAACCAAGTGTAAGAACATATAGTGCGAAATACCAAACTTTTTAAATATATTTCGCGGAGAGCCACGATCTCCATTGCACTGACCTAATACCGTTTATGTAACGGTTATATCATCAAGATAATATTCATGATCGAACTAACCATTTCAAACTGTTGTAAAAGTTGGCTATTTAATAATTATTATTCCTCTATTACTTAGACACCCAATAAAACAACTTCCCTCAGAAATCAAATTTACTTTGTCACGTACTTAAGTGGTTTTATACTCTTCGAGCCTCATCATAATTTTGAAATAATGATTTGAATGAATTTCATCGTCACTTGCATGTTGCAAACATAGACAAACTATATTGGAATTGTATTGTTCTGCTTCAAGATTGCATGATCGAAAATAATCTTTTTACATATTAGCTAGGTATATTGACCGCTAGTTAATAATTATTTGTATACTCACAGCACATATACGACTGCAAGCGCTGTGAGAGCCAGCAGCGTGGTGTACAACCAGCACACCAGTAGCCAGATGAACACTACGGCATAGTTTTCTACACCCACGCCCTCAGACATTAGATACTGCGGATTTATCTACATTTCTTCACTTGTTCTATTTTATTTTTATAAACACATTATAATTTTGTATCCAAATAACTATTGAATGTCAAATCACTGACATTTTTTCCCATAAAAAAACTCCCGCAGAAAATTAAAGAAGTTTTATTATATAACAATAAATAAATATACCTACCTAACATGCACTTAACAATCACATACATAGTCCTGACCCCACACTATAATCGAGTCTTGAGCCGTGGGTATAAAAACTACTAGAGACTTTTCGCTCTAACAAACACAGACCCAATACAAATACCTGTGGACTAAATTAACATATTTTGTTCCAGTGCGGGGATGGAACCCGCGGCCACACGTTTCACAGGCGTCATCTTACCAACTGCGCTGCAGAGGCTGTGAAATATGTTGTATTGAAATAGAATTGAAATCGCCCGGAAAATAAATTCTTTTAAAATCTCTAGTTTCTGCATCATATACGCTCCAATTCAGGGCACGGTCTTCCTCTACAATCGAGAGTACGATGGAGCGGAGATAACCCATATAGTAAGTACTGTATCAGCCCATATACGTCCCACTGCAGGGCACGGGCCTACTCTACAATCGAGAGTACGACTGAGAGTGGTTAGGCCATATAGTAAGTACCCTAGGCTAATACGAGTTGGCAGACTTTACATACCATTGAAATTCTTACATATGTTCGTTCTAGTATGCAGATTTCCTGGTAGCTGGTAATCTACCATCTGGTGTTTACTGGAATTTGAAACCGCGACCACCCTGATTTTGTTGGTAGCCGTGTCTGGGGCCCTACTATATTCATCCGAAATGAAGTTCGAAACTTCGCATGATCGAAGTTTATATACGATACGAATGTACCTATATATACTTATGGTCGTAACCATAGACTTATGGTTACGATGTGCGTTATGCAAATTCGAACTTTTACAGAGTAGATACATTCGTATCGTATAAAGAACTTCGATCATCCGAAGTTTCGAAATTCGTTTCGGATGAATAGGTATAGTAAGGCTAAGGTAAGGTTCGTTACCAACAGGACACCACGCTTTTACTGGTCTCTCATATGTGAGAGGCCATCTGGGTGGGTAGATACCACCGCAGTGTTTATTTCTCCCGTCAAACAGCAGTGTAACCGCACTGTTGTGTTTCGGGTTAAAGGGCATTGTAGCCAGAGTAACTACTGGACATTTTGAGACTTAACATCTTATGACTCAGGATGGCGAGCGCAGTGGAATGCCAAGGATTGCTTTGTAATTCAAGGTGTTGTTTGGTTTTGCTACTGTTCATGAGTGGTCGTATCGCTTATCATCAGGCGAACGGCATGCTCGTCCCGCCATTCATAGCAATAAAATAAAAAAAAGATCATAAGATGTCGGGCCAACACAAACATACTTTTGACTATTTTGTAACCACACGACGCGTACCGATCTCACCCATGCCAATATTATACTTGCTGTATCTTTTCTTATTGGTCTGTGCTGTATCCCTAGAAAATTCTAGATTAATGTAATGGCAACTATGTAATGTATGATAGAACAATTCGTAAATGATAAAACGCTTCTGTGATCATTACATTCATTAGGGGTGGTCCTGAATGAATCTTATATGTATGTCTCGTAAAAATCGTGTATTAAAGTTTTTAATATAATTTGTAAGCCACAGGAAGTCCACAGTTGAACAAAGCCCTGCCCCAAGAATCTCCTCGGAATTTCTCCTCCTATTGGAAGCAGCCTGTATCCTATTTTATTTATATTCAATAATTATACTCATTGTGATTGCTGTCGTCAATTTCCTGTCCTTTCTCTTTATTCCGTCCTATCCCATCTCATTCTGCTTCATGACTCAAGGAATGTAATTCTGTGCTCTCCTGTCCAATTCCATTCCTTTGAGTTTGAAAGAGTAGCAAATATAAATATTTGAGTTTCTTGCTCACCCCACGGGAACACTATACTTTTTGCGATAAAAAGTACACTGTATAAATGTAAGGTGTCAGCTATTTTCATACAAAATTTAAGCGAAATTGATTCATTCGCTTCAAATTAGCGGGCACAAAGGCACACAGAATTTTAAAAATCATTATTTTGGGTTGTACTACTTAATTGTTTTGCTCACATATTTTCCTTGTACTGACAGTGATCAATTACAAATGAATAACAGGTATTTATAGGAGATATATATGTATAGATAGATAGAAATAATAAGTTGAAAAGAAAAAATATTTTATTATAATAAAACTAATCCAAGTCCATATCCGAGTAACTTGAACAGGATTTTGTGATCGACGTGCTTGTATATGAAGAGACAGACGAACCACTCGAATACCTGGAGGACATACAAACATTATAATGGTCGGAGGTCGGAGGACATACATACAAAGTACCTATAATATAAATATTTATCCTCCTTGTCTTTTTCTGTCAGTCTGTCTATCAGTCAAAATAGGGCCCACTGCAGGGCACGGGCCCCCTTTACAATTGAGACTACGAATGAGAGTGGTTAGGCCATATAGTCCACCACTCTGGCTAGGGGGGTTACTATGTACTCCGGCACGACAATGAATGTTCGAACTTCGCACGTAAAACTGTACAAATATGTCTTAATACCTTACAAAATGTTCGAATCCTGTATTATAACGTCGTAATCTTAGACTAAGTTCAAAGTAACTGATAAGTTTCATAGATCAGTGAAAAGAATACATCCGCACCTCTGTGTACGTTTCTTGTGTTTCTGACTTTTCTTGTATGTTTTTCTATTGCCTTTGTTCCGAGTTCCCCTTTTTTGTCTGTATTTATCACCTTTAACATGTTGTTCTTCAACAAGACTCTCGTTTCTTTTATCTATCGTATCTTGTTTTCTGTTACGTCTCTCGTTAACATCTTGCCGCTTCTTCCTTTCTCTGTATATCTCACAAGAGTCTTTTGGCACTAATTTCCAATTCCCTTTAACAGCTGCTCGTTGTGCCCTCTAAAATATGTTTGGCCATTAAACTCTTTACACGGAATATACTTAAAAATAAATGGCCTAACCACTCTCAATCGTACTCTCGATTGTAGAGGAGGCCCGTGCCTTGCAGTGGAGCGTATATGGGCTGATACTGATACTTAAAAATAAGTCTTAGAACCTTTAATAATAATAGGTGAGAAAATCGAATTTATGGATATCGCTTTTGAATAAAGTGAAGAAAAAATATTATTCAGGTTTTATAAGGTATTTATTAATTCATAACTATGCATGCAATTCAATAAGAACCATTGTATAATATACAGCTCTGTGTTTGTAGATGTAAAATATTACAGTTTGTTTATTGCATAGGTTGAGCAAACGAGCAAATTTAAAAACTCTCGTTATGTTAAGTTATTACTACTGCCTGGACCAGGAGCATCTCCAACACTTGGATCGTAAAAGAGAAAATTACAAAATAGAGAAGAGGTATTCATCAATTGCATTCACCGAACTCAACACGATAGCAAAATTTTGACTATATACCACGTCGTCTTTCCTTTTAACAGTGTTTTATCTGAAGTCGATCTGTTCCTACAATAATTCAAATTTACCACATTGTGGCTCTACCATTAGCAAAGAATACCAAATAAAATATGACTACTAACATATACACGAAGAATTTCATTCACATCTTCAAGATTTTCAAGAAACATAGGTACCTGGCGGTTCAGACCTTTTGTACGGATTGTTTTATGTCTGTACTTATTTTTTGTTGTTTTTGCTCTTGCGAGATTCAGATGTGATTTTAAATGATCAAAATACTTCATTATATTGTTTTAATTTTCAATTCCTTAAATATTGTAACCTAATGGCTATAATTTGGTTTTCCTGACATAACTGATTTACGTAACGTAGTGATTACTTCCTACGTATACTTTGTTATGCAAAGAGTATGAACTGTGCAAAAAACTGACGTACAATAAAATTGTACTCTATTATATAGCCGTTCTATACCTATATACCATGCTATATACAGCGGCCAGTGGTGTTTTTTAAACTGGCGCGGCGCGGCGCATGTGAAGTTGCACTGCACCTGATGGTAAAGGCAAATGCCATCCAGACATAAGTTATATGCAGTAAGTAGATTAAAAGGTAAATAATATGAAATACATTCAACAGTTGCATACATAGGCACTCCCACAAGGTACTCCTGGCCCACTACTAATATACAAATCTTGTAACGTGGGTTTCAAAAAATACAAAAATCTTTTCGGTCTAACAACACCAAGACTCGAAACAAATATTTGTGGACTGCACAGACAAAATATGTCTCGATGCTGGAATCGAACCTGCGGCTCTCGTTTCACAGCCGGCATCTAACGAGTAATGCTGCGGAGGTTGTTGATTAATACTCATTAAGATCAATGATTAAAGAAATTTAGGTTAAATTCATGGCTTTTATAATGCCATTAAAATTGTTTATCATCCCAGGAAATCAATGTGCTATCGGGTTTTGTTTAATCAGAGAAATTGCTAGAGATTCAATAATCCCATCAAAAACACAAATGTAAAAAGAGAGCCAAGTTCAATATAATCATATTCTATGTATGACTTGGTAGTAGACTTCAACGAAAAAAATAAACATGTGAATACTCCAATATCTTCGGCAGCTTTTAATCGATTTTAGCGATTTGTTTTTCTTCGGAAAGAAGATATTCCTTGTGGGACCGGACCACATTTTCGTCATTTAAATGCGTAGACGGAGAAACTAACTGTTTAAATGTCAATCAACAAAAAGATACAAATAACTAAAACTTATAAAAAACCGACTTCAAACACAAAACCACTAAAAAGTAAAAAAAATATAATAAAAATACCACTGTAGGATCTAAGCCTTATATTTATTTGAATATCTATATGCTTGGTACTTGGTGACCCGCCTTCAATATGTTCCGTATATATTTTGATTTTTTGGCTAGTAAAGTCAATAAACAAATTAACCAACATGTACAAGTACAATAATTAAATAAGTATTATTTTTTGCTTTGCAGTGGTATTTTTATTATTTTTAATTTTCGAAAACCTTTTTATTCAGTCTTGCAAGTAATAAAAATTATGAAATTCGCAGAAATTCGGAAGATGTTGCCGGAATATTTGTTGTGTAAAAATAATAGGAAGTATGAAATTGGAATTTGGATTGAATTAAGTTATAATAAGGAAAGAGCGAGTTTTACTACTCATTTGTTCATGATTAATATATTTAATTATGATAACCAAAAACAATGTAGCGTGAATTTGTTAATTTCCATTTATTAATTTATAAACTAGCAAACGGGCCCCGGGGGTCCGGTTTCGACCGTGTGTAGATATTTTTTGAGTCCATTCCACATCAACAATAATATTATTACACGTACTTTCATATTTATTTTGTACATTTAAATTATGTTCCATAAACTATGTTTATTGAATACAACAATATCACATGGAATAACTAAACGCAGTAATGTCATATGACCACGACTATCGATGACAGTGCAGCCAACATCAGGAATTGATCCACCATTTTGAGGCAGCTGATGTTTGTTTGAGATAGAGAAAATTTAGAAAAATCTCTAAATAATATCTCAAAATGGGTGCCTCATTTGTTCCTATCACGGTTTTCACTGTTCTTTGGGGAGTGGTTGGCATTGTGTGCCCCATATTCGCCCCTAAGGGCCCAAATAGAGGGTGAGTTCAACATATTTTCCTTGATCTTGTAATAATGTTACATTTCTGTGCTGTGTCTAAGGATTGTGTTCTATCCTATTCCAGAATAATCCAGGTGGTGTTGATGTTGACCGCAGCTACGTGCTGGTTATTGTGAGTATTATTCTTTACACATTTTGTACAGGTATTGAGGGACTAAGTCATTCTGACAGCAGAGCATAGTTTATTACTATAACAGTATCAAAAATGAATATTTTTACTCATTTAATTAACACGCTAATATAACTCTATATTGTGAAAGAAGGCAAATGGCTTAATGGTGCAATAAATAAAATATTACATAAAGATTAACTGTTATAATCTTACTAGAATGCTATAGAAAATCTGTTGAAATTTGTAGTTATTGAAAATTCCTTGATTTGGTGATATCTATTGTATATAAGGGTATGTATGTATTTACATGAATTGATATATTATGTTTTCATATCCTCTAAATCAAATATAAAATAATAGACATATTGTTGGGCTTTTAAGACTGCTAATAACATTAACATAGATTTATTTGAAGTATTGGTAATTTTATATTTGGTCTAATATCCAGGAGTATATTTAGGTTATTATTTCTTCAATCGACAATTTTAAATAATTTAAGTGTGCATAGATGTTGACCTTTTGGTATTATGTCTTGATAAGGATGACATACTAGAACAAGTGGTTATGAATAATTCTTATTCAAATAAATTGCCCTTTGCACATACTAACCAAAACTGAAGCCAAAGCCTGCATATTCCTATAATCTGTGGACAAATCCAAAATCTAGAAACATTCAAATTCAGTAAATACAAAATACCTATAGCTTTTTAGCACTATTATAAACAGAAACTCATTAAAATCATACAAAATAAAGAACATTGAAATGAAATCAAAATATTTATCAAATCCATAAAATGGCATACATTATTTAGATTGTCACGTTTTTTTAACCTATTACTAAAATATAACTTGGCAATTGTGATACAGATTTGAGATATTAAGTTTTTGATCATTGTGTAATTTTATTTTTTTGTTACTATGTTTTCTTTTGTTTAGTTATTAATTTGTTAAATACATTTTCATTTTTATTTTTACCGATAAATATATAAATGTTCTTTATTGTTGAAATTTTAGAAAGAATATTGTTTATGTGCCTTTGTTTATTGACTAGAGTGTAAGTGTTTTGGTTCAATGACTGTAAACTTGCATTTTAATTAAAATAAATAAATAAATTTGTTAATAATAGTCAAGGATTTTTATGCAGTAATTGACCTATTTCAGTATCATTAGCTTGGTGAGAAAATCCTTGGAAAATAGATAGAGAAAATATTTGGGAGTCAACTTATTGTGTCTGAATTATGAGTACAATTCAAAGAGTTAACTTATAACTGTAAAAATGTATTGATGTAATCTATTCTATTTATATTTTGAAAGAGAAAAAAATAGTTTAAGTCTTAATGAATTGAACTTGAGCCATCCAACATATTGTGTGGGTTAAGTGCAATTAATAATTACAATTCTGATGTACTCAATAGGGTACTGAATCAATTCTCTTTTATTTTATTTATCAGAAGGTATCCATATCCAACATCTAATAAACAAAGAATTTGTAAATACATTTACAATTAAAAAAGCTAGACTTTTTTTAAATCTAGTAGTATGAGTAAAAGAAAAAGTATGCAAAATAAAATTAGTGACATTACTAATTTTAACATGCATTGAAGAGTGCGCGTGTAGAGAGATAGTAAGATGTCTCCACAACTCTCCCACTCTTTTTTATTTAATATAATAATATTTGCTTCATATTACAAGCTATTTAAATGTTGTTTTGACAGAAATGTTTCATTCAGATGAAATTGGTTTTTGTATACAAAATTATACAATAGGGCTGTACAATTTAACCGGCCAAGCTGGCTAAAAAAGTTAGCTAAGTTTATTAGCTAGCTAACCTATAGGCTTAGCTAATTTAACTGGTTAACTTAATTAGCTCAGCTAATTAGCCAATGGCTAACCGGATTTTTTTTTCAGCTATTCGCTGATTCTTTACTCACAGACAGGTTCAAAAATAATAATAGTAATTTTTTATGACAAAAATAACTTAAATAACGAAATAACGAAAGTTATTTATTGCATTAATTAACACTCAAATTGTACAGCCCTATTATACAATAATGGATCATAGTCAAATAACCTATTTCAATTCAATATTATGATGAAATGTATTTCCAAAAGCATTATCAATAATCTGCAAATGATATAAGTCTCAATAGTTGTATAATGTAATGATGTGGTGTTTCAGCTGGCTCTGCGCGTACATGGCACAGATGAACCCGCTCATTGGGCCCAGACTCAACAACGAGACACTCATCTGGATCTCACGCACCTGGGTAAGATCTTAACTTGCTATATTGTACAATTTATACATATTTTTTTATAGTTACAAGTTAGAGTTTTGTAACACAATAAAAGAGAAAATGTTGGTTTGATCTCTGGAAGACATGATTTAAGTTGTAAGATTTCTTTATATCCATGTAAGCAATTAGCAAAGAATTATTTTGGTAATTTACATAGTAGGATCAGCAATTATTTTGTATCAGTATAAGCCCACATACGTCCCGCTGCTAGGCACGCGCCTCCTCTATAATGGAGAGTACGATTGAGAGTGTTTAGGCCAAATAGACCACCACCCTGGTCTAGTGTGGGTAAGTGAACATTAACTTACACAGAAATTCTTCTGTATCGCTATGGTATGTAGGTTTCTTCTCGATGTTTTGATTATCTGTTATAACAATAATAAAAACTATTTATTATAACACCACAAAACATAAAATAAAAATATGAAGCAGATGTACATTTGGTGAAACAATTGGCGGCCTTATCGCTTAAAGCGATCTCTTCTAGACAACCATTGTTCCTGTTATAGTATACACACATATACACATGACTCCGAAAACTCATAGGTGTGCCCTGGGATTGAACCCGCGACCACCGTAAATACGTTGGCAGTGAAGTCTGGTCCGTTACAAACAGGCCACTATGCACTTGCAAATATTGTAACCATATTAAATATGAAATAAACAATATATTTTGCAAGTGGTGAATGTCACCTTATCAGTGCTTAAGCAGTAAGCAAGCACCTACTTGTTATAAGTGGTATAGTGGTGGTGAAAGACATGTGTTTCTCATATGTGCTATTGTTTTAGCTGGGTCAACTGCATTAAGCAGCCAGTCTGTAAATGTTTTTTTTCCAGCAAATAAAATAATAAATCAATATAGTAAATAGGAACATATTACATACGGAATTATAGTAAAAAATATTTATTAATACTCTGGTGTTAAGGGCCATGACAAAATGAGACGTGTTTACAACTAATAGAAAACCTTAAAAAATTACATAAAAATATCTAAAATATGTATAAAATGTGTCTAACTTAGCAAGTATGTCTGTTTGCGTGAAAGAGTAACAAACAACCATACATAGAAACTATCGCAATTATACTATTAGTAAGAATTTCCAAATCAGCATATAAAATGTAGGCTGTATCTTATTTTATGGCAATTATTATGCAATTTATTTTTCTAAAACTCATTCTATATATTATTTTGTAAGTTATTTGAGTGTAGATATCTATAAATTAAATTGGTTATTGTAAATAAACTAATAACAATATATTATATAGGGTGAATTTTTGAAATAGCCGGGGATGGCCAAATTCGAAACTATGGGCAATAGCAACATTATCTAATGGTTTAATAATGGGTGTTTTTTATTCAAAATCATCGGTTTCGATTCGTTGCCATAAATATTGATTATTCCAAGTATGCAGATTTAGTTTTCATAAAAATCGGGCTAGGGACTTCTTTCAGTATTTTCCGCTATTCCTCATACTGTCGGATATACTCATCTACGCTCATTTTAAAAATTAACTCTGTAAAATTCAGCCTATACATATGTATACAGGGTATATCAAGACTGCTATCGAAAACGAAGCCGGGTGGTAGTTTTAGTGACTACAAACACAATGCAACTAAAAATTTCGCAATGAAACGCGACAATTGTTTTAATGATTTTTCAAATATCATCATTTTTGGGTGGTAAATCCATACTTTATACTAAAATAATAATGTAAACTCTTTTATACCTTAGAGTATTTACAAATAAAAGGGAATTTAAATAAAAGGGAAAAGACGTATTTACCACCAAAATACGACTATAGGAAAAAATAACAAAAAAAAACGTCGCTTTTTTGCAACATTTTCTATTGTATTGTGTCTGATGTAGCAGTCTTGATATACTCGGTATATGTTCAACTACAGAGCACGGGCATCTCTATTTTTTTGGACTCATACCAAAAACTAATTTTATATATAGAAGTCATAATACTCCAAATACTGCAAATGTGTAGTCTGGTAACCAATCTGCAGGCTCCGTCTAGGTCAACTACCGTACCCAAATAGGTTGGCGGTCAGAGAGACAATTCGCTTCCATCGAGGTACCTAATTATAAATAAATAAAATTATCATTTGTTATTATCATTTGTTATAAGACAAAATGAAACACAAACATTTTACTATGCTACACTACTGCATTAAGGTATCCTGTAAAAGTAGATGTAAGTTTGAAAATAAATAAACAAAAAAACTTCAAAATCACACACACAGTCTTTAACCCCACACTGAGATTGAGTCTTATGTCGTAGATGTCAGAAAGTAGGCATAAAGTAGGATTAAAGGACATTGTAGCTAGAGTAACTACATGACATATTGAGATTTAACATCTTGTGTCACAGGACGGCGAGCGCAGTGGAATGAAAAGCATTGCTTTGTAATTCAAGGTGTTGTGTGATTTTACTATTGTTCATGAGCGGTCGTATCGCTTACCATCAGGCGAACGCTGTGCTCGTCCCGCCATTCATTGCAATAAAAAAAACGTAGGAAAGACTTTTCGGTTTCACAAACACCCAAACCCGACGAAAATAACATTTAGCTGGGTGCGGTCTTCGAGCCCGCGACTTCTCCTGTCACAGCCGGCGTCTAACCAACTGCGCCACGGAGACTGTCAAATTAGTGACTTGTTTTAAAATCTAATACGGAAAGGAATTTATTTACAAAATAGGATAGCCCACTAAAAACATTATGAGTTAAGAGAAATTATGCATGATCATCAGATTTTGATTGAAGTATGCAATCACATTACACTACACCATCGATCAAATATACACTAGATACAACATGAGCGCTTAGAAAATGGCACCAAAAAAGAGTGCTTTAAGCACTCTTTCGCCTTCAGTCACGCACCGACCGTTGCTTCCAAAACGTCGCAGAACTTTAGACAATATTATGTGAAAAGCTACTTTAGGCTCCAGGAATAAGGTGGAATTTGCGTTAATATATTTGGAATATGTGATCTTTTTGTTTACTCTTTTTATGTCATGCATCGGTGCCACTTTTTAACAGAACTTTTACAGGGAACTGTGTATCTAGTGTATATTTGATCGAAGCACTACACTGTCAATTATGGTTCATTCTCGGTTAGATATTGGTTTGATATAATTTTCACATTATACACTTGACTACGAACTTTCCTCATGGACAAATTTAAATTAATAATTTTCCTAATTTAAATTAAATATTGTAAGTTCTTGTGGTACTGTAACCCATAATATAATACATACGAATTACAGTTGGTATTCAATACGCGTATCGATATAGTATAACACCCGATATATTTTTAATGATATGTCTAGACAGCCCATTAATTGACTTGTGTTCAATTACAGTGCAGTCAATAGTCTCTTAATGAAATGCAAATAAGTTCAGCATAATATTATATAAATATGTTAGTGCCAGTCAAAGTATCAATTTAATATTGACAGCCGCCGTGGTATAAATTTTTCACGACGATTGTGGAAATGGAAAGTAGAAAAATTGTACCTAGAGTCCACAACTGGATACATTGTGACTTCATCTGATGTCTCAGGATGGCGAGTGCAGTGGATTGCCAAACATTGCTTTGTAATATATGGTGTTGTTTGGTCTTGCTACTGTCCATTAGCAATCGTATCGCTTACCATGAGGCGAATGGCATGCCATTCATAGCAATTTTAAAAAGGAACTCCTCGGAAAGAATTTACACATAAATAAACAATAAAACATCACTTAAACCTATAGTGGTTTGTATGTGATGCATTAATCACATCTCAGACAAAATAAAATGTAATACAAGCAAGGATTTTTTACATTAAAAATATAAAATAACTAAAAATTATAACTATTTAAATTACAATTATACTACTTTTATCTATCTTATATGATGTACTTTTATATGTATGAATTTAATTTTACACTTGTTAAAAGCTGTTCAAGTAATATTGTTTCACTTTGTCTTTTAAGTTATTTTTATTTAAGGAATTTTTTAGTGGTTTAGGTAGTTCATTTATCAATTTAAGGATTAAACATTCTTTTGTTCTAGTACCATAAAAAATATTGTGAGGCGGTACCCTAAGCTTGTTTGCAGTCACTGCTCTAGTAATTATTTTGTGTTGTGTTTGATTTTCGGTGGTGTATTCATTATCAAAGTAGTTTTCTATAAGTATGACATGATTGATTTTCTCGGATATGGGCAGTACTCCACAATATTTAAACAGTAGATTATCTTGATTTTGATATAAGTTTTTTATATTCTTAGGTTCCTCTTCACCGAGAAATATGGTTTTTGCGTGTTTCGTATTCAATTTTATTAATTTTCTGTTGTGGGATCGGAAGTCTCACATTATTTTATTAGTTTGAATGGCTGACAATCTCACCCACAGTGTCCCGGAATCTCGTCTGTATCAGCTCATATATGTAGGTACGTCCTACTGCAGCGTATACGCCTCTTCTGCAATCGAGAGTACGATTGAGAGGGTATAGACCATAATCCTCGTAGCATAATCACGTGCGAGAGTGTAACTGGGTATATTTATTCTTCATTAAATAATGAATAGTGTTTTGTTTGTCTGTCGATGTGTGCGGTTGTGAAGCGCGCGTGAGTATCGTGAGCTCGTGACTCGTTATGTCACACGCACACAGTGCGCCAATTGAACTTGGCATGATTTCCGGTCTAAATTGTATTACCATGCGAGCAGGGTTGTCAACTCTAATACTTTTTGCAAAACCAATTTTCATTGTCGTCTCACTCAACAGTATACAACGTTGTCTTATTATAACTCTGAATAAATTTAATTTTCCAAATTAAAAACTCCACTGCCAAAGACTGCGTGATTTTAAAACTGGCCCATAGTTAGATGTTCATTCTTACACAATATGTACTGTGCCATTGCAGTCTAGACTAAGGACATAATGACATTATATTGAATGCACTCTGTTAAAATTACTGGTTCGTAATTGATCTTTAGTAAATCTTTAGTAGATAAATATTTAGTATGTCAAACAACGTTTTTTCGCTTTTGAGTACCTTTCGCTAATGTTTTACATGCATTACGAGTTGCCACTAATTACAAATTGCGGTGTATCAGTGTTAATCAAATATAGTTGAAAGGAAGAGATTTTCTTGAGCTTGGCAACCCTAAATAGCGCACTAGCGCCATCATTCGCTTTGGAGCAACCTTGCGGCCGAAGTAACAGTTTTATCTTGGACCGCTTAGGAAGTGTGCAAATTGGCAGTTTTCGATACTCTGTTGCCGTAGAAACGAATATAGGGATTTTTTTCTAGTCAGTATAATATACCTCAGCAATTTTAACTTTTGCGCATTTGTTATTACTTGCAGTGTAGGCTCATTAAAATTAGTTTTACGGAGATTTATTGTGAAACTTAATCGCGACCGCACTAACTGATAACCAGTGTAGTAACCAGTATTCCTCAACATAAAATAAACATTATTGAACAATGTATTTCATCTTATGTTATTGCCAAAATATTCATTGTTCGAATTTATGACTATTACTGTGTCTCTATATTTTGAATATATAAGTATTGCAAATATTAATTAGTTATGTAAGTAAATAAAATAATCAGATCGTGTATAAGATGCAATTATCGAGTAATTGATACCTGTTTCCAATAAAAATACTAGTTGATGTGTACATTTCCTAAGCTAGCGACATTAGTGCGGTTTAAAAATAGCCAGCGGTTTTGTTGGCTGCATAGACGGAGGCGGCCGCCCCGCCCCGCACCCCGCACCCTGCGCTATCGTCGCGGCGTCAGCGATGTGCGTACGCACAAGTGTTTACTGTACATATTGTATTATATCGGTGTACCTACTTCGTCATATTCTGTGAGATTTCTTAAATTCATATACTTACCATTAAACAGGTTTTAAAAAAAAACTTTCGTAACATTCTGTGTATGGTACATAGATACGTTTGTTTAATAAATATTCGTTTGATACCGTCTGTGAGTATTAATGGTGCTGGTATAAATATATATTTGTAAAAAATTCTTTATAGGCCTAGTTGAATTTATCCAATCACATAGGCATTAAATTAAACTCTGCTCTGTAAAGCGCTTTGTTGAAATACGTAAGTACATAGAATAGATTTCTTTATAACCCCCGGACGGATAAATCGAATCATTTATCTATCAATTCTGCGAAATCGACAGTATATTATTCTCTCTATACAAACCACGTAATTTTACGTAAGCATTCACCGTTTGGGATTATCTCGATGTGAATATTGTCCCAAGTATCGCGCCTCCAAACAACTGCCGTCTATTTCATTATTGCGAAGGGACCGAAGACATTTATTTTTTCAATAATTCGTATAGTTGCAGCTGTTTGGTTTGTACCGCTCTCGAAATATTTAATTGCTTATATACATTCGAGTTGCAACATTAGGCCTTATAACCTACAGTTTATGATGTAGATGCTTTAAACATAATGAAACTCAATGGTAACATCAGAGTTTGCACGCATCATAGTAGTTGTTGACACTTGCAAGTAATTCGGTCAGCAGGTGAACCCGACACGTCACGACGACACTCGGCCGCAGTCCGCAGACAATCGTGCCGTGTCCATGTAACACGATGTTACCATCTCATTAGCAATATTTATTCAAAGTAAATGAATAAGCACACACGGCCAAGTCGGTGCTAACTTGTGAATCTCGCTGATAGTAACCGTAGCATTTTTATCACGATAGATTTACTTTCTATTATAATTTTTCTAGTTTCATGAGCATCTAAATTTCTTAGGACGTCGTAGACATAACACATTGCGTTCGCCGTACATTTATAGAATATAGTACGTACTGCATTAATATAGTAAGTTGTTACAATTCACATGGAATGGTTCACACATGCCTTTTCATTTTCCAACATATAGTATGATTCATAATATGTATTCATGTTTTTAAACTGCTTTCCATGGAATTACGGATGGGCGCAACTGCAGTAGGTGAGGTACTTTTATTTGCATGCACAATATATTGATGTTCGCTGAGCTACTATTATTATTTATTTGTTTTGCTTCGTCTAATAATTCACGTGTCAAGTTTGAACGTGGATCCGCTTCGCAGACCTTTAGCCCGATATTGTCGCTAATTAAGTACCGCGCGTCGACTTGTTTATCACTAGTGGCTAGATGTATGTAATTCACTTAGTTTGCTAGTGTTCCTGTTTTGGCATATTTTTTTTTCTATGATTTTACATTGATGGCATTTTTTCCCGTTGTATAATTACCACAATACAATAGATATATTTCCTTCACACATTTTCTTATTCTTAATATATTACGTTGTATTTATTTGTGTTCAATTTCACATCCCTTGGTGTGGTTTTATTGTGCATTCAACAGAGAAACGGGACAGCTGTTGCAAAAAGGGGATTGGTAGTCTCGTCGTGCAGCTGCGAGAATTTTACCTGAACCCGGTACACTCGTACACTTTAAATATTTTTTGTACAAAATGGGTGTAACGGTATTTGTTAGGATGTAATATGTTCGTGTAATATTTAAGTTGACTTAATAGTTGTTCACGATGTCGACAATGGCTCAAGTTCAATGAGTGGATTTTCAAAGAAGATACGACAATAAATAGTTTGAGAATGCGCAAACTACATACGACAACAATAACTATATATTTTTACGAGCGCGGCAAAATAATGCCAAATCTAATTAAAACGTGGCCACGTTTCTGGCAGTGAATGAAGGCGAAACAATGTAGCTCAATATTATTAAATTCATTGTCTCTGAAATTGTAATTACTTACGGCCGTATTCATAGTCAGTTTTGAAACCTGTTTTAGTTACTGAATGTTTGTTCTCTTTCGAACGATTTATTATTTCAGTTAAAGCGAAGAATAAAAACATTCGATAGCTAAACTAGGTTTAAAAACTGTCTATGAATATGGCCGATTATGTTAAAAGCGCTGTTAACTTGAACACTTGAACAGATAATTATGGGAAACTGCTATTGAACAGACGTTATGTTTTAGGTTTTTTCATCGTTACATTAAATTGACAATAATAAAGTATGATTGTAGTAGTCAATATTACCATCTGACAACGATCGTAGTAGACGCAATATAAAAAGGAATACCTTTTTAGGGTGACATGACGCTAAAGGAGGAGAGAGCGCTAACTACATATTTTCAAAATATATTTAGTAAAAATAGATGATAAACGATGAAGTCTTTATGACAGCAGTGTAGGACAACGTTAGTGTGGCGGCCGCGAGCTGACCGCGCATATATTTAGCCCGCTAGGATCAAGGTTGGCACAAGGATCTTTGGCTAGTTACTCTCAAGCCGTCTGCGCATTTATTTTGGTGACGCAGAGGTCGTTGCGCCTAATTGCATTGTGGTTATCGTTATAATTTCAGTATCTACTAAGCTTTTTTTATTATTCATAAATACAAATTTCTCTACATGAAAACTTCGATCGAATTGTAACAATTCTTCTTTAGATACATAATTGAATTTTGATCCCTAGTTTTTAAAAACTTGTCAAGTTATTGTATGCGAAAACCAGACAAAATTGTACAATATATTTTTTTACTGCCTATAACTTTCCAGTTCTAAGAAATATATTTGGAAAATAAAGAAGTACGTAAATATTACAATATTATTATTGTGCTAATCTAATGTTTATGTTTTCCAGGGCAATCCGATCGCGAACAAGACGGGTGCGTAATGCGGCGAGTGTTCTACTTAGTACAACAACTGTGTTACCTCCACACAAACACCTATTACATATTACTATCTTGACGTATAACTAAGTAATCTTATAGACAATCGGTATTGGGGCATTTATTTGAATAAAGTGAATGTCCTGTTTATTAGAGTGTACTAATGTTAATTTTAAGATGAGTTCATTTAATAAAAAGCCACATTTGTTTCTCAATGTATGAAAAGCTTGTAAATGTAATGTTTTATCGATTTTCAAGGTGTAAGTAAGAACTTGAGTAACTGTAAACTTTATCATTCCATTATCTATGTTCCGCTCTATCAAATTTGGTAATGACACACTGTAAATGAAAGTTATGCAAAGTATGTTTTAATTGTAGATGATGTACATAAATATTATTTCAATAAATTATTCCCGTTACATTGTTGTTTTTGATTTAATTCTATTGATTTGTTCGGGGTCGTCTACCTGTTTTGATGTTATGGATGCTGATGTCAACGAGTCCATCGTTCCACGTCTATTCTCCACCCAGCCCTTTTATTCTTACGATATGTACCTAATACATCTGAATGATAGATAAAAGCTAATGAATACAAATAACTATCAATACTATAATATAATAAATAATTTCGTTTTTCCGAATGATAAGTAAAAGTTCTGTGGCCTGATTTCCAATTTATTTTTATTTTGTGATCAATGAATGTCTTGATTTTGTTTCTATAATTTTTTATCATACGATATTATGACATATGATCGCTAGGTTTATTCCACATTCCACTAGGTATTTATTATACGGGGTATATCCAGACTGCGACCGAAAACGAAGCTAGTAAGTAATTTGAGTGACTTCAAACCATAGATGTAGTATAGAACACTTCAAACACAAAGCAACGAATAAAATCGACAATATATTTTGTAATTGACAGCTTCCGTGGCCCAGTTGGTGAGACGCCGCCTGTAAAACGAAAGGTCGCGGATTCGATCCCTGCACCGAGGGAAATGTTTGTGTGGCCCACAAATATTTTATAGATGTTTGTGAGACCGAAAAGTCTCTCGTAGTTGCTGACACCCCCGATACAAGACTCGATCTTAGCTTGGGGTTAGGACTATGTATGTGGGTGTTATTTTTTTTTAATCATCGTTGTGTTTAAGTGGTAACTACGTTGTTTTTCGTAAAATTATAATGTAAAGCCATTTATTGAAAGACGCAATGGTATGCAAGTGTTTAAATTGTTATTTTAGCCAAAACTATGTATTTACCACCCAGACACGGTGCTATTTAAAAATAAAAATTGTTCATGAAATTTGTTGCATAACCTGTCTACTGTCTTATTGCCGTCTGCCTTTATTTTAGGTCGTAGTCTGGATTTACCCTGTATATTCCGGATACATTTCATACTAGCGAGCCAATATTTTCGAAATGAAACGACACTTGGTGATTTATTCGGAATTCATAATATAGAAATTGCTTCCCGACTTCTTGCTGCCAATTTAGCACCAAGGACCCTTGTTGCACTTGGACGATGTCAAGTACGATCACGAGGGGTTACGTAACTAAGGGCAAATGCTCCGTATAGAAGCGTGCGTCTTGTTGGATGGCCGCCAGCATTCTACGCACAGTACATAAGTGGCGCAAGGTCGCACCAGGTCAAATATTTCAAATATAAGGCTGTTATATAATGATGGAAAGAAACTGCACAGATTCACGTCTTTCTGGACATAATACGAAAATAATTCTTAAAGAAACAACGTAGTTGGTGTGAATTCGAAGGGAGTAAGTTTGGACCTATATAATACGTATTTAGCTTTTATCTTATATTGAAATCGTAAAAAATATATTCAGCAAAATATTAAAGTACCTAATATTTCAATCCTTATCCCTATGTATAAAATTACAAATGACAACTAAACGATTGAACTAGGACCTACCAAGTAATGCATAATGATCTATGAAATTGTTTTACATGATATCTACTCGTAAATATAAAAAATATACCCTATATAGGCACCTAATGAAATAAAGATTTAATAACGTGATAACAGAAAAGTAAATTGAAGATAATAGACAAGATTAAATTATAGTTTATCAATGGCGCCGTATGAATGTACCTACAAGACGAAAATGGAATGTATTCGTGGAATTTTTCCTTAATCTTTGTAAAATATTTTAATTTCTGTAAACTGTAATCGAAAACGGCACGCATTCTAACGAGACCAAGTCCTTAAATAGAACCAATCTTTAGAATTTTCCCCTTAATTAACTTAAATAGGAATATCTAAGAGGAAGTGCAAATAAATGATTGTCCACTTTCGTTCGTAGCAAAACGAGAAATGAAATGATGAACTAATGGGATAACAATCTGAGATAAAAAAAAACTGTTACGTACAGACGCTTTCCATTTTTTATAAACTATCCGCTAAAAATGGCTAAAAAAGATTTATGGAAACTTGACTAGCTTGCACTGCCACAAATCACAGGTGCCGCATGGTTATTATGAAAGGGCCACTTTTTTACACGCTTTATATTAGCTTCATTTTATTGCATTGGTCCGGCAAACTAGCAAACAGGTCACCTGATGGTAAGTGATCACTGACGCCCATGAACATCCATAACGCTTGGATTATAGGTGTGTTGCCGCCACATCAAATCGGGGGGGGGGGGGGGGGGGGGGAGGATAAAAGTGAGACTTGAATTCAAATCGATCTCCTATGAGATAGTGGACCGCCCGGGACGAGCCTGCCCCTTCATATTGAGTCTTGATAGACAACAGCATAACTCTACCACTTAAAAAGCCTAGATACACAGGCGATAAGTACGTGCGAGATTTTCCGTCATGTCCATTTGAAAGATGTGCTCAGTTGAAGGATGCGTTACATAAGTAGCCGGCGCGGCGCGGCGCGACCACGCGACGCGACAGGGCTCGTATCGACTCAGTAGGCTGTAATCTCGTAGCATTTTTCTAACTCGTTGTGGTTAAATTTCTTGCAACGTTTCTATTTACAGTTAACTCACAACTTCTTTTAAGAAAAACTCTATGTAGCTAATGCTACACAGAGTTTTTCTCTCAAGCATTAGCTTGGGACAGCTTGCTTATATAAGTTATTTTATAAATAATTAAAAATACACTGTAGGTACTAACCTACAGTGTATTTATACATATAAATATCGGTATTTTAGGGGACAGCACTTTCATACAGAAAGTCAATTCATAGACTGGCTGAAACAAATCGAACTCAGGACGATTTGCTGCCTAGTGCCGAACGATGCTACAAAACACTAAAGAAGCATTAACACTATGAAATAAAATCATAGTTTTATTTTTTAATGTGAAGAGTTATTAATGACGAATAGCGTTTTTAATACGACCATGATATGTACAATGCGACATGACTTATCAGATTCTAGCGCTTATCACAGACCTGCCAGCTGTCGCCCCATTGTGATTTATGAAACTATAATATATTGATCATTGGTGTAAAATTGTACATATTTCATAGTAAAATTCGTAATCTACGTAAGTGGCAAGTAAAGCTACATTACTTTAATATGTGTAATGTGACGTCATCGCATTCGTAATTATTTTCATTTATCACCTAGCATTCTTGTAACACAATGATTTCAATAAAATACTTTGAAATTTTAAACAGATCTCGTATTATTTATATAGGTTGGTACTAACTACTAAGATATTGCAAATTGGATGAGAGCACGAGAGCGCGAGTGTCGACGAAATAGATGTGTCGTCAAGGTCTGAGCGACAATGCGTCGGCTTCCTGCTGATATAATGAATGTTTACTTATGTAATGACGAGGAACGCTCTTATATAATTGAGAATAAATCCAGGTTACAATAACCACCACCTGTTGTAGTTATTTAGATTATTGCTACTTGGTAGAATCGATTATCTAGTACCACGTCGAGCATGTGATTTATGCAGGGTACAGAAGGTTTCACAAACAGGTATACCTAAGTAGCATGATAAGATTTTACTTATTATATAATTAATTTTAATATATTGCATAGTAATATTAGTGCCTAATACGCAGTAAGTAATCGATTTCTTTCGTCATCTTAATAATAGTATAGACCTACACGCTTTTAATTCATATTTCTGAATTTCCTAAAAATAATATTGGATGTTACGGATTTACAACATTAAGTAGATAGGTTCGTTCTTACTTAGTAACCTTGGCCAACACCTCGACAGAATAATCTATTTATAAATTATTTGTTGATAAATCAATAAAATAAAACGATATAAGGCTGATAGCCGGCATATATTTTATATGAACATCATTTTTATTTATGGTATCTAATATCTTCCTAAGAAAATATACAAGTTATTCTGTGGTATCAATCCAAGTGGTCAGGGATTTGTGTTATTAACGCACAACGTAATGTGGTCTTGGAGGAGGCCTATTTTCAGCAGTGGACTTTCTGTGGCTGTAGAAAAAAACGAGTACAAAAGAATATAAAGTTTTATAACCATTATTACTAAAACTATACTTCAATAAGCGTAAGTAAACCTTATTTCCTGGACAATGCTCGAGCATCCAAGTACCTACAGTACTTACTTCAATTTTGCTTCGCAACAAGGTATTTAACGTGTGTGTTAAATGTAGCATGAAATTTTCTTCTCGTCGCAACCAGTTACTGCTGGTCGCAGGTCGTTGCTACGTAAAATGGCCTTGATGGAATTAAGAAAATGGAACCCAACTCAATGTCCAATGGCCACATAAAAATAATTCGGCACTGAGTGTTGGAGGGTATGATTCGAATTTATATTTAATTACTTTAAAGCATTTACAATAGGTAACTACATCTTGGTAAGCATATAGTAAATATTGGACTTTCATTATAGATATAAATCTAATAAATAGGCTCTGAATGAAATACTTAGATAGGAACTATGTCTATTCGACAGAACCACCAACCCAACCAAGTGCACATTAGTGGTAGCTACCCCTGGTATCATTTCGTCTAAACAATATCATAATTATTTGCAAAAAAATCAGGTTGTACCTATTAGGCGCTCATTTAATTTGAATGCTTCGAGGAAAACGGAATATTGGTAAAAAAAAATAAAAAGTTGGGAAATACTAAAGATTTCCCTATAAATGGCGTAAATAATTATGTACCTAGTATCTTTTCCATTTAAAATTCTGAAGAGATTAAATTACTTAGGTAAACTTTAAATTATTACATTAAAATTCTTACTTCTCATTATTAATTAAGTAATTGCACAAAGCTGCACAGGTCAATATGGATGTGGTATGGATGGAGCTGACGTTGACTGACAACATCTATGGAGCCGACCTCTAAGGAGCCGACTAATAAATAATTACGCAGTTCTGAAAACTTGCAAGCATAATTTTTGTATGCCTATTACCTATGGATAAGACAATAAATCGTGAATCTTTCGTTGAACTTTTCAGACTGACTAGACGCTTTTTTTACTTACTTATATTACTTGTTTGGCTCACAATTTATCAGTGACACCGGAAAAACCGGCCAAGTGCGAATCGGACTCCCGCACCGAGGTTTCCGTACAAACCTATGTGATGTAACTAAAAATGTCAGGATTTCGAAATGTTTCCTTTATGTGTATTATAAAACGTTGTATCATGTCATATTTTAAGATTCTAGGTTGACTGAAAGTATCCTTTAGGTTTTGATTCCCTTGCCAGTATTTGCGAGTTTCAAAATATGGGTAGTGAGTTTTACATCATGAAAAATAATGTTGTTATAATTCTATGGAAAAAATGCGAGAAATACGCATCTTTTCCTATATCTATGCTACAAGACGTTGTTTTGTACCAAAATAAAAGATTCTGAATTTACGCTGTAGGATTTGATTCTCTTGCGAGAAGCTGCGTGTTTCAAAATATGCGGCTTAAATTGTTTAAATTGTTAGTTTCTTTTGATTGTGTTGACATAGAAGATTGATTTTGGTACAGTTAAACAAGGATTAGTAGGCCTTGTCAGACAGGCGGACAACAATGTGATTCTATAAGGATTCCGTTTTTTCCTTTTGAGGTACTGAACCCAATTTTGTTTCAAATCTAAAATACAGCTTTAAATTGCAAGTTTGTTCCCCTTAGACACGGGTGACGGGACTTCGGGAAGTTGGCAGCTAACCAGCGCACCATCTCATTCCATGGCGAAAGAAGTCGACGCCGGTTTCCGAAGTTGCCAAAAGGTTACGCAATGACGCAGTGCGGATATAACCCCCTTTATTTTCCTTGATAGAATTGGCATCTTTTTACACAAAATATTGCCTATTTTTTCCTGCATAGGCCATAAAATAATGAACATACGGTAATGTATGCATAGAGCAATGATATGTGAAGTGCTGGCTGTAAATGGAAGAAGCAATATGAGCGCCGAAGTCAGTTGTCTGTATGTATGTACTAGCACCGAAGCAAAGACCATTATTATTTGCTATAGGTATTTGAAATGCGAATTTTGGGATCAACTAGTATCAGTGACTTGCTCTACCATCAACAATGTAGACATGTATAGAAATGGTTTCCAATGGTTTACTGGAATAACGTAACGTTGTCAAAGATTCAGTGTATGTTCTCTCGGTATTCAAAAAAAGGAGAAGGTTCTCAACTCGTCTGTGTTCTTTTTTGTTTGTTAACTCTGTACTGAGTGACCCGACTTTGATTATTTTTTCATTGATTGAAAGCTGGTGCTTGTCATTTGGTCCCATTAAAATATGGTAAATATCTAATGAATATCATCGGATCTGGAGATTACGATCACTAGCAGTGGTACCTCTAATCTCTATTAACTTATATACGTAGAAAATATTTCTCGCAACTATTAATAGCCAGTTGTCAGTCATTAACCAATTCAAAGTAACGCAGGTAGCTTAATTTCACCAAATATTTTATTAATTAACAATACCTCTTTATCATAAGTATATAACATAAATCTTAATTAAAATGCACAAATATGTTTGTGTTCGAGTGCTCTGCATTGATTAGGTACGTAAGTGAAATAAGACTAAAATCTTCACGCATGCGCAGTAATGGACAGTGAATGTATAAATTATTCAAACCGCTGCTATGGTCTTGCATTTTTCAGGTCCATTTATTAATAAGTTTCTTCAATGTCATTTTTATGAGCCATTAGTGATCGCCAGGAAGGAAATCCGCGGCAGGGATGTGTTGCCAAAAATCCCCGACGAGCGTTACGCAATGTCGCAATGCGGAACTCGTCAATAATTATTTCTGTCTAGGTCGCCGAACGACGATTGTAAGTTGGTCCGTGTGTTACGTAAACGTGTTATCAGTTAAGTTCATCCTTCACGTCTCAGATATTGGGACTTATCAGCGCCGTAACAAGATAACAGCCGTCGCACTGTGACAATTTTGCGTGATCGCCCTATTATTTTCATCTACGCTTTGATTTCGTAGTATTTTTACTTCCTATTGACCAATTGTTTTCTCTTATTAATATTTTTGAAAGTTATTGAGATTCCTATATGGGCACGACAAAACCACTATATTCAGCAATCCTTCGGATATTATGTGTAATGTGATTCTTGGGAAAAGATGGGTATATTTCGCCGATCGACACGATAATGACGGCCAGGTCGAAACTGAACTTATTACTTTGGATATAAAGAAAACCTTGTTTATTGTGAAATCGTCCTTAGAAAACGCGATTAAATTTATATCACATAGGTACTAGAAACTTAAAAATCAGTAATCTTACGTTACTAAACAGTTATATTATATTTTCCAGCAGTAACTATGAATCACATTGACGTGTCTCGGCTATTGAAAGACTTATCTTACCTGAAGTCGGAAGTTCAAAATCTTCGTAATGATACGGCCCCTATAGCAGAAGTAACGAGCATCCAGTCTGTAATCAGTGTTGAACTAACTAAAATACGATCGTGTTTCGATAGTACACCAGTATCTAAAGGAGAAAACATGTAATTTATTTGGAAACGAGCCTAAACGAATAAATGACAATAGTGTTATTTCTGAACATATTCGTCAACTACAGGGACATTTGAAGCAATCTGGTACATTGATTGTGGATAGCGCGAATTACCTTATCATCCCTGTGGCAACCAAAATTTATCGTACGCACGTGATCAGCAGTGATACCTGCATTTATATTTTCATACTTTATTAGGGTCATTTTGCAAACGCCATAAAATACATGACAAAAAAATTACAAACAGTTGACAATATTGAATATATCGCCGTAGCATCAGGAAGGCACCAAACATCATAGAACACACGGCTGGGATATTGTCCTTCCTTTTTTATCATCCTGATATTTACTCACATTTAATGTATGTACTACTGAACCTGAGTCATTTAGTGCCCGAAGCATTTCCACAGCGACCCTTTTATCATTTAACTTTTTTTGAATGTAAGTACCTTTTTTTATTTACTTACTTTTTTTTCTATGGATAAGTCGGTATCTTGATTTTACTAATAAACCATCAATCTGAATGACAAGTATCAATGAACGTAGCACACAATTACAATTGGTCCTGATGGACGGACCTATTGGGAAGGAAGTCCCAGAGCATACTGGCCTACGGCCTGTTATTCAACTCCTTTTAGAGGATACATCTTGTCCTATCTGCATTCATCCAACTCCAAGGCTGGGTCACATACTGTACAAGTTGTAAACAGATCACCAAATCTAATCATATAATTGGTTACACTCACCGGCCTTCACCTGGTGTTAACCCTTGCGGGAAATGACCTAGTTCTAGGCTATTTGCGCAACCTCACAATATAACTTACATAAGGAGGACAAGCCAAGCCGAGAATCGAATCGATTGTACAGTTTACAGCTCATGCGCTCTGCCAATAATATAATATGAACTAGGCATTTTCTTTTTATTTGAAAAATCGTTACAACAAACATAAAGCTGTGACGAGGCTTCATTAATACTAGAATACTGGAGTTCCTATTTAGAATCTTAGAGTTTCTATCAATAAATTATACCTATTCATATTTCCAATAGAACTATTATTGCAATTTCTAAAAATCAATAAAATAATAATGTCTGCCCGGCGCATGGATAGTCTCACTCCCTTAGATATCTTGAGACGGAAAACACTCGACAAACTTGTATGTTTTATATTTTCAGTTTTATGTTAGTTTTGCGAACGTAATAGGCAAACACCTAGCGAAGGTTAAGCAATTTTCTACCTATTACCACGCAGGTTTCACTTGCACAAACTCTCCTTCTCCTCATTCTTTGTTACGCCGATGTCGGCTATCTAGATCTCACCCAGAATCAACTTATAAGCTTGAGCGTCTTCAAGATTTCTGTATCAAATTCATATTTGGGGCCCCACTCTGAAAATCCGAAACGAAGTTCGCATCTTCAGACGATCGAAGTTTATGACGTTGAAAAAAATGATCGAAGACCATTTCCTCGATACAAGAATGTAGCTGAGATTTATTCTTCTTTCCATGTTTTGGTAAATGTTAGAATTGGTACCTATATAATTTGTTTATATTTATGAATTTATGTACTTACGTATGTGTTTATATTCATATATATGTTTACATGTGCTTATGTTTATACAGGGTATATGAGTACTGCTACCTAAATGAAAGCCGGGTGGTAGTTTTATAGTGACTACAAACACAATGCAATTAAAAAATTCGCAAAAAAGCGCCCCTATTTATTTGTGACTTTTTAAGTACCATTGTGTTTGGATGTTAATCCATAGTTTTTGCTAAAAAAACAATTTAAACACTTGCGTACCATAGCGTTTTTCAAAATAAAAGGGTGTACACTATTATTTTAGATAAAGCTATGCACCTACCTAGGCATAAAGATTGGCTTATCTTCCGATTTAAAGCAAAGATTAGATTAAATATTTTATGTGGTATTATAATTGTACTTACTAAATGCTTTTTCTGTCGAGTTTCAGGGTTAATTGTCTAGTGTATTATGGCGGGTACGTGCATTTTATGCATTTTACATGTTTTATGTGAAATGTTAATGTTAATTCTACATTATTTACTTCAAATAGCAACGAAAGTCTCGAAGAAGTCTCGATTGCGGTAGGAAACTCTACTCTCAAAGTGGTTAATGAATAAGTATGTCCATTTGGTACAAGTATGTGTCCGGCCCACTGCCACTTCAACGAGCAAATCCTATGGGCTATGTCGGTAACCTTTGTTCTCCTACGGATCTCCTCATTTCTGATTCTATCGCGTATGGAAATACCGAGCATACCCCGCTCCATAGCGCGTTGAGTGACCTTGAGCCATCTCATGAGGCCCACGGTGAGAGGCCACGTCTCGGTGGCGTATGTCATCACTGGTAACTCAGAACTATAGAAGACTTTCCATTTAAGGCACTGAGGTATTTTGGACGAGAAGACATTGCGAAGTTTCCCGAACGCTGCCCAACCGAGTTGAATTCGACGATTGACCTTTCTCTAAAAAAGAGTATGAGGAATTAAGTTAGAAAAATTGCAGGCCGCTTCAGGCGTATGTGGCTATCCATGGGGAGGCATATGTTTAGCAGTGGACGTCTTGTGGCTGAAGAGAGATAGATCGCAGAGAAAGTAACATAATCCTCAGATTCTTATTCTATATGTCTCTATAACTGGAAGACACGAGTAGCTTCCAATCATCATTGCACATTTCAAAAGTTGAACAAGATTTCACAAAAAATGAATGAATAAGATGCGGGTGGATTCCTTAGAAATTTTAGTAAGAGGATATTCTTGCTTGTCTTGGCCTATACGGCTCACTAGCTGCTTTAAACAACACATAACTGAGTATAATGGCCTTGAGATAGATCGTTTTAAAGTAAAACATACATGGAATAAGTGGTAAGTAGCCATTATTACGCAATATCTTGACTCCCGGGCAGTCGCTACGTGCTGTATTGAGCCGAATGTTTGAGGACCGCCACCATCGGCGGCAGCACCGGCGCGATCGATGCGCTGCAGGGTCGTGACCTGGCTCTTATTATATCACTCGCATTACCTGATATATTACATTTATAATTTTATCCACGATAGGAACAATTCATGTGGAAGTAACGAGTATTTATGTTATAGTAAGAGTTAAAATCAATGGGTCGAAACTAAAAATCATCGGCCAATTGGCGACGGAAAAAAGTGTATAGTCGAAGAGGCAGACTCCGAAAGCGATAGCGGGTCGATCTCAACAGATATAAGGGGACGAAAATTGCTCTCAAAGAGAGATATGGAAGAGTTTTGAGGAAGCCTTTGCCCAGGATTAGGATGTTTTACGCTAGTATAAAATAGTAAAAGTAATATTATAATTAATATCCCATATGAATAGAGTGACATCAGTTTTTACGTTAAATCATCAGCTATACTTGTTTTAAGTGGTTGATTATTTGTACTTTTGTTTGAGTATAAGGTATAGCCTCTCGAATGATCTCAAGTGACGCGACGCGACGGGTTTAAAAGGCCTCCATCGCGAAATACAATTTTAGATGCCTGGATGAAATACTTAACGTACAAGGTTGAACGAACAAACGCTGACTTGATGTTTTCAAAAAGGAAATGAGATTCAATGATCTTGATTATGATTCAGTGATCATTTGTGGACGCCGAAATTTAGTAAAGTAGAGGAGACTTCATCCAGAAAGCAGACCACATTACCAGCGGGTATAATACCAAGAAGAATGAAGACCTTACCTGATAATAAGGACAATATATTTCGGAAATTGGCTCTTTAAGGCACTTTATTTTAAGAAATTTTATGAAACTTTCAATGCCCTAAACAAGTTACTCCTATCAACACGCTCTCACGTAATCGCCTTTGATTTATTAGATATTAATAGAACATATTAAGGTCTAAATAAATACCTTCATGGAATAAACACAAAGTACTTTGGGATGCAGAGACTCCAAAAAGGGACTCCGAGGTCTTCCTGAACCAATTTAAGATAATATTGGAGACTGTCCCGCCCTCACTCCTACCACTGCAACTCCTGTAAGCCAGGATCAACAGTGGCACGCAATGTAATGTCACCGAGCATTGAAGCTCGGCGAGTCTCCGGGAATGTCTAACTTGTCTTTAACCCGCAACGAAATTAATCAGAAAGTTAAATTAATAGGAGGAGTTGGAAATAAAATTTTGTCCACTTCCCTCCTTGCAGAGCGGGTGACAAAACAATGAACTAAAGAGGCAAATAACCTTGCAAAAATACTTCTACAGTTGGAGAAGCCAGCCGTAAAGCACCTCGGATCAAATTATTATTACCTTAAAATGGGACCTATTTATGTGATCTGTTATACTTGATTCCAGTAATACGTATGGCAAAAACGCCGGAATGCACGGAAGTTCTTCCTAGTCTCTGCAAGGTCCATGTAGTATACAACTCCAGATGATATTTGCATACTATCCAGCATGGTTTTACGCTCATTCTGCCAAAGTCTACACTCCCAAAGTATATGATGCGTGGATTGTTCATATTCGCAATTAGATGTTGAACACGAGCACGCAGGCGATTTGACAAGCTTAAAAGAATGTAGTTTAGACTTAAAGTTATCCATGGCCCGTGAGGAATTGTGTGTGTGTTTAAGATAATATTGCCGAATTTACTCAGCACCCGCTAAGATTTAATTGTAAAAGATTAGCGGCATATGCAGGTTTTTGTATTGGCGGAGATACATAGCCCCATTGCAGTACACAAAAGTTGTTCAACTCATTCTTAAAACCTACGTTGGAAAATATGTTCATTCTATACAGATTCACGTCTATTGACAGCTTCCGTGGCGCAGTTGGTTAGACGCCGGCTGTGAAACGAGAGGTCGCGGGTTCGATCCCCGCACCGAAACTCGAAACAAATATAACAATGTGTGAACTACAGGTATTTGTTTCGGGTCTGGGAGTTTGTGAGACCGAAAAGTCTCTCGTAGTTCCTGATACCCACGACACAAGACTCTACCTTAGTGTAGGGTCAGGACTATGTATGTGACTGTTGGGTGTATTTAGTATTTATTGTTATATTTTTTCCAGGTTTAACTGATGACCTGTTATATGAACAATTTAATTACTAGAGGGCTACAAATATTTCAATAGCTACACAGGTGTCAAATATACTTATTCACGTGTAGAGGCACAATCTAACAGGTCACCTTATTTCTTATCTCCTGTAACATGAGTAACACATAGTGACACAATAAGCTACTTATACAATTATGAAATGTTGAGGTTCGTATGATTACGCTTAATCAGTTATCATTGTGATATCACAAGTCCACATACTGCATTTGATTATAGCATTGGTACAAGGTGCCTACCGATTTACTTATACCTACACGTTATTTTATGTAACGACAATGCATTGAACAACCCTGACGTTTGTTCCACACCAATCAATAACTACCTAAGTAGGTACATAAGTAGGTTCAATGTGTGCTGATATTTTTTTACCTGACTCTGCAAACGAATGGTAAGCGCTGTGCCATCTAAATATCTCCAGCCATTCGATATATTAATCATGTCTGTCATAACATAACTGCTACTTGATTTTACGAGTTACAAAGAACTTAGGATTAAAGGAAGGCGGGAACTCAACTGCGGGCCAATCGTTTTACAACTCAATGGTGCAGCAACTTAAAGAATTGGCGAACATCTTTATTCATTTTCATTCTGCCGAGATGGTGTATGTAAGGAACTTATACACGGTCAGAGGCGTCTTTTAAAATTCAGCGCCCCGGGCCAGTAGTTTAGGGGCGCCCCATAAATTAAATGGTTTTTTTTTTCTTTCAAAAACTGTCAATTCCGATACAAATCAAAGTTGAACCATGAATATGTCTGAAACGTATAATTTAATCGAAAAAACATAAGAAACCTTTTTTATAGAGCAATTAATTTTCAAAGCTTGAACTGCCCATTCATAATGTTTATTGGTATACGAGTTATGAATTTCATGACAAAACATTAAAAAAATCTTAAAATTATTAACTAAGTTAAAGTCTGATATCTTTTAAATGGTGAAGTTTACGAAAAAAAAACGTAAGAAAACTTTTTTGTAGAACGGTGAATTTCCTACAATATTATATTGGGTCATGGACTTAATATATAAACTACTGGGTATATTAAGACAGCTACCGAAAAAGCCGGGGTGATAGTTATGGTGATTACAAACGAAGCAACTAAAAATGACGATTTATTTTTTGTGATTTTAAATATGACCTTGGCTAATATGCTTTAGAAAGGACCCAATTGAAAGTTTTACTTTCAATAATAATATAACATAATTCATTGTTAATGTGCTTTTGATTAGAAAATGGAGTCAATTCCATTAATTTTATTGTTAAAAAAAGTAACGTAATGTGCTTCATGATCGCCGGCGACATGGCAGCGGCCTCAAGGTGGTCCTCATCAGAAAGAAAGAAAGAAAGAGGCTATCTGCTTTCACGGGTCTTAGAAAGGCCTACCAGATGGAAAACAAATAGTATTTCAAGGCGTGCAAATTCCCACTGGCTCGGAACTCAAGTAGTTTGGGCTTCTTCTCGATAGTCGATGAGCATTCCGTGAAAATTGAAATTGCTGAGGGTAGCAGCTGCACTATCCAGCCTGGCCCCTAATCTGGCATCCCTTGCCGAAAGTTACATTATATTATGGGAGTCGTGCGATCCATAGCTTTGTATTGCTGGCTGCCCTGTGTGGGCTATGTCCCTACACGCCCGCTGTGTCGCTCTGCTACGCAAACCTTAGTGTGTGCTGACTGCTGGGCACTGGCGCAGCGATTGGTCAGGGACTACCGCACTATTCAATACCATTTGCGAGAAGAAGCCATAGGTCGTGGTGCAATACCAATCCTGAGAGATGGAGACAAAAAAAGCCAGTGCTAGTGCCAGTGTCAGTGGTGCTAGATTCGTCGAGGCACTACGTCCTGTCCTCGACCAGTAAATAGACAGGCGCCACGCGCAGCTCAGAATTTTCGCTTGCCGATGTCTGGGCATGGCTGATTTTGACATTACACCTGAGGTGAGTGGCGTAGAAACAGGAGTCCGCCATGTGTAACCACTGTAACAAGTTATCTGATCTTGAAGGATGTATGGCCTGAGAAGACGAACGCAGTGCTCTCCGCGAGTTTGTTCGAGACGACCTTATACTCCCAGTCGTTATTGTGTCAATTGTTCGTGGCAAGCGATGTTTTCCTTTTGTGATCCCACAAAAACACCGCGGAGCAGGATCAAGACAGAACTAATCCCTCTAACGTCGGCAGAAACGTGAGAAAAGGAGACGCCGGGCCAAAGACGACAATTAAACCAGGCGCCCTGGCCTGTGGCAAGGGGGCGTATAGAATTTCAACACAGTATCTCCTGCCTGTCGTTGGCTAAATAGGGCCTTTAGGCCTTAAGTCGCCGAGTGCTCTAGGGGGGCGCCCTAACCTAAAGTGATATCGAGGAGAACGTTTTAATAAGGCTTATACGGTCGCATACTCACGACGAGGACCGAAGTCCGACAGATACCTACACCGCCACTGCCCGCCCCTCACCGCCGGCGCGCCTGTCAGGAATACGATTGCTCCGTGTCATTATGTCTATTAGAGAACCAAATAAGTTGTAGTTTTTGTTAAATAGATAGTTTTTTAGATATTCAGGTATATAAAGTAAAAAAACCTGAACGAGGGGCGGCTTGTGGCGCCCCTCGCAGGCTGGCGTCCCGGGCCATGGCCCTTTTGGCCCTAGGGTAAATACGCCCATGTACACGGTGTATGCGAGAAAAGCGGATACAAAAGCTTTTTTAAATTGAAGCTGTACTTAGAGCAATAGGTATGTAGTAGATACCAATACGTTTCATAAACTTCGTAGTAATGTCAGTATTTAGCTGCTTAGGTATATGTAACCTTCATTCTTATTGTTACGTATTAGGTAGGTTCAATGTACCAATTCCATTTTAAATTTTTCATTGAAGTTATTATAAAACTGATACATTTATGATATAGGTATAAATATTTTAAGACTGATTTTTCTGTGCTTAAACCGAGGGTGACGACGACATGTGCTATGTCGAACGTTGTTTATAAAAAAAAAACCACAAAATTTTAATTACACTTTAGTTTCATAATCAAATACAAGTGAATCATGAAGTAGAATGTATAAGGTATAAAATTGAATGTATGTGTGTATGGCGTTGAAGTTGGTGTAGTTCATAATTTGATAGTTGATACCACAGTTGATACAAATTACAAGTCAAGTTTATTCGGTCTTCGCCGAGCCGCGCCGGTTCGGTCGAGTACCGACCGTGCACGTAGCGACTCCATGCGAGTCAGTATCAGATGAATATTCGTAAAACTATTATAAATACTCTAAGCGTTATACCAATTCGCACAGAACTCAACTTGTGACTTTATTACCTACTAGCTTTTGCCCGCGACTTCGTTCGCGTGGACTTCAGGTTCGTCCCGTCTTCTATTTCCTGACTCATCCCACGGGAACACTACATTTTTCGGGATAAAAAGTAGCCTATGTGTTAATCCAGGGTGTCAGCTATCACTATACCAAATTTCATCAAAATCTGTTGAGCCGTTTTTTCATGAAAGAGTAACAAACATACATACAAACTTTCACCTTTATAATATTAGTAGGATTAGTAGGATAGGATTTCAGATTTAAGAGCAAATTACTTTCTGCTTTTTGCCAATGCCTCGCACAATCCAATGGTTATTCTTAGTTGAAATTACGGCTATAATAAACTCGACTGACGTTCGTACTTCCTAAAACATTTTACACAGAAATACTTATTACTTTTGTCTTTTCCTGTTAAAACCACGGTACGTATGTAGGTGCCTACTTCATGTTAAGGTCGTAATACATTCAGTTTGTTGTAGTAAGTACTATTATAAAGTTTATTCTCATTCTGATGTCATAAGGAATGTATAGTGCGTATGTACTGTGTGTGTTTTTTTATTTTTTACTCTTGGTGAGCCTGTAACTAGTAAGTATTGGATGAAATATTGATGCGTTACAAAAAAATCACCTTTATCATACCTATTGTATCACGTCATAAGAAGTATTTAAATATGATCTTTATAACATACATTAATTTACACACATAGTAGAGGTCAGTCAATTACGTATGCACAATAACTTGCTGAAATTGAGTCAACTATGTACATAAATACATAGGGCACATATTACATAAACTCAAACCTTTTTCCTGGAAGGGTTAGGCAGAGTTGCTATCAGGATATCTACGTTTCGCCTTATATGTTCCGTCCAATTTTGCGATAGGGAGCGAGCCTATTGCCATATGACCCGAGTTCGAACCCGAGACCTCGGCTTTGCCATCATACCGTAGCACAATTCCGCATTGAGGTAAGTGTTCAAATATTTTCCAAATAAAATATTAAATAGAATGCAGATAATAGTATGTTCACACGATATTGTATGCATGTTTGTTAGGTGTAAGATGAACACTAGATCTTAGATCTTGTACTTAATGTAGTAAGCAAAAATATGTATATTGATAGCCACAAATTATCAGATGAGTGTAGTACTAACTGATTTTACCAGCCTATTATGTAATTTCAACGAGCAATTATGACGTCAATGGCGTTGCCAGTAAATGACGTCATACAGTTAAATGTATCGTCGTATACTTACGTCACGAGTTAGGTACTATCTAAATAAATGGCCTTGAGAAAACCCCCATGAAACGATTATTCAGAACTAGTGGCACAAACTAAAAAACTAATGCTATTACTGTTAGTGGGTAATACTCAGTGAATGAACCGAATTAAGTTATACACGTGATAATTACTATAAAAAAACTGATTTCGTCTTTTGTAACACAATGTGTACTTTTGAATATTGCTTTCGGACATTATAATTATTATTAGAATTTGGTATGTCGTAAAAAGTACTTCATAGTTTGATAAAATAGTTCCGATTGAGGTTATCGTATCATTTTATAACATGTTACTTTTGAAAAGGAGAAAATGAAGCGGTAAAGAAAAGCGCCTTATTTTTTAAATATTTAATTTTCTATTTATTATTACAGCTCGTATTGAATGAATTTTTCTAATAAAAAACTCACACCCGAGCGAAGATGTTCACATACATAGTC
Source organism: Hyles lineata (assembly GCA_030180105.1). Lineage (NCBI taxonomy): Eukaryota > Metazoa > Arthropoda > Insecta > Lepidoptera > Sphingidae > Hyles > Hyles lineata. The sequence continues at coordinate 2,657,252 of JARJEE010000041.1, forward strand.
TCCCTCCTACAGAACGTTGCCTACTAGTTATACAGATGTGTGGAACTTTACTACGCAGCGAATCCCAACACTTTCAAAAGTGAACTAAAATAAACTACAAACGCACCGCATAGCACGATATACATACATCTGCATTGTTACATAACAGCTTCATAATCACATGGTTTCGAACAATTCACAGTACATGAGCGTTATACGGACTGAGAACGGTAACTAAGATCTTATCCACTCCCTCGTGTCACCATAATATGATCAACATTTTAGCGATTTCTTATTCTCACCAAAATTACTACATTACAATAAATTCAACAAAGGCTTCAGATGATTAGTATAGAAACATTTTTTTCTGTTTAGCCTTGGCCTCTGGCATGTGAATCGAAATGAGGTTCGTTACGTAACAGTCACTGGCCGGACGAGTGACTATCGAGTTTAGTACATTATAAAGAATAATTCTGGTTGAATAAAGAATACAGGACAGAGTGGTTACACCTGATTACACGCCATATTAGCAGTCACCTGAAACCTTTGACATTAGTAACAGTCATCAATGAGTGACAAGCGAATCAATAACACTTAATAAAACAATAAATTATGGAATCATCGTATAACGCTTTATTTAACTAAAAATAAGTTACTAGAGTCGTTTTCGCGTCTAATAATACATGATTTGAGAGGAGTGGCTGCGGTGATACGGAATCACATTGATGTAACTGGTAACAATTCTTACATTACATTTAGAGGAGCTTCTTGATCTCGTCGTAGAGAACGAGCACGAAGGCGCCACCGGTGCCTCTGAGGATGTTGGAGAAGGCTCCCTTGAAGAAGGCAGAGGTACCCTCGGTCTTCGCGATCGTCGCCCAGCAGTGCAGGGTGTTCTTGTACAGCATATCGCTCTTAGCACGTCCGGACTGCATCATCATGCGCCTACGGACAGTGTCGAAGGGATATGACATGATGCCGGCCACGGTGGTGACTGTCTGCGCGATGGCCCAGCTGATGACGATAGGTGTGTTCTTGGGGTCGGGTAACATGCCGCGGGCGGTGTCATAGAAGCCGAAGTATGAAGCACGGTAGATAATGATACCCTGCACGGACACTCCGAAACCTCTGTACAGACCGATGAGACCGTCGGACTTGAAGATCTTGCTGATGCAGTTGCCGAGACCGCTGAACTCACGCTGGCCCTCGCCTTTGCCGACATCGGCGGCGAGACGCGTACGGGCGAAGTCGAGCGGGTACACGAAGCACAGCGAAGTGGCACCGGCAGCACCGCCGGAGGCCAAGTTACCGGCGAAGTAGCGCCAGAACTGCGTGTTCTTGTCGACACCACCAAGGAACACCTGCTTGTACTTGTCCTTGAAGGCGAAGTTGAGCGCCTGGGTGGGGAAGTACCTGATGACGTTGGCAAGGTTACCGCGCCAGAAGGAGAAGAAGCCCTGCTCCTTGGGAATGCGGACGAAGGCGTCGATGATACCCTTGTAGCGCTGGTCTTCGGCGATCTGTTTGCTGACGTGCTGCACCTGGAGCAGAAGCTTGACGCGCTCGATGGGTGCGACAGCCGTCTTGGAGACAGCGGCGGAGATGCCGCCCGCCAGGAAGTCCTTGGCGAACGCGACCGGATCGGTGAGGTTAGACATTTTGTTCGGCTTTGTAGATCTCACTAGACGAACACCCTACGGACGACGGGATGGGGTTTGCGGCACACGCGGAATGATATAATCACGAAACACGAACTCCCGATTTTTAATCAGGAGATTTTGAGTAATTTCGTGATCACGGGAGCACTGAGGTAGGCGTGTGCCTTTTTTGAAATTCGATCGATCACGTTCTCTTTGCAGTTCTGCCTGGAGGAGCGGCGCAAAAGAAGGAAGGAAGGGGCAGATGTTGCCAACCTCACGGCAATGTACCACGAGGTCAGTGTGGTAAGTGTAATAATTACAATTTCCCTACAAACGATGTTATTTAAATTAAAATTTTATTAATAAAAATCAATCGAAAAGGACAATATTCTTAAGTGGTCTCTCATATTAATAATATATGTTTATTTCAAAAATGTTTTTTCTCTAATTTTGCCGTATTAAAAATATATTATATGGAAAAATATTAATAGACAATAATTGGTATTTTTATTCCTCTTAAGCACGTAAAATAACCTTAACTGAGTAACTTTATTACTTATTATATTTGTTTTTTCTTTGGGATGCGTATAAACATTTAATGAAATATTTTTAAAACTACCCTGTTTATAGGTGCATCCTCAACAATAGGCAACATCACAATGACGTGCACAATATGCGTTTTATTATTGCTCGTCTAAATCTTTAGTAAATATACCAATCATTAGGCTAGTTATATTACTTCATAGAAAAAAATATATATTAATAACAATCGATATAGCATTTAGATATAATGAATTTAAAAATTAATTAATGGATTTTAGATGATTTTTAATGTATATATTTTACAACTGTGTTTTTGAGTAATAATTAAACGTTATCGGCCTACCAACATGATAAAAATATTAGTTTAGAATTAGATCAAAATACGAGTTGTTTGTACGATTATATTTGTAATATATTTAGTCCGGTCATTTTAGACATAAAAATAGTGATCAAATAAAGAAAATTCCGACAAAGCCAAATCTTCGTAGAGACCTTAGGTTTACCACAAGGAATAAAGTGTCAAAAGTCCCCATCAGTCCCATGTGAGCTTAGGGACTTATTCGGGGCCCAAGGTAAACATTTTAGGTTTTTTGGATTTTTCTCGAAAACGGTAAGTTTTATCGAAAAAGTACCTCAGAGCAAAGTTGTAGATCTTAAAATTCTCTATAAAAATGGTCCCTATGATTTTTTCTCTAAGACCCACTATTTCCCAGATATTACGCTTGTAAGAATCACGTTCTACATAATATGCACACATTTCCATACCACCTGTGAGGTAGTGTACTCGGCGCGTTTTTTTAACGTGGTATCCCCGGTAAGCCTATTCCACGAACCTTTATGACGTTATTCTCAGGAACAATAATTATTTAATAGTATGAAGATTATTGATATGGGTTACTGAGTTTAACTGTCGTTCTAACTTTTTTTTATTACTTTAATCTGACTCATACTCTTCATATTCAACTTCAACAATCATGTTTTCTTCAATTTCTTCTTGTTCTTCTTCTTCTCCTTCCTGTTGATGAACGCTTAGAAATTGTTCAAATGAAGATGAATCAGTTGTCTCTTCATCAAAATCACATGAATTTTCCTCTCTTGTATTTAATTGAACATTTGAGCAAGAGACACCTTGGCAATTGGTACACGCTGGAGAACACTGCAACCCTACTTTTTTACAGCCACATTTGGCACTACAACCTTTCTTACAATTGCAAAAAATAGTGTTAAGAAGTTTTTCTGGAGCAGGGGGCAGTAAAGTTCGAATCGGTTCCAAAGTATTATTTATCAATTTCCAACCCCAGTCTTCAGGGTTCAGTTCATTGCCTTGCCATGTCTGAACTTGATAGTATACTCGAAACAAATGTTGAGTAGCAGATGCCGATGTTGGAGGAAGACAAGATAGCTGTACTTGCTTTTTGTTTCGTGTATTTTTTACAAATGTTAAATATCTGTACGTATCTATGCAATCAATTTTTTTTGGAGCTCCATAAACCGCAAGAAGAAACCGAATTCCTTTAGTAATTAGTATTTGAGGTGAAGAATTAATTTCTGTAAATACTTTTGCGCAGTCAATCAAATCATTTTTTTCAAATAATTTTAATACTGAATTTTTGCCCCTTCTAAACATTGCTGACGTAGTATCGCACCCGGTTATCGCATGTAAAAATAAAATAAAGTTTTGGCATTTTGGATAAGCTGATAAACTTTTAGAAGAATATATTTCTGTCCGTTGCTGCGCCTTCCCAGGTTTTAAAAAGTAAATAATTTTATCAGATGGAGTCCTTGCAGTGAGTAGTACTAATAAATCAACATCTTCACCTACTACAATAGTTGTATTTCTTGCATTAAATTGTTCTATTGCTGTTTCAATTTTGAGGACATCGGCGTCATTCGGAGCTTGTTTCACGGCAATATTTTCAGCTGTTAATTTGTTACTCAACATAGAAATAAAACGAGATTTATTATTAATGTTTGCAAAAAAATGTTGTTGATTAACTGGAACTGTCATAAATTCGTCAAACATTATGTCGGTACCTGAGGATGTTTTTGTAGCACGACGACGTTGTTCTGCAGCTTTTATGTTCTTTGTTGTGTCACTATAGCCATCAAATACTACCGTAACTGTATGACCATAATATCTACGTAAATACTGAACATATTTTTCAAAAATTACGTTAAAGGTTTCTTCTCGATCCCACACAACGTGATGTAGTAGATATCCTCCATCAATAACGTAAGCAGCGTTTGTACAATCAACCTCAGCATTGACTGATTGAAAGCAATCGTCAATTTAAGTAAATTTTCTTAGAATAGTATAATGTATACATAAAAGAGACACGAGTAGGCATTTTTGCTTGCTTGAGTACCTAAATATGTATATACGTGGCATATGTGTGCATACTATGTAGAACGTGATTCTTACAAGCGTAATATCTGGGAAATAGTGGGTCTTAGAGAAAAAATCATAGGGACCATTTTTATAGAGAATTTTAAGATCTACAACTTTGCTCTGAGGTACTTTTTCGATAAAACTTACCGTTTTCGAGAAAAATCCAAAAAACCTAAAATTTTTACCTTGGGCCCCGAATAAGTCCCTAAGCTCACATGGGACTGATGGGGACTTTTGACACTTTATTCCTTGTGGTAAACCTAAGGTCTCTACGAAGATTTGGCTCTGTCGGAATTTTCTTTATTTCAATTGTCTAAAATGACCGGACTAATTTGTTAAGAAATAATTTATTAAAATAAAATGTACGGTAGTAAAATATTTTCGGTCTTAATTATTTTATTTTAAATAAACCATAACCAAATTAAAGTTAACATTTGTCTGTATAACTTTTGTCATCCCATTTCGATTTATCAGCACGATAACCTAAATTTCGATTTAATTTTACTTTATTTTGTTAAGTATTCCCTAGATGTAATGTCTTTGTATTTTTGTTCCCTCCTAAACCAAGAATGTTGTATCCGACATTATTAACATTATTTATATGAAGTTTAATTAAACTTAATATAATGGTTATGATTCAATCATGTTAAAAATCTAGTTTAACATTTTTATGTTATTATAGTTTTTACTATCCTAAATATTATTCAAAAAATAATAATAAATAAATAATTACTCAATGGATGAAAATATTGAGTTATTACACTTTTTAGTTCACATACCACAATGTGCAGTTTACTAATTTTAAATGATCCAAAATATGATCTTGGTTGGATCTCATCAAGGAACTTATACCACAGACCAAGTAGTACTAAACTTATACTTTAAGTTCTTTGGATCTCATTTATAGCTCATTTTTACCTTTACTAGAATTTACATCGGTAGGCGGTATGGCTTAGACCTTTGCCTTTCCGTCAGGTTATTTAGAAAAAACAACAACTTACATCGGTTTGATTGACATTTGACAAGCGACAGCTCTCTGTTGTCAAACTCAAATCCTCAAATCCACAATCCTTCCTTTGTGAACGCAAATACTGTTTCATACAGAGTATCATTATTCAAATGCCGACAGCCGAGTAAGAATAGAAACTTCATGAAGTGAACAATATTATTCTTGATTTTAATTAATGTAATTTGAGAGATATGCAAATGAGTCGCATGGGATCTCCATCTGTAGGCATGGACGAGGACAGCGGCGCAGGACACGCGCTCAGTGACTTTCTGCTGCAGCTTGAGAACTACAACCCTTCGATTCCGGATTCTGTTGTCGCTTATTATTTGAACATGTCGGGATTTGAATCGCAAGATCCTAGGTGAGGGTTTACAATTATACCTATTTGTCATCGACATAAAAAGAGATTAGTAATTCGATTTCTGTATCAGCCCATATACGTCCCACTGCAGGGCACGGGCCTACTCTACAATCGAGAGTACGATTGAGAGTGGTTAAGCCATATAGTCCACCACGCTGGCCTAGTGCGGGTTGGCAGACTTACATACCATAGAATTTTTTAATTCGATTTGCGTGTATGTAATTTTATCACATTTTACAGTTTTAGTCTATACCAGCGGCTGAACACCTGCGCCAAATTTCATAAATCTATGTATGTTTGTCAAGAATACATATACTTGTATGTATTTATAAACAAAAATACATACACTTGTATGTTTGTATATACAAAAATATATACATTTGTATGTTTGTCCATGCATATCTCAAAAAATATAAGTCGGATTGTAAAAAATCATATTGAATTGAAGTAGGTATAGTCCAACTTAGGAGCTGTATAAGTTTTGTGAAAATAGGTTCAGAAGTTTTTGAGATAACCACTGCTCTATCTTGAAATGTTCAACCTTTTTCAATCCGTGGCGCACATACATGTGGCCTATTTTGTAGGTAGGCATATAGGCACAAAAGTTAAAATTCAAAGAGATAATTACTTCCCAGGGCTCTCCTAAACTTTTTTAGGGTGGTGTAGTGCACACTAGGCACCCCTGCGATAGGTGTGTAACATTCACTAAGAAAATGTGTATGTAGTTGGCTTTCCAAAAAAATGGTAGTAATAAGATTTAATTACAACTTCAAAATTGTAATAAAATAAAAAGCGATAAACAAATCAAAGCTTTCAATAAATATTATTAATACTTAAATATGCCTATAATTTTTTGAGGTCAGTGCCAGCCTTAATGTTTGGGATCAGTAAATCTCTCCGGGTTTTACATACATAGTTTGCATCGTGATGTTATATAGCTTATAGTTGTATAGCTGACAACAATCTCAAATCATAGTTGGTGTAGCTAGATATTTTAGATTAATTAAAAAAATGATTATTTCTCTCTTTTTGTTACAATTTTGAAATTGGTTTTGGTAGCTGGTTTATTATCTAAATGTGGGAAAAGAGAGTAACTTGATGGGATGTGCACTGGCTTATAGATTCACTCAAGGATTATTTAGGCAAAACAAAATCTTACCCAACAAGTGGAAATCCTAGAGGAGAATTATTTAATATGTTCCACAGCTAACTTCCCATGGCTGGATAGAGAGAAAGAATGTGATATTTTTGTTTACCAGGAGTTTTTAGTAGGTGTACATTTGGTGTAAAACAAATTTTAGTATTATTTTAAAACAACTTAGTAAAGTGAAAAAAAATTTCCTTGTGTTCATGCAGCAAGCAGCTTTTCTTATTGGAAAGGAACCAAACTATGTACATAAATTGGAAACAGAAAAAAAAACTTTCTTACAATGTGTTTAAATAGAAACTTTCATAATTTTCAGACTAATCCGGCTGATAGCATTGGCATCGCAGAAATTTTTGTCTGACATAGTGAATGACGCACTGCAACACTGCAAAATGAGGACATCAAGCCAAATGACCCAGAGCTCCAAGAACCAAAAGGGGCCCAAGGAAAAGAAATATGTGATGACAATGGATGATCTGGCACCTGCACTGCAAGAGTATGGCATTACAGCAAAGAAACCACACTACTTTGTATAATCTTAGCTGTTTTGGTAATGAAATTCACAAAAAAAAGATAAGTTTTGTGATGTTAAAAACAGCACTGATGTTTATTATTTCAGTGTTTCAATGCCGTCAAAATCATTTATGACATTTATTATAGTGAGCTGCTTCTAGTAGTAAGCATGATATATGAAAATTGTTTGTTAAGACTGAATCATTTTAGTGTTGCATGGTAGACACTAGACAGGCATCAGCTACTGTAAGATATAATCGCCTACAAGATTGCTTTTACTCCATGGTTATTTGTACATGCAATTTAAATAAATGAAATAAATAATATTTACTGTCTGGCTTTCTGATATTTTTCTAGAAAAGTCTATTTAATCCTATAGCACAGAACCTACTATAGGATGTGTGCTATTAAACATTTTAGTGCTGCTGCTTAAGGTTTATAAACAAGTTGCAATAGTGATCCGGAAATTTAGTTTTGACTTATTCCTTGTTATGAATGGTTTTGACTGCCTCTGTCTAACCTGTCTAATAATCTGTTTTTTGAAATGTTGTATCCCATTTCTCAACTTGTCAGTACATGATACACACTTAAATTTGGTTGTAAAACATAATAATTATGCTTTAATAGACCAAGAGCCCGCGACCGCCAGACTTTCGTCATTTTAAAAAGCTGAAAGTTTGCCTACTCATGTCTAGAACATAGGCATCACACATTCATCTATTATGAATTCCGGTCGTGGTTGCTTTGGAAGTTATCAGCTATAATGTATCTGGCGAGATGAAAGAACCATCAAAAGTGTCTGAATACCAAGCAAACATTTGATTTGCCTTAACTATGTTATTAAGGCAAATCAAATGTTAGGTGAGTGGGGGCAAGATTGAACGGTTTTTTGATGGGATGGATAGGGTTTGATTTAAACCCTGTAGAACAATACTTATAAATATACAAAAAATAAAAATATTCGTAAGCAAAGAGAAGAGTACATTGTTCAATCATATCAATAACATTGCCGCATTGTCGCATCTGCGATAGACCCATAAATTAGAAAGGTGGAATTGATCTGCTTATGTTTAGTTGTTTTTTAACGTCCGAAACATTATCTTCAGAAGGAAATTAGTGTACCCACTTTATGGATCAGTTAGGTCGACTGTGCCCCAAAACCGACTCGGGACACCCCTACTTCACGTAGTCTTTTGGCTACCGACCCTAGAGTGTATGTAAACAGCCGGAGGCGCGGAGGGAGAGCAGCCCCCGCCCGCTGTAACGAAGGATAGGGTGCCTATATTTTGTTACGCAAGGGCGAAGGGGCTGAACTTCCCGTAGCGACGGAGACGTTGCAGATGCAAATTTGTATTAACAACAATTGTTTTGAAGTTATAGTCCGGTCAATTTAGACATTCGAAGTTACATAAAGTCCCAACAAGCTGAATTTCTGTGAAGTTGTTCAAAACATAATTATAAACAATGTCTGGAAGTTCCCCATCATTCCCCTGTAAGGAAAAAATTTTATTCAAGGTCAAAGGTAAAAAAAATGAGTTTTTCGCGATTTTCAGCAAAACGGTAAGTTTTATCATAAAAGTACCTCAGACAAAAATTGTAGATCATAAAATTATCTATAAAAAATGTATCAATACTTTTTTTCTTACGAGCCACCGTTTCTGAGATATAACGATTCTAAAAGTTATAAAAGTTGTTATCGTCATAATATGCACATGTTTCCACGCCCCCTATGAGGTAGTGTACTTAGCGCGTTTTTGTTAACGTGGTTTCCCCAGTAGGCCTACTCCACGGGTCAGTTGTGATCCTGTTTAATGTAAAACTATTGCAAAATAACGGAAATTTTCAAAGATTGGGAAAGATAAAAGCGATGTAAATGAAAAAAAAGTGTTGAAGTTTATTCGTCTTATTCGTAAGTTTCAAATTCTAGTTCTTCTTCTTGATCTTCTTCTTGTTCTTCTTCTTGATCTTCTTCTTGTTATTCTTCTCCTTCTTCTTCATCTTCATTTTGGATGCAAGTAAATTGCGTCAATAGCGATGTATCGCATGATACTTCGTCGGAGTCAAACGAATCCTCCATTGTTTGTGATTCAATATTAGAGCACGACCGGCCTTGACAATTTGTGCATGCCAAAGAACAAGACAGTCCGACTTTTTTGCAACCACATTTAGCACTGCATCCCTTTTTGCAGTTGCAAAAAATAATGTTCAGCAGTTTTTCCGGCGCAGGTGGAAGTAAAGTTTGAACTGGCTCTAATATATTGTTGACCAACTTCCAACCCCAGTCTGTAGGGTCTGGCTGATAACCAAGCCACACTTGAACTTGGTAATATACTCGAAAAAGATGTTGGTGAGCAGCAACTGAAGTTGGAGGAAGACAAGCTAATTGAACTTGTTTTTTATTTTTAGTATTTTTAACGAAACATGCATATTGATGTTTATCTAAACAGGTAGTTTTTTTACGAGCTCCGTACATAGAAAGAAGAAAGCGGATGCCGTTGGTAATAACTTCTTGTTGAGTTGAATCACTTTTTTTAAAAACTTCAGCACATTGAATTAAATCTTGTTTTTCAAACATTTTGAAAACTGCTGTTTTACCCCTCCTGTAAAATGCAGATATCGTATCACAGCCAGTTATTGCGTGTAAAAATAGTACATGATCTTTACACTTTACAAAAGTAAATAAACTTTTTGATGAATATATATCTGATTGATGCTGAGCTTTTCCTGGTTTTAAGAAAAAAATAGTTTTTTCAGTTGGCGTTCGAGCAGTGAGTAATACAAGTAAGTCAACATCTTCACCAACAACAATAGTTGTATTTGTCAAATTGAATTGCTCTATTGCTGTTTCAATAATCAATACATCAGCATCATTATTAGCTTGTTTTACCAATATATTTTCAGCCGTAAACTTTTTTTTCAACATTGAAATGAACCGAGACTTGTTGTGGGTATTAGTAAGAAACTGTTGACTGGTTGGGACTGTCATAAGTTCATCAAATAAAATGTCAGAAGATGAAGATGTTGCTAAAGTTCGACGACGTATATATGTGGCGTACTCATGCATATTATGACGATAACAACTTTTATAACTTTTAGAATCGTTATATCTCAGAAACGGTGGCTCGTAAGAAAAAAAGTATTGATACATTTTTTATAGATAATTTTATGATCTACAATTTTTATCTGAGGTACTTTTATGATAAAACTTACCGTTTTGCTGAAAATCGCGAAAAACTCATTTTTTTTACCTTTGACCTTGAATAAAAATTTTTCCTTACAGGGGAATGATGGGGAACTTCCAGACATTGTTTATAATTATGTTTTGAACAACTTCACAAAAATTCAGCTTGTTGGGACTTTATGTAACTTCACTCTCATTTTTTGGTCTAAATTGACCGGACTATTAGGTTACTATAATTGATATTTCTCAGAAATGGTGCGTTACCTTTTCTTGGGAGTAGTACCAAGGGAGGTGCGTGACCTTGCAATAGCCGCACGATGCCACTTCGGCTCGTTGTTTTGATTTCGATTCGCTTTACATCACTGTGCCTAATAGGCACTGAGCATTATTCGTAATGTCCGGGCAATGTGATAAATTTATTGTTTATAATCACATTGCCCGCTCGTATTGGGCATTATTCATATTATTAACATATGCTCCAAAGCTGAAAAAAGAAAACAAAAAAATGCCTTTTTGAAAAACGCTACAGGGGAAAGATGAATAAATTTTTGAAATCGTTTAAATGAATGTCATATGTTGGTAATTTTTTGTCACTGGTCTTTAGTCAATCACTTTTAATATCTAAATTATATAGAACCAACTGTTGTGTCAAAACATCTATAATTAACAAAAATAAAGCCAATTGTTTTTTCTAAAGTATCTCAGTCTTACCCCACCGAGGAAAGATCGAAGTAGAGATTCTCAAAAGTTCCTCCTTCATTACTAACCGTTAATATCACAGATAAAACGACAGAAAGTTCATTTAAAAGTATGTTTCATACCTACGTAGCAAACGAAGTTTGAGAACATTTGGCTTTTAGTATGAGTCTTAGCAATGGGGTAAGGTTGAAACTTTTATATGTTTTTCTCACCCCGGAAAATTGATTTGGGGGAATATAGAAAGTTGTGATTATTCTTTAAATTCTAAGAGTTTAGATAGATATAGATAGATATAGTATAGATGGATGTAGTAGAGAGCCATACATTGATAACATGATAAATTAATAACTTAAAAAGATTAAGGAAATATTCCAATAAAAAACTTGTGCCTACCTTGGAATTAATGCTACAGACCACGGGGTAAGATAAAAACACTCGAAGCAGCTTGCGAAAACACCACTAGTTGGTAATTTGCTGATATCACACAACCACATACTTTAAGCGCCCAAAGTTGATTGAGGGTTGAGACCTAACAGAATAGCGGTCTTAACAATGGTCTCAGTGCGGCGATTTAAAATATGCGCTAAGACTGGTGTTATGGACCAATTTGTGTGTTACCCCGTTTTCAATGTTGCCCCCACTCACCCTATATAAAATTCAGCTTTTATACTATAACGCGGGCAAAATTACAATGTATTAAATATTATATCTTCAAACTTTAATAAAATGTAATTTTGCCGTTACATTGAAGCTGATAATTTCAAAAGCAACCACGATTCATAATATATGATATTGTGATGTCTTTGTTAGAGGCATGCGCAGGCAAACTTTCAGCTTTTATAAAATTCCGAAAGTCTGGCGGACATGGGCTCTTGCTTTACAACATTCAGGTAGGCACTTGATTTCAACATTAAATTCAAATTGACATTGCTCATTCGTTTACTTGTGTAGGAAAAATAAAAACATGATCAGTGGTGTAACAATAGGGTGGCAGAGTGCGCAAAATGCCACGGGCCCCCGGCGTAAGGGGCCGACGGCCCAGCAGGGCCCTGGTCCAACAGGGTCTCAGGCCCGACAGGGCCCTGGCTCGATAGGGCCTCGGGTTCAAGCCCGACACGGTGTAAGCAGAAAAGAATGTAACATGAATAACATGTGAATAACGAAATGAATAATTATAAACAACTGTCTACATTTTAAACATGACAAACATTTCATCATGTTAGTTAGCAATTAATAATAAAATAATAATCAAACGCCCCCACTACGTTTCGCTGACGATATTGTCTTGATGGCGCAATTGCTGGAGGAGCCTCACAGCGAATAGGTCTTAAAATTAATTTCGACAAAACAAAGTAATGATCCACGAATGGTTCAAGACCTGTCGCTGTATGTGGCCACCAACTCGAAGTTGTTTTCGAATGTACCTACATGGGGTAGGCCCTTTAACTGCCTACGCCAAAAAGCTTGAAAACGATAGTTTTCAACCAGTGCTACGGTGCTGAGACTGGCCACTCATAGTACGACTGGTCCAGTATCTTATGGTCGCACAGCGAGCTATGGAGCGTGTTATACTCGGTTTCTTTGGAAGATAAGATCCGTAATGAGCTTATCGGACAGAGAACCTAAGTTATAGACTTAGACACATTTAACTAGTGGTAGGTGTCCCATATGTGAGAGGCCATCTGGGTAGGTACCACCGCAATGACTATTTCTCCCGTCAAACAGCAGTGTAAATACACTGTTTTGTTTCGGATTGAAGGGCATTGTAGCCAGAGTAACTACTGTAGTGCGATTCACGTAACTTTTTGACGCGCCGATCAAGTTGCGGTGCGGTTACAATTAAGTTTACGCTTTGGTACAAAATGGTATTCTTGTAAGTGTTTAGCTGCGCGTGAACTGCGCTTGAGCTGCGCGTCAACTGTACGTCAGATGTATGAAATTTGTTTGAGATTGACATATACGCGCAGTAGTAGAATACGCTAAAACGTTTGCGTGACGCGAACTTGACGCGAGCGTATTTGACAGCGGTTGTCAAAATTACGTGAATACGAAAAGGGCTGTTTTGATCGAAACTTAACCGCAACTGCACTGCAGCTGAACTTATTTTAATACGTGAATCGCCCTACTGGACATTTTGAGACTTAACATCTTATTTCTCAGGATGGCGAGCGCAGTCGAATGCCAAGAATTGCTTTGTAATTAAATGTATTGTTTGGTTTTGCTACTGTTTATGAGCGGTCGTATCGCTTACCATCAGGCGAACGGCATGCTCCTCTCGCTATTCATTGAATTACAAAAAAACGTATCACACAGGATTAGCAAGCTGATGTGGCAGTACGCTGACCACATCTGTCAAAGAACCGATAACCGTTGGAGTAAACGTGTTCTGGAATGGAGACAGCGCCTTGGCCAACGTAGTGTAGGACGCCTTCCAGTTAGGTGAAGTGAGGATTTGCAAAAGGTCGCTGCCAGTTGCCACATGTTGGATGCGACAAGCTGACAAGAGGGAGAAATGGCGCAATTTGGAGGAGGCCTATGTCCAGTAGCAACCAAAGGCTGATGATGAATAAACAAAGTGAGTGAGTTGAGGGTTACGACGACTGGAAACAAATTGTAAATGCGATAGAAAGACACGAAACATTGAAAATTCACTTGGATTCGAGTTTTTTGTATGAACAATGGCGGTTATATTGTACTTTAGATGAGAAGCAATAATCCATATAAAACATTTAATCATTTTTTTTACGCCAAGAACTTACTTTATCCCACGAAGTTACTGATAGAAAAAGTGCGGATAGCCGTAATAAAGCAAACTAGCGAAATGTGATCCTGATTTAACGGAATGGCTAAATAAGTCCAAGAGCCAGATTCTTAAGTCCAAAAATCGAAGATGAGCTAATTGCTGTTTTGGGCCTAAAACTCCAATATAGTTTATCGGTACTGTGTGATACAAAAAAAATAAAATTGGAATTCCGAAAGCACTCGTTAATCGTTATTAGACAATTCTTTTTAGATTTGATGAAATAATTTATGTTCAAAATCCGATGAGGAAATATGAAGCCACGTCATTAAAAGATTCTGTGCCCTACTGTATCAGCCCATATAAGTCCCATTACAGGGCACTGGCTTCCTCTACAATCGAAAGTACGATTGAGAGTGGTTAGACCATAAGTCCACCACGCTGGCTTAGTGCGAGTTGGGACTTTACGTACCATAGAAATTCTTGCAAATCGCTATTGTATGCAGGTTTCCTTACAAAGTTTTCCTTAACCGTCATAGTGCGCGGTTATTGACTATCGATGCATACATGACTCCCAAAAGTCAGAGGTGTGCTCTGGGATTCAAACCTGGGACCACCATAAACATGTTGTCGGCCGTGTCTGATCCGTTTACCGACAGGCCTAAAACGAAACTGCAATGTTTTTTTTTTTTTTTTTTTTACGATTGGCCCCCTTTCATTGTCTTTGCCACGGGCCCCCGATGGGGTAGTTACGCCACTGAACATGATGCTGTAAAATTCATTAATATATTGCAGGATAAATAACGAGTAGCACATTAAAATAGACTCCTAGGAAGAATTAAGCAATACATGTCTTATTTTTAGCTAAAGTATAATATTATTAATCTTTTGGAAAAATTATGTTTAATACAATGGTTAATTATGAAAGACTGGCGACGTTGGTTGTCATAATTGTATGTGAAAAAGCAACTGCCTTGACAAAGAAATTGACTATTATAGGTACATTGATTTAAAACTTATGTACTTTATTTATATATTTAGGTCAACACTGTATTACTAGTATCATATGAGACTAGACATAGAAATATCTCCTGTGTTTGAGGCACTTTCAAGAGGTTGTATTAACATGCGCATTGTGCCTACATAGTACATACTGACATGACAGAAATTACAACTTGTTATCATGTAGTAAAAAAAATACATATTGTTTATACAAACAAGAATTACTACCTACACCTGTGTGCCTACACAAATAAGAATCGCTTTACTCTGTATCAACAGGATTGAGACCACCATAGCTAAGTGCGTTGCGGTCTGGATTGAACCTTTATATATCCAGTTGCAGATTGGACTTGTATGATGTATCGCACTACATTTATCGATGGTAAGGTGTACATGCCGTCGCTTTGCCTGGTCATTATACAAAAAAACATTTAATTTCAATAAGACGTTCAATTATCGTTAACAAAGACCACGCAGCGCCTGTACGGGCTTTGATGTCAAGTTCGACGTCACCGGACTCGTGCAGTACGGACCCGAGGTAGTTATTTGAACTTGTCCGTCTTCACGATAAGTTCGTTCCCTATTTCGATCCTCTCGGTCCCGTACTCGCCACATTTAACTTCAGACCACTGTTCTCAAGCGCTTCCTACCGCCAATTAACTGCGCTCCAAAAGTAGGCGGAGTAGGTAGACTACCAGAGCGCAGGGTCCTTGATGACACAAGTGATAACATGTGGCTAAGCCTTAACATTCCAGAACCTCGACCGAGGGGTAGACCAAAAAAGTGCTGGCTTGATGTCATCAAGAAAGACATGCGAGCCAATGATCTTACTATTGAGGATGCCGAAGACCGAGTGAAATGGAGAAGACTCAGCCGCAAGGCAGACCAGACGAAAGGTGGCACCGGCCGGGATATCACCTAAGCGGAATTAATGAATGACGTTAAAATATCATATTCGTAATTTCGCTAGCTTCTCTATTTCCATATATTTCATGCTGGAATAATATAGTATACACACTATCTAGCATAAAATATGCCAATAATATATACATATATAATATATACATATATTATTGGCAGTTGTATACTACATATACCTTGTAGAGACTAGGAAGAATTTCCGTGCCTTCTGGTATTTTTGCTATAGGTACCTATTAATGTAAACAAATATAATATCTCACATAATAGGTCCCATTTAAATGTAACAATGTTTTGATCCGTGGTGCTTTACAGCTGGCTTCTCCGGTAGTAAAAGTCTTTGTTTTGTCACCCGCTTTATCAAGGAGGCAAGTGGACAATAATTTATTTTCAACTTCTATTTATTTAACATTCTGATTGATTCCGTTGTGACTTAAAGACAGGTAAGACATTCCCGGAAACTTGCAGAGCATTGCAGAGCTTCCAGGCTCGGTGTCATCACAATGCATGCCACTATTGATCTTGGCTTATAGGAGTTGCCATGGTGGGTGTAAAGGCGGGACAGTCTCCATTCCCTATTTTCAACCACCTAATATTAAAGGGTAAGGTAATAATATTAAAGGGTTAAACAAATTGCCAATGGGAAAGAGCAAGTAATTAAAAATACAGAAACTATGCCCTATGCCTATGGCTACGCCCCATTAAGATACTCATAGAATATCGCGGCAAGTGATTCGGTCCGTACTTGCCTCTTTCGCTTCATCATCTGTCATTAATCTTTTCATCTTAGAGCTCTTCATAAGGACACGCGATGACTGTGTATTTTGAAAATAAAAAATGAAAGTCAAATAGGTAGGTACTATTATTGAATCCATGCGACGCTAGGTTGCGTGGCGCGTTTGTAGTGAGGTTCTGGTCATAGAAAATACTACGATTTGATTTGATTCAATATATGTCGCGCCGCGTCGGGTCCGTTCGCGTGGTGTTTCAGTAGTGTTCCAGCCTAAAAAATTTTACAAATGCATTTAAACAATTGTAGACCAAGAGCCCGCGACCGCCAGACTTTCGTGATTTTATAAAAGCTGAAAGTTTGTCTGCGCATGCCTCTGAAATCGGCATCACAGCTATTCGTGGTTGCTTCGGAAGTTATTAACTTCAATGTGTCTGGCAAGATGAAAGAACCATTAATAGTATCTGGCCACCAAACCCGAGGTAAACCTACCCCTGTCGGATCCGACATGCCTGTAGCCCATAACGCCACTTGAAAGTATACATTTTGTTTTGCAGTTATTAATATAATTTCAGATAGAAACTTGACAATTTAATTATGTAGTTTGTTGGATAGTTGAGGGCTCACTGTATTATTAAAAATGTAACAAAAGCTAGAATCATAAATCCTAAGCTAATTTAGTAATTTCATGAATATATCCAAAAACTGTGGACCTGTGCTATACAGGAATACACTGAGGTATCCAGGGTCACAAAAAACAAAACTGTTGAGCTGTATAATAATAAACAAGTTAGAGTAGGTATTAACAAATCAATATATTCAGCAGTCTTTTAATAAACAGATCAAAAAGTAACACAACCATGATAATTAAATAACCAAGGTTTTTAAATATTTTAACTTTTAACCCTTAACACTAAGAAATTCTTTCACACACCATTGCAGGGGCATATCATTTGCCACATTTAGATAATACTACAAACATCTTAAACACTACAACAATTTAGTGTAGGAATATAAAATGTGCAATATTATAATACTACATTTATACTTCATAAAAGTATTAGTTAACACTCCTACACAATTGTATCACATTAAGATGTTATGCTACCAGCGTTTCCACACCCACAAACCATAACAAAGTTTTCACAACAGTTATTTTAAATGTTGGTTAACATAAAAGGAACCATCACCTTATACATTTTTCAACGATACAATAATTTCATTATTTAATTAATTCTTTTGTAAACAGCTTTTAGATGCTCAGTCAATGGTGTAGTATCAGTTTCCATAAATAATGTTACTTCCAAAGTATCCGGAGTCAGGAGTTTTAATACTCTTTTGAAGTTTTTAACATATGGTGCTTTTGCAAATGATATTCTTGATACATTTAATGTTTCCAAGACAATTTGCTTCAACTCTACATCACACACACCTTCTTCGAGGGAAGTTAGGCCAAAGTTATGGCTAACAGTAAAGGCAAGTTCATTAGTTCCTGGTTTGATGCGAAGATAACCTCTTTCTTGGTGCATAGGTGTTTGCTTATCTGGATGCCGAGTTGTTGACATGAAGTTGAACATTGGCTGACCTGTTGATATGGAAGTATACTATATAAGACATACATCTAAGTCAAGTGCCACACTACTTAAAGTATATATGATAATGATAAATCAAAACAATACTGATGAGTGTGATAATCTCTCAGACGGGTGCTTGATTTGATAGGAGTATGTGCAGCACATATGTTGAAGTGCATGGTGGCCTGTTGGTAAACGGACCAGACGCGGCTGCCAACATGTTCACGGCGGTCGCGGGTTCAAATCCCAGGGCACACCTCTGACTTTTCGGAGTCATGTGTGTATTGATAGTCAATCACCACGCACTAAAAACGGTGAAGGAAAACATCGTGAGGAAACCTACATACCATAGCGATTTATAAGAATTTCTATGGTATGTAAGTCCGCCAACCCGCACTAGGCCAGCGTGGTGGACTATATGGCCTAACCACTCTCAATCGTACTCTTGATTGTAGAGGAGGCCCGTGCCCTGCAGTGGGACGTATATGGGCTGATACAGATGTGCAGCACAGCCCATAATGGAATGTTAATGGCAATGCTCTAATTTCACTATAATAATTTTTGCTACTAATATTGTGAACAATCATTTCACCACTTCTTACAGTGATGTGTTGTTACAATAAATTGAATTTTACTATCAAGCGGCCAGTTTGCTTGTTTGTCCTCTGTCTTAGTATGTAAAATGTACTCTGTGGTGCTCTACTAACAGAAATTTTTTCGTAAACTAAATATTATTTTTACCCTCTAAATACTATTTTTTGTATCTTTTGTGTGTGTAATTATTCAATGACGAAATGCCGGCGATTATTAGAATAATCTAACAAAATATGCATACCCACCAATACAAAGAAACTCCATCTCATCGTGATACGCGAAGTCAGGAATGTTCGGATAACGCCCTTTGCCTTCTTTGGTGGACCAACGTCCAGACAGCCACGATATAGGCCGCAAAGCATCATGAATTCCTTCCATTATGAATGGGTGTTGTACCTATATTATTTCTATTTATTCTTTTGCTTTAGTTACTACTAGTAATGTACTCTGTGGTTACTACTACACACAAACCAATTACCTACCGGTGAATACTCAGGAGAAAATCTAAGGAGAAATATGAACGTTTGAGAAATGAGAATTATAGAGGCAATTACTTAGAACCCAGATGTCAAACTCAAGCACACAGACTCACACAGACTCAAGTGGTTGTCAATGGTTGTCACAGATTACTTAGTACTAGTTTTAGTATTCAAAGAGTCTTAGCATTCACAGCAGTCTATTTGGTTTAATAATTTGCTAACAACCCATCCAGCAGCATAGGCCCATGTATGAGTGTTCATTCATTCTCTACAGGCCTGCTCTAACATGTTAATATTACAATTCATTTTTGGATGAACAACCCCCAGCAGTGTCATTATCAAATAGTTTTTTAAAATTTAAAGCTTGGTCTTTGTAGAATTGGTACAATGTATACATGGTAAGGTGTTAATAATGAATTGTTTCTAAATACATTATACCATATTTAAAATGGTGTGCAAATATTCATCATAGAGACAAATTTGAACCTATAATAATATTAAACACAAATAATTTAATTAAAAGTCATGTGAAATTATATCAATATTAGATATCACATAAGCTAGTGATAATAGAATTACAACTCACATGATGTAAGATGGAATTAACCTTAAATAAGAGTTGTAGTACATTAATTATTTTTTTCATCAAACATTTAAATCTATAAATTATAATATTTTATTATCTACAGTTTAACTGTGCCACACATGTGTTCAAATAAGTGTTTAAAAAAGTGTACAAATATTGTTGCTATGTGTGGCGCCTGCATCACGGCCAACCACAACTCACGGCTCACACAGACCAAGGGCGCGTTCCATTTGGCGTTCACGGCGCTCAAAACGCTCATTTCACCGTTCCATTTGACGATCACGGTCGTTGTGGTCGCGGTGAAAACGTCATCACATACGTACGCACACGCAAATGCGCAACGCTCACGACGACCCATGTCAAGAGTTGGATCGTGGCGCGCGTTGAGTTAATTGGCGGGATTGTCAAATTTCAAAACAACAAAAATGACAACCGAGAAAATTACTTTAAACGATACGGAGAGGGATATTTTGGTGGAGTTGAACGTTTCTACGACGGGTAAATATAATATTATAAAAAGTAATTGCAGTTTATAAATAATAGGCAATTATCGTTTTTCTTCGATTGTCATTATTTTAACCCAACTGTATAAATGAAAATCAAGTTAGTCGACATTTAAAGTTGTTATGATTTGTCTTGTTGAAAAGTAAAGTATCTATACTAATATTATAAAGCTGCAGAGTTTGTTTGTTTGTTTGAACGCGATAATCTCTGGAACTACTAGTCCGATTTGAATGATTCTTTCAGTGTTGGGTAGGCCATTTATCGAGGAAGGCTATAGACTATATATCATCACGCTATGACCTATAGGAGGAAAGCAGTAGTGATATTTCTAGCAAATACGAGGAAATTTTGTTCGTTGTTCGTGGTCCGACTGGTCGATATTCTAAACAAGTCTAAGTCATTCTACATTCTAAGTCAGAATTAAACATTTTGACCGCCATTTTAAAACGTGTATGCACCCGGGCGGAGCTGGGCCCGACCGCTAGTATATTATATAGGGCAGAAACATAAACTTATTATTCGAAATTAAGTAGTAGTTAGGTTTTAATTTTAGTGATTTTTTAAATATAAAGTACCTAAATGAAATAACAAATCGTCCATCGCTCTCCTAAACCATGCCAACGGCCCCCATTTTATTCTGGGCCCCTTAACCAATGACGTTTTACAAATAGACGCGTCATACACTAACATAATGACACAAAAAAATGGCGCGATGCGATGAAACGCGATGAATAGACATCGCCAGTTACGTAACAATAAGTGCCGCACTGTTATTGGCTAAAGCGCGTGTGACGTAGTACCAAGCATCAAGTACGGGATGACGTGGCGAGAGTTGTCAAACGTCGCCATGAGAGCGAATTTAATAATTTTATTTCATAAAAAAATAAATTTGTGTGTACTTGCGCACTAAATAAAATATTTATTTTGTTTCACAGTTTCAGAATAATTTGTACGTTATTTTAAATCAGTCTAATCTATTTTTCCGCAATTGGTTTTGAGAATACAAATAGTCAGAGAAACGTGTATCCGCGCCACTGGTTGAAGCGTGACTGACTGCACGTGAGGCAATTACCTCCAAACGTCTTGCCATTATAAAGCTCGGACAACGCATCTATGCTTTATAAACATCTTAGCCCTTAACGCTCCCCTTTAGGTCTCCAAAGGAGCGTTATCGCCCACTTTGAGAAAGACTGCACTAGATGGACTGAAGACTTGAGAGAAACTGTGGGAATCCATTGGTTATAAACTGCAGAAAATACTCAACGCTGCATGCTGTGGACAAAAATGGTGAGCACGTAGACCATGACGTAGACAGAGAATACCACAGAAGAGAATAAAAAAAATATATTCTGCGGAGAATACTCGGTCTAAGGTGTGCGATGGGTGTGCGCAATGCGCCGTGCTCCGGTACGCGGAAAGAGATCTCATTTATTACTTAAATACCTAGGTAAAAGAAGGACGAAAAAGAAAATAGACTTGACATATTTCATATCACAATAAAAAATGTAGCCATAAATAAATAGCCAAAAGAAATAATATGCGATTATCATTAGATGTATATTAAGTACTACACGATTTTATAAAATAAATCTAAACAAAACATACTTAGGAAGACATATAATGAACTTTTTAAGGGGAAAAGAGAAAGTATATCGGCATCACTTACAGAACAGCGATATGACGTCCAGAACTCGTGATTTTATCCAGAAGATTTGCTACAGAAGAACTGCTTCCGTAGATATGACTCGGTACGGTTTTATAAACGACAGCAAGTCGCATCCAGTCAATTTATTGCTGAAGCCTCTGCGGCAACAACTAGAGAAAATTTGTGGTAAGTTAGTAAGTATTATTTGCTAAGTTTTAAGATGGCTTGTAAAAAATATCTGTTTAGTCTCGGGTATGATACTTTATTTTATATATAATACACAGTGTTATAATGGTGTTATATAATACACAGTGTACTTAGCTACCACTCTTTCTCTGATTCTTGTATGATATTTTTATCTATTCTAGTTTAGCACTTCCTCTACTCTATTTCCAACAGGTCGATGTGGAGATTCTTTGGTTAGACCTTTGTTCAGCAGTGGACTTCCTGTGGCTGAAATGATAAATAGTGTATGATCCTACTATTTTGATGTGTATTCATTACACAATTTTAACTGGTGGTAGGTCTCTCATTTGTGAGAGTCCGCCTGGGTAGGTTCCAGCGCAATGTCTATTTCTCCCGCCAATCAGCAGTGTAAATTAAATAAATGCACTGTTGTGTTAAAGATTGAATAAAATTGTAACCAGAGTAACTACTGGAAATATTGAGAGTTAACATCCTATGTATCAGTATGGCGAGCGCAGTAGAATGCCAAGCATTGCTTTGTAATTCAAGGTTTTATTTGGCTTAGCATCAGGCGAATGGCATGTTCGGCTCGCCATACATTGCAATAAAAAAAAAATAGTTTTGTTTAGGAAAAAAATAAAAATAATTATCGAATGCAACGACCCTTGATGAGTTGATTGATAGTATGAAAAAGGTAGTTGATAGTACAGTCAGCAACATAAGTCGCTGCACACTTTACATTTTTTGATAACCTTTTTATGAATTAAAATTTGTACGTGCTACTCTGTAGTCGTAAAATATAACCAAGTAAAGTCACCTATGCCGAGAAGTGCCATACGATATTGAAAATTATATTTTTTTTGGATGATAAGACAATTCCAAATCTCGTAAATGTATAACGACTTATGTTGCTGACTGTACCTGTATGCACATAGGTGCCACGAAAGTTAATGTTACAGAAAGAAAACTGCTCAACTTTTAGAATGTCATCCGATATAATAATTTATTATTTCTTTTATAGCTAAAGTTGCCCACACCTCCAGGAAACAATCACCAATAAAAGGTTCGTTTAAGATGCTATATTACTTTTGGTTTTAGATCCTATCCGTGTTGTTGATAAGAGTAATCGAATTTAAGTGGATGTTGAACTAGAGTTCACGCTAGCCAATTCCTGTAATAGTTAAAACTTAACTCTTTTAATTCAGGGTTGAATAGTCCCAAATCAAGACGAGTAACAAAGCACAACAAAAAGAAGAAAGCAGATAAGAAGAAAGTCATGAAAAAGAAACTTTTGGAACCATGTAATAAAAAAAAGAAAAAGTAGATTTTTTTTAAATAAAGCTACTTTAATTAACTGTTGTTTTTTTGTCTCACATCGCTTAGAATTTTGAAATATTGACGCTAGGAGCGAAGATGATAATTTTTGTATGACTGCGCGTATCGCTTTGTGGAGTTATTAGGGATCACATTGGCTCCCAAACTTCAATGGGGTGGTGCTGCTAACATTAATACCATCTTTGTCCTTCAAAAGCGAGCTATAAGATCAATTTATTCGCTAGGGTCTAGATATTCTCTTAGAGAGAAATTTAAAGAAATAAATATAATGACAGTAGCATTACAATACATTTATGAAAATTTAATGTATGTCCACAAAAATAAAGAAACTTTTTCGAAAGGCTACCGACATTCACAACAAAAATACTAGGTATAAGAACAATCTAGCAAGTCATATGACCAGACTCCACAGAATCAGCAAATCTCTTAAGGGTTACTGTATACTGTATACAACTATACTGTATACAAAGTTCCAACTCATATTAAAGCCTTAACTATTGAAAAATTTAAAGCTACTATCAAGCAAAAATTATGCAATAAAGCTTACAAACTATAAACTCTCAGAATATCTAGATGATAGTAAGGCTTGGGAATAAAATAAAATAAAAATATAGTAATCTGAGCGGAGATGTTAGTGTGTTCTATATAATATCAATTATGTTATGTAAATTAACTCATTTTATTTTGTTTTGTCAGCGATTGGATATGGCATGCTCGCTAAGAAGTCTGCTTATGGCGGCGTCGTGAGCCGGGTTGGTCACTTCCCTGTAAAATGGTTGAGGCGGCCAATGGCTGGCACATGCGTCATACTCGTGAACGGGTACTGCTTGCATGGATTGGTCTGTCCGATTTGCTTACATTGTAAATTATTGAATTTTAGGCTTTCACAAATGTTCACTGCGTTGGCAAAGCAGAGGATACTGATTCTTCGTTCGTTCGACTTCGATTTATTCAGCCATATTGAATATAATGTAAACATGTTGGATTTTTAGAATGTTATAACAAATTAATTAGTAACGAACTGCTCTGATTTAAATCACTTGTAATTGTTGTAAAAATCACTAAATTGTAAACTGGTTTTGAAAAGAGCAACAATACAGTTTCTTGCCCTTTCTTCTCTAGTGAAAACCGCTTTCCGAACCAGATACACTGGGTACTCATGACCTTTCCATTCTTATAGTTATACTAGACACTAAGATCGAATCTACTGTCGTGGGTATCAAAAATTTTATATAGTCAGTCTATCGCCAACCATCCCGATCTTGAGCAGCTTGCATCCGTCTGCTACCCGCCACCCTTTTCAAGTCGTTGCTCCACCGCGCAGCAGGAGGTCCAACACTACGCTTACCCGAGCACGATCTCCACTCCAACACTTGTCTGCTCTACCGCCCATCTTTCCGGGGGCAGACGTGGGCACTTTCACCTCAACGTGCTAATGCCACGGGCAATATCCGTGATCCTAGTTCTCTGGCGGAAACGAACGCTAAGCATTGCCCGCTCCATAGCACGCTGAATGATTTTAAATTTGTGAACCACTTTAAATTACAGGTAGGACGCACTGGTTGAGGACTTTAGTCTTAAGGCACTGAGTGAGGGATCGACAACTTGAAAAGAAAGGAGTATCAGAAATAACGAGAGACTAGGTATACATAATAATAAACAAACAAATAGCCCAGAGATTGCCCATTCTCTCTCTTTTCACTTATATCCATCCAAAAGTTGATTGTAAGAGACTGCCTTCTACAATAAGCCCGTCAATTGTAAATTCACATTTAATTTAAATCATTGTATTTTCCTGATGTACAATAAAGAGCATAAAAGAAATAAACAAAGAAAGAGACATTTAAGTCTCCTGGTTCAGAAATAAATATCTGTGGATCACACAAATATTGCTCATGGTGCGGGATTCGAACCTGCGGCCTTACGTTTTACAGCCGGCGCGGCGCGGCGTTTAATCAACTGCGGCACGGAGGCTTTTTTATTTGGGATCTCGTTAACCTCACTCAACAAATTTTATGACTTCACTTTCTTTGTTATAATGGGTCCAGTCAGGTTGAGCCCCAACAAGAAGCTAATCACATAGCAAGGTTTAAACATTCTGATTTATATTTTGTTATGCTTTCCGATTTTCCTCTAGAGAATCGTTAGGATTTGGAGCTCGAGTAGGTACCTATTATTTCAGCAAAGATAAGTGGTAACTGTGTGTTTATCATAAACCAATCTAAACCAATCTATAATATGTAAGCAGCAAACTATACCGGCGGTTTTACCCTGGTTATTTTTTTCACACAAAAAGGTTACTCTATAGTTACACACTATAGCAACCTGTATTTATTATTCGAATTATCCAAAACACGTATTCCTTTTCTTTCTAATTGACTTCAAAAAAGGAGAGGTTTTTCAATTCGACTGTATGTTCTTTCTTGTTTCTTTTCATTGTTGTGTTGTTTTCTTAACGTAATCTCTACCTGCACCTCGAAATCATCCGTTCAAAAATGTGGCTTTATCTCCAGCCTTGGGCTCTGGGCATATGCCAGTTAATCAGTCAATTTTGAGGTTTATATCTACCTATAAATAGTACTTTACCGAGATAATTATTTTTTTAGGTTTGATTAGGTACCTTAACGGTCAGAACCAGGGTGGGACAAGTGGCCCACCCTGCCCCACCGTGGCTACGGCCATGATAGCGTCTCTCGCTGAATCTACATACCATTTCTAATCGCTGCGACAGCTTGAGTTATAAAAAAAAGGAATTGTGGTTGAGATTTTAACAATCAAGTTAACACGCTACTCGATGCAGACTATGCGATCAAGGTACTGATTAGTGTGATCATAGTTATAATAATAAGACTAGTGTTACTTGAGCGTATTGAAATTGACACGTTATGTTACCGGTGATTTTATAAAACCTTCTTGATTTTAACTGATGACTAGCCTACTTGACGCT
Source organism: Hyles lineata (assembly GCA_030180105.1). Taxonomy (NCBI): domain Eukaryota; kingdom Metazoa; phylum Arthropoda; class Insecta; order Lepidoptera; family Sphingidae; genus Hyles; species Hyles lineata. The sequence goes on from JARJEE010000041.1 coordinate 2,683,953, forward strand.
TTACTCACAGACTAAGAAGTAAAGCTTTACTTGAGGGTGGTGGACGAAACCCTTACAGACGATATTTTTGTTTAAATTATTAGTAATTGAATCATATTGATTATTCCTATCTTTTAAGTTGTATAAGGTTCAGATGTCCTTTACGTACACGTAACTCCAGTCACATCAATTATCGTTCAAAACATATTTATTATCGTCTGTAATGAGTATATTAGAAAGTTTTCTCATGATGATCTATTTACAGTCATACTTTGGTTTAGAGTAATATGTGGCTTTGATTTTAATGCTTGCTAATCAGAATGTTGTGATACTAGTTTTTCTCTGTTTTGTATATTGCGGCATTTCTAATATTTATCTGTGAAAACTTTACTGATCTATGTACTACTTATACTATATTTTATCTTATACATGTACTAGCGGCCCAACCCAGCTTCGCCCGGGTGCATATAGATTTCTTTACAATAATAATATGTACGTATTATACATATAAACCTTCCTCTTGAATCACTCTATCTATTAAAAAAACCGCATCATAATCCGTAGTTTTAAAGATTTAAGCATAGGACAGAGAAAGCGACTTTGTTTTATAATAAGTAGTGATGATTGTTGAACTGATTGTTGTCCAAACACAGTAAAAATAAATAATTCGTTTAGGTATAATTAATTATCTAGTCTAGGGTGTTTTGAACAATTTATTATAATAACTTATCACATTCACAATTGCCCAAAATCGTTCCAGTACATCCAAACTGGCGTAATGCTGGTGGATATTTGCACTGACATTTAGTTAAGTCTTTATGAGAGCAAGTTCCAGAAGTGCACATTGCACACGGAATTCCTGGCTTTATTTTAATCTCTTTCAAGCTAGTACGTCTTTCTGGAATAATGCTTGGTTTGGAAGATGGTATAAGCGGTTCACTGAATGTTTTTTTGAGTGAACAGCAAGATGATTTCTTTTCATAAGACACTGCGCTGATTTTTTTGTTAATGTTATCCTCTCCTGTATTTCCTCGCGAAGAATTATTGAACTGATTTGAATCAACAACAGAACAACTCTCTTGTGAGAGTGCAACATTGTCTCTTTTTCTGTCTGTAGAATATGGATTATTAGATCCTAGATTTGAAATATCATTTTCTGATAATCGAGGTGACGTTGAGGCATCTTTAACTTCAACAAATTTTATTCCCGCATCTTGTTGGCATGATCTATACCCCTTATCTTTGCTGTTTACACCAAAGGGGCAGTATTCAAACGGAGTCTTGATGCATATTTCAGAATCGTTGCAAGTTTCTGAGGTACAAAAATCTGCATATGACGTTGTCCGTGACTTCATAGAAGAAGGGGTAGGAGGACAGTACGAAGCCGACTCAGAAGGCACATTTGACAGTTGTATGGCGACAGAATCATGGGAGCCATTGTTCTGGGAACAGGGTTGAATTGGTGTGTTTCTAATTTTGCACTTTCGGTGACGACACGGCATGAGCCTTACGTTTTACTATTTATTTATCTATTTATATATAACATTATAGAACGAATTAAGTTGGTTGCTTAGAGTCAACTTTGATATAAAATCGAGAAAATGCTTTCATTTTTATTACGTTTTTAAAATCTCACATTTTTGTACAGTTTTGAGAGCACATTGTCAGAGTTTGACATTCCCTTCTTATTCCGGTGACTTACATACATATTTTTATCATTTAATTTCGATACATTTAACATACAAAGTACATTATGTTTAACAACCAACGTTGAAATTAGACCTTATTTCTAGCTACAGTAGAGAGCGAGAAGTGAACTGAGTTGTAGACTTCGTTGTAGAGTCTATTTTCAACACATTATAATTATTAATCTATAAATTACTGTATTACACAAAGAAATCATATTCATTCAATTTCTTTAATATTTAGTTGGCAAAAAATAATTAATTGCAGTACTTACCCATCTGATGTACGTACCTAATGGAAGATCAAAACTTCATTTGTCGCATTTACGGGATCAATTTAGTTATTAGGAGAGGTAAACAGTCATATGAACTATGAAACTATGAGGGATTTCCACACATAGTGGTGAAGTATGGTCTCCTCAACCGTCCGTTGAGTCGTATTTTCAATCGAACTCTTGGTTGTACAAGAGCTCAGCAGTGGAATATAAGTCGAAACAGTCTCAGTATTTTGAAATGAAAAGGAAATCTACAAAGGAAATCGACAATTTCACGGCATTAAAAACTATCTAAACTATCGCTAAAATGAGACAACCAGGCTGTTAAATACTCCAATTTGAATTTTACAGTGGAATAGTGTCACCGGCACATTTAACCTGTGCAGGTATGTGACGACACAAATAACATGCCCATGCAAGACAGATTTACCTTCTGCCAGTCATGCCATCAAACTGCTAGAAGTTAACTTTTTTTTTACTATGTGACTACAATGTTCTTGGTGGGAAATGTACGTAAAATATAATATAAAATCACGCCTTTTTCCCAGAAGGGGTAGGCAGAGGTGCCAGGGCGGCACTCACACTTCGCCTTGTATGTTCCGTCCCTTAATGTGATAGGTGGCGGCCTATCGCCATATCGGGCACAAATTCCTGACTCTGGGCTAATAATGAATAGAAAAATTCAATGTAATTTTGCCCAACCCGGAATTCGAACCTGAGACCTGAGTTTATATACAAAACAGTCAATATGCGAAATAATATGTTCTCACGTGGCCCGGATTCAAAAAGTATTAGCATCCGGGCGGAGACGAGTTGACTGCTAGTGAAAAAATACACAGCTCTGGACAAATCAATCAAACTTAAAATTTCAGAGTAATGTAAGTATTTAGTTCCAAAATTTTTCATTTTCGGTATTTGTCGAACGAGTAAACAGACTTCGACGCAATTATTTGATAAGTTTTTGGCTTCGATCGGTAAAGCTGTTTAACAAGATATTTCAGAAACACAATTTTAAGAAAATATTATTTCGTAATATGTTTGTAACGTAAGAAGCTGCGGACACGAACATTTTAAAATAACCGAAATATAATTTTAAAGAAATACAATTGTATTTATTAGAAATGCGTACTATGATATTTTCCAAGTTTGTAGCGCTGTATATATACAAATATTTTCAAGGAATGAAAAGTGTCGAAAACATCACAGCTCCTCACATAGCAACTAACATCTCAGTCGTATACACGGCCGCACAAATATCATGGCGGAAATAATCAAGAATACGTTTCAGAAGGAGCATGTCAGGATCGCCGGCCTTCCAGCCTGGTGTGCGGGACAATTATTGTCCGCACCGTACAGATTTTGCAGCCAGCTCCTTACCAAAATCAATTAACATCTTTTGCCTGCAGACTGACTAAAACCTCTCGGTGGCCATCGCGCTCATTACGAATTACTACTTAGTCTGTGATTATGGACGACAGGCTATGTGGACGGGCGAGTAGCGCCCAGTTGACTCGCCGTGTCACCCGACGCACTTCCAATAATTACCCCGATTTGCCGCCCTTTAAAATCTGCCGCCTTAGGCTCCAGCCTACTCAGCTTACTGGTAAATCCACCAATGTTTATGCGCCTACTATGTTTTCTCTCTGCACCATCCAAGATCGATTGACAAAAAATGCCTCAGGCATTATGTCCATCCTTATACTTTGTTTAAATTTTTAGTTACATCACAAAGGTTTGTACAGTACCCTCTTTATGCGAGTCCGACTCGCACTTGGCCGGTATTTTCTTCTTGTTTCTTTTTTTGCAATGAATGGCGACACGAGCATGCCGATTACCTGATGGTAAGCGATACGACTGCTCATAAACAGTAGCAAAACCTAACAACACCTTGAATTACAAAGCAATACTTGTCATTCCACTGGGCTCGCCACCTTGAGACATAAGATGTTAAGTCTCAATATGTCCAGTAGTTACTCTGGCTACAATGTCCTTAAATCCGAAACACAACAGTGCATTTAAACTGCTGTTTGACGGGGGAAATAAAGATTGCGGTGGTACCTACCCAGATGGCCTCTCACATATGAAAGACCTAAGTACCACTAGTAAAGTAAGTCTTGTGTTAGAATTTTGTTTTATTTTATGAATTGATTGTGATTAAGATATTGAAAATGGTTGCTTGTAATATGACACAAAAGTAATATAAAGATCATCGCCGCGCGATCATCATCTCAACGCCGTTAAGACAAAATCTTTATAATTTATATATAGACAAAAACGTTATATTTATTTTATACTTTAGAGTATTTATTATAAATACGCTCAGTTTAATACCTATTTATATTTATTTTTATTTCAGAAAAATCTTCACACTATTGATACTCCAAATGTACGGAAGCGCCTATCCTTAGCTTTTAAATTAATCAATCAATGATAGAAGGGTAAAATGATGTGCTGACTTGTTGGTAACGAACTAGTCGCGGCTACTGCTATGTTTACGGTGGTCGTGGATTCAAATCCCAAAGGTACACACAATCGTATGTGTATTGAAAGTCAATCACCACGCACTATAACAGTGAAGGAAAACATCGAAAGGAACCTAAATACTATAGCGATTCGAAATAATTACTATGGCATCTGAAAAGTACCCAACCGCACTAGGCCAGCGTGGTGGACTATATGGTCTTACCACTGTCCACTCTCAATCGTACTCTGGTTGGTAGAGGAGGCCGGTGCCCTGCAGTGGGACGTATGTGGACTTACTAGGAATATCTAAATTAGAAAGCCTAAAATTAGAAGTACCTCGCTACCAAATTCCATTCCTTGACTCGTCTATTATTCTGTATCTGTATCTGTATCAGCCCATATACGTCCCACTGCAGGGCACGGGCCTACTCTACAATCGACAGTACGATTGAGAGTGGTTAGGCCATATAGCCATAATAATAGACATATGGCCATATATCCTTTAGATTTTTAGAAGTAGTACAAAAATGACTAATGTGCAAATATTTTTTTATGCTTTTAGTTTAATGGTATGTACCAGTAACGCCATCTGCTAAAACACAGATTTACAAAGCGCAAGTTTAGCTAGTCGATACAAGATGTCGCGACAAACATAAAGGTACTTTTATAATTGTAACGAATAAACAAACTACTTAATACGAAATAAGGATAATTTTAATATGATTTGTTGGTTACTTTAAATTTATTACGAATTATATGACTATTATATATATATAACAATAACATAATATATTATTTTGTTATCGATTGTTGTGAATATTGCCACGTGATTACATAACTTCCGTCATGCGCTGTCAGTGCGCTTACCGTTTCCTTTAACACTGTGCGTCAGGCGCGGTGCGGTGTGTTCACGTTGTGTTAAGTAGTATCTGAAGGATTTAAAACATGTAAGTTGCTATAATTTTTCACCTCGCTTTATACAATACATTATTTTAATTTCAATTATATTGAATTATATAACTTAATACAAAATGACCATAATTTCAGTAAAAAAATTCCTTACGTAACCTGTAATGGAATTATGTTTGCACGTGACCTTGCCCTATATGTATTTTTTAAATAATTTTAACTTAATTTATTATTTTATAAATTTTCCATCCCTCAATTCAGAAACCGAATCTAGCTGGCTTCTCTCCGAGATAAATTATGCCTTTTAGCAATATTGATTCAGTTCGGTGCGCCTGTGTACATTGATAATACTCGATCACGTCAAATACTTTACCGAGTATTGCTATATTCTTGTGAAAAACAAAAGTTTTTAATCGAAACAATTGTCTGTTACTTTTCTCTGTACATTATAATTAACTAACCTCGACCATCTGACAGACGGTGGCATTGATTTTCGGCTTCGTGAGAAAGGTCATTGTGGTGTATATAATTAGATAATTTTCTTTTTATGTTGTTACAGTTTTCAGTGAAAGCGTTTACATAATCGGTTATTACGCAGTAGTTCAAAAAGCGTCTAAAAGTGCTTTATGACAGTTTTGGATGGATTAAATAAGCTTGTAGGGTTGATTATAATCAATCTGTGCTTATGATGACGCTATGACAACCAAAGATGATCATTAACTAATTCTAAGGGAACTTATTTTTTAATCCTGCTAATACTCGGGAAATTAATCTATTTGAAGGCAATGAGTTCTTTAAGTAATCTTTGATAGTTAACACTCTGCAAGTCACTGGGGTCTTAAAGATCAATAATTGGTTTTATTTCTCAATAAGCGGAAATATTTTAGGAAACTCAGATTGTATAATGTTTGTTTGTAGTAAGGTAAAAGAAACATTAATTATAAGAAACCAGTACTTATAACTTAAAATTTCTTATTCAATGTGTAAAAAAATGTATTATTAAGCTTTTAATTGAATATTATAATTACTACAGAAATAAAAACCAAGCTTACATAAATTTAATGCACCCATGATTTTGTTTATATGAATTTTTTTATAAAAAAGTAAGTTAAAAACTTTAGCAGTAATGTATTTTATTACGTCTGTATTTAAGTGAAACATGCACATCTTCCTGTCATTCAAAATGCATTGATGCCTGCCGATACCATCAAATAATAATTATGAGACTGTAAAAGGAAGCTTCTAAGTGGCATGAAGCAGAAGTTTTAAAATTGTATAGTTACTTGAGGAAGTAGGTCGGATAGACCCTATTAGATTACCAACTTCAACAATAAAAATAACAAAGTGATGATTGGGGCTGATTGTCATCATTGAATATCATGTGATTAAAATAAGTTACCTACAGTTACAGTTTTAATTCATTGATACATTAAGTATTCCAGCTTTGGTACATTTTGCCTATATTCATTAGTATATTTATTTGGGATGGTTACATTCTATATGTAAGCAAATAAATTAATAATACATACATGTATATAAAATCAGGCCTTTTTCCCAGAATGGGTAGGCAGTGGATCAATCAAGATTCCCATGTTTTGATTAGTATTATTCATCTTACTATACGGTAGGGGGGCGAGCCTCGCGCCATATTGGGCACGAATTCCTGACTACAGACTGATAATGAATAGAAACTTCCAATATCACTTTGTCCGACCTGGGATTTGAACCCAATACTTCAGCTTAGCAATTATACCATAGTACAACTGCACTTCAAAGGCAACAAAAAATAATAATATTCAATATTAAAATTAAATTTATCAAGAGTAATATACTCTCCTTAGGTTTCATGTACACAATCTTAATGATAATTGAGTGATAAGTTTATTTGACACAATTCAGTAATTACGTTAATCTGAGATAACACTTGTGGCCAAGCCGGGGAAGTATAATGGATTGAGTTTGCACAGTGGTACCATAATATAAAGCTGTGATTTTTGGGTACTTAAACATTTATTTTACAGGTTGGTATCTTCCTTATCAGTACACATTCAAAATAACTTATATGGAGATATAAATCTCAGAATAATAGTTATTATATTTATATCATTGCTAAATAATCTTATTGCTAAAATTGATATGACTGGATAAATAATGTTTACCATCAGATTAATGACAGTAAATATTTTCCAGCAAATATTGCATTAAAATAAGACACATCACAAATCATTTCAAATATATAACCATTGCATAGTCTTTGAATTTAAATCATTTATATCAATTTTATCCATTGAGTTTCTCTAAATACTTTACATAATATTGATTGCACGGCAGCAACTGGTTCTCAAACATTCAGGTGATTGATAAAGGAGTGGTACTATAATCTTAGAACTCGGGCGCTACCTATATACTTCATAATAATTGTAAATTCGTCGTCATGAATTACGTAATATCATAATTATTTTAAAGTTTCTTTTTTGTAAGTTATGAAAAACAATTTGCTAATCAAAGCTAATATAATAGATCACTGTTATCACTTAAATGAAATAATCGGAAAGTATTATGTAACATGTGAACTGCTTTAATGTTGCGTGGGCATTTATACGCTGTAATCTGTGTGTAACTAATATATTTTATTTGTTGTAGAAATATGTTCTCATCCCTGATGGACGCGGCGCGGAACTCGCCGTTCCGCGGCCCGCTCTCCCCGGCGCAGTGCCAGGCCTCCACACTCGCACCCGCACAAACCACACAGGTAACCACACTTTCAAATACTTTTTCCTTCAAACGAACAAGAATTAGTTGAAAGTTAACATTAGGTAATAATAAAATAATCCCAACTATCATATTTAGTTCTACAGAAGGTACCAACTTTTATGTCTTATACAGTATCAGAAACTACGAACGTCTATATGGTGACACCACAGCCAAAAATGTGTGGGTACCTAATAATTTATCTTTGTGCGTGGGTCGACTCCATGCTCTCTCGTTTTACAGTCGTCTCTCGACTAACTGCGCCATGGAAGCAGTGTAATGCGTAAAACATATTAGGCTGCAATGGCTTAATTTAAAGATTGTGTGTGTTGGTAATCAACATAATTGAGTTTACCGGCGAAAAATAAAAAAATACATAATAAAAAACTAACTATCGTCGCTGGACAATCATATTGGATTATAAGGCACATAAGTTATATCTGATATGAAATCAATGACATACATATGTACATAAGGATTGAATAAAGGTTTATTTTTTAAAGTCAGTTGTAAAAGACTTGAATAGAGAATCGCGGAGATTTTGTATTAGTGCCCGATGATGAGAACTCATGCCGGAGGGGGTTGCGGGCGGGTCGCGGCGTGGAGCGACGTCGCCGCGTCGCATTGCTGTCTGCAACGTCCGGTCAGCGACCCGTCTGCAGAGTTGCCCTATGACCAAAGGATTATGAGAGCTGAGGGCCCTTTAAATACATCTTTCAACACGTAAAGTTTTGCTTCATACATTATCATTTGAATTACTATGAAATTGAACAGAAGCAAGTTTGTGCAAAGCGTTCATAAATATTTTTATTCATGTACTAGGTTTTTCCCGCAACTTTGCGTTATTAACTGTATTTACAATATGATTTATATATTAAAAATCGATACACACTCCCCTAAATAAGATATAACGTCCCCATGTCCCCTAAAAATGACCGAAGTCTAAAACTTCGAATGAAAGGTATTCTTTTCATTAATTTGTTATTTGGCGGTCGAGGCTATCCATGTATAAATCAGGTTAAAGCAAATCTCGAGAAACCATATTTATATAATATAATTTTTCCTTGACTTTAGATTACCAGTTTGAGACGTCTCGTCGCTATCTACATGTAGATAATTGATTGTAAAGTGTCCCTGACATTGTGCGGCAAATTTTGGCGTGTTCTCATAGAAACATTATTTTATATAACTATTAGCTACTATGTAGTGACAAAGTTAATAATAATAATAAATAATAAATAACACCCAACAGTCACATACATAGTCCTGACCCCACAATAAGATCGAGTCTTGTGTCGTGGTTATCAGAAACTACGAGAGACTTTTCGGTCTCACAAACACCCAGACCCGGAAGAAATATTTGTGGGCCGCACAAACATTTCTCTCGGTGCGGGGATCGAACCCGCGGCCTCTCGTTTCACAGGCGGCGTCTAACCAACTGCGCCACGGAGCCTGTCAAAGTTGGCGATGTCTCCTATGTTTCAAATATAATCTCGTGCGCTTATGTTTAGTCCCTTACGTAATGTATTTAAACTTGGCACAACATACTTATTTCGTGCGGATATTTTCGAAATCTAAGTACCTACCTATTTCAGTATTGATAATTATAATTAAGACTGCATCATTAGACGAAGATTTAATGTAGTACTAAAGATGGTAAAAAAGCCTTAAAATGGTTGTACGATTTCTACTGTAATGTCGCCATTTTTAGCAGTATCTTGCAGGCATAATAAAACACATAATAAACTATATTAAAACTAGAAAAAAAGACAACTTAATACATAGCACATATGCAGATTTTATCAATGTAATTCATATAAACGCATTTTCAAATTAATAAATATATCAATACTATGTATAGTAAGAAAAAATAGCGTGTTGTATTCCACCCGCAATTGTTATATTTTATTTGTTGTTCCCAGAGCGGCATGGCGGCTTCGGCGGCTACAGCTCAGGGCGACTCGTGCGAGTTCGCCTCATCTAAATACTTCGCCCTGTGCGGTGTTGGTGGCATCCTCTCATGCGGTGGGTTATCCAAATATAAGTATATATTCTTCATAACTGTTTGTTAAGGATCAGTTACATCAATTAACTTTGCGCATTACCTTTACTTGGAGCGTGTCCTCGTCGTACATTTGTGATGCCAAATGTAACCAAATGACAACGTAATGCAACTGGACCTTCATGTTTTGGTTATATTTTATGTAACAGTAACACATTTAAACTAGGCTGATTACAGTATTTAAAAATATAGCCTTAAAGCTTTATTACCGCTGTTGAGACAAATAAACTTAAAAGTAATATAGAACTTATAAGTAAACTGAAGTTAACTTAAGACATTTATCTTGAATGGCATTCTCAAGCGGTAAATATAGAATGTAAAATAAATTAAATGATTGTGAAAACTGTAAAGAGCATACTAAGTACGAAATTAAATTAACTATTAAAATGGTTACAAAGTCTTAATTACAAAAATATAAATAGCAAGTGTTAAGTATATAAATATAATATATTATGTTTCTAGTCATTTCCAGGTTAGGTTTTTTCTATGATTTTTGCTATTTGAAAACACTATACATTACGTGTACAATATACAAGCGCATCCTGTATCAAGTTGTAAAATATTCGGTTAACATCAATTTGTGTAAAATATATATGATGTTCATAGGCTTTTCTAGTCTTTTTTTGCGTCAAGGAAATGTAACATTCGAAGTTATTGTCCAGACTTATTAGTTATGTAACCAATGTGATTAACAACGATGTGTAATGTATTACGCCGCCTTATCAGTGTCGCGTAGCGTCTTCAATCATGGCCAATGTCGGATTACGATAATTTTCTGTCGTTTTGGCCCAAATAAATGAAATATGTTTTCATTAGGTCACGTGAATTATATTGAATGCAATTTCTTGGAAAATGAAGAATAGTGGTGCTGTACTTGGACGGTGTAGAATTTACTTTTGGAATTATCAAAAGTGCACGATAAATAATTGTTAAAAATAATTAAAGTCTATTAACTTATGTAAATATGTAATTTTAAATTATTTCACTGCCATTTATTTTGTCAAATACATGTGAAAATGTTCAATCATCCTACATATTTCCTTTATATCTATTCTGATTATAATTTGTTTAAACAGTTTTATTGATTATTTTTTTTTATTTATGGTATTTCGTGCTAAGCAATCAATAAGAAGTGCGGAGGCACATAAATGCGAGCATTGTAGAAATAAGCTTCGGAAAAATATTCTTTACTTTAGTGAATCGACATCGTAGGCATTCGGCGTGGGATTAAAAAAATACAATAATATCTTAAAAATAATATAATTGCAAACTAATTCCTAAACTTTATGATGTTCGTTTATCATAACATTAACAAGAACTTTAAGTTTAGTTTACCATGATTCTGATTTCTGTGTCGAGAAGTCGCGATGGTGACAAGATGATGATAGTCCGATTAATGCCATTGATTGAATTTGATTGTACGACTAATTCAACGATTGTTCAAGAAGCTAAATAATATAAGCTACATGGAAAATATCAGGCGTCTCACATCTATGATTTACGTTATGAACAAAATATATGCAATAAATACAAATTCTATTTGTGATTTGTCAACTACATTTATTAAAGCTCCATATATTCAGTTTTTCAAAATAAACGTATTATTGATCTTAATATACACTTCTCTATGAATATTGTTAACATTTAATTTTGAACACGTACATACGCCTATTATATTTTTCACACATGTTTGTCTACTTGCTATACATGAGTTACCCTCAGCCCTGCATCATGTATTATACATATAATGTATACATTTTGTGTCAATATTTAAGTTTTAGTGATTAATGTATAGAGGTCGTGGTTTTAAATATATCTATGCGCAGGTATCACACACACGGCGGTGGTGCCGCTCGACCTGGTGAAGTGCCGGCTGCAGGTGGACCCCGACAAGTACAAGAACGTGGTGAACGGCTTCAAGGTGTCGGTGCGCGAAGAGGGCATGCGCGGTCTCGCCAAGGGATGGGCACCCACCTTCATTGGTTACTCGTTACAGGTAACATTCACTTGTTTAAGGACAGGCTCATTTCATGATACAGGATATCTTTCTATTCGAGTGTAAGACAGCTATGTTTCACCAGGTGAACCAATTCGCCTGTAGTGACAATATATTTCGGCTTGGAATGTCGATATGCTGGTTTCGTATCGCATGATTGGGTGGGAATAGGATTGAAGAACTGTAGATTGTACTAGTGGCACAACTACCTAACCTTTTCGGAATAGAGAGTATGTAACGACAATGATTATGACGAAATAACCAATTGTTCCTACTGAATCTCAGTGTAGATATTGTAAGTATGAGTTTTGGGATGTAATACTAAAAGTTTTTGAATAGTAAGCAAGTATAACATGGGTTTGTTGTTTCGCAGGGACTGTGTAAGTTCGGTCTGTACGAGGTGTTCAAGGTGGGCTACTCGGGCATGCTGGACGAGGAGACCGCCTACACTTACCGTACGTTCGTGTACCTGGCCGCCTCCGCCTCGGCCGAGTTCTTCGCAGACATCGCCTTGTCGCCTTTGGAAGCCGCGAAGGTAAACTAAACTGATTTCACTAACTCATTGAATTATATCCGGAGTATATAATTTACCGACTTCTCAAAATATGCACAAAGGCTTAAATGTTGTTTACATGACGTGGTAGTTTGAAAATAAAATACAATATGCATTACTTTGCAATGTATAAAATATGCTTGAACACTGTGCTTGAACAGTATAAAAGTATTTTGAAATACTTTGCCCAATGACGAAAAACTTGCGCTTGAGGGAGACTGGCGTGCGTGGCGGGCGGTAGTGGCGCGACACGTCACTCTGCGGGCCGCAGCGTGCCGCTCGCCCGCGCCGGGGCTGCCCCGTGAATGCAAGATTATGAGATCTGAGGGCACCTATATACGTACAATCTGTCATTATAAATTATGTATACATAGGCTATCATTCAGTATATTCATGTGGATTGGTTACAGGTGCGAATCCAAACTATGCCTGGTTTCGCGACGACCCTGCGCGAGGCTTGGCCTAAGATGGTTCAGAATGAAGGTTACGGTACCTTCTACAAGGGCCTGGTGCCGCTCTGGGGCAGACAGATCCCGTACACCATGATGAAGTTCGCCTGCTTCGAGAAGACTCTTGAGCTGCTCTATAAGGTATAAATTACGATTATAGTTATTTTGTAATACTTAAAGAGAATGGAAATTAATTTCAAGTAATGACAATAAATGTTATATTAGGTTGTGTACCCTATTAAGAGTATACAGCATGTGCTGAGAACTATAATTGCCGTCCCATGAATACCTAATGGATACCAACTATAGTTTAGTAGTAGTAGTACCAACTATAGTTTCAAGTATTAACATAGACGATGATGAGAAGCGCTGCGGTGAGTAGTGACGTCATGTGCGTGTGTGCAGTACGTGGTGCCCAAGCCGCGCGACCAGTGCACCAAGGGTGAGCAGCTGGTGGTGACATTCGCGGCGGGCTACATCGCCGGCGTGTTCTGCGCCATCGTGTCGCATCCCGCCGACACCGTTGTCTCCAAACTCAACCAGGTGAGAGCCAACAGCCGCCTACCATTCCCTCTACACATTATTTAATACACAATGTAATTGACAGCCTTCCCAAAAAAGAGATAAGTAGTAATTTATACCAACATTAAAATAAATACGTCCCGTGTGTATCAGATATGGATATTCAACAACTTTATAATTCTTGAAGTAGCAATGTATGCAGTCCAATACATAGGAAGTTGTTGATTTCACGAAGCCTACCTAAAACCAACATGGCGGTAGTAGTTATAAGTCCATTCATCGCAATAAAAAAGTGCGAGTCCACGCGTCATTCAATAGAATTAAATCTGGATGGACCATTTTCATTAAATTGTGTTTTATACTCTGGCGTTTATTAAATAAAATTCCCTGACTATTCAAAAGTTCTATAGTTAAATTTGGAGTAGTACTGACTACTCAAGAGTTCTACTGTACTTGCGAAGTCAATCTTTTGATCAGGCATTTATGACTGTGGATAATTACGATAATAGTAAATTAGTTTAATCACAGCAAAATACATTTTTCAATCACTACACAATATAGTATCAGTGTAAGCAAAGTTTTCATTGAAAGCAATGAAAAAGTTGATAGAAGTTTCTGTTAAACAAACTAATTCATTTTTTCAGGACAAGACAGCCACAGTAGGATCAATTGTAGGCAAGCTTGGCTGGGCTGGAGTATGGAAGGGTCTCGGACCTAGGATCGTCATGATTGGTACTCTTACTGCACTGCAGTGGTTCATCTACGACGCCGTCAAGGTAAACTCTCTCAATTTATTCATTTTAAAAAAATAGCGCCACTTCATATTTGTGCACTTACTACAATGATTAATGCAAATAATCCAATTGTTCCTACTGAAAAAACATGTGGACACCTGGAGATATGAGTTTGGTATTCACTTTTATACATGAAGCTCAATATTTATGGTATACAAATTCAATAAAACATGTATGTGTCACAGGTTTGGCTGAGGATGCCGCGACCGCCGCCCGCCGAGATGCCCGAGTCCATGCGCAAGCGGCTAGAGGCCGAGGAAGCCGCCAAGGCTAAGTGAAGCGAGCGACTGCACTAATGTATCGTTGCAAGTTGTTAGCGCGTGCGAACTAACCGCTCCTCCTACAGGCAGTGCGCTCATACCACCTGTAAACTATTCTCTTACTCACACATATTTTTATTCTTTCAAATGATCCATGATTATACATTTCACATCAATATGCGTGTTAGTGCTTATTATCTTGTCGGCACAGTAAGTCAGTGGTTCCGTCGATTATAACTGGAGGTGTCGTAGTTCCATTCCGCCGCGCGCGCTAATTATCTTGTAAGTCATCATTATACGATAGGGACGATGTTATTTCTATATGTATCCGATATTGGTATGATATTGACATAAATTGATATTAAATGTATTTAGCAGGTCGTCCTGCGTCGTGTAATGTTAGATCAATTGTTCCAAATAGAACCGTACTTAGGGTAATCGGTAACAGGAAATTAGACGTGAATTGGAACACAGTTCTGCTGGGAGACCATTTGATGAGTCTCAGTTAATGCTACATAGACTCGATGTTGGCTTGCGTCTTGCCGGTTTCTTGCTACGGTCCTGCAAACACCGCATAGAACCTTGTGATTACCATACTACAGTATATTATGTAAGCTAAACAATCATGTTAATTTATTTTGAAAATAAAATATAATTTTTATTTACTTTTTTGTTTAACTATTTCTCTGTGTATATAGACCTGTGCAATTGGTGTCTTGACTGACTTATTAAAGTTATTAGATTCATACTTTGTTTTAATGAAACAAACTGACCTTGAGAATTAAAATGGAACCTTTCAGCAAAATACATCATTAGATATTACACTATCTAGTTGCTATTGATATCTTGTGCACTCACACCACTTTAAGGAATTGTAAAAATAGTGTATTTTATGGCTATCTTAAAAATCTTGAAAGTTTAATAATAACAATAAAATAGACTTTATTGTTTTGTTTTAAAAGAAACAAAAATTTGAAAAAAATATCTCCTGTTCTCATTTTTATGGAAAAAAATATCAAAATATCATTTTTATTCTGTATTAATAAGTCATAACTCGCATGTGACAAGTATGACAATCTTTTTAACATGGATGTTATTCACAATTATGTGCACAAATATATAAAAGCCATGATTAAACATATCCAGTACCCAATAATCTTTTGCTGTATTATATATATTTCAAGAGTTAAAAATAATGTGAATGTCCCTCAGTAGGTTATTACTGTGGTAATAAATAATAAAACACAAAGTAGGAAAAAATAATGTATATTATTTAAAAGAAAATGAAAGTATTTAAAATTCGAATCAGCTTTAACAACAACACACAACATCTATTAATTAATCAACATATACATACTTAAATTAACAAATGGGCCCTAAGTCATCAGTGCCGCAGTGTAAAAATATCTCCAATATGTATTTCCAATTCCAATCCTTTGCCAAAATATCCAAATCTACAGCCCAAGAGCTATGTACGTTTTATAATTAATGCTTTAATTAGTAACATTTTGATTACAAAAATGAAGAATTGCAATATAATATGTTACTGTTAATAAATTTAAATTCTACCCACAAGCACTGAATCTAGGCTATAAAAGGTATTATCAATTTCCAAATCATTATCATATTGATTAGAAATAGCCAACCTGAATTATATCTAGGCTTCGGTCACATAAAGGAGAAATCATGTTACAAACAAATACAATATTAAAGTTTCATTTCTACAAATAAAGTATTACAATGATTTAGAAACAAGTACTGTCTCATAAGTCTGTCCCATTGGCCCCCACCAAAAATATGTGTACCTTACTTATTGTTTGCCTTTTGGAGGTTTATAATAGAAATCAC
Source organism: Hyles lineata (assembly GCA_030180105.1). NCBI lineage: Eukaryota > Metazoa > Arthropoda > Insecta > Lepidoptera > Sphingidae > Hyles > Hyles lineata. The sequence continues at coordinate 2,700,499 of JARJEE010000041.1, forward strand.
CTAGGATTTATTATCATGTAAACATATCTTCCGTAGAAAGTGAGAACCACTTGGATCCTTACTAGGGTCTTGAAGTACGGGTCCACAAGTCATACTGGAAAAATCCCATGAGTACCGCTTGCTGTGCAGCTTCTTGGCCTGATGGCAAACTCGCCATTACCGACTTAAGCATCTCTAAGACCATAAGATAGCAAACTTTACTATTATGTGTATGTGGGAGACGTCCGTCACACCCTTCTCTCGTGGCTACTGTGGTAGAAGAACTGGCAATAGTGGCTGTTGACGGAATGTTGTTCTTTCTTCTGCTTTTTAAGCGCGGTTGACATTGAGGATAATGTGAATTAGTTTTAGCGAGATAGCGCTTTGCTTTTGCTGCGACATGTTTGGCTCTTTGCAACTCTCCCTTGAATATAGGGCATTTTACATCACTGGCTGCATGTGGACCGGTACAATTGGCGCATCTAAGATTTTGTAACGAACTAGGGCAGTTTTGAGGCTTATGTTCTCCACCGCACCGGGGGCACACTCGTCTACGGCAACAATTACTCTCCGCATGCCAAAATTGTTGGCACTTCTTGCATTGTATGGTACCTTTTGTAGCACGCCACGGTTCGACTTGTATGTCACAAGAAAGCAGACTTCTTAATTTGTAAATCTCAGACACATTGGGCGTAGTCTTTAAGGTGACAATGAAGGAACATGCTTTTCCTACATTTATGGAGTAGATATCTATTGGACGATAGCCCAAAGCCACTAACTCCCTTTTGATAATGTAGGTGTCAGTACCCACCAAACCCCTGATATACACTTTTATTGTATCGATTGCCGCAAGGTTCGAGCTTTTGGTAACATTTTGTATAATCTCTTCTCTTGCATGGTTTTCTTTTTTAAACTCTCGTGGTTGCTGCGTGCTTAAGCAAGTATCTGCCTCAACATACTCCGTTTCTTTCGGCGATTCGGTTGGTTCTTTTTTGATAGTTACTTGAAGCCTTGGTGATAGAGGTTCTAGTTTGACTGCGGATGTTGAAGGTTGTGGAAGGAACTTTACTTCGCCATCTTTTAGGATATTAATCTTCGAATCTTCTTCGTTAAAGTTGTTGATATTATATTTGTCCATCGTGCAATAATTCTGCGCACCACCCGAGGAATACCTTCAACTTAATATGGCGGTAAAATGAAGTGTTAAACTCAATAGCGAAACACAGTACTAATACGAAGTTAACGTGGTTGCGTCAGTTTTATTCTATGTAATTACACTACACTTGATGTCCAAAGCACTGGTTTTCTTGATTTTAACGTTTTATACAAAACTTTTCTAACGATATTTTCGATGACACATACACTAGGTAACTAATGTTCGTCACCAATTACGCTATTTAAATACACTCCTATTACAGGAATGACTACAGGTGGGTACACCACAAAATAGTCACAAAGACCAATCACAAGCGATCGCGATCCGTCACTGCAAGCCACGCCAATTTTGTACATTTCCACTTCATAGAGTTTTGCTTGTTCTCAATTCAACGTACTTTTTCATAATTGTATTAACATTTTTTTGAATTTGTACTCGTCAAAATCACCGACTTATTCAAAAGGTTTTAAACGGAATTACCCACGTCTCACGAATGATGCAACAAGCACGCTGCAGCACACTGCAGGTGTATACTTGTTGCTGAACCAGCGGGGAGATATACCGTAAGGAGGCACCAAACTTTTCCTATATAATATGTTATTTTCAATATGCAATTGCAAATCAATCATGCAATCATAAAGCATTTGGACGCGGGTGAAACCGGGCCGGGTCGTTAGCGTTAATAATAATTAATATAATTGTAAGATTCTTACAAACCTATGATGAACGTGTTATTATGTTTTTAATGTTTTGTTAAAAGGGGGTTCATTTTAGTTATTAAATATTACTAATTTACTACTACTAACTTATTTTAATTGAAATAAAACGAATGTGTGTTAAACTGTAATAAACTCGTACATTTTTATGAGTATTTTTTTATTCCAATGAATAGCGAGACGAGCATGCCGTTCGCCTGGTGGTAAGCGGTACGACCGCTCATGAACAGTAGCAAAACCAAACGTACTGTTTGGTTTGAATTACAAAGCAATGCTTGGCATTCCACTGCGCTCGCCATCCTGAGAAAAGATGTTAAATCTTAATATGTCCAGTAGTTACTGTAGTGTATGCGCGTGCGAGGTTGGCGGGCATTCGGCTTGCGATCGTAGCCGAGTGAACACCTTAACCGTTGAGTACGTATATACCTACACCTCGTGAAGTATAATGTGTGTTTTATTCATACCAAAAGTACTACAAATGGCGACGAGGATAAAAGTAACCAAAAGGAAAATTATAACAATACATTATAATGAAAATAAATGCGCGCCAAATGGCTGACAACAAAACAAAACGCATGGCTGACATTATGTTACCATAATAATTAGTGAGTATTACTTACATAATTAATTACGAATATGTTATTCAGGAAATATTATCCATATTTTGAGATATCACTAACAAATAGTTAGATATTCAATAGCCTACCAATGAAATACCATGGTTGTTAATAATAATAGGAGGGTGACAGTAAATTTTTATTGAGATCAGCCTATCTGACGGCCATGTTATAAGTACATTTTATAAATGTACTACAGCAAAATAAATGCAAAATTAAGAGCCATGCCTATACACGGGAAATATAAACGGAGCATTTTATAAGAGGGCCACGCAATATTATACATTGTTGAAAAATGTGATTGTGTCAGTGTTCAGACGATGCCCAATATAATCATACTTTAGTTGTTCTTTAGTGTGATACATTAAGAATACCTACTTATTAGAAGAACTTAATTACTTGTCCATGATAATTATTATATTAATTACTTTTATACGTTTGGAAACTGTCTGGCGGTACAAGCCAATATTTATAATTTTGCACAAGGAGATATATTATGTCTAATATGACGAGTCATATCACAGATGTGTATATTATTTTAATGACTGGGAAATATTTATATTAACAGTATGCAATGTTAAACTAAGCATAACAGCCATTTATGATCCATAATATTCGTTCCTGTTTCCTGCCTTTTTCGCATGTTTTTAATTGCGAAGCAAATACCAATAAACCATACAGCCAACGGCGACAAATAGGTACGTTGGGCAAAACGTGCCATATTTTGCAGTAATAAGAAAATGTAACATTTAACAATATTTTGCTGGATTTTATGGTTTTTAATTATGGTAAAAACAAGGGTTTTTATATTATCATGAATCATGTAGAAAATTAAATATAATTTTGATGTGTGTTACATCTATGGTCTACTATATGCGCAAATTATAACTGTTTTAATAATAGGAATTTGTCATTTTATTGTGCAATTATAGTAATGATTAATAAGTACTACTGGACTATGAGTAGATACCGGACGTACGAGTATTTCATTACAGTTGTAATATAGTTTCAATATCTCTTCTTATTTTATTGTTTGTAATTGTTATTTGATTACAGTACTTGATTTTATTCAATAGTTTTAATCAAGGAAAAATTATACAGTTCAACAAAATGAATATTTTGTTGCTCTGGATATTATCTCTGTGGATTTATATGCTATTAATTTATTTCAAATTATTTTCAAGTGTATGTTACTTGGTTGAAATTAGATTAAAAATAATTAAATAAGGATGGGAAATATTTTAAAAGTATTTGTAACATTTTAAAAGCTGAGTGAGTATTGTAAATTTAAAAGTTAAATGTTTGATGACCCTAGCATTTGGCTATAAATGAGGAAAATCTAAAAACAATGAATCTATATAGTACAGCATTAACAAATCAGACCATGTTAATTTTAATGTACAGCTTCAAAGAATACTTTGTGTAAATTGTTTTAAATATTTTAATCTGGCATACAAATATGTATGTGAAACCGTGGCCACCATGATGGCTAGCGATATTCTTAGTCTGTTGATATGACGTACATCTTTATGTAAATAGTAAAACTTGTGTGTTAACAAAGAAGTTCTAAAACTATTATTCCAGTACATTGTTATTTAATAAAATATTTTTAGCAATCAGAAGTGGAATATTTAAAACAAATATTACGATCGGTCTTTAATTTGAACAAAAATTACAAAAATAAAAATAAACGTAAAATAATGATCAGGCAGCACGTCCGTTTCGCACGGTGTCCGAATGAGAGGGAGAAAGAGAAAAGCGGTGGCGCTCGGCGTTAGCTTGATGGAGGGAGGCAATGACGTCACTGATGAACGTCAGCCTCGACCACCATATCTAACACGGCCTCTCCTGACATCCTGACGTCCTCGTCAGGTGTTGTTGGCGGGCTGGCTCGGTCAACCGGATGGTTGACGGTGGGGTCCTCGGCCACTAAGCCTTCATTAGCTTGTTGTGGCGGGCCAGCTCGATTTGCCAGGTCGTTGCCTTCCGGCCCCGGGTCCTCTTCGGGTTGCAACGCATCGTCAGTTTCAGAGTTATCTGTAAATTACAAGAGTGTTTTTGTCATTCCCTGACAAAAGCTTTAACATTTCTAAGCTTTTTAAAGATATTAAAGGTTACTTGACAACTTCATTAACATTACTTTAAGTTGAGCTAATTAGAAAGTTGGTTAGGTTTAACACTCGGTACAGACGACACATTAGGTATAGGCTCCACTATTAAGCATACCATCGTGCACAATATTAGGCATAGGCTCCACTATTAAGCATACCATCGTACACAATATTAGGCATAGGCTCCACTATTAAGCATACCATCGTACACGATATTAGGCATAGGCTCCACTATTAAGCATACCATCGTACACAATATTAGGCATAGGCTCCACTATTAAGCATACCATGTACTGTTCATTACAGACATCAGGCATAGGCTCCTCTATTAAGCATACCTGGCTCGGTCTGTAAGCAGAGGCTCCACTATTAAGCATGCTACCAAGATAACAGTACTCACTTTCGAAGAACGATGCGCACGCCTCCGGGGTCCACTCGCCTCTCCAAGGCACAAGGAATTGTGCCGCGGCATATGTCGCCTTGCCATACGCCCCAGCGAGGAGTTCAAGTTTGTAGCGGCCATTCTCCAGCACTTGGGTAACGCGGTAGGGTCCCCGCATACCAGGATCCAGTTTACCCTGCGACTGAGAGTATTTAATTACGAAGGCGAGATCGCCTTCTTTGTAAGTCCGTGGAGAGTGGCGGTCTTCGTTTACCCGTCTATCTTGCTCAACCTGATTTTGAATCAACCGTTCGGCCGTCCTCCGTCTTCTAATTTCACGCAGCGACTCCCGGTTTTCAGGTGTGGCGATTGCGACATCGCGAATTAGTGCGCGAATTACTGGCGTCGCACCTTCGGAGCCGATCAACAAATTTAAAGGAGAGTACTGGGTGGTCTTTTGTTTAGTGATATTTAAGACCAGTTGCAGACGCCATAGCTCATCAGCCCATTCGTTTTGCTTGTGGTTAACCTCGATTCTAAGCATATTTAAGACCGTGCGGACGTAACGTTCTACCTGTCCATTAGCGTGGTGCATTTCAGGCGTTATATGATGTAATTGGCAACCTACTTGATTCATGAAAGAAACAAAGTCACGGGACTCGAACATTCTGCCTCTATCACATATTATCGTTTTGGGTGCCCCAAATAAAGAAATAACATTTTGAACTACCAACTTTAGTTGCTGAACATCTTGCCGAGTAATAGCAGTCAAGATGCAGTATTTAGTGAATGAGTCTATCACAATTAATATGTGCTTGAAACCACGACTAGAGGGCAATGGCCCTAACGCATCTACATGTAAAGTGTCAAAGGGGACGTCCGGCTTTGGCCAAGAAGTAATGGATTGCAAAGGTGCACGGGGGACTCGTTTATGAGCAATACAAATCAGGCAATGGGAAATGTATTTAGAAATAAATGCTCTAAGACCGGGAAACCAAAAGTGTCTCAAGATTAAGTCTGTCGTTTTATCGGCGCTATAGTGACCATGTTCGTCATGGAAAATACGAAGGAGGCTCAACCTGTGGCCCTTAGGTATATAGCAAAGCAATCGAGGGTCTTCCCCTAAGGGTGTATAACGGTAATAAAGTATGTCATTCTTTTTTACGTATCGCGTATGGTCTAACTGCCCTTCGTTTAGAGAACGAATCATTGTTTGGGTCTCATCATCAGCCGATTGAGCGATTTGAGCCCAATTACGTGGCCTGCTTATGTTATTCACAAGAGTTATTGGATTGCGGCTTAGATAATCTGCATGCGGTAGCATTACCCCCTTTCTATATTGAATATTGAAGTTAAAATCCTGCAGATACACCCACCATCTAGCTATACGTGGCAATAAATCTTTTTTGGTTTGAGTGGCCTTAAGGGCATTACAGTCGGTTACTACAGTAAATGGAATACCAACGAGGTAATGTCTAAAATGTTTAAGGGACTTTACAACCGCGAGCGTTTCTAATTCATAAGAATGGTAACGAGCTTCAGCCCCTTGCGTTACTTGACTGTAGTACGCAACAACCCGCTTTTTACCATCCTTATGAACTTGGAGTAAAACTGAACCGTATCCTGCGCTACTCGCGTCCGTATGTATTTCAGTTGGGAGCTCCGGATCGAAAATTGCAAGCACGGGCTCGCTAGTGAGACATTTTATGAGTTCTTGTCGAACATCTTCTTGTTTCTGATCCCAAACGAAATCAACATTTTTCTTTGTTAACTGAGCAATGCACGCGGTTTTGATCGAGTACCCGGCAATGTACTTCCGAAAGTACCCCGCTAAACCCAGAAATTGCCTCACTTGTCGAACGTTTTGAGGTACGGGAGAGTCTACTAAGGCCTGAACTTTACCCGGGGCAGGTCGAACCTCGCCATTAAATATTATTCTGCCCAAATATTCTATCTCTCTAGACAAAAACGAACACTTTCGTAAATTTATTGAAAATCCTGAATTCGTCAATTTTTTCAGGACTTCCTTAAGGGTCTGCATGCCTTCTTCTACTGAGTTACTTAAAATAAGACAGTCATCGATATATACTAAAACTTTGCCAGATTCAATAAATTCACGAAGTGTCTTCGATATTATTCGTTGGTAAACGATTGGTGCATTGGCTAGGCCGTACGGCATTTTAACGTACTCGTAATGTCCCTCGGTCGTTACGAAACCGGTCAGAGGGATAGATTCCTCATCTAAGCTGATTTGATGGAATCCCGTTGCCATATCTAAGGTCGTAAAATAGCTAGCCTTGCCTAACCTATCTAGATGATCCTCTATCAGAGGCAGAGGATACCTATCTTTGACTGTCAGCCGATTAAGAGCCCGAAAATCTACACACATTCTATCCGACCCATCTTTCTTTTTGACTAGAAGTATGGGGCTCGAATAGGGTGACTCAGACTCGCGAATAATACCTTTTGCCAAGAGATCTTGAATAATTTCGCGAACCTTTACTTTCTCGGAAAAAGACATTTTATACGGCCGGTGATATACTGGCGAGTCACTGTTCAACCGAATATGCATTTTCCCAGTAGTTACTGTGGTGGTGGCAGTCCCTGATATCATAAACTGGGAATATCCTTCAAGTAATGACAACAATTTTTCAAAATCTTTGCCAGATAAAGATGTTTTAATATCTGTTAGCTGCATATTTGATTGAACGGACGACACACTACTAGGATTTACGTCACGTGTTATACGTTGCGAATCTTTCGTCCTAATATAGGTGACACCGTCTCTATTAAGGACATCGGTCCCGACAATAATTGGCGCATTCATATATTCATCCGGAACGACTAATAAATCAACCTCAAGCGATATTTCTTCGAGTTCAATCATAAGCGTAACATACGAATTTACACGTATAATCGAATCACTAATTCCTTTCAACTGGCGATTTATCGGTTTCTTATTACACGAAAAATAGTTAACTACGCGAGACGAAATCAACGAGACACCTAACGCTCCGCTATCTATAAGTACATCAATAGGTATACCTTGAATTATGCCAACTACTACATCGTTTTTATTCATATTGGGGGTAGAACAAAAATTAACGTTATTTTTGTTCCGAGACACATCTGACCGTTGTTTCGCAAAACACGTAGTAATATCGTGACCTACTTTCTTACAATAAGCGCACGAGTTCTGTTTTCTATCGTCGTTAGTAGATGACGACGATGGGTGTGCATTCATACCGCCACTACTCGATGACCGCTTTGCACAATCCGATTGCTTATGTCCAACCTCTCTGCAGAGGAAACACTTAGGCCCCGATGATTTTGGCTGATGATTTTTAAAGGGAGGTTTTACATGGCCTTTATTCGAGAAATTCGATCGCGGCGGATTGAACAAACGTTTTACATTTGGTTTTGCATAAGTAGACAAACAGCTAACTAAAGTATCTGGAGTGAGGTTGGCATTAGAAGCAGATGCCTTGACAAGCGGGTCTTTTATCCCGCGAATAACGATAGCCGTTATAAGTTCGTCCGAAAGACCTCCAACCATTCGCAAACGTAATAACGATCGCCGCGCGTACTCCGCGTATGTAGAATAACTATCGGAATCGGTACACATTACCTCAAATAAAATATTCGCAACGTCAACTTTCTTTACGCACAACGACCTAAAGTCCCTTTTAAAATTACTCCACGATCGGTCATTCGTGACCCACTCGTTAAGCCAGGTCCTAGCGTCACCTTTTAAACAGTTTCCCACTCGCGATAAACATTCACTATCTGACCACCTATTCAAAACCTGAGCTTTATCTACTTCTCCAAACCACTGATTAATATCATGGTAGTCCGGATCAAAATTAGAAATGTAAAAACTTTGGGAATTAACGGACCGTAACGATTCAATTGCATCAACGATTTTCTCGGTACTTTCTATGGTAGAAGCTACGGTATTTGACACGCTAGGCGTTTCTATTTGCCGCGACCTACCCTCTAACGCACTTAATCTGGAAACTATATTTTCCAACGTCTGACAATTCGCACGTGTTACAGATTGGTCCCGAGACCTTGAACGTTCCCGACGACGACGGCGACTACCGCGAGACATGCTGCGTGATCGATTTCGCGAATGTCGGCTGCGTGAACGCTCGGAGCGTTTGCGTTTACTCCTCGATCGTGAATGACTTGGCCGACCCATAACGGTTTAAAGTTTAAACACCCACACAATAATTAAAATGAACACTTAATCACTACAAACAATTTGCAGGCGCGAGATACTTTATCCCACTTCTGATTTTAGCAATCAGAAGTGGAATATTTAAAACAAATATTACGATCGGTCTTTAATTTGAACAAAAATTACAAAAATAAAAATAAACGTAAAATAATGATCAGGCAGCACGTCCGTTTCGCACGGTGTCCGAATGAGAGGGAGAAAGAGAAAAGCGGTGGCGCTCGGCGTTAGCTTGATGGAGGGAGGCAATGACGTCACTGATGAACGTCAGCCTCGACCACCATATCTAACAATATTATAACAGAGTAACTCATGTTTGTATCTTTGCTTACAGTACTGTTTTATAAAAAGTTTATGTACTCGAAAGTGTTCCGGAAAATAGGATATATGCAACTATAAAATAAAAAAGAAATATCCCATGAAAGGCATTTTTCTGATGTTGAACTTAGGTTTTAAATTATTTCTGTTGTTAAACTTCTATATACATTAATTGGTAATCAAGAATGTAACTATTATTTACCTCTCTTTTTACTGATTTTTAGTAAAATATGAGACTGAAAAAAAAAAAAAAAAACAGCCTGAGCTATTCTTTCAAAACTATTCATAGATCATGAATAATTAGCATGGAAGTATTCAATACCAATTTTACCTTAGTGGCAAAAAAATCAGTGTTATTTAAAAATATGGACTAAAATATTTTGATGCTTTTCATATGGTATTTTGTATACCTCTGATTTTTGGCAGATACCTACGTATCTAATGTTTATAAACTGACACAATCCACATTTAATAAGACCACGCTTTAGAAAAATACAAATGGCCATGCAAATTAAATAAGGATCATCTCTAAGTATATAACTTACATACTAGAGACGCATCCACGCAGTGAATACACTAGTCAGTGAAAAGGGCTATGCAGTTGTAATAGTGTCACTGAGCAAAATATGTATGTGACTGCCTCGGTGGCGCAGTTGTGCTGCGTGTGTGTGTATGATTGCAGCGCTGAGGTCTCGGGTTCGAATCCCGGGTCGGGCAAAGTGGATTTTTCTATTAATCATAAGCTCGGAGTCAGGAAGTCCCATATTGTGCTAGGCTTACCACCTATTAATACGCACAATATTGGATGTACATACACGCCGAAATATGGGTGTTGTGGTAGCACCTCTGCTTGCATATATGTATTGTTAATAAACGAGTCTGTGTTAAAACGACTCATGCATCATCGACACTTCTCAATGTAACCTATTATATAACGAACTGCACTCCTCCATGTAGGCGGACTGGCATTACAAAAGGTTTACTATAATTTACCTGTAACCACAATGGAAAATGACCTAGATGGATTGAGGTATATTCTACCGAGAGACGAAACCCGTCATATAAACTGTTCGTCCGTATTCACCAAGGACACTAGCAATATCAAATTCAAAAATTTTAAATATTACAACTAATGGTCAAAGAATAACAGAGCCTCACGACAAAAAGGATGGTTCATATCAATCATACCTCTCGTTATGTACGATATTGTCTTAATGTCGATGCGGACAAATTAATGTTATATTTCCTATTGGCTTCTTATACTTAGACATAAATTACTCATTGAAATAATTACTTTCTCAACGTTTCAAAGACTTTACAGGATTCGTAGTCACAGGACAGACAGGACAGGAAGTCTTGGTCATTCGAAAAGTAATGCTAAGACTATTTCATTTCTAGCATTAAAAAATGCTGTAGAAGTAACAAGACGTTGAGTATAAGGCTGATTAGTTAAGTATTGACTGATTGAAATAAAACTATAAGTATGGACTGCAAGTTGGATAAAGTAGATTTTGTAAAAATATGATTATATTTTAAGAGTTGTATATATACTGAGCCAAAGAAAACACATAAAATTATTATACCTTGGAAAAATACTGTTCCCGATTATTTTATATATTAATATACATATAATTACGAAGCGATATAAAGTTATCTAATTTGTTACATTTCTGGATTTGCCCTTGCTGTATCGTAGAATACACCCCATCATTTGTAAAAGGAAAGTCTAATTTTAGAACGGATTAATGTGTTGAATTGTGATAAATGTGTTGTTCAACAACATCAACAACAACAACGCCTTAATACCATGCAAATTTTAAAGTTTCAGTTTCGTTCCAGGAACGGATGTGTGGCTGATACATGTGTTCCAGCTTGTAAATGCCCTATGCAGGTCAACTGGTTCATAATATAGGCAAGGCCTAGTAATTGGACCAAATAAGCGAATTTGCTGAATTGGGTCGCAATACATCGATTCCATTGGAGGATCAAGCAATATCATTTGAATTATCATCAAATTGGTAATTCATAAAAGTTGTTAACATGATTTAAAGTTTTTGTACAGTTTTCAGTTAAGCCGTTCAAGGAACTATTAACCTTACAAATCGTTGCCTAAATTGACAGAGGAGTTTAGGTTCTTCTGTTCAGAATGTGGCATGAGACGATACAATAATTCCACACAATATTGGATACAACCAGAGGAAGTCAACCCAAGGAGTCACTATTTTAGCGAAGTTTGGCACAAAATCACGGAAACTAAGAGATGTAATCATAGTTAAAAAGAGATGGAGACATACAATTTACGATAATATTTAATTATTAGTTACTGAGGTCGAACGGCGTTTGACATTCGACCGTAATTTATTTGTATACTGTTATTAATTTTGAAAAGTATGCACACAAATATATAAAACTTTTATACTAGCTTTATAGTTGACATACGTAGCAGAACGAATTTGAAAATTAATCATTGTAAATACTTTGATTGGATAACCTCTGGATATATAAAAGCACCAAATTTTACTAAACATTTGGTTGCTGAAATCAAAACTGATGCTTATTTTGTATTTATCTCCTAGTGCATCAAAATATGTCACTTCATAAAACAGTGTTGTTATAAAAAACTAAAAATGATAAATACAATTCATACACTCTTGCGAAAAGCTTGGATTGCACCATACCTCTTAATATAGAGGTGTAGCCACTGTCTTAAAAAAAAAATGGGCTATTTTAAAAGATTTAGACATAATTCTACTCGACATTAACAAAACTAAGCGAAATGTGCCGTATCCAGACATTATACAATCGATGCATGCAATTTTAATATGTTGTTTCGCATGCCTCACCCGTCAATGAAAGACATTATTTTCAACGTTGGTTGGTCTTAAGGTCTTTGAGCTTTAAAGCTTGAACGTCTTTTAAATTTCCTGTCCACCATAGACACAGACCATCATGTATTGGTTGGTATGCTTGAACTATTTAATAGGTTAAATTAAATTAATTTACAGCACATAATTAAATTATATACACAAGCACTTCTTGTTCATATAACTTTCAACTGTACATACAAAGATTTTCCTTCACGTATTAATATGATAGAAATAACAGCTATATTGTCTAATTATATACCTTGATATGTGTATAAATACAAATGTAACTGTAAAAATTATAATAATTAGTTAAACGAATAGTCCCAACTGAAATATTATCATATTTTACTGTATTAACAAATTATTTATGAAATGCTTTGAAGCGTACCAAGTTGTAACTTTTGTATTAACCACTGTATTGTAAACTGGGTTTGAAAAGAGCAACACTAGAGTTTCTTGCCCGTTCTTCTCTAGTGATAACCGCCTTCCGAACCGGGTGGTAAAATAAAAAAAAAAAAATTAAAAAAAAAAAAAAAGAAAAAATTGAAAGATAATAAGCTTATAAGTAATTTTAACGCATACAAAAATATAATTAAAGTAAAGACCGATCATACTACTATCCGGAGTAATGAAACTGGTAAAAATAACGCCGGATTATTATACCTTTAAAGGTAGTAAAAGGATTCAGAGTCTTAAATTAATAAAGCTAATATTGATAATAATTCCGTAGACGATATGTAATACATTTGTTGAAAAATTAAAATAAATAAGGGATGTAGTGTATGCGCGTGCGAGGTTGGCGGGCATTCGGCTTGCGATCGTAGCCGAGTGAACACCTTAACCGTTGAGTACGTATATACCTACACCTCGTGAAGTATAATGTGTGTTTTATTCATACCAAAAGTACTACAGTTACTCTGGCTACAATGTCCTTCAATACGAAACACAACAGTGCATTTACACTACTGTTTGGCGGGAGAAATAGACATTGCGGTGGTACCTACCCAGGCCTCTCACATTTATGGGAGACCTATCACCAGTAAATGTATTTTATATGATAAGAGTATTTAAATGTTTTAATTTACAAGAGCATCGTTCTGTCTGCCAAGCTACCCGTATTATACCCAACTCACAACTGACGATCTTGTGCAGGGCGGAGATACATATAGTGTGTAATATTAATAAAGTACCATGGCATAAACAAAACTGTGTGTAATTTATGTAAAGCATTGACGTAAAATATATGAACGGGGCGGAGAGTACAAAAAGTGTTGTCACGAAAGTGGTCTGCGGACCAATGCAGCGGTTGTGACGTCACAGCGCACCGGTCTGTAAGTCGTCGACAAATGCCTAATTGTATCATGCGTGGGTGCAATAAAGTTGACCGAAAGTTCACATAAAAAAGATAACATTTCTTATTACCGCTAAGTAAAAATTATATAACTTTAAGTCAATAAACGTTTATTTTAGCATTATTGAAAAACGATTTCATGGCCGCCATTGACGTAAAAATCCAACAGATGGCGCGATTTTCACAGGCATCTTTTTGACGTACCCAATGTACTGAAGGGCCTATCCTTAGTTTTTAAATCAATGATGTAAAGTGAAATAATTAACATTTGTTGTATCATGTGAACATGTAAATAGTATTAAGAAAATAAGTCTGTATATTATAGTATATGTGTATTAAATTTGTGAACTATTGTATAGTGCGCGAAATAATACATCTACGCTCCACGCACAATTCAAAGAGAAATTGTTCAAGCAGCCCCGTATATACAGATATCTTGGGACCAGTGGCTTAACAGTCCATACATTGTTTATTTCTTTCCACTGGATTGGTTCCTCCATTTGCAGTAGATGTCGCTTTTCGTATTTCGCATCGCATAATTATTGTCGTTAAGAAAAAATATGAAGAAAGACAAATAAAAGTATCTGCATATAATTATTATCATAAGAAGAAACACAATAAAATTAAATTCAACCACTAAAATGTTATTTTATTTACTTAGAAACCTACGCTTAACTCTAGTTCTGTTTTCTCTAAAGTAATTTCTAAAAGCCTACTCAGTGAAAATTCTGGGCTTTGGAAATTACTGGGGAATATTATATTCGTATATAAATTAATTGAATACTGATAAGACCTGGTTCCTGTTGACTCTATTTCCTAATGCAGAATGTACTCTGTGTTTGGGACCTATGAAGTGTTTTAGTGTGTGCAAAATCAAAACTTTGAAACATTGCATCTGCATATCAAATCACAGTGAGCTGCTTTTAATCAGGAGTGATCTGTGCCAAGTAATCCAATCGAAAGAAAAATAACTAGCGACATCTAGTAATAACCAGGGTGAAATTTATATGTGAAAATCGATCTACATCCAGCTGTCTAAGACACTTTAATATCATTTCCCCTAGAGGGCGTTACCAGTACCTCTAATTTGAACATAAAAACGGAAACCAATAAAAAGAAAAAATAATATGTTGCAAAGCAAACAATAATATTTATTTCATTGTACTTGTTCATGTTAATTAATTTGCTTATTGATTTGACTAGCTAAAAAATCAAAACATATGCGTAACCTATTGAAGGCGGTTCTCCAAGTGGCAAAAATGTAGGACCTATGCCTTTTACTATATTTCTTAATCTTCTTAATTTCTTAATTGGCAATTATTTAATTATGTTTTCTTCTTTGGTAAGTGGGGGCAAGATTGAACGGTTTTTTGATGAGATGAATAGTTTTTGATTTAAAACCCTGTAGAACAATATTTCTTATAACTATACCAAAAATATATATTTTCATAAGTAAAGGAAAGAGTACATTGTTCAATCATATCAATAACATCCTGAAATATATGAACCAAAGTAGAAAAAAATATAATAAAAAAAATTGCTATTTAAAAAATCGCAAGAGGGGAAAGATAAAAGGGTGACGGGGAAAGACTGAACGAATTTTTGAAATCATTTAAATGAGTGTTATATGTCCGTATTTTTTTGTCATTGGTCATTAGTCAATTACTTTTAATCTAGAATATATAAAACTGACTGTTGTATCAAAACACCTATAATTAACAACAATAAAGCAAATTGTTTCTTGTAAAGTATTTCAGTCAAACATTCCTCTTTAATTCAGTATCAGCCCATATATTACGTTCTACTGCAGGGTACGGGCCTCTTGTACAATTGAGAATACGATTGAGAGTGGTTAGGCCATATAGTCCACCACGCTGGTCTAGTGCGGGTTGGCGGACTTTACATACTATAGAAATCATATCTCGGATTGGGGCCGACACAACTTGGTCGAATTTAACGCCTCAAAAACACAAGTTTGCGCGTTTACCGAAAAAAAACGCCTTTCGTCGTGTCACCTCAATTTCAAGGCACTCCTCTAAATTTCACAGCCAGTATCGGAATTCTTGGTGTAGAGATATCGAGTGACGTTCAATTCCGCGGTCACCTTGAAAGTAAGGCCAAATTGGCCTCAAAGAAGCTTAGTGTGCTCAACAGATCGAGGCGATATTTCACGTCGGGTCAATGTATGCAACTTTATAAGGCGCAAGTCCGGCCCCACGTGGAATATTGCTCCCATCTTTGGGCAGGGGCACGCCAGTACCAGCTTCTTCCTTTCGACCGCATTCAACGTCGGGCTGCTCGAATCATTGATGACCAGGTTCTCTCCGACCGGCTTGATCCTTTGGCTTTGCGTAGAGATGTAGCTTCTCTCTGCATTCTCTATCGCATTTACCACGGGGAGTGTTCTCGAGAATTGTTCGAACTTATCCCTGCTGCTGAGTTCCACCACCGTACAACACGACAAACCTCCAAATACCACCCACATTGCCTTGGAGGTTGAAAATCTACCACAGTATGTTTTTCCGGGCAGTTTCTCCCACGTACTACAAATCTGTGGAACCAGTTGCCAGCGGCATCATTCCCGGACAGATACGACCTGGCGACCAGAGGCGGCTCGTGAAATTTTTTGATGGGGGTTCACAAAAAAATATTTGAAAAACTAGAGCTTACTATTTATTTTATTTGTATACAAAATCCATTCGTCGGTCTTTTTGGCGTGCGAAGATATCTATTACTTTCTTGTGAAAATCAGAAATGGAATTAAATAAGCGTTTTTCTATGCTTATCATACACTAGAGGCCCGGCTCAGCTTCTCCCGGGTACAAATAGATTTCTGTATAATAATATGTACGTATTATTATTATACATATAAACCTTCCTATATAGGCACGTTGCCGCCGCCCAGCCGGCCAGTACCTACCGCCGCAAGCGCTACGTCCCGCAATTTTAAATCTATAATATCTTCGAAAATATTCATTTAAATCTTGTGCTGTAAAGGACCATGTAGATATATATTAAATCAACAATGTATTTAAGCTATTTAATTGGATAAGGATTAATGTTGTATTGGTTAAAATCGCTTCGAAAATTAGGCATTATTTGTCGTAAAAAGTAAATGACAAAAAATGTTATTGTGGTATATCCATAAGAGACAGACATATACCATCGCGGAGTTTTCTGTAGACCTTTTCAATGTGTACAAATATATAGTACATTATTTTGATAAATCTCGTAGGGTTCAACCTGCGTTTGCAATGTAAGCGGAAAAAAAATGATAATTAACGACATCACATTAGAAACATCAAAAATTACAATATTTCTCCACTATTTAATGGATGTTATTATACATGTAAACCTTCCGATTAAATCACTCTATCTATTTAAAAAAATGTAGTGATAATGCATTGAGACGCCATAGTATTTCGCGTAAACGGTTTGACTTTATTTAACGTCGAAAAACAACGTTCACATTCTACTGATGTCATAGGAATGGTGCATACAATATTTAAAAGTTTTACACTTTCAGCAAAAGCTGCTATAAATTACTATTAACTCATTAAGTTGTTTGTATACATAAGAACGACAACTGAGTGACGCGTGAGCGGCGCTCCAGATTACGCCACAGAATATACACAGAAGTCAAGCTCCATACAAAGCGCGCTAAACCAACGCACACATACACAGCGTTCACCGACACGATATTTGAGACCAGTCGAAACCACTGCGAGCGCGAATGTCACTCGCTTCGGACACGCATCTACTGATATTTTTTGTACAAAGAATGAGCAAATGAATAAAAGTTATTACACTTGTATATAAAACTTCGGATTATAGTAATTGAATATAAATTTCTTTAATAAAATACACAATATTATACAAAAACGATAAAAAAATCTTAGATTATGACATACACATTCTCAACGACTATGTAAATAAAATGACAATTTATTTATTTTGTTATTGGTTTTTTTTTATATTGTATTTCAATAATTAATCAAACGATGCGCGTGCTATTACCACGATACTTGTTTTCGCATAAGCCAGAGTTAACAGCCCTAGCGCGAACGCCGAGCGTAGTGTGAGTGTAGGCACAAAAGCGAAGTACATACACAAGCTTGACTTCTGTTAGTATTCTGTGATTACGCTAATTTCTCATACGATATCTTTTGTTTCACGCGTCAGCCCGGATCGATTGCTCTCTTTCGCACGCATTGAATACAGTACTAAGAGTCGTACTAAACTTCGTTTCATAGGAGCGCAATCGCTGGCGCTCCACTCGTTACAAATTGACGCTACATGTAATATAATAGACTTTTTATAGGCATAGTAAAATATAAAGAATGTAATGTAAGGATCTTATGTATTATAAATATATATAAATTATGAAATTAGCTAAGTATGTAATTTTCGTGGGAGTGCACTGCACCAGCGCTCTTTCGTATGAGCCGCCACTGCTGGCGACTTTCAAAAAACGAGCGTATTCCCACCTCAAAGGCCGGCAACGCATCGCCATGCCCTTTGGTGTTGCAGATGTCCATGGGCAGCGGTGTTCACTTACCATCAGGTAAACCGCGTGCTCGTTTGCCCCCTATAACATAAAAAATAAAAAAAATCGCTACGGTATGCAGGTTTCCTCACGATGTTTTCCTTCGCCGTTAGAGAACGTGGCGATTGACAACTATCAATACACATATGACTCCGAAAAGTCAGAGGTGTGCCCTGGGATTCGAACCCGCGATCACCGTGAACATGTTGGCAGTCACGTCTAGTCCGTTTACCAACAGGCTATCACGCACTTCTCTTACTTTTTAATCTGACTCTCTTACTCTTTAGTTACTAAATGTTAATTTCATAGATAAACCCACATAAAGTTCATTTAAAAGTATGTTTCATACCTACGTAGTAGACGAAGTTTGAGAAAATCTGGGTTTTAGTATGAATCTTGGTAGTGGGGTAAGGTTGAAAAGTTTACTTATATTTTTTCTTACCCGGTAGAATTGTTTTGGGGGAAGATAAAAAGTTGTGATAATTCTTTAAATTCTAAGAATAGACATACATCGATGTAATGACAAATCTAAGACTTAAAAATATTAAGGAAATATTCCAATAAAAAACCTTGGAGTTAATGTTACAGACCGCGGGGTAAGGTAAAAATACTTGAAGCAGCGCGCAAAAACACCACTACTTCGTAATTTGTTTATATCACACAACCACACGCTTTAAGGGCCCAAAGTTGATTAAGGTGTAGGACCTAACAGAATTGCGGTCGTAATAACGTTATCAGCCATTTAAAATATGCACTAAGACTGGTGTTATGAACCAATTTTTGCGTTACCCCATTTTCAATCTTGCCCCCATTCATACTATTTTAATTCTATCACCTGAATAGTTTTTAAAGTTATAAACATAATATAAACTAGGTGGGCCCGGTTCTGCCCGGGTGCAGATACTTTTTGAACCCAGTCCACATCAGCAACATATTATTTCCCGTACCTACTGTTTTATATATATATATATTCAAACTCAATGCCGTCCTATGTACTGACATGACACTTTTCCTGTCCCTTCCCGTCCCGTTATATCCCGCCCTGTCCTGTCTCATTCACACTTAAGGCATGCAATTCAGTCCCTTCTTTAGTCCCATTTCTTTGAGTATAAAAAGTATCCAATATATCGGAATTCCTTCCTCATCCCACGGGCACACTAAATTGTTCTGGATAAAAAGTATTCTAAGTGTTAATCCAGGGTGTCAGCTACCTCCATAACAAATTTCATCGAAATCCATTAAGTCGTTTCTAAGTTCATTGCGCACATTTTTCGCATTTGGGACAAACAGACAAAAAATATAATAATCATTGTTTTGGGTTTTATTACGTTAATACAGTCCCCCCATATCAGTTTTTCTCATTTATCTTCCATGTAGAGACATCGATCGGTTTCAAACATATTATATGTATATGGAATAATCAGAATTATATTGATCCTGTGCTGACATCTATACGCAGTGGGGTCATCACTACTTGCGGACTCTATCGCGTATACGGTACTTGCGCCATCTATGGAATATATCGATATCCTATTATTAGGCAAATATTAATGATGCTGCGTGTGGTAAATTTTTGAGCGCTAAAGAGGGCGTTGCCTGTCTTAAACGTACTATGTAAGGTGAAAACTCACAACGATTGCGTAAGAATACCAGTCTAAAATGCCTAAGGGGCGCGATATTGGTACACCCGTACGAGGAATGAAGGACAATTATTATGGCACCAGGAAACAGGAGACCAGAAAGAGACTGCTTTTTAATTCCAGTCGGAGCGTCAAGGTGATGGCGATATTATCCAAGGATTTTCTTTTTTTCACTAGAGGGCGTTGAATATCACGGAGTTTGAATTACTCCCGCGAGTTTTGAAAAATACCTATTTACCTGTTTCCGTTCAAGAAATATTTGCGAACATCATTTTACTGGTGCTACTCGGGATATGCACAAACGTTATCTCAACTAGACAGTGTAAATTAAGTATTTTAAATCGAAAACTGTAAGCGAAACCGTAACGTTCTGTGTTTGTGAATCATCTGCCTGGGAAACATTGACCTGTGAAAATTCTACGGTGAGGCCGTAATTTTTTGGTTTTTGTCTGAAATTTTCCTGGAGACAAGACCAAGCCACTTAAAAACCTGTTTGAATAAATATTTACGTCATCGAGAATAGAGGAGTGGTGATATTTCTTGTGATTGTTATTAACCAACCGATACAAACACCTGCATTTGCTCTAACAACTAAAAGTCTAATAGAGGGCGCTTATTCATAATTATATAATAATGTTTTGTGGGTCGTGCAATAAAACATTTAAAGAGGATCGGAACTCAGAAGAAATCACAACATGTTTTTCGTATTCCTGGTATCATTTGGGCTGTCTTGGTCTACCAATAGAAGAGCCTAGATTAGCTCGTACCGGAGGTAATGACAACTATCTTTGCCCAGTTTGTAAAACCAAGCCTAAGTAATGAGTATCCTATTCGTTCAGGAAAACGTAACAACGTGCCCCCGATTGTCAGAATAACAAGGAACAGGTTTTTGATATTCCGAGCTTAACGGAAAACCTCTCATCAATTCCAGTTTCCGTGGATGTCATCCAATCTTTTACTCATTCTCTGCTGCAATTCCAGACTGCATTTGATAATATGAAAATCGAACTGGGGAACTTCACCTTATCGCTTAACGCCACATCTGCAGATTTAGAGAAGCAGATATTACATATAAAAAAGAGTTGGACCGGTACAAAACCGAAGTACACACTCACAGTCTGCAAGCTGAAATTCGGGGGCTGCGGATGGAGATGAAATCCAAGCAACAACGAGAATTCCTTAAATATATTAGAATTACTGGTAGGTATCACTGAGCAGAAAAATCTCTCCCAGATAATTTCTAGCCTTTGCACAAAAGTTTTTTTTTAATATTTATTATTATATTTAGGAGAAAATAACAAAAAATTACAAAAAGTCTCACAAAACCAATTGCATGCTTTGTCTGTGAGTTCATAGTGGTGTTTTATAATTATATTGCTAGTTGTCAGTGCCTAATTATAATGTTTACAGCCTTCGATCAAATATACACAAGATACAACATGAGCGCTTAGAAAATGGCACCGAAAAAGAGTGCTTAAATTTCGAGTAAGCACTCTTTCGCCTTTAGTCGCGCACCGTCCGTTGCTTGTGCCAGTGCCTAAATGCTCTGTGAAAAAAATGCTAAAACAAAACACTTACAATGCTTAAAATACATGGGATTTCATATTTTCGGCAATTATAATCCATGTACTTGCTTTCTACATTAATAAATATGTGAAATTGAGTACCAATAATTAAATATAAATAATTTTGGCAAACTAAAATCAACAAACTGTGCATCGCAGTTGTCCCTTTCTACTCGCTTAAATAGACAAAGATGAATAGTGTCATGATTTGGAACAGAAAATATATGGAATAGTTTTATTGTTTTTAAATTACTAGTAATAATTAATGTATACTTACTATTAATTAACATCAGAAACATTTCTTACAGATTTCCACTTAATGCAATAAAAAGGAATAAGTGGCGTGAAATTATATCGCAAAGAATAGACGAAGAAAATTTTAAACCTAACAATTCGAGCGTGGTGTGTGTGACTCCTATTCCATATTCCTATGCACTTCATATTCGGACAACATATTTAAGATAATATAATTATTACACTCTCGTAAATTCATAGAAAAATATGTAATCATTCGACTCCATTGCGCCTTTATTCGGGTGTCCAACTAAAGTCGTAAAATTTTATTACTTTCGGGGGCGTGTCATTGAGACTTTAAACAACATTATGTGAAAAGCTACTTTACGCCCAAGGAATAAGGTGGAATTTGTGTTAATTGAATTGGTATATGTGATCTTTTTGTTTGCTTTTTTGTTTCAATGCATCGGTGCCACTTTTTAAAGGAACATTTACAGGGAAGTATCTAGTGTATATTTGATCGAAGTTTACAGCAGATACTTTTTGATGTTTTTAATATAAGATCTTTTTTATTATTCCGTGCAGTGATTTCGGAAGGCAGACCGTTGACCAAGTACGGTAATCGTTTACGTAGTGTCCTGTATCTGTAGTAATTATGGACCCTTGGTGATGTTGAGGACATTAAACGTGTCGGTTTGCGAAGCAATGATGGTGGGGCAGACAGACCCCGGCCTGTGATCGTCACCTTCACTAGAGGCGCGCTACGAGATCAGCTTATGCGCGCCGTCCGGGTCAGACGTGGTATCTAGATATTTAAACTATTATAAGACATAGGTCCTGTTTGGTACATGTTTGGTACTTGGCGGCCCGCCTTCAATATGTTACGCATATATTTTGATTTGTTGGCTAATCAAGTCATGAAATAAATATATTTTTTTTGCTTTGCAGTGGTACTTATTATTTTTTAGTTTTTAGTGGTTTTGTTTTCAAGTCGGTTTTTCTTTTTTTATTAAACATTTTAATTATTTTTATCTTTTTAGTGTCGATAGGAATTATTAAAATGAAGAAGATTTGGTCCCCACCAGCAATATGTTCTTTCCGATGACAATGAAATCACGAAAATCGGCTAAAAGCTGCCGAAGATATTCGAGTATTCACATGTTCATTATTTTGTCCCCCCCACTCCCTTCGCCCTAACCCCCTTTTCCCTTTCACACTGTAACTTAACTTTTATAATGAACCATTGGAATCCTAGTATATTGTAAGTGTAATTTTAAGGAGTTCCCCTCTCCAGGTCCGAAGATATTCATCAGATCTTCACCATATTTTTATGGGACCAAACGACAAGCACCAGCTTTCAATCAAAGAAAGAATGGTCGAAATCGGTTCAAACAGTACAGAGAAACGAGGTCACAAATGATCAGCGGCGTGCACAGGATTATGACACTGGGTATGCGGCGGAGTACTCGGTCACAAAAACTTTTTCTTTTATAGTTTTAGCATAGCCACAGCCACGCGACGGATCTCTAAGTCGGAAACCATGACAACATAACAAGTCTTAGATGTACTACTATTCATGTCCATCTTCTACGGCAGACAAAACAGCGATTGATCGTCGCGGCGGAAGAAATTCTAATAAGTAAAATAAAAATCTCACCAGTCAGCTTCAATTTTCACATATTCAAGGTTCCGGTTACTTGAGATTACTATATCCCGATGTAAATAAACGCAAGATTTCGGCCACCACATTCATTCATTTGATAAACATTCATTTCCAACACAAACCTCACAATCAAATAACATTTAAAAAAATAAACAAACGCACTAGTAAAAGCAAATGACTACAATTAATATCTAAACTTAGTAAACTGTTAAATGTACACACTTTCAAATGTTAAAATGAAAATCTTTTAAGAAAACTACAAACATACTACTTAGTATAAAATAGTAAACAATGCAAAAACACACGAAAAAAGCAAAATGGCCCCCGCGAAACACAAAACAGTTCTGCTATTTAAACAAATAAAACCTTACTCACCAAAAATGCATAATGTGCATAGGTGATTTATTAGATTTCCGCCTATTAATTTTACTCGGATTATACGCAACGAACATTTCCGATTACTCTCGACAACTGCCGAACTTCCGAGGCCTGCCGCAGGAGTTGCGGCTTTCGATATTCATGGGTGTGTGCGTTTGCGACTGTGCACGGACACAAAAATTACTACACACATGCAAACAAATGTAATGCGGGACGCGGCGGCAGGACTTGGTTGATTAGGTACATTATTTTGCTTTGCAGCGCCGCTTGCTTCTGGCGTGGCAAACATAATGTTTCGGTGCTTGCAAATAAATGCTATTTATAAAATATTAGGCGTTTTTAAGTTATTGTATTTTGTTTATTCATTTATTTACTATAATTTAAAGTCATCTAAACCGTACGAACGTTATAATAAAATATCTGTGAATGGCAAGTAATGCACTGCATTTCTGCCTACAAGGAGCGCACGCCCCTGCAAATGATGCGTCAATAAAACACGGTAGGTAGGAGCTAACTGATTTAATAATAATGTACCGGCGACATTGATTATACAATCATTATACAACGGTATACACCGTTGGTACTTATAACTACGTAGGTATGCATATACACTTATTGAACCGTTTACAATATTTTACACCAACTCCCTCTTTAAATTTAGTTATACATACATCTAAATATTCTTATCTATTTCCTTTCCCCAACTAAATTATAATCTTACTATAAACTAATGGTAAACTATACTTTAATGTACTTAATAAAATGCCCGTCGAGTAGTTCACTCTTAATAATTTGACATGATAATTAGCTACATATAAAGAGGAAAAAAAAAATGTAATGAAAATGTTGTATGTAATGAAATGATAAAAATTAAAACATACAAACTATAATGTACTTTGGTTATGTTTGCGAAGTTCCCTATTGTACGCGCGAACGGCTCGCTCAGTGACATCGATAGGAAAACACTTCAGGAACAATTATTTATTTTTAACTAAAGTTATTTCGTGTCGTGCACACCAACGCTTCCAGAACATGTCGGCCAGCATCTGAGATATTCTCCATTGTTTTCTCAAACACAAATCGGCCATGTTAAATGACCCTATTGTTGGTGAATTCGACGAAGTGCCTAATAGGAAATGGTTCGGTGTTAATGTTTTGTTTGTATTAGCACAGAATACTAACAGAAGTCAAGCTTGTGTATGTACTTCTGTTGACGACGCACGCGCACATCATCCCGCGTAGCACATAAGAAACATGTTTTGTAAGGTCTCGTCACGCCACGATCGCGGTATGTGTGGGCGGATTGGGTGCATTTTTGTGGTTTTTTGACCTATTTTTTCGAATAGCTTCGCACCCACCGCTCACACATTAATGATTGACATATCATTTTAAAGGGCGTGACGAGACCTATCTAACGGTGTAAAATACATGTATATACATAGGATAGTTGAGAAAATAAAAAGGAAAATGACCGCGCCCCATAGTAAAACGGACCCAAAATTAGGAACGTTTTACGTGGGTCTCCCTATGGTAACGCCTCGGAGTAAATAAGCTGGCAAGCGAATAGCAATGTGCAATTCGTTCAATTTTTAAGACCCGGATCAATACTGATCCAACTATAAAATGAACCGGTTCAAATGACTCGATCAATCGAAATATTGGTTCCGTTTAATTCATTGATATAAATGAATAGGCCCTTAGTAGAAGTATAGGTAGGTAAACGTTTTAAAGTTCATATTACCTATTATTTTACACAAAAATATCACTTTTACAACTGAAACACACGAAACATAATTTTACAACAAACATAACAGACAAAATCTTAGGACAATGGAATACTAAATACGAAAAACGAACAAAAACGAGTTATTACTTAATGACAATATTTTCTTTTTCAAACACAATTCGCAAGTAATCATAAATCAAGACGTAAATTACGTAACTTCAACTCACTCAAAAAGTCAATAGCATAAAATTGTAACGCAAAATAAACTTTATAGACTACCATTTAATATGACTACCATATTCGAACTATTTAGTGTCTGTATTCGTCTCTAAAACCGATGATGTCCGAACGTTTGTTTGGCTTGATTCGGCTCGACTCGGGTCGGGTCGCACTTCACAGGACATTAACGGCTCGCGAGACGCGAACCATTATTCTCGGCTCTCGGCTCTCGGCTTTCGGCTCTCGGCTCTCGGCTCTCGGCTCTCGGCTCTCGGCTCTCGGTTCTCGGTTCGCTTGAACCGACGCGATTCTCCAATCGCGATCGATCGAATGAACGAGATTTATTGTACGTAAAGATCGAATCGATCGCGTGGTTCTTGCGAGCTGGTTTATTTGACCCGTTCAATCGCGAACGACCCATATGTACAAGCGAAAACTAGAATTCACTGGATCCAGAAGAGCTCTCCGAGGAAGAAACCTGAAGACACTCGAAGCCTCAAGAAACCTCAAGAACCAAGAAGCCTGGAGAAACCTGAAGAAGTACGAAGCGATCCGGACTGCGACGTTGCTTGCCGGCGTCACTACGAGCGAGTACTCCGGGGCTACCATAGGGCGGGGCGTGGTCGATTCCGCGTATATTTTATATCGTGCGTTTCATTACGTTGCCCGTCCTAACAAACCGCACCTTTCGGAGTGACCTTTCCTAGGGGACTAGGCGTCAAATAGAGTGCTCGAACACGCACCAGGGGGTGCATACGCTGGGCTCCGGCGCCCGAGTTGAGGACTCGGATTCTCGCCCAGTGAAGTCGCGGTGGAACGTCGGTACCCGTCTCCGGGTTCCCGACCTCCGCACGCCTACAACTTCACTTTTATTGCCACACTCGCACTACGCTCGGCGTTCGCGCCAGGGTTGTTAACTCTGGCTTATGCGAAAACACGTATCGTGTTAATGGCACTCGTGTCGTTTGATTGAATTTTTAAATTAAATATATAAAACACAATAATACAATAAATAAATTTTAATTTTATTTATGAACTCGCTGAGAATGTTTATGTCATTATTCTAAGTTTTTTTTAATAATATATGTTTTTTTTAATGAAATTCATATTCAATTATTGGTACGGGAGCTAGCAACGTTTGAAAAGTAAGAATTTTAGGTCAGTTGATTTTGTGATATGTCGTCCTTCTTGCACTTTCGGTTAGAGTCTGGGCTATCTGGCTGGCGGTAGTGGTTGCGTTCATTAGTGCGCATCCTACCTGTCCAGTAATAATCCTGGATTTTAAAAGCATTTTAGAAGGCGTAATTTTTCATTTTTTGTTTTTAAATAAGTCTACCTGACATACTTTTTTTATTACCAGACATTTTTGACAATGCTAACTATGTGCCATACGCGATTTTTTATTTATTTATTATAAAAATTTAAAAGTATTTTATAATGTCTGTAATTTTAATATTATGTTATTTAAAGATAAGAAAAACTTAAAATAAATTTGCCAGACATTAATTCGATTGTTAAGTCTGGAATTAAAATGAAAAAGTCATGAAAAGTATTGCAGTATAATGCTAGTAGTCTGAGAGAGACAGTTGCAGAATAAGTCGAGAATGATACAGAGAACCATTACAAAAGTAAATTACTTGTCACTATACATATAATAAAAAATAATAATAATATTCAAACACTACGATTATTTTTCCATTCCAAATCCCATGAGTCAGAACTACATAGAGCTGTAGTACGAGCTGATCATAAATACACAAAAAATAGCGTCAAACGCGTGGCTTAAGCGAAGCGAAATGTTTCCCGAAACGGAGGGATTCATGGTTGCCATCCAGGACCAGACAATCGACACAAAAAATTATAGGAAACACATAATCAAAGATCCTACAGTCCAAAATGATCTCTGTCGGCACTGTCATATAACCGGAGCCTGTAAATCTATAACCCAAACGGATTACAAACATCGACATGACCAAGTAGCTGCAATAGTACACCAATATCTTGCATACAAATACGAGTTAATAACAAATAAAACGTCATATTATAAATATTCACCCAAAATAATACTAGAATCGGACAACTACAAGCTTTACTAGGACAGGACTATTATGACAGACAAGACAATTCATCACAATAGACCGGATATTACACTACACGATAAAAGAAACAAAGCAGTTTTTCTAATTGATATAGCTATACCAAATACCCATAACCTACAAACAACATATATAGAAAAAATAGCAAAATATAACCTTTCTATAGAATTAAAAAGACAGTGGCGAGTTGACTCCGTGCGGACCGTACCAATTGTGGTGTCAACTATGGGTGTAATTCCTAAGTATCTTCATAAAAGTTTGAAGACACTCCAAATACATCCCCTAACATATACCCTCATGCAAAAAGCTGTCATTTTAAATACCTGCCGAATAGTTCGTAAATTCCTGTCAATAGAAACATTTTAATAAGCTCATCCATTATTTTTATATTTCTTACGTGTTTTAACTATCATTTATTAATTATCAGTTTCGTTTTGGCCGCAAGCCTGCGTAGCTGATTATTTCGCCAGAAATAGTAGAAATTATTTTAAATACCGTATAAATAATAATAATAATAATAATCATTCTAGTCAGAGCAAGTTTCCAAAAAAAATTAAGCATAAAAAGGAATATAAAATTAGATTAAAATGTAAAAAACAACACTTTTTATTTAAATTGTTCTGATTACTAAATGTAAATTATAAAAATTTAATATTAAGTTTTTCAAGTTGTTTCAGCCCATAGTGACGTCACAAAAAAAAAGAAGCATCTTCAGAATCATCATCATCATCGTCGCTGTCTTTGTCAGTGTCATTCATATCATCTTCTTGGGAACTTTCGTTATCTTCTAAAACTCTATCAGACAAAAAATAAACAGTGTAATTCTTCTTGTTCGTTATAAAACATTTTAGTTATTATTGATAAATATTCCATTTTACACTTACTTTGAACAATAATATCTGCAACTGAGGATGGTAATTGATCTCCCGAAAACCAGACAAAATCATATTTGTCACCGTTAATGGTCCAACCGAAAGCCATTGGAGATAAAGATGTTGGATGTTTTGAGTCCGCATTTCTCCAAATTTTCGTGACGTAACGAACCCTCAATAAATGCTGTTGCAGTTCCACTTTACAGGGTGGCAAACTGGATGACTTCAGCTGTCTCTGTCGAACTACTAGCATTATACTGCAATACTTTTCATGACTTTTTCATTTTAATTCCAGACTTAACAATCGAATTAATGTCTGGCAAATTTATTTTAAGTTTTTCTTATCTTTAAATAACATAATATTAAAATTACAGACATTGTTGATCATCATCATCATCATCATCACCAGCGGGATCATTCCCGGACAGATACGACTTGGCGACCTTCAAAAAACGAGCGTATTCCCACCTCAAAGGCCGGCAACGCATCTCCATGCCCTTTGGTGTTGCAGATGTCCATGGGCAGCGGTATTCACTTACCATCAGGTGAACCGCGTGCTCGTTTGCCCCCTATAACATAAAAAAAAAAAAAAAAAAAAAAAATAATTATAAAATACTTTTAAATTTTTATAAAAAATAAATAAAAAATCGCGTATGGCACATAGTTAACATTGTCAAAAATGTCTGGTAATAAAAAAAGTATGTCAGGTAGACTTATTTAAAAACAAAAAATGAAAAATTACGCCTTCTAAAATGCTTCTAAAATCCAGGATTATTATTGGACAGGTAGGATGCGCACTAATGAACGCAACCACTACCGCCAGCCAGATAGCCCAGACTCTAACCGAAAGAGCAAGAAGGACGACATATCACAAAATCAACTGACCTAAAATTCTTTCTCGAAAACGTTGCTACCTCCTATACTATATTATAATCTGGTGTTTTATATACAAGTGTAATAACTTTTATTCATTTGCTGCATCTTTACACAAAACATCTCACTGTTTGCGTTCCCGAAGCGGGTGACACTCGCGCGCGCAGTGGTCTCGACTGGTTTGAAATATCGTGTCGGTGAACGCTGTCAATGTGTGCGTTGATTTAGCGCGCTTTGTATGGAGCTTGACTTCTGTTAGTTTAGTATTCTGTGGTATTAGGCTCTACCGTCACGTGTGTTAACGGGCGACTATTGACCATTTGCTCTACTTCAGCCAACAGAGTGATGAGTGTCTCTTCTCGAGGCGCTCTTTCTTTCAGCACAACTTTCAGGCACTGCTTGACTGATCGAATAAGTCGCTCCCAAGCTCCACCCCAGTGAGGGCTAACTGGAGGAATGAAATTCCATGTTGTCCCATAATTAATTGCTTCAGCTTGTAATCCGCTTCTATCCAAATTGAGTATTGTAAGTAGATCCGGTCCTTTAAAAAAGGTTATCGTTTAAACAATTTCCGTGAGCTCTTGAAGCTGCGTCGGAAACGAGGCGCATCTTACTTTTATTAGGGTTGTCGACCCCAAAGTGAGGTAGATACCAGGTTCTAGCTGTGTCTTCGTAGCTAGTAAGTTTCCTTGCATAGTCGTTGTCCAATAAATGGTTTATTCTTTCGGCATATATTTTTGCATAGACTTTATTTTCCTTCAGCCTTTTCTCAACAGCTTTCAATCTCAACGATGCAGCGGGGTATGAATTGGGCATTTTGCAATTAATGTCCTTCCATGGTAGGCCGACGTGCCATCTCCCATTCTTGAGTACAGCTGTATTTTCCAGACTTGATGATCCTCGGTATTCTGTCTAGGTTTGATGCTGACGCCTATAGAATCAATATTGAATGATAAGCGTATCTGTTCCTCCAGACTTCTTAATAACTGATTGTTGTCACAGCATTCCATCTTTGGGTTATCGTTAAGAAACAAAGCGGAGTAAGTTGCTGATTCGGAGGTCGAGGCGTGTTCGCGAAGTAAAGATTCGCGTATACAACCATGTACACAAGCTCCTAGTTTGGTGCGTGTGATATACAATCCATTGGTTTTTCCTTTTATTATTAGCAGTGGCATCAGTAGATGATAATTATCTTGCCCAATTAATAGTTGAGGTTTGCATGTGTTCACATTAATAACACTTTCGCGGACACAACGTGATTGTACGTCATGATTTGAGATTTTGATACGACACAACGTATAATGACGTCCAACGTATCCATACGTTATTATACGTTGTGTCCATCATAATACATATCACACGACACGACGTTTGCAAACGATAACGTGATAAAACGTTTTTGTCATATTGTCTTTTTAACATTCAATATTATAGAACACAACGTATTTACACGCCAAATATATTTGTATGGCAATTTATTGTGTCATATTAGAATACAACTTGAACTGAGACCGTCCGCGAAAGTGATAAGTTTTTGTTATATTCGGCATGGAACACTCGTAACTCGATAAGTCAATTGACGTTACATCCTGTTTTGGTAGGTTTAGATTTTTGATACTGTGCGCTCGGATGTCGAAAATAGTTCCTTCTTTGTTTGATACTCTGAAGTCCACTATTTCGCTGACGCAATCTAAAGTGTTATTGTTCCAAGCACCATTCACGCGAATTGTTTGTTTTTGTCCACGGAGTCCTATTTGTTGCGCAAGCTCTTGACTTATCAATGAAACAGTTGAACCGTCGTCTAAAAGCGCCGGTGTGTTCACCACACCCTTAGGGCCGTGAATGTTGATGGATACAGTTTTCAAAAGTACTTTGCAGTGCGCCGAATTGATATTTGTCACTGTTGCATCTTCGGTCACGTCTGTGATATTCACGCTGTTTTGAGGTCGAGAGTTTTTCCACATGGGTGAATGTAACAAGCGATGGTGCGGTCTTCCACAGTTATCTATATCGCACGCGGGAGCTGGGCATGTATCTCGATCATGGCGCGATAGCAGACACTTGTAGCAAAGGTTATGACTCTTAACGTGGCGCCAGCGCTCGGTGCGTCGTGATCTTTTGAAACGGTTGCAGTCGGTTAATTTATGTTTCGATAAGTGGCAGTATGAACACTTTGAGTAAGTGTCTTCCGTAGTTACTAGTACCGAGTTGTTCGCACGGTTATAGTTGTTGTTTTTGTAGTTGTCATTTCGGGCACTTATCATGTTAATATTTGCTGTTGTCGATATTTTCACTGCTTCTTCATTTAGAAAATCTGCTAAAATTTCCATGCGCGATTTCTTCGCCTCGGTGATCAATGGAAAACTGTAGTCCGACCACTTTGCTATGAGGACTGCAGGTAATTTTCAGAGTATTATTGACACAATATTTACTCCCTGTCACGTCGCGTTTCACCGCTTTTACAGCAAATATGAAGTTCTGTATTTTTATGGAAAATGTTACAATAT
The DNA here is from genome assembly GCA_030180105.1 of Hyles lineata. Taxonomy (NCBI): domain Eukaryota; kingdom Metazoa; phylum Arthropoda; class Insecta; order Lepidoptera; family Sphingidae; genus Hyles; species Hyles lineata. The sequence goes on from JARJEE010000041.1 coordinate 2,732,552, forward strand.
CCTTGTGATAATCTTGACTCATTGGATATAATTTCTTAATGTCTTGTATTATTTTTGAAATAATGACGTCGGCATTTCCAAATCGTAGCTCCAAAGTTGCCATTATTTTGTCCGGATCGGTGGCACTAATTAATAGAGCTGCTACGGCGTCCTTTGCGGGTCCACGAAGACATTTGCGTAGTCTCCAGAGATTTTCTTTTGTACTAAAGTTGCACACTTCCGTCGATTCTTCGTACGCATACTTGAATTGCAGCCACTCCATCGGGTCGCCGGAGAATATTGGCAGGTCTCGCGGCGTGCTTATGCGGCTCAGTAAGTTTGCGTTTGACATAGTGTTTGCTGACGTGGCGGCAAGGTCCTTAAGTGCGCTAGCTAGCAACTGAACTGTTCCATCTGAAGTACCTGGATACGGGGTTCCCAAATGACACAGCTCAGGTCGGGCGCAATTTGGCCGCCTTTTTGTAGACGTAGCGTTAGCAGGGTTGGCGGTAAGATCCTTAAGTGCGGCATCTGATACCTGAACTGGATTACATGTATCAGGGTTTAAAGTCCCTGATTCGCACAGCTTGCCCTCTTGGCGAACTTTGTAGTGGGCGGGCTGCAAATGCTCCAGTTCCGGTTGGCTGCTGTCTAACCACCTCTTCACTTCACTGTGCGTCTGTTCATATTGGGGTTCACTAGTTTCTTCTCGAAAATCAGCTATTTCTATTACCAATTTTTTGTCGACCAGCTCCATTTGAATTCTCGCCTTTTCTTCTGCGGCACGTAATTTCAGCACGGCTATTTGAGATCGCGTAGATGAAGATGTTTTCTTGGATGTACAACTTTCAGCTCTAGTTGTTCTGCGTACCTGAAGTGGCTGTTGTTCAGCCTTTACGCTTCCGGTTTTGTTCATTTTTGCTTGCGAAGTTGGCTTCTGTGGTGAGTTCTGTTGGCTGGTCGACGCTTCGTCTTTGCAGTTATTTTCGCGTTCCTTACGCGCGTTATTTCGCGTAATAACCATTAACGTTGCTGGTGGTATGCGGCGTATTCAATCCGGCTCGAAGGACCAATTTGTAAGGGATGAATATAAATGCAAGACTTTTTCATGACTTTATTGGCAATAGTAATAGTGATTACAAATATATAGGTAACGTGTTAACACTCTGGGAGAACGGTGTGGACTGTTTTGTGTGGTTCGGCGTGCGGCTGGCTCGGCGTAGCGGACTCCGCACGGTTCCTCCGCGGCGCTCCCGGTGTCAAGTGGCGCCGATCCTCGACGCGGCACCCCCTCAATCGTCCTCATGGGTTTCTATCGCTAACAATTATGTTGCCATCTGAGAATGCCCAGCGAGCCGTGCGAGCCGATTTAAAAGTTATGATGAATAAATCCATTAATTTTCCACCAGTAGTCTATATAGAGAAGCAGAAGTCACAGTACGCCAGCTCTACTTCCTAAGAGCATGTGTCTCGACCCACAAAACTACATTAAACTTTACAGAATACCCTTTAATTACTAAGTACTAAAAAAGAGAATTTTAATTCTAAAAATACATACATACATACATAATCATCACGCCTGTATCCCATAGGGGTAGGCAGAGACTATAGACCGCCACTTTGCTCGATCCTGACATACTACTTTCGCTTCATCCACTTTCATCAACGTCTTCATGCATTCTCGTCGGTTCAGGGTACTTTTGACCTGACCCTTGTTGAGGGTATCACCGATTTGGATGGTGTATGTTCGGTGAGGTCGACCCCTACCGACTCTTCCATCCACACTCGCATTATGTACTTGTTTCGTAATTCTCCTTTCATCCATCCTTTCTATATGACCAAACCATCGTAACATTCCTTTCTCAATTCTCGTCACTACATCCTCTTTCACTCCACAAGTTTTCATCACCACGCTATTTCGCCCTCTGTCACACATGCTTACACCACACATTCCCTTAATGATCTCATCTCTACTGCCCTAATCAGTGGCGTAACTACCCCATCGGGGGCCCGTGGCAAAATTCATCAAATGGGGCCCTTTGTAAATGTAAAAAAAATTACATTGTAGTTTCGTTTTTATGATTATATTTTAAAGTGCGTGGTGGCCTGTTGGACCAGGCGCAGCCGCCAACATGTTCACGGTGGTCGCGGGTTTGAATCCCAGGGCACACCTTTGACTTTTCGGAGTTATGTGTGTATGGATCGTCAATCACCATGCACTATGACGGTGATGGAAAGCATCGTGAGGAAATCGGAGCCATTTGCAAGTTTCTATGGTATGTAAAGTCCGCCATCCCCCACTGGGCCAGCGTGGTGGACTATAATTAATGGTTTAGCCAATCTCAATAGTACTTTGGATCGTAGGGGAGGCCCGTGCCCTGCAATGGCACTTATATGGGATTATACAGAAGAGCACAGAATCTTTTAATGACATGGCTTCATATTTGTCATTGGATTATGATCTAATATCATTGCATAAAATCTAAAAAGGTTTCTCTAATAATGATTAAAGAGTGTTTTTAACCGACTTCAAAAAAAGGACGAGGTTCTCAATTCGACTGTATGTTGCTTTTTGTAACTCCATTTTAATTTCTTTCTATCACATAGTACCGATAAACTTCACATAATTGGTCTGTTTTAGAAAAATCTTGAGTATCAAATATAATGGAGTTTTTGGACCCAAAACAGCAATTAGCCCTTTTTTGAGTTTTCGGACTTAAGTATTTTATCTGGCCCTTGGACTCATTTAACCATTTCTCTAAATTAGTATCACATTATGCTAGTATAGGTCTACCAGAATCTCATGGCATTTTGGGGAATTTGAATTTACACATTGCAACACTGGGGTAATTGGATGAACATATTTTGATACTTTCAATAATTGTAATTATTTTTTATTTCAAATTGACATTATTTTTTTAGTACAACTTTTTAAATAAATTACATAATGTTTTAAGTAAAAATATAAAGGTTATTTAAACATTATAATTACTTCAAAATTGTACTTTTAGATTAATAGCCAATTAAAATAGGCAAATAAGATTTTTTTCAGTTTTAAATTATAACATACATACGAGTCTTACGAGTATTTATAATATAGATGGAGCGCTGGTACTTTCAAAACGTAGATAAAATGATTATGAGTCGGTTTTATTTAAATAATTATTAGATTCGATAAATGTAATACGAAAGATGCAAGATTGTATAATAAAAACGTATAATTTTATTTCCAGTCTTCTTTATTTCATTAACACTTTAGTCAGAGCTTACTTCTAAATACTTTTCCCGTAAATCTTCTGATGAAGACGATGAAGATAAAGGAATAATAATAAACCGTTCCTTATCTAATATCCCTGGAAACTCCTGTAAATAGGTATTTAATGCATTACTGTTTAGTTTCAAAAAATGATATCAATATACGATAAAACACATACACATATCTAACACTAACCAAAAAAAATGAAGTATCAAAACTATTCACTCCGACTTACTTGTTAAGACGTTGATTTTAAAATCGACGATTTTGTTTAAATTTGACCAAATTATTCGCGGATCTAGCGATAAACCTTGTAAACAATGTGTCGCACTTGTGATTGTAGAACTAATTTGTACCTTTTCGCTAAGAAAGGATAGAAATCTTAAAATATTCACATCGAATGACATAACTCAAGTTTTGAATCAGCTGTTCGTCGATGGTATTGCCACATAAAAATCATTGTTTTTTTTTTAAATTTTATGCCATGAGATTCTGGTAGACCTATAACTGCTTTATTACTGCTATCTGCGCTTTCTCTATGGCCACAAAAAGGTATTTTTTTTAATTAAGTGAACTTTCGATGTTTCGTATCTCTTTAGCGCATTTAAAATGTATTTCTAGTCGTCATAACCCTCAACTCAAACATTCATCATCAGCCTTTTGCTGTTCACTGCTGGACATGGGCCTCCTTCAAATTTTTTTCACCCTGTCATCAGGTTGTCGCGTCCAGCATGTGGTAGTGACCTTTTCCAAATCGTCACTCCACTTAAGTGGCGGGCGTCCTACACTATGTTAGCCAAGACGCGGTTTTCACTCAAGAACACAAGACAAGATATGGCCAGCGCACTGCCACTTCAGATTGCTAAGTCTGTGTGCTATGTACGTTATATCTTTGTGTGTGTCTGTGTATGTTATAACTTTGGTTCTCTGTCCGATCAGCTCATTACGGATCTTATTTTCCAAAGAGACACCGCGCATAGCACGCTCCATAGCTCGCTGAGCGACCATAAGCCATTGGACCAGCCATGCTTTGAGAGCTCAGCACCGTAGGTACCGTAGGCTCTGGTAGGCACTTGTTGAAAACTATCATTTTCAAGCTTTTGGGAAAAAAGTGTTAGCTGACGAGAAGACTCGTAGCCTCTTTCTCAAAGTTTTTTCTACCTAGTTAAAGGGTAAGCCCCAGTTAAGTATATTTGGGAACAACAACGAGCTGGTGGCCACATAAAGCGAAAGTTTGGATCAAGGTGAGGGTGGATCATTACTTTGGTTTTGTCGAAGTAAATTTTTAGACCTATTCGCTGTGAGACTGAATCCAGACCGTCCATCATTTTTTGCAGCTCCTCCAGCGATTCCGCCATCAAGATTATATCGTCACCGAAACGTAGGGGCGTTTGTTTATTATTTTATTCGTTTATTTTTTAATTCTTGGCGCTGTCTCTTGTTAACCCAATGGTCTCTGGGTTTACAGTGAACCTTTCTCAATCACAAATCGTTTCACTTCATCATATTTGTTAGACTATAATGAAACAAAAATATAACATTTAAATCAAATACATGATGAAGAAATGTTTGTTATGTTTAAAATGTAGTCAATTGTTTATTATTAATAATTTCGTTATTAATGTTATATTCTTATCTGCTTACACCCTGTCGGGCTTGAACCTGAGGCCCTATCAAGCCAGGGATCTGTCGGGCCTGAGACCCTGTCAGACCAGGGCCTTGCCGGTCCGGGGGCCCCCTTAGGCCGGGGGCCCGTGGCATTTTGCGCACTTTGCCACCCTATTATTATTTTATACGCCACTGGCCCTAATATTACTTTCATGCTTCTTTTGCCATACCCAACTTTCACTACCATACATAAGCGTTGGAATTAACACTCCTCCATGGACAGCCAGTCGTGCCTTTTTGGAGACCTTCCGACTACCCATAAAGGAGTGTAGCGCACCATTCACTCGATTTCCTGCATTCACTCTTCTTTCAATATCGCTAACATGCTTTCCATCACTTGTGAAAACACAGCCCAAATATACAAATTCATTCACTTGTTCTACTTGCTCATTACCTATCATAATATCGCACTTTGTCATATTCTCTTCCCTTTCAAATACCATAACTTTCGTCTTACTCACATTTATTTTCATTCCTTTTCTCTCAAACGCTTCATGCATAATTGTCACCATATTTCTAAAACTGCCTTCAGTTATATCATGTTATGCAAAAAGTATATTATGCAATTCTTCGCATTTCCCTCGATTTACAGCAACGTCTCTAGACTATGCCATATAACCATAAAATGAATGTATTTCATTCCTTTTACTAATCTTAAACTCATTATCAATAATATTTACTTTTTGTTTTGTCTTTTATTAAAGCGTGTATTTTTAGTTTTTTTTAAACGAATTTAATTTAATTTTTAGAGGAGATACGGTCTGAATTTGACAAATTCAAAATATTCATTATGACCACTCAAATCAAATCTCTTAAAAGGATATTTGTACGTTTCTAGACGAAATTAAAATGGAAATATCTGAAACACGCGCTTATTTTAATGAACATATGGATGTTTTTGCCCTGAAACCGGATCGAGATTGTCCTATTAAATCAGGACAAATTATATTACTGGAACAAACCGTCGTTGATGCAAAGTTGTAACTTTACGACTTGGAACATGAGAACCTATGTAATGATGTTGTAATTACTGGCATCCCAGACATGAAAGGAGAAAACCCTATGCATCTAGCCTTACTACTGGGATCTAAAATAGGCATGGTGCTAAAGGAACGGGATGTTGTCGGAGCAGCAAGAGAAGGAGCTCCGCGTATTACTCAGAGTGATTCACCCAGGTCTCTACCTCGACGCATAGCCGTCCGCACTCACTCACTCAGTCATGACTCACTCAGTCATGTGTGTATTGATAGTCAATCACCACGCACTAAAAACGGTGAAGGAAAACATCGTGAGGAAACCTGCATACCATGGCGATTTATAAAAAAAACTATGGTATGTGAACGAGACCGCCTTCGAACAGCCTCGTTCAATTTAAGTTCGGGGGTGCTGGCTGCGTGGTAAATAATACCAGTGGTTAGATGATAGAAACTTTATTCGTACTGAAAAGTACGGTTTTTATTTACAATGTCGTGACGACACGTAGCTGCGGCACCGTGGCGATGAAGCTGGCTTGATCGGCGTGCAGGGTTCTCCCGGCAGCGATTCCACTTCTTGAAATACTTGCTGACTTGCTGACTACTTGCTGGCTTGCTGACTTCTTGATGTTTTCTTCACTGTAGGCCGGAACCGAACTGATTTGCCCAGATCGTAGATCTTCACGCACGCACGAGTTCCACGCAGGCATGGAACCGCACGTGGCGGAAACTAAACCAGGGCGTGTGCCCTCTGGTTGTGGTCTTCAGTGCAATCCGTGACGACGGATTGATCCTTGGTATTATCGATAATATATATCGATATATATATATATCGATATATATTATCTTGAATATATATATAATAAATAATAAATAACACCCAACAGTCACATACATAGAATCCTGATCCCACACTAAGATCGAGTCTTGTGTCGTGGGTATCAGGATCTACGAGAGACTTTTCGGTCTCACAAACACCCAGACACGAAAGAAATATTTGTGGGCTGCACAAACATTTCTCTCGGTGCGGGGATCGAACCCGTGGCTTCTCGTTTCACAGGCGGCGCCTAACCAACTGCGCTACGGAGGCTGTCAAAGATCGTGTATATACGATATATACGATCTTTGGCTTCACATTCTTGGGGTCGCTCTTGCGGTTCGAGCTGAAAAAGAGCTCGAGGATGTTCGATGAGGCCGCGTGTGTCGTCGAAGTGTGGGTATCCCCGGTGCCATCGCGATTCTTCTTGTCGTCTGGGCGATCTGGTCCCAGCCAGGTGGATCCCGTTGGGGAAGCCCGGCTAGGCGATCAGCGATCGGACGACGTAATCACGAGGCCCGCAGTTCAACCCGCTCCTTCAGGTGTTGTTAGCGGAATTGTCTTCCGCTAGGAGGTCACGTGGAAGTGCCGGCACAGGTTGTTCCGGCGGGCGAGCATAAAGCGGCGCCAGGTTCTGGAGATGAGGCCAGTCCGAGGCGTCAGCGCGTTTAAACATCTTCGTCGAGAGACGTTGAACGAAATCGTCCAGGCTCTCGATGCGGAGATCCCTCTGGATGGTTGAGTTTCTCACGTAACGCGGGGCGTTAACGATCTTTCGGAGCGTCTTGGACTGGACGACCCACAGTTTTCGACGTGCGGTAGCGCCAGTGAGCGCGTACCACGCGGGTGCTGCGTACGTGAGGCGTGATCGTATGTACTTGTACAGCTTGTACACAGATACCTTCACGTTCAGCGGGAGCCTCGAAGAGAAGACTGGGCGAAGTTTCACGGCAGCGATCTTCGTCTGGTAGGCGATGGTTTGGGCGTGTTTGTTCATGCGAAGATTCTTGTGAATGCTGATCCCGAGATATTTGGCTGAGGTAGCCCAGGGAATTCGTTGATCTTGCATCGTGATATGTAATGACCTCGTCGGGTTGTTCCTCGCTACGTGATGGGAACGCTTGATCATCAGAGCCTGTGTCTTTCCGACGTTCACTGTCAGCTTCCACTTGGAAAGCCAGGCAGGGAGTTCGTCCAGGTTGCGCTGGAGCTTGGTGATGGCGTGCTTCGGCGACACGGAGGATGTAGAGCGCTATGTAGTCCGCCTACAGCGCTAGGTGGACGTCTTCCCTCACAGGAATGTCGTCGGTGTAGCAAGAGTACAGGACCGGAGATAGGCAGCTTCCTTGAGGTACTCCGGCGGCGATGGTGCGCTCGCTGGAGAGTTTGCCCTCGATTATTACATGGAATCTTCTGTCTTCTAGGAATTACTGGATCACTCTGGTGATACGACGGGGCGAGTCGGACAGGGCTACCTTGTGTACAAGGCCGCGGTGCCAAACTCCGTCGAACGCTTTCTCCATATCCAAGAATACTGCGACAGTGTTTTCACGCCGAAGTTTGGCCATCGTGAAATCGTGCAGTACTCTGGTCAGTTGCAGCGTGGTGCTGTGGTCTGATCTGAATCCGAACTGTTCTTGTCGTGGTGTCAGGAACGGCACCAGACGTTCTAGCAGGAGTTTCTCGAACACCTTCGAGGTTGTCGACAGGAGTGTGATAGGTCTGTAGCTTTCCGGCTTCAGGGTGTTTTTGTTGGGCTTGGGCAGCATGATGACTCTGCCGGATTTCCACCGTTGAGGAAAGTGTCCCGTGCGCATGATACCGTTGAAGAGCCGCGTCATCGCGGCCACGGCGCCTTTTTGGTACGCGCTCATCAGCCCGTCCCAGAAAGACGCACAGCGGAGAGTCCAATCGGTGGCCCTCCGCAGAATCGTGAACGCCTCTAAAGGTATCAGGAATGCCCCGATCGAGAAAGAAAGAAAGAACTATTTTATTCATGACAGCACAGTATACAACACAATGCAGGGCAGAACACATAATGGATTAAAGACTAAGATGTTTATAAAGCATAGATGCGTTTGTCCGAGCTTTATAATGGCAAGACGTTTGGAAGGTAATTGCCTCACTTGCAATCAGTCACGCTTCAACCAGTGTCGCGGATACACGTTTCTCTGACTATTTGTATTCTCAAAACCAAATGCGGAAAAATAGATTAGAGTGATTTAAAATAATGTACAAATTATTCTGAAACTGTGAAACAAAAAAAAATATTTTATTTAGTGCGCAAGTACACACTAATTTAATTTTTTATTAAATAAAATTGATAATTTCGCTCTCGTGGCAACGTTTGACAGCTCTCGGCACGTGATCCCGTACTTCATGCTTGGTGCTACGTCACACGCGCTTTGGCCAATAACCGTGTGGCACTTATTGTTACGTAACTAGCGATGTCTATTCATCTTCTTCTAACTTATGTATTTAGCTTTTTCACTCTTTCTTCGAACCAATTTGAAATTACAATACGCATCGCGCCATTTTTTTGTGCCATTATGTTACTGTATGACGTGTCTATTTGTAAAACGTCATTGATTAAAGATAATTCGATTGGAAGTTAAACAACAAATAACAAGTAATATAACATAACTAATTAGAAACTATATTAAAAACGTGTGTCTGTATAGATCGCAGCCAATACTCCAGTGCTGTCATAAAAAGGTTACAGTTCAGCGTAATGCTGTGGAAGTATCCACAACGCTGATTTTCAACTCAAAACTCGTATGACGCACAGTTGGAACTCTTAATTCAACAAAAATATAGCAAAACACTAGAACAAAACTTAATATTACAAATAATAACAAAACTAAAGTACACGATTAATATTTTAAAAATAAAATAAATTAAAAATACATATATATATGTATTCAGAGTCAGACATTTAAATAGATTGCTGTTATCGCCCGACATGATGGTTTTAATAATCTATCAGTGCGCACGGCTGACGCTATTCCGGCAAGAAAAACAATTACGACGATACCAAAATTATTATTTCTCGGACAGATTCTACTGACAGATCACGTTGCCATGGGCAACCGATAACTTACCAGACGTCAATCAAGTCAGACTGTGTTGCTATTCCAATAAAACTAATGACCTATGCGATCTCTAACACGGCCATTCTGCAATGCAACGCGCTTTCGCATTGCTTCTCAACATCTGATCCAGGCTAGATGATCCAGCGCACAACGCACACACAAGCATATTATTTACAAACAGCTATAAACCTCACACACAAAGCTAAGCGTTTCGGGCTTCTTGCACCATAAACAGAATAAAGCAAAGCGTAACGACTTTCGACACTAAAAATATATAGGATAAAGCGAAAAAGCTTTCAATCCATAGATACATGTGCAAAGCGTAATGACTTTCAACAGAATAAAAACAGGATAAAGCGAAAAGCTTTCAATTCACAGAACACAAAAAAATATTCAATTCAGTACCGAACGTCAACTCGACTCAGTTTCTCTAGACTAACACTAGATCACCAACTACAAAAGGACGAATAGTGGCTTTATTAGAGTCATAACGAATTCTATCTTTCATCGCCTGCTTGTCCATTCTGCTCTTAGCCGTTTGTCTTATTTCAGACTAGCTGTGCCCGCGACTTCGTCCGCGTGAAATTTAACAAAAAATTAATTAGTTTATTTTGTTTCCTTTTTGGTTTTTGCATTTTTATTTTAATTATTGATTCGTTGGTGGGAGAAGTGGTTGGAGGCGCCCGACGTGACGGCCCAGTGGTCAGTGTTGTAAAAAAGCTCGAGTCGGCGCTTAAACGCTCGAGTCGACGCTCAAGCAGAATGCTCGTGCTCAAGTCGGGACTCGACTGAAGCGCTCGACGCTCGAGCAGTGGCTTGAGCACTGGACTCAGCGCTCGGCTCGAGCTTGAGCGCGCGATTAGATACCATAGCTAGGGAAACTATAAAAGTTGGTATAATTCAAATAAGAGAATTTCAGTTTTATTTTAAACGATATTTATATTATAATAGTAGAAAAATACTTATTTATTATTAGTATACAATATGCCATATGATCTACGCCATAAGGCCTAAATTAAATTACAATTGTGGTTTAGCTGAACTTGCTGTACAATTCCTGACTACCTAATGATCTTTTTAGCAACTAAGTTAAATTAAATACCTTCCTAAAATCATCACACACCTTTGCAACACTATAATTTTTTTAACCATGAGGAAAGACACATACTAGCCTATATATTTTCGTTACTAAGTCTGTTCCTTCTTTTAGTTATGATAAGGCCAGCTTTTGAAAATGCCACTTCGCTTGGCACACTCGTGCTTGGAACAGATAAAATTTCGAATGCCAGTTTAGTTAAGTTGGGCAATGTAGTTTGCTTATTTTTCCACCACAACATCACATCTGTGTTCTCAGGTTCAATGGATAAATTTAAATAACTATCAATCTCATCTAACGCGATGTCTAAGAAAGTTTTGATGCTGTTAAAAATGGTTTTCGTGGTATATTTCGTTAATCGTTCAATTAACGACGAAACGAAAAAATACGTATGTGTTTAAATCTTGTTCTTCATCCATTCCAACTGGTTTTATGCGAAAATAAGTTAAACTCTTTTATACCTTAGAGTATTTATAAATAAAAGGGTATACACTATTATTTTACGAAAAACTGTATTTACCACCCAAATATGGCCATAGGAAAAAAATAAAAAAAAAATTGACGCTTTTTTTTTGCAACTTTTTCTGTTGCATTGTGTATGAAGTCGCTTAAACTACCACCCGGCTTCGTTTTCGGTAGCAGTCTTGATATACCCTGTATAACGATATGTACTTGGACATTTTTATTTATTTTCACTTTACAAACAGACACTTCAATTTTATTTATGTGTATAGATAAGGCCAGCTTATACGACCAAAGTCAAAAGATAAGTAATACTCACCGTACCTACCGCCCCCCACAACTCCTAACATTTTTATTTATCACAATTTTTTCATCTATCCGTATTTAAAAACTACAACGCTTGAACGCTCGAGCGCATAACTCGAGCATGAAAGTCTAAGCTCTCAACGCTCGCAAGCCTTAAACGCTCAAGCGTTTAACGCTCGAGTCTAAAACGCTCCAAAGCGTCGACTCAGCGCTCGACGCTCGACTCTCAGCGCTCATTTTTACAACACTACCAGTGGTGGCGTGCGCGTGAGCTGCGCGCGGTACTGGACAGTACTTGGGCATTGCAACATTACTTAATTTTTCTAAAATAAATGTAGCCTAAGTTACTCCTTATCATATCAGCTACCTGACAATAAAAGTCCCGTCATAAAAGTCCGTCGGTCCAGCCATTTCAGAGATTAGCCGGAACAAACAGACAGACAGACAGAAAAAAAAAATCTAAGGTCATTTTCGTTATAGGTATCGTGTATATAACGATATGTAGTTGGACATTCTTTTTTATTTTCACTTTACAAACAGACACTTCAATTTTATTTATATGTATAGATGAGAAACATTGGCTAACTCAGTGATGAGGCGCACTTTGAGATAAAATATGGTGGGATACCGTGTGGCCTCGCCCCTTTATGTACATCCAGTCTTTTAAGTGCTTGGCGACACTGCTCAGTGGAATGTATATTCTTCCAATACTATTAAAGTTAAATCCGCATTCAATGGAGGGAGTCGGTGATCCAGCAGGGTTGATGGAGGTTGTAGAGAAGTAAGATGCAAATAGATTACATATCCCTGGTCCATCCGACACACTAGTCTTTTGTAGTATAATACGTTTCAAATAAGAATAGGAACGTCAATGACCTCTAGCTGTCAAATATCATACGAAAAGTATGGATAGCAACAAAAAAATATTTACGCATCAATTAAAAAAAATTTCACATAGTCCTATTCCTAAACATAAATTAGCTAAATAAATTGAAACAATTACAATATGTTATATGGAAAAATAAACAAGAATGTTTAGTCATAAATAGTTTGAAGAAATACAACTTTTTATTTATTTCATGGGCAATAATTCGGCAGAAAGTAACTATAGGACGACAATATTCATTCATTAAATTTTTTATGAAATATTAAAAATATTATTTTTATTCAACAAAAATATTATTTTAAGACATCTTGTTTTGCTCACCCTACCGAAATTGTGCGATTTGACAGCTATAATAAACCAATATGGCGCTAGGTCAGTCCTATTCTTATTTGAATCGCATTATACTACGTTCATTCTTTAGGTAAGTATACAAATATTTAGGATTTTTTTATGCTGTCCTCAACGTCGCTTATATAATAGGCGAGACGACAATATCAAAATATCAAATATTTTATGATTTTATGGGGAAATACATATTAGAAGGGTTTAAAACGATGTTTTAGTTTTAATCCAGAATTGAAGATTAACAAGATTTTCAATAAAATAAAACTACAAAATATAGCAATCGGCCATTTTGACAAAAACCCTAGTCAAGATGCATGACGTCACGCCTATGTAAACCTGCCATAAACATTACCAATTTCTTTATAAATTTGGAATGTGAACTTTACCGGGACCACTTATAGACTTTAGAATTCATTTTTATCAAACGAAATATGTTTTGTTTCGTCAACTTTCTTTGCTGCGCATAGACACAATGACATATTTACCTAGTAGTGACGTTATAACGGACGCCATGACACCTACTAGCTTTTTCTGGGCACTATTGAAAGATTATTAGAAAATTGGCTTAAAACTGTGTTAAACCTTTGTTAATTCTTGAAATATAGTTTATTTCGTATATAATAATTGTGTATCCATATTATAGAACATGATTTTAAAATAATTCGTCATGTCTATTACCAGCGGCCCGGCCCAGCTTCGCCCGGGTACAAATAGATTTCTGTACAATAATATGTACGTATTATTATCTATACATATAAATAAAATTGAAGTATCTGTTTTAAAAGTGAAAATAAAAAAAAAATGTCCACCTACATAGCGTTATATACACGATACCTGTGCCGAAAATGATCTTTAAAAAATGTTTGTCTGTCTGTCTGTCTATCTGTTTGTTCCGGCTAATTCTGAAATTACTGGACCGATTTTGACGGGACTTTCACTGAAAGATAGCTAATTTTTGCGGGAGTAACTTTTGAAAAACAAATTAGGGTTCCGCACAAAAAAATAAAAACCCTAAAATTTTGGGGATATTTTTTTAAATATGGTATTAAGACACACGGGTGGCTGAGTTCATTATGTTTATTCGAATTATTATGTTGCTATAAAATTATTTAGAGTTCCGTGGGTACGAAACATACCTCTAAAACAAAAAAAATCTCAATATCTTTTTATTTTTTTTTGGTTTTGTGAGGAAAAAATAAATAAAAGTTTATTATTATTATTATTATTTTTAGTATGGTATTATGACACGCGGGGGACTGAGTTCATTATGAAGGTGTAAAAAATATTTAGGGTTACGTGGGTGCAAACATCAATACATATAAATAAAATTGAAGTGTCTGTTTGTAAAGTGAAAATAAAAAAAAATGTCCAACTACATATCGTTATATACACGATACCTATAACGAAAATGACCTTAGATTTTTTTGTCTGTCTGTTTGTTCCGGCTAATCTAACCCAAAAAACGAAACAAAATAAACTAATTAACTTTTTTATTACATTTCACGCGGACGAAGTCGCGGGCACAGCTAGTTATACATATAAACCTTCCTATACAGGGTATCTCAAGACTGCTACCGAAAACGAAGCCGGGTGGTAGTTTTAGTGACTACAAACACAATGCAATAAAAAAATTTGCTAAGAAATGAGTCAATTTTTTTTTATCATTTTTTATATATCGTCATTTTTGGGTGGTAAATCCATAGTTTTTGCTAAAATAATAATATAAACTCTTTTATACTTTAGAGTCTTTATAAATAAAAGGGTATACACTATTATTTTAACACTAAGATAATCACATCGTAGCCGTTTAAAATTTTCAGGGTGTCTTTAGGATGCTTTAAGATTGAAAAGTTACCGACGATATCCTTCGTTTGCCTGTTTTATCCAATGATATGCTAAGTTTTCCGAATATCCTTAAATAACCGTTTTTATACTTTGTGTTCATTCAACAATTTCACTCAGAAATACTGATGTTTCTCATAAGACTTTAATACCATCTTATAGTGTATGTTTTCAAGTTAACAAAACCCTAATTTTGTTTTCCGCATGATCGATATTTATGGAGGAATCCAGTGTCAAAGTGGGATAGACTATTTTTACTTTGATTTACCATAGCTCGGCTCCAAATCATGCCACGTAAATCTCTAGTATATCAAATTAAACTCAATTAAATCATCTACGAGATTGTTACAATGATGTCATAAAAATAACACCACCCAAGTAAATTCACGGTATCAAAAATGAGTAAAAGTTTGCAACATTTTTTTTCTCGTTATTTTTCTTACGATTGCTTATCAACCAGGCATGTGATCAAAAAATAGAGCAAACATCTGAAAAATAGACACTCCAGGCTTCCAATTTCTGGTTTTGGAATTTCTTGACGATCAATTTTCTCTAAGATACAGACTCTCAAAAAACACCCAAAAAACTCGATAAAAAAAAATATCCTTTAATTTTTGTGAGTAGTGTATTTTGATATTGTCGTCATGCCTATTCCACCACGGTGTTCCCTGCCTGTCGTAGAAGGCGACTAAAGGGACCACTGGGATTACTGGGTGCTTTTGGGGGGCACCCTTACCTTAAAGTAATCCCGAGGCGAACGCCCGAAAAGGGCTAATGGGGACGCGTACGTGTCGCCCTGTTATGGACGGAGGGGGGGGCTATAGGTCTCCGAACTGCATAGGATGACTGCGGAATAGTACCAGGCGAATCACGCTAGCAGAGACCGGTAAAACACAACTATCGAAGACTTTCGATTTTCGGCACTGAGGTATTTTGGACGAGAAGACGTCGCGTAGATTTCCGAACGCTGCCCAACCGAGTTGGATTCGACGATTGACCTCTCTCTCGAAGTTGGACCTGCCCAACCGGACCACTTGTCCCAAAAAATTACCCAAAATACCCAATAGATTAGTATTTGGTCTTTATTATTTAACTTTATTAAAGTTTCTCTTTTACATTATTTCCTCATTTAATTGCTTATTCCGAATACATTACTAGGCAACACGATAAACAAAATGACAACTTCAAATTTCAATGTCATTTACTGTTGTTAATTTGTGAATGTTCTTTTCTGCGGTTATTTTACATTATTCAACATTGTCTCGTAATTTTCAGCGGGTATAGTGATATTCCAGAATGAGTTGTGTATTGTGTACTTGTAGAAATGTTTCGCATCCAGTATTTACCGTGAAATTACACAGGTAAGTCGATTGTTATAATTATTGTGAATATCTAGACAAAAAGTAATAAACATATGGGTATTTTATATATGAACTGTGAGATTAATGTGTCTCTCATCATTTATGACAATTTTTTTCTTATATATGTAAGCATAAAGATAAATGTGATTATTTGTATTGTAAATATTTTGTAAACAAAGAACTTTTCGGAGTCATGCTAAGATGTTTATAAAGCATAGATGCGTTGTCCGAGCTTTATAATGGCAAGACGTATTGGAGGTAATTGCCTCACGTGCAATCAGTCACGCTTCAACCAGTGGCGCGGATACACGCTTCTCTGACTATTTGTATTCTCAAAACCAATTGCGGAAAAATAGATTAGACTGATTTAAAATAACGTACAAATTATTCTGAAACTGTGAAACAAAATAAATATTTTATTTAGTGCGCAAGTACACACAATTTTTTTTTATTTGTGAAATAAAATTATTAAATTCGCTCTCATGGCGACGTTTGACAACTCTCGCCACGTCATCCCGTACTTGATGCTTGGTGCTACGTCACACGCGCTTTAGCCAATAACAGTGCGGCACTTATTGTTACGTAACTAGCGATGTCTATTCATCGCGTTTCATCGCATCGCGCCATTTTTTTGTGCCATTATGTTAGTGTATGACGCGTCTATTTGTAAAACGTCATTGGAGTCATGTGTGTATTGATATAGTTCAGTCAATATGTAAATTGCCCTCCGAATAAAAACCTACCGTTATTTAACATAATGAATCGTTAGGAGGGCATGTCAAGAGGTCACAGAAAAATTAAAAAGGTCGCGCTGTTTGCTGATTTCGAGAAATTCAAAAAAATGAATTCAAAAAAATTGAAATGATTTTTTTCTTGGAAACTATTGGTTTTACGAAAAAGTTTTTTAAATAAAAAATGGAGCAGGCATTACGATTGACATTAGAGTGACGTCATCCGGCTTGAAATAGAAAAAGTAGAAGGCGCTAATGGATCAAAAAAGTGTTCCAACGCTATTTTCGATAGGAAAAAGGGATTATCTATACATATAAATAAAATTGAAGTGTCTGTTTTAAAAGTGAAAATAAAAAATAAATGTCCAATATCGTTATATGCACGATACCTGTGCCGAAAATGATCTTTAAACAATTTTTGTCTGTCTGTCTGTCTGTTTGTTCCGGCTAATCTCTGAAATTACTGGATCGATTTTGCCGGGACTTTTTTTTGTCAGGTAGCTAATATAATAAGGAGTAACTTAGGCTACATTTATTTTAGAAAAATAAAGTCCAAGTGTCTAGTACCGCGCGCAGTTCACGCGCATGCTACCATTCGGCCGTCACATCATCAATATCACAATTACAAAATATTGTATTTAAAGAAATTTAACAATAAATGATAATATAAATAAATATAACGGGACGGGAAATATAGTCGACGGCGCGCGGGAAAAATATAGTTAGTACGCGAAATAATATGTTGTTGCCAAATCAATACTGGACTCAAAAGCTATCTGCACCCGGGCGAAGCCGGGTCCGACCGCTAGTTTTATAATAATGTAAATTATAAAGTTGTTTATCACAAAATTAGCTACAACTTTTATTTCAACAATTTTTTTATAAAACTTACCGTTTTCGAGCTGGAACTTGTCGAAGTGTACAAATTGTACATTATGTACCGTGCCGTTGCACAGTTGACAGTACTCATGCCATTCAGTTGTTTTTTTTTTTTTTTTTAATTTAAATGAAATAGCAGTAAGTAATTGTTTTCTAATTTATCTATGTTTTGCATCACATTTATATCTTTCTTTTGAAACAAACACATTTATTCGACAATATTGTTTTTTTTCATATAGTTAACTAAAAGTTATAGTTAGTTATAGTTAAATAATTGATAATACAATAGTTCATACTGTTGCGGCATCTCTTCCAATTTTTGACCGACTTCAAAAGAGGAGGTAATCAATTCGACTGAATTTTTTTTTTTTTGTTTTTTTTGTTTTTTTTTTTTTTTTTTATTGCTATGAATGGCGAGACGAGCATGCCGTTCGCCTGATGGTAAGCGATACGACCGCTCATGAACAGTAGCAAAACCAAACAACACCTTGAATTACAAAGCAATGCTTGGCATTCCACTGCGCTCGCCACCCTGAGACATAAGATGTTAAGTCTCAATATGTCCAGTAGTTACTCTGGCTACAATGCCCTTCAACCCGAAACACAACAGTGCGTTTACACTGCTGTTTGACGGGAGAAATAGACACTGCGGTGGTACCCACCCAGATGGCCTCTCACATATGAGAGACCTACCACCAGTGAAATTTTTGAAAATTTTTGAAAAAAATTTGTATGTTTGTTACCCGATTTCGCCGGCAATTAGGAACCGATTTTAAAAATTTCTTTTTTGTTGGAAAGCATGACGTACAAGGTTGGTCCCATAAAAAAATGGCGAAGACCTGATGAATATCTTCGAATCTGCCGACCAGAACTCCTCAAAATTAAACAGTCCAGCATTAATTCTTTTTGCGTTAGATTAAATATAAGTATATTATTACAAAGGGTGGGTGAAAATGTGAAAAGGGTGGGGGTGGGGGGTAGAAAATAGGTACAATTGTAATTACTCAATATCTCCGGCAGTACTTAATCGATTTAAAAAATAACTTTTTTGTCAAATAGTATTATATATTAGGTTGGACAAAAAAAGATATTGTGAAGACCTGATGAATATCTTTGGACCTGAAGGACGGAACTCCTCAAAATTTAATAGTACAGCAATAATTCTTTTTACATTAGGTTCAGTATAAGTGTATTACTACAAAGAGGGAATAGAAAGGGGCGTGGGAAAGGGGGGAGGATATATACAAATATCAATACTTAATATCTGCGCCAGTAAAAAACTGATTTTAAATAACTTTTCTTCGGAACTGATATGTAATGTTGGTTACATAAAATATGGTGAAGTAAGTACTTATCTGGAGAGCAGAACTCTTCAAACTGGGCAGAAACGCAATGATTTTTCGTCCATTAAGTTCAGTATAAGTGTTTTATTAAAAAAAGGAAGTGAAGACGGCGTAGAGGTGAGAAGGTGACTAATGATTACCACGCATAGATGTAGTCAATATATCTGGAAGGTTGAGCCGATTTTAGTGATTTTTTTTATCATAAAAACGAAATGACAGGTGGCTACATAAAAAGAATCATAAAATCGAATAATTATCTTCGGATCCGAATACCTATTATTAATTTTTGATTCTGAAAATATAAAGGATCACAATGATTAATTTTTATATACATTAATTTCAGTTTTTATTATATGATCGCCTTTGTCATCATTACAATGCTTATGAAAACTAAAAAGTAAAAAATAAAATAATTTAATTAAAAATTAAAAGACCGACTTCAAAGTGCACTACAAAATAATAAATAATATATATTTCATTGTGCTAGTACACATTGATTAATTTTCTTAGTGACTTGACTAGCCAACAAATCTTAAATACGTAATATTTTGAAGGCGGGTCGCCAAGTGACGAACACGACGACTTACACTTAAAT
The DNA here is from genome assembly GCA_030180105.1 of Hyles lineata. NCBI lineage: Eukaryota > Metazoa > Arthropoda > Insecta > Lepidoptera > Sphingidae > Hyles > Hyles lineata. The sequence continues at coordinate 2,752,184 of JARJEE010000041.1, forward strand.
TAAATTTGTGTACAACATCCTAGCGAAAGCACGCAAGTTTTACACACAATATAATTTGCCTAAACGTATTTTATCACGCATTTTCTTTCCAAAAGGGGTAGGCAGATATTCTCCTGGTATCAACCAGGACACCCACGTTACGCCTTGTGTGTTTTGTCTCTCGGTGTGTTAGTGGGCGAGTCTATCGCCATATCGGGTACAAATTCTAGAGTCCGTCCTGATAACTAATAGAAAAATCGAATATTACTTTGCCCGTCCTTAATATATCAGCTCTTAATAAACACTGTTGAGCATCGGACTTATCTGCAATCGAGGGAAAGATACAAACTTGACTACTTCCCTTTCTTATATTTTCCTCACCATGATTCCTATCACTGCTTAGTAATTGTCTATAAATATAAAAGTGACTCCAATAAGTCAAAGGCGTACCATGGAATTATAACTCTTGAGCACTGTATCTTTTATCGTATCCAATTCATTATAATTAGACCACACATATGTCACATAATAATTCTATTAAAATCTCAACAATGTACACGTAGGATCAATATGTTAAATTAATTTGTTTCTAATTTATATATGGAACTTACTGAGCGCTAACGGTACAGGATGTACAAGTAGATAATGTCAAATTGTGTTACATTTACTTAAATTTGTTCTTGTTCGGCACTTGGCGACCCGCCTTCAAAATATTACGTATTTAAGATTTGTTGGCTAGTCAAGTCACTAAGAAAATTAATCAATGTGTACTAGCACAATGAAATATATATTATTTATTATTTTGTAGTGCACTTTGAAGTCGGTCTTTTAATTTTTAATTAAATTATTTTATTATAGTTTAAGTTAAGTATTTATAAAAGTTACACTACACATACTATATTTTTAATATCAATTAACTAAATAAGCACATGTTATGATAATTCCTGCAGGCGCTTCTTTCTAAGTAGCCCACTGTGCAACTGTCATTTTTTACCGTTTGAACCGTTGTCGTTGCTGTTTCATTTTTTAAATATTCCTGAGCCGCTCCCTCAAAGTTGCGAAAATTATCCCCACACTATTGTACTATCCTTATCCAATTAAATCTATATATTAATACGTGATGCAAAAACTTTGGATCCCTTTTTACGAAAATTGCGCGGACGCAGGAGCATACAATTTGGCACACTTATAGTTTATGTGTAGGAGAAGTGGAGAATGCTAATATTTTTCAATAATAATGCTTATAAAGTACATTAAATCAAAAAAAAAAAATGGTTGCCTGTAAAGTCGGTTTTACGGGCGAAGATTTTACGTGACAACGTCTTTTTCTCGGTAGAATATTTATTGATATGAATATAATTAAATTAATCACTCAACTATAATTAGATCATAGTTGAGTGGGAGAGAGACGCAAGGCATTCGGCGGGCCTCTCTCTCGTTCGGTGACTCATCGTAACGTTACCGAGCGTTACACTTTTTCATAAGTGACTCCCAGCCGCAACCTAATTTAAGACGTTGTCACGTCAAAATAAAACATTACACACACTGCCATGCATTTCACACACACATACTCTGTGGTCAAATTGTTTCTATTGTGTTTGTCAAACATTTAATGTCCATACCGTTGATACGGTAAACTCATCCCTCAAATTAAATAACGTATTTAAATAAAGGGTTCGAATCAACAACATATATCCGCAATATTAGATTAATGGCGTATTTTAAATTTTAAAGATGTAAATTAATGACAGTAATGAAAAGTGATTGTCATTTAAATTGGTTGTCAAATATTTATGCATGCGTTCAGAAATTTATTTTGTGTAAACTGTGGTGTAAACTAAGGAGAATATATCAAGCTACTTAAATATAGACAATGAAATAAATAATGTTCACACGCAAGAAGTTATGCTTACTCCTTTTCAAGATCGAATGTAATTTTTTTCACGAATTTTTACAGTGGCCTTTCCTTCGCTATAATTCACTGATAGAAATGTATATCGTATCGGAATGGGATAGGTTATATTATACCTAAAGGGAGTGAAAAAGGGTTGAAATATTATGTCAAAGAAAATCGAAACCACTGAATTTATTTCTATGAAAATTTATATTTTAACTCAATTACTAATAAAAAGCATTGTGGGGCTGAAATAAGGCAAAGAATATTTGATGGACAATCTAAATCGCTAAAGTTTTTAATGTCAAAAATTCATAAGGCAATATTTTTGTATATGGAGAGACGGGATATAGATAATAGAGTGGAAGTTACGGGAGAAGGCTGGGATAGCTGAAAGATTTGATAGGACGAATTGACATTAAAAACTTTAGCGATTTAGATTGTCCATCAAATATTCTTTGCCTTATTTCAGCCCCACAATGCTTTTTATTAGTAATTGAGTTAAAATATAAATTTTCATAGAAATAAATTCAGTGGTTTCGATTTTCTTTGACATAATATTTCAACCCTTTTTCACTCCCTTTAGGTATAATATAACCTATCCCATTCCGATACGATATACATTTCTATCAGTGAATTATAGCGAAGGAAAGGCCACTGTAAAAATTCGTGAAAAAAATTACATTCGATCTTGAAAAGGAGTAAGCATAACTTCTTGCGTGTGAACATTATTTATTTCATTGTCTATATTTAAGTAGCTTGATATATTCTCCTTAGTTTACACCACAGTTTACACAAAATAAATTTCTGAACGCATGCATAAATATTTGACAACCAATTTAAATGACAATCACTTTTCATTACTGTCATTAATTTACATCTTTAAAATTTAAAATACGCCATTAATCTAATATTGCGGATATATGTTGTTGATTCGAACCCTTTATTTAAATACGTTATTTAATTTGAGGGATGAGTTTACCGTATCAACGGTATGAACATTAAATGTTTGACAAACACAATAGAAACAATTTGACCACAGAGTATGTGTGTGTGAAATGCATGGCAGTGTGTGTAATGTTTTATTTTGACGTGACAACGTCTTAAATTAGGTTGCGGCTGGGAGTCACTTATGAAAAAGTGTAACGCCCGGTAACGTTACGATGAGTCACCGAACGAGAGAGAGGCCCGCCGAATGCCTTGCGTCTCTCTCCCACTCAACTATGATCTAATTATAGTTGAGTGATTAATTTAATTATATTCATATCAATAAATATTCTACCGAGAAAAAGACGTTGTCACGTAAAATCTTCGTCCGTAAAACCGACTTTACAGGCAACCATTTTTTTTTTTTGATTTAATGTACTTTATAAGCATTATTATTGAAAAATATTAGCATTCTCCACTTCTCCTACACATAAACTATAAGTGTGCCAAATTTTATGCTCCTGCGTCCGCGCAATTTTCGTAAAAAGGGATCCAAAGTTTTTGCATCACGTATTAATATATAGATTTAATTAGATAAGGATAGTACAATAGTGTGGGGATAATTTTCGCAACTTTGAGGGAGCGGCTCAGGAATATTTAAAAAATGAAACAGCAACGACAACGGTTCAAACGGTAAAAAATGACAGTTGCACAGTGGGCTACTTAGAAAGAAGCGCCTGCAGGAATTATCATAACATGTGCTTATTTAGTTAATTGATATTAAAAATATAGTATGTGTAGTGTAACTTTTATAAATACTTAACTTAAACTATAAAAATTGGAAGAGATGCCGCAACAGTATGAACTATTGTATTATCAATTATTTAACTATAACTAACTATAACTTTTAGTTAACTATATGAAAAAAAACAATATTGTCGAATAAATGTGTTTGTTTCAAAAGAAAGATATAAATGTGATGCAAAACATAGATAAATTAGAAAACAATTACTTACTGCTATTTCATTTAAATTAAAAAAAAAATAAAAACTGAATGGCATGAGTACTGTCAACTGTGCAACGGCACGGTACATAATGTACAATTTGTACACTTCGACAAGTTCCAGCTCGAAAACGGTAAGTTTTATAAAAAAATTGTTGAAATAAAAGTTGTAGCTAATTTTGTGATAAACAACTTTATAATTTACATTATTATAAAACTAGCGGTCGGACCCGGCTTCGCCCGGGTGCAGATAGCTTTTGAGTCCAGTATTGATTTGGCAACAACATATTATTTCGCGTACTAACTATATTTTTCCCGCGCGCCGTCGACTATATTTCCCGTCCCGTTATATTTATTTATATTATCATTTATTGTTAAATTTCTTTAAATACAATATTTTGTAATTGTGATATTGATGATGTGACGGCCGAATGGTAGCATGCGCGTGAACTGCGCGCGGTACTAGACACTTGGACTTTATTTTTCTAAAATAAATGTAGCCTAAGTTACTCCTTATTATATTAGCTACCTGACAAAAAAAAGTCCCGGCAAAATCGATCCAGTAATTTCAGAGATTAGCCGGAACAAACAGACAGACAGACAGACAAAAATTGTTTAAAGATCATTTTCGGCACAGGTATCGTGCATATAACGATATTGGACATTTATTTTTTATTTTCACTTTTAAAACAGACACTTCAATTTTATTTATATGTATAGATAATCCCTTTTTCCTATCGAAAATAGCGTTGGAACACTTTTTTGATCCATTAGCGCCTTCTACTTTTTCTATTTCAAGCCGGATGACGTCACTCTAATGTCAATCGTAATGCCTGCTCCATTTTTTATTTAAAAAACTTTTTCGTAAAACCAATAGTTTCCAAGAAAAAAATCATTTCAATTTTTTTGAATTCATTTTTTTGAATTTCTCGAAATCAGCAAACAGCGCGACCTTTTTAATTTTTCTGTGACCTCTTGACATGCCCTCCTAACGATTCATTATGTTAAATAACGGTAGGTTTTTATTCGGAGGGCAATTTACATATTGACTGAACTATATCAATACACACATGACTCCAATGACGTTTTACAAATAGACGCGTCATACACTAACATAATGGCACAAAAAAATGGCGCGATGCGATGAAACGCGATGAATAGACATCGCTAGTTACGTAACAATAAGTGCCGCACTGTTATTGGCTAAAGCGCGTGTGACGTAGCACCAAGCATCAAGTACGGGATGACGTGGCGAGAGTTGTCAAACGTCGCCATGAGAGCGAATTTAATAATTTTATTTCACAAATAAAAAAAAATTGTGTGTACTTGCGCACTAAATAAAATATTTATTTTGTTTCACAGTTTCAGAATAATTTGTACGTTATTTTAAATCAGTCTAATCTATTTTTCCGCAATTGGTTTTGAGAATACAAATAGTCAGAGAAGCGTGTATCCGCGCCACTGGTTGAAGCGTGACTGATTGCACGTGAGGCAATTACCTCCAATACGTCTTGCCATTATAAAGCTCGGACAACGCATCTATGCTTTATAAACATCTTAGCATGACTCCGAAAAGTTCTTTGTTTACAAAATATTTACAATACAAATAATCACATTTATCTTTATGCTTACATATATAAGAAAAAAATTGTCATAAATGATGAGAGACAGGCCCATCTCGCTCCTGAGCCATGTCTATAAGTTGTTTTCAAGGGTCATCACAAATCGTCTCGAACGCAGGTTTGATGACTTCCAGCCTCCCGAACAAGCCGGTTTCCGAAAAGGCTTTAGTACCATAGACCACATCCATACGCTACGGCAGGTTATACAAAAAACCGAGGAGTATAACTTGCCGCTTTGTTTAGCGTTTGTGGACTATGAGAAAGCCTTTGATTCGATCGAGACCTGGGCAGTGCTACAGTCTCTTCAGCGGTGCCACATAGACTATCGGTACATCGAAGTGCTGAGGTGTATATACAACAACGCCACCATGTCGGTCCGAGTACAGGATCAGAGCACGAAGGCTATTCCACTACAGAGAGGCGTGAGACAGGGAGATGTCATATCTCCGAAACTGTTCACTGCCGCGCTGGAAAATTCCTTCAAGCTTTTGCAGTGGAAAGGATTCGGCATCAACATCAACGGCGAGTATATTACTCACCTTCGATTTGCCGACGATATTGTAGTCTTGGCAGAATCGCTGGAAGACCTTAGCACTATGCTCGAAGACCTTAATCGAGTCTCCCAACAGGTGGGTCTTAAAATGAACATGGATAAAACGAAGATCATGTCGAATATCCATGTTGTGCCCACCCCCATTGGAGTTGGGGGCTCGACTCTCGAAGTTGTTGACGAATATGTCTATTTAGGACAAGTGGTCCGATTAGGCAGGTCCAACTTCGAGAGAGAGGTCAATCGGCGAATCCAACTCGGTTGGGCAGCGTTCGGGAAACTTCGCGACGTCTTCTCGTCCAAAATACCTCAGTGCCTAAAATCGAAAGTCTTCGATAGTTGTGTGTTACCAGTGATGACATACGGCACCGAGACGTGGCCTCTCACTGTGGGCCTCATTAAAAGGCTCAAAGTCACTCAACGAGCCATGGAGCGGGCTATGCTCGGAGTTTCCCTACGAGATCGAATCAGAAATGAGGAGATCCGTAGGAGAACCAAGGTTACCGACATAGCCCATAGGATTGGCAAGTTGAAGTGGCAGTGGGCCGGGCACATAGCTCGTAGAACCGATGGCCGTTGGGGCCGAAAGGTTCTCGAGTGGAGGCCACGTACAGGCAAGCGAAGTGTCGGACGCCCGCCTACAAGGTGGACGGACGATCTGACTAAGGTCGCAGGAAGTCGCTGGATGCAGGCCGCTTCCAACAGGTCATTGTGGAGATCCTTGGGGGAGGCCTATGTTCAGCAGTGGACTTCCTGTGGCTGATATGATGATGATGATGATGAGAGACACATTAATCTCACAGTTCATATATAAAATACCCATATGTTTATTACTTTTTGTCTAGATATTCACAATAATTATAACAATCGACTTACCTGTGTAATTTCACGGTAAATACTGGATGCGAAACATTTCTACAAGTACACAATACACAACTCATTCTGGAATATCACTATACCCGCTGAAAATTACGAGACAATGTTGAATAATGTAAAATAACCGCAGAAAAGAACATTCACAAATTAACAACAGTAAATGACATTGAAATTTGAAGTTGTCATTTTGTTTATCGTGTTGCCTAGTAATGTATTCGGAATAAGCAATTAAATGAGGAAATAATGTAAAAGAGAAACTTTAATAAAGTTAAATAATAAAGACCAAATACTAATCTATTGGGTATTTTGGGTAATTTTTTGGGACAAGTGGTCCGGTTGGGCAGGTCCAACTTCGAGAGAGAGGTCAATCGTCGAATCCAACTCGGTTGGGCAGCGTTCGGAAATCTACGCGACGTCTTCTCGTCCAAAATACCTCAGTGCCGAAAATCGAAAGTCTTCGATAGTTGTGTTTTACCGGTCTCTGCTAGCGTGATTCGCCTGGTACTATTCCGCAGTCATCCTATGCAGTTCGGAGACCTATAGCCCCCCCCTCCGTCCATAACAGGGCGACACGTACGCGTCCCCATTAGCCCTTTTCGGGCGTTCGCCTCGGGATTACTTTAAGGTAAGGGTGCCCCCCAAAAGCACCCAGTAATCCCAGTGGTCCCTTTAGTCGCCTTCTACGACAGGCAGGGAACACCGTGGTGGAATAGGCATGACGACAATATCAAAATACATATCAAATATTTTATCATGTTAGGGGGAAATACATATTAGAAGGGTTTAAAACGATGTTTTAATTTTTATCCAGAATTGAAGATTAACAAGATTTTCAATAAAATAAAAGTACAAAATATAGCAATCGGCCATTTTGACAGAAACGCTAACCTGCCGTAAACATTACCAATTTCTTTAGAAATGTGGAATGTGAACTTTACCGGAACCACTTATAGACTTTAGAATTCATTTTTATCAAACGAAATATGTTTTGTTTCGTTAACTTCCTTCGCTGCGCATAGACACAATGACATGTTTACCTAGGGGTGACGTTATAACGGACGCCATGACACCTACTAGCTTTTTCTGTGCACTATTGAAATATGATTAGAAAAATGGCTTAAAACTGTGTTAAACCTTTGTTAATTCTTGAAATATAGATTTTTTCGTATATAATAAATGTGTATCCATATTATAAAACATGATTTAAAAATAATTCGTCATGCCTATTCTTTTCGCCCCCTTGCCTCAGGGCGGGCTCACTTATGTCACCTGGAAAGGGTGTATGAAGTTTTTATTTATTTGTATCTGTATAGATACTCTTTGCAAATAAATAAAAGTAATTCACAGAAGCGCGTGGTTGCCCGTTAGTAGCGTACCAGACGCGACTGCCAACATGTTCACGGTGGTCGCGTGTTCGAAGCCTAACCACTTTCAATCGTATTCTCGATTGCAGAGGAGGCCCGTGCCCTGCAGTTAGTGTTGCCAGGTTTAGTTTTTGAAAATTCGGGACAGGACATTAAAAAAAGCGGGATTATAAGTTCTTCAGCGGGACACCTATTAAAGAAGAGGAAAGTATATATTTTTTTGCTTTCACACATTATTACTCTCCCTCTTTCTAGTAGCATATACTTATCACATCGAAAAACGTCGCGTCTCTGGAGGTTCTCAAAGACAATAGCCGTTTTTGGTTATTATTATAATAATTGAAGCGCAGCTCAACCAGACCAAGTACCATCTCGAGGCTTCAATTCATGAGGCGCCATGGATTTATACCATGCATACATACACAAATTGACGCCTTTCTTCCAAAAGGAATAAGCAGAGGTTTCTTAACTTACTCCAAATATTTAAAAAAAATTGCATTTTCCTCTAGCGTTTGCTATGGGTCTTCATCGAGTTATTCCTTAAATTCTCAGACTCTAACTTTTTCGATTTACCAGAGCGATCGTTATTTCCAAGATGAAAATTGATATTTTCCGACACGCCTTTACACATGAATTCTGACAAATTATGCTCGCTATTATGCTCGTAGAGAATTAAGTGAAGTTAAGATGCGTTTTTCTTTTAAATTACATCTACATGTACATGTCGTAAAGTAAAATTCGCCAGAAATACTCTCTAAGCGGTATGAAACTTGAAATTGTTACGAAGGAATTTTCATTGGAGCTAGCTAATATTCACGAAGACATACGTTCACTAACAGTATTTCCTTGCACATGTGTTACCATCTAAAATAAGAAAGCTAGGAATTCGTGAACAAACCGCGAGAACTTATTCAAAGTCCTGTATTTTTTTTTTGGAGTCAGCATATGGAAACAACTTTAGATACTAAGTAGGTTAATAATTGTACGAAAACGCTAATACAGTACGGATTATAAATAAAAGTGTATAATATTTAGTTTTTTATTTGTTCTGAGAGGGGTGGTCAAAAAGCGAGACATTTGGCGTCCCGCCGAAGGTTCAATCGGGACGCGTCACCAAACCCCTGAAAAGCGGGACGTCCCGCGTAAAGCGGGACACCTGGCAACACTACCTGCAGTGGAACGTATATGCGCTGATACTGATACAGATACCACCATTTTAGGTTATTGCTTTGTAATTCAAGATGTTGTTTGGTTTTGCTACTGTTTATGAGCGGTCGTATCGCTTACCATCAGGTGTACGGCATGCTCGACTCGCTATTCAATGCAATAAAAAAAAAACAGCCGCGTCTACTCCGTTTACCTACAGGCTACCACGAACTTGGGCACGCAAAATGGTGGTGTAGTAGTTAATATAATATATTATACAACGTGCTAGCTAGTCGAATTAACTATTTAAGGAGGTCACCTAGTAGTCGTCTTTTTTATGTTTAACTTTAATTAACATCCGAATTCAATGAGTGTTTTTTATAAGCTCTTTGCAAGTCTATTAACGAAACGAGCCAGTATTTTTTCTTGCACAGCGGTTGAACACAATATATAAAATCAAATAAAACTTCGTATAAGAGATTAAGTAGTTGACCATTTAAAAACTAGTAGATGACCATATTTTGCATCAGTAGTTAAACATTCACATTCTTAAGTTTTAATTGGATTATTTGTAAAATAAGAAGCAAATCAAGACTTTTTCTTTTTTTGACTTGTTTTTGATGAATTTCTTTGTAAGTGTTATTCTTTGTACAACGAGTTTTTGCAGAGGTTCTTATGAGTGTTTTTATTTAAGAAGACGAACATCCTTTACAGCCGATAGAATTGCACCTTCAGTATAATTTAAGAATGCTCCCTTTTCCCAGATATCTACCAGGTGAAAAAATGGTTTTAGTAATCAGTTACTAAAACCATTTTTTGATCAGTCGTACCTTACAATAAAGATAGTCAACTTCAATAATAATAATAAATTAAACAATATTAACTTATTGTATAAGTAATATAATTCATATGTTATTGTGTACATTATATTTACATGATACAGATTTCCATCAGAAATTAACCATTCTGGTCAATTACTAGAAAATCATGGTAAAACGGAATCAGTAGTGGACAACCCACACATCTCAATCTTGTAAACAAATTTTCGTATTTTAAATACCCTGTTACCTTAATTAATCCTAAACGAATGAGTAAAACAAAACACTTACCATCAACAAGGTGACAAAGTTGTTAATATTTAAGTTCAAACTTTTTCAATCCTTAAGAAAATTGTTATAAAAAAACGAATAATAGATTTATATACGAAAAAATGAACGTGTAGTTTGTGCGCTTCGTTGACCTGAGGGTAGCACTGACTACTTAATATGGAATTCGTTTTAAAATATTCTACGAATTCTTATTTTATAGGTTATGTGCATTAGTGGTCAACTACTAGTACATGGTCCATTACTAGTGACCTTACCTTATTTGTTATATGACCGTATTTTTACGGGTTTTTCTATTGAAAACATTTTCGGATACTGAATTTGAAACAGATAAACTAGGAAATGGCGCGCCGCACGGCAAAGCAAGTTGCAACACGATTCTTCCATAAAAAACACCCGGCGCCCAAGCTCCACCCCTTTCTTTTGTTTTGTCGACAAGACGCAATCCCGCGCATCCCGCTCCACCCGGCGCGGCGCAAACAGTAAACGCAAAAACGTCGCTTCTTCCGCATGCCTGTAATTACTCACGCCGCGCCGCCCGCACCGACGCGTATTGATGAATAGATTTCGTATTGATAGCCCCGCGTTTGATAAGTGCTGTGTCAATAGTTACGTGAATATGTCTTACCAATACTCAAGTAGACACTTTAGTGATAAATAAGTGGATCGATCCTTAAAACTCCGTCCGTGTGGTGCTTGGCCGGCCTGCTCTCTCGATCTCACACTGTTAGACTTTTATTTGCGGAGTGTAGTGAGAAGACTCGGATACGCCACTAGGAAAGAATTAAGGGTGCGTATTGCAAATGTTTTTTTATTTAATTAAAAATTACTCACTTGTATTAAACTGCATCAAAGACAATATGCGTAAACATGCCGAACTATGCATTACGCGAGGAGGTGCTCATTTTGAGTAACTGTGAAGATTTGTTTAAGTGCGTAAATATAACATAACCAAAAAAAAATCGTTTTTAATAAGTATGATTCCATTGTTTTCATGCGCTCAAAATACTAAGGTGCATAATTGTTTTTCCATCATAACCTGGTAAGAACTTACATAACACATAGGTATTTTTGCCTGTCTTGAGCCATGTTGGAAATATGAAAGCAAATCGGATCATATCTAAAGATTGTTTCCTATATGCAATGACCAACAAGATAGGTAACACAAGAAGCACGGAAGAAGTTAGCGCAAGTGTACCCACATGTAAGGAGACTTTTTAGGAAAAAAGAATTGATATTTACTCTGCCATTTGCCATTATTGTTTTTAGCGCATATTTTATTAGTTATATGCTCTCACTTGTCATGTTTTTGAATAGATAATTGGAATAAAATACACACTGTATGTATTAATAAATATATAAAAAAATCCTTGACGATACGGATGAGCAATAAATATTATCTATATATATAAAAGAGGAACCTGACTGACTGACTGACGTATCAACGCACAGCCGAAACTACTGGAGCTAAGAACGTGAAATTTTCCACAGGGGTTCCTATTGTGACGTAGGTGAGCACTAAGAAGGGATTTTTGGAAATTCAACCCCTAAGGGGGTGAAAAGGGTAAAAAACTGTTGTATGGAAAATCGAAATCTTTAGAGTTACGATTGTCAAACTTGGTACTTTAGTTAGTCATTTAAAAAGAAATTTAACTGTATACTTTGTTTCTCTAAAATTAGCCCTAAAGGGGTTAAAATAGGGGTTGAAGTGTTGCGAGACTAGAGCGATTTAATGACTATCTAATCAACGCACAGCTGAAACTATTGGAGCTAGAAACGTAAAATTTTAGACAGGGATTCTTATTATGACTTAGGGTAGCACTAAGAAGGAGTTTTTGGAAATTCGACCCCTAAGGGGGTGAAAACGGTAAATAACGGTTGTATGGAAAATCGAAACCGTTAAAGCCACAGTTGTCAAACTTTGCACTTTCGTTAATTAATCAAAAACCAAAATAACTGCATACTTTGTTTTTCTAAAATTAACCCTAAAGTGGTTAAAATAAGGGTTGAAATTTTGTAGAACCGAACTGTCTAATCAACGCACAGCCGAAACTGATGGAGCTAGAAACGTGAAATTTTATATAGGGATTCCTATTATGACATAGGATAGCACTAAGGAAGGATTTATGGATATTCAACCCCTAAGGAGGTGAAAATGGTAAAAAAGGGTTGTATAAAAAATCGAGACCGTTAAAGCCACAGTTAGCAAATTTTGCACTTTTGGAAATCTAATAAAAACAAACAGCTGCATACTTTATTTTTCAAAAATTAACCCTAAAGTGGTAAGGGTTGAAATTTTGTAGAACCGAACTGTCGCATCAACGTACAACCGAAACTACTGGAGTTAGGAACTTGAAATTTTACACGGGGCTTCCTATCATAATGTAGAGCAGTGCTAATGAATGATTTACTGAAATTCAATCCCTAAAGGAGTGATAAGGGTGAAATTGTGTTGTATGGAAAAACGAACCGTGAAAGGTACAGATTTCAAACTTAGCAGTTTAGGTAGTCAATTAAAAACAAAAATAATTTCTTACTTTTTTGTGTTAAATTAGCCTCAAAGGGCTTAAAATAAGCGTTGTAATTTTGTATACAAAATCGACACCAATGTTATTGGTACGAAAATTCGTATTTCAGCTACCTATTATAAACACAAGAAATTGGCATGCACTAATTTTGGAAAAATGGCACGAAGGGGATGAAATTTTATAAAAAGTATTTAGGGTTCCGTGGGTACAAAATAACCCATAAAAATTGAGCTTGATGGTTTAATTCAAGAACTGGATAGGGAAAGCAATATTTTAATTTTTACTAATTTTGTTCGTTGTTCATGAGTGTAAGAGTTTCACATTTACGGTCAGGGAAAAGGAATGGGCGGAAGGTGTGTTGGAATATCGAGCATAAGCAACTTTCATTTTAAATATCCATTAATGGGTTTCGCGCAAATAATACTCATAAGTAAAATTGTGCGTAGTTCTGGGATTATAAATTTTAGAGGGAGGAATTTATTATGTTTAATAGTATTTACTTATTATAGATAAATAATGGCCAATTGTAAGATTTTGGCTTTTTATGTTTTAAATGGAGTTAAAGCGGGAAATCGTTGTTGATAAAGTAAGTAATATATATAGCCACATGATTTGCCAACAGGATGCTCACTAATAAATAGTGACGTAATTCGGAGTTTGAGAATTTTCTCAGTTTTAGGGGAGAAATGAGGACGTAATATAAAACATATTGTAAATAAAGTTAATAACGCAGACGAAGTTGCGGGCAAAAGCTAGTTATTCATAATCTTAAGAATCAATGTGCCTTGATTGGGATTCAATTTCAAACAAGATCTTAAAAGAGTGTAAAAGCTTTCTAGTGCCACGTATTACCATCATTTTCAACTTATCCCTTTGTGGGAGCCTGATATGCCTATCTGACGTGAGTGGGGACCGGCCATCTTGAGCAATTTTGCAATATCGACTCGCGGTCAGTTTAAAGTCTTTTCTTTGTTTCAAATGCTATACATTGTGTCACATACCTCAACTACATTAACCACCAGCCTTTTGAGCCACAATTTTTTGACCCATAAATACAGAAATAGGCATTTCTTTTTCATAATATTATTTTTAAATATTTTTCAGATCTAAAATAAATATATTTAATGCTATATTTTGGTTTTATTTGATAAGGAATTAGTTAAGGCGCAAGGTAAAATAAAGTAACACATGTCATATGATTTTATTTACAAGAGTTTAAACTCATCCATAAAAAATCTCAGTTAACTGAAAACAACAAAACAATTATCCTTTGTACGATATGTTTACCCACTGTCTTGTATCGGTGAAATGTTTTAATGTCAAAAAGGTGCTAGTTTCATAAACCAATAATAATTAACCCAACATTTAAAATACAATGTTGAATACAATTTTGAAATTTAATGATAATTGCAGGACTAGATGTAATACAATACGAGTACAATGCATTCGAAAAACATGCTTTTAAGCAACTTAGAGTTATCTACCACAAGTAACGCTTGTTTCTTTATTATAAAGTACTATAAATTTAGATTTACAGAAGAACGGGAAAGAGACTCTAGCGTTGCTCTTTTCAAAACAACAGTTTAGTTTAATTGAGAAGTCTATAAATTATTTATAATAATTAATCAGGTATAATTAAGTTCGACACTACGATTTTTTTGTATTGCAATGATTAGCGAGACGAGCATGCCGTTCGCCTGATGGTAAGCGATACAACCGCTCATAAACAGTAGCAAAACCAAACAACACCTTGAATTATAAAGCAATGCTTGGCATTCCACTGCACTCGCCATCCTGAGATATAAGATATTAATTTACTTTGTTGGATTTCTCGCGAGCGTTTGACTCAATTAATCTTCCGCTGTTGCTTTCGAAGCTGTCATATTACGGCTTTGAAAATTATACCAAGCAATGGTATTATATATTATGATATTCAATTCTAACTAGTTTCGAATAACGGAAAAAGGGTACCTTAAATGTCGATTTTGGAGCCATTCAGATCTATAGCAAAAAAGTTCGAAATGGCGGACACTATATCCAGTTTTGACTCCAAATTTCAATTACACAAGTTGATATTTTTTGTTTGAGACATCGAACTAAACTTCAATATCTATTTTTAGCTTTCATTGTTTGCCTGTAAATGTAGAACACAGTGGATCTGTTAGTATAATACGTCCGTACCGAAATCTTACATCACTCAGTACAAAAACTATTGCAAGAAATAAACCTTTTTAGTTGTACTTAATTCATGATTAATTGTATTAGTAAAACTTTTATCATGTTTATTTTCCATTAAAATATAGTAGGATGCAAATTAACGTGTATAAATTAAACATTAATTTTGTAATAAAATTGTAAATAAAATAGAACTGCATTGAATTTCAAGCAGATTAAAAGTTATTCCATAATTCAGCTGAACTTTTAATTGTCGATCGAAAAAAGTTCTAAGACGGGATTTATTATGGTCTCCGTAGCGGATGTTTGTAAACAAAAATAGTAAATCTCATGAAACTACTCACCTTTAAATCGAAATCCAACAACCACTATACTATTTATTTATTTAACTGCTAGCCTTGGTGAACGACATAAGGAGTTCCTTAGATTTCCAGGCTAAACAAATTGATGATCTCAAAACGCAGGTCGAACATTTGGAGTGCGAGCGTGAGAAAAACATTTCACACATAGTGGAAGTATATAATAAAATAGATAGTATGGAGCAGAGTGCCAGATCGTCGTGTGTAGAGATTCGCAATATTCCTCCCGGTAAATCAGAAAATAAGAAATCTCTGGTAAATATCGTTGTTGAGACCGGAAAACTCTTAAATCTCACAATTGAGCCTAGAGATCTCAAAGACATATTTCGTATCAAGACAAAGAACCCATCCAATAAGCCGATAATTGTCGATTTCGTCTCTGTTCTTTTAAAGGAGGATTTTCTGCTCCGATTTCGAAACCACATCAAAAATAAGTCCATAATAACAACAGAGCATCTCAAAATAAGCGGACCTGTGAACCGAATATATGCTTCAGAAAACCTATCGGCCAGAAACAAAAGACTTTTCTTCTTGGCTCGTGACGCCGCAAAAACTAATAACTTTGACTATTGCTGGACTACACATGGCAAAATATACGTACGTGAAAGGGCTGGTAGTCGTCACATTCAAGTAAAAAATGAGGCAGATATATCGGCTATTACGAAAACTACATGACTAGATGTTTACGTAAACAACATAATGTTGGTCCTCGGAATTGTTTCACTCCTTTTATGTATTAATCATAGAATTATCAAAAATCTTTTAGTCTTTAAGCCTAATGCTCTCTGTTATACCCATTTGTATTATAAGTTCTACACTGACACTCATATACTATTATCACACTCATTTGCATTACACA
Source organism: Hyles lineata (assembly GCA_030180105.1). Taxonomy (NCBI): domain Eukaryota; kingdom Metazoa; phylum Arthropoda; class Insecta; order Lepidoptera; family Sphingidae; genus Hyles; species Hyles lineata. The sequence continues at coordinate 2,768,572 of JARJEE010000041.1, forward strand.
TTCACACTCAAACATTCATAATAACCCATACATCTACACAAAAAAATGTGTGCTATTCAACCTTTCCAGCCCATACTTACCCTACTTTATGCAAAATTGTTAATATTTTAGTAAGTAAAATTACTGTCTCTTACCCCTATGTTTCGCTATGCAACTCCCATGGATAGTATTCTCAACCTATCTAACGAGCTGGAACTTGTCTCTGTATCGAAGCAATATACGTGTGTTCCAGAGGAGAGTCATCTATTTTTGAATAAGTCCGTAGATGAACTCAAAATACTTCACACAAATATTCGCAGCTTACATTGTAATTTCAATAATCTTACCGTGTTACTCAATAGATTAAATTATTTGCCTAATATTATCATTCTCTCTGAATGCTGGTTAAAAAAATGTGCAAATATACCCCAACTCACTGGGTATAATTCTCACGCTTCATCATTTTTGAACAAAAACGACGGGTTAGTTATCTACATTAAAGATTGTCACAATCCTATTATTGAGGCACCCCCACTCACGGACGCAAATTGTCTTGTGGTCAAGTTCTCTGACCAGGCCGCTTTTACAGTGGCGTGCACAGGATTATGATACTGGGTATGCGGCGAAGTACTCGGCACAAAAACTTTTCTTTTATAGATGTTTAGCATAGCCACAGCCACGCGACGGATCTCTAAGTCGGAAACCATGCCAACAGAACAAGTCTTAGATGTACTACTATTCATATACATCTACGGAACGCAGAAAAACCAGCGATCGATTGTCGTGGCCGAAGAAAGTCTAATAAGTAAATGATTAATAAACTAAAATATTATAACTACTCACCGAGTCAGCTTCAATTTTCACATATTCAAGGTTCCGGTTAATTGAGATTACTATAGCCCGATGTAAATAAACGACCACCTCAAATATCTTATCCAAGTGAGTGATGGTTATAGAACACGTCCCTTGCAAGATATCCGATGTGGCCTTTAAAAAGACCGATTTTCATGTGATTCGCAAAATATATAAATAAACTTAATAATAAAATTACGGGTTAGTAAAAAAAAACTACTCATTCATTTATAGATTAAATCTATGCGCCTATCCTTTTTTAAATATGATTTTAGGATATCGTCATAGAAAGTTGGATTGCGTTTTAATTCTATCATTAATGCCTTTTCTATAGAAATCATGGAAAGCTCTGTGAGTCGTTGTTGATTTTGTGTGTTTCTCAAATATGTGTGGATACGTTTTAAACACGAAAATGAACGCTCTGCCGATGCGCTGCTTGCTGGGATAGTCACAATGAATTTCGCTAATCGTAACACTTCAGAAAAAACTTTATTTAAATTGTCCTTATACAAATTTTGAATAATACTAAATACACAACTATTTGCAAATTGAGGTGATCTATAAATACAGCGCAATTCATTTTTCAATTTATCAAAATTAAAATGTGCCTGATAATTATTGGTGAACTCTCTGATTTCATTTTCAGGGAAACGTTCACTATATTTTTTAAAATTCTCACAAGAAAGTAGCTCAATAAACTTTAAATCTTTAATGTTTTTATAACGATTTCTTAATTCACTGACTACATTATCAATTATTTCAACAAAAATTCGCCGATAATGTATTTTTACATCATCGACATTGCGCTTTCTTTTAGGTGGTCCGGTAATGTGAACGGCGGCATCATAATAGATCTCGAACTTCTCTCTAAAACGTTCTAAAAATGACTCTAACTCTTTTATCTTTGTTACACAATACGCGATGTCACTAGTTTTTTTTTGCAAAATATCGTACAGAATATCCGTTTCTGCAAAAATATCAGCGAAAAATTTTAAAAGAAAATTAAATTCAAATTCTTTCATAATATATAAAAATGAACTGACTTGTGTCAGTGTTTCACCATCCCAGTCTTGTGTATTTTCGTTCATATTTTCAAACAATTCTAGGAGGTGGGTGGACGCATTATTAATAATATTAACCGTGCGCGAATGATATGTCCACCTTGTTTCCGCGACACGAGGCAGCTTTTTCATATCGGCAAAGTTGTTGTAATGGGCCATTCGCTTTGTACTGGTGTGAAAAAAAGCCGCGATTGATTTTATAATACTAAAAAAGCGTTTTGTTTCAGCAACTCGTTCGAACGATTTCGATAAAACTAAATTTAATATATGTGCTGAACACCAAACGTACATAGCTTGTGGACATTTTTGTCTCACCAAAGCCTGCACGCCATTAATTTGTGAGGATAAAACTGCTGCCCCGTCGTAAGTTTGTGCAACTAATTTGGATACACAATCGAACTCTTCTAAAATTTCCAAAATAATAGAACTCAAGGTTACAGCGGTCCGATCCGCGCTGACATCAACATATTTGATAAATCGATCTACTACTTCAAAATCACGAAAATATCTCAAAACTAATACTAATTGTTCACGGCCGCTAACATCAGGAGTCTCATCTACCATGACGGCGACAAAATCGGACTGTTTAATTTCGGCTTTAACGCGATCGATCATCACAGATGCAACGCTCGAGATCAAATCATTCTGCGTACGGTTCGACATGCCCGTGAATGAGGTACTTGCACTCTGTAAATGGGTTTCTAAAATTCCATCATACTTGGCTAATAAATCTACTATTTCTAAATAATTACCTCTATTCAACGACGATACTGACTCATCGTGACCGCGAAAAGCTAATTCTTGTTTTCCCAGAAAGCAAACAACATCGATCAGCCTTTGAAAAATGTTTCTATTGCGATCAACTTTAGCATTATGCCTCTCAATATCTAATCGTAACTGGCTGTTGATACTCATTTCAATACGAGATTTACCAAAAGTATTTAATTTTAAGCAGGCCTCCAGATGTTTTTCTGTATGGTCATGCTTCTTTGCCGCGGCATAGAAATTATTTAAATCTGAATATCCTGAAGCAGTCCACACTGTACTAGAATTACTAAACAATATGCAAGGAAAACAATATAATTTAATCGTGTGTACACAACCACACAGCCAGTTATACGTTTCATAACTTTTAACATGAAACTTTCGAGTTACATTCCCTTTTTGTTGATTTAATTGTTGTAACTCGGGTACACACCTATCTTTAGACAAAATTTGAATCTTTTCACTGAATGACAATTGTGAGAACTTGTTATTTTTAATTTTTAATAAACACACACTTTCAACACAAACCTCACAATCAAATAACATTTTAAAAAATCAACAAACGTACTAGTAAAAGCAAATCACTACAATTATTATAGAAACTCAGAAATAAACTGTTAAATGTACACACTTTCAAATATTAAAATGTAAAATATTATAAGAAAACTATAATTAAACTGACGCAAACAAAATAATAAACAATGCTTATCACATGAAAAAAGCAAAATGGCCCCCGCGAAACACAAAAAAATTGTGCTATTTAAAGAAATAAAACCTTACCAAACAAAAATGCATAATGTGCATTTTGCGCAGTTTATTAGATTTCTGTCTATTATTTTTACTCGGATTATAGGCAACGAACATTTCCGATTACTCCCGACAACTGCCGAGCTTCCGAGGCCTGCCGCAGGAGTCGCGGCTTTCAATATTCATGCGTGTGTGCGTTTGCGACTATGCACGGACACCAAAATTACTACACACATGCAAACAAATGTCATGCGGGACGCGGCGGCATTACTTGGTTGATTAGGTACATTATTTTGCTTTGCAGCGCCTTTTGCTTTTCGAGTGGCAAACATAATGTTTGTGCGCTTGCAAATAGGTGCTATTTATAAAATATTAGGCGTTATTAAGTTATTATATTTTGTTTATTCATTTATTTACTGTTAATTAAAGTCATTAAGAAGTACGTACGTTATAATAAAATATCTGTAAATGGCAAGTAAAGCACTGCATTTCTGCCTACAAGGAGCGCACGCCCCTGCGCTTTTATATGTATATACCGCTCACCTTCTTACAGAAACCTTGCTCCTTTCCTAAACAGCCTGGATGAATTATTGGGAAGTTTATCTTCCTTTAAAACTAGCGCATTAATTGGTGATTTGAATATCAATATTGCTGCTGACAGCACTGATCCAATTTCTGAGGACTATCTTCATCTCTTAGCCTCACACGCATTACTGCCTGCCCATTCTTTTCCAACTAGACTTGCCAGCTGCTTGGACCATGTGATACTCCGTTCCCAATCCTCCGCCACTACTCTTGTTCTTGATTCGCCCATAACCGACCATCACCCTGTTATACTTTTCTGTTATCCTAGCACTAAGACAAAATCTTCCTACCGTTTCAATTTTAAATTAGACATTCCAGCAATAATACAAAATATAAGCAAAATAGATTTTAATTCATTATATAATTCGACTAACCTGAATGCTGCAACAGAGACTTTATTTTTAGTAAAAATCGTATAATTAAACCGTGGATTACCCCGGGCCTTTTGAGATGCATTCGACATAGGGACAGACTATATTTAAAGTGTATAAAGCACCCTGATAGCGATATTGATAAACTAGTATTTCGCCGATACCGCAATCATTGTAACAATATCTTAAAAAAAGTTAAACTTCAATATGAACGTGCAGAGTTTCGAAAGGCCAGGAATAACCCTAAAGCTACGTGGAAACTTATCAAGAAGGTGGCTGACTTGCAAATTAATCGTACACCAGCTCTAGAGCTTTTAAATGCGTGTGGTGATGCGTCCCAGTCTGTTGATTTAATCAATGATTATTTTGCCAATATCGGAAATCGCCTAGCAAGTACCATCATGAAGTCGGATCAGTGCAAAAATCTTTCATCTGACTCGGAATCTTCCACTCAGGCTTCCCCTCCAAACTCACTTTTTCAAAAACCGGTAGATAGCACCGAGATTGAAGGTCTCATTCTTGGTCTCAAAGACAGTTCTTCGCCTGGGTCGGATGGTATATCCTCCTCCACAATTAAAGCTATTAGACATTCCATCATTCCTATTTTAGTCCATATCTTTAACCTGTGTTTTGCCTATGGTACCTTCCCGGACATCTTCAAAATCGCCGTAGTCCACCCCATTTATAAGAACGGGGACAAAGGCAGTGTCTCCAATTACAGGCCAATTTCCTTGCTTTCCATTTTCTCAAAACTACTTGAAAAAACGATCAATAGTAGGTTAACCCAATATTTATCAGATTTGGATATTTTAGCCAAAAATCAATTCGGTTTTCGTAGCGGTAAATCCACCGAGGATGCCGTCTTACACCTTACTAACTCAATCATTGATAATGTGGAAAAGAACCTAAAAACCATTGCTATATTTCTTGATCTTTCCAAGGCCTTTGACACTGTCTCTGTTCCCATCCTACTTAAAAAACTGGAACATATAGGTATACGTGGTACGCCCTTAGATCTATTTAGAAGTTACTTAACGGGACGAAGGCAATTTGTCAAGGTCAACAACTTTGTAAGCAGAGAAATTTCACTTTCCTTTGGTGTTCCACAGGGCAGTGTCTTGGGTCCCACTCTTTTTATTATATATGTTAATGAATTGTGTAAACTATCATTACCATTTTGTGAAATCATAACTTACGCTGATGACACCGCTCTATTAATTCACGGAAGTGATTGGAATCGTGCTCGGTCTAATTCTGAATTGGCCCTCAGCCGAGTCATGAAATGGTTATCGGGTAATCTACTTACATTAAATCTTACTAAAACTAAATTTATTGCTTTCTCCGCCAACAAGAATGGCCAGCCCAAAGTCCCACTGGAAATATACGCGCATTCTTGTCCCAACTTCTCTAACAATTCAACATGCGACTGTCCCATGGTGGAGTGTGTCCAGTCCCTCAAGTACCTTGGTGTTACCTTAGATTCCCATTTTTCTTGGAAACACCATATTTCTTCTATTGTGTCACGTCTGCGCAAATTAATTTTCGTATTTCGGAAACTTAGAGACATAATGGATATTAAGAGTTTGCTTTCTATTTATTTGGCATTGGGGCAGTCCTTAATACGGTACTGCATAACTGTCTGGGGTGGCGTGCATAAGACCACGCTGATCCGCGTGGAGCGTGCTCAAAGGGCAATCCTTAAAGTTATTGCAAAAAAACCGATGCGCTTCCCAACGACGACCCTATACTCGACATGTCAGGTCCTCTCTGTTAGGCAGCTGTATATCCACCAAACTATCTTGTATAAACACAGACAACTATTCTATGACCCGAAAATATATATCGCCAAACGTCGCTCTGATATTATATTTAAAATAAAACATCGCAGAACATCTTTAGCTAGCCGTCATTTTACACATATTAACTCCAAATTATACAACACAATAAATCGTGCGATAAATATATATCCTTTAACGAAACATCAACTGAACACTCGTCTGGCTTCCTGGCTGAAAACCCTGAGCTACGATGAGACAGAGCAACTTGTAGATGTATAACCTTAATCTTAACACACAACCATAATATAACGCACGCACGCACGCACGCACGCACGCACGCACGCACGCATGCACGCGCGCGCACACACACACACACACACACACACACACACACACACACATTCACACACAATACATCTAGTTACTAATGTATAGGTAGTTTTTTATTTCTCTTTTAATTTTTCCTACTATGTACATATTTTTGTGTTTGCATTGTGTATGGAACCATTATTATTCAGTATGGAGATGGGCGTTGGTAGATGCGCCACAGTTATTTAACTTTTGCATCTACCACCGTTACTTCTTGATAATTTGTATGTGTTTCTTTTCCAAATAAACTTTATTATTATTTATTTTTAGTTATTTTAACTGCTAGGTCCTTTTAACCGGTTTAAAACAACAACAATCACGGGCCTAAGCCAAATGGTTGTTGTTTGGGTTCGACACTATATTAGGGGTAAATTCTGGGGATGATTCTGATTGTAAAAATTTCCTTACTATTCTACATGTGTTTAAGATAACAGATTTTTGTATTTGTATATAAGTTTGTTGTGGTAAATTTAGTAAATCTAATGACTGGGACAACTGTTTGGGAACTACTCCCGTGGCAGAGACTACTACTGGTACTATAGTGACCTTCTTTAACTGCCACATGCGCGCGATTTCATCTTTTAGGTCTATGTACTTTGTGAGTTTCTCGGATATTGTATTTTGCAGATTGTGGGTGTTAGGTATGGCAATGTCTATTATGGTGGCAGTTTTATTTATTTTATCAATTAATGTGATGTCAGGTCTATTAAAATGTACTGTTTTATCGGTTAAAATTGCTCTGTCAAAATAAATTTTATGATTGGCGTTTTCTAGGACTGTTTCTGGGATATATTTATAATAGGGTATAGGTTTTTTAGGTGGTACTATTAACTTATATTTCGTAGCTAGTTTTTGGTGTATTATATTTGCAACCTGACCGTGTCTGTATTTGTAGTCAGTTTGGGCTATTGATTTACAGGCGTCAGTAATATGTTGTATAGTTTCTGAACTACTATTGCATCTTCTGCATAAGTCTAACTGGTTAGCTATTTTCATTATATGTTTTCTGTAATTCCGTGTTTCAATTACCTGGTCTTGGATGGCTATAATGAACCCCTCGGTCTCTGGGAAGAGGTCACCTCATCTGAGCCATTCGTTCGATGCCTGCTTATCGACGTTTGACTGACTGAGATCTTGGTAATGTCTTCCATGTAGAGACTTCAGGGCCCACTGATTAATAAGGGTTTGTTGGTCGGTTTGTAATTAATTTTTTTGCTGGTTTGTATCTTGAAGGTTAAGTGGCGTAAGTTTTCTATCCTGCGTATTAATTGCGTGGTGAAGTATGGATTTCTCTGCTTTATTATGGAAATATTGGCGTAGTGTTGTTATTTGGCGGCTATGTAAGTTTTTGATGTTTATTATTCCTCTTCCTCCTTCAGTTCTCGGTAAATACTGTCTCTGTATGCATGCTCTGGGGTGATGTTTTCTATTTTTAGACATGGAAGTATTTATTGTTCTCTGTATATCTAACAATTCTTTTTTGGTCCAATTGATAATCCCGAAAGAATAGGTAAGAACGGGGATGGCATATGAATTTATTGCTTTAATTGTATTTTTAGAATTTAATTGGGTTTTTAATATGGCATTAAGTCTATGTTTGAAATTTTGAGTTACCTTACTTTTTATTTCTCTATGGTGAATTAATTTAGACTGTTGATACCCGAGATATTTATAGCCATCTATTTCGCAGATTGGGTCAACTGTACCACCGTCTTGTAACTGGTACTGATAGGGGTGGTTTTGTCCTGCCTTGATACAATTTGTCTTGCATTTTTCTATTCCGAACTCCATAGAAATATCTCGTGAAAATGTCTCTGTAATGTTTACTAAATGATCTAATTCTGTTTGGGTGGAACCGTAAATTTTGATGTCATCCATGTATAACAAATGATTTAGATTAAAATTTACTATTGTATCCGTTTCATGCTGTACCTGTCCTAAAGTATATCCCATTTTGGTAGAATTTAACATATTAGATAAGGGATTCAAAGCAAGACAAAACCACAATGGACTAAGCGCGTCTCCTTGAAAAATACCGCGCTGTATTTTTATGGGTTCTGATTCAATTGTGGTCATTGGTTCTATTTGTATGTGTAGGCTTGTTGTCCAGTTGGTCATTGCTTTACTCAAAAATGAGCATATGTCAGGGTGAATTCTGTAAATTTGTAATACCTTTGTAAGCCATGCATATGGTACTGAGTCATAAGCTTTTCTATAATCAATATATGTACTATACAAATTTTTCTTTTTCTGTTGCACTTGTTTAAGAACTATTGCATCTATGGTGAGCTGTTCTTTACATCCCTGGCTGAACTTTCTACATCCCTTCTGTTGTTCCGTGAGTATACTGTTAGTTTCTATATGATCGTAAATAAGGTGGGATATACACGCGGTTATTATTTTATAAATTGTTTGTAGGCACGTGATAGGTCTGTATTTACTTGGGTTATTTAAATCTTTCGGGCCTTTAGGCAGCATGTAAGTAGTTCCAGAAGTAATATATGGGGGCATAGAGTCAGGATTTTTAATAAAATTGTTAATATGGTTGTATAGAAAAGGATGGATATGGGTAAATTTTTTGTACCAAAAGTTAAGTATTTTGTCAGATCCAGGGGCTTTCCAATTATGTGAAGTTCGTAAAACTTGATGAAAAACTTCGGAAGGGATACAACTGTACGCCATTGGTTCCTTATTTAGGTGATTACTTTCCTCAGATTTTATCCATTCTGCTTCATTATTATAATTAGTTGGTTTTTCCCATATGTTACTCCAAAACTGTCTAAATTCATGAGTGTTCGTGATTGTATTTTGTGTATAATTGCTGTTGCCTGCTGAGTTAGTGGTATTTTTACTTAAATTGCTATAAAATTTCTTTTCATTATTATTAAATTGGTTATTTTGCGTTTTTCTGAGTGTGCATGCTGTGTATCGTCTGAGGCGACTGCTTGTTAATGTAAGTTTCTGTTTGAGGGTATCTAGATATTGTGCTAAATTTGTGTTCGGTTCTTCATGTGCTGTGTGTGTTTTATATTGATTTAGTATTTTAGTAACGTGTTTAATAATTTTTCTACTTCTAGTTCCATTTTTATATTCCGTTAATCTGCCTATTTTTGTTCTTAAATCTTCTATTTTTCTTTCTAATCTCTTTTGCCAAGAAGATTTTGGACTAAGTTGTCGTCGTCTATCTGACGGGGGAATGGTTAATTTAGTTCCATTAATTTTAGCAGTAGTCCATGCTGCAGAATAAATAACGGTTTGAAGTGTATTAAAATCCGTATCAGCATTAACATACTGGGGAAGTGTAACAGTATCTATGTAATTAATTAATAGGCTTAATTTTTTTGAAGTTTTCTGTTTAGGTATATATGCACGTTTTTCTGGGTTTATATTGCTATAAAAATTTAACACCTCCTTAAATATATTTTCTGCTTCTATGGATTGAATCAATGTGCCTGGTATAAAATTGTTGTCTATGTTATCTTGTATTTCAGTCAGTGATATGGAAGCATTTACATTTGAGTCTCTTCTTGTTTCAATCAGTGTATTATTACTTACAATATCTACCTGGTTAGTACATGAATTCTCGTTATTTACTAGACTGATTATTCTTAGTTCATCGGCAACTTCTTGTTTAATGACGTCTAGTCTGTCCTGTTTGATTAAATTATTGGCTATTATGGCTCTTTTTTGATCTGCAATTCTTTGTTCACTCAAATGAGACAGTTCTGGAAATATATTAGTAAATTGTTGGTGTAAACGCTTTCTGTATGCGGTTTTATTCGTTTCTAACTCTGTAATCGTATAATATAGCCTTATTATCGTTTCATTATTTGCGGTAGTCCATTTCATTCTTTTTCCGGTTATTGTTTGGGAAGGGGTAAAGGGTTGGTGTTGGTTTAAATACTTTTCTACTTCTAATCTTATTTGATTTACTTTGTCGCTAGGAAGAAGGTTATTCCGGATTATTGCTCTGCGTTGATCACCGATCCTTTGTTTACTTACTTGTACATTGGGAAACTGTTCTTTAAATTTTTCATGTAAGCCGGTTAAGTAAGATTTAGTGTCGGTATCTAACTTAGTCAGTATTATTATTATTTATTTCTTTATTTATGGACAACAAGTAGTTGCTACATTATTGCTTATGTTAAAGATAAAATATAACTATAGTAATAATTTAAACGCGCAACATTTTAAGGTGTCACAGCATGCACAGAATTTAAGTAACATCGGTATTCTTTGTGAAAGCTAGACCAGTAAAATATTTGCATTATATAAACAAAACAATATATTGAGTAAGATAATAAAATAAAAAGAAACAAAAAGTGTATATGTTACTGTAAAAGCTCGAACTGCAGTAAATCCTAAGATATTCCAGTAAAACCTAAGATCTACCAATTCCTAATGGTAAATGTCCCAAAAGGTTAGCGATTCGAACTCTTACCACCATTCCGTTGGTAAATCTTAGGATTTACATTAATGGCACGGTAAATGTTGAAAAAAAGGACAAGGATTCAAAAAATGTCCAAAAAAATGCTCGACAAAAAAATGCACCTGCAGATCATCAGGATTACTTTGTAATTCGGGTGAGGTCTGGAATACATTAGCACGAATTGTGGGTAAGTGGGGGTGGAGGAGGTAGGGGGAGGAGGTAGGGGGGAGTGCCCTAATTACCGGGCACCATTCCTGAGAAAACCCAATTAAAGTAACCTAACCTCAAAATACTTGTTGTCAAAACAAAAGTTGCAACGTCTCCGGCGCTGCGGGAAGTGCAGCCCCTTCGCCCTGCGTAACAAAGGATAGGCTCCAACGCTCACCTCCGCAGCTTCGGCTTGCTGGTTCTCTCCGGCGACCAGCCTCAGCCGCTACGGCTCGCACGGTCACCTATCCTTAGTTACGGCGGGCGGGGGCTGCTCTCCCTCCACGCCTCCGGCTTTTTATAAACACTCTAGGGGTAGGACCCAAAAGTCTACGTGAAGTAGGGGTGCTCTAAGTCAGTTTTGGGACAAAGTCGACCTATTTAACCCGCAAAGGTGTTACACTACTACTAGTTTTTACTCCTCCAATCGTGCCAACCTATTCTAGACTGCGACCTATTAATCAATTACATTTGATTGTCTTTTTTTACTTCTAAACCAAATAATAAGAAAAATAATTATTAAGTTAGACTAGCTTATGTAAGCATTATGTTTGTATTTCGTTGATAAATTCCAAATAGAGAACTACTGATTCAGTTAGATAGATATGATAGAGATTGAGATATTCAGAGATATACGTTATGTGTTTTTTCAAAATAATTTAAATAAGTTGGTATTAGTTTGTACTTATTACTATCATATGATACCTTTATAATACTATGTACCTGTTTTGTCTAATAGTTCATTAAAGTAAATAATTAAGAATTACTCATTGTTTTATTCCTAAAACCAACATCTACCAGCTGACAATGGTAAAACCTAGCATATACTGAATTCGAATGGTAAAAGCTCGAAAAAATCGTCGTATTTACAGAAATACTTACATTTACCAACTAATGTCGGTAAATCCTAAGACTTACACTTAAATCTTAAGATTAACCGCAGTTCGAGCTTTTACAGTAACATATACATAAAAGAAAAATTAAAAATTAAAAAGAAAGACCAAACATATTTAAGAATTAAAAAATAAAACATTTTAAGGGCTTATGATAATATTACAATGTACTACATTGTTATAATTTTAATTCACTAAGGCTGCAATTCGTTTCTTAACAATGTCGAGACAACATTTTTGAAAACTGGCAATTTATCCGCCATCACATCCACTCTTCCACAGATAGTATTGTAAGCCTTAGACAAACGAGATATGTTATAAAATAGCTTCAGATTGGTTTTGGCAGATGGCTGATGAAGCAAACCTACGTTAATACGCCTAGGCACGCCACGAGGCACACGCAAAGTGAATGAATTTAATATATATGGACAGTCGAATTGGTTTCGTAATATTTTATAAAGGAACATCATGTCAAATAATTTTCTGCGCGTTGACAGACTACCCATACCAAAATGTTTCAGTTTATCATTGTATGACGTAAACTGTTTTTGCAACCCACCAGTAAATGTGAGATGTTTCAGGAAACGTTTCTGAATTCGCTCTATTCTGAGTTGGTGCACACTATATTGAGGCGACTAAACCATAGAGCAATACTCAATGAGACTTCTAATTAACATAACTAACGTACGCATTATAAATTGCAATTTTTGTAGTTGGATTACGAAACAATTTACCATTTCGTATTATAAAGCCTAGCATTCTAGAAGATTTGCTAATAATGTTATCTATATGCGGTAAGAAAGTTAATTTTGAATCAAATAGGATTCCTAAATCCCCAATTTCTGTTGACTCTTGCAGTATATTGTCCCATTAATTCGGTATGAACTCTTATTCACGTAGCGGTTCCGCATGAACGTTATGGTGTAGCATTTGTCTGCATTCAACGAAATTTTGTTTCCAGCACACCAATCAGTTACAGCGTCAACATCACTTTGAAGTAGCATTTCATCCAGCGGACTCTTCATAGTTTTACATACCTTTAAATCATCCGCGAATAGATAATCACTACTATGCTTGATACATTTATGAACAAATTAAATAACCAGGGACCCAATTGAGAGCCCTGCGGAACTCCTGAAATAGCCGTATACGTTTCTCGATTTAAAGCAATTACCACGTCGTATTGGTTCCTGTTGGACAAATAAGATTAACCACTAACGCCATATTTTTCCAACTTTTGTAGCAACACGTCGTGACATACTCTATCAAATGCTTTAGCAAAATCCATGTAGACAGTGCAGCGTCCACTTGGGCACCTGCATCCACTGAATTCACTAGTTCATTATGATATGCAACTAAATTCGTACATGTAGAACGGGATTGGGTAAAACCATGCTGCTCGTTGACAAAAATGTATGACTTTTCAGAAATGGATAAATTAAAGCTTCAAAAGACTTCGCAAAGGCGGATAATATTGATATAGGTCTATAGTTAGACACATCTTCCTTATTGCCATTTTTGTAAATAGGAACAACTTTAGCAACCTTCCACACGGCGGGAAAGATACCAGTAATTAAAGACTTATTTACAATGAGAAACATTGGTGAACTCAGTGATGAGGCGCACTTTGAGATAAAATATGGTGGGATACCGTCTGGCCTCGCCCCTTTATGTACATCCAGTCCTTTTAAGTGTTTGGCGACACTGCTCAGTGGAATGTATATTCTTCCAATACTATTAAAGTTAAATCCGCATTCAATGGAGGGAGTCGGTGATCCAGCAGGGTTGATGGAGGTTGTAGAGAAGTAAGATGCAAATAGATTACATATCCCTGGTCCATCCGACACACTAGTCTTTTGTAGTATCATAGATTGAGGTATTTGAACTGCATTACTACGTTTATTCTTTAGGTAAGTATAAAAATATTTAGGATTTTTTTTAATGCTGTCCTCAACGTCGCTTATTATTATTATTATTATAACCAATTTTAGCCATCATTTTACAGCTTTTAGCTAATATTTTCAATGATACTTCATCTAGTGGATTTTTAAAAACTCTGAATTTATGCTCTGAATTATTAATTTAACTAATTTATTATTGAACCAGGGGGGATGTTTCTTTTGAGACTTCGTTTTTGGTACCTATTTATCTATTATATCATTTAAAATATTGTAAAATAATTTCACTATATCATTTAAATTATCGCAAAGAGAAAATATATATTCCCAATTTACAGCATCAAGTTCATATTTAATCTTGTGATAGTCTGCTTTATAAAAGTTATTCCGCAAAACGTTGTTATTATTTAACGGTAAACGATCCAATAGTTCTACAGCGATATCCAAAGTAGGATAATGGTCGTCAATATTTGTCAAAGCATTTACAGACGCTCTAACGGTCGTGCTTGCTATGTTGCTCAAAACCAAGTCTAAAGTTTTGTTTGAGTTGTTATGCTGGCACTTCACATGGCTATTTGTATTTGTGTATTTGGCATATTTGGCAAACAATTACCACGTGTGGTCAGTTCAACAAATCGGCATCATATATTTTATTGTTCAGCCATGTCTCCGATAAAATGACCATGTCATAGTTTGCACATACAATATTGGCCAGAAATTCATGAGTTTTGGTACGCAGACCTCTAACATTTTGATAATATTAGACCATTGAATTTTGTAAAGATATGTAAATAGATGATCCATTAAAATTAACAACAAATAATTAAAATATAACAAAATTATTTCAGTTTGTCTAATGTATCTTGATTTCTAACATAAATAAATTCATCAGCTTTCGATTTACGCATGAAAATCCGACCCTGCTTTTACGGGCAGTACTAATTTTAGTTTTACGGGCAGCTGCGTGTAGTTTTTTATTTACAGGTGATAGGTGCTCAAGAATGTAAATGGGCGCTTTATTTCCTCCAATACCCAAGTGCCCAGTATTAATTTTGTCATTCGGGTTTGCCTTGTTAAAATTAATATTTTTTGCCAAAAATATGTCTCGAAGTCTAGGAGTAGCGAGTTTGACTATTATTGACCGAGGTCTTCTATCATCTTTGTTGCTCTTTGCCACACAAATCCAGTGATGAATGTCTGGTTCCTTTATATCGCAAGATACAACCTTGCATAGTTGCATCATGATTGACAATAAGTTTTCCTGCCGATGTTCAGGAACACACTGTATCTCGAGATTGCTGGAACGATTGTGCTGCTCCATAATCTGAAGCCTAATCTGCAAATCCTGTATTATGTTTGACTGTTGAGTGTTTTCTTCTTACAGTTTTATCAGCGTATCTTGATATTGATTGACAGTAGATTTGGCTTCTTCGTAATTTTCGCTTAGAAAGTTAACACTATCCTCCAACGTAGTTATATCGTGCTTCATGGACTTAAGTTCGCTTCACACCATCTGCTTAAGTGTTAGTTCAAATTTTTGTGTTAATGCAACTCTCATGAGATTGAATTCCTCCCTAATTATCTCTCTAACATCTTCCTTTGTAACAGCGGATGCCTGCAGATTCAAGTCCCGGCTTTCGCTATTATCTTTTTGCATCAGGGGATCTACGGCTGACGGGTCACTGTCCTCCTGTTATGAACGAGATGCAATGCATACAAGACGTATCCATTTCGAACGGTTCGTTATGGCTAACTCATTGGACTTTATACAGTCTAGATGGTACAACTGGTAGCAGTTAACCTGTGTACATTTAATACGTTTTTGTGTGACCAATATAGTAGAACTACAAGCGTTGCACTATACCATGATGATGTATTCCTCGGTGATATAAGAAAATAAGTAGCGTCAATGTGAACATCGACGCGGTGACGACTCAGCTAAATAGTCGATATGTTAGGCTGTCCAAGTTAATATTCTAATGATGACCAGCAGTTAGGTTAGCAGTAGTGTTCACTTTACCTCAAATTTAATGTCAATATTGTCACCAACATCAAACTTAAACACTGAATTGCAAAAGATTAAGCACTACACTTTATTCTTGTCTGTCTTCAAAGTTCTCAACACCACACTCCATAAACATTTTTGTCCAAGTTTTAAGCAAATATGCGTAGCTTAGCCTATTTTTATCAATAAAAAAATAAGAGAGACAACGAGTACGTCCGAGTACCAACTATCCGCGCCGGAAACAATATTATTCAATAATTATACAAATAATTTTGCAACACTTTTTAACCATTTTCCGTTAATAAATATCGAAAATAATTTAAAATTGTACACCTGTGACATTGCGTATAAGACATGACATGTTATCAAGTGGTCAGAGTTAAAATTACGAATTCTCCTATCATGCATTAACCTTCCAATTTAATGTCATGTATTCGTTTATCGACCGATAAATGAAGTTAAATAATAATATTTTTCTATTTGTTTGTAGATAGATTCTGTTTATTTTTTTTTATCGAACTAATTACCTTATGGCGAATGTAAAATAATCTACCAGTGAAAATATTTTTTTTTTTGGTCTGGCCAGCAAATGAGAAGGGACACAAACCTGACTTTTTGGCGGGAAGTCAAATAAGGCGGACTATTTAAAATTTTTAATTTTATAAAATATTATAAATACTGTAATTATACGGAGTAATGGGGGCCCATAGCGATGGAGACCCAATAAAAGATAATAAGAAGAGAAAATACGATCGGATTGCTACTACTTGTGCTAGTAATCCAGCAGAAGAGATTTTGGCGCTAAAACCATATCACAAACCTGGCTACAAGAGACAATATACCGATAACTGTAACAATAACAACTTCCCAGTATATATTGAAAGTACTGAAAATGAATTTATTGGAAACAAAGATCCGATATTCATATTAAATATTTTAGGAGAATTCATTAAAGGACAGTATGAAATTAGTAGAGTAAATGCTCATAAAATTCAAATTGTTTTTAAGCAAGCCAGTTCAGCCAATGATTTTCTGAACAACAATTCCAAATTAGAAGCTCATAATATAAAAGCATACATTCCAGCATCTTCAGTGGAAGTCATCGGTGTAATCCAGTTTGTTCCCTTCGACATCTCCAATGAAGAACTCTACAGAAAACTCACATGTGAATATGAAATGGTGGCGGTAAGAAGGTTCACCAAAAAGGACAGTAATGGAGTAAGACAAGCCTTGAAGACGGTAGCTATAACATTTGTTACTAACACCTTGCCTGAATTTGTTTTCTTGGATCACTGGCGCTTCAAAGTTAAACCATATATTAAACCTTTATTACAATGTTTTAAATGTTTAAAATTCAATCATTCAGCCAGAATATGTAAAAATAAACAAGTATGCTCGATCTGTGCTGGTGAGCATTCCTACAAAGAATGCATTAATGAGGAGGAAATTAAATGTGTTAACTGTGGGGGTCCTCATCTGGCTATTGCCAGAACATGCCCAATGAAGGAAGCCAAATTGAAACAGAAAAAACTTTCCTATGCTGCTACAACGGCCACTTCTGTTAATAATGCAAGTAGTAATAGGAATTTCCCTCCACTTCCCTTACCTAAACATGATACATTAAAATTCCAAAATTCAGGACTTAACAAATTTAAACATATTTCTTCTATTAAAGAAACCAATGAAATAATTAATAATGATAGGATAATTAATGCATTAGTAAAAACTCTAATATCATTAGGAAACAATAAAGACGCTCCTAAGACTACAATTAAAATTAAAGAAATTTTATTGAAACACTTACATAATGGATAGATTTATAAGAATAGTACATCATAATATTCAGAGTATTAATAACAAACGGCCACTTGTAATGTCTTTATTAACAGAATTTAACATTGACATTTTGCTGCTTAATGAAACTTGGTTAAAAACAAACAATTGTCATAATCTGAAATTTCCAGGGTATAATTTAATCTATAAAAATGCTAAAAATGATCATGGTGGTGTTAGTATTTTGATTAGAAATAATATTAAATATGAAAACATACAGCTCCCATTCTACCAGGATATTCAATCAGTTGCAATTTCAGTTCAAACTCACACTGGTCCTTTATCCATTTTGACTGTGTATTGTCCACCTAAAAGTAGTAGATTTAAAATAAATAAATTAAGAAATATATTTAATTCCTTACCTAGACCCTGCTTAATATCAGGAGATTTTAATGCGCACCACATAGGTTTTGGGTGTGCAACAACAAAGTCAAGGGGTACTCAACTATTTAACCTACTGGATGAAACTGATCTGTGCTTGTTAAATGATGGCAAGGCCACAACAGTCCAGGCCCCAAACAGAAATCCATCAGCAATAGATCTCACCTGTGTTAGCCCAGACATAGCTCCACTATGTGAATGGAGTGTTGGTGAAGATCCATTAGGAAGTTAACACCTCCCGATCTTTACTGACATCCTGATCTCCCCCTGTAAATACCAAATAAATTATAACATACAAAAATATCTATTTCATAAAACTGATTGGATTAAATTTGAGATTGAGGCTGAGAAATTATTTGGTGAATTTATTCCTTCAGACTCTGACCCTCTTTCACAATATAATAAATTTTGTGAATTATTATACAATTGAAGGGACCAATGTACACCTATCTTCAAATGTAATATATCACCAAACCATAGGAAAATCCCAGCACCATGGTGGAACGATGAATGTGCAGAAGCTGTACTAAAATCAAAAATGGCTTTGTTAGCATATAGATCATCAATGACAATGGAACTGTTTATTGAATATAAAAAACTGGATGCAAAAAAGAAAAAAATTATCAGTGAGCAAAAACGTAATAGTTGGAAAACCCTATGTTCATCCTTAGATAGATACACTCCTGTTTCAAAAATTTGGAATTACATCCGTAGATTTAAAAGGATTAATGTTATGACTAAACCTAAACAAGACGAATGGTTACCTGATTTTATTAATAAAATTAGTAATGGATCAAACAGTAGTTTAGTGGGTAATGATATATTTTTCGATAAAAATAATGACAATGAAATTAATACTTTTTTGTTAAGAGAATTTACATATAAGGAACTTTGTATAGCTTTAGATTCAAGAAAGGATTCGGCTCCTGGACTAGACAATATTCCTTATATCCTTTTACGAAAACTTCCTATCAACTGTAAAAAGAAATTATTAATAGTCTTAAATTCACTATGGCTTAATCAAATTATTCCTGAATCTTGGAAAACTCAGTGCATTATTCCAATTCTGAAACCTGAGAAACCTCCTAAAGATTACAATTCATATAGACCCATATCACTAACCTCTTGCATAGGTAAAGTAACAGGACAAATTATCAAATTAAGACTTGATTATTATGTAGAGCATTACAATATTTTACCAGATATCCAATTTGGTTTCAGAAAAGGTAAAAGTGCTCCAGAAAGCTTTGTCACTTTTATCACAGACATGAAAAAATGTCTACTTTCAAAATCTGTTGCAGTTTGTGCCTTCCTTGATGTTCAGGATGCATATGATAATGTAGATATTAATCAACTGATACTGGTATTATATGAATTAGGTTTACCCGGAAAATTGTTAAAATGGATACATAATTTCCTTAACGATCGGTCGTTTCATGTTAAATTTAATGGGATATTACACGGCCCACATTCTGTTTGTAAAGGTCTAATGCAAGGAGCATCTCTGTCACCTATCTTGTACAACCTGTATACTTCTCAGATTTCACAATATCTTACAAAAAACTTTAAAGTGTTACAATTCGCAGATGACATTGTTGTTTACTCAATTGACAGAAATATTTCGGTTGCTCAACAAAATTTAAATCTAGCTTTATGTCAGTTAAATTCATATTACAGTAATAAGTTAAAATTAAATATTAATACGGAAAAAAGTTCTCTTGTTGTATTTGGTACTGATGATTTGATCAATATTCAAAATAATAATAATTTATCCATTCCTCAAGTGAAAGAAAAGAAATTTTTAGGAGTAATAATAGATAATAAGCTTAAATTTCAAAGTCATATAAATTACATATGTAAAAATGCAACAAGAAATTTAAATATATTGAGAAGTTTGGCAGGAACATTCTGGGGTTCAGACCCTAAAACCTTATTAATGCTCTATAAAAGTATCATTAGGAGTCATTTTGATTATAGTTATTTAGCTTATATGTATGCCGGCTCTTCATTGTTAAAAAAATTAGATGTTATTCAAAATATTGCATTGAGAATAATAAGTGGTGCAATGAGAACTACGCCTATACATGCACTTGAGGCTGAGGTCTGCGTACCTCCTCTGGCTATTAGAAGGTTACACCTTGCGGAAAAGTTTTGTTTAAAAGCTTTATGCAAAACCAGCTCAATATTATTAGATACTGTTAAATTGCCTGAAAATTTATGCGATGCCTCATTTGACGATTACATTCGTCCTTCTGATATAATGTATAACAAAATTCCTGAATTGTGTACTATAATGGCTCATATGAATGAGCTTAGTGTAAATATGAATAAATTTAGTATTTACCCTGTATATAATTGTAAATACGATGCTCTGTTAGATTCAACTCAAGGAAGGGATAGCGTAGATGACATAAATAATGTGCTCTGGTATAAAATATACACTGATGGCTCAAAGAACCTAGATCGTGTATGTGCTGCTTTCTATGACTCGTATAAGAAAATAAGTAAAAATTATAGAATTAATAACGAGAGTAGTATTTTCACAGCAGAAGCATACGCAATTTATAGAGCCTTAGTGTACACGAAAGATTTAGGTAACGTTGACAGAATACTTATTCTATCAGACGCTCAAAGTGTTATTAAAACAATATATGGTTCAACTTTGGCTTATAAAACCAACTATATAATTTATAATATAAAAGAATTGTTGTATAATTTGAACAAGAGCAAGGTGGTTAGGATTGAATGGGTACCCGGACATTCGGGAATCCAGGGTAATGAATTAGCTGATAAAGCAGCTAATTCTCATTGGGATGAAGACCATAATGATGCACTGAAAATACCCTACACAGATTATTTTCTGACATTAAAAGAAAAAACTAGATTAAGATGGGAGTGCTACTGGAAGGAAAAAAATAAAAGTAAAGGAAAATGGTATGCATCAATACAAGAGAACCTACCCGCCCGCCCATGGTTTAATAATAATAAAATGCAATTTGAAGAAAGGAAATGTATAACTATAATAAATAGATTAAGATTTGGACATTGTCAGACTCCAGCACATCTGTTTAGGATGAAAATATTAGCATCTGATCATTGCCAATATTGTGGCGTACAAACAGCAGACTTAGATCATATTGTTTTATCTTGCCCTAAATTTTATTTATTACGTTTAATTTTAATTTCGGATTTATTAGAAATATCAACATATAAGCCTTCGTCAGTTAAAGAAATGTTAAAGAATCCATTAATGTATAAACCGTTATATAAATATATATGTAGTACAGTAGAAAAATTGTAAAGGTTGTTGATGTTGTAAATGTATATAGATTTATGATTGTATATAATTCGAACAGACGATTTGTAATAGTTAAGAATTAGCTAAAAGGACTTGTTTTCATGGCCGTAAAATTTTAAATAAAAAAAAAAAGGACTCAAACCTCCATGTCTTTCTCCCTCCTCTTGTTTTTCGTCCATGTCTTTTACCATAGTAAATTAAACCTTATGAGACATGCATATGTCTTATTTCAGAATTACACTACCTATTTAGTTAGTGCACAGTCCTGTTTATATATTACGTCCATGCCATTACGTTAGTGTATGACGTGTCTATTTGTGAAACGTCATGGCTGTGCGTTGATACGTCAGTCAGTCAATCAGTTAGTCGGGTTCCACTTTTAAATATACTGGGTGGAATCGCTTATCGTCCGGAAAATTTCATAGTGTATTGTGTATGTGAAATTAACGTTATATACAAGATTTATCATTAAAAACTACAAACTATCCCATAAACAATATCAGTACAAGATATCCCCTAAACTCATATTATCTAAATCACCCTACAATTAAAAGTGCAATGACATGTCAATACACAGACGCGCGCGTGTATGAGTCACGCCACGCCACAGCTGACTATCGGGCAGCGACCTTGAACCTACTTTTGCGCCTACTTAAAGAGTATTATTACTCTAAATATTACCATATAACATTTTGATTTATTTAGAATTTTAATGTATTAGAATCATTTAAGTAAATGTAGTTGTTGGTAAGTTGTTAAGATTTACATTTTAATTGAACATAATATTTTCATAACGTACCTACTATCTTAGAAAAAGCTGCATATGTTTTTATTTAAACCTTTTAATAAAGACGAGACAGACGACTTCGCTGTGGAAGGTCACGGATTCTTGCATGATTAGGAAGTCTGAACTTACCATGATCGAGTAGCCTCGGATAAGTCTTTAAAATAGTTCTTGTGCTGGGAACTCGTGGATTCATCATTCATGGTACCATTCCTACGCAAAGACTGCAGATTTTCTGGATCTGCATACATCCTTCTTGCATGATCCAAGTCTTCATTGGATCGGACATAGCATGTCATCATTGCCACATACTCACTGTTCGTGTAATCACTCATTTTGACCGCAAGAAACTAACCAATAACCAAAATAATTTCGCACAACGTCACTCGGTACCGAATTCCGCACGACTGAGGAAGTAGCAACATCCCTGGAAGGCGTCGGCGGCGCGGGAGCGGGCGGCGCGGCGCGGCGGCACGCTTTGTACTTGCGCTTGCGGCGGCGCGGCGGTAATGGCGGCTTGATCAAAGGATTTTATTACCTAGATTTAGAAGTTTCTACCCGAATTCATATTGTATAAAGTAGGGTAACAATGATGTGTATTTGTTAAGTTTTTTTTCATTTATAGCATCTTTCTCTAAACAACGTTTTTTTATGAATAACTTATTCTAAATTAGTGACTAGTAGTGGTAAATTAATTTTACACTACATAAACGAAAAAATTTAAAAAATAAAAATAAGTATGCCAAAGTGTTCTAAGTCATGTACTTGCCATGCACAATTTTTTTCGTGACGCTAAGCGATTCCACCCAGTATAGATACATCTACAAAAGAAATTACAGTAAAATATAATGTAGTCTTGTAACCATTGACGTAAACCTACCTAGTAGTAGTAGTAGGCTTTTAGAACGTCTTATCGTCCCCCGATTGCTGCCGGGTGGACCAAAATTTCACGAAAATCAGTTCGGATTTACTACGGGTATGTCAATTATATCGATGCGGCAATTTCGGTTAGAAGAGCGGTAAGTACATCGGCGCGCAAATATGTACTCGGTATTTTCCTGGACATCTCCGGTGCTTTTGACAACTTTTGGTGGCCAATGCTGCTTCTTAAGTTGAAATTACGAGGTTGCTTTAAAAATATATTTTCACTTATTTACTCGTATTTCTCGCACGGAACAACCAAACTTAAACTTGGACTATGCCGTGTCGAAACTCTGACGATGGGTTGTCCACAAGGCTCGGTCTTAGGTCCTTATTTGTGGAATTTAGGCTTCGACGATTTTCTTGCCATTCCCTTACCGTCATGATGTTCTTTGACCGAATATGCCGACGATGGCCTCTTGCTAATAGAGTCAAACAGTAGATCGGGACTAGAAAATATGGCAGATGTGAGTTTAAAATTAATATGTGATAGAGGCCATCGAAATCGCTTAAATTTTGCACCACATAAAACGTTCCAATTACTTTTAAAAGGAAGTTTAAAATCATCGCCGCGAATTAAATTTAATAATATCACTGTTAAGAAAAAAGATTCGGTTTGTTATCTTGGATTAATTTTGGAAAGGAATTTTTCCTTTCTTGAACATATTAAAAACGTCGGGGAAAAGTCGAAAAGGAACTTTTTTGCTTTGACAAGAATATCAAAATCAACATCATCATTCAATACACTAAAAACCATCTATGGAGCAACATACTTAGGATGTATTTGTTATCGATCTCCCGTATGGGCTGATAGGGCTACTATCGGTGCTGTGCGAAGAAAACTGCTCCAGAGCCAACGTTTGGCGTTGATATTCTTATGTAAGGCATATAGAACTGTTAGTACCGAAGCTTTGCCTGTCCTGGCGGGTGTACTTCCAGTCGACCTGGAGGTGCAACGTCGCGCCGCCATGTATTACTCTACTAGGGAGAATATGGATAAAAGATTTTTAACCGCACGTGAACTTTTAAAAGTTGAAAGATTATTTAAACCGCTGTCAGTGGTGTATAGCGAACAATTAGATGAATGGCAAAATAGATGGGAAGTATCTTTGAAGGGGCGACATCTATACCGATATTTTCCTTGCGTGCTTGTTCGGTTAACAAAAACTTGGTTAGATGTCGATTATTGCGTATCGCAGTTCCTCACGAGCCATGGTAACTTTAAGTCTAAACTTTACTCTTTTAAGCTTGTTGAATCGCCTGCGTGCCTATGTTAACACCTAACTACGAGTACGAACAGTCCGCGCATCATATACTTTGGGAGGGTAGTCTTTGGCTGAATGAGCGTAAAACCATACTGGATAGTACGCAAATATCACCTGGAGTTGTATACTACACGGACCTTGTAGAGACTAGGAAGAACTTCCGTGCTTTCCGGCGTTTTTGCCATACCTATTACTGGAAACAAGTATAAAAGCTCACATAATAGGTCCATTTAAATGTAAGAATGATTTGATCTGTGGTGCTTTACAGCTGGCTTCTCCGGCTGTAAAAGTCTTTTTACGAGGTTATTTACCTCTTTAGTTCATTGTTTTGTCACCCGCTTTGCACGGAGGGAAGTGGACAATATTTTATTTCCAACTCCTCCTATTAATTATACTTTCTGATTAATTTCGTTGCGGGTTAAAGACAAGTTAGACATTCCTGGAGACTCGCCGAGCTTCAATGCTCGGTGTCATAACATTGCGTGCCACTGTTGATCCTGGCTTACAGGAGTTACAGTGATCGGTGTGAGGGCGGGACAGTCTCCTAAAAACCATTGACGTAAAATATACGGACGGGGCGAAGAGCGTGAAAAGTGTTGTCACGAAAGTGGTCTGCAGGACCAGTGCAGCGGTTGTGACGTCACAGCGCACCGATCTGTGAGTCGTCGACAAAATGCCCAATTGTATTGTTCGTGGGAACAATAAACATGACCGAAAATTCAGAAAAATTAAAGATAACATTTCTTATCACTTTTAAGTAAAAACTGTATTACTTTAAGTCAATATAACATTTATTTTAGCATTATTAAAAACGATTTCATGGCCGCCATCAAATCATTCGGCGTATGTATTCTGCACGAAATAACTTTGTACTTTGTAGCGGCGCATATTTAGGAATGCGTAGACCTAAGCTATTATAGTCAAACTGATGTAGTGTAAATATTTGACATTTTTACCACTTGATCTACATATTTTTAATCCGTAGAAAATTATACTACTAAAACCTAAGATGTTTATAAAAAGTATTTAAAAATGTCCTGTCATTTTCCAAAATGCTTTCGTGTTTTGTTAACGACGCACGCGCACGACATCCGGGATAGAAAATAAGAGCTTATGTAAGGTCGTGTCACGCCACGGTAGAAATATGTGTGGGCGGATTGGATGCATTTTGACGAACTTTTCGTATATTTTTTAAGATAACTTCGCCCCTATCTCTCACACATTTATGTTACTTATTTTATTTTAAAGGGCGTGACGAGACCCATCTTGTAATGTATATAACATGTATGTAGATAAGATATTAATTTAAATAAAGGGGGAAAAGACCACGCTCCGAAGTAAAAACAGACCCAAAAAAGGAACAAGTTTATGGGGGTCTCCTTATGGTAACGCCTCAAAGTACCTAAGCTGGCAAGCTAAGTTAAGAGTTCATTGGATCCAGAAGAGCTCCGAAGAAATCTGAAGAAGCAAGAAGCGATCCGAATTCTACAAGATTTGCGTCATTTCTTACCAGTTTTACGTACCAACAACGGGTAACGTATTCCGAGGGTGCCATAGGGCGGGGCGTGTCCGATCCCGTTATTATATCGTGCGTTTGACTCTACTCCTATATAAACCGCACCTTTTGGAGCGACCTACTTTCGTAGTAGCTAGACAACGAGAATGCTCGAACACTCACCAGAGGGTGCATACACTGGGCTCCGGTGAGGAACCCTGTATCTCTTAGTGACGCCGCGGCGGAACCTAGGTGTCTGTCCAGGCTCACGACCTCCGGCACGCCTAACATACGCCTACTACGCCATGAAAGTTTATTGAATTAACATGATCGAATCTGTGCACGACACGTCATAAACTAGCTTAAGTTTTAGTTAAAAATAAAGAATTATTTCCTGAAGCGTTGATTTTCCCAATCCTCACACTGCGCCTACTGTGCATGTGCAGTGCGGCTCCCTTAGAGGTGAGGGTGCTGGGGGGCGCCTCGGTCACGTGGTACAAGCGGGACGGGGTGTAGTTGAACAAAAATGTCCGCACCCAAAACCAGCCCGCATTCACGCCTCGGGAGTCCTTAGGGATGGGTGCATGGTGTGAGGGGTTGCGCGGGGATAAACCCCACATTGCTGTGTAAAAATTAACACGATTGTTAAGAGAATGTGTAAACGTTTGAGAAATAAAGATTATGAAGGGTGAGGGGCTAGGGGGGGTGAGCGTGGACCGAGAAAGAGTATAAAAGAGGGGCGGTTTGGCTGTATCGGCGGCTTCGCACTGGGCTCCGCCAGAAGAGGGCCTCTCCAAAGGAAGACAAGAAACGAACCGCTGCTCCACGCTCGCTCGCCCGCAGGCCCGTCAGTAGTTCGAAGAATTGGTGTTTTGAAAATTGAACCAAAATCCCTGGGAAATCTAACACGCACAGAATCTATACCCAATAGCAGCCCGGAGTTTACTTCGCGCATGTTTAAAAATTAGGAACAAAATATGTTTCTCTTCCTCTAACGAATAGAGTTGAACATTTAATGACAAGTAATTTTATAATGTTCTTAATTTTTCCTGATAAGAGACAGCAAATGGGATCTGCTTTCTGGTACTCCATTGAAATTTGCTAAGTGGCAACCCTATATAATCACATCTTTTTTTGGAACATGGTCAAATCCTTTTCACTTGTTTTCAAAATTATCCAAATTCAATTCCTTTGTTTTCATTAGTCTAATTCAAAACTTACCTACATGCAATCGCAGGTAGCGGAATTCAATATTCAATGCCGATTTACTGATTAAATACACTATAGGTATTTCATTTATACATTGAATTTTTCGTATCAAACATTAAGGCTCAGTTGCACAAACTGACTGCCAATACCATTGCCCTTGAAAATGCTAATCTCCTACATAAGCAAGGTCAAATACGTCTAAAATGATGGCATTTTCAAAGGCGAAGGTAGTGGCAAGGTTAGTTTGTGCAATTGAGCCTAAGACTTTCACTTCTTCCAGCTAAATATTAGCCAAAAGAAACACTAGGCAAAAAAATCACAATTACTCGATTGGCACCAGTGAATTTGGCTACTGAAAATTACCTCGATTTTGTAATTTTTCGGTTGGAGGTCGCAGATGCTTTGTGGCAGACAGTAGATGACGCCGAAGCCCAGTATATGTACCTCCTGAAGCACGTCAGTGCACTTTTAGTTTTTTTTTTTTTTTTTATTGCTGTGAATGGCGAGACGAGCATGCCGTTCGCCTGATGGTAAGCGATACGACCGCTCATGAATAGTAGCAAAACCAAACAACACCTTGAATTACAAAGCAATGCTTGGCATTCCACTGCGCTTGCCATCCTGAGACATAAGATGTTAAGTCTCAATATGTCCAGTAGTTACTCTGGCTACAATGCCCTTCAACCCGAAACACAACAGTGCGTTTACACTGCTGTTTGACGGGAGAAATAGACACTGCGGTGGTACCCACCCAGATGGCCTCTCACATATGAGACCTACCACCAGTAACCACCAGTAGTTTTAACGCCTAGTCTCTACGATGAGTTCGCTCCGAAAGGTGCGGTTTAGGTAGGCCGGGTAAAGCAAACACACGGTATTTAAAATATATCGGGATTGACTTCGCCCGCACTTACGGTAATACCGAAATACGTACCCAGCCTGAGTGCTATAGCTGGCAAGAGCGGGTTAAAAAAACCTTGCAGAGTTTGGTCTTGAATACTTCTTTCTCCCACTTTATTTTCTTCTCGAGGCTCCTCTGGATCAACTTAATAAATGTGCTTGTGCCAACTAAAGTACTCCGAGGCGTTACCGTAAGGAGAGCCCTGTCAATTTGATCTATTTTTGAGCTCGTTTTTATTACGGAGCGTGGTCGTTTCCCTCTTTATTTAATCCGATTTTTATCTTATATCTAAGTTATATACATGACTAAATAGGTCTCGTCACGCCCTATAAAATGACATATGAGTCATCATTGTATGAGTGGTAAGTACGGAGCTATCTTGAAAAATGTACCGAAATTCTGCGAAAATGAATCCAATCCGCCTACACATATCTCGATCTATGGGGTGACTAGACCTCACATAAGATATATATTATTTAAATGAGGTGCGCGCGTGTAGTCAACAAATAACTTATAATAGCAATATTGATTTCATACCATTCTTTTGTTTCTTATTTTTTGGAGCTTGTATTCTTTATATTCTAGACTACTATCTCTTCTTTTTCTTTTCGTAAATCCATCCAAAGGTTGTCTCAAAGAAATCGCTTCGAGCAGTGGTGTCCAACCAAAATTCTAAACGGGCCACAAACAAGTTTTAGCATGGGTCCAGACACGGCGGAAACTACACGATTTCAGAAAAGCGTGGGAACCATGCGGATCTTATTTATATGAAAATGTAGTTTCGTAATAGTTCAGACATAACCGTACGGTTGGTAAAAACTAAGCAAGGGTACTAAGCAATAAGTGCCAGCTAGAAATAAGTGTAATATAATTTATAGGATTGTAAATTGTAAAATTGAATTTATCCTTTTACAGTCTTGGTTAATTTGCTAATTAAGCCAACATTCGTACTGAGGAGTCCTAATTCACTGATTCCTGATCGCTGCTATTTGAACAAGAGTCTAACATCATCATTTATTTTTAATTATAATAAAATTTTATAAAATTTTATGTGGCTACAAGTAAAATCCACTTATTCGCTTTCAAGGCCATACAAAAATACAGCGCTGTGATTGGTCATCAAGCGCTTACCGCACCTACCGCCGGAAAACAAAAACTAAACACGTGCGGTGACTATAAAAGTAATGCACCCATCGAACCCTTTATTAATATTAACCTCGGAGTCGGAGTCGGGAGTCGGGCAGTCGGGCAATTAATGCATTCACTGTTCAGTGTTAATAATTATTGGTAGTGTAGTAGTAATGGTAAATCTCAGCGTCGTAGGTGATTGTTATTTAGTGAATACTGAATAGCAATTATTTTATTAATATTATTATTATTACGACACAATTAGTGAGTGTACTGTACTTACTGTGTCTCATAATTTGTTATCTAAATGTTGTTTATGATTGTTTGTTAATGAATACCTACCACCATACTATTTAATTGGACGTGTTTGCATAAGGCCGTAAGACCGGAACACATTTGCGTCGAGCCTGAAAATTAAAAAAAAAAAAAAAAAAAGGGGGAAAAAAAAAAAAATCGAAATGTCAAAAGGCCCGCTATTCGGAGACTCGCTTCAAAAAGCATTGCGAAAAGTTAAAAGTTATATGTTCTAACTCGCTCATTGTTTTGTACTGTATATGTAATTGGAATTTAGTAATGAATGTGAGAAATAATGATTATAGTAATTTCAAGATATAGGTGCAGCCTCGGCGTTTGCGATTCCTGATTTCTATCAGTAAGTAAATTTATATAGGTATTAGGTGGTGACTACGAAATACTGTCATGACTGTATTGTTTTGTTTTTGTTTAAAATAATAATAATATTGTAGTAATAATGTTTTGCCATAAGCACGTAACAACAACAGAATAATGTATTGAACCAACTAGGTATATTTTTGTATTGCAATTAGGTACCGGGGTATGCCGATACATCTACAACCCCCTACAACCACACTACACTAGGTGCTTTGTGACGTTGACGTCTAGTAACCGATAGAAACAGGCAGAATATCAATTAGGCAGATGATATCAATCACCCGCTTAATATATTATTATGTGTGAATTATTTGTTAGCCCTGAAAAGGGCTGTTGTATGTAATGATTGCATCGCGCAGACGCAGAAACGCGCGCGCGCGCCCCCGCCCGTTCGCGATCCCTCAACACACAAAAATATAATAATTATTATCATCATGTGGCCGTGAGAGCTCGGCGGACGGTGCGCGAATGTTGTTGATGTTGATAATGTAATCATTATATTGTTGTTGTCATCGTCATTAGCATCACCATCACAATCGTCGTCGTCGTGACAACGCCACCAAAACCACCACCACTGCGACGACGATTCACGCGTGTGCTGCATAATGCGTCCCCGCGATGTGCATTCACTTTTTGGCAGCGGACGCCTTCTTGGCGGTCGGCTTGGAGGATTTAGCCGCGGGGGCGGCGGCCTTCTTCGGTTTGGGAGCTTTCGGCTTCTTCGTCGGCGGCTTCGCGGACTTCTTGGCCTTAGGTGCGGCGGCGCTTTTCGCTTTCGCCTGGGCTGCGGATTTCTTCGCCGCCGCGGGCTTCTTCTTGGCGGCTGCGGCTTTCTTGTCTCTCGTCGCCGCCGACGGCTTAGATTTAGCCGGCGACGAGGCGGACGCTGACGACGAACCGGACGCGCCTCCGGCGGCCGCGCCGGCGGATTTCTTCGATCTGCCGCCGGCTGACGCGGCAGAAGCTTTCTTAGATTTACCACCTGCGGAGCCGGCAGCGCCGCCGGCCGCGGCACCCTTGGCGCCCGCTTTCCTGCCGGCACCGACGGCACCGGACGGTTTCTTGGACGCTGACGATTTCGACTCCAGTTTGAACGATCCGGAAGCACCCTTACCTTTTGTTTGTATCAAGGTGCCAGATTCCACCGCGCTCTTGAGATATCTCCTAATGAAAGGCGCCAATTTCTCCGCGTCCACTTTGTACTGCGCGGCGATGTACTTCTTGATGGCTTGCAACGATGATCCGCTCCTCTCTTTCAGCTCTTTGATGGCGTTGTTGACCATTTCAGATGTCTTCGGGTGAGTCGGCTTAGCCTTGGGCTTCTTCGCTGCGGCACCGCCGCCGGCCGCGGACGCCTTCGCCGGTTTCTTCGCGGGCGTCGCCGGAGCGGGAGTTTCGGTAGCAACAGCTGTGTCGGCCATATTGTAGGTTGCAGGTAATATAATATTTTATTCAAAAACACACAACACACGCACGCACGCGACGCACAACGCGAACTATTAGTAGTAGTGGTACTAATAAAGGTAAAGTAACTGCGCGTAAAGTCAGTTCCAACAGATTAAGTGAAAGCAACAAATTCACACACGACGTCAGATGTCGCCACTTGGTGGCACGAAAATTTCATTATCTGACTCGCGGCTATACCGTAAGGAGAGCCTTGGCGGCGCGAGACATTTTCACGTACGAACACTTGGAACTTTTCACTAACATCAATCTGATTTAATCCAATTTTAACAATGTTTTCTTCAAATTATTAACAAGTTGTCAGTCTCATTTCGTTCCAAATGAAACTGTTTATCTATATTTAGCGTTTAATTTGCCAAAACTCAGCCGGTTCCCGCTTGAAAGCTGATTATTTTCGCAACTCTGTAACCTGTTGACGATGGGTCAAGTTTAAAAGTTATTTTTCTCTATAAAATCCAACCATGCGATGGAAATTGCTATTAAAACAAATGGCGACATGTATAAACTCACATTATACAAACAAATATAATGCGTGAACAAAATTTCTGACCCATATAACGACGCACATTTGGAAGGGTGGTAAAACACTAGATTCTCATTCACGACGAGAATCAAACTTACTAAATGGTAGTCTTCATTTAGGGATGTTTATGTCACGAGATATCATTTCGTATAAAATAATTTAATATAATCAAATTATTACAATACATAATCACAATAATTCTCACACACATATTATGCGAGCACAAAGTGAGCGCATACAAAACGAACCGACTCGTGACTGTCTGTACACACGCAACGATTTAGATGTACCTACCTAAGTATTCCAATTGTTCATTCAGAATGATTAATCATCATCATGATCGTCATCATCATCATCATCATCGTCATGATCATAATGAAATAGTGCAACAACACCACGATAAACAACTCTTGACACAATATCATGAATCGCATCGGCTTGCCCTTGGCGAGATGCTGCAAAATTTACACCAGCCAAAAGCTGGGACAAAAGTAGAGTAAAAATAATAATAATAATAATAAACGACCACCATCAAACCGTAGGTAATAAAATTATTAATGCATAATAACAACAATAATCGAACTTACATTCAAATGCTACATAATTAAGTACCTACATATTTAGGTACTCAATACAATAAAAATTTATTAAAAAAAAAAAAAAAAAATTGTAGGTTAGGGTATGTACTTATCTAATTTTATTAAGATTTGATTGTTATTTACAATATTATTTAATTAAAATAATTAATTCATTGATCAGTTAATATTGATATAATTATAGACAATTACAAGTTTAGGTAATTGTAACGGGGTGTGGATTGGCCGGGTCTTCAATAACATTTAACACCAGTCCTGTGAGAGATTGAAACGGTTTTCATTATTATGAGGGATGAGTAAAACAAATTATGTATTTATTATAGGATGACGAGCACCGTCATCATGTAATTAAATAGGTACAAAATATTATTATGAGAACTATACAACAGTGACAAGGATGATGTTCAAGAACGAAAAGGTCTAAGCATATAAGTAAATACGCTATTACAAATAGGTATATATATTATTATCTCTGTATTTATTTACATGATGATTTATGGGAATGCAATTTACTGTTAATCACACAATAAGGTACAACACACGTTACGTCGTATAGATGAAACGTGTCTATTTTGTAAAAATAATAATAAATATTGACGTATAAGTCTGTCTAGTCAATTAGAAACATTTAATGCCGATCAATGCAAACAGAATCATATGCGGCCCTGAAAAGGGCCTTTTTTGTTATTTATATTCGTGTGTCTCTCTGTTGAGATCCGATTGCTCGCTCAAACATCACGACGACGTGACTGGCGTAGTCACAGTCTCACACACATCACAGAACATGACGTGTTACACCGATGGATGACAATAATTTGACAATATGACGGTGAGCGAAGAGCCGAAGATGAGCGAGCGAGACAATGTTCCCAACTTGAAGACGCACGCAGCACGCGCAGCACGCGGCACAAAGCAGCAGCTGCAGCAGCGGCACGGTGCTACGCGACCACCGATGAAGTTGAGAGTTTTTAACCGCCGAAACCGTACAAAGTACGTCCCTGACGTTTAAGTGCGTACACTACGTCCATTGCGGTGACGGTCTTCCTCTTGGCGTGCTCGGTGTAAGTGACGGCGTCGCGAATGACGTTCTCGAGGAACACTTTGAGAACACCACGAGTTTCTTCGTATATCAAACCGGAGATACGCTTGACACCACCTCTGCGCGCCAAACGACGGATGGCCGGCTTGGTGATACCCTGGATGTTATCACGGAGAACTTTCCTGTGACGCTTCGCTCCGCCTTTTCCAAGACCTTTGCCTCCCTTGCCGCGTCCGGTCATCTTGAAAGAGAATGAAGAAACAGGCGCGTCGAACTGAACTCAGAAGCGAAGTGCAGACTGCCGAGTGGCGTGTACGTCGTTCCGCGAACTGAAGAATTGGAATGGCCCCGTTTGATCGCTGTTCGGCTATATTTATACTGAAGCGACGGCGACAGCGGGGGTGCGCGAGGGGCAGCGGCGGAGGGGGGATACGTGTCGGGTCGCGTTCGCCGCGTGTTCGGGGGCGCCCGAACCGAACGAACGGAGAGGCAACGAATAACTCTCCGCGCCCCTGACGCAGAAAAACCTAGTAAAAAAAAAAATAAAAATAATAATAATAAACGGAAAACAAACAAATGTTATAAAGACAGGAGGAAAACAGACAGGGTTTTTTTTTTTTTTTTTTTCTCTTTTTTCTCTCTCTCTCTCCTCACATAATATTATGGTAAGCAATTCGTTTATTCACATCGTTATAATAACTTTGTTGTTTGTGATAATTGTATACTTCAGTCCATCCATATACATAAGCGCTTACTACTTAGGTTGGGTTTAGTTGTATGTGCCATAGTTTATCCTCAATATATATTTTTTAATAATATGCATTTATCATTGTTGTTTAATATTTATATTATTATGCAATAATACTATATTGCCACTACTATGTACGTATATTACACGTGTAGCGTTTAGTCATAGACGTTGAACAGTTCAATAGAAACAATGGATTCAACCAATATATTCTGGTTGATGATCATAGGAAACATGTGCGGCCCTGAAAAGGGCCTTTTAATATAATAATAATTACAATCGACACCGTATCGCCGCTGGCCGGCGCGAACGCAACATGGCGGGTTCGCTCGTGCTGCTGCTGCTGGTGCCGGGTTGCTTGCTGCGTTTAAGCTCTCTCTCCTCTGATTCTTCGCGCCAACTGTATGTCTTTGGGCATGATGGTGACACGTTTGGCGTGGATGGCGCAGAGGTTGGTGTCCTCGAAGAGGCCGACCAGATACGCCTCGCTCGCCTCCTGCAACGCCATCACAGCGGAACTCTGGAAGCGCAGATCGGTCTTGAAATCTTGCGCAATCTCACGCACCAAACGCTGGAACGGCAACTTGCGGATCAGCAACTCGGTACTCTTCTGGTAACGACGGATCTCACGGAGGGCGACAGTGCCGGGCCTGTAACGGTGAGGCTTCTTCACGCCGCCGGTCGCAGGCGCGCTCTTCCTCGCCGCCTTGGTGGCGAGTTGTTTGCGCGGCGCTTTGCCACCGGTTGATTTACGAGCGGTCTGCTTTGTGCGCGCCATGGTTGTCAAATGCTAAACTAACGAACAAATGAACGAAATAATCGAAACGCGAGTTACGCGGCAGGCGGTACGTCCGTGCGTCACTCGTCAGTCTCGAGACACGAATAAAACGCCGGAACGCCCGTGCGTCTCTATTTATACTCTGGAGCGTCGACTCGTCGTCGTAGTCGTAGCTCGTTTTCATTACGTATATACCCTTCTCTTTCGCACAATGTTGTAATTATTATTATTATACATATACATAATATTATATTTTTATATAATATTTTTCTTATTTTTATTATATACAATATATATTTATATAATATTATTTTTTTCTTATTTATTAATTATATTATTCCCATAATATCATTAAGTATTATAAATTTGCTAATCACGAATGATATATTAGACAGAATTTAATATATTAACGTACGCCGCGTCGTTCAATTAACTAATTATTAAATAAGGTAGGTACGTTTATCATGTCTATAATATGTATAATATTATAACAAAACGAATATAATACGCTTTATGTATACTTAATAATCTATGATATTAGAACAATATAGATACGTACTAGAACACGTAATTCAAGTTTATTTACCATATCGCAATAAACGCAGTTGTGTATATTATTAATTATGCGTATATATTATACGTAAGTCGTAACGCACCCGACGCGCGGCATGTCACAATTTATCCTATTATATTATTTTATGTTATAATTACATATTGCAAATTGTTATTATTTTGCGAGTAAGTAACGAAATAACGAATAACATTAATTTTGACTGTATTCTATATTCAACTAGAAACACGAATGCTATATCAGCATGGTTCATGATGTATATTGTGGCCCTGAAAAGGGCCTTTTGGCGGTTTGTTTGTGAGCGCGCGTGTGTCGCACTGCAATCGCAACATGTTGTATATTGCGGCTGTTTATGCGACACTAAGACACAAACACACAAACACACGAATATATTATCCATACGACCAAACTCTGTTCACTTGGAGCTGGTGTATTTGGTGACGGCTTTGGTGCCCTCACTGACGGCGTGCTTGGCAAGCTCACCGGGCAACAGGAGCCTCACTGAAGTCTGCACCTCCCTCGATGTGATTGTGGAACGCTTGTTGTAGTGGGCCAGGCGGGAAGCTTCGGCTGCGATGCGTTCGAATATGTCATTCACGAACGAGTTCATGATGGACATGGCCTTGCTCGATATACCGGTGTCCGGGTGGACCTGCTTCAGCACCTTGTAAATGTAAATGGCGTAGCTCTCCTTCCTCTTGTGCTTCTTCTTCTTCTTGTCTGTCTTGGAGATGTTCTTCTGGGCCTTTCCAGACTTCTTGGCGGCCTTTCCGCTTGTCTTGGGCGGCATGACGATTGATTAATTAATTCGAAAAACGAACAAACAAATATTCAGTGCGCGAAACGACCGCTCGTACCACGAACGACCAGTGAAATGCGATGCCCAGGATATTATACAGTTTATATTTATTCACCCAACGCGATCGCAACAAACGACTGGTGAGCCGAGCGAATGGACCCCGAACGGCCAATCAGAGTGCAGCACGACGCGACCCCGAAAAAACGCGTCTCATTTACAAATTACATTGAGTACACCGCAGACACGCAACAACACGCAGAGTCCGGAGCGAACGTCATGTCAGAAATCAGTAGATGCGACGTGACGCATGATACATTAACCGTTTGATTAATACACATTGGATAATAATAATTATTATTGTTGTTTACGTAACAATTGACAAAATCGTGTACACTATATGCTTGTATTATGAATAGAATATATACTTTCTTTCTTAGATAAGTGCATAACACGAACTCGAATTGTATTAAAGATATACCTATTACTATCATTATTACGTATACTATTATTATTGACGTGATTCGGTCGATATTTGAATATCCATCAATTCAATGAATTCATTTCATAAAATGTACAATATATTTTATAATAACGAACGAATATATACTTGAAGTGTAAAATAATATTAATAAGTGATTATTTTAAATAACAATGCGTGCGGATGCGTGTATATTGATTATATTATGTATTATTTGTAGCCGGATGCAGAAGTTGTAGTGGTGGTGGTGGTGGTGGTAGTGTGATAGTGGGTAATTTGACGTCATTGTTCTCATGAAACATTTTTAATGATGTTAATACAATATGAATGAATACTTTGGTGTATTACACACATACCATACTTATTTATCGTAATGACATATTTTGCGGCCCTGAAAAGGGCCTTTTGTTTGTTTGTACAATGTGAGCACGTACACGCCAAACGCGCACGCACACCCATGTCTACACTACCGAACGGCTTCCATCGCACGCCGACGATGACGACGACGACGTTTTGTGGTAGCGCGTTTGTATAGTGCGCGGCTTCAATTAAGCCTTCTTCTCGGTCTTCTTGGGCAACAGCACCGCTTGAATGTTTGGCAACACGCCGCCTTGTGCGATGGTGACGCCGGAGAGCAGTTTGTTCAACTCCTCGTCGTTCCTTATCGCCAATTGCAGATGTCTCGGGATAATCCTGGTCTTCTTGTTGTCCCTCGCGGCGTTGCCGGCCAACTCGAGAACTTCAGCGGCCAGGTATTCCATCACAGCGGCCAAGTAAACTGGTGCACCGGCACCGACGCGTTCGGCATAATTTCCGTTGCGCAACAATCTGTGTATACGTCCCACCGGGAACTGAAGACCGGCGCGATTGGAACGGGACTTGACCTTGCCCTTTACTTTTCCGCCTTTGCCGCGACCGGACATGTTTGTTTAGTTGATTAAAAACCGACACACACACAAAACAATGTGTATTCACAAGACGCGCACTGTAACGCGACTCGTGAACAAACACAAGTGACAATGGTAAACGGTAATGCGAAAAATACAATTTCGACATTATATATAGGATATTTCGACGCTCACGCTGGCAGAGGGAGAGCTAACGAGCGGTTCCGTATTGGCCAATCAGGAACGAGCAGAGAAGAGGCGAGCCGGCCGTGAGGTAAATATACGTAAATAAGCGTAAATAATTATTTATTTTCACTATAATATTGCACATTTATTTATTTTTTTTTTTTTTTTTTGTTATTTGTTTATTCATTTATTATTATTATTTATTTTTTTTTTTTCTTCTGCGCAGCCTTATTGCCAAAGCGAAACTGATTGTAAAGAAAAGGAAAAGTATATATATGTAAACGAGATATATTTTATATAATTATTATATATAATTATTGTATATATGAGGTGTAATTATTGTAAATGTAAATTAATAAATAAATAAATATTATTGTGCATAATAATTATGTACCCACCTAATTGTGGTTTACTGACACTATAAATAGCACCTAATCAATTATAAATATGCAATAATAATGTATGTATGTATGTATGTATGCATATATGTATATATATTTTTAATTTCATCGGTCGGAGTCTGTCACAGTCGGGCAGTCGGGCAATTAATGCATTCACTGTTCAGTGTTAATAATTATTGGTAGTGTAGTAGTAATGGTAAATCTCAGCGTCGTAGGTGATTGTTATTTAGTGAATACTGAATAGCAATTATTTTATTAATATTATTATTATTACGACACAATTAGTGAGTGTACTGTACTTACTGTGTCTCATAATTTGTTATCTAAATGTTGTTTATGATTGTTTGTTAATGAATACCTACCACCATACTATTTAATTGGACGTGTTTGCATAAGGCCGTAAGACCGGAACACATTTGCGTCGAGCCTGAAAATTAAAAAAAAAAAAAAAAAAAGGGGGAAAAAAAAAAAAATCGAAATGTCAAAAGGCCCGCTATTCGGAGACTCGCTTCAAAAAGCATTGCGAAAAGTTAAAAGT